>CM030358.1:385964156-387296656 GCA_017893485.1 Hemerocallis citrina | reverse complement strand
AGGAGAGACACCCAGCCCATGCTGGCTAGGAGTCAAATCTTTTATCCCCTAACAAGGACATCTTATCTTTTGAGGGGGAGAGACATGAAAGAGCTAAGGTAGTTAAATCGATCCAACGGATACAAATCAATCTCTTGAAATGTCTCTCTGGCCTATAAATTAGGGATGGCAAGTGGGCCGGATCAACCGGCGATCCGCCCGCGACCCGCATAGTTAATCCGGCCCATGAAACATTTTGGCGGGTTCGGGTCGAACCCGTGAACAGTAACAGGTCAACCCGGGTCGTCAAAACGCGAATCCAACCCACGTAACCCGGCCCGCGAACCCGTTAAAAATTGACCAACCCGCGGGTCGACCCACGGGTTACGAACCGTTGGACCCGTACGGGTCGAATGTTCGACCCGTTACGGGTCCAACGGTTGACCCGCGAGTCAGAGAACATTTGGGCGCTACTGTATAACATAAAGCCATAGCCGTTTATTTTGTTTTTTTTGGTTTTTTTTGGTTTTTTTTTATATTTTTAGCCTATAAATATCCCCTAAGACCCCATAAAAAATGTCACGCCCCGCTTCCCAAAATACGGAAATACGAGTGCATGACGAAGCCCAGCGAATGATCTTAACATCATTCATAAGCTGTAGGATCGACTCAGCATCACAACAAGTATATAACGAGAGAGATATAAAACCAAGCATGCATAAATACTTTATTAGCAACAGAAACAACTGAAATATGATAAAACATCCAAGTGGTTTCAAGTCTGAATCAAAGTAAACTCGGGAACATCAGCCCGTTACAAGTTCTCAAAACTCAAGAAATAATAATAATCCAAAATAAACAAATAATGCAAGAATTAAATGTTCTAATCAGGTCCTTCTCCACTTGGAAACTAGAATCTTTGCTCAGCCATTCCCGCAGGCAGCTCGTCTCCAAAGTCTGTTTAATAAATATAAACAGAAAAACAAGAGGGGAAACAAGAGAAAATGCCCTTAGTGCAAGCTAGGGCCACAAATAGTGAAAGCAAGTACAAGTAAGGAAAAGACAAGAGTTGGAATCAAGAATAAACAGAGTTATAAGGAGTAGTAGGCAAATTCAAAGACTAACTAGCAAGAGGAAAAATCTTAATAACTAGGTTGGATAACAACTGCTAGTGGTGAAACACATGTCAGGTACACCTATAGGGGTAACTAATATCAAGTATTATGTTTCATGTGTCAGGTTTCGCGTATCATGTTTCATATTTCAAGTTGCAGGTGTCATATTCAGGTGTCATGTTTCAAATATCAAGTAACCAGGTATTCAGGTAACAGGATAATCAGGTAACAGGTAATCATGTATCAGGTATTAAGTTCAAGTCTTGTGTGATTACTATCTAGGTAGCACGACATGCATCCATCTTTTTACTACATGGTTGCTACAGTCAAGTCAATTGCGTTTAGACCTAGTAATGGAGTTTATAGGGCGGTGTACTCAGGTTTCAGGTATCAGGTATCAGATATCAGGCAGGCACGGTTCATGAATACGAAATCAAATAACAGGTTCACGAAACGAGTTCGTGAATACTAACAGGTTCAAGGACCACACAGTGGGTCCATGAATACAACAGGTTCATGAGTCAAGTAACTGACTCCATGAATACATCACATGCAACAGGTTCATGAACCGAGTACTGGAAAACATGGGCCCCCTTCTGAGTACACTTACCTATGTTGTCCACTCTATAGTCTTTCCCTTAACCCCGGCTTATTACATTTGTTCAGGCAGAATTTGTATATTTGTATTTATGCATATGAAATAGTGCTGAAATAATATAGATTAATTCTAAGAAAAATTGGGGATGTCCTATGGGGTGTCTAGCAACTACATTTGAAATTTGGGGTCAAACGCTCGCTGTTTACACAGCTTAAATAATTCGCAAAGTAAATAATTACAGCAGTTTTGCAAAACTGCGTCTCCTGACACAGCTGCAGTATAACTGCCATAGCTCCTAGACCGTAGCTCCAAATTCGATCAACTTGGAGTCTATCGATATCTACACATCCGGATCTACGTTTTATATTCAGGGCTCGGGCCCAAATTCCAATGATAAAAGGGTCGAAACCGCAAAAGAAAATCCAGACAGCAACACTCAGAATTTATTTACTAATGTAGGTTCCATGGAAATGTGTAATTGGGTGTCTAAAATTATCAAGTAGCATAAATACATATTCATGGATGTCAAAACAGCAACTAATATATATTTTCCAAGTCATAATAGTCGCAATTTCGTCAAAATACTAAATTCATATGCGTCTACAAATTTTAGAGGTCCTTAATTCATATGTCCATATGATTCATGTGTTCAAGGGGGATAAAAGAGTCCAATTGATTATTATTTAATACGAGGAAGTTTTGTGACTCTTAGATTTGTGGGTTTGAAGGTTCAAGATTGATTTACTATGATATTTCAAAGGGAGTCACAATCTAACTATATGTGGTATTATCAAGAAAACTTGTACTAGAGCAATAAAATGTACAAGATGAATACTTGCCTTAATCGACGATTATAAACTCCGCTTGTTGAAGCAATTAGAGGAGAAAAATCCCCGAAGATGTCCTCAAAAAGCGCGTGCAAAAATTGATCGGAGATCGAGTTTTCCCGCGCACAGGATCGGCCCAAAACAGCGTTCAGCGGCTTCGGATCTGGTGCGGCACGAACACGGGACAGCAAGACGGACGAATCAGAAAGCTTCGACGCAGCGGATCTGAGGCCAGAACAGCGAACAGCGAGCCTGGATCCGCTACGGCAGAACAGCGCACAGCGATCAGGTGGGCTCTGATAGCGCGGATCTTGACGCGATCTGATGGTTGTGATTCGCTCCCGCCTTTTCCTCCTTCTTCCTTCGTTCGCTGCTTCTTCGACGAACTGAGCGTGAGGGAGAGCGGCGACGGTGGGGTTCTTCGACGGCGGCGCTACGTCGGGAAGCGACGCAGCGACGGTGGCACGGCGGAGACGCGAGGGAGGACGGAAGGCGACGGCGATGTGCTCCTCTGTTCGTGGGTTCGAAACAGAGGTGAGAGCGATCGGAGGAGTGGGTTGGGGTGTTGGCGAGGCGGCGAGGGCTGACGCGGCGATGGGGGGGGTCGAATGTGATCGGAGATGGAGGAGGTGGTTAATGGCGTGCGAAATATATGGAGTAGGGAAACTGGAGAAGATGATTAGCGGCGGGGTGTTTAGATTAGGGTTTAACAGTATATGGTGATTAGGGTTAGGATAGGGGTTTATATACTAGGGTTAGCGGGTTTGCGGGTTCAAGGGTTTAGGGGATCCGTTTCAAAAAGAGCCCAACAGAAGAAATGGTCAAAATGCACAATAATGGGGATTAGAGAGATAAACGAGAAGAACCAGTCTATTTCTCATGAAGAACGGTGCAAGATGGCACACAATCAAATTTGACAAAAGAACCCACAAATTCAGTTGAGACCAGAATAATAATTCCATTTAATCAGACGAAATTACATGATATCAAAAATAGACGAGAAAGTACAATGAGGCACAAAACAGTACAAAATACAAATACGGGAAAATAGGAGTTACAAAAAAAATCACACATTACTCTTTTACTCTCTCTACTATTATAACTCATTTCTAAGGAATTTTTCAACAATTGAAGTATTCAACAAGCAAGTGTTCAAGGCATATACACGATCAAATTTCGATCGTATCGAAATCAAAATCCAACGTCTTCAACTCTTCAACTTTCGTCCAACTCCAAGTGATCAAGTTATCAATTCTCCTTCAAGCTCTCCTCAACTCTTCAATTCCGGAATCGCTTATTTCTAGTTCTACTTCTATTCTTATTTTCACGGTTTATTTTATATACGCGTATCCACGGTGAACGGTATCAAAATTTCATACCTCTTTCGTTATTTTATTTTTGTGTTGTAGTTATAATTATTGTTGGTTTTTTAATCTTCTCTATCTCAACCCTCTTGTTTTTTAGATTTTTTTTATAATTCACCGTTCCTACATTGTGTAGTTTTTTTTTATGTACATTAGTATATTACTACATTATGTCTAGATCACGCGGTAGCGGTCGTAGCGGGCAAGATTTCTCCTCCTCTTCCCGTAGGCCACCAATTGTCCCAATTAGTGAGCCCGCCCAAGAGTACCATGATCCTCCTACCAACCAATGGGGTGCACATGACGAGTTTGTAGGTGACATACAATTAGAAGAAGAAGAACAACAACAACAACCAACCGAAACCACACAATCCCGTAGTAGTAGGAAAAGTAGAGGAGAAAGTAGTGATTGGCATAAGTTTTACGATTATATCCTGGACGAACAAACTCCGGGTATAGATTTGAAAGTTTGTAAAACATGTTCTAAAACATACAAATTCAAGAGGGGTGACGGTACCGGTACAATTAGTAGACACATCCAACATAACCATAAAGACCTTCTTGCTAACCTACAAGGCCAACAAAAATCAACCTTATGACCGGTCTAGTTGATAGCCACCCTTATGATCCCGATCTTATTTGTCGGGAAATGGCCTGATTAGTCATAAAGGAAGAGTTACCATTTTCCTATCCCGAGAGTAGGAACTTGGAAAATTTTAACCAAATGGCCTTAAACCCTCATTTTAGAAGAATTCTGAGAAATACTTGCAAATCGGATTGTTTTGAAATATACATCGAAATGAAGGACGTTTTGATTGCAATTTTATGGAGTTTAACTTGGAGAGTTAGTTTAACTTTGGATTGTTGGACGGGTGTTAACAATATTTCAATGATGGGAATAACCTGTCATTGGATCGACAATGATTGGATTCTTCAAAAAAGAATCATATCACTTGCGGCGTTGCCGTATCCCCATACTGGTACTGAAATAACAAACCGTATTTTAGAAATTTGTGATGTTTTCCATATTCGCGATAAATTATGTGTATTAGTTTTGATAATGCATCTAACAACAATGTTACTACTTTAAAATCCGTATTAAACCCTCGATCTGACAATATTTTTCATGTTAGATGTGCATGTCATATTTTAAATTTATGTGTTCAAGATGCATTAAAAATAGCCGATCCATATATAGTTAAAATTAGAAATTGTGTACATTTCATTGCATTAAGTCCAAGCGTATTTCAAGAATGGAAAGCTTGGTGTAGGCTTAAAAATGTACCTTTTAGAAGATTTCCAAAGGATGTTAGATACCGATGGAATTCTATTTTTGATTTACTACATGTTGTTACCGAATATAAAGCAGTTGTAAATAATTTTTGTATCGCATTTCATATGCCAAATTTTGAAATGACTCTCACCAATTGTTTTATGCCGAATTTTTGTTGAAATTTTTAGAACCTTTTAAAAGCGTAACTTTAAAATTTTCAAAAACATATGAATCTACTTCTAATAGCATTTTTATTTCATTAGTTAGCATGATGCAAACATTTAACGAAATGTTAAATGATACTTATGTTGGTGAGATTGTAAAACCTGCATACAAAAATTTTTTGAAGTATTATATTCCTCCTCCTATGTTGATTTGTGTTGCTACCGTTATGGATTCTCGTATCAAATTAGAAGGTACAAAGAGTTTGACTGAAATATTTTTTGCATTACTTGGGGAAAATGTAGAAATAGTAATTGATTGCGCTACTTTTTTAGTTCAGTTTGAATCTATATTAAATAACTTGTATGATTATTATGATACATGTTTTGCTTCTAGTAGTACAACTTCTGTAGTTAGTTCTTCTTCTGCAATTTCTAAAGGTAAGGGCAAGAGTATATTTGATGATAGAACATTTAATTTACTTGCACAAATTCAATCAAAAAAACCTAGGACTAATCAACCAAATGAATTAAATTGGTATAACTAACAAGATTCTGAGTCTTCTTCTTCTCCACTAGATATTTTACAATGGTGGAAAGACCATGAACACACTTTTAGTATTCTGTCAATTATGGATAAAGATTTACTAACTTCTCTTGTCTCTACAGTTACTTCTGAAAATGCATTTTCTTCAAGTGGCAGAGTTCTAACTGACTACAGGAATCGCTTGAAGCCCGACACATTAGAGATGCTCGTTTGCACAGAAGACTGGCTGAAGGCTGAAGATAGGACACAAGGGAAAGCACTATCAATGTCCACAAGTGGGATCAACTCGCCGGAAGAACAACAACAACAACAACAATAGCTTTGCTTGTAATAGCAACCCGACCGACACGTTAGAAATTGTATTATATCTTTGCTTGTTATGTTTAATTAGTAAAATTGGAGTCAATTAAAATTGTATATAAGAAATATGTTAGTGTATAAAACATATTTGTGAATTGAATTCTTCATTTCATTAGAAATTGTGAAAATTGTATAACTTAAATTCATATGAATAATATTTCAATATTTTTTGCCAATTTCACTCTTTCAATCTTATTATTATTATTACAATTTTTAATGTTTATTAGTATTATTAGTATTTTTATTATTATTATTTTAAGTTAAAAATATTTATAAAAAAAAACCTATCTATCTAAACGGGCCAACCCGCGGGTCGACCCGACCCGACCCGACCCGGGTTGGACCCTAAAGGGTTCACGGGTTGGGCAGGTCGCCTAAAACAACTTTAGGCCCGGCCCGGCCCGGCCCGGTTAAGTCACCAAACCAGCCCGAGCCCACCCAAGCCAAGGTCCAACCCGGGCGGGTTCGG
Organism: Hemerocallis citrina; assembly: GCA_017893485.1. Taxonomy (NCBI): domain Eukaryota; kingdom Viridiplantae; phylum Streptophyta; class Magnoliopsida; order Asparagales; family Asphodelaceae; genus Hemerocallis; species Hemerocallis citrina. The sequence goes on along the minus strand of CM030358.1, from coordinate 387,289,963 downwards.
CCCGGCTCGGCCCGTTCGACCAGAATGCCAACCCTACTATAAATACCTCTCCCCCTCTTCAGTCAGAAGGTAATCAACAATTTGCCAGTTTTCACTCTCTTACTCTCTCTCTCTCTCTTTCTGGTTTGGAGTTGAGCGTCGGAGGGTTTGTCACTGGGGCCACCTCCCGATGTTTCAGGCTTTTTGCAGGTTCATAGGCCGCATCAGCAATCGTTGAATTCAGATCACGGTGGTCAATCAACGATCCAAATTCAATCTCAGGAGCTCTAATCGTCTTTAACGGCCAGGGTTACAGGTTTGACTTTTAGTACTTTCCTTCAATTATTAACTCACTATTTGTTTGCTCCCACACCGAAATAAGCAGCAACAGATTGGCATCGTTTGTAGGAAATACTACACAAGTCAAGCTTATCTCCATGCCACCAAAACTAAGAGGTAAAGGGGCGGCCTCCAGCCGTCGCACTACCTCTCTTCACCAACCAGCTCCTCCTATGGAAGATCAGATTCCGCCTCAACAGTCGTCCCGACAGCCTAATCACGCTCCTTCCAACGGAGAGGCACGGGGGGGCTCCCAACCTGAATAACATCTTCAGTACGACCGCATCTCAGTCCATAATGCTTCAACTGATTCACTGGCCTCGCGAGGCCCACGAGGGTCTAGAGATCTCCGCCAGATCATCAGTAACATGCAACAAGAAACCGACCTGCGAATTAGGTTGGATGAGAGGCGTGCCCGATCTGAGGCCTCTCGCTAGGATCATCAAGCAAGCCAGAGAATACATTTTCCTAGACAGCGATCAAGGCAATCCTCCTCTCACAAGGGGCTCCCAATAATGAGAAGCCCAACTCATGAGAGTCAAAGGCTTCCTGTGCAGAACAGAGGGTAAAATGCCCTAGTCACTAAGGCCGAATTTGATAAGTTCAAGCTCGACATCCTTCATGCTATCCAAGGGAATCAAGATCTGGGTCTGCCCCCTAACGAAGGATCCTCTGACTCAACTGGATCCCAAAGGAAGGACAACCAAGTCCTCTGCCGTATCCAAGAAGTAGAAGATCGCCTAGAACAAATGAAAAATTAGATAAACCACTCCAACAGGGCCTACCGCTCTAGTTGACCTCCCTTTAGCAAAACCATCCTCGATGCACCAATTCCAAGGGATTTCAAAGCTCCTCAATTCGAATCCTACAACGGTGAATCAGACCCGACTGACCACATCGAGAGCTTCAAAACACTCATGATGGTCTATAACGCCACTGATGCGCTCATGTGTTGGACATTTTCCGCAACACTGAAAGGATCAGCAAGGGAATGGTATTCACGTATTACTCCTAAATCCATATTTTCTTTCGATCAGCTCAAAGAACTCTTCATTGCACACTTCGTTACTAGTCGAAGAGCTGAAAAGACCAGTGTCTCCCTGCTAGAACTGAAGTAAAGAGATGGAGAACTGCTGAAAGACTTTGTCAGACGCTTTACAACTGAAGCAAGGTCGATTTCCTCCTCTAACACTTCAGTAGCAGCTGCAGCTTTCCACCACAACGTCACTAACAAAGACCTGAAAGCTTTTCTCGCAAAAAAGCCACCCAAAAGTTTTACTGAGCTCCTGGAAATGTGTGACAAGTATATCAGGGTCGAGGAAGCTCCCTATCCTCAAGGCAAGAATGATTCATCTTCCGGGAACAAACGAAAGAATACAAGCGAGGAAGAACTCAGGAAGTTTCAGAAAAATGGTGCAAGTCAACGCCGTCCAACTCTAGTGCCACGCTTCGACAAGTTCACTTCTCTCAATGCAAGCATATCAGCCATCCTCATGGAAGTTGAGAAGGACGGAATAATCCGCCCTCCCCCGCGATGACAACGTCTAGCAGGAGAAGAGACAAAAATAAGTGGTGAACATTTCACAGAGATCATGGACACACTACTGACAACTGTCAAGCTCTAAAGAAGAACTAGAAGTCCTGATTCACACGGGCTATCTCTCCAACTTCGTTCAAAAAGGAAACAACATCGAAAACCCTCCACCTCGAGGGGCTAATAAGTGTCAAAAGAGGCCATATGAATCAGAAGACTCTGAACACATGGCCGTCATCCACTCCATTCACGGAGGCCCGATGAGAGGAGATTCCAACTCCTCTCGCAAAGCTTTCATCAGGGAAGTCAATTCCATAGATAACATTCTGCCTGCCAAATGCACCGGTGGCCCGATATCTTTCTCTAACAAGGACTTAGAAGGTGTCCAAACTCCTTATTGTTACGCATTGGTCATAAACCTTTGCATGCTGAATCATAAGGTACACCGCATCCTGGTGGACAATGGCAGCTCAGTAAACATTCTCTTCATGGCCACTTTCGAGGCTCTCAAGCACCCTCGGGACCGACTCAAGCCAGCTGGTTACACACTCCACGGATTCTCCGGTGTTCCCGTTCAAGTAGAATGTGTCGTCACACTGGATGTGATAGCAGGGAAAGCCCCCAATATTCGAACGGAAGCACTAGACTTTATGATAGTCGATGTCAAAGCTGCATACAATGCTATATTCGACCATCCCAGCCTAGAGGCATTCCATGCAGTTGTCTCCGCATTTTACATGAAAATGAAGTTCCCAACAACAGCTAGCGTAGGCCAAGCTGTAGGAAGCCAACAGGCAACTCGAACATGCTACACCGCTACAATGGGGGGCTCGGTTCTCCCCTCGACGCCATAGAGCTACCGCAAGAAAGTAGTCACGATAATTTCAAGACTGTAAACGCGCTTGAAGCCACTGCCATAAACAACTCTACCAAGAAGTTCCAAACCTGCTACATCATCTCTCACCAGGTCCACACTAGTTCTCATCATAACACAGTAATAAACCTGAATCCTTCACCCGAAGCCACTCCGCTCATTCAACGGAAACAAATAATCTTGCCTAAACACATTAGTGCATCAGAAGATTTTTCTTTCTCTACGCAAAATAATGGGGGGCTCCCTCCGAAACAAGCAAGTCCAGGCAAGGTCTACCAAATTATTCGCCTAACGGCTTATAAACTTGAAGACCCGGGGAACAAGGAGATATCAGCAGAACTTGGACGGTGGAACACCTTGAAGGTGAACGAGGGCGTCTCAAACGTCCTCTCTTAATAGTAGTGGAAAATTTTCCCAATTTGTAATAACGGCCAGCTACTAGAGCAGCCGCTTAGTCCTATTTCCCAGTAAATTTTCTCAATTTGTAATAATGGCCAGCCACTAGAGCAGCCGCTTAATTTTATTTTCCAATAAAATATACTACGAATTTTTGCAAAATTCTTGTACAACTCTATGGATGCATACAATGAGTTGAGTGCCAAACTTGTACACAAAAATGGCACCAAAAACTCGTTAAAAGCTTCCTACAAGAAGAGTTCAGAGTCCACACCCATGGTTCGAAGTTACTCCAGCAATTTGCAATGAAACAAGTTCAGAGTGCACTTCGCCATTCGATCTGCTCTAACAACATGTTAATTCATTAAAGCAAACAACGAGCTAAACGCCCAACTTACACTTAGAGCGGTGCTAAACACTTGTTATAAGTTTTCCACAACACAAGTTCGGAATACAGATCCACGACTCGGGGTTACTCTCGCAACATGCAATCCTGCACATTTAGAGCACAACTCACTGATCGATCTATTCCTGCAACTAGTTAAACTTCCTTGGAGACTTATACAATGAGTTGAGTACCACACTTATACATTTAAGCAGCACCAAATACTCATTACATGTCTTCCCGTAAGACGGATTCGTAGTTCATACCCATGGCTCGAAGAGACTCTAACAATTTGCAATAAAGAAAGTTCACAGTGCACTTCGCCATTCGATCTGCTCCTGTAATCTGTTGGCGCCTCCATAACCGGTTCGGAGTCCATACCCATGGCTTGACAGAGACTCGCAATTTGCAAAGAATCTAGTTCAGAGTGTGCTTCGCCATTCGATCTGCTCCTGCAACCTGTTAATACTCAAACTAACAAGTTTGGAATCCATACCCATGGCTCAGAGTTACTCTCGCAACCTGCAATTACACACGTTCAGAGTTCAACTCGCCATTCGATCTGTTCCTGCAACTAGTTAAATTCCCCCGACGACAGATTAAGAGGTCCAAAATTGTGGATTGCAGTTACTCTAGCAACACTTGTAAAAAGCAACACTTAGAGTTCAACTCTCCACTCAAAGTGACTCTCACAAATTGTTAGAGGATCCATACAGCAAGTTTGGAAAACAACTCTCCTTCAGAGTTGTCCCTACAACTAGCTGAATTCAAGACGGAGCAAATGCAAAACTCCGTCATACACCGTCGACAGTTTGTTAGCTATACGCAACAGACTTAAGGCCCTGTTATTTAGCTACAAAGAATCTAGTCGATGGCACCTCAACCATGACAGCAAGGATCAAACATATGAATGAAATTCTTCAAATCACAGAACTATCGCAAACTCATATGTCCAAATCCAGAACCACTACAGACATCCACAAATACAAAATGGCTAGTCCAGAGTCTAATTCTCTCCAAGAGCAACTCATACGACCAGCCGACCCCCAAGACGATGAACCACAGGACAAGACACCGGCACATAAAAGACTTTTTATTCCACAAACTACAAGTCTCATTACAACAGTAGAGTTACAATGAGTCCACGTTTCACATCTAGGAATCGCTACCAAACGTCCTGCGAATAAAAAACTGTCATGTAAGCTGTCCTTCTAGCTACACACTAGAGAAATGCTCTACCTAAGGGGAAAAAACCTCTTCACCGGCCTCCTACCAGCTAACAGCTCCATAGGGCCGCCTCAAATCTTGATGATGAAACTCAAGACAAGTCTTCCTTAGGTAGGCAAACTCCAGCTTTATCCGACCACCTTCACTTGAGCAAGCTCCAACTCTGTCTCTCTTAAAGCACCGTGCAAACGGGAGAGTCCCAACTCTTTCAAAGCACAGCGTATCACGAAGGAGAGCAAGCTCTATTTTCCAAGGACCTCGTTCGATGTACGCAACTACTTGTCAGCAAAGAGAAGAAAAGAATCTCCTCAACACTGAACAAACACAAGGGACTTCACTTAAGTATAAGAAAATTCAGAATACCCACAACTCATTCGCTCTAAAAATGAGTCTGGCGCTACGCACACCACTTGGGTTCCTTCGGCCAACTACTCATTAACATCGAACAGCGAGTTCAACGCTCTGCTCCCCGCTCAGGCTACATCAATGACTCGTTGGCCCCGAAAAACGAGTCCAATGCCTTGGTCTTTGCTCAAGTTCCACCAAATAGCTTGTTGGCTCCCAACAACAAGTTCAATGCTTTGCTCTCCGCATGAGCTCCGTCTATAACTTGTTGGCTCCCAACAACGTGTTCAACACTCTACCCTCTGCATGAGCTCTGCCTACAACCTGTTGGTCCCAAACAATGAGTTCGACGCTCTGCCCTCCGCATGAGCTCCGCCTACAACCCGTTGGTCCAAAACAACGAGTTCAATGCTATGCTCTTCGCATGAGCTTCGTCTACAATTCATTGGTCCCAAACAACGAGTTCAATGCCTTGCTCTTGGCTCATGCTTCATCAATAACTCTAAGTAACAAGTTCAATGCTCTGCTCTCTACATGAGCTCCGTCACAATGAGTTCTATGCTGATTACCACTTGAGCACCGTCAACAACTCGCTGGCTCTACACACTGATTTCGATGCCTTGGTCTTCGCTTAAGTTCTCCCAAACAACTCGTTGACTCCAAAAAACGAGTTCAAATGTCTTGGACTTCGCTCAAGCTTCGCCAAACAACTTGTTGGTTCCAAACAACGAGTTTAATGCTCTACCCACCGCTTGAGCTTCATACACAACTTGCTAGTTCTAAGCAACAAGTTAAATGCCTTGCTCTTTACTCAAGCTCCGTCAACAATTCATTGGCCCCAAACAACGAGGTCAATGCCTTGATCTTTGCTCAGGCTCCATCTACAACTCGTTGACTCATAATAATGAGTTCAACTCTCTGCTCACTGTGCGACCTCTATCAATAAATCATTCACTCCGACGAGTTCAAAGCTCTGCTATCCGCATGAGCTCCGCCTACAACTCTTTGGTCCCAAACAACGAGTTCTATGCTCTGATTCCCACTTGAGCTCCATCAATAACTTGTCGGCTCCAAACAACATGTTCAAATGACCAGCTCCACTACAAGTTGTCTCTCTAAACTCACCGGAATCAAACGGCAGTTTCTAAATCAACTCGATCAAGAAGTAACCTCTATAAACTCACTGGGGCTAAATAGCAAGTTTAAGCTCAAGTTCATCTCATAGCTCTTCCTACAAACTCGCCAGGATCAAACGGCAGTTTCTAAACTAACTCCTCCTACAAGTTGTCTTTGAACTTGCCGGGATCACACGGCAGTTTCTACATCAACTCTGTCTTAGAGTTATCTCTTCTAAACTCGCTGGGTTCAAACGACGAGCACTACACCAACTCTATCATAGAGTTCTCTCTAAACTTGTTGGGAAGAACAACAAATTCAACGCACAACTCCATCACAGAATTACCTCTCCAAGATTGATGGGTCAAATAGCAAGTTCAACATCCCATTCTATCTTAGAGTTGTCTCGAAACTCGCTGGGTTTCAAACGGCAGTTTCTACATCAACTCTATCTCAGAATAGTCTCCAAACTCATCGGGATCAAACGGCAGTTTCTACATCAGCTCCACCACAAGTTGTCCTTACAAATTTGCCGGGATCAAACGACAGTTTCTATATCAGCTCTATATCAGAGCTGTCGCTAAACTCACTGGAATCAAACGACAGTTTCAACACTCAACTCCATCACAGGGTTCCCTCCAAGCTCGCTGGGATCAAACAGCGAGCTTTATGTCAACTTAGTCAAAGATTTGTTTTTATAAACTCGCCAGGATCAAACGGCATTTCTACATCAACCCCACTACAGTTTGCCTCTCCAAACTCACCGAGATCAAATGGCAGTTTCTAAACCAACTCAGTCAAAGAGCTGCCTCTCTAAACTTGCTGGGAACAAACAGCAAGCTCTAACTCTGCTCCACCACGAGTTGCCTCTACAAACTCGTCGGGCGCAAACGGCAAGTTCAAATGTCAACTTAGTCAAAAAGTTCCTCCACAAACTTGTTGGGCGCAAACAGCAAGACCAAACATCTAACCCCATCACAGATTTCTCTACTCGCTTGCTGGGCATAAATAGCAAATTCAACATCCCATTCTATCTTAGAGTTGTCTCGAAACTTGCCAGGATCAAATGGCAGTTTCTACATCACCTATATCTCAGAATTGTCTTATAAACTCGCCGGGGTCAAACAACAAGTTTGCACTCAATTCTGCCACAGAGTTCCCCCTAAACTCGCTAGCCCTATGCCAACTCAATCACATAGTTGTCTATCTAGACTTGCCGGACACAAACGGCAAGCCCAAATGTTCAACACTATCTCAGAGTTTTCAACAAACTCGCTTCTATCAAACAGCGAGCTCAACACTTAATTTCGTCGTAGGGCTTTCTCCACAAACTCGCTGGGATCAAACAACGAGCTCTACAATAAAGAGTTGTCTCTACAAACTTGTTGGGAACAAATAACAAGATCAACGCTCAACTTCGTCGTAGCGCTTTCTCCATAAACTCGCTGGGATCAAACAGTAAGTCTGCAACAGCTCTCCCAGGACAGCTATATATGTACAAGATCCACCAATCGAGGGTGATGGAGTAAATAGCTAGGTATACACATATAAACAATTGTATGTATATATATATATATATATATATATATATATATATATATATATATATATATATATATTAAAAAATATATATGCTAATCCAAGCCTAAAAAACTCCAAAAAATCTCCAAAAAATCTCCAAAAAGTTGCAAAAAAATGAAAAATTTCCAAAGACACTGTTTCGTAAAGAAGGGGAGATAAAGTATAAGAGGGCTTCGGATCGGGTTGGATTCGTGACCCAAACCCGCAAACATTATTCAGCGAATTAAAGTGAAAAGGGTTAACAGGTCAGATCCAAACCCGAAACCCAAAACTTCATTCACTTCTTCTTCCTCTCTCTCTTCTTCTCCTTCGAATTTGAGCGCCAAAAAACCAAGCTCAACAACAAGCCTTTCTCCTCCTCACCTCCACTCCGTCTCGAGCCACCACCTCGGCCAAGACTGAGCACCTCTGCTCACCGTCAAGCTCCCACGATCGAGCGCCACTCCAAGCTGCGGTTCACCTCGCTGAAGCCCACAGAGCTGAACCCAAGTCTCAAGAAACCCATGAAAAGCTAAGTTTGTAGCTCGACGGGAGAAACCACTCACAGCTCGACCAAGAGGAGGTGGCTCGATGTCCCATAGGTCGACGAGGGCGAGGAATTTCGACGGAGAGCAGTCGCAGCTCGAGCGCAAAACAGAGCATTCGACGAAGTGACTTCCCAACTCCATAGCTCGATCAGATCTCCATTGCAGACTCGCGACTCATAGCTCGACAATGGAGATGCCTCCATAGCTCGGCAAGGCCATCGAGAGCTCAACGAGACGTCGGAAGCCGTAGCTCAACGAGTTTAGCCCGTAGCTCGGTTAAAATAGTTCGCCAAAGCTCAATAATCACAGCTCGACGAGATCGAATGCCATAGCTCAGACTCCATAACGGAGCAGCTCCCTAGCTCGACGAGAAAAGCTCTAAACGTCGATGAAAAACCATGTCTCGACTGCAGCACGCTTTGCCGAGCTCGAACTGCTCACCAAGCTCCTCTTCGACTTCCCTCGTCGCCAAGCTCTGATCACCCATTGCCAAAATCACTGTCAACGAGATCCTAAGCCTTCCTCGAGCTCCACCGCCAAAGAAGACAAAAGGAGCTCGACAATTGCGTTAGGCGAGCTGGGGGGGGGGTTGAAGACGACTGGCGACCATTGGATCTCCTCGAAGTGAGTCCTGATCTTTAATCAACGCCCAGGATCGCAAGACGGGATTTTTAACCGTTTATATCGCTTATCTGCCGTTGGATCCTCCTCAACACGTGAGCTGGGCATGATTGATGTCTCAGATCACTTTAAACGGCGAGCCAGGTTTTGATAAATCGAAAAAATCGATTTAAATTAATTAAAAATCATTTAAAATTTGGAAAATAATTTTAAAAATCAAGAAAATTTATTTTAATTCAAATAATTATTTTTTAAAATCCAAAAAATAATTAAAAATGAATTTATTAATTATAAAATTCGAAAAATTGATTTTGAAATTTCAAGAACATTCGAAAAAATTCGAAGAACTATGGAAGAATTCCAGAAAATTCGAAAAAAACCGAAGAACTATAGAAAAATCTAGGAAAATATTCACTGCCTTTAGAAGCCACAGATTAGTTCCAGATATCTCCGAATACTCTGACTGCTAAGATTATAAGCCAGATTCTAAAAATAAGATGTACTACTTTCCGAAAGCCAAGAAAATTACCTTCCGGGAGTGGGGGGCTTATGATGATGGTAAAAATCGTAGCAGATTAGAGCCGTATGATTCCTGCACAGATCTCAAAGTATCTTCAAGCAGATTAGCCATCACAGGCCTCTTTTACAGGTCTGAGCCCACTCTAAAACATGGGCTTCTCTCAAACCCATAAAAAATGACAGACTAGGCCCACTAGGAGAGACACCCAGCCCATGCTGGCTAGGAGTCAAATCTCTTATCCCCTAACAATGACATCTTCTCTCTTGAGGGGGAGAGACATGAATGAAATAAAGTAGTTAAGTCGATCCAACGGATACAAATCAATCTCTTGAAATATCTCTCAGGCCTATAAATACCCCTCCCCCTCTTCAGTCAGAAGGTAATCAATAATTTGCCAGTTTTCACTCTCTTTCTCTCTCTCTCTCTTTCTGGTTATGACTTAAGCATCAGAGGGTCTGTCGCCGGGGCCACCCCCCGGTGTTTCAAGCTTATTGCAGGTTCATCGGCCGCAGCAACCGTTGAATTCAGATCACGGTGGTCAATCAACGATCCAGATTCAATCTCAGGAACTCTAACTGTCTTTAACGGCTAGGGTCACAGGTTTGACTTTTAGTAGTTTCCTTCCATTATTAACTAACTATCTGTTTGCTCCCACACTGAAATAAGCAGCAACAAGCTAATTCCGTGTAATTTCGTTAGTAAATCGGCACATACATATGCATAAAGTAGCACCAAAATAAAGATGTATAAAAGTACACGATCAAGACACTTCGACAAAGTTTAAGGCAAGTGAGAAAACAAGGACTAAAAGAATTCCTGAAGCTTAATTAGTATTGTAGAAGTTATTGGTTGGCTGCACCAGGGTGAGTAAGATTATTTGAAGATGCCAAGAAAGGATGGTGATCATGATTTGCTCATGCTGGAAGTTTTGCTTGCTTAGCTAATTAAAATTGTGTGTAGCGGTTATTTTTATCTGTTGTAGTTTGGTTAGTTTATAGTTGATTGATGGTTATATATGTTTGCACTATCTTTGTGCAGGTGAATTGGATGGTCAACATGAAAGTTTGTGCTAAAAGCAACACTATATGGAAAGAAGCAAAAGATTTAACTTTGCATTTTGATTCTTTGAACCACCCACATAGTAGCTTCTTGTGCGCGTTAAAAAATAATGTTCATCTGAAACGTTCAGTCGATGCAGAAGCAGAGTTAACCTGCAGAGTTATTTGGTATGCAGAAGCAGAATTGCATGTACTAGGGGTCTTTTGCTGATGGAGCAAGTACAATTGTAAATAAGATGATGACACCACAGTGACACAACAATTCTCTAACATATAGGAATGCAGAGAACCTGCTATGTTATGGCTTAAAGTATGGACATGAGATAAACAAATCAAGCAGAGAGCATATATAAGGAAGAATATGCGCGACTGATCAACCGAAAGTAAAAAATGTGCAAAACTACACCTCACAACACAATTATACTGGGTTTAACTAGCATTGAGAATATATTTCAATCTGCATAAAAATGCATATGGTTTCGTTGTTGGCTATATCTGCCTTAGAGTATAATTAGTCCCGTATAACAAACCCATCATTTCCTCCTTCGGCATAGAACAATTTGGATCAAGGCAACTCATCATTTGGAACAAGTATTCAAGTATTGCTCCTATCGCAACAGATATTCGTAGGGTCAGATATTCGTAGACCCTACTAACGAATGATGGCTCGTAACTATGTATGAAACTACAATTACAATAATTATACTGAGTAACCGATAAAGCAGGCTTTAAAAGTATCGATGATGAAATTACATGTGAATGCACAAGTTACTAAGTTAAGGCCACATGTATAAACATTAATACATAATAATCACTGGAAAATATGCATGTATAAAACAGAAAGGCATAAAAATATTCTTCACAAAAGAACCAAATTTCAAAATATCGAAAACTACAATTTAAAATACATATTCAAACGACTTATCCTGAATTAATAATGAGTGTGCCGAGTTGTATATGTTATAATATTTGTATCACAATAAATAAATTAACACCTTATAGTTAACTAGTATAAGTTGAAGCTTAAAAATTGCAGCAAGGATTTCTGAAGCTTAATTACAGCAAGGATTCCTGAATATTAAAAATTGTTATCAATAGAAAATTATAATACCCCCATTCCTGAAGCAAGGATTCATGTTAAACTTACAAATTTTAAACATAATTTGAGAACATAATTTTTAAACATGCAGATAATTTTGTCATTATTATTTATATCTCTATCGTGACCTTTAGAAATATAGATTTGAGATCAATATTACATAAGTTATAATACTCACCGGTGGTGGGACTTGAGATTGTTGTCGAGATTTGTGTTTGATTAGATTTGACATTTTTCCTGAAGAAGTGTGACTTGCGCCTTCAATTGTGTCATCTCCTCATTTAGGACCCCACCGGAAGTCGATGCATGTCGACCGATGAATCGAGTGGGCGTCGGTCCTAGACCTACACCACGTACACGGCCATGGCGCTCTTTTCCCCTCACTTCAACCATGGCTTGGCGTTGTCGTGTTAATGGGTCGGTGGAGGCCACCGAAGAATCAGAGGAAGTAGTGGAAGAGAGGTCATCATACTTCTTTCGTGCCTGATTTTGTAAAAGGACGGGAATAAAAAAAAGACCTTTATTCAATTCGGACATGCTTTTGTAAAAATCAAAGAAGCACTCAATATGATATAAAATTACCACAATCTCTTCTGCTACAGAGATTACAAATGTCCCATCTTTAGACCGAAGGGTAGCGTCAAAAAAATCTCTGTCGCCAAAGGTCGTAGGACCCATTTCTTCTTCCTATATATTAGTAAGATGACGTAATTATAAACATAAAACTGTAATTAGACCAGCGGTGTGTGTACCAGCAGTGTGTACCAGCGGTGTGCAACACAAGATGATGTGAACGACTGGCAACACTGACATCCGCCCTTCCCTGTACATTTCACAATGATTACAATGATATAACTTCGAGTATGCAGACAAACATGTTGACATGAAATGTTGATTAGTAATATAAATACCTTCCCAATCTCCGAACTCCAGTAGTGAACGAGAAATTGCCAATCCGAAGGCTCGACATCGGGGGGCACATCCCTTGCATTATCTGCCTCAGACCTCTTTTTGTTATAATACTTCGTCTTCGAATCACTCTTGTGATCTCTCTACTTCTTTGACAATGATTTTTCCACCCAAGAGCCGAGTGAGTCCGAGAAAGAGAAGTATTGCTGCAAAATTTTATTGATTACCAAATTTATAACTGAATTGCATAAACCAAATCTCATTCATTAAGTTTACCTAAGGATGATACCTTGATTGTTGAATAGGCACTTGTTTTTGTCGTAGCGGACACCTTTGGCCAACTTTCGTATGAAAAAGGAATTATGCGAGAATTCCTAGCGATTACATCGATAAAATTTGCGAATTTACCTGCATTAGCACCCACAGGCTATCCGACGGTGTTTGCCTATACAATAATCCTCTGGTCGTTTTTCAGTTTCCATATCCCTGCCATCTTTGTCCTTCCTCTTTGTTTTTTTGTAGTGGACGTACTTCCCTCCCCCTCCTCCATCTGATTGCCACTATTCTTCAGGCTGCTCCTCCCCTTTTCCTTCATTTACTTCAACTGTGTTGATCCTTTTTGGTCGCCTAGACATCTTGTACCTGTCATAAAAAAAATAACATCATTTGATAAGATAAATGTCACAATTAATGAATAATTGATGCATATATAAAATTTACTTTAAGATAAATTAACAAAATTTAAGACATAAAAAATACAAGACATAATATAAAATATGAAAAGTGAAGCAAACAACTATAATTTAATGCAAATATAAAATTTGGGATATAAATAGGAAACTCAATATGAAAAATTACAATAAGCATAAACACTATGGAATATAAGATACAATGAAAATCATACAGATGTGGCTAAACAAGTCTTCAAAACTATAATACAATTTTACTAATTAATTCTCCTTTTTTAAACCTTCCCTAGTTGATTTTAATGTATATTCAAATGTCAACCAATACGATAAATTTCATGTGTATTACAAGCCTATCAAGAAATTTTACTCTAAAACAAATAAATCTAACTCTATTCATACAACCCTAAAATCTATTTTTACAACCCTAAAATGAACTTTTTATCCATTTAAATAATAGCACTCAATTTCAAATTTAAATTTCATAAAATTTAAAGTTAACTATCATTCAAGTGACTATCCCATTAAGTCGATTGTCCATAAATGTCCAATCCGGTGATATGAATAGGCAAAAATTGTAATATAGATTAAATAGGTGCTTGTGATAAATCCACCCATTTATCGCATATAACTATATAAAAATATTATCAAGAAAAAAAAATACTACTTGTTTCCTCATGCACCCACATACATGTCGTGCCAATATTATCAAGAAATCACATCCTAAGATTGAGAACTTTATTAAAAAATAAACAAACTCAAACCCCCAATTCAACAAATATATGTAACTCCAATCAAACATAACCGCTCAATATCATATACCACTTAAGAACATTAAAGAATTCTAACATATCACATAAAAAAATTCATTAACTATATTCATGGAACCCTAAAATCTATAATTAAGGTCCTAAAACAAATAAACTCTAAAACAATTAACTCTAAAATAAATAAATCTCAACTAAATTTAACAGAAAAACAAATATATCTCAGTACAATTAACTCCATTCACACAAACCTAAAACACATTTGTGGCAATTATATAAAACACCTTTATATTTTACACCTGATAATTTATTAAAGCTCTAAAAAGAATTAATTTTTATACCACTATATAGGCCGGAAGTCGTCAGACGGTGGGGGGACGGCGGGAGACTACGGAGGGCGATGGCGGGGGTGAGAGCGAAGTGAACAACACAGAGAGGGAGCGTGGACGGCGACGGTGATGGCAACGGTGAGATGATCGTCGATCGGGAGTATAGTGAGGAAGAGAGAGAGAGAGAGAGAGAGAGAGAAAGTTATTGAGCGGGATAGAGAGGCGGGGACGGGGACAGCAACGGCAGGAACAATGATGGCGGAGGAGATGGCGCGGCGACAGAGGGGAGGAGGCGCAACGCTGAGCGGCGGGAGCGCGCGAGAGATAAAGGGAAAGAGCGGAAAATTTTAGAATTGGGAAGGAAATGTTACGGTTCGAAAATTTTGGGGATTTTAACCCATACCCTACCCCGGTGTTTTAGAATAAAACGTCGGGGTATATTGCCAATTTTTTAACCTCATTTGCTATCCTAGACTACCCCGGCGCGACTATAAAAATGCCGGGGTAGTTACGCCGGGGCCGCATATATTTGTTGCAGTGATAGGGCATTGACGCCTCTCCTAGCCCTATTGGAGGGTGCAGAACTCTCGCTCTTGACACTGAAGCAAGTCTCCTGGACTTTGTCTACTGTTTGTGGAGGGTATCCAAGACTAGATTTTAAGCAGGTTCACTGTTACTAATGATTTAAACTTACGGAATAAGAGAACGAAGTATTTTTTTCATAAATTTTTTAGTTACAAGCTTTGCCCGTGGGAACGTGCCTACGGCACATTTTTGAAACGATACAGCATATGAAAAGCCTTGTAAACAGTAAAACAACAATTATGTAGCTCAAGTTTGAATAGTATGACAATAATTAGTTGTAAATAAAAGTCCATATTTCTATTAGTATATGTTGAAAAGTAATTGTAAATGAGGATGTAAAATCCAACTTCTTGGAATTTTGAGGGTGGAAAATGATGAAATTTAACTGTTGAGGAGATATTTGTTATTTTCAATGTAACATCATGAGCAATAAAAAAAGCATAAAAATTCTAAAAATTTACAAACCTGAAATCTGAAAATCTAAATTTCTGAGTAAATAAAGAGAAAATGTGAGAGAGAGAGAGAGGTAGAGAGAGAGATATGAAAAAGTGAAGAGAGAAAAGAGAGATAGTAATAAAGTAGTGAGTTTTTTTTAGTTTTGGAGGAAAAACAATGGTTTTGGGGGGGAAACTTTTTGGAGGAAAAATATGTTTAAGGAGGGTGAATCTGAACCATTGATTTTGTTTCAATTGAAGGGAAACCACTTGATAGCATTTTTCAAATTGTCTTGTGTTTTATTATATAGATTATTATTATTTAAAAAAATGATAATAATAAGAGAGCAAAGCGTATTTTGTGAATGAGAAAAATATGTACAATATGTACGGAAGAGGCCACTTCACCCATTTCCTAACTTACCCTCTATGGAATTAGAAATAATTATAAAGAAAAAAAATTGTTATCTCTAATCTCCAATATTATAATGATAGAGTTGAGATGCCATTTGTAAACAAACAAACTCGTGCATCGCCCGTGCATAACTATTATAAAGGATGTCTCAAGTTCAAGCTCAGACTATGTCGGAAATTTTACTTCTAAAAAAATATATTTATTAAGACGTGCATCACCCGTGTAAATTACTAGTACTCTAATAACTATCTTCACATCTTCCGAATGCGCTCAGTTTATTTATGTATGTACTTTTTTCTTTTTAGAGCAGATTGTTAGGGAATTTGATTCCCTCTTCTACTATCTACTAGGATTTTGTTGAGTTAAGCGATACGATCAATACAAACCCACCAAGCAAATAGAAGATCACACTAATCACATAAGGCACATAATTTTGTCCCGGTTGGGGCTTTCGCATTAATTCGAGGAAGAAGAAACCGAGATATTATTCAACTAGAGAAGATACAAGAATATTACAATTCTCACCACGACCCTCTCTCTAGCCTTACCAGAAAATACTAGCTATTTACAATTGGAGAACCTTTGAAACACTCTTCAAAGAAGTACTCTCCCTTGGCTCTCAATAGAGGCCAATTATAATAGTATATAGAGATCTAGAGAAATCCTAATTTGATATCTTGATACAATAGCCATCATATATTTCCTGAGGTGATAAACATACGATCTAACTTGGAGAAGAAGTCGGCCTTCAAACGAATCCTCTAGAACCCGCACCCGAACACAAACAGCAGTTGCACGCGGTTGACTGCCAAACTTGCAGTCGACCGCACTTGGCTTCAGCCAAACCGGAGGAGGTGAAGGTCAACTATGCAGTCGACTGTACAGTTGACTGTTCAGTCGACCGCACCTTCTTCTGTTGTTGTTGTTGCTTCTCATCTTCCATCCAATCGATGCGTCGCTTCCTTCGCTTCATCGTCTTCATATAGAACTTAATATGTAAGACATATAACCAACAATCTTCATCTTAGATTGCATACTATGAATCCACACCCATGTGAATTAAATCTTCTAGACTCTTTTATTCTCCTCCTACAAAACACTCGGCTCTGTGGCTCTTCTGCTAGTTGAATTTACCACCACCCATTTTTCTCCAATTTGTATGCCCCTCAAAGGCACACCCAAATAAGCATTGACATGGAGGTGCCACTCTCCGCATGAACTCCCCGAGGCACTCTCCACCTCTCGAATATATTCGAACATCGTAGTCTCGCTTGGATGATTCTAGTGACGACAAACTAGATAGTGTTTTAGGAACAATGTGCTTCAAACCACTTGGTCAAGGTTTCCTGTTTCCCCAAAGTTGGTAGAGGTTATGCTGACTCTGCCCAATACCTCTCTCACCCTTCATCACCTTACGACGACTTTCCCAAACTGATAGAACTCTACCTAGATCTGTGTACCTGCAGTCCCGTGCTTCAAGAGTTCTCCTGAATATCAGGCTCTGTTTCAATAAAGGAATATAAATGAAATCCTCTAGGGTGTGTCCCTTTATGTCTGTCATCTGCGACTCAACTATTCTCTCACCCATTACTTCACAATCTTACCAATCTTCGTTCTCACACAATGACATGATGCAAACTTGTATGTTGAAACCATCTCCCTCTGGGAGAAAATTTTAGAAGAACTAACCGAATCAAAAGAACGACCGGAATCCACATCTAAAAATTTTTATAAAAAAATTATTTTTTAAGCTATCACCTGATTCAGCAGCATTGGATTTAACTCCCCTCTGACTCAACCATTTGCAACAATCTCTTCTATAATGCCCAATCCCGCTGCAGTGGTGGCAACGGACCTTACCCTTACGTGAAATTTTCCGTCCATTCGAAGTATCATCCACCACCAAGCAACTCACAGAAGTAGACATCGATTTCTGATTCTCCTTCCTAAGTGCATCCTCCTCCAAACCCTCGATCATACCTGCTACCGAAAACTTCTACTTGGTAGATTTTCCATCTAGCATGATCATCAAGTTGGATGAATTTGGAGGTGAATATATCAAGTTTGAAGCTTTTAGATCATCTGTGTTAATCGCTCTTGGTTCAGATAACTTTGTATTAAACTCCACTATATGTTCTAGAAGAGCGATACTTTCCTTCATTGAGTAACCCAACAAGTTTCTTTTCTAGTACATCCTACCCTATAACGGCGATTCCGAGTAGTTAATCTTAGTCTTTCCCAAAGACTCGCCGCGCTTCTCCTATACCTAACTTCACTCGTCAATAACATCCGGATTAAATCCAAGGCTTCTGAATAATCTCCACCCGGGTCTCCTGCTTTATGCTAATTTGTTTTTCTTTATCTCTTTCTAGGGCCAGATCCAAGCCCTGTTGAACCAATATTTCATGCATGTCCACCATTAAGAGATCAAAGTTGATCTTACCTTCGAATTTTTACCACTTGATCTTTGTGATATGATCTACCATCTTCTCCAAGGAACTTGAAAAAATCTACGAACTTGATGCTCTGATACCAATTGTTAGGGAATTTGATTCCCATTTCTACTATCAACTAGGATCTTGGTGAGTTAAGCGACACGATCAATACAAACCCACCAAGCAAATAGAAGATTACACCAAACACACAAGGCACACAATTTTGTCCCGATTGGGGCTTTCACCTTAATCCGGGGAAGAAGAAATTGAGATATTATTCAAATAGAGAAGATACAAAAATATTAAAATTCTCACCACGACCCTCTTTAGGCTCACCACAAAATACTACTTGTTTACAAATGAAAAAACCTTTCAAACAATCTTCATTGAAGTACTCTCTCTCTCATGGATCTCAATGAATGTCAATTACAATAATATTTAGACATCTAGAGAAACCATGGTTTGATATCTTAATACAATAACCATCAGATATTTCCTGAAGTGATAAACATACGATAAGAGTCGTACAATCTAACTCAGAGAAGAAGTTAGGCTTCAAACGAAACCCCTAGACCCGCACCCAAACACAAACAATAACTGACAGTCGACTGCCAAACTTGTGGCCGACCGCACTTAGCTTCACCCAAACCAGTGGGGGTGACATTCAATTGTGCAGTCGAATGCACCTTCTTTTGTTGTTGCTATTGCTTCTCATCTTCCATCCAATTGATGTGTCATTTCCTTTGCTTCATCATCTTCGTATCGAACTTAATATGCGAAGCATAAATCTAACACAGATACATCCAGTTATTCGTGCACTTAAGCAACTTATTGAATTAGATGATGAAGGACTCATAGATGTATGTCAGACACTTTCATTCTTGTGTGGTGTTGGGTTTATATGTTTTGCATATACATGTTCGATGAAGAAGACGCTGAAGCAATGAGAAGGATCAAAATGAATGGTTGAAGATAAAGATGATAGCAGTAAGCAGCAACAACTGGAGCAGTTGTGGTTGACCGTACTAAGGAGTCGGTTGACCGGCCACTGACAGGGATTTCTCGTGAGGGGGACAGCCGACTACAAAAGTGGTGCAGTCGACCGAACATGGCGCTGATGGATTTTGGGTTGCGGGTCTGGCTAATTTGGTTGAAGCCCAACTTCGTCTTCAAGTTAGATCGTACAACTCTCAGTGCATTGGTATCTCTTCAGTAGTCATTGGGTGGTTAGTGTATCAAGTGTATCAAACTAGGATTTCTCTAGATCTATATATTCATTGTAACGGCTCCAAAAAACATATGATTCTATTGAGTGTCAAATAGGAGAAAAGAGTACTTCATCTGAGAAGTGAAAGATTTTTCCGATGTAAACAGCAAGCAAGTTCCAGTTAGGCTTAGGAGAGGGTCGTGGTGAGAATTGTAATATTTTTGTATCTTGTCTATTTGAAATAACATCTCGATTCTTCCTCCTCCGTGATTAAGGCGAAAGCCCCAACCGAGATAATTCTTGTGTGTTTTGTGTGATGGGTGTGATCAAGTATTTACTTGGGGATGTAACGCCCTGAATTCCAAACATAGTTAATTCGTAGAACAACCAGAAACTTTACTTTAATTTTGTACAAAAATACAAGGAATTTAAAACTTTTCGATACAAAATGGTTCTTTACAATGCACAACAGAAATTACATAAAAAATGCCACTTATATCATAAAAAATCTTCAATCTTGCAACATCCTTCGACACCAAACTCATGCCTACGCCGCTCGCTAATCTGAGTCCTGCTAAACTTGCGAATTGCGGGCAAGTCGGTTGAATACAACTGATGCAATGCTAGATTATCCTAAGTATGTTAGTGTATGTGATGAATCTAATGACTAATGCAAACAATGCAATTCTAATGCGCGCTTCTCCAGATTCTATGCCGCCGATACAACATAGGTCAGAGGGCAAGACCTTAACGTTCTCCTCGTTATATGGTTGAATCCCTCGCTATGCAATCCTAACTCGATGACCATACTCCAACATGTAATCACGTGCAAACTGCACCCCTAAGATTGTGGAATTTACGGGCCTACCCCTACTAGCCTACACATGTAGATTTACCGGTCGTATCCTCAATCATGAACATTCCTAGGAGCCGCAGCTCTTTACCGACCATTTCATCAACCTCACCGACTTACCCTAGCCCAAACATGCAGATTTACCGGGCGTATCCTAGGTCCTGAACCCAGCAAGTCGACTGCCCGTAACTACGAACCAGGCCTACCCCTAGCCCACCACCCATGGATTTACCGGGTATATCTTGTCCATCCGGAACATTCCCAGGAAGTGCAGTTCTTTTTCGAACATGTTCGTCGTTATTTTCAGCTATAACTCCACTTAGTTCTTGTCCTTATATGCAAACAAAAGTAATATCGCCTAGAGCTATCTTACCCTACTGGACTTAAACCAACACACCAAGAACACTAGCCCACACTAGCCAATTCTCAAATTTTTATAATCACAAATTTGTCGGCAGCCTGGATCTCGGTTAGACTCTAGAGTCCACACAATTCAAAGAAAAAATTTCTAGGTTATCCTTAACCTCATTTATAATCATTATAAATTCCATTCATTCCTACACCCAATTCATCTCTTATTCATTCCATCCACTAGTCATCCTCAAATAACTAGGTAATTTGTTTTAAACCCCTCTAAGGTTCTCCTTTTATTTATATACCCATATATTTCTAGTTTTCATGATAAAATCTAATAAACCCACTCCACCGAATGAATAAATAAATTAAGGAATATATATAAAATAAAATTGCATATTTAAGCATAATAATAATAATAATAATAATAATAATAATAATATCTGATAGCAATAAAAGAATTACAAACGACTGTTTTGAAATTATAAAATAAGGGGGTGTTACACTCTTAGTCTCGTTCTTTTTGCTCTCTGATTACAAAGATCTCTCTCAATTAGCTTGCTAGTTTCTTTATTTTCTTTGGGGAGTACTTAGATACAATCTTTTCACCTTTATTTATAGAGTAGTAACCTTGGGATATTTGTTAGGGTTAGTAGTCTTTGATTTAGTCTAATATATTATCCCTTATCAAGTTAGGAATAAAATCCTAACAAATATCTCAAGATAGTTACAATGGATTGTATCAAATATTTTTAATAAAGAGAGATATAAATCTAAAATAAGAACTAAAGAATACAACAACAACAACAACAAAGCTTTTTTTCCCAACTAGTTGGAGTCGGTTACAGGAATCCTAGTTTTCCATTCTGCTCGGTTTAGCGTAATATCTTCTGTAAGGCAACAAACTATTATATCTTTTCTCAGCGTTTCTATCCAAGTAAATTTAGGTCTTCTCCTACCCATAACTCTACCCTTAATACTTAATAAATCACTCTTTTTAACGAGCGCACTACTAGGTCTATGTGTGACATATCTAAACCATCTGAGGAAATTCTCTCTTAATTTATCTTGGATAGGAGCTACCCTTACCATGTCTCGTATATGCTCGTTTCTAATTTTATCCTTCCTAGTTTTACCACACACCCATCTTATCATCCTCATCTCTGCTACACTCATTTTCTAGACATGTTATTTCTTTGTTGCCCAACACTCTGCTCCATGCATCATTGGTGATCTAACAATCATCCTATAAAAAAAATTCTTCAACTTCAAAAGTATACGCTTGTCACACAAAACACCACTGGCACTTCTGCACTTAAGCCACCCTACTTGGATCCTCTGTATAACATCTTCACAAATCTCTCCATCTCTTTGTATAATTGAGCCTAAATATCGGAAACGATCTCTCTTAGGTATTTCTTGACCATCAAGTTTCACTACCTCCTCATTTGTCTTCCAAATATCACTAAAATTACACTTCATCTACTATGTTTTAGTTCTGCTTATTCTAAAGTCTCTAGCTTCCAAAGTTTCTCTCCACGATTCTAATTTAGCATTGATTCCTACTCTAGTCTCATCAACTGTGACGACATCATCGATAAAAAGCATACACTAAGGCACATCATCTTGTATTTCTCTCGTCAATTCATTCATTACCAAAGCAAAGAGGTAGGGCTTAAAGCCAAACATTGGTGTAAACCTACTGTAATAGAAAAATCATTGGTCTATTCTGTGGTTGTTGTAATTGTGGTTTTTGCCCCTTCATACATATCCTTAATTACTTCAATATACCATATAGTTACACTTTTATTGTTTAACGCCCACCATATTATGTCTCTAGGAAATTCATCATATACCTTTTCTAGATCTATAAACATCATATGTAGATTTTTCTTATTATCCATATATTTTTCTATAAGTCTAATCATTACATAAACTGCTTCCATTG
Source organism: Hemerocallis citrina (assembly GCA_017893485.1). Lineage (NCBI taxonomy): Eukaryota > Viridiplantae > Streptophyta > Magnoliopsida > Asparagales > Asphodelaceae > Hemerocallis > Hemerocallis citrina. Next base: position 387,267,440 of record CM030358.1, on the reverse strand, counting down.
TTGAACTGATTCTCAGACACTGTAGTTTCTAGTCTCAGTCTATGTTCGATCACTCTCTTCCAAATTTTCATTGTATGGCTCATTAATCTAATCCCTTAGTAGTTTGAGCAACTTTGCATATCTCCTTTATTTTTATATATAGGTACCAAAATATTCTTCCTCCATTTATCGGGTATCTTCTTAGCCCTCAAAACCCCATTAAATAATCTTGTTAGCCAAATCACTCCTACATCCCCAAGACACTTCCAAATTTCAATGGGTATACCATCCGGTCCTAAAGTTTTTCCTATTTTCATCCTTCCTAGAGCATTTCGAACCTCATATGTCCTTATTCTACAGAAAAATATATGCTCCCGACTTTCCCTCGAGTCCTCTATACTTAGGTTTTTAATGGTCTTTTCATTTAACGGCTAACTGTAAACGTTCTTGAACAAGGAAATCATACATGTCAACCTTCCAAAGATTGAAATTGATCTTTCCATCGAACTGTTTGATCTTCAAAAGACTGTGACATGTCATCTTAACCAAAGGACTCGACAACCTGAAGCTCTGATACCACTTTATTGTGAAGGGGCGTCTACAAACACCCTAGTGGCGCAGCGGATATAAATTGAGCAATGAAGAAGTCGAAGTAAATGCGACGAATCAATTGAGCAAGCAAGCAAATATGATCCACCTATTCAAATACAAACACAACGAGGATTTATCATGGTTAACTTTCACTTAATCCAGGGAAAAATATAGGGAGATCTGATTTTCAACTAGAAAAGATTATAAGGAGTTAATGATTCACTCAATATAAGGAATTAAACTCACTCACCAAGAACTATCTCTCTCTCTCTCTCAAGTCTCTCTTTGCAATGAAGAAAATAATCTATGAAGTACTTACCTCACATATTGGAGGCTACAACAATATATAGAAGAAGAATGGAGAGAACCCTGGGATAATCTTGATTCTCAGTCGTTTGATATAACCTGGAGAAGAAATAACTAAATAGGAGTCGTACAAGCTGACTTGGAGTTAAAGATTATGCTGAAACGACCTAACAAATCGAGGCCCAAAAAAAAACACAGTGCCATGCACGATCGACCATCCAACAAGACTGGTCGACCATCCCTCTCTCGGCCAAACTCTGTACCACAGCAGTCGGGTGTGCGGTCGACTGCAACTTTGGACAGTCGACCGCAACTCTGCCTGCACTATTGCTGCTCTATTTCCTCTACTCTATTCGACACTTCAACCTCTGTACTGCATCATACCTTCTTCTCATCTGAACTACGAGTATTCAAAACATAATCCTAACAGAACTTCCAAATAAAAAATAAAAAATAATCCGAATTTGGTGAGTAATCCGTAGCTTTTAAAGAACTTGGACAGATCACGAGTTGTTTCCACAGTATAGTATAAATTAGCAGAGTTGGGTAGCCGTTGCAACTCATCCTCAGATGACAAATTTGGGAAGGAGATGAGAGAATGCAGTAGCCACCCAACCACCACCAAAATTAATAATAGAATAAACCAGTCTTGTAAATAGTGTCGTAGTCAAAGATAATAAGGGAATATGCAACGAGATTTTCTAAGATTCAAAGAAAAATTCGTCAATTACCTAGTTGATTTTTGTTCATGTCCCCCTTTCATACACATACTGACATACTACTAGATCTCGCTTACTTCAAAATGAAAACTGTAACCCCTGGTTTCGCAAATACGTATTTTCGGTGTATTTTCTGTATTTAAAATTTTGTAAATCATTTTTTTCCGCTTTCAAATTCGTTTGTTAAAATGTATTGTTGGATCTTAAATTAAAATCTATTTTTGATCAATAATTTTATTTGTAACTATTTTCTATGATTTTTATATTGTAATACAAATCTTATTATTGTTATTATTACCTTGATTTCTATTATTATTACTATTACTGTTATTATTATTATTACTATTATTATTATTATTAATTTTGACTCGTTATTAAAAATCCATTTCTATGTACTAATTGTATTTGTAGTTATTTCAAATAAATTCTATATTGTAATGCAAATAACATTAAATATTGGTTATTTTATAAATTCTATTAGATCTTTTGCTTTAAACCCAAAACCCAATAGCCTCTAACCCATTAACCCTATTCTAATCTTTTAAATCCCAATATAAAACCCAAAGCCCTATATTACCCAATACCCTGACCTGTTAAGCACCCACACCCGTTACCCCCCGAAAAACCTTACCCATCTCCTATATATAATAAGCCACCTAGTGTTTTACCCTACAGCATCTTTAACCCTAGCCGACTTAACCCATATCTCGATCTCTCTACCCTGCTCTCCCCCTCTCTCCCGGTGTCTCTCCCTCCTCCTGTCGCGCAGTTGCCTCACCCAGCGGCCACCTCAGTGCCCCGGTCTCCTCAAGTAGTGATGCCAGTCAGTGACCCCCTATCGCGCCTCCTGTAGCGCTGCCCTGCACCGACGCTCTGTCCCCTAGCCCATGTCAAGAGCCGCAGACAGCACCTCAATGTTGTATGCTCCCTCCAGATGCTGCAGTAGCGCAGCTAGCGACCCCGACAACAGCATCGTCAGCACCGTTCTGTGTTCCCTCGCAGTCTCCTTTCCCTGTGCATCCCGTCGCCAGCCAGCCCTCGCGCCGCCCACACCCTGCCTCTCATCACTGCTAAGCCCTGCACTCGCCGACCTGTAACACCCCGAATTTCAAATAAGGATAAATTCGAGATTTCACAGGATCTTTACTTCACTTCGTACAATTTTACAAGGAAATTTTAAAACTTTTTATTCACAATACATCAGAGTTTCTTTACAACTTGGTTTTACACAGCGGAAGAATGAAATTTACAATAAAACATTTGCAACATCTTTAAAAATAAAACAGCATCAGCATATCCACTTTATAGCTCCATGAATGGTCCTTTACCTGCATGTTAATCTGTGGGCTCGTCAGTTACTTACAACTGACGAAATGTTATACACGGCTATCCTCTCTATGCCGGGAATAGTATAACAATCTCATACTTTAACAAATCACACAAAAGATTGAATGAACAAGTAAAGTGTCAAAAGTGATTATTCTAAGCATAAGTGTATGTCATGTCTTAATGCCTAATGCACACAACTCTACACTAGGATGACACTAATGCACACTTGTTCAGATTCTATGCATCCCATACTACATAGGTCTGAGGGCAAGTGCCTACGTACTCCACATTGAAGGGTTCGATCCCTCGCCATGAGACTACCCGGTAATAAAACAAGTTTTAGAGTTATTTCACAGATACGGATCTCAGCCTCCCTGGCTTATATTAACAGATCCCAGCCTCCCTGGCTATTATATCATGATGATAATCCCGTAAATGCCCTTCCAGCCCCGGTATATACATATTCTTTGGAGTATGGTAAACATCCGTCGACTACCCTAAGTCCCGGATAAAATACAGTCCATCTCCTATGGGGCAACCACAGTCCACCAACTGGGTCTATAGCCACGGAGATCCACCGCCGACTATATAGAAGCACCCATTTACGTTTGCACAAGTCTATTACATCTTCACCTAAGTGCCTAATTATTTTTAGTTCAAGACATGAATATGTTATCACCCTAGAATCAGTTCTACCTCATACCGGTTTTATTCACAAAATACGAGATCGCCCGACGGCATTATCTCAAAATCAAGTCTCAAAACCTTTATTTCAAAATTACCGGTAACCGAGGTTTTACTAATTCTAAATCATAAACCTTTCATGTGCAAGAAACATGGGTACACATACCCTTTAATAACCATGTCTTAACTCAAAGTATTCTTAAACAATTATCCATGTTTCATCTTAGAACTTATTCATGCATTTCACTCTAACATAGAACAAATAGTTCATTTCTTGACAAAAGATTCAACATTATAAATTTCTACTGGCAAGCTATACAAATCCACATTACCCAAATAATACTTTTTGGGGTTAAAACTCATGTACTAATTTATATTTTATTTTCCTCAAAATATGCAATAAAGTTATGATTAACTTTAATATTTATTACTTCATTTTATATGAAGAAAGTATGAGTTTTAATCAAAAGCCCCCCTTTTTAAAGTCTCATTTTTACTTTCTTAAAATAGACAATAAAATTTCCATAACAATCTCTAATAGCTTCCATTTTATCTTATAACCATAATAGGAATTTATTCATACTAAAAAAAAACATCTTATTCTATTAAAACCAATCGAAATATAAAAGATGGCTATCAAGATTTGAACCCAAGATCTCTTATAAAAGGTGCTCACTGACTGACCAGTAAGTCCTAGTGTGCTTTTTGTTTAGAAGTTGTATTCATATACTTTTGTTCACACTTTTTTGAAATTGTTTCTTTTTAACAAAACTTGTTTACCCAATAATCCAATCCTTTAGGATATTGGAATAAACTTCTCTTTGGACTAAAAGGAAATCTTAAATAGTAATCAACAAGTCCAAACTTATTTTAGCATATATCTCATTTAAAAAAAATAGATTTTTCCTTTCTTTACAAAATTTACATTTTTTTTCAAACTCGAAAATTAAAATCACGCTTTTCTAAAAACTAGTTTATGCCCAACATCCTACAAATAAAAATTTGTGTTAAGAATCAAACATATCTTTTAATCGATTGTGGATGTTTCAAAGGAATTCCTTTCATACAAAAAATTGTATTTTTTTGACATATATCAACATACTTCATAAAAAAATTATTTCCTTCTCTTTTCTTTTTCATCATATCTCTAATCATATGTCGAAATATAGCATTCTTTAACAATTTCTCCTACATATCACACATTTGACAAATCACAAATTTGCAAACACTCTAACATGGTTCATAGAATTAATCCTTTAGTTGCACTCTTCTTTTCAACTAGCATGGCAACAATCAAAACAAGTTTATGGTATTCAATTAACTTTACAAAAAAATATTTTTGCAAAAGAATGTATTCCCAACATATTTCATACAATCAATTATATCTTCATTCATGCATACTAATTCATGACAAAACAAATCAACATTTCTTTCTCATTACTAATTAACCTAAGTTGGGTTTGTTTACTCAATAAAGCAATATTTCATTACATCCAATGCATAGGTTTGTCCTATTATATCAAATCAAATTCTATATTACTCATTCATTTCTATTAACATGCACATTCAAAAAAAAAAAAATTAGAAAGTAGGAGACACCCACCTTATTGAAGCTTAAACAATTGAAGGGAAAGATGTGACACTTCTTCTAGCTCCAAAGATTCCTAGCTCCTAGTAAGGCTTCTCCTCCTAGCAATTTCTCCTTTCCAAGTAAGAGATCCTCCAAGCACAATAACTTTCTTACTCTCTTTCTTTTTCTTCCTTTCTTTCTTTTTCTTACACTTATTTTGATATTGATTTTGGTGCAAGAGAAATGTAGGAAATGGGACTCTATTTATAGGATTTTGGAAGGGTCTAAAGTGCAAAAATCTCACCCTAATAACTCTTCAAATTTATTTTACAACTCTCCACTTTCCTAACTCCTAAAACCTCCATCTCTTCATCTCCCCACTCTCCACTAACTCAACCTACCAACTCTTCTCCTCCCCTTGCCCAAAAAATGGTCCAAATACATTTGTGTATGCATGCACACATGCATAAACAAATATGAACACATTTCTATAACTCTAAATGTGTACTAATATGTGTAACTTGTCATGTATTAGTACATGTTTAACTAAAAATGTGATTTTAATAGTGGGCTTGCTACATGGGCTCATTACTAATTAATTTATTTAATTATCTAGTGGGCTCCTCTCCTAATGGGCTACATTTTAGTTTATAGGTCCATGGATCAAAAGAAAGGCTAAATAAAACTAATGCATGCTAAAAATAGTAAAATGAGAGTAGCAAAATGAGAATAAAAATTTGCACGTGCACCATACGTGCAGAAAAAAAATTGAAAAATGCATTTTAATCAAAAACAAGGGGAAAATAAATTTTCGTTTTATAAAATAGATTTAAATACATAAAAATAAATAATTTAAACCTATAGAAAATATTATACGTAGTGGTGGAAACACGTGCATCAAAACACGTAAAAAGCACGTAAATCCCAGGGATTGAAATATTATATTTTAGTTGACTGAAATCAATACGAAAAATGTATAAATAGTACGAATCCAAAATATGTAGTGAAATTCATTACAAAATATACGTGCGTAACACCCAGGGGCAAAATTGTAATTTCCAATTTTGCGGGGTGTTACACGACCAGCAGCCATGACAGCCCCCTCCCCTGTCTTGATCGATCACCATCAGGGGACCAGAGCTAAGCCATGGGTTGCTGTTTGATCAAGTGGTTCTTGATCACCTTCAAATGTGGGTCGTCGATCTCCTCTTGATCATCATGATATCCATCATATGATTTGGATCGTTCGATCTTGATCTTGATCTTGATCTTGATCTTGATTGACCTTCGATCTCAGCCGTTCAATATGATCTGACCAGATCATGATCATCATCAACTCTTGGATCTCAGTCATCCGATCGTGTTTGTGATCGGTTGTTCATCTCATTTGTGATTCGTTTGGGTCGTGTTCGTGCCCGGGAATCCATTCCCGTTATTCTCGCTCTTTGCCTTGTTTCCGCCATCGTTTATAAGGCAAGTACTTGTATTAATTTCTGTTGCAAATACAAGTAATAAATACCACATGTAATGTAGTTGTGTTCTAGAGACAAATTCTTGTGTAAAACCCCTGTTATATCTTGTCTCTATTGTGTTGACCCGTCCGTAGTTGTCACATTTCACACACGACATGAATTTAGACTTAGAGGTAACCAATTCTTGTATGCATACATGTGTTCGTGAATTATGAAGTGTTGTATGATCTTGTATGTTTGATGGGTTCGTTGTAGTATAAGTTGTTATAAACTTGCAAAATACCCTATACCATATTGATTGGACATCTAGTATACCATATTTCACGTTTTGTTATGATTTGGATGAGTTTCCTATGATCTATGTTGAATTTATGCATAAAGAATATTTCAGTTTTGGTTGTACCCTGTTGTTGACCAGTATTTTAGACCCTATTAAGGTCAGTATATGAAAACTATTTATGAATATGAATTATAGAGAATTCTGTCTACTTTCTAGAATTTCTGACAGATCTCAGTTTTGATTTATGAGTTGCAAGTTATGACTATTTTACTACAGATGTGTTTAAAATTCCAGATCTAGTTTTATATGAATTCTGTATGACTATTTATTTTTCTACTGATGCTAAAGATAATATTTTGATCCAATATTTTTCTGATTACAACTAGACTTGATTGGAATTAACCTTTAATTTTTGTGGATTTAATTGATAACTTTTATAAGCTATTCTATACTTGCAAACAACTACTATACTTGCAGAATTTTCATGCTGTTCAGTAAATAACCTTAATTTGAACCTGATTCCATTTGTTGTTTATAAAAACTTTGTGAATATAAATTATAGCCTACTATATCTATTTTATCACCCTTTTGACGGATCTGAATTTCGATTTACCTTTTGAAAGATATTGTTGTTTTAGTACTGCAGTGTTTATAATTCCAGATTTACAAAACTACTGTATCTTGATGTTTTCTGATTTTAATTGAGTATACTATCTATGTTGAAAATTATGAAACTTTATATTCTGATACTAAACATACTAGGAAATACCCCAGATTTTTCGTGGATTTAATCAGTAAGTTTTTATGCAGTTTTCCTGTTTATGAATACAAACTTCTTATTTCTGGCTGAACATGTTTTCTGGATACAAATCTGTTTTGAGTCTTATTTTTGTGAAATACCATTTGACTTATATATATTTGCTGAATTTGGCCGAGAGTCTATTTTCCAGATTTTCTGACGGATCCTACTTTGCACATTTGTAGCAACGGGAATCCCAAATTTGGTGCAGTACTGTTTTACTGTCCTGAACTAGAATTTGTTGTTCTATCCTTTTATGTGTTGTCTTTCACCTGTACATATTTATCTTTCAACCTGAAGCTGATACTTGTTCATGTCAAGTTATTCTTGCGCTGTTTTGTGCACGTATATTCCTGTTCGATAATAATAACAAGTAACCAAGTCGGGATTAAGGGAAAGACCTTAGTAGTGGACAATATAGGTATGTGTGCTCGGAAGGGGCCTGTGTTTCCCATTTTATATTTGATTCATGTTGATACATGAACTTGTTGCACTTTATATTTGATTCACGAATCTGCGGATTCGTGAACCTGTTGTACTTTATGCTTTGATGCATGGACCTGTTGGTTCATGTACCTGATACATGTTGATGCATGAATCAGTTGATTCATGTACCTGTCGGATTCATGAACCTGTTGATACATGAATGGGTAGATTCGTGTACCTGTCTGATTCATGAACCTGTTCCTGCTACCTGCTACATGACGCCTGAGTACACGGCCCTATAGAAACCCACCACTAGGCCTAAACATAAATTGCATGTATGTAGCAACTATGTGGTAAAAACCTGAGACACAATGAAGTGCTACCTAGATAGTAATAAATAAAAGACTTGACCTGACATAATACCTGTTACATGATACCTGTTACATGATTACATGTACATGCTACTTGATACCTGTATACCTGTTTACCTATTACATGTTTACATGTTTACATGTTTACTTGCTTGCATGATACCTGTTACCTGTTACCTGTCACATGTTATATACACCTGTTATCTCACCACATTACTTGATTCTGTTCTTGATTCATGCTAGTTGTTCTATTTTGTTATTATGTCTATTCAATGCAATGCTTGTTTCCGCCGTTACTCTCTATTTGTTTATTTTTGTAGTTGTGCCTGCACAACAAGCGGCCCGTAACTTGCATTGACGGGCGTTTTGTTTCTCTTTCCTTTAGCCTGCAATTTATTGAATTACAGATTATGGAGATCAGCTGCCCGATGGAGTAGGTGATCTGATATTTTAGATGCTGGAGTTTTTTCTATTATTATTTCTGTTGCTTATTTGAATAATTGTACTTGGTTACTTGGATTATTTTGTATTGAGCAATGTGACCCGGGATTATTGACTTATTCAGATCTGGTTTATTTGAGATTATTAAATTTTATTTCAAGTAAATTCCTGTTGGTATATTGATTCATATATGCATGTGTGGTTGATTTCTCCTTGTTACTTCTTGTTATTCTTGTGAAATGTTGTAAAGATCCTGACAACTTATGGATGATGAAAATCATTTGCTGGACTTAGTCACGTATCCGTATTTCATATCTCCTTTTGGAAAGCGGGGCGTGACAAGGTTTTTTGTGGCATCAGAGCCCAGGTTTGGCTAATGTATAGTTTGATTGGTATATTAGACAAGCTTGGCTTGATCTGGGATTGGCTCAACAAGTACACAGACCATACATACATGAATGAATTATAATCAATATTTATTTGGACACTAGTCTTATTCCATTCATTTTGATCCCTTCTTATTCGATTCCTTGATTCCTTGATTCTTCTGTCTTTTTCAGTCGTCCTCTTTGTTGATTTCTTCTTGGGTATGAATTCATTCTTCCGTACCCATATCCTTCTGATTTTGGTGTCATCCATTCTTTTCTTCTTGTAACATCATGAATTTTCAATTATAATTAAATAAGAGTGTTGGATTTAACGTATTTTGCACGTGCAAATTTATGTGCGTTTACCCTAGAAAAATTATTTATTTTTATATCATGAACAAGTAATTCAATTCTTCTCTTTTTAATTTAAAAAGCTTATTTAAACACTAGACCTAATTCTCTAACTCTAGCCCACACTAATTAATTTAATTATTTTTAATTAGACACCCATAGACTTTTAGCCCACTAGATTGAGCCCACTAATTTAATTCTTTTTTTAATTATCACAACTTGTAGAGTAGACTAGTTTTGTAACCAATTAATTAAATGAACATGTACAACTAGTACTAGGGGTGCATTGTGTGACACGTGCATTGCACTTGCACGTGTCAAGCACAAGAGAAGGGGTTGGCCGGATGGAGCATGGAGGAGTGGGAGAGATGGCGTAGTGGAGAGGTGGTTTTTTGGTTTATGGGTAGTTGTTCTAACCCCCTAATTCATCCTAGCCCCTAATCCACAACCATCTAGTTCAATCTTGGCCCTCCCTTTTACTTTTGAAAATGTATAAATACCCCCCCCCCCCCCCAATTCTCTTCATGAAATACACTAGAAAATTTGGTAAAAGAAAAGGAAAGAAAGAAAGAAACAAGTTGTGAGAAAAGATTGAGAGATTGTGAGTAAAAAGATTGAGTGGTGTTTTGTTGTGTGTTCTTACACCCATTGGAGGCCGGGTATTCACCAAGGAGAGGAGGTGCTCGATAATCATCTAGTACAAGGAAGAGAAGGCACTTTTTAGTGGCACAATCTAGGAGGAGAAGGAACCGTTCGTGTGTTCAAGGAGCTTTCTAGGAGTTTTTATTTGTTTTTTCTTTAAAAATGTGGGTGATTTCTCAAGCTTCTACATTAGTTACCATGCTAGGGATTGAAATTGTGATTATGTTAGAATTGAGTAAGAAAGATTGCCAAACATTTGCTTAAAGAGATTAAGATGAAAAGAACACCAATTAATCTACATGAAAAGTTAGTAGAATAAATTAGAATGTGTAAATGAGTATGTGTTATGATGGCTTGGTAGTCTATTTGCATGCTAAAATGGATAAATTATGATTTTTGTGAAACATTGTTTATGCATGAATTGTAAAATACAATATGTGGGAAATGTGATTATGGATAAATTATAGAATGCAAATTAGAAATTTAATGGAATATTAAATAGATTAAATTGTGGCATAAAGCGTGTTGTATGCAAGTAGTGTTGTAGTCACTTGATTTATTATCCATATTGTCTCTTAAAATATTTAGTTTGGAAAATAGGACTAAATTGAAGAGTTAAATTTTAGTAAGGAATGAAAGAGAGAAAAACTTGTAGTGAACTCATTATGAATGAGGGGAAATTATTGATAAAATGATTCTTATAGAAATAAATGTTCCAATGTCGAAATGTATCTAATTTGACCCATTGTTTAAATTAACTAAGAGAGAAATAGCTTTTATGTTAAAAAAATGAGTTCTATAAGAATTATAAAAGTACAAGCTACTGTTTTTTTTAGAAATCATACTCAGGAAAAATCTATATTTTATAAGAACCATTTGAATGAGAAAAATCGAGTTGTTTTTCTAAAAGAGCTAGAAACAGTACAGTCAGACACAAAAACGTTTTAATCAAATTTCCTTACGGGTTAGTCACTCAGACCTACTGGTCAGTGGGTGCGCTTTAGTATCATTACTGTAGCTTCGGCGGCACTGTGTGCTTGGGTTCGAGTCTCGGCAGAGACTTTGTTTTTCCAAAAATATAATTTTTATTCAAAACCCGAACTCAGAACTCAAATAGAATTCGAGTCCCTCTTTAGACAGCTAGTCGCTGTAGCCTTTTTGGTCTTCGGGAGCACCACAAGTTGGTTACTGTAGCAGGCGGGGTCTGTTGTGTGTGGGTTCGAATCCGGCTTCGGCCACTTTTAGAAGAAAAAAATTTTGATTTTTTTGTATATTATTTTTTTATATATAGTTTTAAGTGTATTTAAAAATTAAGAAAAAATAGCATAAATATTCTAAAAAATACCTAGACTTCATACGAATTATTTCCTGAATTTTTGAACTATTATAATGGGAATTAGAAGTGATTTTAGAGAATAAGAACTAATAAAATTGTTGGATATGATTCTTTTGTAATTAAAGATGAAAATAATTTGTTGAACATAGAGAAAATTGGGAAGAGTTCAAAAATGAGAATTTGACTTATAAATTAGTGAGTTAAACTCAATGAAAGATTGTTTAAGAGTATGCAAGTTGTGCATGGAAAATAAATTGAAAAGAAACAGGATGATATGTGAAATTTGTGAATATGTGTACTCTCATTTTGACGAACATGAAAGAGAATTGAGACTAGAATTTTAGCTAAGTCCCTATGTCGGAAAGAAAGAAATTTTTAAAAGAGAAATGTGATAAATAAAGACCAAGTTTGGGTCATGGTTTATGATTGATATTTAAGACCGATGTAGAGGTAACGCTAATTCTAGAGTATTGATTTTTTCATGATTCAATTATCTAAGGATTAGACACATAGTGGAGATGTGATGAAAGTAAGAGAAAAACATAAGTACGAGGGTCATTGGATCTGCGGTATGAGAGTGTTCACAGGATGTCGTCATGATGCGTCATGATTAGGGCGTGGATACTACTCCAGGATATCATACAGGTGGCGACGCTTGTGGGGTATTTGGTGACTACAGGTGTTGCCATTGTCCATGGCGAAAGTGAATTGTCCACAGGATGCCTACATGATGCTTCATGTGTCAGTGCGTGAGATTCTCTCCAGGATGTCTGGACATGGGCTCGTAACTCATAAAACACCTAGGATACTTACCGTAGTTACCATAGTAAAGTAGATCATGGCGAGGGAATCAACCCTACAAGATGAAGAACGATTAAGGGCTTATCCTCGGACCTATGTAGTATGGGATGCATAGAATCCGAACAAGTACGCATTAGTATCATATAATAATAATAATAATTGCATTAAGGACTAAGTGCACATTCACACACGACATCAATAGGATAGTCACCCTTAGCTTTGTTTGTGACAAGTGTGTGCTTTCTAAGTTAGAGAAATTGATGTATTATATCCTAGCGTTAGTTGTATGCAACTGACGTACCCACAGTTTCTATGCAGGACAAAGTGATTGACAAGAATTAAAGATGATTGCTGCTTAAAGAAATGTTCAAGTTATTATTCAATTCATGTATAATGTTGTAATTTGCTTCCGTTGTGTAAAATATAATCATTGTTGTAATTAAAGTTTTTAATTCCTTGTAAAATTGTACAAAGAGAAGTGTAAAGATCCTGTGGAACTTCGAATTCAGATTTAGTTGGAATTCGGTGTGTTACACTTCCTGCTTGGTTCTTCGGTCGGCATCGCTGGTTCTACTTCGACTTGTCAGCGGCTTGGATTATCACCAGGAGATGGAGTGTCGTCTTTTGCACCGCACCGATATGTGCATGCAGAGTCCCGGAATCTCAAGAAGTGTTCAGAATCTGAAGTTGCCAGAAGTTCAAAATTCATGCTAGGGAGATGTTGTTTGGACGTGTCGATGACACAGTGAGCCACAAAGCAGATTGCTAGAGCTAATGGATGCTATTAGCAGTCTTCCTGATCAGAATGGCGTAGCGGAAGCGTGGTGGGCCCATAATCCATAGGTCCCAGGATTCGCTTGTTGTTTCTCCTTCCCTGCATTGTTTGCTTCTCTCCATTCCTTGCATTCATTCTCATCCGTTGACTCATTGGCGGGTCTAACTCTTCCTTGACCATCCTTTCTTCTATTCCAGCTCTATCTATTTCTTCACCTTATTGCTTTGTTATCTTGCAAGTCTTGTGTAATTTCTTCTTCATTTTGACTCATTGGCGGGTCTAACTCTTCCTTGACCATCCTTTCTTCTATTCCAGCTCTATCTATTTCTTCATCTCATTGCTTTGTTATCTTGCAAGTCTTGTGTAATTTCTTCTTCATTTTGATACCGGTTATTTCTTTCTTGCATTCTATTTTGCCATCATGCACCAATTCATTATTTGATTCAATTCTTCCTTGTCCTTTCTCTCTTTAATTCCAGTTCTACCTACTCCTTATCTTGCTTTGTTATCTTATGTTGTTCTTTCCTTTTGATACTGTTTATTTTCTTTCAAGCATTCCATTTGACATCATTGTTTCCCACTTCTTTCTCCTTATTTTGGTATTGCCACTGCTTTGTTTCTTTCCATTTAGTTCTCTGTTTTTTTACCCCAAGTTCGTTTTTGCCTTATCCTATGTACCGCTAAGCAAATTTCGAGAACGAAATTTTGTTGTAAGGTGGGTGGGATTTGTAACCCCTGTTTTTGCAAATACGTATTTTCGGTGTATTTTCTGTATTTAAATTTTTTGTAAATTATTTTTTCCGCTTTCAAATTCTTTTATTAAAATGTCTTGTTGGATCTTCTATTAAAATCTATTTTGATCAATAATTTTATTTGTAACTATTTTCTATGATTTTTATATTGTAATACAAATCTTATTATTGTTATTATTACCTTGATTTCTATTATTATTACTATTACTATTATTATTATTAATTTTGACTGGTTATTAAAAATCCATTTCTATGTACTAATTGTATTTATAGTTATTTCAAATAAATTCTATATTGTAATGTCAATTACATTTTATTATAAATCATATTTTTATTGGTTACTTTATAAATTCTATTGGAGCTTTTGCTTTAAACCCAATAGCTTCTAACTCATTAACCCTATTCTAATCTCTTAAATCCCAATATAAAACCCAAAACCCTATATTACCTAATACCCTAACCCGTTAAGCACCCACACCCATTACCCCCCCTAAAAACCTACCCATCTCTTATATATAATAACCCACCTACTGTTTTACCCTACAGCCTCTCTAACCTTAGCCGACTTAACCCATATCCCGATCTATCTACCCTGCTCTCCCCCTCTCTCCCGGTGTCTCTCCCTCCTCCTGTCGTGCAGCCGCCTCAGCCAGCAGCCACCTCAGCGACCTGGTCTCCTCAGCAGCGACACTAGCCAGCGACCCCCTGTCACACCTCCTGTAGCACCGCCCTGCACCGACGCTCTGTCCCCTGGCCCCTGTCTAGACGCCGCAGACAGCACCTCAGTGTTGTGTGCTCCCTCCCGATGCTGCAGTAGCGCAGCCAGCGACCGCGACAGCAGCATCGTCAGCATCGAGCTGTGTTCCCCCTGCCGTCTCCTCTCCGTGTGCGTCCCGCCGCCAGCCAGCCCTCGCGCCGCCCACGCCCAGCCTCCCATCGCTGCTACGCCCTGCTCTCGCCGACCAGCAGCCACGACAGCCCCCTCTCCTGTCTTGATCGATCACCATCAAGGGGATCAAAGCTAAGCCATGGGTTGTTGTTTGATCAAGTGGTTCTTGATCACCTTGAAATTTGGGCCGTCGATCTCTTATTGATCATCATGATCTCGATAATATGATCTGGACCGTCCAATCTTATTGATCTTGATCTTCGATCTCAGTCGTCCGATCTGATCTGACCTGATCGTGATCATCATCAACTTTTGGATCTCAGCCGTCCAATTGTGTTCATGATCAGTTGTTCATCTCGTTTATGATTCGTCTGTGTCGTGTTCGTGCCCGGGAATCCATTTCCGTTATTCTCGCTCTTTGCATCGTTTTTGCCGTCGTCTATAAGAAAAGTAACTTGTATTAAATTCTGTTGCAAATACAAGTACTAAATACCGCCTGTAGTGTAGTTGTGTTCTAGAGACAAATTCTTGTGTAAAACCCCTGTTATATCTTGTCTCTATTGTGTTAACCCGTCCGTAGTTGTCACATTACACACACGATATGAATTTAGACTTAGAGGTAACCAATTTTTGTATACATGCATGTGTTCGTGAATTATGAAGTGTTGTATGATCTTGTATGTTTGATGGGTTCGTTGTAGTATAACTTGTTGTAGACTTGCAAAATACCCTATACCATGTTGCTTGGACATCTAGTATACCATATTTCACGTTTTGTTATGATTTGGATGAGTTTCATATGATCTATGTTGACTTTATGCATAAAGAATATATCAGTTTTGGTTGTACCCCGTTGTTGATCAGTATTTTAGACCCTATTAAGGTTAGTATATGAAAATTATTTATGAATATGAATTATAGATAATCCTGTCTACTTTCCATAATTTCTGACAGATCTCCGTTTCGATTTATGAGTTGCAAGTTATGACTATTTTACTACACATGTGTTTAAAATTCCAGATCCAGTTTTATATGAATTCTGTATGACTATTTATTTTTCTACTGATGCTAAAGATAATATTTTGATCCAATATTTTGCTTATTACAACTAGACTTGGTTGGGATTAACCCCTAATTTTTGTAGATTTAATTGATAACTTTTATAAACTATTCTATACTTGTAAACAACTATACTTATAGAATTTTCATATTGTTCAGTAAAAAACCATAATTTCAACCTGATTCCATTTGCTGTTTATAAAAACTTTGTGAATATAAATTGTAGCCTACTGTATCTATTTTATCACCCTTTTGACGGATCTGGATTTCGATTTACCTTTTGTAAGATATTGTTGTTTTAGTACTACAGTGTTTATGATTCCAGATTTACAAAACTGTTGTATCTTACTGCTTTCTGATTTTAATTGAGTATACTATCTATGTTGGAAAATTATGAAACTTTATATTCTGATACTAATCATACTAGGGAATACCCCAGATTTTTTGTGAATTTAATCAGTAAATTTTTATGTTGTTTTCCTGTTTATGAATACAAACTTCTGATTTCTGGCTAAACATATTTTCTGGGTACAAATCTGTTTTGAGTCTTATTTGTGTGAAATACCATATGACTTATATATATTTGCTGGATTCGGCCGAAAATCTATTTTTCAGATTTTCTGACGAATCCAGGTTTGCACATTTGTAGCAACGGGAATTCCAGATTTGGTGCAGTACTGTCTTGCTGTCGTGAACTAGAATTTTCATTGTTCTATCATTTTATGTGTCGTCCTTCACCTGTATATGTTTATCTTCCGACCTAAACCTGTTACTTGTTCATGCCATGTTATTCTTGCTCTGTTTTGTGCAAGTATATGCCTTTTCGATAATAACAAGTAATCAAGCCGGGGTTAAGGAAAAGATCTTAGTAGTGAACAATATAGGTATGTGTACTCAGAAGGGGGCCAGTGTTTCCCATTTTGTATTTGATTCATGTGGATACATAAACGTGTTGCACTTTATGTTTGATTCAGGAATCTGTGGATTCGTGAACCTGTTGTATTTTATGCTTTGATGCATGGACCTGTTGATTCGTATACCTGATACCTGTTGATGCATGAATCGGTTGATTCGTGTACCTGTCTGATTCATGAACCTGTTCCTGCTACCTGCTATATGACGCCTGAGTACACGGCCCTATAGAAACTCACCACTAGGCTTAAACATAAATTGCATGTATGTAGCAACCATGCGGTAAAAAACTGGAACGCATGAAGTGCTACCTAGATAGTAATAAATACAAGACTTGACCTGACATAATACCTGTTACATGATTACCTATACATGCTAATTGACACTTGTATACCTGTTACATGTTTACATGTTTACTTGCTTGCATGATACCTGTTACCTGTCACATGTTATATACACTTGTTATCTTTCCACCTTACTTAATTCTATTCATGATTCATGCTAGTTGTTCTATTTTGTTATCATATCTATTCCATGCTATGCTTGTTTCGGCCGTTACTCTATTTATTTATTTTTGTACTTGTACCTACACTACAAGCGGGCCCGTAACTTGCATTAATGAATGTTTTGTTTCTCTTTTCCTTTTCCTACAATTTATTAAATTGCAGATTATGGAAATCAACTACCTGATGGAGTCGGTAATCTGAGATTTTAGATGCCAGAGTTTTGCTATTATTATTTCCTATTACTTATTTGAATAATTATACTTAGTTACTTGAATTATTTTATATTTGGCAATGTGACCCAGGATTATTGACTTGTTCAAATCTAGCTCATTTGAGATTATTAAATTTTATTTCAAGTAAATTCCTATTGGTATATTTATTCATATATACATGCGTGGTTAATCTCTTTGTTACTTCTAGTTATTCTTGTCAAATATTGTAAAGATCCCGACAGCTTATGGATAATGAAAATTATTCACTGGACTTAGTCACATATCTGTATTGCGTATCTTCTTTTAGGAAACGGGCCGTGAGAAAAACTGCTTAGTGCCGAAAGAAAAAAGGGAAGAAGTTTTTTCAATATAATTTATAATTCTGTTAATTTACACCATAATATTTTTAAAGTTTATACAACAAAATAGGGAAGGATGGTAATATCCCCTCCTCTCCCACACTGACTGAAGGCTTGAAACTAGACTACAAAGAATAAACTGGTATGAGGAGGGGGAAAAATTCAATAAAATAAGGCAAAAAAACCAACAAACTATTGGGCTTCGAACAAATCCCTATCCTAAGTTTCCCTCTTAACAATTTTACACAGAAGTTCAATGAACCTCCCATGACCCCCACCATAATAGTATAAAAAGAAAAAAAAAATATAAAAAAATGAACATATTGAGAAAAATAAGCGGCATTTACAACTTTGAAAGGAGAGCACCAGATACACATGTTCTTGGGATTAATAAACCTCCAGGCATGCTTGACGTTCCAAGGCCTCACTCCTGTAAAAATTGGAAGGCTTGGTTCTCAAGAAGCTCCTCTGGGGGTTTCACATCTGAAAAGTCCTTGTCTTGTAGAGAACTTGATATGTCATCAATCGAAAAGGGTATCCTGCATAGACAACAGTGGTAGAATTCAATCACAAATTAATACTCATTGTGCGCTCAGAGTAAAAATGGAGCTAATAATAATCTTAACATATTCGTATTTGCTAATTAACTAGACAACCCAGATTTAAATATAGAGCCCATATGGAAGTTACCAGATATTATTAAATAATGCAAAGGATTTGGTAATTTGGTATATAAATTAGTTAAGTTTTCAATTCTAGTACCTTTAGATGTAAAGTAAGATTTATTAAGTCACATGCTATGAAGCATAGATACAGGTACGGGGCACACCAAATTTATTAAAAGTAGGGTACGAGAACATGGTTATCATTTTATAAAACATAATTTAATATTACTTCAAATATGTGTGATCTAAAAAAGATGGAGTTGGTACAATACAATTTGTTGCTCATGCTCAAAATTGAAAATATATTGTCTACAAAATGTGGTGATACTTCGCTGTCCACCACAAAATTGGAGATGTGTATGAAAGTAACTATAGTTAATTGGTAAAATAAATATGAGTATGTATTCACAATTTGTTAATTATTTGTTCCAAATTTTAAGATATGTTCGAGAAGTGCCTCAGAAGTATCCAACATATAGGATGCATTATAAAATTTGTGAGAAGTGTCCGACCAAGTGTCCAAATATCCTACCGTCCCGAGATGTGTTTGGTACTGGTACAGCTCCTAGATAAAAGTACTTGTGCTACAATAGCACACATGTTTCTAACCACAATAATTAATTCTATAACCCAAAAATCTATGTAAAACTGACCTATTCTATTGTAATGTGTGAAGCCTGCCAATTGAATCATGTGTTTCACTAAAAATAGATTCTTTCATGAGTAGTTCCTAGATATCCAAATAAAACTTACAAGAACATGACTATTATCTATTAGGGGTGGCAACTGGGTGGGATCGACCCGCGACCCACCCGCACCTAACCTAAACCGGTTTGACCCGGTCCGAGTTCAGGTCAAACCCGAATAAATAAACGGGTCAAACTGGGTCGAACATCCAAAGGAAAAAACCTGTCCGACTCAGCCTGCGTAACCCGAAATCCGAAGCAACCCGACCCCAACCACCGGGTTTGCGAACGTTAGACTCGGGAAACGGGTCTAACGTTCGACCCGGACGGGTCAAAAGCTGTTGTTGCTTTTGTGTGTGTGTGTGTGTGTGTGTGTGTGTGTGGGGGGGGGGGGGGGGGATTTTCACAACTCTCCATCTATCAGCTCTCTATTACTACTACTCCTCTCTAGGGCTGTTCATACTTTGGTTAAAACCGATTACCGAACCGAACCGAACCGAAATTTGTCAATTTGGTTCGGTTTTTCGGTTTTTCGGTTCGGTTTTTACCCGAACCGAAGTTTTTATTGAGAGTTCGGTTCGGTTTTTGGTTGGCTTTTGAATAAACCGAACCGAAATAAAAACCGAAGTTTTTAGTTGGCTTTATATTTTGACAGTTTGTTTTCAAATTTATGACAAGTAAATTATACATTATTCTAATTGTTAAATTTTTGTCAAAATCCCAACTTCCAAGTGAATTAGGAGATGGTTTCTAAAAGTATTTGATTTTATGTTTGTACGAGAGAAGATAATTTATAAGCAAGTCAACACATTGTACGCGGGTTACTTCAAGTGGGTGAGCTATATGTACTTGTCTTAATGATCAGATATAGCTATATATACTGGGTCATCACATATAAATTACCATGGTTTCCTATCATTCCGATGTGATCAGATATAGCTATATATACTGGGTCATCACTATAAATTACCATGGTTTCCTATCATTCCGAAGTTTGATTTTATATATACTGGGTCATCACATATAGCTCACCCACTTGATCAGATATACCTGAGATAACACATTGTGGTATTTCGAAGTGACTTCAAACCAAACAAACAAGCCCTAAGTATTTTTCTTAACATTTTTTTTTTCTTTCTTTCTTTCTAGTAATGAGATTGTTTCGCTTGTGTTTCATAAGTATTTTTCTTAACATTTTTTTTTCTTTCTTTCTTTCTAGTTCGGTTAGTTCGGTTATTAACCGAACCGAACCGATAAAATCCGGTTCGGTTTAAACCGAACTTGTAGAGTTTCGGTTCGGATTTCGGTTCCAGTTTTACCAAACCGAAAAGTTCGGTTCGGTTCGGTTTTTTTCGGTTCGGTTCGGTTTTGAACCGATGAACACCCCTACTCCTCTCAATCTACTTCAAAAGCAACAAAAAGTGAACAAGTTTGATCGTGATGAATTCGTGTTGTAGCGATTATGTCTACCACCAACTCTCTCTACTACTCCAATTCTTGTCGAAATTCACTCTTTACGACTACAACATATTTTCTCAAAGTGAAGACGCTCAGTAGTTCGATTTCTCATCAACTCAACTATCTTTATTATTCTCTCTCAACTCTATATTCGATTATTCATGAAGTGCTGAAGTACGGTATCAAAAGTTTCAACTCTCTCAACTCTTTATTAATGTTCTTTAATTTATTTTATTAAACTTGTTTGTTGGTTTTCACTGCTCTCTCTCTCTCTCTCTCAACCCTCTTATCGTTTTATAGATTTTTTCCACATATAATAATATTACCTCAACTCTCAACAACCTATATTGTTTTTTTTGTTTTTTCGCATACAATACTAAAGCACTATAAATTGGTTTTTTTACATACACTACTACTACACTACATTTATCATGTCATGATCACGAGATAGCGGCCGTAGCCAAAGTGGACAAGATTCCACTAGTTCATCACGTTGGCCTCCAATAATCCCACAATTAGAGACAGAATATAACTCACCTTAACATAGGTTATGAACGTATTATGAAGGTATTCCTCCACACGATTATGATCCCGATACAAGAAACGCATACTATTGGCACAAACACATAAAACATGATCTGCACAACCCAATTTTAGCAAAAAACATAGAGGATAAACTAGTGATTGGCACAAATATTATGACTATATCTTAGATGAGGAGAATCCAAATATAGGACATAAGTTTTGTAAAACATGTAAGAAAAGTTACAAATGAAAGAAGAGTGAGGGGACGGGTACAATTCGTCGGCACATTACCTCTATACACCCCGAACTAGTACAAGACCAACAAACACAACAAAAGATCAACCTAAAGGACCGTGCAAATAAATAGCCATAGCTATGAACCCGAAATTGTTCGTCGGGAAAATGGTCAAACTAGTTATTAGAGTTACATTTTTCCTATTCCGATAGTGGAAACCTAGAGGTCTTTAACCAAAATGAACTAAATCCATATTTCAAAAGAATTCCTAGAAACATACTTAAGGCCGATTGTTTTAAATTTTATACCGAAATAAGAGACGGTTTAATTGCACTTTTGTATTCTTTAACTTGTAAAGTTGTTAACTTCCGATTGTTGGAAAGGTTGTAACCATATTCCGATGATGGTCATAACTTATATCATTGGATCGACAGTAATTGGCTCATTTAAAAGAAAATCATATCACTTACCACTTTATCGTACCTCCATAGTTGTATGGTTATTGCAACACGTATTTTAGAAGTTTGTCATTTATTTTAAATTCGCAATAAAAATTTCACGATTAGTTTTGATAATGCCTCCACAATAACAATTCGATTAGTACATTAAAACAACAATTAGCTCCTTCATGTCTTAACATTTTTCATATTAAATGTGCATATCATATTTTAAATTTATGTGTATAGGATGCTTTGAAAGTAGTTGATCCATAGGTGAATGCAATAAGAAATTGTGTAAATTTCATCGCTATAGGTGAATCTACTGATGAGGACATGAATTATGTTTAGTTTATTTTCAGATTTAGCCCTATGTAGTAGTTTTACACTTTGCACCCTTTTTTAATGCATTAGAATATTTTTGAGATTTTTAGAATATTTTGATATTTGTATCAAGATTTGTTGAGCCTATATATAGGCCTTGAGATTAATGAGAAGTTACGCTATTCTTGATTAAAAAAATTATTGTGTTGAGCTATTGCTCTTCATCCCTCTTTTTGTGTGATACAATTAAGAGAACTATTAAGGTTTGTGATAAATCCTAATAAAATTTGAAGGAACGTTAAGGCAGACGTTCCCCATTTTGAAGGCCACATGGAACCCCAAGCTTATCTTGATTGGATCCGTGCCATGGACCACTACTTCGTGTGGTTTAACATGAGTGAAGTCCTGAAAGTCAAATTTGTCACGATAAAATTGACGGGAAAAGCTCAACAACACTGGACTAATCTTGAAAATGTCCGTACAGGCTAAGGCCTTGGCACCCATAGCCACTTAGGAAGCCATGAAAGAGAAGCTCACTGAGAGATATGTACCGTTATCATTTCACACCCGATTGCTAGATTCATAGAACCAACTCTATCAAGAAAGCAAATCTCCCCAAGAGTATGTTGATAAGTTTGATGACTTCCTTATTCGGTGCAATGCCTTAGGTAAAGAGACCGAATAACAAACTCTCTCTAGGTTCAGGACTGAATTACGAGCCGATCTGAGCAACGAGCTAATTCATAGAAACGTGAACTCAATTGCAGCAGCTTATGCACTTGTCCTCGGTATGGATTCCCTTAAAGCAAGTTCTAATTACAAATCCAGCGATTCGATGGATCATTCCCCTAGAATCAGTGATTCGATGGATCATTCCCCTAGAATGACCCTTCATAATCCCTCTAGACCTGAACACTCTTCTCCTCGGTACCCCAACAATTCTTACCCAAGCAAGCCTACATCAAATTCATATCCACTTAGAAATGACCACGGATAAGAACACTGAAAGAGACCATTCTAAGATTGATTCTCCCACAAAGTACTATAAATGTAAGGGATACGGTCATGTTGCTGGAAACTGTCCCAGCCCAAGTAGGATCAATATAGTAGAGGGTACCGCTATCATCGCTGATGAGCCTGACAATGAGTTTACTTATGAACCTCATGTAAGTGATGACTTTGAAGAAGAAGAAAATGACCAGTCTCTCAACTGTATTCAGTCTATCCAGTCGCATCCATTAAATATACCTGAGTCATTCATTCTCTGCCAAATCACTTGGCAGCCTATAGATTTTATCAATGTGTTAGAACATCCTAGAGTCACAGAGTCTGCACCCACATTTGCATATCACATTCATGACTTGCATAGAGAAATTTCCAAGGAAATTAATGAAAATAATTTTAACTACAAGTTAATAGCAAATACAAGAAGAAAATTTAAAACTCTTGATGTTGGTGACGAAGAGATGGTTCGGATTCGTCCGAAACGGTTTCCAGCTGGATCTGTTAAGAACTTGAACAAACGTACTGCAGGCCCATTTAAGATTCTTCATAAAATCAATGATATTACCTATGTTGTTGACCTTCCTGAAGGTTTTGGCATAAGTAAGACTTTCAATAGTAAGGATCTAGTAGTCTATGAAGGCTCAAAATTTAACCATATAAATTATTTTATAGATGAGCCTACCCTGAAGCCTAATGGTGAGATTCTCATATTTACCCCTCTACCTGATACTATTTACCCACCGACAAAAGAATTAAATAATATTTTAGATGATCAGATAATCTCTACTAGAGATTGTGATATTCGCAAGTATTTGGTGAGGTGGAAAAACAAGCCGAAGGATGACACTTGTAGTGATCGTGAGGAGCTCCAGCGCTTGGATCCAGATCTTTTAAAGCGCCTTGACAGGATCACTAGTTTTGACTCGACTGGGTCGAGCTCTTTCCCACCCGAAGAAAATGATGAGGACATCAATTTTGTTTAATTTATTTTGAGATTTAGCCCTATGTAGTAGTTTTACAATTTGCACCATTTTCTTTTATGCATTAGAATATTTTTGAGATTTTTAGAATATTTTGAGATTTGTATCAAAATTTGTTTTGAGCCTATATATAGACCTTGAGATTAATGAGCAGTTATGCTATTCTTGATTAAAAAAATTATTGTGTTGAGTTATTGCTCTTCATCCCTCTTTTTGTGTGATACAATTAAGAGAATTATTAGGATTTGTGATAAATCCTAATAAAATTTTAGGATTTGTGATAAACTCTAAAACTACCCCCAAATCCCCAAATCCACTTCAATTCCTAAACCCTAATCCCCAAATTAAAATCCTAAACCCTAATCCCCAAATAAAATTAAACCCAAACCCTGATCCTCTTCTCCTCTTCTTCTTCCTCTGGAATCCCGACATCCAACCTTTCGACCCTCGCCGACCACCTTCCCCGCTTGTCGCCACCTCCTTTCGACCCTCGCCGACCACCTTCCCTACTTGTCGCCATCTCATCGCCTTACCTCATTTCCTCTCCTTTTTCCTCATCGTCGTCGCTTCTGACCACGACCACCGCGACCACGCCATCGACCCACACCAGTAACCCACCTCCACCTTCTCCCACCACCGACGCCCTCAACCCCAACCTCCACTCCTTCCTCGTCGACCTCCATCTTCGACCACCACCTCCATCTCCCAAGCCCATGTCAGATCGAAACCCTCGTTGCCCTCGCCAATCAATCCCGCACTTCACTCTCGCCGTCGTCGACTACCACCGGCACAGCTATTGCCGCCGGCTCTACCGCGAGCCCCGGCACCCCCATCGCAGCCGCCGTCTTCCCCTTTGCTGCCTCGCCTCTGTTGCCACCCGAGCATCAGGTACAACTTTATTCGAACCCCAGTATACTTTTTCCACTTTTCAAGTATTTGTGTTATAATGCCTAATCATCTCTATTATATTATCTGATTTATCTGTCGTCCACAAATATTAAGAGTGTGTTCTACTTGTCGATTAGTGTACAAATCTCTATTGACTATCTTACATGCTCAGAACGCTTATAGATATAATTATTGATTGTTAGAACTGAATTGTTAATTGAGCTTGTTAAACTTAATTCAATTCTTGAAAATCCATCGAACCGATTAACTGTTTGAATTTCTAACTTGATCCGCATTACATGTTGGTAAAATTAATCCTTTAAAATTCTTGAAAATTCTCTATTTAGAATTACGTTTTACATCGTCTATACTTCAACAATTTAAAAAATTATGTAATCTTAAGAGAGTATATTTTTTTTTAAAATCTAAAGATGTTAAACACCGATTGAACTCTACTTTGGACTTGTTAAATGTTATTACTCAATACAAAACGGTTATAAATAATTTTTGTATTGCTAAAAAATATGAAAATTTTCAAATGACTCCCGAATCATGATTTTTTTGCTGAATCTTTGTTAAGATTTTTTGAACCTTCTTGAAACTGCAAGTGTGAATATTTCAAAATCTTATGATTTCACTTCTAGTAGTATTTTTATTTCAATAATTACTATGATCCAAACTTTTCAAAACATTATTTCGGACTATTACATTAGCCAAATTGTTATTCCCGCATATGATAAATTTTTGAAGTATTTTAATTCTCCTCCTATGTTGTATTGTATTGCTAATGTTATGGATCCTCGTATCAAATTAACGGGTACGAAGAGTTTAATTGAATTTTTTTTTTACTTTACATAGAGAAGAGTCTGAATATGATTGTAGTGAATATTTTGTTCAATTTGGGTCGACATTGAATAAGTTGTATTACTTTTATGCTAAAACTTATGCATCTAGTAGTACAACACGCCAAACCAGTATATATTCTTCTTCTACTTCTAGAGCTAAGAGTAAGAATACATTAGAAGATATCACTGCTAATTTACTTGCTCATATTGAATCTAAAAAATCTAAGACTAATGCACCTAATGAATTCAACTGGTATATTCAACAAGATAGTGAGAGTTCTAGTTCTAAGATTGAAGTGTTACAATGATCGAAAGAACATGAAACTCTTTTTTCAATTCTTTCACATATGGCTAGAGATCTACTAACCCCTCCTGTATCTACAGTTACATCAGAAAGTATTTTTTCTACAAGTAGCAGAGTTTTAACTAATTACAGGAATCGCTTAAAGCCGGATTCATTGGAGATGCTCGTGTGCACCGAAAATTGGATAAAAGCTGAAGACAGGACTCAAGAAAAAGCGTTGGACACCTCAACAAGTAAAAGCAACTCGCCTTAAGATCAACAAGCTAAATAGAAAATTTACGGCGATGAGATCCTAAGTATAGGTTAAGTAGAGATGCACAATAGTAGTCCAATGCCCTATCTTCAATCTAACTCTAAGCTATCTCGAACTCTAAATTATCCCCTTAAACATGTCATTCAATAAATTTGTATGCTTTTTTAGGTTTTTATTACATGTATTTGTATGTAAAAATATTATAAAATCTTATTATAAGTTGAAATGAATAATATATACAATTTTGTTTCTCTTTTACTTGTTGTGCTTTTCTTTTTAAATTTTTTGGAGTTACAAAAAAAACCGAGCCAACCTGCGACCCGGCCCGGCCTAGGTCGGGTTCAACCCAAACCGAGCCAATGGGTTGGCAGGTCGGGTCGGATCGAGTTTTTGAAGTTCCGACCCGGTCCGGGTTTTGACCGAAACCGACTCGAGCCCGCCCCCACCCCGAGCAAACCCGACGGATTGGGGCCTAGCCCGGCCCGCATAGCCCGAATGCATCCCCACTATCTATGATGCAGAAACACTTCTATATGAAAGCAATATAGTGTTTTGTATCGGACACTCATGTAGGATGCATGAATCCCCACCACAATACCAACTATTTCAATAGAGCTTTCCCCCAAAAAAAACGTGTTAGTGTCTCGTGCTGCATCATGTTTGTGCTTCTTAGACAACTTTTTAATTAATTATTTGAAATATATAAATCTTCATTATTATTTTACACTTGTTTTGTTAATACATATTTCACATTTTCTATGATCCTCATTTACCTTTCTTGCATTACTTAATCTACCGAGAGGTGCAGAACAGTCCATCTATTCAATCGACATAGTGGGTCCCATCACTAGGAAGGGGCATAAGATAAGGACTAGGAAACGTATTCACACTAAGAAGCATTTATGAAAACCAAAGCCGGACTACCATTAAAATATAAATTATTCATATTCTCTTGGGTTTTTTTATATAATTAATTTAAGGGTAAAACTCGAGAAACCCCCAACATTTGCTCCGAAAATTAAGAAACTCCATAATAAATCAAATGACCCCTCGCATAACATCATCTCATTTTAAAAATAAAAATAAAAATAGAAAATGACCAAAATACCCCTAAACTATATTAAAAAGGAAAACTAGAATAAAACCTTCTACGTATTCACACTAAGAAGCATTTATGAAAACCGAAGCCGGACTACCATTAAAATATAAATTATTCATATTCTCTTGGGTATTTTTATATAATTAATTTAAGGGTAAAACTCAAGAAACCCCCAACATTTGCTCCGAAAATTAAGAAACTCCATAATAAATCAAATGACCCCTCGCATAACATCATCTCATTTTAAAAATAAAAATAAAAATAGAAAATGACCAAAATACCCCTAAACTATATTGAGAAGAAAAACTAGAATAAAACCTTCACCCCTACACTAATTTCAGATATATGAAATCACCAAAATACTCCTATACTATATTGTGGTGACAGGGTTTTTTTTTAAAAAATAATTTAATTTTTTTTTAATCTTCACCCCTAAACTATTTCTGAAATATAAAATGACCAAAATACACCTAAATTATATCAAAAGGAAAAAAAATTGAAACATAGAGAGAGGTGCGAGGTGGTTTTTTTTTATTATGTAGGGGTATTTTGGTCATTTCATATATCATAAAAATTATAAAAAGAGAAGATGTCACGGCGGGGTCATTTGATCAAAATGAAACAATAAAGGGGTTTCTTAATTTTCTGAGCAAACGTGGGGAATTTCACGACTTTTACCCTTTATTTTAATGTATGAAGCAGCTTAGCTTTCTGATGGGACTTGAGAACTAAGGAAAGGGAAATGTGAGGACACTAATTCTAAACTATTTAGGTATGTTTCCTTGACCAATTTTCTTTAATTCACGTTGCCGCAACTTTCATTTATATCTCTCAATGACAAGAGAATAAAGGACAGGAGAGGAAAATGAGAGGAATTAAACATCTTTTTAAGTATGTTTCCTGTGTCAATTTTGTTGTGTTTTCCCTTTTTTCAATCACGTCTCTCTTCACAAATATAATCTTTTTCTAGCTTTAATTGTTCATTTCAAAAGGTCGATGAACATCCTGGTTGATAAAACTTAAAATCAAGAATATCCACTTCGGAACTAACAGTGATTTCTTTCTTTCTTTCTTTCTTTTTTGACCGAGGCCATCGTCATACACACATTCTCCCCACATTCTCCCCACAAAGGGAAATGATGCGAGTGGGATTCGAACACTCCCAAATAGGCCGACCACTAGACCCTATCATTTGTATTATTTAATAATATCATGCATATTTAATAATATCAACAATTAGACCCTAGTGTGCATGATCACACATATACATTTGTTCTGTATACATGATGTACAGCAAAAAAAAAATTACCCAGAATTGTCATCCAGTAAGAAGGCGCCACTAACAGCACTGTTGGAATCTTCTGTCATTAAGATCCTCATGCTAGAAAGAACCTGCAGAAGATAACGCGGAAGATGTAAAGGAAAAAAAAAAATCTTACACTAAGCATTTAAGCAATATCACAATAACAAGTGTCTGGTCATTATAAATGCAACTACAGATCAACTATCAAGAATCCAAATGATTCAAAATCATTAAGGTGAAGATATGACAATACATGCAACTTTGCCAAACCTATGAGAAGAAATGTGCTAAAGGATTACTTCACATTTAAGGCAAAAATGAGTTATCTTTATAGGATTAATCGTTCATCACGATGGGAAATTATGGAGGATGTAATCCACAAAATCAGTTTTAGAATGACTAAAGTGGAAAAGTTCTTGAAGATTTTGTAATGGAAATCAAAATACATGGAATGAAAAGAAAGTTCATAAATTAGCTCTCAATGTATCTCCAAGAAATCAAAGGTAGTTGCAAATGACAAAAAAGAACTCGTTGAGTTGGTTTTAGCATGTCAAATAGAGAACAATCAGAATTCAAGTTAGGAATGGTATAGATGATAGAAGAACAAAAAAAACATGACAGTAAGTAGGTCAGAGCACAATAGGATTAATAGAAAATAAATGGTTGTTGATTTGAGAAATAAATTCTAATTTTATGGAGGAAAAGGAATCATCTTGCCAACCCAATAATTTGGAAAAAGAAAAAGCACTGCATGTTGCTGAGGTCAATCTAAATAACAGATCTTTTACATATAAAACCAGTAACCAAATATTTCCCCTCGAAGTATAATAGAGTGATAAATATCTTATGCTGTCCTATAAACTAAACTCATACAAAAAAAAAAACAGTCTCTCGTTTCTTATTTAGACCTTGAACTCCAAGTACGCAAGATCTGCTCTCTTACTAGGCTGAAAAGACCGAAGGATCAGCCCCTCGAATAATAAACATCATCTAGGTGGCAAACAAAGTGCCATAACAAATACAGTTTACTGCAGTTAAAATATATGGGGAAACCATGACATGTAACTGACTTTTTCTTTGTTATGCTAGAAGATAACACGAACCTAAAAGAAGTTCAGATAGTATTAAGATACCTGTAATATTCTCCCCAAAAACATATATAAGCTCACGAGTCACGATCATCAAGAAGATGTTCACGTGATGAGGACATTAGGAAATTATTATGTAATACACATATTATATGCATTTTTCACTTACGCTAGAAGATACACTCTGCGTGTTATACTTGTCATCCCAGTATTGTGTGCAAATTCTATAAAGTTGTTGAACACTTAACACCTGCAAGAAGAAACAATACGGTTTGATATGAGAGAGAGAGAGAGGCAGACAGACACGCACACACACACAGAGAGAGAGAGAACACAGTAGGGCTTGAAATTATAGAGTACCGGGCAGAGGTCATTTACTATCTCATCATAGGAAATCCTATACTTCTGAAAAATGACCTGCATATCATAATAAAATTTAGCAGTGAGAAATTCTGTGAGAAAGAATACCATTTCCATCATAGAACAAACTGTGATGAACACCAGTTACACACAAAAATTTTAGTTCTTCTACAAATGCTTCATTTTTTTTTCCTTCAAAAATGATAAGGCGGAAAAACAGAATCTATCATGTAGCAAATCATCATAACAAGCCGTCACGCTGTCATAATCAACTAACTTGTACAAATTGATATCTTATAATGTTGAAGAATACTAACCAAGAACCCGACAGCTTGTCTTATATGCTTGAGTTCATCCCACGATGACCCTGCATACTGCAAAACATTCACAAACAAAATTTAGAAGAAAAAGAAAAAGGCAACAAGACAAATATACAACCTGACTACCTAAGCACCAGTAAAACAAAATTACATTACCTCTTGTTTCGCCTTGGCACACCATAGTTCAAGTTCAGCCAAACCAGACTTTACATACTCACCATTGCTGAAGGAGCAACACTCTCGGCGGAGAAGAAGACTGCAATATTGGAGAACATAAGTAAAAAAGATAGAAAGGCAATGTTCAACTAAATAAAATTAATACTCACCTGTTGAAGAGTTGTACATTGATAAATGAAAAAATTTGAGTAAAAATTTTCCGAATGAAAATCTCAGGCACCTGACAATAACCACAGGACGATGAAATTATTTATCTATTAAGATATAGTTTACTTTGCTTTAAGTACATGGGATAAGGCTTACATAATTTTCTTGCAATGTTTTTAGAAGGGTATTCAAGCTGTCAATAATGCTTTGCCAATGACTGCTCTGAGTTGAACTGCCAAACGAACGGTTAGTTCCTCTCAGCATGCTTGCTTTAGCTGTTCTTGGTGCCTTCAGTTACAGGGTCAAACTATTAATCAGTATATTCAATATAAAGGCAACAACATACTTATGAGCTGATGAGGCAATTCGAAAACAAGTGCAATGAGCCAATAACAAAGCAAAGACTAGCTGATAAATAACAGATTATTGATACCATATAATGTCATGTAACTAGATAATCAGTTTGAAACATTGCCCAACATTTCAAGAAAATCATTATAATAAATTTGCTAAATAGCAAACATATTAACCTTGTCTGGTAAGTAAACATAAGATAAGGAGAAAATACGATTAAAGATGCAAAGATGCAGCCGTTCAAGAAGTAACTCATGTAATCAGAGCCCAACGTAAAGCCACCAACAATTTAATCTTTTCGTGACACTGACTATACATAATAGAAGAATTAAGCATAGTGTAAAAAGAATGATTTAAGAAGAACATCCTAACCGAGTCCCTCTAATTAGAAAAAATTGAATTGAAGATGTGAGGATTACTTTGCATGTCCCACAAGGAATGTATATTTGTATATAAGCCCCACAATTCCCGTAGTTGTTGCAATTTAGTCACCCCATTTGAGGAAAAAAATCTACATGGCACCCGTAAATTGCTAGTTTGGTATAATGGCTCTCTTCGTTGTTGTAGCCAGCTGGAAATATTCCCTTTACTGTCATATCGGGGCTAGTACGCTCCAAAAGAAAATCATAAAAAATGACAGAACACCTAGTTAACAAATTCAATTACAAATTATTTCAAAGTGGATTGCTCGTAACTATCACCCTCCCAGCTGAGGATGCAGTTCCATTGTCAAAGAATATAGAACAAGAGCCAATTTTTAGCTTCATAGCTAACATGAGATCAAGCTAAGTGATTTAAATCTGCAAGAAGTTAGCTGTTAATATGATTAAGACAACAACATTAGAAAGTTTCCACTCTTCTCTAAAGAAACAAACTTCTACATTACCTGTATCAGGATAGTGTGCCAAAGAAAAGGGCACTGACAGTTCCACACATGGTTAAAGCTTTTACCTCCCAGCAAAATTGGTTATTTGGGCAGTTAGTTAGGTTCAAACAGTATTGAGCAGAAGCATATTTCTACAGATAAACATAAGTTTAATTTGTTCTGATTATTGGATAAGATCAGAAGGTGCGACAAAATTTGTTATTTATATTTAGATTTATATCAGAACCAAAGGATACTTGTAACCTTGTTCCTGCATCTGACTGAAGATTTATATCAGAACCAAAAGATACTTGTAACCTTGTTCCGGCATCTGACTGAGGATATAATGTTCTATTTATATGGCAGCAAAGAGTTGAAGAAAGAAACAAAGTTCAGAAAGCCTAAACTAATGACCTAACTAATTATTAAGATAAAAAAAATTGCCTTGTAGTAGGAAAATATGAATGCATATCCCATAACAACCAACTAGGAATTTATATTCAAGAATTTCAACTGACAGTACCTGGATGCATAAGGAGAGTAGGGAGGTCATATCCTTTTTCATGTTATCACGAATAATTCCATATATTTTTTCAACATAAGCAGTAAGCTGCTGCTTGAAAAGGAGAGCCGGGTACTTGGCCTCAACTTGGCGAACAACATCCAGTCCATCGACAGCGAGATTTACAGAAGATGGAGAAGAACGGAATCCCTACTCAATGAAGAATTGATTAGTATCGATCTCAAATTCCATTTATAATAAACTTCAGTTGCAGTCAATAGTGCCCTTAAGCACTCAAATTGCAGAATCTAATGGGTAAGCCAAAGAATTACTTTTGTCATCCTCCCAAATAATGAGGTTGGAGGGGGAGGAGGTTTACGATTTTGAACCACACCAGAAGAACCTGAAGCTTTTAGGCTCTTTTGCAGCAACATTAATAAAGTAGAAGTGTTTGATAACCAATAGGATAGATGTTCATTGCTCTCCTCATTCTGCACCATAAAATCTTATAAGAAAGAATTTGTGAAATAGCTAGCAATAATACAAAATCAAAATCAAAATCAGATAATCAATTGCAGCAAACCACTTGAAGTTAACCTAAATACGAAATTAGGATTTAAGTTGAATAATCTTAAAGGAATAATGATGTGAACTGCCCCATATGAACAACATAATTTCTAACATTTTTTAATTGAAGCATGTAGACTAATAGGTAGGGGACAAATTTCTAGTATATGTAACTTATCAGCCAAAAATAGTTGTATCATAAACGACCAATAGTTTTAGATATAAATGAAAATCTAACATGTCCACGTTACATTTGGATAAAATAAAAATTAAAAAGGTTTTTTAAACTTTTTTTTTAAAAAAAGATGACAACAAGCAAATTGAATCAACATTGTCAGACATGTAAAAATTAAAGAAGTGAAGGCATCAAACTAAAACAAGAAAACCAAAATTGGAAGTTTCTAAAAAATTGAAGTCACGTAAGTTGGAAATTGAGCAAAAGTCAAAACCAACAGAGTTGTCAAAATACTAAGCATCAAGATAAAACAATTACAATTACAACTGATATTTCTGAGCATTTCAGTTAATAAAGTCTCAGCAATCAAAAGATCCAAAAAAGTGTAGATAATAAGAGAGCAAAGGATCAGAAGGAATCAAGTAAAGTTGAGACGAATCCCTTAGTCATATGAATTTGTGATAGTTGTAGTGATCAAATTTAAGCCTTAAGCTACTATGAGGCTCTGCGTAAGCATGATTCCAGTAATCAACAAAATCCAGCTTTAAAAAAACATTACAGTAGTTCATATCAATTCAGAACATGCTGAAGGTATACCCTTTAGTAAGGATAGACAGAAGATAATGTCCCTCAAATTCAGTATGAAAATAAGATAAACCATCTAGCCTACTACTCATGACTGGTGGGTGAATTTTGTGTCCTACACAAAGTAAGGACAGGACCAAATAGGCTCACTCCTATAAATGTACTAAAATTAAAACAAATCCATAACTACTGCATTTAGCTAACACTCAACTAATACGAAGCACCCATTGTGATTGTGGTGAAAGAGACTGGGATAATAAGGATAATATCATCAATTGTTTGAAATACTTTTCCCCCAGTTGTCGTTAAAGTAACAGAGATAAATATTTTCTATGGCCATTATAAAAAAAAAAAAAAAAAAATTAAAGTTTGAAACCATGAAAAAAAGAATACCTCAATTGCAGAACCAACCATCTGGATAAGACGGTCAAATACATTAGTCTTTTCTGATTCAAACGACTTCCAATGGAGAAGACATCGGTATATTATAAATGCAGCTACTGGCTTTCCTTGACTGAACCCAATATTCTGAACTACACAATTGATAAGGGCATCAACACTCTCCTGTTAA
The DNA here is from genome assembly GCA_017893485.1 of Hemerocallis citrina. NCBI lineage: Eukaryota > Viridiplantae > Streptophyta > Magnoliopsida > Asparagales > Asphodelaceae > Hemerocallis > Hemerocallis citrina. The sequence goes on along the minus strand of CM030358.1, from coordinate 387,232,793 downwards.
CCAACAATTACGATTTCAATACACAATTGTATATGCTATAATTCATGACTACTTGATTTTTTTCTATAACACATACATGTTGCCTCTCAACGAAAGATCTCCTTAATTTAGGTTCGGAATTTGCATAATCTTTCATAGCTGGAGGAGCACTTTGCAGTTCCTGTAAAAAGTAGTTCATTCAAAATTGGAGAAAGGCAGTTAAATGAGGTACAACACTAAAACACAGCCGATGCAGGAGGTAAAAAAAACATTAAAACGTAAAGGAAAAAGATGCAGTATCAGATGCAGAAGCAGAACCTTAGGCTCTTCAACATCATGATGGCCATTAGCAACACTCTGCAAGATAATTGAAAGCCATAAAAAATAGAGAGCTAATTGAAGTTATCGAATAATTCATTCAGAACTTCAAGAATACCTGTTTAGGAGTTGATGGAATTGTTGGAATTGATAAATGTTCAGACATACGCATCACAGGTGATTGCAACAGTGTCTGCTGCCGAAGAACTTGGTTTTCAGCTTCCATGTTAGATAGCTTGTCCGCAAGCCTGTAAAAGAAACAGAAAGCCACAAAGGGAGAGGGAGAGAGAAGCCGGGTTAGTCCCATATCGTTTAAACTTAAAAGGAGCATGGTCACCATCTTCCGGATATTTAAAAGTGAACCTCAAAAGCTAGATGAGGGATATACAGTTACCTTTGCATAGAATCGTTCAAGTCACTTATCATTAACTCTGCATCCTTAGCCTTTTTCAGCCTTTCCTCACTAATTCGGCTTGTTTCTTCATACTTCTTCTCGGTTTCATCAATTTTCTTTTCAAGAGAACTCACCATTTCCTACAAATTGTTATCATAAGAGGATAAAATTAACAATAACATAAAACAAAGAGAAAACGTAAGTTTCTCACCCACACTCTACTATTGCTACATAAATAACTTGGTCTGAATGTAAATCTCTCCCTCACATAATACTTTCCCTTAGGGTATAGAACTTTAGGAAATGATGATTCCTCATGTCAGCTCACCTTTAGTTTATTGTTTTCAGCAGTAATCTGATCCATCGCAGCTGTATCAACAACTGGGACTTCTCGTACAATAGCAGCTTCCTCAGCTGCCCTTTTGGTAGCTTCCTTCTCTTTCATCAGCATAGCTCTAGTTTCCTTTACCTGTTGTTGCATATCCTCCAAAGAAACTTGCAACTTTGCATTTTCTTGTGATTTGGCTTCTTCCATATCAACCTGCAAAGCATAAGGCATGCACCAACAACAATATCAAGGATTCTGAGCATGCAAGATGCTGAAGTCTTATATGGGCCAAATCATCACTTAAACCGTAGAGCATCAGTCAATAAACCAATCAAGCAAACACAAATGAAATTCAATTTAGGAAGCAACCAATTGGAAAAATGTCTATAGAAGATTGCAAATAACAATTGAAGACCATAAAATATGCTGAAAATGAATATAAACATCAAAGTTGTTTTGCATAATTTCATAATTCCAAAATGTTCTGCATCAGATATCGTAACTTGATACCAAGTATAAAATTGCACTTTGGACCTGATCAATTCGACCAATGTGGAGATGCAACATTACTAGTTTATTTTACCAAACTTGTATATCATAACTAAGATTCAAACATGACTTAGAAGGAGATATTGAGAACGGGTTAGCTATCTGTCATTTCTGAGCAATATCAAGCATAGCAGAAGAATTAGTGGGCCAAAATTTTAATCTGATATTTCTTGGTATTGGCAGAGATAACCGTTAATTGAAATCTTGATAGTCCATAAGACCTCCATTACAAATCAAGATAGTTTGGTACTTTGGTGAACATCTAACTTATTGTTGGTGTAAAGGAGAAGTTAAAAGTAACTTCAATACCGCGGGAAATAATTACCTATCGTGATCTGGCCCGAGGCTTAAGGGAAGAGTCAGGTGTGCTTATGTTAAATATTTGAAGAATTTCTACAGGAGATGAAAGGTTTTGCAAGTGAGGTGTCAATAGTCATTAAGCATGTTAATGTATATTGGTTCATTTAGATTACTAGGACCTACATTAGCTTGTCTTTTCTTTAAGGGTTCGACTGTTGTGAGGAATGCATAGTCTAACAAATAGTATTCATACCTACATGTTTTGCATGTGCTACTTCATCTGTTATTCCAAAATAAAAGAATACTTACTTATTCTTGTAAAACATATTGATTATCATTCAAATTCAATTTGCTCCAAAAGGCACATGCACTCACGCTAGACTCCAACTATACACACCCAGTTGATACTCTTCTCCAGTTATATATAGTAAATAGATAACTACATGGTCCTACAGGAGGTGGACATAACAAATTGCATGTGTAAAACAAATAGACATTTTAAAACAGAGTAGAATCATTATTCAGGAGGAGCAGTTTCTCCTGTTATTATGAGTAACGATAAAATGTAAATACTAAAAACAACATATTGATAATGGAAACCAATATTCATACCCTCATGCGTTTCTCCAATTGTAGCCGCCAGGTAAGCTCCTCAACTTGCTTTTCCAACTTGTTTTTAGCAGCTTGGAGGGCACCAGTTTCCTTGGCAGCCTAAATATATGACAAAGGATGAATTTTAAAATATGTGCGGAAACGTAATACACATTCTCATATGAATTTGTACCCTCCACAGCATGTCATAATGATTTCAGAAATTTTCAAATTTTCAGGCAAAGAATTTAATATGAACTTTTATAGAAAAAACTAAAATCCAACCCTAATATGAGTTTATTCCGAAGGAATGTTATGCACCTATTGACAAAATAAATTAATCTCTTATACAATTGGCGAGAATAGGTCCATGGTAAACTTGAAGACAAGCATGTCTATAGCCAGAACATCAAAAATTAAAATCAAGAATACAGATGGTCCCTCAGTGGCTCCATTATTGTTCGGCATGTCCCCAAGTTCAAAACAAGTACGTATTTTAACCAGAACTTCAAAAGATCAAATTCAATAATTCCCATGGCCCTTCCATTATTTGTCTTGCTTCTCCTCCACTCTCAGTTTCCTCATTTTACATGAATAAATTTCCCATAATGCTTTCATATTGTTGGGATTGGGGCATCAGCGAACGTCCGCTATCGCAGCGGAACTAAATAGAGCAATGAGGAAGTCGAAGTAGATGAAACAAATCAATTGAACAAGCAAGTAGATCCACCAATCTAACACAAACACAACGATGATTTATCTCGGTTAGCTTTCGCTTAATCCGAGGGAATATATTGGGCGATCTGATATTCAACTAGAAGATATTACAAGAAGTTACTGATTCGCTCAATACAAGAAATTAAACTCACTCACCAAAAACTATCTCTCAAGCCTCTCTTTGCAATGGAGAAAATATCAATGAAGTACTCTACTCATATTGGAGGAGTTTACAATATATATAGAAGAATAGAGAGAACACTAGGTTTAATCTTGATTCTCAGTCGTCCGATATAACCTGTCGGAGAAGTAACTGAATAGGAATCGTACGATCTAACTTGGAGTTGAAGATATGGCCGAAACGATCAAACAAATTGAGGCCCAGAAAAAACACAGCACCACGACCGGTCGACCGTCCAACAAGACTGGCTGACCATCCTCCTCTCGGCCAAATCCTGTGCAACTGCGGTCGAGTGTGTGGTCGGGTGTGTGGTCGGGGGGTGCAGTCGTCGACTGTCTCGCAGGACAGTCAACCGCAACTCTGTTGCACCTTGCTGTGTCCCAGGACAATCAACCGCAACTCTGTTGCACCTTGCTGCTGTTGTTTTCCTTCTACTCTCTTCGACGCTTCGACCTTCGTGCTTCATCTTACCTTCTTCTAATCTGAACCACAAGTATTCAAGAAATAATCCCAACAATCTCCACCATAGATTGCATACGCATGCTATTACATGATGTGATTATTCATCTTCAAACTCTAATGAATTCCACTTACAAAAATACTTAGAACAATAGCTTCTTCTTCTAGTTGAACAAATCTCTACCCAATCTCACCGATCAGTGTACCCCTTCAAAGGCACACCTCCATAGGCATACTCACGGAGTTACCAACCTCCGCACAAACTCCACCTACATTAAGGCATTCTCCACCTCTCGACGATATTCAAACGACAGTCTCGCTTCGATGATGCTAATTGCGGCAAACTAGATAAGCTTGCGGGAATAACAAGAAAAAAAGTAGCACCTGCGCAGGTATTTCGGATTCCCCAAATCTTGTAGAGATTGTTTTGGCTTGGCCCAACCATTCTCATACCTCTAATCACCTTACGACGACCTTGAAAAACAGACAAAATTCCACCTCGAGCTGTGTACCTACAACCCCGTGCATCAAGAGTTCGCAAGAAAATCAGATTCTGTTTCAGCAGAGGAATATGCAAAACATCCCTTAAAGTGAACATATTTAGATCTGGCATCTTCAACTCAACAGTCTCATCACCTACTACTTCATAAATCTCTCCAGTTCTTGTTCTCACACAATGCCCTGTAGTAGACTTACAAGTAGAAAACAACTCCCTCTTGGAGCAAATATGAGAAGAACTCCCTAAGTCGAGAAACCAACTAGAATCCACTTCTAAAAAATTTGAAACAAGAAGACCCGAATCATCTGAATCAAAGGCACTAAGCACATTACCGGCTGAATTTCCATTTTTGGCGCTCTCCTGATTCTACAATTTCCAACCGTCTTTCTTGATATGCCCTGCCCTCTTGCAATATCGGCAATAGATAGAATCCTTTTGCATAGCACTGTCTTTCCCCTAAAGGATCTTCCACTGCCATACAACTTGTAGGAATAGACAATTTTTTAGTCTCCTTCCTAAGTTGATTTTTCTTCAATGTTTTGATTACACCATCTACGAAAATACTCTCCTTGTCAGATCTACCGTGTAGTATGGTAGTGATCAAAAGCTCGTACGAATCTGACAATGAATACATCAGGTTGAAAGCTTTATCTTCCTCACACACATCCGCGTTTATCGCCTTGAGTTCAGATAGAACCTTATTGAACTCTGTGATGTGGTCTTGGAGATCGTTACCTTCCTTCATTGACAAACGGAATAACTTCCTCTTCCAATGCATCCGATCTAATTAACGGTGAACCAGAGTAGTTAGCTATGAGTTTTTCCCACAAACTTGACGCATCAGTTTCTTCAAAAAATCTGCACTTGACCTCGTCCGCCAATGATAGTCGGATCAGACTTATGGCTCTTTCACGAATATCTTTCCAAACATCATCCTTCATATTAGTTGGCTTTTCTTTCTTCTTAACAGCTAATTGCAAATGTTCTTGAACAAGGACATCATACATGTCAACCTTCCAAAGATTGAAATTGATCTTTCCATTGAACTGCTTGATCTTCAAAAAACTGTGACTTGTCATCTTAACCAAGGAACTTGGTAACCTGAAGCTCTGATACCAGTTGTTGGGATTGGGGCGTCAACGAACATCCGTTGTCGCAACGAAACTAAATAGAGCAATGAGAAAATCAAAGTAGATGAAACAAATCAATTGAGAAAGTAAGTAGATCCACCCATCTAATACAAACACAACGATAATTTATCCCGGTTGGCTTTCGCTTAATCCGGAAAAAAATATAAGGGGATCTAATATTCAACTAGAAGAGATTACAAAAAGTTACTGATTCACTCAATACAAGAAATTAAACTCACTTACCAAGAACTCTCTCTCAAGCCTCTTTTTGCAATGGAGAAAATATCAATGAAGTACTCTCATATTGAAGGAGTTTACAATATATATAGAAGAATAGAGAGAACCCTAGGTTTAATCTTGATTCTTAGTCATCCGATATAACCTGAAGGAGAAGTGACTGAATAGGAGCCGTACGATCTAACTTGGAGTTGAAGATTGGGCTGAAACGACCTAACAAATTGAGGCCCAGAAAATACACAGCGCCGCGGTCGGTCGACCGTCCAACAAGACCGGTTGACCATCCTCCTCTCGGCAAAACCCTGTGCAACTGCGGTCGGGTGCACGTGCGGTCGGGGGGTGCGGTCGACCGTCTCCCAGGACAATCGACCGCAACTTTGCTACACCTTGTTGTTTTCCCTTCTACTCTCTTTGACGCTTCGACCTCTGTGCTTCATCTTACCTTCTTCTAGTCTAAACCACGAGTATTCAAGATATAATCCTAACACATATTACCTGTTTCCTTACTATTTCATCACATGCAAACAAGTTCAACAACCAAGGTCCTTCATTGCAAAGAAACTATTGGTTATTAGTTTCTTAGTGTCCAACATATTGTCATTCCTTACAATAGATTTGACCACCCAAAAACATGAGAATGAAAGAAAGGTTTGGCAGGTCAAGATCAACTACATAAATCAACATTTTACAAACATTTTTTTGTCGTACCTTGACTGCAATCAGAAAAGAAGGCTACAAATTGGTTGTAAAAATGGGATAATAAACTGACATCCGAAGAAATAAGACCTAGAACAAAATAAAAATATATCTTTGCTAGCCTATGGTTGATTCGAGTGAACTAACAATGACCAAAATTTTGAGATATCCTGCCCATTAATAACCAGACCTATACTGCACTAGTTTAAGCAGAGAATTAAATATATAGGAGAAGAAATTTTAAAATGTAACGGGGACATCTCACCAATTTCAGCTGTCGTAGCTCTTTTCTAGCAAGCCTTCCTCTCCAGGCACATTGAGTGGTGATTGCAGCCTTCCTTGTCCTCATATAATGTAATCGTGCCAAGTAACCACGGGTATATCTCTGGATAAGGACATGACATTATTTGACAATTTTGTATGAAATGGAAAATGAGCCAAGTTCTCCATTCGCAATGAATATAATTTGGAATAACAAAGAAAAACTTCCAAAGAAGGCTACAGATGCATTCCATTTAAATGAAAATGGAGAAACATTTCATAGAATCAAATCATGCACATTACTTTAACTCCAAAGATCTATAGAATTATGAGGCCTTCCAACTATCAGTGTCAACATACACAGGAATTGATATAATAATAAAAGTATACCAGAAATTTCAGATACAAACTTCTTTCAGATATTCTAGTAAGTGATATTTGAAAACAGTATATTTTTTATACTCTGATCACATTTCACAATCAAACAGTACGAATAAAAACAAAAATATTCTTAGAATGGTTTATTCACCTGAATGATAATTGCAGCAGAAGTCCGCCTCCTGAATAGAAGTTCTTTACGAGCAGCCATCCCACGTAGGCCAGATTGAATGGTAATGGATGCATATAACAGCGCTCTGTAAGCTTTCTTTGAATGGTACATGCGGAAGTATGTCTGAATCCTTAAAGAAGCATCCTGCCTATGCATCTTGTCATAAATTTCGCGTGCAAGTTGTCCTACAGACATACCGGAAGAAGAAAAAAAAAGTTTATCAACTGGATTCAATATCATTACACAACTATTCTCATAATCAGCAATATTAATTGCATGAACCAAATCTAATAAATAATATAACTAAACAATACCTCTGCATAAAGCTTGAATCTGTATAGCTGATCTTTTGAGTACAATGAAACTCTTGCGAGCCAAATATGAGCGAACTTTCCGTTGAATTATGTTGGCAGATCGTCCCAAGACTTTACTCCTAAGTGCATCTAGTTCTGCCATTTGCCCAGCCCGGAGAAACACTTTCGTTTTTCCTATCTGAAATGAGATACAAAAGGCAATTATAAATCCCGTAATAAGGTTCTAAAACAAACCCTCACTATTTAATATTAATATATTATCGATGTTAAGAACAGGGCTTTTCCCGTTGGCACCAAATTCTTTTTGCAAGATAAGATAATAATAACATGAATAGAGCAATGAGAAACAAGCCAATCTTAAAGCAATGTGTACATTGAATAATATTAGGATTAACGATGAATAGGCCTACTTTCATAAATGATCTCAGAGACCAGGATCACCTAAAAAGAACTTGTAGTGCCTAAAAGAAAGGACGAAAGTACTAAAAAAATTCAAGTGACGTAAATTTTCAAGAATGGACAATAACATCAACAGACTAGTTGTAATAACTACTAGATTAAGCCTGTTTGAGTTAATAGTTTTGTCAGATATTATAGTCCAACATTGGGTATTGTGCTAGTTTTGTGTTTGGTTTACTCCTATATATAAGAAATAGTGTACTCAATTATTTCTCAATTCAATAATCAGTTATGTTTTCTTCTCTCTGATTTATTTTAACATGGTATCGAGCCAATTATACAAATTTTCTTTTCTTAAATTTCTCCATCAAAAATCCTCAAATTCCAAACAGCGATATAAAAAATAAAAATTAAAAAAGAAGAAACAGTCTATCTGACTGCGTCATCATCAAGAAGAAGAAACCCGCCATCGTCGCTGCATCATCATCATCAACAATCGTCGACAATATTACCTTCGCCGCCCTCTCATCTCTGGCGTCCCCACCCCCATCGTTGCACCCACCTCCTCCTCGCCGAAACCCAATACCGAAACCCTAATCAATCCCGAAGAACCCATTGGTAGTCTTCTAGCTACCCATTAATCCCGAAGAACCCATCGATTGTCGCCACCTCCCAGTGTAGTTGAAGGCTCGCCTCAGGCTCAGGCTTAACAACAGTTTGAGCCTCAAGCCTTAGTTAAGGCTCCCCCTTTGTTCGAAGCTTCACTCAGGCTTGCGCTGGACATGCCTTAGCCAAGGCTCGAGGCTTGTGCCTCAAGCAAAAGGCGCGCCTGAACATAACAAACCCGACCCGACCTGACCAGGTCTTCACAACCCGACCCATCTTCAACCCTTCTCATATCCCGTAACTCACCCAATTTTCTTTCATCCCCAATTTCAAACTCTAACCCCAATCTCCACCTTCCTAACTCCTCAATTTGCACTCATCCTCATTAATCTCCTCACCCTCTCAACAACATCGGCGACGACAACGAAGCAGCTCGACACGACAACATACAACAGATCAGCGGCTACAGCAGAAGTAGATCGGCTGCACCGGCAGCCTTTTTACTCAGTCTCCAAACTCTCCAGTCCTATTGTGGTTTCTTTCCTTTCTGATTTTATACTTTTATGGTTTCTTTCTTGGGTTTTCATCTATCTTTGCTAATGATATTTTTGCAAGTTACTTCGAAACAAAATTGTGAAGCTAGTTCATTCCATAATTTACTATAATCATGAAATCATGCCTTATTCAAAAAGTTGCATCATATTTCATTGTAGAGCATGACCAAATACTATGGTCGGCTAACTTTATGTTATTGCTGTAATATTTTAAAATACCTTACTATTTACTAAGACTGTAATACAGTAATATTGTATGCTCATTACAAAATTATTTAATTTGATACTAGTGTAATTTTACTGTATGCTCATTACTGTAATATTGTAATATTGTATGTTGTATGGTAAGTATCTTCATTACTGTAATATTGTATGCTCATTACCATATGGAACAATGAATTCAAGGTTAACATAATATTATTGTAGTTTTGCAGAGGGACATATTGTATCACTTCGTCTTTGGGGTAAGAAACACATTATAGTTATATATTACAGAGGAACACATTGTAGTTTTACAAAAATGATAACTTACACACTCATCTTGGCCATTGTATGATATATTTTGTTGTTATGATGTTATATTGTTTATATAATCTTATTTGTAAATTTAAAAAAACCCTCAAAAGTAATAATGAGCCTCGGTTAAGTAAGGCTTACGCCTCAAATTGCGCCTTGCGCCTCAGGCTTTTTATAGGGTAGTGAAATTGCGTTGCGCCTTACGCCTTTGACTACACTGCCACCTCGTCGCCAACCTTCGCCTCCTCTATCTTGACAGTCACTACTCCCCATTGCTCTCCTCATCTCCAACAACACCTAGCCGCCCTCTATCTATCTACTCGAACTCCATATCCCCTCCCCCCAATGTTCTCTTTCCCCAATACTACAAACCTTAACCCTAATCATCCTACCCGAAACCAAAACCCTACCCTATATCCCAAACCCGTTTCCTCCTCCTTCCAAAAAAAAAAAAAAATACAGGTACTACTACTTGATGGAATATCAGTCTCTCCCACATATTTCCGCCTCCACCGACTTTCCCGCTACAACCGCCTCTCTTTCCCTCTCCCTCCCATCTCATTCCTCCTCTAGATTCAAACAGCAACAGCGCCACCTTCATTCTGCCTCCGGCCTCCTACCTTCTCCCAGCATCATTCCTCACCCTACCCCACCTCTACTTCCGACACCGGTAGCATCGTCTTGCCCCCTATCCCGATCCAGACACCAGCAGCATTTCCCTCCTCATTGCCCTCTCAGTCACAGCAGCACTAGTCTTATTCATCCTTGCAGTGCTTCTTTTCTTACATCCTCGGCCCTACCCGTCACTCTAGCCTTGCCGTCTCCTGCTGATTAGGCTAATCTTCAGCAACGTCTAACTCAGCTGGAACTACAGCTCATGGATCAGTCTATCAATGTTGGCTCATCTGCTCCTGCATTCTCTGCTACCCCCGGTATGAATTCGTTCTGGATTTTAAATTCTGGTGCATCACAACATCTAACTAGTAATCATACACTGTTAACCACCTGCACTGCACTTCCCTCTCACTCTCCATCTCTACACAGCTAATGGCTCATCACTTCTCGTTACACACTCAGGAGCAATTAGCTCTCCCACTCTCGCATTACCATATATTTTTTATACTCATCATTTATCCATGAATCTTATTTCTATTAGTGCGCTATGCAATAGTGGTCTTGCCGTTACTTTTGACTCTTGCGGTTGTTCTATTACTGATTCATACACCGGTGAGGAGTTTGGACGCGCTAGTCGTCAGGGTCATCTATATCATCCAAATTTTCTTCGTGCACATCACTCTCATTATAGTTTTGCCGGTATTATTTCCTCTGATGTTGATCCGTGGCACAGACGTTTAAATCATATTAGTGCATCTCGTCTCTGGACTTTAGCCCGTAGTGGTGCCCTTGGTTACCTTACTTTTAAACAATTATCTGATTGTCAGGGATGTCATTTGGCCAAACACATCACACTACCCTTTAGTCACAAAAACACTTCCTAAACCACACATCATTTTCTACTTGTTCATTCTGACATATAAGGACCCTCTCATGTACCTTCGTGGAAAGGCTATCTCTATTATGTTGTCTTCATCGATGACTTCACTAGACATACATGGATTTTTATTATGCATCAACGATCTGAGATGCCTGATATTTACCGGTCCTTTACGACTGATTCACACTCAGTTCGGTGCGCACATCAAAAATTTCTGATCGGATGGTGCTCGTGAGTACACTTCCACTACTATGAGATCGATTATTCCGTCTCACGACACCCTTTTTCAGCAATCATGCCCTCACACACGAGCAAAATGGTGTAGCTGAACGCAAGCATTGTCACATCCTTGAGACAGCTCGTACTCTTTTACTCTCCTTTTTCGCTCCTCGCTCTCTCTGGGCTGAAGCTGTCATGACTTTTGTTAGTCTCATTAATATTACTCACACGAGTAGAGAGCTTCGTGCGCTCAGTAGGAGGGAGAAGGACGTAACAGGTGCACCCAAAAGTACGGAGCATACTGTAGTCGGGGGTGAGTGATAAAGAGCGTCATAAGGCATCGTAGCGATGCCTTATGACGCTCTTTATCACTCACCCCCGACTACAGTATGCTCCGTACTTTTCGGGTGCACCTGTTACGTCCTTCTCCCTCCTACTGAGCGCACGAAGCTCTCCACTCGTGCTGCTAAGTGCGTTCACCTAGGTCTCAGTCCCGGTCACAAAGGTTATCGTTGTTTTGATCCGTCGGTGGGTCATGTCCGCATTTTTCGACATGTATCCTTTGTGGAACTCCTTACTACCTGACCTCCCCCGAGGATGCTAGATTTCTTGATTCCCTAGTTGTTGCTAGCTCCCTGACTTCATCTTTCCACATTCCTTTTGATCCCACTCCTGTGGCTCCATTCACATCTCCTGCAGTCCTTACACCTTTTGTTCCCTCTACTGAAATACCACTTGCATCCCCACGGTTGCAAGCACCCACCCCACCTACTTCCCCACTGACACATGCACCCACTCCATCGTCTTCACCCCCACACCATGTCAGTCCACCACCGCTTCGTCAGTTTACACATTCCACTTCTGGTATTCCTCCGGCACGTTATACACCTGATGCCACTGATCCTTCTGACCAGTTTGGTTTTGCCACCCTAGCTTCCTACCCACCACAGTTTCATGCATATCTCACTGCTATACACTACACGTGAGCTCAGAACCTATCAGGACGTAATTCAATATCCTGTATGGCGGAAAGCTATTGCAGAGAAATTCAGTGCATTTGATCAGAGTGGCACTTGGGATATCGTTCCTCTGCCAGAAGGCGTTCAGCCTATTAGCTACAAGTGGATCTTCAAGGTTAAATATCAACCTGATGAATTTATTGAGCGGCACAAGACTCGTCTAGTAGCCCGAGAATTTACTCAGGAGCATGGCATTAATTATAATGAGACATTTGCTCTCGCTGCACAAATGACTACTGTTTGCACTCACCTTGCTGTTGCAGCCATCCGTCAGTATCCGTTATACCAGATGGACATGAAGAATGCTTTTCTTCATGGTATCTAATCTGAGGTTGTTTATATGGATCCCCTCCTGGCGTCCCTACTCGTCATGTTTGCGGCTGCGTCGGGCTATATATAGTCTGAAGCAGGCCCATCGAGCCTGGTTTGAGTGTTTTCGCCTTATCATCACCAAGACCGGTTTTAGTCAGAGTTCCCAGGACCATTCTATGTTTATGCGGTCATCACCGCAAGGAATGGTACTTCTACTACTCTATGTTGATGATATTATCATTACTGGGGATGACTCCGCAAGCATTGCTTCCACCCAGAAATACCTTCACCAGCAGTTCCATATGAAAGGCCTTGGCAGACTACGTTATTTTCTGGGTCTAGAGACACTGTTTTAAATTTCCTCCAATACGGCCGAAATTTCGTTTCGGCTAGCTTGCCACTACGAAATCACATTTTATACTCTATATCGTTTTGAACCGAAATGTGTGGATTTCAGCCAAAATTACTGAAATATGGCCGAAATATTGCCGAAATTGGCAAAATATCAGCCGAAATAGACACATGCTATTGTGAATATATTTTTAAAAATTGTTTTACTTTTTGCATGTCTTTCAATATAGGACCTTAAGCTAAATAATGTGAGGATTTCGTATCTCTATTGTTTGTATATATGCAAAGTCAAGTAAGTTTATTAACTAATACATTTTTTCTAATCAATGCAAATTCAATTTAGTTATATACTTATATTACATTCTCTTCTATATTCTTGTTAAATTATGCGAAGATTTACCGCAATTGATTCATCTCATGAGTTACATTATACAATATTTTATATGATAAAGGACATGTAGGACATGTAATATCTTATTTAGTAACAAAAAAAATATTTATTGAGTATAGGAAATGAACATTCAAAATGATCACATTTTTCCGAGATCTCCTCCGATATCTCCGATCCGAGACGAAACACCCCTTACCGAGACGAGTCCGAAATCCAAGATTTAAAACCATGTCTAGAGATTGCTCATGGATCTCGGGCGGACTCATTTCTCAACAGAAATACATATCAGATATTATCTCCACTGCATGCCTCTCTGACAGTCGATCAGTTGATACACCCTTAGAGCTTCATGTGAAGCTTCGTCCCACTGATGGTGAGCTCCTTCCTGATCCCACTAGATACAGACAGATTATTGGACAGCTTGTCTACTTATACATGACCAGACCCGATATTGCTCACGCAGTCAGTATTGTGGTCAATTTGTTTCCGCTCCTACGTCAGTTCACTAGGGTGCTTCTTCGAATTCTCAGATATCTTCAGGGCACTATTACTCGCTCATTATTCATGCTTTCTACATCCAAACTAGAGCTGAGTACATAATCTGATTCAGATTGGGCAGATGATCCTACTACCAGACGGGTCTACCACAGGTTTCTGTCTATTTCTTGGTGATTCGCTGATCTCATGGCGAAGTATGAAATAGGCAGTTGTTGCATGTTCTTCGAACAAAGTTGAGTACAGAACAATGACAGCTACTACTAGAGAGATTGTTCATATTCGTCTGCTGTTATCAGATATGGGTGTCACTCTTTCAGGAGCTACTCTTCACTGTGATAACCGGAGTACACTACACATTGCAAGCAACCCGGTCTTCCATGAGCGAACGAAGCATATAGAGATTGATTGTCATTATGTTCGTGAACGCTTTGAAGCCGGAACTATTTCACTTCATTCTGTTAGCTCTTCACAGCAGACGGCATACTTCTTCACCAAATCTCATACTGTTAAGAGATTTCGATATTTAGTGGGCAAACTCACACCGTTTGACCCACCGTGAGTTTGAAAGGAGGTGTTAGATATTATAGTACCACATTGGGTATAGTGCTAGTTTTGTATTTGGTTTACTCCTATATATAGGAGATACTGTACTCAGTTATTTCTCAATTCAATAATCAGTATTGTTTTCATCTCTCTGTTTTATCTTCACAAGTTTCCTAGTATATTTTATAAGCAAGTGGTTTAGAGCAAACTTTTATTTTATATGAGAAGTTGATAAATTGCTCCAGGAAGCCATAGCATTTGACTTCTGCTTGAAACAATTGAAACTGAAAATTTTGCACCTTGGTCAGTACTTCATAATTACCTGATAGCCACTTAGTTCAACCTTCTCTAGCAGCTTCTTCGTCGCAGTGACCTCATCACAACTGTGGGAGAAAATAAATAATTACGCAAAGTAACACTCAGTGGATATATTAAGAAACAAAAGAAAATATTCACCTTCCATCCAAAACTTCCGGTGCAAGCATACCAAACCGATCAATGAATTCATCAAATGTACGTCTAGTTGGATATCCAGCACAACTAATTCTAATGGCCTCCATCACTCCCTACAGCAAGGGGGGAAAAGTATTATCATAAACACCAATATTTCAAATAAATCAAGAAATATAAATGCAAGTAAAGGTGCAAAACCTTACCCCACAACGAAGCTGCTGGAGAACATTACTATTCTCAAAAATTGATGGCTTAAGAAGATTATTAGGTTTAACACAGCGAATGTAGTGCGGTTCAGTGGAACTAAGAGTCTCAAGCAAAGCTTGCAATTGTTGCTGTAAAATTACACAACGGTGGCATTCAATAACCAGAGGAAGCTACTTGCAACAAACAAACCTGACAATTCTCATGAAAAAAAATGGGGGGGAAAAAACTGCACCTTAAACCGTGACCCAATTGATGAAAACTTTGAAGACTTAGATGAATCCTCAGAAGGAGGAGGAAATAGACCAGAAACAAATGAGCAGTTTGAAGCAGTCAAGAGCGATTGGTGTTCGGTAACAACATAGTCTTTGTTCTTGTCCAAAAACAACTCTGTCTGATATGTGACCTGAAAGAAGAAAACAACTTGATCTTTTATAATGAATCTGGTACAAATAATGCCTCTCTGAAGCTTGTACTTACATCACCAGCATAGTGCCGAATAGTAAAGTCGGAACGCGATAATTTAGGCTTGCTAAAGCGTTGATGATTTTTAAACGTCTGATATAGCTTTTGGGCAAAAGTTTCATGGGTTGATCTAGGCAACACACTGCAACAGAAAAAAAGAACTTTTATGACTGCCATTTACATATTCATCATGTATGAAAAGAAAAGATGGAAGTAACAAAGACTATTAAAGAAAAAAAGTATTTACAAATTTATACCATGCCTCATCCAGAAGCGCAATGATCCCGCCTGGTTTCTGTAAGCAAACATAAATAAACAAACAATCAAAAGATGATTGTGATAGAATTATATAGATACTACATGCTTTCAAGTATTGTGGAGCATAAAAAGTAAATTGTGTATAAACGATGATCTTCACCTTTTGATAAAAAGTGTTTTTCTCTGTACTGTTTTCATGTGTATTCCAAACAGAAAATAAATATCTTTGGAAGTGATGTATACAGATATTAGTTGGACGATATGTGAACAAGGAATGTTTTCAAGATATGTTTTGAACTTTTTTGTCTTGATTAGAAGGCTTTTCCTAGCTTTCATGACAAAATAATTGAAGTACTTAGAAGATCGAGATGTGGGTTGGTTGGGTGGTTCTTTTCCTTAACTCCAATTATGATTTAGTTGTAGAGACTAGGAAACTCTACTCAACTTTATCCGCTGCTTCCTCTCCTTGGTCTACTCAACTTTCTATGACCCAACAGAGCCTGACCCGACCGATCCATTCATTCCTTCTTGCTAATTCAAAGCTGATGAGGCTCTTCGATACGCTCACCAAATCTGATACAACATGAGACCCACTGCCTGACCGGATATATAAAGTATTAAAGTTATGTAGTAGTGAATATCTTCAACAGCCTGGCAAGCCTCATTTTCAAGTTACAATCTGTCTTGTAAAAGTTGAGCCTGGTTCTCGTTCAGATCAATGTACTTGTATAGCTTTAGATGAGAGACTAAAGAACAGACACCCACTCACTTAAATCCCTCAACTCAATGAGAATATGAACTTTCTGGAGGATTACATTGATCAGTGTATTAGGCGGATGTTAAATATTTGCCCAGCTTAAAAATGTGGGAAAGAAGATTAAGAAGTACTCAAAAAAAATACTCTGATAATACTACTATGTGTCGTACATCCTTCCCCTAAAGTTACAAAAAAGAACTAAAAACTAATGGTTCATGAGGTTTCTTGGTCAATCAAATTGTCAAAATTCTGGTGCACACGGAGGGCACCTGATGATAAATAGAGTGAGTAGTCAAGAAACCTTTTCAATAAGATCAAGTACATCCTGATTGTCAATGAACTCAATATAACTCCAGTTGATTTCCTCTTTTGTATATTCTTCCTGCTCCATTTTAAACACATGCTGCTTCAAGAAACAAGAGAGTTAACTCCCAAAAAAAATTGGACAAAAACAATGACAATTTTATATCAGTTATTCAAAGGGAAGAGTCAAACATTGGGGGCAAATAAAATCTTATTCAAACCTGATTAAAATGTTGCTGCAGCTTTTCATTTGTCAAATTGATACAAAATTGCTCAAAGCTGCAAGAGAAGATAATGTTACAATCTAGAGGAGGAATAACAATCATAAACTAGATGGTCAACTATTCTTAGTTAGAAACTTATCGTCGGGTTTAATTAGGTGGTATAGTAAGAATAAATCTGTATATTATTGATATGGCTAAAAATGGGGTTAAATCGGAACCGTCCAAATCAGGAACGAATCTTAAAGCCTAGGGGTAAAATGGTAATTTCACCTACCAATGGGTCTGAAGCAGGTACTGGTTCTCCTCCTCAAAGATCCATTAACCCGCGAACGGATCCACCTCAACTGGGTGCGGGTTTCAACCCGCAGCAAACCCGGTCCACCAGGATAAAATTAGGGTTTCTGATTAATCCTAATCAACGGCCTTGATTCATATCTATCCTTTCACTGGGAATTAGGGATTACATTCCTTATCTAAACACAGGATTACATGCCTAATTAGGTCCCAAAGGCGGCTATAAATACCCCCCCATCCATCTCCATTAAGAGGTAATCAATCTTTTGCCAATTTACGCTCTTTCATAATCTTCCCTGATTACTGACTTGAGTGTCGGAGGGTGCGTCGCCGGGATCAACCCCGGTGTCTCGCACTTTTTGCAGGTGAACGGCGGGAGTCAGCAGTCAGACTCCAACAGAACAAGTTCAGGGTTGCTATTCAGGTTTTTCAAGAATCCACAAATACTATCTGTTTGCCCCCACACCAGATTTAGCGGTAACAATTATGTTTCCTACAGATTAGGAAACATATTTCCTCAAATCTCTTATCTCCTTGGTCTTCTCCTCAATTGATTGTACCCTTTTCCCAAGAATGTAATGTATATATATAAAGAGATACACAGAAGAAGAAAATAACAATAAAGAAAATATAATTTTCTCCAAATATGATTTCAATATGGTATCAGGGCCTAAAATATCCTAAGCTAAGTGAAGAAGACGAAGAAGAAGATGCGTTGTTAAGTGAAGAAGAGGAAGAAGAAGATGCGTTGTTTAGCCTTACTGATCACCGACCTCTTCCCCGTCTTCAGATCTAGATCCGAACCCCGAAACCCCGAGTCGCCACTGCGCGACTCCCGAAGCTCCGAAGTCCTGCTCTGCCGCTCCCGTTCATCTTCAATCCCATAGTGCCGCTCCCGCTCTCGTAGCGCCGATCCTCGTCACCCTCAATCCCCGTCGCTCTCTGTTGTTGCCCTCAACTCCAACAATCCCCATCGCCCTCTGCTGTCGCCCTCTCCACTGTCAGCCTCATCCGGAGTCGTTGCCGTCGTCATCGTCCACCGCCACACGTCACCGCAGCCCGAAGTTGTCGTCCGTGTCGCCATTGTCGACCGCTGGTGCTTCCGTTGCTGACCACAAACCCAGACTACTCCTTCGCAGTTGATTAGGTGATGTTTGTTAGATCCCATACACAGTGAACCCCAAAACCCGACCCCCAAAGTAGATTCCTCATTGACCTATTTTGTTGTTTGTTGTCTGGACTTTCGATTGTTGTGGTGTGCTGCTGTGTGTTGTTTGCCGTCGTCTGCCATAGAACTTGGTGTCTAGTTGTGTGGGAGTTTGTTTGTTGGATCTAAACCCGAACCCGACCCGCAAGTAACCAAGCACTCCATCATTATAAGATATGGTTGTATGGGGTTCTTGGTTTGTAACAACATCATGGGACCATAACTACCGTATGAGTCGAGGAAGTGTACTCATTGGCAAGATCGGTCACACAAAAGCTCGTTGTTATGAGATTATCGGCTACCCGGAGAACTGGGATCATAGCATAGATCCTTGGAAAAAGAATCGCAACCAATCCACTGTCGCCGTTGGAGCTGAGAAGAGTGTTAGACACAACTCTACATTAGTTAAAGCTGCAGGTAATGATGGTAAGGTCTTTAATATTTCTGCTTCTGTTATGAATAATGCATGGATAATTGATTCGAGTGTTATCGATCATATGACTTTTGATTCTATACAAGTCCAAACCTTACAACCATCCACCAAATTCGAAGTGTCCGCCGCCAATGGAGATCCTATCATCGTTATTGATGAGGGTTCCATATCTCTCAAAAAAACCTAACCTTAGATACTGTATTAGTTGTGTCATCCTTGAATTTTAACCTATTATTTGTTACTCAAATAACTACCGTCTTATATTGTATTGTCATTTTTGGCTCTCCTATTGTATGTTTAAGGATATTCGAACTCATAAGACGATTGGTTATGGGGTTAGACACGGGAAACTCTATTACCTGGATATAGAATCTGAAAGTTCAAGCACGTTAACTCAAGCTCTATCTGCAGAAATATCCGAGGGGGGAAGAAGAAATCAGATATTTGATTATGGCATAGACGTCTAGGACATGCTTCTTTTGGTTATTTG
The DNA here is from genome assembly GCA_017893485.1 of Hemerocallis citrina. NCBI lineage: Eukaryota > Viridiplantae > Streptophyta > Magnoliopsida > Asparagales > Asphodelaceae > Hemerocallis > Hemerocallis citrina. Next base: position 387,213,299 of record CM030358.1, on the reverse strand, counting down.
AATAAATTATTTTCAAGTTTATTTTCGAAGTTGGATATTTCTACCTTTCGGTGTGATGTGTGAACTCGCAAAAAGTCACCGCGTCTCTTTTCTTCCAAATCTAATTAAAAGCTTTCTCCCATTTATGATTATTCATTCTGATGTTTGTGATCCCTCCAAAAACACTACTTTTGGAGGAGCAAAATGGTTTGACATTTATTGATGGCTGTACTCGCATAACTTGGATTTGTTTGATGAAGTCTAAAAGTGAAGTCAGCAGTTTATTTCAGAAATTTCACAAGTGTGTTATGACGCAGTATAAAGCGCAGATTCAAGTTCTTAGGAGTGATAATGGCGGGGAGTACCTGAGTTCGAATCTGCAACTATATTTGGTGGAGCATGGAATTGTTCACCAGACTACATGCTCGTATACACCTCAACAGAATGCGGTTGCAAAAAGAAAAAATATACGTGCTCGAGGTGGTCCGTGCTTCCCTTATTCAAGGCAATGTCACTCATGTATTGGGAAAAAGCTCTTGCTTCTGCTGCATATTTAATCAACCGAGTTTCCTCTAGTATCCTAAATTTCATCACGCCATTTCAGACATTAACTAAAGCTGTGAATGCACCAACAGTCGTCAACTTGCCACCTCGTGTGTATGGGTGTGTTGATTTGTTCACCTTCAACAACATGAGCAAAATAAGTTAACTCCTCGAGCTATGCAATGTATTTTCGTGGGATATGCAAAGAATCAGAAAGGGTATCGTTGTTATCATCGGATCATCCACCAACTCAGAGGATGTTTGTAACTATGGATGTTGTGTTCAATGAAGATAAGATGTATTTTTTCCTCCGAGACTGAACTTCAGGGGGAGTACCGAAGTGAAATTCAGACTCTTGCCTATGATGAAGTGGTTACCATTCAGAGTGAACAACTGAATACAATGGATGAAAATCTGGATGTAAGTAGTGACGATCACGATCACTCGAATGAAGATTTGGTTGAGGAAGAAGATTTGGCTGAAAGAGAAGACTCCACGAGGAACTGCAATCGTTGTCGAACCTCCCCGAAGATGAGCTGTCGGGATCCATACCATCGCTAGTGTCCTCTCCACCACCAACACCGTCAGAACCCCAAAACCAATCGTTATTGTTGTCTGAAGCTCCAAGAAGGGAATACCACTAGGTATCTCAAAACCTACTTATGAGTCTGATCTCCCTAGTAATGTCAATTATCTCATAAGTCATTATGTGTCCACTCACCGATTGTCTGAATCAAATAAATTATTTGTGAATCAATTATCTGTTGTAACTATTCCTAACAATGTGTAGGAAGCCTTAGCCGACCAGAGGTGGAAAGCAGCTATGGAAGAAGAGATGAAGCCCTTGAAGACGAATGAGACTTGGGAGATAGTCGAATTGCCTGCTGGAAAGAAGCCGGTAGGATGCAGATAAATTTATACGGTGAAGTATAAGTCTGATGGTTCAATAGAGCGATACAAGACAAGGTTGGTTGTCAAAGGGTACACCCAAATTTATGAAATTGATGACGATTAAACATTTGCACTTGTAGCAAAGTTTAACACAGTTCGAGTTCTGTTGTCACTTGATGCAAATCTTGACTAGCCGTTACAACAATTTAATGTGAACAATGTCTTTGCATAGGAAATTGACAGAAGAAGTTTATATGGATCCACCACCAGGATCAAACAGACCCACCCAACATAGTAATAAGGTGTATCGTTTGAAGAAAGCACTGTATGGTCTCAAGCAGTCGCCAAGAGCTTGGTTTGGAAGATTTACAAAATCAATGAGGACATTCGAATATTGTCAGAGTAATTCAGATTATACCTTGTTCCTAAAAAGGAAAGAAGGTAAGAAAATTGCTCTAATTATATATGTGGATGATATGATAGTAACTGGAGATGATCATGATGAGAGAAAGGCACTACAGAGTTACTCATCACAAGAGTTCGAAATGAAGGATCTTGACCCTTTGCGATATTTCCTTGGTATTGAAGTTTCTCACTCTAGAAATGGTATATTTCTGTCTCAAAGAAAGTATACTCTTGATTTGTTGAAGAAAACAGGAATGTCTGCTTGTCAGCCTATTGATACACCATTAAAAGAATGACTGAAACTTTGCAATGATCCAGATCAAGTACCGTGTGATAAGAAAAGATATCAGAGATTGGCAGGACGGTTGATGTATCTTGCACATATGCGGCCAAATTTGTCATATGCCTTATGTGAGTCAGTTTATGCATGCACCTCGTGAACATATGGATATAGTGATGAGAATTTTTAGATATATCAAATTTGATCTAGGAAAAAGGGTCTTGTTTGCGAAACATTGTCACTTGAAGGTTGAGGCATATACTGATCTGTTGTTGATAGGCGCTCCACTTCAGGATACTTTATCTTTGTTGGAAAAAATTTAGTTACATGGAGAAGCAAAAAACAAAATGTCGTTGCACGCTCTAGTGCAGAGGATGAGTATTGCGGAGTAGCATTAAGTATAAGTAAAGCTTTATGGCTGAAACCCTTGTTACAGGATTTATGTTGTGATCTGAATGAGCCTATTAAGGTGTATTGTGACAGTCAAGCGGCGTGTGATATTGCTTCCAATCAAGTTCAATATGATAAGGCAAAACATATAGAGGTGGACAGATTCTTCATCAAGGAGAAATTAGAAGAGAAAATTATTGAGATCTCTAAGGTAAAGTCAGAAGATCAACTCGCGAATATTCTTACCAAGACAGTTTCAAATCGGCTCTTCTTAAAATTTGTGGACAAGTTGGGCATGTTCAAAATCTATGCACCAACTTGAAGGAGAGTGTTGAAATATAGTAAAAATATATCTGTATATTCTATTTTCTATAGATTATGAAATAGATTCTCTCAAATCTCTCATCACCTTGATCTTTTTCTCAATTGATTGTACCCCTTTCCCAAAAATGTAATGTATATATAAAGAGGTACACAGAAGAAGAAAATAACAATAAAGAAAATATAATTTTCTCCAAATCTGATTTCAATATCTTGAACCATAAAAACTGGTAAGAGGAATACCCACTAAATCAATCTATAATAACTCATGAATCAACGTTTGGGATGAAACAGGTCAAAATAAGATAAATTAGAATCATGTCTTCTAAGTAAAAAGTAACTAGATTCAAGAGTATAAAATGTATTATTTGAAGTCCATTTTGGATAACAAGCTCACTTTTGTTTGGGTTACATTATCTAAATTGTTAGTGCAAGTGGATAGCCCTCTGGAAGAAACTCTTAAAGAAAAGAGTGGGATGGGCGTCAAGATAAAAACTACAAACTACTTTGATATGATTTGTCTTTTAGCATTCAACTAATTTTTATATGAGGAATATTACTGAGGTATGATGACAAAAAATTTTGCTCTCACTTCTCACTTCGAGAAAGACTAATATAAGATCAATTTTCTTAAGTATACTATATAACAGAACTGTACAATCCCATCTAATGTATTCACTAAATTGGTTATTTGTTAAGTTATCAATGAGGTAATAACGAAGGGCCAGGGCAGGCAGTACTGAAGGTGCGGTAATATTTCAAACCAGAAATGAGAAGCAATAGTCAAACACCTCTTGTAGTTCCCTGATGACTGATAATTAACATCCAACGGTTACCTAACATCCATAGCACTAGAGTGTTAAACTCGTCAGCACAAGCTCACTTGTACTCCTAGATAACATCAATAACAACCTAATCTTTTTCAACTCCTACGACAAAAGCATACCGGTTAAGCACCTGTTTGTCTTGAAACTTTCAAAGCCATAAATATCCAGCACCCCGATGAGAAACTTTGAAGTTGGGTCTTGACCAATTGAGCTATTAATCTTATTCACGAGCCTGCAATTGACAAAAATAAGAAATTGGATTTAGTGTTATATGGTTAACAACGTTGTGATAACAGAAGATATAATGCCCAAAATTTCCCAACAGGTTCATCCGACCAGTCTTTAGATGCTTACCAATCAAACAAACGAGAGTAAACAATTTTTGCAAAGGCATCTCTACTGAGAGCTGCAGCGTCTGGATCAAGACATTTAGTTATGTTCTCATCACGAGTTACAATAATACGCTTGCACAAAGAATCCTCAAGGGCTTTTTCATCACACCTGAAAAGTAAATTATAATTTGCATAAGTTTTCAGTTAACATCTATCCAATCTGATATCAGAAAGATATATTATCTTCACAAGACAACAATTACTTGAAAAGTTCAGCAGCAGTTTTTAGATGAAAACGAGATTTTTCGTCCTTCGGTACAGATGAATCTGTTTCTTCACCATCAATAAATTCAATATTTCCTATATGAAGAATAGCAGCGACGACCCGAAAAATAGCATCCTGAAAACAAAAAATAACATTATTAACAAGTGAGTAGCATCCCAATGGAAAAGGACCAGAATCAATGGTCAATCATCATGCTTGCCTCGGTTGAACTCAATAGAGAAATACCTGTTCATCTGAACTAATTCCGACAATATTCATCGCTCTTCTAGTATCAAGATATTCCTTGGAATCATCCACCCCATCAAGTTCATAGCAGTTAGTCTGATTCAGGTAATGGAATGTTCGCGGATTTCCAAGTTTGTATTTTGCAACATCCTGAAATAATAGAATTTTGAATACAATTATATGCGTTTGGCAGTTGAAAAAAATATATGAAGCTTTTCAATCTTCACAAATATTTAAGATGTTTATAACAGAAGAGACTAAAACATGTGATGCAGAGCACATCAGCAGAAAACAAACATAGCAACAGCAACAGCGACAGTTGCAGTCGACTGCCATAGGAGAAGCAGTGACAGTGACAGTCGACTGCTGCCTTGCGCAATTGACCGCGAAGGAGAAGCGAAGCATCTTGTTGGATTTTGATTCATTGCAGTTGACCGCCACTGCATATTGGAGTTATTTTGGCATCTTTTCAGCAGATTCCATGACTTGTTTTCCACAAAATTGTATATTTTTATGCTTTCCTAGTTCAGGGGTGTTTTTAGTTATTTCTTACCTTCAAGATTAGGTTGAGTATTTCTTTCTTCGCAAGTTTAGTCCATCCATTTAAAGGCGATGGGAGTAATCTTGTATTTCCAAACTTTATATTATTCTTAATCAAAAAGAAGAGTTTTTCTTCAATTTATCTTTTCCTTGGACTTGAGAAAACCCTTGTTAACTCAAGAACTGTTAGTTTGTACAAGAACAAATGCCCATCTATTTTCCGCCTGCATCAGGTGGTATCAGAGCTGAGCTCAATAGTCATTCCTTGGGATGTCAAGTGCGAAGCCTATAGCCCTTTCAACGGTGATTGTGACAATTTCCAAAAGCCATTGACAAGAGGAGAGTTATACCTCGTATGAGAGAACTGCGGAGCAGATCAACAACTTCCGTAGGAATCTTATCCAGTTCATGCAGGAAGGGTGAATGTTCGTAGAGTTTGACAAATCGATCACTCAGAAGCGTGACCGACCTTTATCTCGTCGAAACCCTTTTGAACAACAAGCACCATTTGTTGAATCGAACTTTGATGAAGTTAACTTTGTTGAAGGCCAAGATTATTATTCACCCTACCGCAACCGCAACCGCAACCGCAACCGCAACGAAGAATACTGCATCAAGGTAGATATCCCAACGTTCCTCGGCAGCGTCAACGTTGACTATAATTGTTAGATATTATTATAGTCCCTTATTGGTTGTAGAGTTGTTTTGATATTTGTTCTCCTCCTATATATAGGTGGTATTGTACTTGGTTGAACTCAATTCAATATTAAGTATTGTTTTCATCTCTCTGATTTATCTTAACATGGAATCATAGCCAATTATCCAAATTTTCCTTTCTTAAATTCCTCCATCAAAGATCCTCGTATTCCAACAGCAAAAAAAAGGCAAAAAAACAAAAACAAAAACAAAAACAAAAGTTCTTCAACCTCCAGCCAGTGCTCAAAATCGCTCTCGAGCATCAGTCCTCCAAATTACCTCCGTCGATCCCTCATCACCCTCATCACCCTCATCACCGAAGATCCCCTCATCACTCCAACCACCGAAGATCCGTCTTCTATCCGCCATCACGCCACTCTCATCCTCCAAAGCACTCAAAATCGCTCTCCAGCATCAGCCCTCCGTCGATCCCCTCATCACCCTCATCACCGAAGATCCCCTCATCACTCCAACCACCGAAGATCCGTTTTCTATCCGCCGTCGCGCCGCCTCCCTGCAGCACCGCCCACCAACTCTTCCGCTCTTGTCGACGCCAGCGGTCAGAACCCCAAAACCCCAGCATCTCCTTCTCGTCAGCAGCAACCGACGAACAGCAGAGCCCCCCCCCCCCCTGCCGCCACACTCACCCCCCTCTTTCTGAAACCCTAACCCTAAGTTTGGAAATGGTCTGTTAGGTTTTGGGATCCATCTATTTCTTTACTGTTATTATAAAAAAAATTGAAAAAAAAAATCAAGAAAAAAAGTGATCACGACTTCTAACCCTCCCCCCCCCCCGCCCCGAGGATACATTTCTTGATTCCCCAGTTGTTGCTAGCCCCCCGACTTTGTCTTTCCGCATTCCTTTTGATCCCGCTCCTCTGGCTCCATTCATATGTCCTACAGTCCTTACACCTGTTGTTCCCCCTACCGAAACACCACCTGCATCCCCACAGCAGCCAGCACCCATCCCACCTACTTCCCCACCGACACATGCACCTACTTCACCGTCCTCACCCCCACACCCTGTCAATCCACCACCTCTTCGTAAATCTACCCGTTCCACTTCTGGTATTCCTCCGGCACGTTATATACTTGATACCACTGGTCCTTCTGACCAGTTTGATTTTGCCACCCTAGCTTCCTACACACCACAGTTTCATGCATATCTCACTGCTATACACTCTACACGTGAGCCCAGAACCTATCAAGATGCAATTTAATACCCTGAAAGGAGGAAAGCTATTGCTGAGGAATTCAGTGCATTTGATCAGACTGGCACTTGGGATGTTGTTCCTCTACCAGAGGGCGTTCAACCTATTAGCTGCAAGTGGATCTTCAAGGTCAAATATCAACCAGATGGATCTATTGAGCGGCACAAGGCCCGACTAGTAGCCCGAGGATTTACTCAGGAGCATGGCATTGATTATGATAAGACTTTTGCTCCCGTTGCACAGATGACTACTGTTCGCACCCTTCTTGCTGTTGCAGCCATCCGCCAATAGCCGTTATACCAGATGGACGTGAAGAATGTTTTTCTTCATGGTACCTTATCTGAGGTTGTTTATACGGATCCTCCTCCTGGCCTCCCTACTCGTCATATTTGCCGACTGCGTCGGGCTATATATATGGTTTGAAGCAGGCCCCTCAAGCCTGATTTGAGTATTTTCGCCTTGTCATCACCAAGACTGATTTTAGTCAGAGTTCTCAGGACCATTCTACATTTATGTGGTCATCACAGCAGGGGAAGGTAATTCTACTAATCTATGTTGACGATATGATCATTACTGGGGATGACTCTGCAGGCATTACACCCACCCAAAAATACCTTCATCAACAGTTCCATATGAAAGACCTTGGCAGACTACGTTATTTTCTGGGCCTAGAGAATGTTCATGGATCTCGGGAATACTCATTTCTCAACAGAAATATACATCAAATATTATCTCCGCTGCATGCCTTTCTGACAGTAGATCAGCCGATACACCCTTAGCGCTTCATGTGAAGCTTCGTCCCACTGATGGTGAGCTCCTTCCTGATCCCACTAGATACAAATTGTTGGACTGTTTGTCTACTTATGCATGACCAGACCCGATATTCCTCACGCAGTCAGAGTTGTTAGTCAGTTTGTTTCTGCTCCTACATCAGTTCACTACGGTGCTCTTCTTCGGATTCTCAGATATCTTCGGGGCACTATTACTCGCTCATTATTCATGCCTGCTACATCCAAACTAGAACTTAGTGCATATTCTGATTCGGATTGGGCAGGTGATCCTACTACCAGACGATCTACCACCGATTTCTATCTATTTCTTGGTGATTCGCTGATCTCATGGCAAAGTACGAAACAGACAGTTGTTGCATGTTCTTCAACTGAAGCTGAGTACAGAGCAATAGCAGCTACTACTAGAGAGATTGTTCATGTTCGTTGGCTGTTATCAGATATGGGTCACTCTTACAGAAGTTACTCCTCTTTATTGTGATAACCGGAATGCATTGCACATTGCAAGCAACTCGGTCTTTCATGAGCGAACGAAGCATATAGAGATTGATTGCCATTATGTTCGTGAGCGCTTTGAGGCAGAGACCATTTCTCTCCATTCTGTTACATCTTTCCAGCAGACTGCAAACTTCTTCACCAAATCTCATACTGTTCAGAGATTTGATACATCGTGAGTCTGAGTGGGGGTGTTAGATATTATTATAGTTCCATATTGGTTGTAAAGTTGTTTTGATATTTGTTCCCCTATATATAGGTGATATTGTACTTGGTTGAACTCAATTCAATATTCAGTATTGTTATCATCTCTCTGATTTATCTTAACAATAATGATTAAGATTATGAAGTGGAGCAGTTCTTTGACTTGATGAATAGGGCAGAGCAGAAGAAGGTAAATTTAGTTGCTTACAAGTCGAAGGGAGGCGCATTAGCTTGGTGATCAAACGAGCAGAGTTCAAGGCAATCTCATGGGGAACCTGTTAGTTTTTGGCGACATATGAAGGATCTTTTGCAGAAAAGGTTCCTCCCTCAGGATCACAAGCATGTTATCTACAAATATTTTCATAATTGCACTCAAAGCAACCTTTTCAGTCACTGAGTATACCAATGAGTTCCTTAGACTGCAACCCCGTTATAATCTTTGAGAAAGAGAAGAAAAACTAGTGGCCCCTTATACTAAAGGGTTGAAGGATGTGATTCAAGATCGAACGGCACAACCGACTATTTGGACCATCGATGCACGGTATAGAATATAGCAAGCGACTCAAGAGGACAATGAACCGACAATCTAGGTCCTTCCAAATCAATTGAATAGAATAAGGAAGAACATGTATCGAGTCTAGCTAACCGAAGTGACCAACCCACCCTTAACACCACCAAAGGAGATGCAAAGAAACTCACTAGAAAATCAACATCAGTTTCCCAACCTTGTTTCCCAACCTCGGGTCCTCGACAGGCACCAAAAAATCTGAACCCCTATGCTCATCCTATGCCCGATAACTATTACGATTGTAGAGGTCAAGTCATTATTCTAACAAAATTCCGAAGAGGTATGGTAATGTGGCTACTGGGGGAGATCGTCCAGTTTATAATGATGACAATGGTGAACTAACAGTAGCATGCAGCATCAGCATCAGATGGTAATGAAGGGATCAGTTGCATAGTACAGTATATGTTTTTCTGCAAAGCAAGGAAAGTCTCAGCGGCACGACATCTTTCATGCACGTTGCACAATTAGCAGAAAGGTATACGATGTTACTATTGATAATAGATTTAGTGATAATATAGTGTCGAAAGCTCTAGTAGAACACTTGAAGTAGGAAATAGAACCATATCCCTCTCCATACTGCATCTGCTGGATCAAAAAAGGGCCTGCAATTCAAGTCTCTCAAGTTTGCAAGGTTCCTCTCTCTTTTGACGAGTTTTATAAATCTGAGATTTTATGCAGCGTAGTAGAGATGGATGCATGTCATGTTTTTTTGGGAAGACCTTGCCAGTTTGATGTAAGGTTTAAGTAGTTTGCAGTTCGAAAAATCATAATATAGCTTTGTATCCGAAGGCACCTCTTGGTGATCAGCATAAAGCCCACGATCACCAAGAAAGTCAGAGTTTACTGTAGCAGAGACTCAAGAAGAATTTATTCAAGATGTTAAAGAAGCCGGCAAAGTTTGTGTGCTTTAATGTAAGGGAGAGGAAGATGAAGTTAGAAGCGAAGTTGTAGAAGAAGTTGAACAAATCTCTCGGAAAATTGTGCAAAGTTTGTTCAAGATTAGTCAGTTCCTGACAGAAGATGTCATATCCACTTTTGTCCAGAAGATATTGTCAGTCTGCCCTTAACTTAGTTCCGGCTTCACACTTGCTAAATCAGAATATTATAAAGGATAATATTGTTGAGCAAGTGTCATCCATTCAGAAGGATTCAAAGATTCTTCACAACGAAGTCAATGAGGTGTGGCAGAAAGAAGTTCGAGAGAATGTGAACTCAATGTTGACCCCGAAGAAGGAAGAAAGTCCTGCAAGTGACAAATTTGTGGTCTGTTACAATTTTCCTATTCTTAGATTAAAGACATGTTTGATCCGTTTCAAAAATCTCATGGGTGTTCCACGTTCAACCTATAAAGTGGCTATCATAGGATTCGTTATTGGCCAGGTGATGAGTGGCCGACGACATCCGAAGCAGAAGAAGGAAGATAGTCCTGCAATTGACAAATCCATGGTTTGTTATAGTTTTCCTATTCTTAGATTAAATTCATACTTGATCCATTTCAAAAAATCTCATGGGTGTTCCACGATCGACCTACAAAGTGGTTATCATCGGATTTGTTATTGGCCAGGTGATGAATGGCTGACGGCATTCGAAGCGAAGTGTACGATTGCAACATGGAAGCATCGCAAGTCAAAAATGTGGAAGGCTCGAGTTGAGGTCTTGATGATTTCATGCAAAGAAACAACCGATGATGGATTGTATCATAGGTGGAAGCAGAAGAAGCATAGATCGCTCGTGTTGGCACCCTCTTCTACAGTCCAAACCCGAAGATGAGTTACTCTTCAAATGGGAGAGAATGATTTGGAGCACATTGGAAGCAAACGACGCAGCAACAGCAGCCCACAAAAGCAGCAGTGATAGTTGTAGTCGACTATCGCAAAGTTGCAGTCGACTGCCAAAGGAGAAGCAAGGCAGCAAGTTGACCGCAAAGGAGCAATGAAGCATCTGGTTGGATTTTGATTCATTGCAGCCCACTGCAGTCGACCACGCCGCGGTGTATTGGAGTTATCTTGGCATCTTTTTGGCTGATTCCAAGACTTATTTATACCCAAAAATTGTTATCTTATATGCTTTCCTAGTTTAGGAATATTTTTAATTATTTCTTTCCTTTGAGATTAGGTTAGTTTATTTCTTTCTTCGCAAATTTAGTCCGTCTATCTAATGGTGGTAGGAGATATCTTGTATTTCCAGACTTTATATTATTTTTAATCAAAAAGAAGAGTTTTTCTTCAATGTATCTTTCTTATGGACCAGAGAAAACTCTTGTTAATTCAAGAACCGTTAGTTTGTACGAGAACAAACGCCCATCTATCTTCCGCCGTGCGTCAACATGGGACCTGGAGAAGCATGGAGAAGCAAGGATAGACAACCTGACGAGACCAGCAAGAACATATAGTCCTACTTCAATTCCATTTAGAATTAAATGTGTATTGGCTGCTCTTTGACAGCCACGAAGTAGCACACAATCAAAAGAACAACCAACAATATCTTTTTCTTCCCTCCCACTTATTCAAGATATAAGTTAACTAGATAACTGAAGATACAAAACCATCACGAATTGAAATCGAGAAAAGAACTCTAAATAATAGAGTATATACCTCTGGCGGAGCAGCGCAGAGCATATAAAAGCAGTGATAGTTTCTCTCAGGATCAGATACTTGACAGACACGAGATCTCTCTAGTAGGTAAGTCCTTATGGCAGCTCCTGATATCCTGCCACCCTCATCAAACTGAATCTCCACGAACTTTCCGAAGCGACTGATCACATAATATAAATTTTAAAATGAAACTTGTTTTGAATAAATAAATGAGAACATGTCATATGTAAGCTCTTATGGTGAGAGAATTGAGAGACTGGTGCACCTCGAATTGTTATTTCTGACAGTCTTTGCATTGCCAAACGCTTCGAGTACAGGATTTGACTACAGAAACAAATCAAATTGCTTCAAATTAGAAATGAACAAAAATAAAATTGGAGACAGAAAAATAGCTAAAAGTATCTGACCTCTAGCACTTGTTGTTCCACAGTGCGCCCTTCAGACACAGCTCTTCCTCCCATGTAAGCAAGATAGCGCATAAGCATTTTGGTGCTTTCCGTCTTACCTGCTCCACTCTCCCCACTCACTAATATTGATTGGCTTATTCCGTCATTTATCATAAGCCTGCAATGTCAACAGAAACACTAATGAGTGGTATACAACAAAAATAGAGACCCTGGATATTTTTTCTTAATTAAACTATTTTTAGAAATATATTCCAACATATGCCTCCCTCCAAAATAATCCTCAATCTCCACCTCACAACCACTGAATATCTCTACTATTTTAATGGGAGAGTTGGGGTTTGTAACCAAACAAACCCTAACTTTGTAACTAAACAAACACGTGTAATACACGTCCAAATTAGTTTCGACAACTACAAACATTTGTAGACAAACAAATCCGTGTATTGCCCGTGCATATCTAATATAAAGGAGGTATTAGATTCAATGCTAGACTACGTTGAAGTTTTTACTTTTAATAAAAATATATTTATTAAGACGTGCATCGCAAGTGAAAATTACTAGTATAAAATAAACAGAAAATTCTAATTAACTGCACCTTTTGATGACCAAGTTCAAAGTGCTCTTTATCTACAAAATCAGTCCCGAAAAAGTGACTAGGAAAGTAGCATAGGGAAAAGCCTAAATTGACGGTAGATCGATAAAAGCAATTCCTTTAATGCACAAGGGATGGAAGTGAGCCTATCCAATGATTAGAGTCATATTAGGCTAAAAGCAATGCTCAAAGAGAAATTTTCCACTGAAAACAAAGATTAATCTCGCAAACACTATAAATATGGTGAAGGAAACACTATTAAATATGGGGAAGGCCTACAAGAGGAAATTCATTGCAATAAAAGAGACATCAGGGGATCAATTGTCCCTCAATCAATCACAATCTATCTTCCCACTAGGCCACAGAGGTGATTTTCTTGTCTACAAAAGCTCTTTCAAATCAACACCAGAAATCCCAAAGCAAACAACTCCTTATCAGGATGAAAAACCGACCACACATTATAAATACCCCTTGTGAAAGACCCTACCACTAGGCTAAATCTACGATGTTGTAGAAGGGTTAACTTCGAAGCTGTAGAAAGGTTGAGGGAATTGCACTTGTATTCGAACACCCCTAAAGAAAACCCAATCCAAATTGAATTCAGATTCAATTATAACAGAACCAGTCGACTCAGGATGGGGATAGTTCCTGAATGCCACAAGGAAATCGAGTTGGCTATACCCTATGGACAATCAACTACACTCAATGACTTTAGTCGGGCCATGCAGTCGGTTGCTTTGGAACTGAAAACAACAAACGAATAGAATGCAAAACAATTTATCAAGGAATTGAAAACCACATTTCTTAATGAACAAGAAACACACTTGTATTTGTTGCTTTATTTAAATACTAGATTTGCCCATGGCCACGTGCCTACGGCATGTCTTCAGAACGATACAGCATATGAAAAGTCTGGTAAACAGTAAATCAACAATTATGTAGCTGAAGTTTGAATAATATGACAATAACTAGTTGTAAATAAAAGTCCATGTTTCCATTAGTATATGGTGAAAAATAATTATAAAATGGGGTATAAAAGTCCATGTTTATATATATATATATATATATATATATATATATATATATATATATATATATATATATATATATATATATATATATATATGGGTAAAAGGGATATGTGCCACATCATCAATTGCTTATTTACCAAATGAGCAAGTTGCTCATACCCCTTTTTCCATATATATATATATATATATATATATATATATATATATATGGGTAAAAGGGATATGTGCCACATCATCAATTGCTTATTTACCAAATAAGCAAGTTGCTCATACCCCTTTTTCCCTATATATATATATATATATATATATATATATATATATATATATATATAGAGAGAGAGAGAGAGAGAGAGAGAGAGAGAGAGAGAGAGAATTAAATAAATAAATGAGTTGTTTTGAGGGGGGGATTTGAATTTGAGTTTTGGGGGAAAAACTTTTGGGGGAGAAAATGTGTTTTGTGAGGTTAGATTTGGGCCTTTAATTTTGGGGGGGGTTGAAGGAGAGCCACTTGATAGCTTTCTTTGTGTTTTATTTTATAGATTGTGTTTATTGTGAGGTCAATAGCATAGATCGAAAATTACTTTGAGATGTCTATAACATTGTGTTTACTTCGAGATGACATTCCTCCTATTTGGGTCGCTAAACACAATTAGCAGTTGTTTTCACTTTTAATGCTTAAATGACTTCAATAGAATATACCGCAAATTTTATTGGACGGAAGGCACAGCTTTGGAATTTATTTTAAATATTGATAAAATTGCTCTAAACGCCCCCCATTTATAAGAGCAGGTACACATACAAGTTATAACCCATGATATCCATTAATTAGCACTTGACACATTGAACTTATTTGATCCATAGACAATGTTAGATCTCTGTCAAAAATTAGCTTGCTAAGACTGGAAACCCACACGCCAGGTACGAGATTGTGTGAATGGAGACATCAACAATTAAAGGTTAAGTAGCTTAGGAGGTTTAAAGTGCTAATACATTGATAGGCTGATAGAAGGGTTATAATTGTCAATGCCCTTAAAGATTAAAAGGTGTTTGGTGTTATTTACTTTCTAGAAAAGAGGCATGATTTTAGGGAAAATGTGAAGCTCTACTCATGCTAAACAGAACTGAGCACAATACCTATAAGCAGCATCTGCAATAGCAAATGGATGAGGACTCAGCTCACCGAATTCTGCTCCTTTATACTGTTGCATCATATGTGTATCATAAAGGTGTGGCAATCTCCGGAAAGGGTTCACAGCAATCAATATATTTCCTGTATAAGTCTGCTCAAAATAATTAAATACACATCATAAAATTCCTCGTAAACCGCACCATGACTAATATTTACCCTCCAAATATAAAACTCACATATATTTCATTCATGTCGTATCTAGATTTCAAATTCTGCAGAACTCCCGGCTCATGCAAATACGCCAGCTTTGTCATGTCGTCCACACCGCATGGCGATGCTTCCGCATCCTTCGCATAAACATTGGCCACTTTTGCAATAACCTGAAAAACTACAATAACCATAGCATTAATTCAAGCCGCTTCCTTTTGGAAAGTAAATATTTTACCCCAAAAAAATGCAGCTAATACACAATAGCAATACAATAACCCAGCCAAAAAATGCAAGGACTGGGAAGCAGACCCAATCGTAAGGAGCACTAACCTACATCCCAACTTTACAAAATGTAAGCTTTCGCCTATC
The DNA here is from genome assembly GCA_017893485.1 of Hemerocallis citrina. Lineage (NCBI taxonomy): Eukaryota > Viridiplantae > Streptophyta > Magnoliopsida > Asparagales > Asphodelaceae > Hemerocallis > Hemerocallis citrina. The sequence goes on along the minus strand of CM030358.1, from coordinate 387,197,986 downwards.
ACCACCTCTCAATTACACAACCGCTCCGCACTCTAACATCTCTATAAATTCCACCCAGTAATACAATTTTATACACCGAAACATCCCCGTAATAACGGTCATTCCATTCCTCCACTATGTGCCATTAATTCAAGTCCAAATCCATAAGCTATACTATATGTAACATCACCCTCCTCACTCTTTCCCACCATGCCAACACAAGCACAGTGCGCGTGCAAATAAATCTAGTCCCAAACTAACGAAAAGAATGAATTAGACTTGTAATTGTGAGAACTAACAAGATTTTCTTCTTCCAAAATGAAGCCAAGCATTCCCTTCTTCCCATAGATTGCACTAATTCAAGTTCAAATCTACAATAACAATATGCGCAGTGCAGGTGCAAATAAATAATTTGGCTTCAAATTGCAAGAACTCACCGTCCTCCGGGAAAAAGTAATGATCTTAGCTTCATCCGCATTGACTTCCGCAACCTCTCCGTCGATCCACGCCTCGTCGGGATCTTCCACCCAGACCTGAGATCCCACCGCAATACTCACTGGCTTCGCCTACCAAAACAACAACAACAATATCAAATCAAATCCCAGACTGAAAACGGCGAGATTTCGTGACTGAGTACCATATGCGAGACCGAGGGGGTCAAGATCTCGCCAGATCCAGAGCTCAGATGATCGACCGAGTCCTGAACTGCTGAATCCGAAGAGTTGGTGGGTTAGAGAGAGAAAGAGAGAAGCTGCGCCTTTTTCTTCTTCTTTTTTTTGTTTTTTTTTTTTTAAGGGAGAATGGGAGTGGATTCGAGATATTTGGGAGCCCTAGATTTGAGAGAGAGAAAGAGAGAAGAAAGAAGGAAGAAGGATTCGCCCCTTTTCTCGCGTTCCGACTTCCAACTTCGCTGCTGTTTTTCACCCGTGCCGTTTTTTTTTTACCTTGTCGGAGGGTAAGGTAAATGGGCTGCTTTGCAAATAAGTCCCTTAAAGTAAAATCTAGTGTGATTTTCCCAACACACACACGCAAAAAACAAAAAAAAAAAAAAAAACGTTCGGCGGAAGGGGAAAAAAAATCCACGATCGTTTAAAATAATATTTAATTTTTCGTTTCTCTCTTAAAAATTTCATTCTATTTTAAATTTTTCTTACAGACGAAACATATATTTCATCCGTTTTTTTTTTCAAATTTATGTATTTTATACCTTTTCACGACTACAGCAAATCATCGAAAAGCTATTTCATAATATGCATTTATACAGGGGCGTATCTGAGTTTCAGGGGGCCCCAAGCAAGTTTTAAAATGAGGCCCTTTTTAAGTTTGCAAAATAAAAAATTAGAATTATTTAAATTCAAACAAACTTTAGTTCCACTAATTCTCATATGAATCATAGACAATGGTTCAAATAGTTTCAGAACATACAAGATCATATACCATTTATTTATTCACAGGATTGATAAAACGATCAATGTAATATCAATAACTTCTACACTTCAAAATAAAACTATAGGCAATGGTCCAAAAACAAGAACTGGAAATTGAAAAAAAAAAAAAAAAAAAAAAAAACAAGAACTGTTGGATTTTATATATCTGAACTAAGAAGCATTCTCTTACTATTTGCTGTTGGATTTTATATATTTGCCTTATACATTTGATCTATACTTTTCAGACTCTTCTCTCAAGGCCTAGTTAGAACAAGAACTCAAGAAGAAGAAGACTAGAAGAGAATCAAGGCTGATTACCTAACGGGCAGGCAACGCGCGACGATGGCCGATGGGTGAGGCGGCGCGGCGGCGAGGGGCGACGCGCGACGCGCGGCGGCGATGGACGATGCGCGGCGAATCGGCGATGGACGCTGCGACTGCGAGATGGTCCGGTGGTTCCTCTGGCTTTGATTCGATTAAGAAAGATTTCAAGTTTTCAACAAGAATCAAGAAGAGAAAACAGTAGATGGAATCATGGAGAGAAAAGTTGAACTTGGAGTAGATTGAGAATTTGAGATAGAGAGAAATCAGGAGATTAATAAAGTTGGGTTTCCTTTTCTGTTTGAGAATTGGAGATGGAGACGGTTGGGTTTCTTTTTCTGTTTTTTTTTTTTTTTTTTTTTAAATAACAGTGAAATTTTTTTTTTGGAAGGGGGCCCTAAAAGATCTGGGGGCCCAAAGCAGCCGCTTGGGCTGCTTGGGCCCAGATCCGCCCTTGCATTTATGCATTTTATAGCTCAGACGACTATGGATGCTCTTATTACTTATGTGCATGTCTAAAAATAAAAAAATTTGATAAACCTAAAATAGTAAAACTAAGATATGACAATCGTTCTTGTGCATTTCTAAAGTTACATAAGCCGATAATCCAAATAACTGCATAACGGGTTGGGGAGGGTTTGAGAGAAGTTGATGTGTGAAAAGAATAAATGCGTTCAATATGAATGTTTGGGACATTCATATTGCGGCGTAACTATTGCGGCACATTAGATTAAAAGATTAAAAGATGGAAATGCTTGGGACATAACTATTGCGGCGTCAATGTGGAACTTATGGCTAGAAAGAAATGACTTCATATTTCGCAAGATTTCTTACAAATTTTCAACCTCAATGAATAAAATTTTCTTGTTTATACATGACTGGGCAGGAGCTGAGGAGGCAAGGAAGAAGATGAAGATCGATGAAGGGAACTAGCCTATCAGATCAGAACAGAGTGGATCGCCATCCAGACTAAAGGGAGGCGACAGATGTACTTTCATATGGTGTTTTTTGGATCTCTGTTGGATGTCTGTATTTCCCTTTATGTAACTGTTGTTGTTTTCGTTTTCTGTTAGCTTGTATTTTAAGTTGTCTTTGTACTGCTTTGTTTCTTTAATGATCATTAATGAAACGATGACTGCAGTCATCTTTATCTCAAAAAAAAAAAAATTTGCGTTCAATATGAATGTAAAAGAAAAAAAGTTATGTAGATTGGTATATCACGCCCCGCTTCCCAAAAACATGGAATACGAGCCTGTGACGAAGCCCAGCGAATGATTTTGACATCATTCATAAGCTGTATGATCGACTCAGCATCACAACAAGAATATAATAAGAGAGATATATGTAACCAAGCATGCATGAATAATTTATTAGCAACAGAAACAATTGAAAACACAATAATAACATCCAAATAATTTCGAGTCTGGATCAAGTTAAACCTCGGGAACATCAGCCCGTTACAAGTTCTTAAACAGAAAGAATAAATAATTCAAGAAAAACAAATATTCTAAGCAAGTCTTTTCTTCACTTGAAAACTAAAATCTCTGCTCATCAATTCCAGCAGGTAGCTCGTCTCCAAAGTCTGCTTAATAAATATAAAAATGGAAAAAAAATAGGAAAAACAAGAGAAAATGCCCTTAGTGCAAGTTAGGGCCACAAATAGTAAAAACGAGTACAAGTAATGGGAAACAAGAATTGGAATTAAGAATGTAAGAGGGATACAACAAATAGTAGAAATCCAAGAACTAGCTAGTAAGGAGGACAACTCAAGTGAACAGACTGGATAACAAATACTAATGGCGAAACAAGTGACAAGTGAACCTGTAGGGATATCTAACATCAAGTGACAAGTCTCAAGTCTGGTGTCAAGTAACAAGTCTCAAGTATAGTGTCAAGTAACAAGTCTCAAGTCTAGTGTCAAGTAACAAGTCTTAAGTCTAGTCTCAAGTATCAAGTCTTGAGTCTAGTGTCAATTATAATATTCAAGTGTCAAGTCTCAAGCAACAAGTTATCAAGTATCGAGTAACATGTATCAAGTTCAAGTTTCATGTTTCAAGTCACATGCATCATGTTTCATGTATCATGTCACCAAGTATTAAGTAAACAGGTATCGAGTTCAAGTTTCATGTTCAAGTCCTGTGGTGATTACTATCTGGGTAGCACTTCATGCATCCATATTTTACTACATGGTTGCTACAGGCAAATAAATTACGTTTAGACCTAGTAATGGAGTCTATCGGGCGGCGTACTCAGGTATCAAGTATCATGCAAGCCATGGTTCGTGAATCGGAAAATAAATAACAAGTTCACGAAGCAAGTTTGCGAATCCACTAACAAGTTCAAGAACCGCACAATGGGTTCATGAATCAAACAAGTTCATGAGCCAAGTAACTGACTCCCATGAATCGATCAAGATATAACAAGTTTATGAACCAAGTATTTGGGAAATACAGGTCCCCCTTCCGGGTACACTTACCTATATTGTCCACTACCATAGTCTTTCCCTTAAACCCCGGCTTGTTACTTTTATCAATTTTTATCAAGCATGTAACACCCCGCAAAATTGAAAATTACAATTTTGCCCCTGGGTGTTACGCACGTATATTTTATAATGTATTTCACTACATATTGTGGATTCGTACTATTTATACATTTTCCGTATTGATTTCAGTCAACTAAAATATAATATTTCAATCCCTGGGATTTACGTGCTTTTTACGTGTTTTGATGCACGTGTTTCCACCACTACGAATAATATTTTCTATAGGTTTAAATTATATATTTTTATGTATTTAAATCTATTTTATAAAATGGAAATTTATTTTCTCCCTATTTCGATTAAAATGCATTTTTCGATTTTCTGCACGTATATTGCACGTACTTTCTACGTGTAGTGATTTCATCATGAAATTAGTAAATATAATTTTTCTTATGTTGTTTTCGATTATATTTAATAATTTTCCATCGATAAAATCGATTTCACATTTTGATATTTTACGTGCAATGCACGTGTCTTTGGCATGCATATTTGAGCGTAATTATTTCTTTTAAATAAATTCCGCAGTGTGTGTAACACCCTGTAATTTTCAAGAAAAATAATAGTATAATAATATATACGGTATATATATAGCTGATATATATATGTGATAACATTTTTTTAAATATGTGTAGTAGGATGGTCAGTATATACATCTCTACTACTATAATGGGAAAAAACCTTAGTGTAATTTGTCCTTCTACCAACCCGTGCAACAACACGTGCCTGAATTTTTACTTTTAAAAAAATATGTATTTATTAAGCCGTGCAACGCACGTGTAAATTACTAGTAATGGGTAAATGGAATATGTTGAATGTGAGTTGGGGGCCACGTGAATGTTAAAAACAGCAAAGTGATGTTCTCTATTTCAGTTTGAGTGCTTCACATTGGGGCCCACTTGTTGCTGCTGTGCATTATGCAGTGGCCGGTTTTGAAGGATGAGAGGTGGGAGTTAGAGGATGTGAGAAGATGAGAGTTAGTGTTTTAGAGAGTGGGGAGATGAAGAGTTGGGAGTTAGGGAAGTTAAGAAAGTGGAAAGGTGAGAATTAAAATGAGAAGTTATTAGGTGAGAGATTTTGCAATATGGTCCCTAACCTAGACCTATAAATAGGCACCATTTCCCTTCTCTTTTCACACCAAAAAGCAAAACAAATAAGAAAGAAAGAAAAGAAAGAGAGTAAGAGAGTTCCATTCTTGCTAGGAAAATGAGTCATTGCTAGGAGGAGAAGCCTTACTAGGAGCTAGGAATCTTTGGAGCTAGAAGTGGTGTTCTCTTTTCTTTTCATTGTTCAAGCATCACAAAAGGTGGGTGTTCTCTACTTTCTAATTATAGAGAATGTGCATGCTATTAAGAAAATAAATGAGTAGTATAGAATTTGATTTGATAAAGTAGAAGTATGTAATAAAAAAATGCTATGTTTAGTAAATTAATCAACAATTATGTTAGTTGGTAATGAGAAAAATAATAATGGATCATTTTGCCACGAACTAGAATACGTATGTGATTATATGTTGAGAATTCCTCTTTGATAAACAAATAAATTTTTTGTAAAGTGAAATCGATACTATTGAATTCATTTGATTGTTTATAGAAGATATGATATGATACCTTTTTGATTAAAATGAATTCATGCTTATTAATAAGGAGAAATGAATTATTGTCTAAAATATGATTTTTAAATCAATGAGTTACGGATTAGAAAATAAATTCAGTTTATATATATATATATATATATATATCTAACAAAAGATTAGATTCAAGTTTTATGAAAATAAAAGAATGACAGAGGGTTTGAAAAAAAGTCGAAGAGGGGACTTGATGTCGTTGGGCGCAATTAGCCCTGTGGTCTAGCGTTGCGCTGTCTCCTCGTCGGCCTGGGTTCGAATCTTGTTGGCCCAAATAATTTTTTACTTTGTTTTAAAATAAATTCCGAAACCCAAAAGTTAGTATATGGGGCTTTCGGTTCGGCTTCACGACAGCTAAGCCTAATGGATTTATTGGCTAGTGGTGAACTTAGGGAGTTCACTGTTGGTCGGTAGTGCATGGGTTCAAAACCCAGCGGGCCATTACTTTTTGTTTTTTTTTGTGTTCATAGTTTTGATGTTTAATCATGGCTGTTTGTAGATTTTTTCACCTAGGTCCTTACATATTTCGAAAGGGTATTTTTTTGGTGATGGGATTTGGGAAAACTCTACAATTCCTATAAAGTGAACTAAAAATTATAATAAAAAAAAAGGGTTTTAGAATTTTTATGTATATTTGGACATTAAAAACGGAATTGAGATAGAAAAATGAATTATTGAATTCGGAATTTATTATTTGAGAATAGGACTCTCTTTTTGTGAAGAAGAGTAAAATGTTGATTGCGTGTGTTGAATTTTCATTTAAAGAAAATTATACACTTGTTTTGGTTTAAGAAATGCTTGATGTATTATTTGAGCTTGAATTGCATTTGAGACTTAAGTAATGAATCTTTTATTCATGAAAGAAATTGTTGTTCTATTTTTGAATTATGAATGAATGAATGAATCATGGGTAATGCAAAAATGAGACATTGATTAGATTATGGATAAGTTAGGACATGAATATAATAAGTTAAGACATGATTATGAAAGGGTGTGAATACCCATGTTTCTTGTACATGAAAGATTTATGATTTAGAATTAGTAAGACCTCGGTTACCGGTAATTTTGAAAGAAAGATTTTGAGACTTGATTTCGAGATAAAGCCATCGGGCGATCTCGTATTTTGTGAATAAATCCGGTATGAGGTAAAACTGATTCTAGGGTGATAACATATTCATGTCTTGAACTAAAAATAATTAGGCACTTAGGTGAAGATGTAATAGACATGTGCAAACGTAAATGGGTGCTTCTATATAGTCGGCGATGGACCTCCGTGGCTATAGACCCAGTTGGTGGACTGTGGTTGCTCCGTAGGAGATGGACTGTATTTTATCCGGGACTTAGGGTAGTCGGCGGATGTTTACCATACTCCAAAGAATATGTATATACCGGGGCTAGAGGGGCATTTACGGAATTATTCTCACGATATAATAGCCAGGGAGGCTGGGATCTGTTATTATAGCCAGGGAGGCTGAGATCCGTATCTGTGAAATAAATCTAAAACTTGTTTTATTACTGGGTAGTCTCATGGCGAGGGATCGAACCCTTCAATGTGGAGTACGTAGGCGCTTGCCCTCGGACCTATGTAGTATGGGATGCATAGAATCTGAACAAGTGTGCATTAGTGTCATCCTAGTGTAGAATTGTGTGCATTAGGCATTAAGGCATGACATACACTTATATTTAGAATAATCACCTTTGACACGTTATTTATTCATTTCAATTTTATTGTGTCTTCTTAAAGTATGAGATCGTTATACTATTCCCGGCATAGAGAGGATAGCCGTGTATAACATTTCGTCAGTTGTATGTAACTGACGTGCCCACAGACTAACATGCAGGTAATGGACTATTCCTGGAGTTATAAAGTGGATATGTTGTTGCTGTTTAGAAGTTAAAGATGTTGCAAATGATGTTAAAGTTATACAAGTTGTATTTCATTGTTATAATCTTTTAGTCTTCCGCTGTGTAAAAACCAAGTGTAAAGGAACTCTGATGTATTGTGAATAAAAAGTTTTAAATTCCTTGTAAAATTGTACGAAGTGAAGTAAAGATCCTGTGAAATATCGAATTTATCCTTATTTGAAATTCGGGGTGTTACAGATGGTATCAGAGAATGCTTCACAAGTAGTACAAGTTTATAAGGAACGATAAAAAGGGACGATAAATTTAGGAACAAGCTAAAGGAGTCCTTCTGTCAACCGGGTGTAAACAGCCCTAAGCGACACGGTATTTAAGCGTCTTCGGACCACCGCTAGCTGGGAACCGACTCCTACAGCTAACCCAAGTAAATCAGAACTTGATAGACTAAAGATTTGTTTAGGAAGAGTAGTAAGATCATTAACTATAGTCTAGAACCAGTGACACCTTATTGAGTAGTTACAATATTATTCCTGCGGACACTAGAGTGTGAGTTTCAGTCTATAGAGATTTAAATGTAAGTGATTTACATTTGTGTTGCTCTATGCACTGATGTTTTCTCTTTCTTTTGGATGGCTGGAGTCGTGAATGAAGTTGTTATTGAACTTACATTCAATTTCATTCATGATGTTCTCCTCGTATACATTAATATGAGAGTGTATGCGAGCACATTTTCCCCTGGGTATCAGAGTGGCGCAGTGGAAGCGTGGTTGACTTGGACCGTCATTCATGATACCTTACACACCTCCCTCTCAAATTATTTTGTAGATTTTTATCATGGTCCTTTCTCCATATTCAGTATTTTTTTGAATAAAAATTTTCTTATGTTATTAAACGATTTGAATATTAATTATTTATCTATCTTCCTTAGTCTTGATATTTTAAACCTATTTTTCAAACTTAAAATTTTGTCTTTCATTTATTTATGTCACTTTATGTTTACCCATTTATATCTGCTATTACTTTACGTATTTTGCCAAGTTTTAAATTGCCATTTATTAAATTAATATTTCAACAATTATTTTCTTCATTTATTATTTTGGATTTTTCTTATGAAATTTTCTTATGTGCTCTCATTTTATATGATCTGATTTCTATGATACTATATTATCTTATCCTATATGTTCTTAACAAGATTGAAATTTTTCTACCTATATAAATATGACCTAACATTTGTTTTATTGTCTACACTAGGTACTATTATTATTGCATACTTGTTTTGATTTTTACTATTAATCGTACTCATTACTTTTTATAGTTTTACACATCTTTAATATAATGTATATACTCACTATTTATACATTATCTTTTCTCAAATTTTAACTGTCTTTGCATTCTTAGTTATTATTTATATTTTTTTTTCCAATGATCTCTATATGTATCATATATTTCAATATTCTTATTATACATATCATTTTACCCTCATCTAATTACTACACTAATATTTTTGCATATACTTGTTTATGTCTATTGTCCTAATTTGCTACACTTTATAATTATTGTTTTCAATTGTGTTTCCATCTCGTGTATGTGCTTTACACTATTTTGTCTTAATGTTATAAAATATTTTCATCACTACAAAATGTTGTATATTCACAAAGTATTTCAACGTATGCTTTCTATTTTTTTTTTTCAAATTGTGTGTATAATTATTATAGTTCCCTTACAAACTATTTTATTAATTGGTATACAAAGTCATTTTATGTTATTAATACTTTCAACAAAGTCTTATTCCCATTTATTTTTCCAAAATCTTATTCAATGGTCATGTTTTAAATTGCAAATCTTGCGAATTTTTTACCGTTTATTACATTGATAAATTTTTCTAAATTACCTATTGACCATGTTTTCCTCGCCACATTGTTTTCCGAACTATTTCGAAGGTAACGACATAATTGACTTGTCCCTTTTATCTAATAGCTTACCTAATAATATTTTTGTACGAAAATTTCTCTCAAACTATTCTATCTCTTGTCACATTTTATTTCTTATGCCATTTTCCTAATTTTCTTGTTCCGTCTTGTAACATCTTAATATTCATAGTTTTCTTATAAAGAGTTTGTCTTGTTTGTTGCGTATACTACATTTATTTTTCTTAAAGTTGCAGTTTTCTAAATACAAATATTTCTTTGACGTGTACAAAATACAATCTTTACCCTAGCGAGTTCCGGGGACAGAGCTACTCTAAGGGGGGGAGTGTAACACCCCGCAAAATTGGAAATTACAATTTTGCCCCTGGGTGTTACGCACGTATATTTTGTAATGTATTTCACTACATGTTGTGGATTCGTACTATTTCTACATTTTTCGTATTGATTTCAGTCAACTAAAATATAATATTTCAATCCCTGGGATTTACGTACTTTTTACGTGTTTTGATGCACGTGTTTCCACCACTACGTATAATATTTTCTATAGGTTTAAATTATTTATTTTTATGTATTTAAATCTATTTTATAAAACGGAAATTTATTTTCTCCCTATTTCGATTAAAATGCATTTTTCGATTTTCTCCACGTATATTGCACGTACTTTCTACGTGTAGTGATTTCATCATGAAATTAGTAAATATAATTTTTCTTATGTTGTTTTCGATTATATTTAATAATTTTCCATCGATAAAATCGATTTCACATTTTGATATTTTACGTGCAATGCACGTGTTTTCAGCATGCATATTTGAGCGTAATTATTTCTTTTAAATAAATTCCGGAGTGTGTGTAACACCCTGTAATTTTCAAGAAAAATAATAGTATAATAATATATACGGTATATATATAGCTGATATATATATGTGATAACATTTTTTTAAATATGTGTAGTAGGATGGTCAGTATATACATAATGGGTAAATGGTATATGTTGAATGTGAGTTGGGGGCCCACGTGAATGTTAAAAACAGCAAAGTGATGTTCTCTATTTCAGTTTGAGTGCTTCACATGGGGGCCCACTTGTTGCTGCTGTGCATTATGCAGTGGCCGGTTTTGAAGGATGAGAGGTGGGAGTTAGAGGATGTGAGAAGATGAGAGTTAGTGTTTTAGAGAGTGGGGAGATGAAGAGTTGGGAGTTAGGGAAGTTAAGAAAGTGGAAAGGTGAGAATTAAAATGAGAAGTTATTAGGTGAGAGATTTTGCAATATGGTCCCTAACCTAGACCTATAAATAGGCACCATTTCCCTTCTCTTTTCACACCAAAAAGCAAAACAAATAAGAAAGAAAGAAAAGAAAGAGAGTAAGAGAGTTCCATTCTTGCTAGGAAAAGGAGTCATTGCTAGGAGGAGAAGCCTTACTAGGAGCTAGGAATCTTTGGAGCTAGAAGTGGTGTTCTCTTTTCTTTTCATTGTTCAAGCATCACAAAAGGTGGGTGTTCTCTACTTTCTAATTATAGAGAATGTGCATGCTATTAAGAAAATAAATGAGTAGTATAGAATTTGATTTGATAAAGTAGAAGTATGTAATAAAAAAATGCTATGTTTAGTAAATTAATCAACAATTATGTTAGTTGGTAATGAGAAAAATAATAATGGATCATTTTGCCACGAACTAGAATACGCATGTGATTATATGTTGAGAATTCCTCTTTGATAAACAAATAAATTTTTTGTAAAGTGAAATCGATACTATTGAATTCATTTGATTGTTTATAGAAGATATGATATGATACCTTTTTGATTAAAATGAATACATGCAAATTCATGCTTATTAATAGGGAGAAATGAATTATTGTCTAAAATATGATTTTTAAATCAATGAGTTACGGATTAGAAAATAAATTCAGTTTATATATATATATATATATATATATATATATATATATATATATATATATATATATATATATCTAACAAAAGATTAGATTCAAGTTTTATGAAAATAAAAGAATGACAGAGGGTTTGAACAAAAGTCGAAGAGGGGACTTGATGTCGTTGGGCGCAATTAGCCCTGTGGTCTAGCGTTGCGCTGTCTCCTCGTCGGCCTGGGTTCGAATCTTGTTGGCCCAAATAATTTTTTACTTTGTTTTAAAATAAATTCCGAAACCCGAAAGTTAGTATATGGGGCTTTCGGTTCGGCTTCACGACAGCTAAGCCTAATGGATTTATTGGCTAGTGGTGAACTTAGGGAGTTCACTGTTGGTCGGTAGTGCATGGGTTCAAAACCCAGCGGGCCATTACTTTTTGTTTTTTTTTGTGTTCATAGTTTTGATGTTTAATCATGGCTGTTTGTAGATTTTTTTACCTAGGTCCTTACATATTTCGAAAGGGTATTTTTTTGGTGATGGGATTTGGGAAAACTCTACAATTCCTATAAAGTGAACTAAAAATTATAAAAAAAAAGGGTTTTAGAATTTTTATGTATATTTGGACATTAAAAACGGAATTGAGATAGAAAAATGAATTATTGAATTCGGAATTTATTATTTGAGAATAGGACTCTCTTTTTGTGAAGAAGAGTAAAATGTTGATTGCATGTGTTGAATTTTCATTTAAAGAAAATTATACACTTGTTTTGGTTTAAGAAATGCTTGATGTATTATTTGAGCTTGAATTGCATTTGAGACTTAAGTAATGAATCTTTTATTCATGAAAGAAATTGTTGTTCTATTTTTGAATTATGAATGAATGAAAGAATCATGGGTAATGCAAAAATGAGACATTGATTAGATTATGGATAAGTTAGGACATGAATATAATAAGTTAAGACATGATTATGAAAGGGTGTGAATACCCATGTTTCTTGTACATGAAAGATTTATGATTTAGAATTAGTAAGACCTCGGTTACCGGTAATTTTGAAAGAAAGATTTTGAGACTTGATTTCGAGATAAAGCCGTCGGGCGATCTTGTATTTTGTGAATAAATCCGGTATGAGGTAAAACTGATTCTAGGGTGATAACATATTCATGTCTTGAACTAAAAATAATTAGGCACTTAGGTGAAGATGTAATAGACATGTGCAAACGTAAATGGGTGCTTCTATATAGTCGGCGGTGGACCTCCGTGGCTATAGACCCAGTTGGGGACTGTGGTTGCTTCGTAGGAGATGGACTGTATTTTATCCGGTACTTAGGGTAGTCGGCGGATGTTTACCATACTCCAAAGAATATGTATATACCGGGGCTAGAGGGGCATTTACGGGATTATTCTCACGATATAATAGCCAGGGAGGCTGGGATCTGTTATTATAGCCAGGGAGGCTGAGATCCGTATCTGTGAAATAAATCTAAAACTTGTTTTATTACTGGGTAGTCTCATGGCGAGGGATCGAACCCTTCAATGTGGAGTACGTAGGCGCTTGCCCTCGGACCTATGTAGTATGGGATGCATAGAATCTGAACAAGTGTGTATTAGTGTCATCCTAGTGTAGAATTGTGTGCATTAGGCATTAAGGCATGACATACACTTATATTTAGAATAATCACCTTTGACACGTTATTTATTCATTTCAATTTTATTGTGTCTTCTCAAAGTATGAGATCGTTATACTATTCCCGGCATAGAGAGGATAGCCGTGTATAACATTTCGTCAGTTGTAAGTAACTGACGTGCCCACAGACTAACATGCAGGTAATGGACTATTCCTGGAGTTATAAAGTGGATATGTTGTTGTTGTTTAGAAGTTAAAGATGTTGCAAATAATGTTAAAGTTATACAAGTTGTATTTCATTGTTATAATCTTTTAGTCTTCCGCTGTGTAAAAACCAAGTGTAAAGGAACTCTGATGTATTGTGAATAAAAAGTTTTAAATTCCTTGTAAAATTGTACGAAGTGAAGTAAAGATCCTGTGAAATCTCGAATTTATCCTTATTTGAAATTCGGGGTGTTACAAAGCAAGCATGCAAGTGTGTGAAAAAAGTCAAGAAATTATGGTCATGGATATGGGACAAGTCTAAGTTATTTATATGGCATATTCGATGGTCAACATGAATAAAATATGACGAACAACGAAAATCTCAAATTCGGACAACACGACGTTGCTGTACCAAAAGTGTGATTTCCATTGCCACGAGATAGCAAAAGTGTATTCGTCAGGAAATCTAGAAACTAGACTCCTGCCCGGTTGCAACGCATATAATTAAGGTACATGAAAGTGGTGGTAGCATGTGTCCAAACAGCAAACTACACTGCTAATTTTTTCAGGCAGAATTTGTCTATTTGAATTCATACTAGTGAAACAGTGTTAAAATATTATTAATTAATTCTAATAAAGTTTGGGAAGGTTCTCTAAGGTGTCCAGCAACAGCATATAAAATTTCAAGTCAAACGCTTACTGTTAACATAGTTAAATTAATATGCAAACTAAAGGTGTGCAGCAGTTTTGCGAATATGCGATTAACGACGCAGCTGCAGTAAAACTGCAATAACTCCTAGATCGTTACTCGGAAATCGAAAATTCTGGAGGCTATCAACATCTAGACATCTAGAGCTACATTACTGTTCAGGGCTCGGGTTTAGGTTCTAATGTTAAAGGGGTCAAAACAGCATAGTAAGATCTAGGACAGCAACAAGTGTGAGTGTCTAGCATGTTTAGGTTGCATGATAATTGGTTGTTAGGCGTCTAGATTAATGTGTGACACAAATACGGGGTAATGGTCATCAAAACAGCAAGTAATATTTATTTCTCAACTCAAATGGGTGCAAGATCATCACATACAAGATATAACTCACATCTACAAATTTAAGGTTCCTTAATTTCATATGTTCATGTGTCTAGAGGATAAAAATGAGTCCAAGTAGTTGTAATATAATACAATGAAATTGTTGTGACTCTTAAGATTATGAAATTGGTAAAGATTAATATTTGATCACAACGACGATTCAAAGAGGAGTCACAACTTCTAACTATTTGCGGTATTTTCAAATGAACGCTTGTACTAGAACAAAAATATGTACAAGAGGATTACTTACCTTAATTGACGACGATTAGATCCGCTAATTGAGGAAAACGGGATCGAAAAACTCCAGGCACAATCTCCCAAAAGCACGTGTGAAGTACGTGCAAGAAATCAATAGTAGGGCGAATCTCCCACACCAGATCCGTCCAGAACAGCGGACAGCAAGATCGGATTCGCTGCGCCAAAACACGGGACACCAAAACCCTCCAATTAGATCGCTCCTACGCAGTGGATCTGGGCCAGAACAGCGGACAGCAAACGTTGGATCCGGTGTGGAAAAACACCAAACATCGAGTCTCACCAACCGCTGATCGTCTTCTTCCCTTCTTCGGCAACGAGCGGGAGAGAGAGGGGGGTGCAGCGCAGGCTTACGCAACTGCAGCGATGTGACGCGGTGGGCTCGCGATGACATCTGGGTTCGACTAGGGAGCAGCCGACGACGATGACGACGGCGACGAAAATGGCGCGGCGGTGGCTCTGTTTCTGGTTTCGAAATAGGGGAGAAGAGTCGGAGGAGAATGGCTAGGTTCGGGGTGTTGGCGATGCGACGGAGGTGGGTTGCGAGGCAAGGAGGATGAGAGGGTGAGGGCGATGCGACGAGGAGATGGCGAGGCGATGGTAATGGAGATCGAATTCGAAGGTGATGGAGATGGCAGAGGGAAATGGTGGAGGTGGTGACGATGGTGGTTCGGTGCTGCGGTGGGGTTGACAAGGAGCGGGGGTCGAAGGCGATGGGCAATGGTGATCGGAGGCAGGAAATGGGTTTGGGCGTGGACAAAGGGAGAAGGAGACGGGGTGAAGAAGGAGAGCGGCGGGGGTTTTGGGTTAAAACAGTAAGTGGTAGGGGTTAGGGTTAGGGTTAGGGTTAGGAGTGTTAGGGTTTAAATAGTGTGGGGTTTGGGTTATTGGGTATTAGGATATCCGGTTTTGAGGGGGATCCAACTAGAAAATTAGTCAAAATGTATTAAAATGGAGAATAAAGAGATGAATGACATAGAACAGCTCGTTCTTCAAGGAGGACGACACAGAGCACACACAATCGAATTAGATAAAAGCACCAAAAGTTGAGTTGAAATGGCAAAAATGATTTTTTATTCGAACGGAAACAAAATACAGGATCTCAAATTGATAAAGAGTACAATGGAGCAAAATACAGTATAAAAATACAGATACGGGAAATAGGAGTTACATGGTAGCTTAAGTAATTTGAATTGCAAAACTACTACTAATCTGATTATAATAGAGAAAACACAGTAGAAGTTCAACTAAAGGAACTTAATTGCAATACTGTGTTATTACGTATGTGTAAATAAACAAAGTTTGGGTACATATATGCATAAATGAGAGAATGATTTTTTACCAAAGGGTAATGCTACACCCACTATCAATTCCACTATTTTTTTCTTCATTATCTTAGATGGCACACTCTTATTGGAGAGTTATACTACCTACTAGTATTGGTATAAATACCCAAAACTCGGACCTGACCCGGACCCGGCATTGGACCGAAACCGACCCGGCCTATCTAGGTCCGGGTCCGGGTCCTAAAATGAGACCCGTTGTGCTTTCGGGTCCGGGTTCGGGTCCGCTCAAAAAAGACCCGACCCGGACCCAGACCCGTTAAAAAAGACTCAAAAAATCAACATAAAAATAAATATCCTATCCTCATCCCTCCCCTCCTTCCTCCTCAATTCTAAATCTTCCTCTTCCAAACTCAAAACTCATGCCTTTTTCTTCTCTCCTCTATTCTAAATCCCCCACTCGCCGCCTCCGCTCGCCGCTCACACTCCTGCTCTTACCCGAACGGGTAGAAATATTTTAACAGGACCCAGACTCGGTCCTCACGGGTCCGGGTCCAATTTTTGACCCGTAGGGGTCCGGGTTTGGGTAGTGAAAGACCCGACCCGACCCGATCCGATACCAATGCTACAACCCACTCCCCATCTACTCTCTAATAGAAGTGTATTACCTAAGGTAGTGAAGAGATTGGTAGTAGAATTGGTAGTGGGTGTGGCATTACCCTTTACGGAAAAAGTAAACATGTACCTACACGATGTGTAAGGAGTGGAGGTTGTAGAAGAGAGTGTGCGTATAGTGGGACTCTTACTGAAATTAGCTGCTCCTATAATTTGGTTGGGTTTTTAACATATATGCCTTGAAAAAATATGTGAATATCACATATACCCATCACCAATTTGTATTTTTATGTTTACCCCTATCAATGTGTGTTTCATATATTATTACCCTTCTAGTTAAAAAATATATAATGTGTGAAATATTCAAATTTTTTAGTGAATTTCATCGAAAATAACTAAGGTATCATCCTCTTTGCCATTCTAACTTTTTTCTTGTCGTACTTGTACTCCAAACCAGTTGTAAACTCAACTGAACCTCATTAACTCTTTCTCAAAATCTCTTCATGTTTTTTAAGTAACATACAAACTTACATTATATCTTTGTAATTTTATATTTCTTCCTCATATTTCTTCTCCAAATTTAACATCAACCTTGTAGTTCAAATGATTATATCATAATATTTCCCATTTATTGACCTTATTCTCGCTAAAATTCTTAATTATTTCTTATTTGATTTGTATTCTTCTAGTAAAGGTTAAACAATGGTTCAATTAATAATATCTGTAACGCCCTAGAATTTTAAATATTTTATTTTTGAATTAATAAATACTTTTTTTTATCAATTTATTAATTATTTTGAATTTTTTTTATAAAATTGACGTTTTTACACGTGCAAAACACGTGAAAATATTTTTTAGGTGCAAATTTCCACTTTTGAATTTCTGAATAAATTTCCTATTTACAATTGAGTATATTCAAAATTTTGAGATTTTTCTGAATAAAGAAACTATTTTTGTAAATATTTTGAAAGAAAAAAGTTGTTGTGCAAAATGTCGATTGAGGGTAAAATTCGAATTTAAATTTGTTGTGCTATTTTGGAAGGCCGGTCTGGCAGTGCGGATATTGGGAGAGATATTTTGTCCCTCTAATTTGATTTGATTCGATTTTATTGAGTATATATATATATTTACACAATTTTGAGATTGTTGGGAACTTTATTGAAAATATTATTCCTGGGGAATAAAAGTCAGAAAATTTATTTAGAAAATCTAATATTTATTAGTAGATAATAAATCTAAATTAATAGAATTCTTCTGAACAAAGGAAACTACTTTTGTAAATTTTCGAAAGAAAATGAATTTTTTTTGTAAAAGGTCGTTTGGAGGTGAAATTTGAACAAAAAATTGATGGAATGCATTTAGGGCCGTCTATTTAGTATAAGGCTCTAATAAATTAGATTTTTTACACATTTGGTTGATTTTAATTGATTTAACTAAATAAATATGTATTTGTGCAATTTTGAGATTATTGGGGTCTAAATCGCAAAACTAGGATAAAACCCTAGATGTACAGCCGGCCTATAATAGAAAGCAGCCATCCCTCTGTTTGGAACACTAAAAAATGGATATCATCTTCTTTAATATTATTATCCCTATTTTCTTTGAGTTGGATGCTTGGATTCTTGGATTTTCACAAGGAGGATGAGGGCTTTTCTTCTTGATATTGTTCTTCATAGATCTCCTTTGAGGTGGGCAGTACTTCTCATCTCTTGATTTTTCATATGCTTGTATAATATGATGATGATTGATCAAGTTGTATATATTAAGAGCTTGCATGATTATAAAATTTGATGTAGATAAATATGTAGTCAAATAACTTCTTCATGAATAAGAATCCAAATTTAGAAGTGATTATCATGTATAAATTGTTTAATGATGTTAGAGATTGGTGATGCATAAAAGAACTTATTTTGATTTACGAAAAATACTTGTATAGTCATGGAGTTTGTGATAGTTGATGGGTATTTGTTATGAAAATTTATAGACCATTGAATACACACAAATTCATTATTTGATTGATTAAAAAGTTACAATTTTTATAAGAAAATTTGATGTTTTAATTAGAATAAATTCATGTTGTAGATTCTAGGGTTTTGATGGCTGTATGATGATGGATTGTGTATTAAATATTGGGTTTTAATATTATGACTTAGAGATTATCATGAACATACAAATGCAAATTTTTTAGTTGATAAAGATTTAATTTTGGGATCCATAAAATTGATTGATGATCATGGATTTAACTTGTAGACGAAAGAGATTTGTAAAAATAATTAGAACTCATTGTATACTCTTAAATTCATGCTTGACTGACTTTAAAATTTATTTTTTTTCCATGATTATTCGTTGTTTTAATGTAAATAGAATTCTTGATAATAACCCTAATTATTAACGCATGCAAATAGTATATGGAAAGAAATATACATAGAAAATATATTAAATATTTGGGGCTAGGGTTTGGGGGTCAAAACCCCAGGGTAGGGTTCAGGTGAATAGTAACCGAGGGTTACTGTTCAACCCCGAACAGTAACAGCAGCGCAGCAACAGGCTGTTGTTTTGGGCGTGGTTCTGTCAGTTTTTGGTGTTTTCGTGTGGTTTTTTAGCATGAATTTTGTGTGCTATGTTTGGGGGACTCTAGTATACTTATGGAAGCATCTATATATGGGTTTAAACAAATATATATGAGTGGGTTGATCGAGTTTGGATGAAATTTCGAAGTTGTTATATGCTCTGGACTGCTGTCTGCTCTAGATTGGAACGAGAATTCGATACAGTTACTGATGATATTATCTAAAACTTATTAAATATAAATTGTAGCACATTGTGTCTAGTTTCTAGAATATCCGACGGATCCTCAATCCGACTCACAAATTGTAAAATATGAAATTTGTACCACTGTAGTGTCGTAGTTTCAGATTACTGTTTTATAGTTGTCATACAGTGTTCAACTGATCGAAACAGTAAGTTAATATAAGAATTAAAATCCAAAATTTGCAAGAATGATAATGAACACTGTCAGAAACTAAATTATAATTTTTGTAAGAACTTTAGTTAAGCTTTTAGTCTTTTTTTTAATGGAGTGCTTTTAAGGAGAAGAAAATACAACTTTCAGATTTTTAGTTAACGGATAGTTTTCTGAATTTGTTTAATATGAACTCTTTAAAATAATTTATTTGAGTCCAGATTTATGGTGAGTTCCTTGTTATGTGTTGGATTTAAATTGTTTTTTTCTAGAATTTAATATTGATTATAGAGTGTATTGTTTTGAAGAACGAAATTATGTAACTTTCGGATTTTGGATAAAAGGTAGTTTTCAGAATTTGTTGAATATGAACCTTTTAAATTAATTTATTTGAGTTCATATTTTTATGGTGGGTTCCTTGATATGTGCTGGATATAAATGAATTTTCCAGAATTTAATATCGATTTTAGAGTACTGTTTTGAATAACAAAATTGTATACTATTCAGATTTTATAAAAATCTATAATTTTCGTAGATGAAATGTGTTTCCATATATA
Source organism: Hemerocallis citrina (assembly GCA_017893485.1). Lineage (NCBI taxonomy): Eukaryota > Viridiplantae > Streptophyta > Magnoliopsida > Asparagales > Asphodelaceae > Hemerocallis > Hemerocallis citrina. Next base: position 387,177,851 of record CM030358.1, on the reverse strand, counting down.
TAAACGAGTTCTTATGACAGTATTATTGATTAAAACGAATGTGGTTAATGAAGAGTAGTTTTTATAATCAAACCAAGTTGGGTTTTAAATTGAGGCTTAGAGTTATGATGTGGACCCTCGAAAGATTGTTGATGATATTTTGAGTTATAAGACTCTAGAGGTTGAGCGGGAAACTATTTTCTGAAAAAAAAGCTGAAACTATTTTCAAATCTGCATAAGCCGAAACTATCTTCTGAAAAAAGCTGAAACTATTTTCTGAAAAAAACTAATTTCTCAACACCTTCAATACATGCCCTCCTGTCACTAATTTCAAATCTGCATAATTCACGCACCCCGTATAACCGCAACTGCCTCAATATATAAGCCAAAAACTTGCCTTCATGCATCAAACTGCACCTGATCCTGTACTATATGCACTCCCTTCTTAGGACGATCAAAACATGAGCTGTCGTTAATCTTCCTTTAACTCTTGAAAATGTCCTTTCACACTGTTCGGGCCGTACAAATGGCACATTCTTCTAGGTAAGTTGTGTCATCACTAAAAATCAATACAAAATTGAGGAACTATCTTCGGTACTAGCTACCCAAGTCCAAGAAATGCTGAATCTTCACCACATTCGGGGATTGTTCTCCATCTTTTCACCATCAAAATTTTTCTGTGGATCTACAAATATGCCTTCAACAGACACAATGTGCCCCAAAAATTACATTTCTCACCCCCAAAAATGACAATTTACAAACTCATCACACCGCTTCTAGTCCCAACGAGTCTACAACTCCGTTCTGAGGTGCCATCTATGCCCCTCCATATTGCGAAAATACACCAAATATCATCTAAGAATACAATCACACCCTGTTAATGTAAGGATGAACGGTCCAATTCGTCAAATTTATGAAAACTGTGGGGACATTCGCCAGCCCAAAAGACATCACTGAGAACTCTTACAATTCATACTGAGTACGAAAAGCAATCCCTGGAACACTTCCCTCTTCAAGGATTATCTGATGGTACTCGGTGTGCAACTCTAGCCATGAAATTAGTAGTGCTTCCCGCAACTAATCCAACAAATTATCTATTCTTTACAACAAATACTTAATAGTCACCTTACTCAGTACATCTTCTCGGTGAACCACCTTCTTTATTACAGAAACTGTCGGCGCGCCCTACGGCGTATCATTTGAACCGATACCCTTTATCAGAAACATTACCTCAAATTTTCTTTCATCTTTCCCATTCCTTAAGTGCTATACCACAAGCTGATTTAGAAATTGGGGTCATACCAATATCAAATCGATCTTGAACTCCAGAGTTCGCCCAGGTGGGGGACAAAGAACCTCTTCGAATATATATCAAAAACTTTGCAAACCACATCAACAATCTCAATCTTCGCCTTAAATATTTCCACCGAACCCCACAGGCATAATTTCATCATCCAAGGCATTACATACAATCAAAAACTGGGTTTCATCGGGTTGTCTCACACGAATCCTTTTTGCACCATACCCCAACTACATATATGACCTGCATAACCCTTCACAACCAATCAATCTCCCCAAATATGGGATAAAACCATAACCACACATCACTCCACAGTCTATAAAATATACTCCTATAGGACATATGCCCATAGGACCCACACAAGATCTCCAGGGAATACCCCTTACAGCACACAACAATCGATATAATAGAATACTCCAATAGTACACAAGGTCACACCGGAATTTCTACAGAGGTCAACCCATATGCAGGGCCATAAAAGGTAATACTGACTCAAGGTCAGACAAAAGTCTAATGTGGATTGCAACATTCCATGATATCATCTACATTTTAACAAAACACCCACATAAAATACACTTTCTATCTCCGACTAAGCAATAATGAACCCATACTCACATGACAAGATCACTAGGATTAACAAATATTCCTAGTTAACCTAAGCTCTGATACCAACTGTAACACCCCAATTTTTTTTTTTTTTGACAAACTAAACCTCTAAATACAATTCTTTCAATTTCTATATCAATTTAAACATAAACTAAGATATATATATTTCTAATAAAATTTTGGCAGAGTCTCCCCTGAAATATCTGCCTCGAAACACAAAAAAGCTTACGGAATTCTGCTCTAAATTCTGTAGCTCACAACACAGGCAATATAATCATGGGCTCCCCTAGGCCAAAATGAGCAGAATCACACAAGCAATATAAATATAATGCTCTGGGGGCCAAACTCATAACATAATATCAATTATCAATTAAAAACCATAAATTTTCTTTAAAAACTTATATAAGTAATAGAAAAACTAAAGGAAAACATTCCAAAACCAAACACAGAACCCAATACTCCACAACGAGGTGGGTACGGGCTTTCTTACCTCCTCACGGCACTATATCTATATAGGTTCTCTTAATACAAATAAATACATCAACTGTCCATGTTTCTTTATATACTAGATACATAAATAATCTATCCTCGCAACCAAATATAATTTCTATCTTTATAACTACCTCATCGGGCTGCTAGCAAACCTGCAGGAGAGTTAGGGTTGTCCATCCTCAAGGAGGGACCCCCCTAACCCCCAGAAAACATCAGGGGTTAGCCATTTCTGGTGTGAGTATAATTATTAATCTAGTAAATAAATTAAATTGTATAAAGAAAATAAATTAAACTTACAAACATCAAGTTAAGATGATGCAACCTGAAATCTGAACATAAAAACATCACCAATACGATTTTATATCAAAATACTCTTCAAATCTGCATCCGATTATATAATTACCCATAATTCACACATTTCACTATATGCTTCACACTAACCTCATATACATCCTTATTTTACATTTACGTAATACTGATTCACATACAATCCATTACTTATCAATTTGAATTCATCTTCCACAATTATCGTCACATCACCAATTCTTCATTTATAAATATATAACCATAGGATGCTACTACATATTTCTTCATTTTTATTTAGCCATGCACTTCATTTACTTGCATTATATCAACAACTCACTTACTCATCCTGGAAGTGGTGCCAAGGCAGGTAGTTCCCACCATTTCCATAGAAATAGCGGGCGAGTAGTTCCCCGACACACCTCCAAGATACACAAACTCATGTCACAACATACTTTCTTTAATAACCATTTTCATAACCACTCTCATAATACAGGTATTTATTTTATTGTATTATATCAAATATCACATCATAAACATATGCATCTATTCTCATACTATCACATTCATTCATGCCTTATGACACAAATATAACATCTCATTGCCCATTGCAATTACTCACATTTCATCACATTATTAACACATCACTAATTAGAATGCTTATTCTCATTGCATCAAAAACATATTTTATAGCTCATTCTCATCTCATTATATCACTTAGTTACTACTCAATCGAATTGAGAATTAAACTTAATTTCATTTTCACTTATATCTCAATCTACCATTAATTCACTTTCATTCTCATCAATTTATACTCCATATCCCAAACATAGTTTGGGCAATCACATATCACACCCCAAAGCCGATAGCTTGGGTATTAATCACCACACCCCAAACACATAGTCTGGGTAATATCACATCACATCTCAAGCCAATAGCTTGGTCATTAATTACTTCAATTACTTATCATCTTCACTTTACTTAATACTTTATTTCCATTAATCATTACCACTATCATGCCAACTCACCCTGCGAATTATGCCAAGGCAGGTAGTTCCCACCATTTCCACAGAAATAGCGGGCAGGTAGTTCCTTGACACAATTCCTAGGTGTAACAACTCATACCATACTATATTTTACTTTAATCATTTACATAATATAATTACTTCATACTGTTCATATTAACTCACGTGTCTTTTACTCTTTTCATTTTAAATTAACCACATACTGCATTTCATCCACAACTGCTTTCTTTCACATTCACAATTCACTTTCCACTTTCTTTACTCTCACATTATTATTTACACTTAGTTATTTTATTAGTTTGTCCGACCAGTGAGCCACAGTATCCCAACATACTGAAAGCCGACAGCCCAGTAAACATGCGGTCCGATGCTCTCCCAGAGTCTTACTCGTCCGAGACTACGTCTTCCTCCTAGCTGAACTAGCGAGGGAACACCACACTCTCTCAGGTCCCACCTGAGGTATCATATCTCTCTCCGGTCTATCCGGAGGTATCTGCTCTCCCAGGTCTATCCTGGGATACCAACTCTGTCTCAGGTCCCACCTGAGGTATCATATCTCTCTCCGGTCTATCCGGAGGTATCTGCTCTCCCAGGTCTATCCTGGGGTACCAACTCAGTCTCAGGTCCCACCTGAGGTATCATATCTCTCTCCGGTCTATCCGGAGGTATCTGCTCTCCCAGGTCTATCCCGGGGTACCAACTCTCTCAGGTCCCACCTGAAGTATCATCGAGGGAAACCGGGCCTCAAGCCGAAAGCTTGGGCAATAAAAACCACTTACCCCAAACATAGTTTGGGTCCACTATTCCCAAGCCGGTCCTTGGGCGTTAGGAGGTCTAGCCCAAACCCCTAGGATTGCTGTAGGTACTGGTCAACAAAACCATCTGTTATTAGCATTAATCATTTCATCTTTCTTTATCAACACAAGCATTTCACTTTTGAATCACAAACTAGTCATGTCTTTGACGTTAACCACATGAATTAGTAACACATTTTATTAGCACATACCATCTTATCTTTTATCTTACCCTTTTGATGCATATCCGGTGTCTACAATATTAACCATCATATCATTATACCACAGTATGCATACACCCTGTCATTCAACATTTAAAAACATCATATCATATTATTGCATAATATTAATGGGCCAAAAATATTTATTTATCCATAACATCCCACATTAAGGATACCATATTATTCATTACCTCATTGTATCATATATAGGCATATGCCAAGTTATAACATTATTAAAAGAACTACATTATGTTATTCCATATCATAAGAGTATCAAAACATATAATTCATCACCTTATAATATCATATTATTGTTCATTAATTCACTTTGAACATAACTATAATGTAAACATATACCCACTTACTAATTTCATGAATGATCACATCACGAGTCAATATCATGATATATATATATCACAAACATAGACCACACATGCGGGTTTCCAAGAAAAGGGCCAAAATCACTTATTTACTTGAATTAAATCTCATAATATCCAATTATAGCATACTAGCTCATACGCCATGTTCCATGTAAGTAAAATCACCTATAAGGGCCTATATGTCCCAAAACATGCACAAAACATGCACTATAAATACCCGGGTTTTCAAAACATAATCACAATCACTAATTTCGTCTAATTACATCTTATAACATCCATCCATAGCATGCTAGCCCGTACACAAGGCTCCGCATATACCAAATTACCTATATCGGCCTATATACCCAAAAACATGCACGAAACATGCACGGGATAAAAATATGCATAAACAATTCAATATATTTAGTTTTTATACATCAACACATCACATTAACCCATAATATAGGTTTTATATACTTAAAATAGTTAATTTCACCAAATATCTCAAAACCCATTTTTGGGCCCCAAAAATCCGTATTTTCATTGAAAATCAATTTTTGGCATAACTTCCACAAAATCTATCAAAAGGCCATGAAATTCGGCCACAATATAAAATATTTATAATTACAACATACTCACCTGACGGATCGAGCAAACGATGTCCTACGTCCGCCCGGTAGCCAGTCGAAGTTCGACTTTTTCCACCTAATTGAAAAATTATAGAACCGATTAGCTTTAAAACTCAAAACTCGACCTACGGACCTCCAAATTTGAATCGTCTTCACCTACATGTCACAAATGATATAAGTAGGCGAGCTACAATGATGAATTTCAAATTCAAACCCCAATACAAGAACTCACATATTGATCGGAGGCTTTCTAATAGGAAAATTTCCTTTCTCCTAATTTCTTTAATCCCTTCTTCCTAATTTCTCAAATTAGGGTTAATAATAATAATAGGACTCAATTATACCTCCGAACCCATCAAATTTTCACCTAAACCTCACTCGGGCATCTCACCGAACACCCGGCGTGCATAAATGGTATACCCGTATTTTTTGGGATTCCAACGGGTTTCTAACTCCATAAAATTCTCACTAAACCCATTCTAAATTGTTTCCCCTTAATACACAACAATTTCTATAACTCATCCTCATCAATTATTCTATTTATTATCCAAATTCTAAAGCCAACACACTAATTAATTTATAACTCACAAACCACTCAATTTCTCACCAATCTTCCTTTTCTATAATTACTAGCATCACCTAATTACCCTACTATATCATTTTCTAACACTAAAACTCAAAATCATATTTTTCCATAAACTAAACTTCATAATTTCTTACCTTCCAAGCCTTATCTTTGCAAATGGACTCCGAAAATGAGTAGAGCACCTCCAAATTAGCTAAGACCCTTAAAATTTTGTGAAGAAACTAATAGAAATTGGCTAGGGTTTTGAACCCTAATCTTGGCCGGATGGGGGTTTTCTTTTGTTCTGGCCGATGCTGAAATGGGAGGTGGGGGGAGGAAGAAGGGTATGGAAAGGTAATAAAGTGGCAAAATTGCTTATAAGTCCCTATTTGACCGTAGGATTATATATATACCCTTCTAGTTAACTCTTCTAGGGTTTTTCTTGTAAAAATTGCTCCATAATGCACTTAAATTCCTCCTAAACATAAAATAAAATTAGAAATGCATTTTTATGCATAGTGATAATCAAAATCAATAATTATGCACAATAGCAATACATATAAATATGTATATATACGAATATCGCAATATTTTAGAAAAATACTTTCAACTTCAAACTATAATTTAATAACTCGGAAATTTTAAACCCCCTATAATGTAAAAATGCCCCAGAAAAATTTCGGGTCAAATCGGATTCGTCTCCTCCGAGAAAACTCATCTCAAAACTCCTATATTTTCAAATTTTCCCGTTTACCCCAAAATATCAATTTAATCATTCTAATAATAATAAAATCAATTAATAGGGATAAATATACTCAGAAACATATTTAAAAATATTCTAAATCAAATAATTTAGAAATTAAAAAAAACAGATGTTACAAGAGCAAACTTCAATTAGTAATACTAAACAGGGTATAGGGAAACAAAACTATGGTGGAGATTAGAAGTGTGAGTACCTAGGGTGGACATTAGAAGTGATATGGCTAAAAATGGGTTTAAATCGGAACCGTTCAATGTGGGCACGAATCTTAAAGTTACAGGGACAAGATGGTAATTTCACCTACAGACGGGTCCGAATTGGGAACCGGGTCTCTCCTCTTGGACTCGCTAACCCATGAATGGATCTGTTCGGCTGAGAATGGGTCTCAACCCATTAGGGACCAGTTCAACAGGATAAGAGGAAATCCTGGTTCGTCCTTATCCTGAGGAGGTGGTTCCAACCACCCCTATCCAGCTACACTGGGAAGTAGGGATTCATTGTGATCCTGAAACAGATCCCCATGGCGACTATAAATACCCCCTACCTCCTACTATCACAGGTGATCACTTTTTGTCTACCTAAGCTCTTTCTCCTTTTCTTTACCGAGTACTGACAAGAGCGTCAGAGGGTTCATCGTCGGGATCCATCCCGATGTCTCGAATGTTTGTGCCGGTCCACGGGAGCACCAAGGAGTCAACTTGTTCACAAGGGAAGAAGTAAGATTCAGCTTGTTCGAGTTCCCACAAATCTACAAATTCTGTCTATTGCCCCCACACCAGATTCAGCGGCAACAGATTGGCGCCGTTTGTGGGTACTCGAAGAACAATCTCACCTTCCTTCTTCAACTAAAGCTACTCCTAGCCATGCCTGCCAAGAGGAAGCCCGCAAACTCTAATCGAAGAACTACCTCCACTGTTCCTCCTCCTCCTCCACCGCAGGAGGATCTCCCTCCGCCCATCCAACCAACCTTACCGCTCGAACAGCTGAACCCTCAATCCATTCAGCAGGCTCTAGGGCCCTGAGCCGCTGTGGGGGAGCCCTCTTGGCGAAGTCACCAAAAGCATCCTCTCCACCAAGTTTGGGTCTCCATCCACAATGCCTCCACATATTCCCTGGCCTCCCATATCCCTCCAACACCAAAGGATTTGCGGGACATGCTCAACAATCGGTAGAACGAGCCCGAGCTGGATCTGTGGATCTGCGGATCCGAGAGGCGGACCCGCGATGTGAACCCCTACTGAGAGCACCAGAGGGACCGGTCACCTCGCCGGACAGACCGCAGGGGGTCTAACTCTCCCCGAGGGCAAATAGAGTCACCCCAACATCGCCAAAGAAGAAGCCGCTCCCCGGCTGGCCGTCCTGCACATCGAGCCCCACGGGAGCAGGAGGCCCCCGTCACAAGGGCGGAATTTCAACAATTTCAGGAGGCAGTCCTTCGGGCGCTCAACGCCGCCCCCATCAACGCCCAGAGGGCTCCTAGTCCTCAGCCGGATCCCAGTCATCGCTGCCCCTCTCCTCGCCATCACCACCGCTCCCGCAGTCTTTGGCTAACTCCGAGCCATCACCACCGTTCCCCAAGTCCTAGGCCGGCTCCGAGCCATCGCCGCCCTTCTCCTGAGCGTCGCCACCACTCTCGAAGTCCGTAGCCCGCTCCAAGTCACCCCCATCGCTCTATCATTCCATGACCTACTCAGAGCTACCGCCGTAGCCCCAACCCTCTTCGACACGAAGACAAGTCTCGGGGCTCAGCCACGCTAGACCGAAGAGAGGACTCGGTCTACTGCCGTCTCCACGAGATGGAGAGGTGCCTCATTCAGCTGGACAGAGACAAAGAACAACGGGCGAGGAACCTCCGCCCGAGCAGGCCCCCATTCTCCCGCACCATCATGAAGGCCCCTGTCCCAGACAACTTCAAGCCTCCACATTTCGAGACTTACACCGAGGAGTCGGAACCCGTATATCACATCGAGAGTATTAAAACTCTCATGATGATCCATCATGCATTCAATGCCCTCCTCTGTAAGACCTTCCTGGCCACACTCAAGGGGCCGGCTTGGGAGTGGTATTCTCGCCTTGCACCGGCATCTATATTCTCCTTCGACCGGTTCGAAGGCCTCTTCCTCATGCATTTCGTGAGCTATCGCCGCTCCGAGAAATCGAGCACCTAGCTACTCTTCCTCAACCAAAAGAAGGGCAAACGGCTAAGGGATTATGTCAAGAGGTTCACTGCAGAGGCCAGGTCCATTGCCTCATTGGATCAGTCGGTAACTTCGGCTGCCTTCTAATCAATGTCATCAACCCCAACCTCAGGGTTTCCTTGGCCAAAAGCCTCCTCGGAACTTCTCCTACCTCCTTCTTAGGAGCGAGAAGTACATCCGAGCTGAAGAGGCTCTCCATCGCCCCACTCTAGAGGGGTCATCTTCCGGGAACAAATGGAAGACTGCAGAGGAAGGAGCTAAGAAGCTCCAAAAAGATAACAGGGTCAGCGGCGCCCTCTCCCCCGCTTCGAGAAGTTTACCCCACTCAATGCGAGTGTCTCCGCCATCTTGATGGAGATTGGGAATGAAGGTCTCCTGACGCCACCTCCGAAGATGAACACCCCTAGGAAAAAGAGAAACCGGAACAAGTGGTGTCATTTACACCGGGACCATGGGCACGACACTGACGATTGTCGGGCCCTAAAGGATGAGATCGAGGCCCTTATCCAGAGGGGCAGCTCGCTTGGTTTGTGGTAAGGGACAGAGCCGATCTGCCCCCACTGCCCAGGAGGCTAATAGGCAAATAGAGCAGTGCACGGAGACTCCGGAGGCCGAAGTAGAGGCCATCTTGCACCTAATCCACGGAGGCCCAATGGAGGGAGATTCTAACTCCTCTCGAAAAGCATTCTTTAGGGAAGTCAACTCCGTGCAGAGCCATCCTCCTCCCAAGGGCCTGGGAGTCCCTGTGACGTTCTCCGATAGGGACTTGGAAGGCGTTCGCATGCCCCACTGCGATGCCCTCGTCATTAACCTCAAAATGACCAACTTCGACGTTCGCCGGGTGCTGGTGGACTATGGAAGCTCGGTCAACATCCTCTTCTTGGAGGCGTTCAAAGGCCTCCAGCTATCAAGGGACCGGTTCAAGCCATATGGCTACACCCTTCATGGGTTCACCAGGGTGCTGGTGACTGTAACCCCTGTTTTCCCAAATATGTAATTTTTTTGTATTTTCGGTATTTCAAATTTTTGTAAATTATTTTTCCGCTTCCAAATTTTTTTCGATAAAATGTATTCTTGGATCTTCTTTTAAAGTCTATTTTTTTATCGATAATTTTATTTGTAACTAGTTTCCAACAATTCTTATATTGTATTACAGATCTTTTTATTATTATTGTTATTATTGCTTTGATTATTAAGGATAATATTATTAGTATTATTATTGTTGTTATTATTGTATTTTATTTTTCATTGTATTATTATGTATTGGTGTATTTCATCGTCTCTTATGAACCACTGTAATTTGAGTATTTGATATTAACAATTCATTTTCTTGTTTTTAACTAAACTTTCGTTTCCCGAATTTATTTATTTAATTATATAATTATTATTATGATTATTGTTTTTTTAATTTATTGTTATTAATATTATTACCTTTCATTGTTAATTTAAAAATCTATTTCTGTTGTTAATTATATTTGTAGATATGTCAAATAAATTCCATATTGTAGTACAAAATATGTTTTGTTATATAATTCTACATTTTTATTAGTTATTTCATTTTCCCTAATAGATTTAAACCCATTTAATACCCAAAACCCAATGCCCATTCTCTTATTGGATCCTATACCATCTAAACCCAAACCCATAACCCTATTTATATAATACCCTAATAAACCTAACCCTAACCTACCCTACGCTATCTACTGTGCAAACCTGTTCTCCCCTTCAGTCGCCTCTCTCTCTCTCCCCGTCTACCCTCTCCCGACCTTACCTCCAAACCCATCGCTTTCCCTCTCCGTCCATCCTCTTCCTCCACTAACTCGGCACCCCCTACACCGTCCCTCCGACACCCCTACTCCCACTCACCTTTTTTTCCCCCACCACCGACGCACTCCCGATCCTCTGACATTCTCTTCACCCCATCCTCTCGGCGATCCCCTCGGCAGCTTCGTGACACGGTGCTCTGCTGTCGTGACTTCCACGACAGCAGACAGAGCGCCTCAGTCAACCCCCCACCAGTGACTCCTCCCTGCCTCGCGACGTCCTCCTGATGCTGTCTCCTGCACCCGTGACCACCTGCAGTCTTCCTTTGTCGGCAGTCCAGCATGGCAGCAACAGCCTGCACCCTGTGTCGTGCTCTTCCTCTCCTCGCCGTTTACCCCCAAGTGCTGGGTTACCTCTTTGACGTGTCGCTGCTCCCTTGCGCCATCACTCCGCTGCGCGGTCCCTCTCTCCTAGCCGTTAACCTCGACAGCCGCACAGCACCTTGCTGGTGTTGTACACCGACTGCGGAGCGCCAGACCACCCCCTCTCGTCTCCGTCGCACACCTTCGACTGCCGCAGCAAGCCCCTAGTGCCGATCCTCATCGCCGTTGGTCAGTCTCGTTCTTGCTGTGGTGGTGCATCGGTGTTGCTGTTGCTCTTGTTCTTGCTGTCATGGTGTGCACGCGGTTTGGGAGTTCGTTTGTTCTTTCTTGGATTGGTTGATTCTCGTTTGTGTTCGTGGTGTTTCGTGTCCGTTCGTTGTGTTCGTTTGCCGGGAATCTGTTCCCGTTATTCTTGATTTTCTTTGGATTCACCATCTACACCCCAAGGCAAGTATCTTCTTGTACATTTCGTTTTCTAGTTCAAGCTTTTCCTTGAAAATACTGCAAGTAGATTGTAAATGTGACTCTCTTTGTTTATCGTTGATGATCTCATGTTTTGCCTTATCTATCGCATGATCTAAGAGTCACAACCCTTCATTGATACACTTGTTCACAACTAGTATAATTACGATACATTTCATGCAAAAAGTGTCTTATTTGGTTTCTATCCTGTCTTGGCTTGCTGTTTCGACCCCGATAACAATAGAATATGAACTTGAGTCCTGAATATGAAATATAGCCCCAAGTGTCTAGTTGTCAATAACATCCAGAATTTTTCAATTCCGAGTTACAGTTTAGAAGATATCGCAGTTTTACTTCTGCTGTGTCGGTAATCGCAGATTTATAAAAACTGCTGCACCACTTTGGTTTACAATTATTTTAACTATGCTACCAGTACGTAAATGAATTGAAATTTTTTATGCTAATACTGGACACCCTATAGAACATTCTCTAATTTTCTTAGAATTAATTAATGAATTTTCAACCCTATTTCATATGTATAAATTCAGTTTTACAAATTCTGGCTGAACACAAATGCTGTATAGTTTGCTCTTTTGACATCAATTGCTACAACTTTTATGTATCTTAATTATATGCGTTGGAACCGGGCAGAAGTCTAGTTTCTAGACCTTCTGACGGATCCACGTTTGCTATCTTTTAGCAATGGAAATCGCAGTTTTGGTGCAGCAACGTCATGCTGTCCAGAATTGCAATTCTCGTAATTCTTGATAATCTTAATTTATGTTGACCCTCGAATATGCTTTATAATTATCTTAAACTTGTTCCATATTCTTGATCATGTTTACTTGACCTATTTCGCACACATTCAAGTTTGATTGATGATAATAGTAAATAATAAGCTAGGGTTTAAGGGAAAGGCCATAGTAGTGGACATTATAGGTAAGTGTATTTGGAAGGGGGCACGTGTTTCCTACTTGATACAGCTTCATGAACTAGCTATATTATTATTCGATTCATGAACTAGTATATTATTTCATTCATAAACTAGTATATTATTCGATTCATGAACTAGTTAATTATTTAATTCATGAACAAGTATATTATTATTCGATTCATGAACTAGTATATTATTTGATTCATGAACTAGTATATATTTGATTTATGACTTGTCTTGTTATGAATTGACACATGAACTACTTATATGATTACTCGATTCATGAGCATGGCTTGCTTGATACTTGATACCTGAGTACACCACCCTATAAACTCCACCACTAGGCCTAAACGTAACTGATTGTATGTAGCAACCATGTAGTAAAAGTATAGATGCATGAAGTGCTACCTAGATAGAGTTAAACAATAGACTTAAGATTAACTTGTCACTTGTACACACTTGATACCCTATTTGATGCTCGTTACTTGAGACTTGTTACTTGAGACTTGTTACTTGTTACTTGACACTTGTACGTGATACTTGTTACTTGATGCTTGATACCATTACGTGTTCACTAGCCACTTGTTCTACTACTAGTACTTGTTACCCAATCTTGTCACTTGAGTCGTCTTTCTTGCTAGCTAGTTTCTTGATACCTTCTACTTGTTGCATCCCTATTATATTATGTTATACATTCTCAATTCCAAATCTTATTCCATATTTCTTGCACTTGTTCTCATACCCTTGCTTGTACCATTTGCGGCCCTAACTTGCACTAAGGGCGTTTGTCTTGTTTTCTCTATTTTTTTCCTTTTTTTATATTTATATGTACAGACTTTGGAGACGATTTGCCTGCTGGAATTGGTGACCAGACGTTCTAGGCTTCGCTTGGTGAAAAGACCTACTTTAATTATTTTTGTATTTGAGTTCATTTATTTCTCTTGCTACTTGAATCTTGTAACGGGCTTATAGTCCCGAGTTTTATCTTTTGATCCAGATTTGAAAACTATTTGGGACATTATTATTTTGTTTCAATTGTTTCTGTTGATTAATAAATTATTTATGCATGCGTGGTTGTGTATATCTTGTTATATTTCTTGTTATGATACTGAGTCGACCTACAGCTTATGAATGATGAAAATCATTCGTCGGGCTTCGTCATGCGCTCGTATTCCGTATTTTTGGGAAGCGGGGCGTGACAGTGACGATCAAGGGAGTTATAACTCTCGATGTCACCGCTGGAAAACCCCGGTCACCTGTACAGAGCCAATGGACTTCATGGTGGTGGACGTGAAGGCTGCCTATAACGTGATCCTTGGTCGACCTAGCCTTGCCGCGCTCCAAACCATCCCTTTGGATTACCACATGAAGATGAAGTTCCCCACCCCCGCAGGGGTAGGAGAAGTGAGAGGGAGTTAGGAGGCGGCTCGTAAGTGCTATATGACCTTAATGGGAGGCCCGGTTCTCTCCCTAGAAGCCCTAGAACTCCCACCGGAGAGTAGCCAGACCATCTCTAAACCGGTGGATGAACTAGAAGAAGTGGAATTCTCAGATTAAGACGCCACCAAGACGTTCCGGGTCAGCAAGGCACTCTCCTCCTCCATCAAAGAAGACATCTCCCAGTGCATCAGGGAGAACCGCGATCTCTTTGCATGGACCGCGGCCAACATGCTGGGGATCTCCGAGGAGCTCCTAATGCACCATCTCAGTGTTGCCTTCGTGACGGATCAGGGCCTGTATTGCTACAGGGTTATGCCGTTCGGCTTGAATTATGTGGGAGCTACTTATCAGCACCTCGTGAACAGGGTCTTCCGAGACCAGATTGGCCGAAACATGGAAGTCTATGTAGACGTCATGTTGGTTAAGAGCACCCGAGGACAGGATCATGTCCTCGACCTCCAAGAAGCCTTCGAGGTGCTCAGGAGGCACAATATGAGGCTGAATCTGAACAAGTGCGCTTTTGGAGTCTCATCCGGCAAGTTCTTGAAGTTTATGGTCAGCCAGAGGGGCATAGAGGCCAACCCCGAGAAGATCCAGGCCATTCTTAAAATGGCTCCTCCCTCCGACGTCAAAGAGGCACAGAGTCTTACGAGACGCCTCACAGCAATTGGGCGGTTCCTCTCCAAGTCCGGGGAAAAGTGCCTCCCCTTCTTCAAGGCCCACAGGAGGGCTAAAGGCTTCGAATGGGGGGAGCAGCAACAAAAGTCCTTCGACCAGCTCAAGGCATACTTAGCTAACCCCCCGCTCTTGAGCAAGCCAACCCCTGGGGAGGTCCTCTACCTATATCTCGCCGCGTCGGAGCAAACCCTCAGCGTGGTCCTTGTAAGAGAAAAGGATAGAACGCAGAGGCCCATCTATTATGTGAGTAAGGTCCTCTGGGATGTCGAGCTCCATTACCCGAAGTTGAAGAAGATGGCTCTTACCTTGGTTATGGCGGCCCGAAAGCTCCGCCCCTACTTCCAATCTCATTTGATGGTCATCCTTACTGACCAGCCACTCAAACAAGTTCTCCACAAGCCCGAGACCTCCGGGTGCCCGATGAAGTGGTCCATTGAGCTAAGCCAACATGGCATCAGCTACCGGCCAAGAACAGTAATCAAGGCCCAAGCTCTGGCCGAATTCATTGTGGAGAGCACCATCCCTGAATCTTGCAAGCCATTTCCCGGCCCCCTGGTTTGGACCGTTTATGTAGATGGATCTTCTTGCACCGACGGAAGTGGGGCTGGCGTTATCTTGATCGACCCGAATGCTTTCGTCCTCCAATACTCTCTCCGCTTAAACTTCCCGGCATCAAACAACGAAGCAGAGTATGCGGCCTTCATAGTGAGGCTCTACATGGCTCGCAAAGCTGGAGCCAAGCGAGTCAGAGTCTTCAGTGATTCACAATTGGTCGTCAACCAAGTGTCAGGGGAATACGAGGCAAGAGACGAGCGTATGGCCAAGTACTTGGCAAAGGTTAGGGAGCTTCTAGCCTTATTCGAAGATGTTCAACTCCAGCGAGTTCCTTGAGAGGAAAACGCACAGGCGGATGCTCTCTCTAAGCTTGCCTCCTCGTCCCTCCAAGGTCTAGAATGGACCGTCCTGATAGAGGTCCTCCTCAGACCCAATATTGATGAAGATAGCCTGGAGCCGTTGGAGACCTACCCCCTAACAATTGGGGAGAACTGGATGAAGCCCCTCCTCGAGTACCTAAGAGACGGAGTCCTTCCCGATGATCCGAGAGAGGCGAGGAGGATCAGGACACGAGACGAGCGGTACACACTCCTCGACGGGGTCATGTACAAATGCTCTTACACTAAGATTGACGGCCGTCCCTATCTGAGGTGCCTCTCCCCAGAGGAAGCGCTCTATGCCCTAAAGGAGGCCCATGACGGTCTGTGTGGTGCGCACTTGGGAGCGAGATCCCTCGCCTGGAAACTCTTAAACTACGGCTATTTCTAGCCCATGCTATTGAGTGACTCCGAGGAGTACGTCCGCCAGTGCGACTCCTGCCAGAAATTTGCTCCGATCCGTCGCCTGCCCCAAGCACAACTTACCTGCTTAGCAAGTCCAATCCCCTTTGCAATGTGGGGGATGGATTTGCTTGGACCCTTCCCTCCAGCGCCGGGCCAGCTAAAGTTCTTAATCGTAGCGATAAACTACTTCTCAAAATGGATCGAGGCTGAGCCTCTTTCGACAATCACCGAGTACAAGGTCCAGAAGTTCTTTTGGAAGAAGATCATTTTCCAATTCGGGGTACCTCGCATCCTCGTAACCGACAACGGGACTCAATTCGCGGGAGCGACCTTTCGTAGCTTTTGCACCGATCTCGGCATTCAGCAGCGATTCTCCTCGATAGCTCATCCTCAGTCCAATGGCCAAGCGGAGAACGCAAATCGACAAATCCTCTCTGGCCTGAAGAAGAGGCTCGACAAATCCACTAAGGGGTTGTGGGTCGAACAATTCCTGAACGTGCTTTGGAACTATCGCACCACCAAAAGAGCTCCGACGGGGGAGTCCCCCTTCAACCTCACATATAGATCCGAAGCTCTCATCCCCTTAGAGGTAGGCCTGCCTTCACCCCGACTGATAGCCTACAGTGAAGCACAGAATGCGAACCAGCTTCGCAACTGCCTAGACCTCATAGACGAGGTCCGCAAGAGAGCTGCAATTCGACAAGAAACCTACTGCCGTAGGATCACCCAGTCTTACAACAAGAAGGTACGACCAGCCAACCTTAAGGAGGGAAACCTAGTGCTCTGAAAGTTGTCGATTTCCAACCCAAGCAAAAAGGGCAAGTTGGCACCCAATTGGGAAGGACCGTATAGAGTCTCTAGAGTTATTCGCCCAGGCGTGTATCAACTCGAAGACCCGGGGGGGCAGGAGAATACCGATGACATGGAACGTGGAGCACTTGATGAAGTACCAAGAGGGTGTCTAAACACCGTTCCAAGCAACTTTCCCAAGAGCGCTCCATAGGACATGTCTAAAGTCCTTACTTGTATTTTCTTTTTATCAAAGTGTAAAAGCGGCCCGCAACTGAGAAGCGATCGCCTAATTGTTTTCAATAAAAGCAATCTTTCCCCGCAAGTTCTCTATTTTTGAGTAGTCTAACTCTACTTCGAAAGTTCTCTACTTTTGAGTAGTCTACCTCTACTTACAAAAAAAAAAATCGCATTAAAACGACATGCTTGGAGTCCAACACTTGGTTCGACTCTGCTTCAACTGCTCGCTCCTAAGCGAGTATGAAGTGGATCACCATTCGGAATTGCTCCTACAGCTGTTGATATTTTCAAAATGACACGCTTGGAGTCCAACACTTGGTTCGACTCTACTTCAACTACTTGCTTCTAAGAGAGTACGAAGCGGACCACCATTCGGAATTGCCCCTACAGCTGTTGATATTTTCTAAACGACACGCTCAGAGTCCAACACTTGGTTCAACTCTACTTCAACTACTTGCTTCTAAGCGAGTACGAAGCGGGTCACCATTCGGAATTGCTCCTACAGTGGTTGGTATTCTCAAAACAACAAGTTCTGAGTCCAACACTTGGTTCGACGCAACTTTTGCTACTCACGAACGAGTAAGTATAAAGCGTCCCACCATTCGGAATTTCTCCTACAACTATTGACAACTACAAACGCTAGCAAAACACACAAGTTCAAAAACAAGTACTATTTCATTAAAGTTCGAGAGACAAGTCTAATTACAAACCAACTACTAACCTTTACATTGAGATACAAAACTTGTGAAGCCAAAGATTACAAGAACATAGAGAGTTACTTCAGCCCCTCCTAGGGGCGGGGATACTTCGGTTAAGAAACACACGGGGGCGACGAATGCTGTGCTGCTGACGCCCTACTTCTGTGGACGTCCCTAGGTCGGTGAGCTGCGAAGCATCGTCTGCACCTAATTTAACGGTAGCCCCAACAGATGCTCCGCTCGACGAAGCTGCCACGCCAGTTTGTGCATCTCCAGGGTCTCGATGTATGGGCGACGAGCGAAGCGCGAGCTCGCGGAACGATATCCCCCTGTTATACACCTCCCGAGTGCAAGAGGTAGTTCTGACAGTGCTTCTCTCAGATCGTGGTCAAAGACGAGCGACCTCCGCCTTGAGCTCGACGATTCGCTCTTTAAGCAAGTCTTCCTTCACAGTTATCTTCAAACGAGGCAGTCGCATCGAGCCTGTACCACGAGAGCCATCGGTGATCGTTCGCCGAAGGTGAGCAACCTCCATGCTCTTATCGAAGGTTACCTTCTTCAGCTCGTCCCTCTCCGCTGTCACCTTAGACAGAGAGTGATGAAGGCGCTTAAGCTTCAAGCCGAGGTTGGTAGCTGCCGACGAGCCCACATCATCGCCTTCGGGGGTCGTCTCGTTAATCATATCTTCCAACCGTCTCCTCTTTGTGTCTCGACGAACTAGGGTCGATCTCAGGTGATTCAGCTCACACTTCGCTTTACGAAGATCTGACTCCACTTCGCGAAGCCGCTTTTGGTTCCTCGCGAGCCCCAATCTTGTCGCCTCTATAATAGCCTTGAGACGAGCCACTTCGGCCATTTGAGGCACTTCGACGACTTGTAGCGCTTCGACAATCTGAAAAGAACCAAATCATAGAGCTACTAAGTTTACACGACTCGTGCCCAAAAACTCAGAAAAACGAGACAAAGTTCGAAACTTCTCCAACACTTAGACAAAAAAAGAGAAATTTTTTCATTCAAAGCAAAAGGCGGTGACCAGTCCGCAACGAGGCAATACATAGAGAACAAAAAAAAAACAACTAAGTCAAGGAGCCACCTCGAGGTGCTGCTCCGAGGCACTCTCGCTCGGCAATGTCACGAGCGCCCTTCGGGATTCGCCACCTCCTCTTCACCTCCTTCGGCTTCTTCACCATCCCCTTTTAGGCTCGACCTCGGCTAGGAGAATGATCTCCTCTCCTTCTACCGGGTCGTAGAGGTGGTACCCCGAGCTGTCAAAGTCAGGGAGACGAGCCGGAACATGCTTAAGGGCCCGAGCGTAGGCCTCCTCCATGTTGGTCATTATACGGGCCTCCGCCTCGTCTTGGATGGCCTTCCTCGCCTCGTCCACCTTAGCCTCCCGCTCCTTCAGTGCCTCCTCTGACGCCTTCAGGGCCTTCACCAGCTCCTCTTCGACACGAGCCTTCTCCTTCTCCAACTCCCCGACCTTCGCCGCTTCGGCCGCTGTGCGCTCGAGCGCCTTGGCAAGAGTAGCCTCTAGGACGCCGACCTCGGCAGATCGGGATGCTGAGAGCCGTTGCTCAACCTCGAACAACTTCACTTCCTAGGCACGCTCTGCCCGCTCTCGGTCATTCGACGCCTTCAGCTCCTTCTCCTGCTCAGCAAACTGTTTGAGCATGTGGCTGAATTGGCAGGTGATCTGAAAATAGAAGACGAAGAACGTGAGAATCAACGACCGTGAACCCCAAAATTTAGAAGGACAGAGCAAGAACACTTACCGACATCGTCGCTCGAGCGATCTCCAACGCGTCGCCGCCGATCGTGCCAGCCTTCAGCGCTGCGCAATCCTTCGGGGTCGGCAAGTGGCGTACGACCTGCATACTCATACCGCATCACCGAAGAAGCCATCGAGCTTCATCACTCTCCATTTCGAGATGAAGAACTTCTTATGTTCCTCAGTGAGGATGGCCTCTGCTTCGGTCGTAAGCGGCGGCACCTCGAGGGCCAGTGCAGCTCCGACCGAGAACGCCCTGCTCGAAGACTCGGGGGCCGCGACTAAGGAGAGTGTGACCTGTGGAGCCAAGGGGGAGTCGCTGACCGAGTCAACGACGGTCGTAGGAGCTAAGGGCGTCTGAGCTGCTCGGCCGGAAGGAGGCCCCGTCGTCGTCCTCTTCCTCTTCTTGTTGTTCGGTGCCTTCGCCACTACCGCGCTTCTCTTCGCCATGAGAGCCTTGAAGCCCATGCTGGGGGCTTCTGAAGAAGAAAAATTAGAGAAAGAGTTAGTGATATAAAAAGCAAAATATATAAGCAAAGGGAAAAGAAGCAAAAATAGACGGAGCGTACTAGGATCGATCGGACTGAGACCCCCACCGAAAAGGACCTCCTCGGTGATATCTTTCCAACCAGGGGTCGGATCTTCGACACGACCCCCTCTTCTTCCTTAGTCAGCACCGGCTCGGCCTTCGCCCACTTCGGAACATCCTCCTTCCACACCGTCGGAAAGCTCCACGGCTTGGGGCCCTGGATCAAGAAATACTTCTCCTTCCAATGCTTGATGGAGTCCGGGTTCTCGATCAGTTTGACCCCCTCCTCGGCGACAAGTAGTACCTATACTCCATCTTGCTCATTCGACAGATCTGGTAGAAGCTGCGAAGTATGACGAGCTGAGGTTGGACGCCCACCGCCTGACTTTGGAGGATGAAGGCGATGACATGTCACCACATGTTCGGCATGTACTGCACCGGACTCAAGCCATACCATTGTAGCACCTCGACTACGAATGGTGGCAGGGGTAGCCGAAGGCCGGCATTGAGTGCATCGTATGGGAAGACGCAGGTGTCTGGCGATGTCCCCGTGCATGCTCGGAAGCCTAGACTGGGGAGGAGCAGGGTGTACTCCTTCGGGATCCGGAACCCCTTCCTAATTCGATGAAGATCCGCATCGGTCATAACTGAGGGGATTTTGTCAACCTCGGACTGTTCTCCTCGTAGGCGGCCGATCTCCCTTGCATTGCCTTCGACAAAATGTCTCCGGAGTAGCTCCTGACCATTTCAAGGCTCAACAGTGTCGACGGTAGCCGACCCAGTGCACCAGCCCCCCTCACGTTCTCCACTATAGTCTCGACGATGGCCGGCCTCGCCACTTCCTTCCCCTTGCTCGGGGGGACCACTAAAGCTCGGTCGGTTTCTTAGTCCGAGGTGGAGGTCTCATTCCCCGACGATACTCTAGAAATCTCAAGTTAAGGTTAAGATAATTTACCTTGAAGTGACATCTACAGTCGGAACAGCTCGCCGAAAAGTTAATCGCTTGGCCACAAATGCTAGCAGTGCCGCTCGAGAGCAAAAAATGGCTTGAGTGAAAAGTGAAGTGAAAGTGAGAAGTAAGAAATGAGAAGATGGGGAGGCGGTGAAAACTTATAGCATTAAGGAAGATTCGGGTGGGCTTTCGAATGCTTTGGGCCCCCACAGCGGCCCACC
This sequence comes from Hemerocallis citrina, assembly GCA_017893485.1. Taxonomy (NCBI): domain Eukaryota; kingdom Viridiplantae; phylum Streptophyta; class Magnoliopsida; order Asparagales; family Asphodelaceae; genus Hemerocallis; species Hemerocallis citrina. Next base: position 387,156,425 of record CM030358.1, on the reverse strand, counting down.
AGAAGCCTAAATGCCAAAATCCTCGTGATCCACGCCTCTTGCCTCAGGATCTGCGCCAGATCTTCATCAGACGACCCAGATCGGGTTACATCGCTCGGAACCCAAATCCGAGCAACTATGACACCGAGCTGCGTATTGGAGAAAAACAACTTTGTTCCCGTGATTCGCGCCTGATCTCAATCAGACGGCTTAGATTTCGCCGCGTCGACAGAAATCACGTTTTCTCGTGATCCACGCCTTTTTGCCTTGTGGTTTGCGCCAGATCTTCATCAGACGGTCCAGATCGTGCCACGTCGCTTGGAACCCAAATCCGAGCAACTGTGACACCGAGCTGTGTATTAGAGAAAAACAACTTTTTCCTTGTAATTCGTGCTTGATCTCAATCAGATGGCTCAGATTTTGCTGCATCGACAGAAATCACGATTTCTTATGTTCCACGCATTTTTGCCTCGTGATTTGCACCATATCTTCATCAGACGGCCCAGATCGTGCCACGTCGTTCAGAATCCAAATCCGAGCAACTATGACACCGAGCTGCGTATTGGAGAAAAATAACTCTCCTCATGATTCGTGCCTGATCTCAATCAGATATCTCAGATTTCGCCGCGTCGACAGAAATTACGTTTTCTCGTTATCCACGCCATTTTTGCCTCGTGATTCGCGCCTGATCTTCATCAGATGGTCCAGATCGTGCCACGTCACGCGGAACCCAAATCCGAGCAACTGTGACACTAAGCTGCGTATTGGAGAAAAATGATTTTCTCCTCGTGATTCGCACCTGATCTCAATCAGATGGCTCAGATTTTGCCTGCATCGATAGAAATCACGTTTTCTCGTGATCCACGCCTCCTGCCACGTGCCGATGCCAGATGGACGCCCAGATTGCGCCACGTCGCTCAGAATCCCAATCCGAGCGACTGGCACACCGAGCTGCTCATACAGAGAAAATGCTGCCGAGCCATGAGAACCGTCTGACCATCTCAAAATTCGTGCCACAACCTAATGAACATCCCTGATTCAGCCATGTGGCTGAATATAGATCCATCGTCGGATCGTCAAGATATTCGCGCTGATGTCAAATGGACGTCCCAGATTGTGCCACGTCGCTCGGAATCCCAATCCGAGCAACTGGCATTCGAGCTGCCTATATGGAGAAAATTCTGTCGAGCTACATGAGCCGTCAGATCACATTAAAATTTGCGTCACGACTCGATCAAGGCTCTAGATTCGCCCACGTCGCTCAGCACTACCCTACCGTCTGATCGTTCAGGATTTCGAGCCGACCACTGATGGACGCCTCATATCACGCCACGTCGTTAATAGGTTGATTAAACTTATTTTTTATTTATTAAATTCGAATTATTTATTTAAAAATTACAAAAAAAATGATTAAAAATTCAGAAAAATTAATTAAAAATTCTTTAAAATAATTATAAATTCGAGGAAATATTTTTGAGCCCCCGGGTAAATAATTGTTGGTTAGATTAATTAATTAATGCTCCCGAAAAATAAATCATTGCCTTGTAGAATTAAGTAAATAGTTCGAAAAAATAATTAAAAAATCAGAAAAAATCACCAAAAATTCAGAATGGCCTAAAAGCAAACTTGCGTACATTACTAGCTCAGAAAAGCACCATCACCCCTCAAACGAGATTCGAAGACCCTTTGAGAACTCTGATAAAGCCATATACACCATTAAAACACAAAACTACTCCCCAAAGGCTGTAACGCATAGTCTTTGGGAGTGGGGGGCTCGTGATATGGCTAAAAATGGGGTTAAATCAGAACCGTTCAAAGTGGGCACGAATCTTAAAGTTACAGGGACAAGATGGTAATTTCACCTACAGACGGGTCCGAATTGGGAACCGGGCTCTCTTCTTGGACCCGCTAACCCATGAACGGATCTGTTCGGCTGAGAACGGGTCTCAACCGTTAGGGATCAGTTCAACAGGATATGAGGAAATCCTGGCTCGTCCTTATTCTGAGGAGGTGGTTCCAACCACCCCTATCTAGCTACACCGGGAAGTAGGGATTCATTTTGATCCTGAAACAGATCCCCACGGCGGATATAAATACCCCCTACCTCCTACTGTCACAGGTGATCACTCTTTGTCGACCTAAGCTCTTCCCCTTTTCTTTACTGAGTACTGACAAGAGCGTCGGAGGGTTCGTCGCCGGATCCATCCTGGTGTCTCGAACGTTTGTGCAGGTCCACGGGAGCACCTAGGAGTCAACTTGTTCACAAGGGAAGAAGTAAGATTCAGCCTGTTCGAGTTCCTACGAATCTACAAATTCTGTCTATTGCCCCCACACCAGATTCAGCGGTAACAAGAAGTGTGCGTACCTAGGTGGACATTAGATATGTGAGTTTGTTGTTTGGATCATAAATGCTTGTAATGAAATTTGAAATATTTGTATGTCTATATTCGACAAAAAAACGAAGAAGAAAATATTTATCGTAAGTGGGTTGATTGTTTCCGCGCACATAGAAGATGAATTATTTGTTTTCTCCTACTGTTATAATTACCTTTTAATTATTTTTTATTATTATTGACGTTAAATTGGGATAATTTTATTCATTATTGACTTATCTATTTTAGTTGTTTTAAAGTATGTTATTCTAGTTCTAGTCTATTTGTTCTATAACTTTTGTGTTTTATGGAAACACGTTTTGTTATTGAAGTTTGGAATGTGGCGAATATAGCTTTTTCTTTTTCTATTAGTGTTTGCAGTTTATAGTTTTGAATGACGTAATGTTTGATTTTAGTTTGTCACTTTTTTGTGGCGGATACTACAATAATTACATTATAATTAACCATTTTTACTTGAATTTTATTTTCTTTCTATTATTGCTTTGAATATATTATTTTTTTTAACGTAGACATCATTTTTCTTCTCTTTTTTCTTTTTTCTTTCTTAAAATTCTGTCTTTCATATTATTATGAACTTTTATGTTTACTCATTTATTTTGCTTTTACTGTTACGCATTATATTAGTTTCAATTACACTCATTAAATTATCACTTCGACTATTAATTTCTTTTTTTATTATTCCTATTATGCTCTAAATTTTTGATTTACATTCATTTTATATATATACTTTAATTTTACGATGTTATTATTATTATTATTATTATTATTATTATATATATATATATATATATATATATATATATATATATATATATATATATACTGTATAAAAAATATATATATATATATATATACAGTATATATTTTTTATACAGTATATATATATATATATATATATATATATATATATATATATATATATATATATATATATATATATATATATATATATATATATATAAACATTTTTTTCATTACTGTATATTGTCTCATTAATTCCAATATGTTTTAACATGATTTGAATATTTTTATTTATATAAATATAATGTACTTATACACACTATATTTTTTTTCCTATCTCGTTTACGACTTATACTCAACGCAATTGTTATTACCTACTATTTACTACTTTTGTTATACTTGCTCTTCACTACTAATAGCTACTTATTAATTGTATTACTTTATTTTATTATTTTTATACTTTTACTGCTATAATATATTATAGTCGTTTGTTACCTTAATATTATGAATTTTTATCCTCCTTGTTATTTTCTTACTACATATACTTTCTACTATTTACTGTATATTTTATGATATATGATTATTTATGCTAACTTACTACACTACATAGTTATTTCTCATTCACAATTGCATTTAAGCTTATGTATTCACTTCATTTTATTTTCTTCTCCTTACTTTTATATTATTACCACTAATTTCTACTATTTATATTCAACATTTATGACCTGTACCTTTTCATTCTATTATTGTAATTATCTACTTTTTCTATCCCACACTTTTACTCCTATTTTTATATCACCAATTTCAAAACTTAAGATCATACTTAATTAAGCAATCAATATCCAAGTAAATATGAGAGATTACATCATTTCACTCACCATTTTGTTGCAACCGGATGTCGAGAAGGCAAACCTACAACTAGACATCAATGGAGGCAAACTTGCAACTGGATGTTGGGGAGGCAAAAACTGCAACCGAATATGCAGACGGCAACCTGCAACCTGATGTCTTAGAGGCAAACTTGCAACTTGATGTCAAGGAGACAAACCTGCAGCTAGACATCAATGAGGCGAACCCACAACAATTTTATTTTTTTTTTACTTTAATGACCCCCTACTTTTAGTTTTATATATATATTATTTACCCCTATTCCATTCTTTTGTACTAGTTTATACTATTTTATAATGTTTTAAAGCTTAGACTACACTACTTCAACTTTATTATTTATAATATGGTTATACTTATATACACATTAACTCAACCATTTTATCATCTATACTTACTTCTATGTTGACAATATGTTCTTTACCATCATCATTATTATTATTTTTCATCCTATACCATCACCATTTACTATTAACTATTTTCTCTATCTTAGTATTATCATTATATATATATATATATATATATACATGCATACTTTATCTTTACATATGTTAGTATTTTTGTACTTTCATACTATTTCATTTTTCATGGCTTATCTTATATTTGTTTGCTACTTATATAATATGATTTTTATTATTCACAGTTATTTATTATTTTCTTTTTATTTCTATACAATTAATATTATATATTATTCCAATATTATATATTATTTCATTTACTATTATTATACTTGTTTTACTACTACAACTACTTACAATTTTTAAATTGTAGTATTGTTCGTTTTATCATATATTCCAAACACTTATTTGCATATATAATACCCTAAGTTAGTTTTCTTGCTATACTTGGCAATTTACAAATATTTTGATATACTAATCAGTATTCTATATATTAATTTTAAATCGCATATATGGTTATTATATTGCTTTGACAAATGAATTTTTGTGTGTGTTTTTATATACATCATTACTCTTACTATTACACTTATCTTATAATTTTTAACAAAATTCAACACTTATGTTTTTATTTTTTTATTTTATTTTCAGACTATTATTATCATTATTAATATTATTTTTGCCTAGCTAAATTTGTTGGTGTTTCAACATATCTTTGATTGATTATCTTCCCAGATCTATTTTTTTATCACCTTCAAGTTGTATTTCTTGTGTTACTTTTATTATTATTTGCTTTTGCCATTATTTATGTTCTTAACTTTTCTCTTTTAGCTTCTTATTTTGTATGGTTGTCCTTATTATCTTTCTTACTATAATGATCTTTTGCGATGTTACTTGATCAGTAATCATTTTTTCAGGTTGATTTTTTCATATAATTTGCATTTTATGATTTTATACAAATGTTTCGTGTTTAATATTTTGTTTTACTGACTAAACTTATTGTTATTTGTTACTTTAGATGGTTTTCTTTTACTCGTATTCTTATCTAAGTTTTGTGTTATTTTCTTTTGTCTATTTTCATTAGTTCTTAAATTCATAGTGCCTTGTGTGATATGGCTAAAAATGGGATTAAATCGGAGTCGTTCAAATCGGACATGAATCTTAAAGCTCAGGGGTAAAATGGTAATTTCACCTACAAACGAGTCTGAAATGGGAACTAGGTCTTTCTTCAAGACCCAATAACCCACGAACGGATCCACCTCAACTGGGTACGGGTCCCAACCCGAAATGAACCCGGTCCAGCAGGATAGAATTAGGGTTTCTGATTAATCCAAATCAACGGCCCTGATTCATATCTATCCGTTCACTGGAAATTAGGGATTACATTCCTAATCTGATCACAGGGATTACATTCCTTATCTGATCACAGGGATTACATTCCTAATCTGATCCCTAAGGCGACTATAAATACCCCCCATCCACCACCATTAAGGGGTAATCAATACTTTTCCAGTTTAAGTTCTTGCTTAATCATTCAGATTACTGACAAGAGCGTCGGAGGGTGCATCGCCGGGATCCATCCCGGTGTCTCGCACTTTTTGCAGGTTTGCAGCAGCGGCAAGAGACCAAGTCAACACACTGGTGAAGGTCAACAGGTTTGCCTTGTTCGTTTTCTCAAGAATCCACAAATTCTATCCGTTTTCTCCCACACCAAAATCAGCAGCAACAGATTGGCACCGTCTGTGGGAATCGAAAAAGCAACCTGACCTAACTTCATCAACGATACTAGTTTTAAGCCATGCATCCAAAACAGAAGGGGAAGGCAGCAGTCTCCAACCGAAGAACCACTTCTCTTCCTCCTCTCCCTCCTCCGGTTCAAGGTTCTCCTACTCAATTGGCCCCTCAAGGGTCTCGGGGGCTGCCCAGGGGGGCTCCCGTCAGAGTCGTCCGAAGCAACATCCTCCTCATGACCAAGTCACGGGTCCCAATCCTTCAGTTGAATCCCTGCCTTCTCAAAGCCCTCTTGAGCGGGATCTTCGTCAAGTAATTGCCGACCGCCAAAAGGGAGTCGACCTTAGAACTCGCCTGAATGGATGGCGAGCCCTTGGTCGAGTCCATCAACCCGAGAACTCAGGGGCTTCAAGAATCTGAACCCCACGACGACCGAGGACTAGAAGATCCCCTCCCTCGAGGAGGCGAAGAGAATCCCCTCAGCGTCATCGGCGGAGAACTCATTCTCCAGTAAGCCGAGCCATACATAGGGACCACCAAGCTGGAGAGGCACCAGTCACAAGGGCAGATCTTCAAGACTTCCAAGCGACAGTCTTAAGGGCCCTCAATATCGCCCCAAAGAACGACCAGAGGCCACCTACTCATGAGCCAGCTAGGAGCCACCGCCTTCACACTCCCAGTCCTCGTCCATCTCCAAGCTACCATCGCCGCAGCCCCAGTCCACCCTCGTACGAAGATGAGTCCCGGGGCTCGGCAAGATATGATCAAAGAGAAGACTCAGTCTATCGCTGTCTCCACGAGATGGAGAGGCGCCTCGGCCGAATTGACATGGAAGAAGAGCAGCGGGCGATAAACCTCCGCCCGAGCAGACCTCCATTCTCCTGCACCATCATGGAGGCCCCCATCCCAGAGAACTTCAAGCTGCTTCACTTCGAGTCATATACCGGAGAGTCGGACCCCGCGGATCACATAGAGAGTTTCAAAACTCTTATGATGATCCACCATGCTTTAGACGCCATCCTCTGCAAGGTCTTCCCTGCCACGTTGAAGGGGTCTGCACGAGAATGGTACTCCCGACTCACCCCGGCCTCCATCTTCTCATTCGATCAGTTCAAAGGGCTCTTCCTTACTCATTTCGTGAGTAGCTGCCGGGCCGAGAAAACAAGTGTATCTCTGGTCACCCTCAACCAAGAAAAGGGAAAACGCCTAAGGGATTACGTTCGACGCTTTACCACCGAAGCCCGGTCTATTCCCTCCCTCAACCAGTCAGTAGCCTCTGCCGCATTCGAGCGCAACATCACTAATGCCAACCTCAGGGCATCCCTTACCAAGAAGCCTCCTCGGGACTTCTCAAAGCTCCTACTCAGGGTGGAGAAGTTCATACGGGCGGAAGAGGCTTTCAACCCCCTTGCTCTTGAGGAGACATCTTCCGGGAACAAACGAAAGAGTACGAGCGAAGAGGGGTCCCAAAAATTCCAGAAGGACAGTAATGGCCAGTGCCGCCCGACTCCACGTTTTGAGAAGTTCACCCCCCTCATTGCTAATATATCAGAAGTTCTTATGGAGGTGGATAAGGAAGGACTACTCCGTGCTCCCCCTAGAATGAATACACCTGGCAAGAAGAGGAACAAGGATAAGTGGTGCCGCTTTCACAGGGACCACAGCCACGACACGGATGATTGTCGGGCTCTCAAGGAGGAGATCGAAGAACTCATACAGCAGGGGCACCTGACCAAGTTCGTCCAAAAAGTGGGGGCCGAGCTTCCCCCCTGAGGAACCAACAAACGAACATAAAGGCCCGCCGAGCTTCACAACTCGGCTCCTCCCAAGAGGTCTTCACCTCATCGTAGAAGTAGGATTTTGATTTTCAATAAGACCGATGCTTGTAACTCGGCCAATAGCATGTAATAATGGCTCGCCCTATTGAAGCGGTCACTTAGTTTATCTCAATAAAACTTTACATTTTTTATTGAAAATTATTGCTCTTGCCTCTTCTCTATCTCTTCGAGTCACATCTACGACTCGTTAATGGTGAGTTCGGAGTCCAGCTTCTTCTACATGGCTGCTCCCGTAACTCACTAAGCTCTAACAACGAGTTTGGAGTCCGACACTTGGCTCGATTCCGCTTCAAATAACTTTCTCTTCAGCAAGTTAGAAGTGGTTCGCCATTCGGAATTGCTCCTACACCTCGTTAGCCCTCTCTTAAAACGACGAGTTCGGAGTCCAACACTTGGCTCGATTCCGCTTCAAATAATTAACTTGCTCTTCAGCAAGTTAGAAGTGGTTCGCCATTCGGAACTGCTCCCACAATCATTGATACTCTCTTAAACGACGAGTTCAGAGTCCAACACTTGGCTCGATTCCGCTTCAAATAACTTGCTCTTCAGCAAATTAGAAGTGGTTCGCCATTCGGAACTGCTCCCACAACCGTTGATACTCTCTTAAAAGACGAGTTCGGAGTCCAACACTTGGCTCGATTCCGCTTCAAATAACTTGCTCTTAAGTGAGTTAAAAGTGGTTCGCCATTCGGAACTGCTCCTACAACCGTTGATTCTCTCACCTAAACAGCGAGTTCGGAGCTGAAGCTCTCCCCTAAAGTTACTCCTCAAACTCGTCTCCCAAATGGCTCTCTCCCAGAGCCGAACTCTTCACTCCGCTCACCTCCAAAGCGGACCTCTTCTCAACAAGTTCGGAGCACAACTCTCTCTTAGAGTTCCTCCTCACACTCGTCTCACAAATGGCTCTCTCCTAGAGCCGAGCTCTTCACTCCGCTCGCCTCCAAAGCGGACCTCTTCTCGACGAGTTCTCAGCACAACTCTCCCCAAGAGTTCCTCCTCAAACTCGTCTCCCAAATGGCTCTCCCCCAGAACCGAGCTCTTCACTCCGCTCGCTTCCAAGGCGGATCTCTTCTCGACGAGTTCTCAGCACAACTCTCCCTAAGAGTTCCTCCTTAAACTCGTCTCCCAAATGGCTCTCTCCTAGAGCCGAGCTCTTCACTCCGCTCGCCTCCAAAGCGGACCTCTTCTCAACGAGTTCGGAGCTCACAACTCTCTCCTAGAGTTGCTCCTCAAACTCGTCTTCCAGATGGCTCTCTCCTAGAGCCGAGCTCTTCATTCCGCTCACCTCCAAAGCGGACCTCTTCTCAATGAGTTCGGAGCTCACAACTCTCTCCTAGAGTTGCTCCTCAAACTCGTCTTCCAGATGGCTCTCTCCTAGAGCCGAGCTCTTCACTCCGCTCACCTCTAAGGCAGACCTCTTCTCAACGAGTTCGGAGCACAATTCTCTCCTAGAGTTCCTCCTCACACTCGTCTCACAAATGGCTCTCTCCCAGAGCCGAGCTCTTCACTTCGCTCGCCTCCAAAGCGGACCTTCTCTCAACAAGTTCGGAGCACAACTCTCTCCTAAAGTTCCTCCTCACACTCGTCTCACAAATGGCTTTCTCCCAGAGCCGAGCTCTTCACTCCGCTCGCCTCCAAAGCGGACATCTTCTCAACAAGTTCGAAGCACAAATCTCTCCTAGAGTTCCTCCTCATAAATGGCTCTCTCCCAGAGCCGAGCTCTTCACTCCGCTCGCCTCCAAAGCGGACCTCTTCTCGACAAGTTCGGAGCACAACTCTCTACTAGAGTTCCTCCTCACAAATGGCGCTCTCCCAGAGCCGAGCTCTTCACTTCGCTCGCCTCCAAAGCGGACCTCTTCTTGATAAGTTTGGAGCACAACTCTTTCTAGAGTTGCTCCTCAAACTCGTCTCCCAGATGGCTCTCTCCTAGAGCCGAGCTCTTCACTCCGCTCGCCTCCAAAGCGAACCTCTTCCCAACGAGTTCGGAGCTCACAACTCTCACCTAGAGTTGCCCCTCAAACTTGTCTTCCAAATGGATCTCTCCTAGAGCCATGCTCTTCGCTCCGCTCGCCTCCAAAGCGGGCTTCTTCTAAGCGAGTTCGGAGCTCAAAACTCTCCCATTGAGTTACTCCTTCCTCTCACTTCAAAGAATGGGTCTTCCCATGGCTCTTACGAGGGCCTTCCTAGCACATCTTCTCCACCCCTAGGAGTGGAGCTCCTCTTCAAAAATCTCCAAAACCAAACAGCACATCACCAAGTTTAGGAGCTCTTCACCTCTCCTATACGCCGACCCCCTTTCTCGTCGAGCTTCGACCCCTCCTCCGTCGCCGAGCTCACCTCAATGAGCTCGCTATGGCCGAGCTCCTCTACGCCGAGCTACCGAGCTACTATGGACAGAGGGTGAGCTACCGAATCACCGAGCCGAAGGGACGAGGTACCGACCTCCACATATGGAGAAAAATGCCGCCGAGCTAGTTTCACCGTCAGATTGTCTCAAAATTCGTGCTAGAACATGATGAACGGTTCAGATCGCGCCACGTCTCCACAAAATGACAAGATAACGTTTTCTCGAAATTTGAGCCTCTTGTCTCGTGATTCGCACCATGATCGTGATCAACCGTCCAGATTGAACCGCGTAGCTCGGATCTGAAATCCGAGCTACCAATCTACCGAACTGCAAAGTGGCAAAAAATATGCCTCAAAATCCGTGCTCGGATTCGCCGAACAAGCAAGCAGATAAAGAGGAAGAAAGAAAAAGAGGCTAACGGGTCGGGGTCGGATCCGATACCCATGAGCCGACCCATACCCTTCTTGGCTTCTTCATTCTTCTCCTTCTTCTTCAGTCTTCCCGCCAAAGTACCCAACACTTCTCATCTTCTTCACTGTGCGAAAGAACAAGGCAGAGGAGAGAACCCGAATGACTCTCCTCCCCTTCTTCTTTCTTCTCAGGGATGAGCTCTGCCATGGCCGAGCTACCGAGCCGAAGGGACGAGGTACCGACCTCCACATATGGTGAAAAATGCTGCCGAGCCAGTTTCACCGTCAGATTGTCTCAAAAAATGTGCTAAAATATGATGAACGGCTCATATCGTACCACGTCTCCACAAAACGACAAGATAACATTTTCTCGAGATTTGAGCCTCTTGTTTCGTGATTCACACCATGATCGTGATCAACCGTCCAGATTGAGCCACTTAGCTCGGATCTGAAATCCGAGCTACCGAGCTACCGAAGTGCAAAAAAAAAAACAAAAAAACAAAAAAACGAAAAAAACAAAAAAACAAAAAAAACCACGAGGGTTGGGTTCGGACCCGTTAGGGTCCCAAACCCGAACCCCACGTCACCTCCTCTCCTTCTCCAATCTCCCGCCAAAACAAACCAGAGGAAAAGAAGAACCCAGCTTCAAGCTCTCCACTTCACCGAACTCTGTCTCCGAAGCTTCATCTCCCATCGTCAAGCTCACAACACTCCAACCTCCACTCTGAGCTCTGCTGCTTCCTCACCGAGCTCCACCTCGGACGAGCTCCATCACCGAGCACGACCCCATCGCCGTGCCTATCTCATCTATCTGCCGAAGCCAACAAACGAAGCTCCACCATGGCATCGTCTCCGAGCTCCTCTCCAAAGGCCATCTACAATGCCGAGCTGAACCCATCGCCATGCCGAGCTCCACTTCCAACGAGCTCCCTCCGTCCTCGAGCTCCTTCGTCACAAAGCTCCGACCACATCCACAATGTCGAGCCCTACTCCACCTCCGAGCTCCGATGCCGAGCTCCACCTTCGTCTCCTTTGCGAGCTCACCTCCAACACCGAGCTCGTATACACACCGTCGAAGCTCTCTGATCCACTATGTCGAGCTCCCACTGTCGAGCTTGCCTAATACCATCAACAAGCTATCGTCGAAGCTCTCCTACGGTCGAGCTCTGCCACTTCCTCGCCGAGCTCCGCCGCCTCCCTCGTCGAACCCCTAGCTCCTCCCTCATCTCTGAGCTCTTCGCCAACCTCCTCAACGAACCGCTCATCACCGCGTCAAGCTCGATCCCCTGTGCCGGGCTCCTCCTCCTCGAGCTCTAGTGACGCCCTCGTCGTATGACTCTGCATCTGAGCCGGAGTCGGAGGTATGGTCGGGGTCGAAGGTGTAGACGATTGAGCATCTCTCGCCATCGGGGAGGCGCCGGAGGAAGGAGAGGGACGAAGCAGGAGGGGGACGAAGCAACAAAGCAAAGAAGAGAAAGAAGCAGCGGGGGAAGAAAGAAAGAAAGAAAGAAAGGGAAAAAAAGAAAGAAAAAAGAAAAAAAGGAATATATATATATATATATATATATATATATATATATATATATATATATATATATATATGCCACGTGGCATTGCCACGTGGCGACAACACCAATACTTCGACAGTTACGGAGGAGACGAGCCGAGCCGAGTGGACGAGGTACCGACCTTGAAATTGGAGAAAATACCCTACCGACCTACACGCGCCGTCCGATCTTCTCAAAATACGCGTCACGACACGATCCACGCTCAGAAACGCGCCACGTATCCAGAACGTGATCTGCTTTGTTTTGCGCGCCATTTGATCACGATCGACGTCCAGAAATGCGCCACGTGTCCAGGTAATATTTTATTAATTAATTAATTAATTAATTTGTTTTAATTATTTAAAAAATCCGAAAAAATATTTAAAAATCTAAAAAAATTAATTAAAAATTCTAAAAATAATTATTAATTCAGAAAAATTATTTTAAAATTCTGAAAAATATAATTATTTAATTAGAATAATTAATTAATATTTTCGATAATTAATTATTTAATTCGGAAAATGAATAAAAAATTCAAAAAAAATAGGAAAAAATCAGAAAAATCTGGAAAAATCACCAAAAATCCAGAAAATTCTAAGGATATTTTTTGGGCATTTTACAAAGTCCAAAATAACACTGTTGCATATTAAATCGGGGCCGTTCAAATCGGACACGAATCTTAAAGCTCAGGGGTAAAACGGTAATTTCACCTACAAACGGGTCTGAAATGGGAACTGGATCTTTCTTCAAGGCCCAATAATCCACGAACGGATCCACCTCAACTGGTTATGGGTCCCAACCTAAAATGAACCCGGTCCAGCAGGATAGAATTAGGGTTTCTGATTAATCCAAATCAACAACCCTGATTCATATCTATCCATTCACTGGAAATTAGGGATTACATTCCTAATCTAATCACAGGAATTACATTTCTTATTTGGTCACAGGGATTACATTCCTAATCTGATCCCGAAGGCGACTATAAATACCCTCATCCACCACTATTAAGGGGTAATCAATACTTTTCCAGTTTAAGTTCTTGCTTAATCATTCAGATTACTGACAAGAGCGTCTGAGGGTGCGTCGTCGGGATCCATCCCGGTGTCTCGCACTTTTTGCAGGTTCGCAGCAGCGGTAAGAGACAAAGTCAACACATTGGTGAAGGTCAACAGGTCAACAGGTTTGCCTTGTTCGTTTTCTCAAGAATCCACAAATTCTATCTGTTTGCTCCCACACCAAAATCAGCAGCAACATTGTGTTTATAGTGTATTCAAGTTTTAAGGAAGCTTTTGATTCCTTTGTGTGCTTTAAAGTATTATTGACTAATTTATATTAGTTATGATAATTATGCTATAGAAATTCGTATGCATTGATTGATTATCTAGTTGCTTCCAATAAGTTATTGCATATTTTTACATTTTATATATCTTCTTGGAATTAGTTTTATGCCCTACGGGTTTTTGCTTATCCTTGTTGCCCTATCGGTTTTCAAATTTACTTTACTGTTCTTATCATAAGTTATTTTCTTTATTAGCGACCCAATGTAATTAGAAAATAAAGATAGAATGAGTTTCCAAAATTTTTTGTATAATATTTTCTTGTTACTAGAAATTGTTCTTTTCCCTACTAGTGGTAGTTCCGAGGACATAACTGTTCTAAGGGGGAGTGATGTAACGCCCCAGAATTTTAAATATTTTATTTTTGAATTAATAAATAATTTTTAACCAATTTATTTAACTATTTCGAATTTTTTTAAAATTGACGTTTTTACACGTGCAAAACACGTACAAATATTTTTGAGGTGCAAATTTCTACTTTTGAATTGTTGAATAAATTTTCTATTTATAATTGAGTATATTCTAAATTTTGAGATTTTTTTGAATAAAGAAACTATTTTTGTAAATACATTGAAAGAAAATGGTTGTTGTGCAAAATATCGATTGAGGGTAAAATTTGAATTTAAATTTTGTTGTTGGAAGGCCGGTCTGGCAGTGGGGAGATTGGGGGAGATATTTTATCCTTCTAATTTGATTTTTTTTGATTTTATTGAATATATATATATTTACGCAATTTTGAGATTGTAGACTTTATTAAAAATATTCTTCTTGGAGAATAAAAAGTCAGAAAATTTATTTGGAAAATCTAATCTTTATTAGTATATAATAATTCTAAATTTTCTGGATTTTTCTGAACAAAGGAAACTACTTTTGTAAATTTTTGAAAGAAAATGGTTTTTTTTGTTAAAAGTCGTTTGGAGGTGAAATTTGAACAAAAAATTGATGGGCAGAATTTAGGGTCGGTTATTCAGTATAATGCTCTAATGAATTAGATTTTTCCATATCTGGTTGATTGTAATTGATATAATTAAATAAATATGTATTTATGCAATTTTGGGATTGTTGGGGGGCTAAATCGCAAATTTTGAAATAAAAACCCTAGATGTACAGCCGACCTATAATAGAAAGCATCCATCCCTCTGTTTGGAACACAAAAAAAAATATATCATCTTCTTTAATATTATTATCCCTATTTTCCTGGAGTTGGAGACTTGGATTCTTGGATTTTCGCTACACTACAACACACACTGGATTTACCGACGTATATTACCCGGCATTTTACCAATCGCACCGGGGTAGGATAAGACCAGGATAGGGTCACAAAAATGTATAGTTATGCATCGGCGACCTCTAAAAAACGCCGGTGAATTATAACATTCACCGGCGTTTTTATAAAAACACGCCGGTGAATAGAAAGCAGAAATATATCCCCACAAATCCTCTCCAATTCACCGGCGCTTATTAATAAAAATGCCGGTGAATATACGGGGATAAATCCCCAATCCTACCCCGAAACCCTTAGCACATTTCGTTTTGTTTTTTTTTACCAAGCCCTAAGTTTCCCCGCACCGTCACCCTTGGGCCTCATTCCCTTCCTTGACAACTCCTCCATCGACGTCGCCATTGAGCCTCCTTCCCTTCCTTGACAACTCCTCCGTCACCGTCGCCATTGAGCCTCCTTCCCTTCCTCGACAACTCCTCCGTCACCGTCGCCATTGAGCCTCCTTCCCTTCCTCGACAACTCCTCCGTCGCCGTCGCCATTGGGCCTCCTTCCCTTCCTCTATCCTGCTCAGTCATTTCTCTCTCAAAGAAAGTACTCTCTCTCTCTCTCGCGCGCGCTCTCTCTCTCTCTCTCTCTACTTCTTGATTTTGTGATGGTAATGGTTTGATTGTAATGGTGCGATTTTGTGATGGTAATAGTGCAATTGATTCTGTGATGTTTATGTTTATGGGAATTTTGGTTGGTAATGGTTTGATACTCAATTTAGGGGAGATCTCGATTTAGGGGAATTTTGGATGTTTATGTTTGTGCGATTTTGCGATTCTGTGATGGTAATGGTTTGGGACTTCACTGTTTTTGTAAAATGTGGCAATATACTCAGTTTCAAGAGGCTTGTTGGTTCTTGTTGGTTCTTGTTGATTATCGGCTGAAACTTTAGCAAAATCCGAGCATGATCGTAAATTAATAAACTAGCATTGGTTCTTATTGGTTCTTCTTGTTGATTATCGGCTAAGCTAGCTTCTTGTTGGTTCTTCTTGTTGATTTTCGACTAGACTACCTTCTTGTTGATTCTTGTTGAAGCTAGAGAGCTTTAAGAAGTTGAACTAACTGGCTTGGATCTAAGGAGTTAGTGGACTTCGGAGCCAGGTGTTTCTAGCGTGGATTTTGCTAGGTTTTTGGAGCTCGATCATCTCCCATTTTGAAGCTTTATGTGAGGTTATTTACAAGTTTATTTTACAGATCTCAGTTTATAGATCAATGAAGTGTTTTTGGTGAACATAACATGAGAATACTAACTCGTTTGAGTTTGCTTTCTTATGCATTTTGAGATGGATTAGTTGCTTTTGGAGATGGGTTATTATGCATTTGAGTTTTAGTTTGGTTAAGAGTAAACTGGAATTATGATGCATTTGGAGATGGGTTAGTTGTTTTTTTGTCTGAATTTGGAGATGAGATGTATCATATATCTGAAGTTGCACACTATGATTTTTTGAGGAGCAACTAGTGATGGAAATTTTTTAATTAAACTTTATATACAATTATATCATGAAAGGGGATTGCTTGGGTTTGAAAATGAGATTGTTCATGCTTGTTGCTTGGGTTTTAAGTGAATTTGGAGATGCTTTTTTGTCTGAATTTGGAGATGAGATGGATCATATATCTGAAGTTGCACACTACGATTTCTCGAGGAGCGACTAGTGATGGAAATTTTTTAATTAAACTTTATATACAATTATATCATGAAAGAGGATTGCTTGGGTTTGAAAATGAGATTGTTCATGCTTGTTGCTTGGGTTTTAAGTGAATTTGGAGATGCTTTTTTGTCTGAATTTGGAGATGAGATGGATCATATATCTGAAGTTGCACACCACGATTTTTTGAGGAGCGACTAGTGATGAATTTTTTTTTATTTAAACTTTATATACAATTATATCATGAAAGGGGATTGCTTGGGTTTGAAAATGAGATTGTTCATGCTTGTTGCTTGGGTTTTAAGTGAATTTTTTGAGGAGCGACTAGTGATGGAAATTTTTTTATCTAAACTTTATATACAATTATATCATGATGTCTACATGAGTATCAGTTTCTAACATAATGTTCATGCGTGTTGCTTGGGTTTGAAAATGAGATTGTTCTTTGCCAAATAGGCTTGTAAGTGATGATGAGATGAATTATGTAAATGAAGTTGCATACTATGATTTACAGAGAAGTGACTAGTGATGAAATAATCCTGTTTGAACTTACATTCTGGTTTCAATTGACAGTTATCTCATGAGTATTATAAAAGTATAAGATTCATTTCAGTTAGTAGCATTTTTGGTTTGAAAATGAGAGTGAAAGTATTCTCTTTCACTGTTTGTAGTTCAATAATTTGAACTCCATATTTTGGTTTTGATTGTAAGAGTTCTGCATGTTTTTTTTTAAATTTTTTTTAAAAATTATATACCTACACCGGCATTTTTACAAACGCTGGTGTAGATTTAAAAAAAATTACAGCTCCTACGGCGGTGTTTGTATAGCGCCGGTGAATGTATATCAGCTGAAAAATAGAGCACTTAGAAATACCCATACTTTTTACGGCCGCCGGTGTATACACAAGATTTACCGGCCTTTCGTAAAAACGCCGGTGTAGACCCAAAGTATTCTGCGATGCTCGCTTCGGCGGCATTTGGACTGGCATTTTTATAAATGCCGGTGAATGTTTCACCGGCATTTTTAAACGTCGGTGTAAATTCGAAAAAACACCGATGAATCCAGCGTGTGTTGTTGTGCTAGGTGGAGGAGGGCTTTTCTTCTTAATATTGTTCTTCATAGATCTCCTTTGAGGTGGGTGGTACTTCTCATCTCTTGATTTGTTATATGCTTGTAGAATATGATGATGATTGATTAAGTATGGTATATATTAAGAGCTTGCATGATTGTAAAATTTGATGTAGATGAGTAAGTAGTCAAATAACTTCTTCATGAATAAGAATCCAAATTTAGAAGTGATTATCATGTATAAATTGTTTAATGATGTTAGAGATTGGTGATGCATAAAAGAACTTATTTTGATTTACGAAAAATACTTGTATAGTCATGGAGTTTGTGATAGTTGATGGGTATTTGTTATGAAAATTTATAGACCATTGAATACACACAAATTCATTATTTGATTGATTAAAAAGTTACAATTTTTATAAGAAAATTTGATGTTTTAATTAGAATTAATTCATGTTGTAGATTCTAGGGTTTTGATGGCTGTATGATGATGGATTGTGTATTAAATATTGGGTTTTAATATTATGACTTAGAGATTATCATGAACATACAAATGCAAATTTTTTAGTTGATAAAGATTTAATTTTGGGATCCATAAAATTGATTGATGATCATGGATTTAACTTGTAGACGAAAGAGATTTGTAGAAATAATTAGAACTCATTGTATACTCTTAAATTCATGCTTGACTGACTTTAAAATTTAATTTTTTCCCTATGATTATTCGTTGTTTTAATGTAAATATAATTCTTGATGATAACCCTAATTATTAACGCATGCAAATAGTATATGGAAAGAAATATACATAGAAAATATATTAAATATTTGGGGCTAGGGTTTGGGGGTCAAAACCCCAGGGTAGGGTTCAGGTGAATAGTAACCGAGGGTTACTGTTCAACCCCGAACAGTAACAGCAGCGCAGCAACAGGCTGTTGTTTTGGGCGTGGTTCTGTCAGTTTTTGGTGTTTTCGTGTGGTTTTTTAGGATGAATTTTGTGTGCTATGTTTGGGGGACTCTAGTATACTTATGGAAGCATCTATATATGGGTTTAAACAAATATATATGAGTGGGTTGATCGAGTTTGGATGAAATTTCGAAGTTGTTATATGCTCTGGACTGCTGTCTGCTCTAGATTGGAACGAGAATTCGATACAGTTACTGATGATATTATCTAAAACTTATTAAATATAAATTGTAGCACATTGTGTCTAGTTTCTAGAATATCCGACGGATCTTCAATCCGACTCACAAATTGTAAAATATGAAATTTGTACCACTGTAGTGTCGTAGTTTCAGATTACTGTTTTATAGTTGTCATACAGTGTTCAACTGATCGAAACAGTAAGTTAATATAAGAATTAAAATCCAAAATTTGCAAGAATGATAATGAACACTGTCAGAAACTAAATTATAATTTTTGTAAGAACTTTAGTTAAGCTGTTATATGCTCTGGACTGCTGTGTGCTCCAGATTGGAACGAGAATTCGACACAATTATTGATGATATT
This sequence comes from Hemerocallis citrina, assembly GCA_017893485.1. Classification (NCBI taxonomy): domain Eukaryota; kingdom Viridiplantae; phylum Streptophyta; class Magnoliopsida; order Asparagales; family Asphodelaceae; genus Hemerocallis; species Hemerocallis citrina. The sequence continues at coordinate 387,137,332 of CM030358.1, read as the reverse complement.
ATCTAAAACTTATTAAATAGAAATTGTAGCACGCTGTGTCTAGTTTCTAGAACATCTGACGAATCCTCAATCCGACTCATAGATTGTAAAATATGCAATTTCTACCACTGTACTATCATAGTTTCTGATTACTGTTTTATAGTTGCCGTACCATGTTCAACTGATCGAAATAGTAGGTTAATATAAGAATTAAAATCCAAAATTTGCAAGAATGTTAATGAACACTGTCTGAAACCAAATTATAATTTTTGTAAGAACTTTAGTTAAGTTTTTAGTCTTTTTTTGAATGGACTACTCTTAAGGAGAAGAAAATACAACTTTCAGATTTTTAGTTAACAAATAGTTTTCAGAATTTGTTGAATATAAACTCTTTAAATTAATTTATTTGAGTCAAGATTTTTATGGTGAGTTCCTTGTTATGTGCTGGATTCAAATTGATTTTTCTCCCGAATTTAATATTGATTATAGTGTGTACTGTTTTGAAGAAAGAAATCATTAACTTTCAGATTTTGGATAAAATGTAGTTTTCGGAATTTGTTGAATATGAACCCTTTAAATTAAATTATTTGAGTTCAGATTTTTATGGTGGGTTACTTGATATGTGCTGGATATTTTTTTTTCTTTCCAGAATTTAATATTAATTTTATAGTGTACTGTTTTGAATAACAAAATTGTAAAACTTTTCAGATTTTGTAAAAATCTATATTTTTGTAGATAAAATGTGTTTCCATATATTTTAACGAGTTCTTATGGTCGTATTAGTTGTATAATTAAACTAAGTTGGGTTTTGATTTGAGGCTTAGGGTTATGATGTGGACCCTCGAAAGATTGTTGATATACAAAATCTATATTTTTGCAGATAAAATGTGTTTCCATATATTTTAACGAGTTCTTATGGTCGTATTAGTTGTATAATTAAACTAAGTTGGGTTTTGATTTGAGGCTTAGGGTTATGATGTGGACCCTCGAAAGATTGTTGATAATATTACACCAACTCTAGGGAGACTTAAACATAAGGACATGCAGTATAATACAACTGCCCACCACAGGCTGCCTCTCAAAAGGTTGTTAACCGGATTGGTGACTCTTGATTATAGGTTATTATATTTATAGTTATTTATTTTAGTTGCATTTCCGATGTGGGACTAATTCCACGCACTCACTCTCTCTCAATCCCCATGCACACATAGAAACCCCATGTCCATGTCGTCGAGAGAGAGAATCAGCATTCAAAGCAACTGGGTGGCCCCCACGGGTGATGTCATCGCCACGTCACAGCAAGGCACACAACTCCTTTTTTTTTGTGCTGTGCACTTCACAGGTGGGCCCCCTCATTTCCATTATTTTACCATTATGCCATTAGACTTTATATATAAATATATAGGCTAAAATTGATTTAAAAAAAAAACCTTAAACTATCCTCTATATGCAAAAAAAATCTTACTCACCTTTTTTTTAATGCAGAAAACCGCACTCAACTATGATTGCGAAAAACCACACTCTGACTCTGTTAGGGTTCTGTTCGTTTTTGTCACGTGCAACGCACGTGGCTTAAAAAAGGACGAAAATACCCCCTAACTCTTTCTTCTTCTCTTCTTCTTTTCTTCCTCCTTTATTCATACCCATCTGGGATCTCATTTGCATCTGCTCATCTGGGACAAAGTACCTGACGATTTATGAAAGATAATTCAGAGACCAATATAAGGTTTGCAAATAGCAAACTGAAGGAACAAAGAACCGAGGATCACAAAAAGAAAGGTAACAACCTGCTGCTATCTATCACAGGCTCCATAGGATGTGGCTCTCCATCTCGGAGAAAAGCTCTTGCATATAGTTCCCCTGATTAAGACATATATCAGATATGACAATCAAAGGTTCCAAAACAAATTACATGAAGACTTTTTTTAAAGTTTGAAAGACGAAAAGATGGATGCACCTGTAACTTTGTCTTCTAATTTGATAATGCACTCCTCTCCCTTGCTTACAACCTTCAGGGAACTCTCCCAGTCCCAGTTCCATTTGTTGACATCCCATTCGTCAGCCCTAACAGAAAGTATTTCTATACTCTCAATATAAAAACTTGTTTGGAAGTTATTTTCTATAAGACTAACACAATGACAAATGGAGAGATATCACGAAGTAAGTATAACATCCAAAAGGATCACGACCTTAATTCAAACACTATGAAAGGATACACCAAGATTTCAAAACAAGTTTGTAATATTTGTAACAGATATAACATATGTACAGGAACCTCATACTGAGGTTTGAAATGATTTTGTTGGCATCTAATTTCGGAAAGTTATTTTTTGCTTACTCTTAGCAATATTTTTTGCTTTACTGGGCTTTTGGACCAGAATATTTATTATTATTATTATTATTATTATTATTATTATTATTATTAGATCAATTTTTAAAAAATAATATTAAAAAACATGTCATTTTTTTTTATATATTTGATAATGGTTAGATCATTTAACTTACAATGGTTATAATTGATTTGTCTGAATTAATTTCCCCATAAGATAAACTATCAATGTAATTGGGAAATAGAAGTACATAGAAGCTGATCGAACATGGCAAAGGAAGGCTTCATGAAGAAAGTGAAAGCACATTAAAATGGATACTAGCCTTAATTTCAAATCATATAAAAGAATTAACCAATTTTTTTAACACCTGCTGGCCCAATATATAAATGAGAAAACACAAAATTATAACATATCTACAGCACATTTATCCTTATACTTATACTAGATGCAAAGTATACAATGCATCTGGCATGAAAGCATGGAACATTTCATGCCATGGAACATTCATTGTGTCATGTCCTTGTCATCTCATAAGAAAACTTGCAGACAGCAGTCAATACTGTGTGAAATAGATTTCCACATTCAGCATATAAGAAATGGGTTCTGAATAAAGGAGGAAGAAGAGAAGAAGAGAAGAAACAGTCAGGGAGTATTTTCGTCATTTTTTAAGTCACGTGCATTGCACGTGATAAAAACGAACAAAACCCTAACAGAGTCAGAGTGTGGTTTTTTGCAATTATAGTTGAGTGCGATTTTCTGCATAAAAAAAAAGGTGAGTGAGGTTTTCTGCACACAGGGGATAGTTCAAGGTTTGTTTTTTTTTGGTTTTTTTTGTGTTTTTTTTGTTTTTTTCAATTTTAGCCTATATATACTATATATCTTATATATTTTATATTATACTATCTTTTTAACACAGGATGTTATACTTGTATAGTCGACGGTTGGGATTCGTGACTATAGTTATAATTTGGCGGTTGATTCCGAAGGCTACGATTATCATGACATCTCCCGGGTTCGAACGTCGAGGGTCTTGTACAGTTGGGCAGTTTTATTCCGAAGGCTGTGACATATTCGTAGAATTTCGGGCATGGAATGTTCATGGCGACGCTTACATGATGCGTGCGCGTTGAGGGTGCTAGTCTAGAGGGTAGATACCGAGATGTAGGCCTATTCGCGAAGTATCTGGATCTTATTTCTATCACCGAAGTACGTTAGTTGCATAACGTGAGATTGAACCCAATAAAGTGGAGAACGATAAGAGCTTGAACAGGGCATATATAGTATGCGATGCATAGAATCCGACAAGTATGCATTAGAAATCATCATATGCATTTGTGTTTCTTGACTTGTTTTATGCATACTTGCATTGTGTTTTTATTTCATACACTTAACACTTAGTCTAGCTTCACTTGTTGTTTTACGCTTCTTTTATTGTTGTTCTATGTTTCATTTATTATTGTTTATGCATCATTTTTTCTTGCTATATTAATATACTTCACGTTTGTAGTTATGAGATCTAGAAGTATCACTATTACTATAGTTGACGTCAGTTGCCTTCAACTGACGCGCCCACTCTTCAGTTTATTTCGGAGGATTTGCAAGTGAGTTGTCCAAGTAAAGTGGAAGCCTGTATTTAATATGATTAAAATTTAAGTGTTGGGTTGTGTTGTAATAAATGTATTAAATTTTTCGCTGTGCAAATGTAAGAAAGAACGGCTGTAATAAAAAGTTTTAATTTTTTCTATATTTGATACTGTGTTTATGATTATATTGAAGTTGATTCTGAAAATTATGTCACTTATTTCTAATTTTATTTATTGAAAATTCGGGATGCTACAATATCTACCGTAGGGGTAAATATAAAATGAAACCATATTGTGAGATATAAATATAGAAACTATAGTATTATATGTGATATTAACATATTTGTTAGGAATATATCTATTAAAAATTTTGCTTTGAGTAATGCTAGAACCACTACCAATTTCACTACATTTCTCTTTACTACCTTAGGTGGCACACTCCAATAGGTAGGAGATGATAGAATAGGTGGGAGAACTCTCCAATAGGAGTATGCCACCTAAGATAGTGAAGGAAATGGTAGTGAAATTGGTAGTGGCTAAAGCATTACTCTTTTGGTTTTAGAGCACCTCGCAAATGCGCTTTTAGTGAAAAGGTTGTTTCGGGGGTATTTTTTTGAAAGAAAGACCAACCAGGGGTAGATCATTAATTAAAATTTTAGGGACCCCTTGAAAATAGCGACCAGTTTAATACTTCTTTATGCAGTTCATACTAACATTTGATTTTCTATAAGATTAAATTTTAGAAAACTCCCTAAATTCATAAATTCTTGCATATTAAGCGCCTGAACTTCAATATTTGAAAAGAAGATCTTCTCATCGTCGTCATCGACGTGAAGGAATGCACTTTTCAAACTCAAATTGCGGAGTGTAATGTATCTTTCTCTCTATTTTACTCTTTTTGGAGCAATTTTTATGTACTACTTTATTAATTGAAACTTTATTTTTCAGTGGAGGGTGATTTTGACTGAAGGGAGATTTTTTATTCAAATATTGGAAGGCATTTTGATCCCAAAAAAAAAAAAAAAGGCATATTTGTAAAAAGCCACAAGTGAGAAAAAAATTGGAAAAATCAGGCTGATTAGGCTGATTATTTCTTTTCGAAATGAAGATCTCCCCAAATGAAATGAATTAATGCATATATTTTTTCGTACCTTTCTATGAATCTTTGAAAAATCATCTTTGACTATTATTAAATTATTATATATTAATTTTCAACAAAAAAATTTAGGAGTGACAAATAGGGATGAATTTTGGAGAATGTACTTAGGATCTATTGTGGTTTCACATAAAGATTTTTATTTTTAATAGTTTTCACATACAGAATAAGATATAAAATGCATTATATTATATTAGATAGTATAAGAGTTATTAGTTTAGTCTCATATCGAATAATGTATTAGTTTAATATTCTCTTCTCTCCTATATATATATGAAATATATTGTACTCAGTTAAATTAAACAATAAGAATTTATTCCTTTCTACCCCTAATTCCGAGCTTATAGTTCTATAAGGCCTATTGTAACGCTCCGAATTTTAAACACAGGTAATTCGTAACAAAAACATGATATTTTACTTCAAATTCGTACAAAAATACAGGGAATTTAAAACTTTTATTTACAACAGGTTCTTTACAATAACACAACAGAATTAAATAAATACAATATAATCTACAATAATGATCCTTCAATCTTGTAATCAACTCATCATAGTGACTTCAAAGCCCATGCCAAGTCCAAACCTGCATCTGGAAAACTGTGGGCATGTCTGTTGCATACAACTGACGGAATGTTATAATACAACGATTCTTCTATTTTAGCAAACACAAACTTGAATGCAAACAGGAAAAGTGACTATCCTAGTAGTGTTAGTGTAGGATATGACTTAATGCCTAATGCAGATATTTACACTATGATGACACTAATGCATACTAGTTCGGATTTCATGCATCCAATACTACATAGGTCCGAGGGCAGTCCCTTAACATACTCCTCATTATAGGGTTCAATCCCTCGCCATGAAATCCTACTACGGTGAAAAAATAAGATTTAGACATTCCACGAGTATAGATTCCAGTCCTGGAGTACATCTGCCCGACCATACAGAACCCTCATCGCACAAACATTTCGTAAGCGTCGCTCTAGCTTAAACACTGGAGACTCGTCTCCCTTCTGCCCGACTATTCATAATTCCGGAGTACATCCGCTTAATTATTCATAGTCCCGGAAATAATTGAGACTCATCTCGCAGAAAAACTCGCAGTCTCGGAATACATCTGCCCGACTGTAACCATAGTCCCGGAATACATCTGCCCGACCATGTTGAGCCTAGTCCCGGAATACTCCGTCCGACTGTTGTAACCCCTGTTTTCCCAAAAATGTATTTTAGTGTATTTTCTGTATTTAAAATTTTCGCAAATTATTTTTACCGCTTTCAATTTCTTTTGTCGAATTTTACTATTGGATCTCCTATTAAAAATCTATTTTCGATCAATAATTGTATTTGTAACTATTTTGTATGATTTTATATTTTTAATACAAATCTTAATTTTGATATTGTTACTTTGATCTCTATTATTATTGCCACTACTGTTATTATTAGTACTTTTATTATTTTTATCATTTTCTGATTATTATTATTGTTATTGGTATTATTGTTATTATTGTTGTTTTTGAATGTTTATTAAAAATCCATTTTATGTGTTAATTATATTTGTACTTATAGACTCTATACTTTTAATGCAAATTATATTAGTTTATAAAATTATATTTTATTAGTTATCGTATTTAATTTTCTTATTGGATTTTTATTTAAAAACCAAAACCCATTTTTAATTTTAAACCCATTGTTTAATTAAACCCAATACCCTAACCATTTTCCCAGAACCCATTAACTAATACCCATAAAACAAACCCATTAAAACCCCTACCCTGTTATTAACATCCCCTAAAACCCATTTTAAATCCTACCCGTTAACCCCAATCACCCGAACCCGCTTTACCCCAGACCCGTCACTCCTATACCCCCTAACCATAATCCACTTCACCTATTTAAACCCATCGTTCACCCTGTTCATCTTCTTCTAAACCCACAGCCGCACCTTCTTCTCTCTCCCGTTCGCTCTGCCCCCTCCGCAACAGCGATGCGCCGTTTCCTCTCCCTCATCCCCCCGTGCTCCTCCTCCTGCGGCGACGCCAGAGCACCGCCTTGCAGCGCCTGCCTCCTGCAGCGGCGCTGCACCGCAGTGCAGGCACGTCACCCAGTCCCGATGCCCTGCATCCCTGTGTACCCCCTCCCCTCCGCCGCTGGACCACTTCTCGTCTTCCCCCAGTCGTGCCGCCACCCAGCGACCTCCCACTATCTTCCCTCTCCCTCCGGCATGACTGCAACGCCATCGTTGTCGCGACTGCAGCGACCAGTGCCCCCTGGTCCCCCCTGCTCTGCCTCGCTCCGTCGATGCACCGCAACAGGCTAGCGAAGCCCTGTGCTCCTCCCAGGTGACAGCAAATGACATCCACAGCACCAGTCGACAATGTCCGCAGCTTCCCTACCGGCATCGCGACCCCCTGGCTGCCGTCGCCATCCGCCATCAGCCCCGGCCGCCTGCAGCCCCTTGGCCACCGTCAGCCAAGCCTGGGTGTACTGTTGATTGGTGTTGATCACTTTGAATGTGAGCCATTGGGTTTCTTGATATTGATCTTCGGTTTTGCAAGTGAATCGTGGGCCATTGATCACCATCTTGATGAGCCTTTCGATTGTGAGCTGTTCAATTTGGATCTTGATCTTATCATCATCTTGGAGTTTTTGATCATCTTTAATTGGTAGCCGTCCGATCGTCAATCTGATCCGATCATCATTGATGCTGTTTATTTCTGAGACACGTGTGGAAGCACCAGGTGTGAGTTCGAACTCAATTTGTATTTGAAGGAGATTGCCGCTCGTCAGCCGACCTTCGGTTGACCTTCTGGGGCCTACGATGAGCTCGGAAAGGCGTTGAAGGTTGGGCTCGGATCGGAAGGGTCGGATCCGAGGTCTTGTGTACCTGCAGACGGTCCTGAAACACCGGGGTTTGTCCCGGTGGCGGACCCTCCGACGCTCTAGTCAGTCTCTGTGAGAGAGTAGCAATAACTAGGTATATTTAAGTGGCAAAAGATTGATTACCTCCAAAAGGTGGGTGAGGGTCTAGTATTTATAGAGAATCCCAACCGGGTTTGGTTCCGCTTGGGGGCCGGGTTTGGATCTGAAAGCCCATGGGCCTGACGTGGCAGAAGGCCCAGGGGGTTTTAGGGCGGTTGCAGTGATACCAGGAGTGGTATAGGGCTGACGTGGCGAAACCCTTGGCGGTATTTGGAGCTGACGTGGCCCATCGTGAGTCCTCTGTGCCTCTGGGGGAATCGGAGGGCCTAGGCTGCGCCAGGTCATCCTTCCGCCCCGCCAGAGAGGGGGGACGGCCTGAGGGACCGCTCCGGATCGGACTCCGGGGGATACTGAGGCTCGTCAGTACGAGGAAGCCGGCACTGTGGGGGCAAACACGAGGTTCGGCGCCGACCCTGAAGGGGTCCGGAGCCGAACCAGGTTGTTATTCTTGCTTTTCTGAGTAGGAATTGTATTGGGCCCTGGATGGGCCTCAGGCCATTTTTACACTGTCACACAAGCCCCCCACTCCTGCAGGGGGTGCGGGAGCTAGCCGTGGAGGAGTGCTCATGGTTGTAGAAAATGGGATGGCGAGTCATTGGATCTTCGTGAGAAGAGTACCCTGGTGTCAGACCCGACCCCGAGCCGGTCGAGGGATTATGGGTCAACAAGGGGGGTGGCGAGCCGTTGGCCTTCCTGAGAAGACCACCCTGGTGCCAGACCTGACCTCGAGCTGGGCGAGGGATTACTGGAAGGCAAGGGCGATGGCGAGCCGTGAAGCCTTCCGGAGAAGACTCCCCTGGTGCCGGACCCGACCTCGAGCTGATCGAGGGATTACGGGCCAACAAGGGGGGTGGCGAGCCGTTGGCCTTCCTGAGAAGACCTCCCTGGTGCCAGACCTGACCTCGAGCTTGGCGAGGGATTACTGGAAGGCAAGGGCGATGGCGAGCCGTGAAGCCTTCCTGAGAAGACTCCCCTGGTGCCGGACCCGACCTCGAGCTGATCGAGGGATTTATGGGCCAACAAGGGGGGTGGCGAGCCGTTGGCCTTCCTGAGAAGACCTCCCTGGTGCCAGACCTGACCTCGAGCTTGGCGAGGGATTACTGGAAGGCAAGGGCGATGGCGAGCCGTGAAGCCTTCCTGAGAAGACTCCCCTGGTGCCGGACCCGACCTCGAGCTGATCGAGGGATTTATGGGCCAACAAGGGGGGTGGCGAGCCGTTGGCCTTCCTGAGAAGACCTCCCTGGTGCCAGACCTGACCTCGAGCTTGGCGAGGGATTACTGGAAGGCAAGGGCGATGGCGAGCCGTGAAGCCTTCCTGAGAAGACTCCCCTGGTACTGGACCCGACCTCGAGCTGATCGAGGGATTATGGGCCAACAAGGGGGGTGGCGAGCCGTTGGCCTTCCTGAGAAGACCTCCCTGGTGCCAGACCTGACCTCGAGCTTGGCGAGGGATTACTGGAAGGCAAGGGCGATGGCGAGCCGTGAAGCCTTCCTGAGAAGACTACCCTGGTGCTAGACCTGACCCCGAGCTGGCCGAGGGATTTCGGGCTAACAAGGGGGATGGCGACCGGTTGGCGCCCCAGAGTGACTGAGCGGGGATATCCCACCATTCGTGTGGTGCATTTGAAGGTTCTCCGAGAATGGTGTGATGGTCCAATTTCCTAGGGGCATTTAATGGCGCCGCCTAATAAATGTAGATGGTGCATGGTTTTCCGTTGATTGACCTTCCCTGCACCTCAACGGTTAGTCCCTGGGGGAGGTTATAAATACCTCTCCCCTCCATTGTAGGTATGATCAAAACAGGGGTGGCCCATTGGCTTTCAGAGGTGTCTGCTTCGGCGGACGCCTGTCTTTGGCTAATATTTTCGACCCTAGCAGCGTCGGAGAGGTGGTTACTCTGCCGCCCTGATCTTCTCTTGGATCTGATGGACCTTGATATGGTGGCCAGATCTACGGGAGATCAGGGCGAGAGGGGTGACGGCCGAGATCCGTGCTGTGGGAAGAGGAGCTTCGGTTTAGTGGTGGTTTTGCCGTCTGGATCCCTTTTCGGGTCAGACTGCCCTGTCGTGGAGGTTTGGCCCGGGGGAGATCCAGACGAAAAGACGCACCCACCGTATACCGGCCTTGGGGCTGAAAGGCCTCGGATGGGGGGGCCACCTCCCGTCGGGGGTCGGTCAGTCCGTCTTGATAGGGCTGTAGGCGATGGCGGTTTCTGTTCCACCCTCGAACAGTTCGGGGTTTCGGCTGCCGAGGCTGTAAGTCCCGGGCTGCTCGAGGGTGAGAGGGGAACTGGTCGGACGCTGGAGCCCAGGGCGTCCGTCATATGACGGCGCCTTAAACTTACAAAAAAAATGTTTTCTCCGTCGTGTATCCCACCCGACCCGACCCCAGAGTTAGGCCGTCAGTCTGGCGTCTGATGACGTCCCCCGCACAGGTTTCGAGAACGCGGCGCGATTTTCCAGGCGGCAGTTGTGCGTCAATCAGTGAACAGTAATCGCGGAAGTCGAGGAGCCGTTCTTCCCTTATATAAGCCTTCCCCCTTTTTCCCTTTCGCCCACTTCAATCTTGCTGCTTCTTCCTTCAAAAAACCTCCCACCCCTTCAGCGATTGTTTCTTGCAGTTTGCCGTACTCGGTTCGCCCTTCCGAAGCGGTCCCAGGTTAGTTTGGTAAGTTTGTTTTATCTTTAGGCACAGATGGATAGGGCTCAGTCCGGTTCGTCGGCGTCGTCGTCCAGGGGGGAAGTAAAGCCTGACTCTCCGTCGACGTCGTGGGAAGAGCCCGTGCTCGAGGAGGGGTCGGTGCCCGTTGTGGGCCATACTGGCTCGGTTTCTTTGGAGGACTCAGTAGGTGAGGGGGAAGCGGCACACAAGTCGAGGGCGTCGCGTACTCGACGTCCCTTTGTGGTGGAGAGTAGTGGGTCGGAGGGAACCGGCGAGGGTTCGGACGGCATTCGTGTGCTGGAGCTGTCTTCCGATGAGGAGAGGGGCGAGGGTAATATAGTGAGGAGATCCACCGCTCGGGGTCGAGGACCGTCGGAGCGAGTTAAGAAGGAGAAGAGGGCCCCAGGAAAACCGGGGTCGAGGACCGGCGGTTCGAGCAAGGCGCCTGTTTTCCGTAATTTGATGACCGGTTCGCCTGTTCAGCCGAAGCATTTCCGTCAGTATCCCGACGATCTTTCTGACCAGGAGCTCTTCGGAGTGCAACCCTCTTCGCCGAGCCGGGGGAGGGTGATGATGGACGTGATCTCGACCGTTTTGGAGGGCGGGGATTTGGAGGTTCTGCAGCTGGCGTATCATATAGGGCCTGGTCACGAACTGCTGATGCCGAGCCCTACTCTGCGTCCCACCGATCCCTTATCAGCTTGGTACTGTGTCTTCCCAGTGGACGCTTTTATCTCTGGCCTGAGGTTGCCAATCCACCCGTTCATTAGGGATGTGTTGAACTGGGCCTCCTTGGCGCCCATGCAGTACGGGCCGAACTCATGGAAGCAGATCATCTGCTTTATGCTGATGTGCGAGGAGCAGCAAGTCCCCCTGCGGCTGAACGTGTTCCGTGCAATGTTGATGGTCAATCCGTCGGCCGAGGGTGTATACTATATCTCTCCCCGGAGTGGGGGGAAGGTCGTTCGTCACCACCCCGATTCCATCAAGGGATGGAAGGAGAAGTATTTGGTGATCCGGAGTGAAGAGCCATGGGACATTCCTACTCGATGGAACCACTCCAAGCCGAGCCACCCACCGCCGAGGCAGGGGGATCTGTCGGCAGATGAATGGGGGTTTGTCGAGCGCCTCCGCCAGTCACCTAGTATTGATTGGACGGAGGTGACGGAGACCACTCCGGCGAGCGCTGGACTGAGCCCAGCTGTTATGCGTATGTAGTTGTTCCTTTCTTCTGGGTCCTTTCTTGCTTTCTTGCTCATTGCTCTTAATGGTTTTTTCTGCAGGTATGGATGAGGCATCGATCCAGGCAAGGCGGCTGGCCATGAAGAAGGAAAACGCCGAGAAGAAGAAGGCGGAGGCGGCGAAGAGGTCGAGGGAGCTGCCCCTTGTTATCTCGGAAGTTCAACTCGAGCCGAGGACCAAGAGGGGTCGCTCCGAGACGAGCAAGGGCGCGGCTTCTTCGAAGGGTCAGGGCCGAGCAGGGGCCCCTGTTCTCGACAAGGGGAAAGGTCCCTGGGTCGAGGCCGAGGAAGAGGATCCGGTGGTGGAGCTGTTGCGGCAGCGGTGGGCTCCTGACTGGTCGGTTCTGATGGGGGACCGTCTGACAGAGGAGGCCCAAGCCGTCGAAGTGGTGGAAAAGCTGGCGACCCCTAGCGATCGCAAGGCGATGGAGGGCGAGCCCGTAGAGGCGGCGTTCGCCCGCCTGGCACAGGCCACTGTGCAGGTAAGTCCGTCGACTCTGTCCCTCTTTGTTGATTTACGTGCCGAGGCCTCATCTTGTTCTGCCGTTGGTTGTAGGCTTATAGGTCGCGGCTCTCCTCCGTGAAGGGGACTCCCGTAGTTTCTATGTGGCGCGACTCCGGAGTAAGGTTAAGGTCCTGGAAGCCGCGCTGGCTCATCACCGAAGGGGGGCTCGGGACACCGATGAAGCTTGTAACTTTTATCGGAATAAGTTCGCCGTCTTGAGTGCGGAGGCGCGCCGATTGAGGAGAGTGATGTGGGATCGGGAGCCCAGCGGGACGGACGTTAGACGAGCCGGGCTAAGTACCTTGGAGCCGAGGTCCTCTCCTGGGGGGTTACCTCGCGACGTCTTTGTGGAGAAGGAGATGGAGATGCCTCGTTACAAGGCGATGTTGGGAGCCCGTTCTCTTCCTCCTTGGGTCGACAGGCAGAGGGGGTTCCCTCTGCATTGCTGCTGTTGCAGTGGGCGCGACCGGATGACGCCCAGAGTTCGGTGGCTGGACCGTCGATTGTGGCTGAGGCTAAGGAATATCACAACGAGGGGAGGGGCCCCTAGTTGCTTGGTCGAAGTACTCTTTGTCCCTCGTTGGGCCCGGGGGGCCCTGATCTACCTGATTTGAGAAGAGTGGAGCGGTCTTGTAACGGTCTTTGTTTTTCTTTCGTTTTATTTTTTCTCTTTGGAACGAAAAATAAAGGGGTATGAAAGAAGAATCCTTTTCCCTCCTCGCTCCGGCCAGCGATGCGGTACGAAATGTCGGAGGCAAGGTCCGGCTCCATCGTTCCGCGAGGGATCGAAGTGGGGCCTTAGGAAGGACCTTCGGTCCGGACTCGCACTGAGATTATCGAGACATTTGGGGTTCGGATAAAAAGGCATACTTTTAGTATAAGGTAGGGAGGGCCGCTAAGGCAGCCCTTTACAAACGAGGGTTTACACCAAGAAAGAAGATTTACATATAGCCGGGCCATAGTCTATGCTCGTCCGGCGTCGAGGGGGAACACACCTCCACCGACGGTGGTCATGTAGCATGATCGCGCTGCTTCTTGGCTGCCTCGGACGATGCCGACTCCTTGAGGGGTGGGGAACTTGAGCTTCAGATGGTAAGCCGAAGGCACCGCTTGTAAGGAGCATAGTCCAGGCCGGCCAAGTATGGCGTTGTAGGCCGCCTTGACGTTGACCACCATGAAGTCCATGGATTCGGTCCTCTTGACAGGAGTCGACCCGGCGGTAACGTCGAGGGTAACAATCCCTTCTATTACGACAGGGACGCCTGAGAACCCGTGCAGGGTGTACCCAGCTGGCTTGAGTTTTCCTCGGGGTAACCTGAGATTTTTGAAGGCTTCGAGGAAAAGAATATTCACCGAGCTACCGTTGTCGACGAGGATCCTGCGGACCTCACAATTAGCCATGTGGAGGTTGATGACGAGAGCATCGCAGTGGGGCAAGCGAACACCTTCAAGGTCTTCCCCTGAGAAGGAGACCGGCCTTGATTGTAGTTTGGGCGAGGGGTTGTCTTTGACAGCGTTCACCTCTCTGAGGAAGGCTTTTTTGGAAGTGTTTGATTCGCCTCCCATCGGTCCTCCGTGGACACAGTGCAAGATGAAAGGGATATCCGCGGCTCCCTCGGAGTCGGGGTCCCGATTCTGGGACTGGTTTGGAGCAGGGTTCGGAGGCGATTGCCTCCGGTTCCTAGTGCCTCGCCGATCCCGTGGGTCTTCTCGGGTAAACTCTCGGAGGTATCCTCTGGAAATGAGTTCTTCAATTTCGTCTTTCAGGGCTCGGCATTGGTCGGTTTCGTGCCCGTGATCTCTGTGGAAGCGACAGTAAAAGCGCTGGTCTCGATTCTTGTTGTTATTAGATCGGGGGGGTAGTCGGACAATGCCCTTGTCTTCGATTTCCAAGAGGATGGCGGAGATGTTATGCGTCAGGGGAGTGTACCTCTCGAAGCGGGGGACTGGCGGGACCTTCTTTATGGCCCCCGGGTCCCTTGGAGCTTTCTTCGGTGGTTCGCCTTCCTCGGTCTTCCGCTTTCCTTTCCCGGTGGCATCCCTGGTATCTTCGGGGTTAAGGGCCTCTTCTGCCCTAATGTATTTCTCGACCCTATTAAGGAGGTCGGGGAAGTCGACGGGGGGTCTCTTGGCCAGAGAGGCCTTCAGCTGTCCGGGGCGGACGTTGTGTCGGAATGCCGCTGAAGCGACGCCTGGGTCGAGGGAGGAGACCGACCTTGCCTCAGCGGTAAATCTCCGGACGAACATTCTGAGTGATTCCCCCTCTATCTGTTTGAGCCCAAGTAATGAGGCGCTGGTCCTTTCGGCCTTCCGGCTAGTGACAAAATGGGCAAGAAAATTGCCCTCGAGTTGGTCGAAGGAGTAAATGGAGCCGGGGGCGAGTTTCGAGAACCACTCGCGAGCAGGACCCCGAAGGGTGGCGGGGAAGGCTCGGCAGAGCAGGATATCCGAGGCGCTGTGAATCATCATGAGGGTTTTGAAACCCTCCATGTGATCAACAGGATCTCCCTCGCCGTCGTAGGTCTCGAATTGAGGGGGTCGGTAATTCCGGGGTATTTCCGCTTGGAGGATGGGGGCGGAGAAGGGTGGACGGACAGGTCTGTACCCCTGAGCCATTCTTTGGCCGCCGTCCCTTATGTGATCGAGGCGGTCCTCCATTTCTTGTAGGCGTCTTAGGAGTACGTCATCGTCTTCCGGCTGGATCGTTGAAGGGCGGGACGCGCTGGCTTCGACGTCCGACCCCGTTTGTGAATGGAGGGTTTCTTCCCTGGGGGCCCGTCGGAGGGCTCCCAGCATTTCTTTTCGGAAGTCTTGGAATTCCTTATGAGTGATGGGGGCTCTTTCGGCCCGGTTTGGTCGGTCCGAGGGTTGTCTTCCGACTCGGCTGAGCGCGGGTCTGCGTACCTCGGACGGTGGCCTCGGGCGGTTCGGGGCCGGGTTGGAAGCGGCCCTTCTCCTGCTGCGGGTAATCTTGCGATTGAGGATTATTCCCCGGAGGTCGGGCTGGGCTGGCCGGCCGACGCTCCCTTGGGACTCCCGAGAGGGAGCCTTGTGTTTCGACGGGCGTGGCCTGGCTCTATTGGTGGGTGGGGGCGAGTCCCGTTGGTTGACGGAGGAAGCAGCCCCCTTGCCTTTGGATGCCATGAGGGTTCGGCTGTCGATGGCCTTTGAGGGTCTGGATCGGATCGGCTTCTGGAGCAGCTGTTTCCCACAGACGGCGCCAACCTGATGCTGTTTATTTCTGAGACACGTGTGGAAGCACCAGGTGTGAGTTCGAACTCAATTTGTATTTGAAGGAGATTGCCGCTCGTCAGCCGACCTTCGGTTGACCTTCTGGGGCCTACGATGAGCTCGGAAAGGCGTTGAAGGTTGGGCTCGGATCGGAAGGGTCGGATCCGAGGTCTTGTGTACCTGCAGACGGTCCTGAAACACCGGGGTTTGTCCCGGTGGCGGACCCTCCGACGCTCTAGTCAGTCTCTGTGAGAGAGTAGCAATAACTAGGTATATTTAAGTGGCAAAAGATTGATTACCTCCAAAAGGTGGGTGAGGGTCTAGTATTTATAGAGAATCCCAACCGGGTTTGGTTCCGCTTGGGGGCCGGGTTTGGATCTGAAAGCCCATGGGCCTGACGTGGCAGAAGGCCCAGGGGGTTTTAGGGCGGTTGCAGTGATACCAGGAGTGGTATAGGGCTGACGTGGCGAAACCCTTGGCGGTATTTGGAGCTGACGTGGCCCATCGTGAGTCCTCTGTGCCTCTGGGGGAATCGGAGGGCCTAGGCTGCGCCAGGTCATCCTTCCACCCCGCCAGAGAGGGGGGACGGCCTGAGGGACCGCTCCGGATCGGACTCCGGGGGATACTGAGGCTCGTCAGTACGAGGAAGCCGGCACTGTGGGGGCAAACACGAGGTTCGGCGCCGACCCTGAAGGGGTCCGGAGCCGAACCAGGTTGTTATTCTTGCTTTTCTGAGTAGGAATTGTATTGGGCCCTGGATGGGCCTCAGGCCATTTTTACACTGTCACAATCATCTTCATCATCAAGATACTGATCACATCTCGATCTTGATCTTGATCTTCGATCAGAGTCGTCCGATCTGATCCGATCGCCTTGATATCTTGATCCCTTGATCTCAGCCGTCCGATCGTGTCCGTGATCCATTGTGCTTTGGGTTTGTGATCTTGTTTGTGTTCACTTATTCGTGATTTTGTGTTCGTGCCCGGGAATATATTCTCGTTATTCTGCTCTTTGCTTCGTTGGATTCGTCGTCTTCCACGCAAGTAACTTATACTCCAGTTTATTTGTTTGATATAAGTCAAAAGTTTACCTATAGTGTAGTTAGGTCTAGAGACGACTCATGTTTGTGCTTTTCTTGATGAGTTTTGTCTCTATTGTGAAAACTTGACCATAGATGACTCACGACACAATTTGGACATGAATTAACCTAGGATTTACCCGTTCTTGAATTTGGATCATGTATGTGAGATTTTCGTAAAAATTAGTGATTTGGTTGAGATCCATGTGAAATACTTGGTGTGGACAGACTAGATACCCTAATTCATGATATTTAGACACTTGGTAGACTCGATTTCTGGTTTGGATGTATTTGGATCGATTTTCTTGAATTTATGTTAATTTTGTTCTTAAGGGAAAAATCTGTATTTTGTCACTGTTATGTTTTGTTTGCTGGTTTGGACTGTGTTAGAGTCAGTATCTCAATTTCGGTATAAAACATGAGTTTTAGAGAATTTCGTCTATTTTCAAACTCCTTTGACCTTGCTTGATTTTGTTTTCGTATGAGTGAGTTATGACTGTTTTAGTACAGAGATGTCGATCTTTTCCAAATTCTGTTTTTCGGTAAATTTGATGACAAATCATTTTAAAGAACTATACTACCTATATTATTTTGATCAAAAACTTTGGTCAGTGTTTCTTTATCAAGTTAGGGATTACCCAGAATTTTGGTGAATTTTATTGATGAGTTTTATGTGATGTTTCATGCTCGTTTATGAAATCTATACTTACTGTATTTTACTCGCTGTTCTGTAAAGTACCTCATTTTCACTATGATTCCTTTTACTGTATTAAAAATATTCGTGAAATATGAAAGTTAATATATTTTGTCTATTTTTATCTCCCTTTGGAGTATTTAGATTTCGTTTCACGGCTTGCGAGATATTTCAGTTTTCGTACAGCAGTGTTGGGAATTCCAAATTGGCCAACTTGATATTTTCTTATTTTTGATGACTAAACTAATTTTACTGAAATATTATAAACTTTATATTTTGATTCTAGACATATAGGGGAATACCCCAAATTTTCCTTGGATTTATTTGAGAAGTTTTAATGCTGTTTTTCTGACTGTGAGTTTGTTTTACTAATTTCTGGCTGAACGTGTTTCCTGAATTCAAACCTGTTTTGAGCTATGATGTTGTGAATTACTATATAACTTAATTATATTCGCTGGATTCGTGTGGAAGTCTATTTTTCAGATTCTTTGACGGATCCAGATTTACATTTCTGTAGCGATGGGATTCACTGGTTTAGTACTGTACTGTCATGCTGTCTTGAATATGAACATACACTGTTGTGCTCGTTTGTGTGACTGTATATCATCTAAGCATATTTATTTGTTTTCCTGAACCTAATACTAATTATACCATGTTAGTTTGACAATATTTCCGTGCACATTCATGTCTGTTGATAACCATAATAAAAGTAACTAAGCCGGGGTTTAAGGGAAAGATCTAGTAGTGGGAAAGCATAGAAATGTGTACTTAGAAGGGGGCCCATGTTTCCCATCTGATTATCTGTTATCTGTTATGAGATCATGTTACATAATCGTCTGGTATCTGTCTGTCTGGATCTGTTATCTGATATCTGTCTGAACCCTGAGTACACGGCCCTATATGATCCCCTACGAAATCTACAAACGCAACTGTTTTGAATGTAGCAACCATGTAATAAAAGGATGGCACATGAAGTGCTGCCTAGTTAGTAATTAATACAAGACTTACAAAAATCTGAATCTGTATCTGTATCTGAAATCTGAAATCTGAATCTATTATATGTATCTGGCTATCTGTTATCTGATCATCTAATTACTTGTTATCTGTCTGATATTATCACTTGACACTATTATTTGACACTATCTGTATATTTGTCTGTATGCTATTTGACTTTTGACACTTGACACATGTTAGTATACCATGCTAGTTGATTCTGCTATACCATGCTAGGTCTGTTTCTGCTATTATTTAGATTTGTTTAGTTTCCCATGTACTTGTATCCTACATTATAAGTGGCCCATAACTTGTAATTGACGGGTACTTATTTTTCTTCTTCTCTTACAAATTTACTAATTGCAGACCAGGATGGTCAGCTGCCCGATGGAGTATGTGATCTAAAGTTTTAGTTGGCCAGAGCTTTTGCTATCTTCATTTATTTCCTGTTGCTCATTTTTTTTACAATGTATCTGTTATTTGGATTTATTCTTGTATTTGGGCAATGTGACCTAGAATATTTATGTTATTCAGATCATGACTATTTGAGATATATATATTTGGTTTCAAGTATTATTGTTGGTAATTGGTTCATATGTGCATGTGGTTGTTTCTTTTGCTTCCGACTCTGATTATTTTGTGAGATATTATAAAATTCCTGAACAGCTTATGGATGATGAAAACCATTCGCTGGACTTTTGTCGCGTATCCGTATTTTGTATTCTTTTTGGGAAGCGGGGCGTGACAACTGTAACCATAGTTCCGGAATACATCCTCCCGACTATGTTAAGCCCATTCCCGGAATATATCCGCCTGACTGTAACCATAGTCTCGGAATACATCCACCCAACTATGTGAGCCCAGTCGCGGAATACATCCGCCCGACTGTAACTATAGTCGCGGAATACATCCGCCCGACTATATAGAGCCGTCTCACTCACGTTGGCTCAAGCTTCATTACATCTCCTTTTCTAGTGCATGTCCTTAGGTTTGATTATAATCATCACAACCTAGACCTAGCTTACCCTACAAGACTTAAAACAAACACTGAGAATGTTAGCCCATACTGGCTACTTCTCAAAGAGAAAGTTAACCCACACTGGTTACTTCTCAAATTCCATTTATCACAACTGCCGGTATTCCGAGTCCTGCTTACTCTAGAACAAACAACCATCTCAAAGAGAGATCACATAGGTTACATCTAACATCTTATAAAAATTTCCATTCATTAAACATCTTTTAACTTATTTTATCAATTCTCTTATTTATTAATCACGAAGTAACCAACTTCTTATAGCAACATTCAATAACACTTGATGCGTTAAAACTCTTATAAACATCTCATGTTTAACATTCCAACTTCATCCTTTAATTATATCTTAATCCCTCATAAGGTACATCTTACCAACATTCTAATTTTAAATCCAATTTTATATATTGTAAAAGTTTTAGGACAATTCGATAAACGTCATCAACTCGATGGTAATGTAAAAATCATATAAATTCCAATACTACTCCAAAAATAGATTTATTTGTTTTATAGGAATCATGAATGAGTTTACTACAACTTTGTAGTTAAGATCATCTAAAATCATCCTCAATTACTTCGTCTAAATTCATTCACAAAATAGTATGTTTAAAATCCGAAAACTGCAGCTCATGCTACTTGTAAAAATGATAGAAAATTATATACTTCATGAAAATTTGGGTTCTTTAGACCAAAATAAAGTTATACAAGTATACTATAACTTCTTAGTTATAAATTTCCTCAAAATATGGTGTCTATAACCCTGAATTCTTCGAAATCAACAGTAGGGCCGAATTGTTAAACAGACTGCCACTGTTCAAACTTGTAAAATTCATTATAAATTCAATTCTCAATGAAAAATTGATTTCTTAGAATTTTCAGAAAGGTTAACGAGTCTACTTCATGTTCTTAGTTCTGACTTTTTTTCCAAATACTTCATCTAAGATGTAGAAATGATCAAAACCCGAAATGTGTACAAATTTCTAGCAACTAGACAACTGCCAACCAGTCCCAAGTTTGGATTTTATCAAAATAGTAAACGATATCCAAATATTATGAAATTTTAAAGAGATGTTCTTGATATATACGAGATGCTCCTATAAATTTTTTAGCTCTAGATTCCATCTAGTTTAATAGTTATGATTTTTTGAAGTACAACTAGAACTCAAAACAGAACCTTATAAAAATGACCCAAAATTACCCATATCATAATTTCACACATTCAATCAACAATAAATAATCTAAACATGAATGTCCAATCTATATAAGCTATCATGCATCTAACAATTCACACATGTCAAGCAATCTACTAATAAAACTATATTAGAAAATTGAAGAAATACTCACCTCAAAAGTAGAATTTATAGTAGTAGAACTCCTAGAAAGTAATGCTCCAAAGCTCCAAGCTCCCTAAAAAATGGCTGGCCTCTTCCTAGCACAACCCGCAAGCTCTTCTCCCTCTTTCCCCCTCTTTCTCTCTTGTTTTTGTTTTGTTACAACTTCCCAAAATAACTTCCCACTTCCCACTAACACTACTAAACGGAACGTCTATAGCGGCGTTTTTTTTGGTCTATGGCGACGCTTATAAACGCCGCCATAGATAGTAGCGGCGTCATTATTATCGCCGCGCGTAGCGCCGTTGCATCGACCGTCGGGACAGACCATAGGTCTATCGTGGCGCTTTCCTAGACCGCCGTTACAGACCATAGGTCTATAACGGCGCTTCTTAAAATGCGCCGCTATAGGCATATGGCCTGTAACGGCGGTCTAGAAAAGCGCCATTACAGGTCGTACGCCTATACCGGCGCTTAAAAAAACGCCGCTATAGATATAGATCTATTACGGCACTTTTTAAGACCGCCGTTACAGTCTGTAGGTCTATTACGGCGCTTGTTTAAAACGTCGTTACAAGTCGTAGGTCTATTACGGCGCTTCATAAATGCCGTGATAGACACATGCGCGTATATTTTCTAAATCATTTCGATATACTATACCGGTGTTCCTAAACGCCGGGATTGGTTCGTTTTTTTTTTAATAATTCGCCACGATTGGTGAATCCTCCTGGCATATTTATCTCAAAACGGATTGATAGGGGGTTTCGGGTTTTTTCCCACTATTTAAAAAATGTCACAAATTCAAAATATTCGTAGTCATATCAAATTTGAACGTTCAAATCTTAAAATCACTAATTGCAGCATAATAAACAACTATATAATCATGGACCACAATAAACAATAATTACTTATCTAAAAATGGCCATACGAAGAGTTAGAAATATATTGGTTATACATCAATTTCTTTAACAAAGCATAAATTCAATTTCGACAAAACATAAAAGGACTAAAGTCCAAATTTAACTCAACAATGGCAAAGTCCACTAAAGCAGCTCGGCATTGCTTTCATTCCCATTGATATTTCGCCCAGATGTATGTGCGTGACTAGAAGTCGATGGAATTCGCTGGCTCTGCATAATTCACAATAGTGTTATTTATTAGATTATTCACTACACTAAGCACCACACCAGTAAAATGCAATAGTTAAATTTCATACTAATATCATAAAATATTGCTGAATACTTACAGTTCCATGTATTGGATTGTTAGAGTTCTGGTTTTGTTGGGAGATTAAAGAAGCAATACATGATTATAATGGAAAGACAACCTAGTTAAAGAAGCAATACATGATTAACTACTTTTGAAAAGAAGCAATACATGATTAAAGAAGCAATACATGATTAACTACTACTTGATTAAAGAAATACATGATTATATACTATTAAAAGTGCAATATGAATAGTAAAGCTTTGCAATCATGAATTTCATTATGTGCTCCTTCCTAAACAGATCATGTTCTTGACTAATTTTTAGGAACTCAACGAGCAAAACCAATGAGATATTTAGATCCAAACCAATTGCAAATAGATTTTTAATATGAACAAATCAATAGTTGTGTCGACAACAGCAAGTACGATATATAAAATTAGGATATTTGTTAGTGTATAAGTATTGTTAAGAGAATGCAGATTAGATTCCACAAAAGTCCAACGGAAGAAAATGACAGTATAGAAAGGGCAGTAATAAATATTGGTAATAGTTGAAAGAGCTTACAGTTCTTGCGTAATCAGATGGGGTTAAGCTCAGTTCTGCACCTGCTCCAACTTCTCTGATGCCTAGAAGAAATATTAGGAAATGAAGTGCTGGGCATTTCCATACAGAAAGCAACTTAAAACATTCTTATCCAATAATCAAAAATAGAATATTCCAGAATATTTCTTATTGATATGCACATGAGATACGTAGGCACCTTGTGGACAATATCAATCAACACAAGGCTTGCATGCTCATTCCGATGCACTGTTGATAAATTATGTGTGAATGTGCCTCGCATTTTTTAGAAAGAAAGAATGGGAATAGACACTGATCTACGATACGAAGTATTTATATGGAAATCTTATAAACATGATGATACATGGCATACCGGCACAGAAAAAAACTAAATACTGCATAGAAGTAGGATACATTATTTCAAATACGTTTTTTAAGCACAAGTATCTAACAATAACATGTGTTCAACATGACTTGACACAATTCAAGTAAAGAGCTCTGTTTTTTTTTCTTTTTTAAGCTGCTATGTATTCAAAATTGTATTTCTGTAGATTAGATTATTTTCAAATCAAGCGATATTATGTGATTGGCGGCCTATTTTTGCAGTATTTCTTACATATCCTACTTGAGTTTATACAAATTTGCTAAATTCATGAATATTTTGTACATTATTCATTTGTCAATCCTTGTTACCGTGATGACCCACCAAAGCCATCCAAGTAGTCCCCTATGAAACATTAACAACTATACAATACACAAATAGTAGGGTAATGACACTACCAAAGAACAGGTTAGATCACCAATTTCTCACCAATAGTAGGGTATCTATAAACATCAACATCAGTTTGGAATCTTTGGATACATCGGAAACCAACCTTAACTGAAGAAATATGTGGTGCAAATGCATTTACTATCTAAACTAGAATCAACAGAAACAGTAATGCTTAGCAATCATGAATTTCATTATGTGCTCCTCACTAAACATATCATGTTCTGAGTAATTTTAAGGAACTCAAAGAGCAAAATTGAGATATGTGGTTTATATTTGTGTAGATCCAAGAATATGCAAACAAATTTTCAATAAGAAGAGATACAGCAAGAACGATATATGCAATTAGGATATTAGTTGGTGAAGAAGCATTATTAAGAGAACGCAGATTTAGTTTGAGTTCCAAATATTCATAATTTAACAAGTACATAAGTCCGATAGAAGGAAATGGCAATCTAGAAAGACAGTAATAATTACTATATTCTTAGTACATATTGACAATAGTCGAAAGATCTGCTTACAGTTTTTGTCGAAGCAAGCGGGATTCAACCCACTTCTGCACCTGCTCCAACTTCTCTGATGCCCCAAAGAAATATTAGGATATGAGGTGCTGGTCATTTCAATTCAGAGAGCAAACAAAAACACTCTAATCCCAGGATCAAAAATAGAACTTTCCAGAAGGTTTATTATAGATATGCACATAAAGAGATATGTAGACACCTTATGCATGATATCATGCATATCAATCAATGCAGGTTTTGCATGCTCATTCCAGTGCATTGCTAATAAATCCATGATTAACCACACAAACAACAAGAAGTAGTTCATCATGTATTTCTTTAATCAAATATTTCTCTGCCATGACTAGTTAATAATGGAAAGACAACCTAGTTATAAATCAGTACGAAAAATACCTTACTTTATACAGTAATTTTATGAAGTATTAAGTATCAGGAATTATATATACTATTTCTCAAGAATACATTGATTATGCAACATTTTACTGACAATATACAATAACATAAAAGTGGCACCAGTGCAAAACATCATAAGATTCAACCATGGGGCTTCCATATCTGAAGGAAGGTAGTTAAATGCTATAGTTTTGTTCTCTTTTATGGGAATGCATTCAATAGCATTAACAATAATCATAATTACTTACCTTTGTTGGACACTTTGTCTCAGCAAAAGTCTCTGCAAGCTGAGCAGCGTCTGTATTGGAAGTGACTCCTGATGAGCAACAGTAACAACAAAACATCTATGTTACACCATAAATCTAACGCAATATATTTATGACGATCAGTCTGAATAAATTGGTTACCTCCAATAATAACCAGGCCGTCCAATCTCAGAGCTAGACAAGCTGCTCTTGTAGCATTCACTTGTTCAGTCGTTCTGATTTGATCAACTGTCCGGCCAAGTAAATCAAATCCACCTTCATCAAAAGCTCCATAAGCTATTAGTAAATCACCAAAAAAACAAAAAACATAAAAAATAAACAGAACACCGTAGATATAGAACTAGAGAAGTATGTAATCACTAATTGTCCATATTTATCATCATTTATCATTCAACTGCATTATATAGATGGACATGAACAAGCAACATCTTTATCAATTGTACTCCACACAAACAACAAGAAGTAGTTAATTTTGCATGTAAAGGAGAACTATCAATCCAAATCAAGGATCCCAAAGTTAGAGAGCAGGATCTTGACTTGTTGCACAAAATCTGAACCTGTTGCATACTCTGTAAGCAATCCAACAGAAAAACCGAACATTGCCCATCTGCATGATAACACGAAAAAATTAGTAATCTTATGATCTGTTCATGACTGAATTATGAATAAAACATCGTGATATAGCTCAAAAGGAAACTATGAAAATAGGTTCAGTACTATATATTAATACATCTCCCACATAGGAAGCATGAACATGGAAACACCGGGTAAGATGTATGTGACATGATTCGTTGACACATGAAAAAATTTCCAGATAATAGGGAACAATGAAACACCGACAAGGCTAAGTTGTGACATGACACAGTGACACACAAAAAATTTCAAAATAATACATTGAAATATATAACAATGTGTTGGATGTGGGTTGCACATGTGTGTGACACGGAAGCTTCTAAATAGAAGTGTAAGTGCGTTATAACCTCCATGCTCTTCATTAATAAGGACTTAATGGAAACATCCAAAAAGGATATACACAGAAAAAAAAATGGCTTTATACGAATTACCTTCCCATATTGTTTTCCTTATTACAATAAATTGAATTCGAAGAAAATGTTGTATGAATTATTCCCAAAAGGGATGAAAGTATCTTTAGGGTTTGTTGGGATTTAACTAGATTTGATCTCCTAATACAATTCCATATGTGCTGATGCACAAGCTCAGTAGGTTAGCAATGGCAAGAAGCCCAGAAGGCAAGTGTTTGATCTTCATCTTCGAACTTCATATCAGTAGAAGTTGGTTGTGACAAGAACATACATATAGAACTCGTTGCAGGTGTTTTCTGCCTTTCAGAAACCAGTAAATATTTTCTTTAAATATATTGATTGGGTGATGACTTTGTCAAATTAAGAGCATCAAGTTTTTTGCCATAATCAACTGGTCATCTCACTCAGTATCTCATATAAGAGCTTGTCCAGGAGACGAAGTCAGATTGAGGCCACTGCCTTGAAGGCATAGTCCTCGAAATCATGATCGCTTAACCTTAGACTTCTCCTGATCGAGGACAGCCTTATGCAGACCTTGTTACACTATCACATCTTTCATCTTGATTTTTTATAAACAGAAGTTTGTATTCCATTGAACTTCTCTATCAAAAATATGTTGTAGTTATCCCGGTATTAAATATATCAAACCCTATTGTTATAGTGATGCCCCAAAGAAGCTTTGTATCCATGGCTTGGAGAGAAGAAAAGCTTACTTAACAAGAGCTGATCTTCTGAAAAGAAGAAGACTTGACAAACCTACTCTCTTGTGTATAAAACGGTCCTTAGTTACTTTTTCTATTAAATATAAATAATAAAACTTCTCAAATTATGAATCTTGGAATAAATGTGCCCTAAATTTATATTCTCATTTATCACAAAGCACAGGTCTATCCAACTCTCCTCAAATCGCTCTTTTTCAATCACAATTTGTCTGTGATTTTCCCATTTTTATGTCTTACCTAGTAGTAAAAACTATCTTTAAGTCGCTTACTTTCAAACTTTTTTTTTGTTCTTAATTAGAACCAATAATGTACATTGTAAAATTTGGAATTAACAGTTACATGTCTCCAATTCAAATGAGGGCAATTAGGAAGATGATCGATCGACAATATCCAAAGCAAGTAAGGTGCATGCTGTAAGCACAACATGCTTACCTAATATAATAATCCCACGTATTTATCTACTTTCAATTTCCTGAATTGTTAACAAATGTGTTCTAACGGAAAAAGAAAAAAAAATACATTCCAAATAGGGGTGCCTTTCATTTCGACTAGTTAGGAGTTGATCATATTGCCCATCCAGGTGCAGAAAGGAAATATACAAACAAATAAACAGTTAAACTGTTTGTTAGTAAGTGCATGTGTGTGTATGTGTAGAGAGAGAGAGAGAGTTAACATATCATTATGGTAGGAAATCCTAATCAGATCTTAGTTGGAAATTGCCTTAGAATTTTAGATCTTAGTTAGCAGACTAAAAAACCATTATGAGGCCTATAGGTATCTCAAAGATTAATCATCAGCACTCCAGTAATTAGCAAATATTTGAAAAATATTTCGACGGGTAAATTCTTGATAAAAAATCCAAACTAGTTTGCATTAATACGGTGATGATCATATAACATACAAAGATATGTGAAAGGGATAATGAAGTTTTTATGCTGGTACCGACAAAGCAGTAATGGATAACTCTATGTTTTACTGTACAAGACCCCAATCAAGAATTAAAAATAAAACACTAAATTCTTTATTATAAGGGAGAATACAGAAATTATACAATGATGAACATTCGTTGTGAATACTTACAGGCATCACAATCGGTAAAAAAAACTCACTTGGAAGGTAAATTTTAGGTTACAAAGTTTGTGAAGGCATAACTTACAGCTTATTCCATTAGTAAAAATAGTTTATATTTGTTCATGAACATGAATGGTACTACCAACAAGATTTGAATGGTTTCACTGAGATGCACACAAAAAAAATCTACACCTATTAACAATAATCACAATCACCTTCTAAAAATCATACCCTGCTTCTGCTATGCATCAAATCAGAGTCAAATATGACAATTTGTTTCAATGTATATATGTCGGCCCTCATCTTTTTCTCAAATGTTAACCTTATCAGTGATCTTGGCATGAAAAATTTGCTGAGTGCGACCTTACTTTACTGAGTGTGACCAAAATAAAAGATGGGAAATCCTCCAATTTCATTACAAGTTAAAACGTAGAACATGAAACTACACAAAATACCACATGATACACTAGCGAAATCTATGTATACACACCACTGAACCCAGCAAGACAAAATCAAACCTCATTATCATGTTCAATATAAATTTCTTTTGTTGTTCTTGTTGTTAGAATAACTAAAACTACCTATGTTATGAACCACAAAAGATGAGAATGGTGTCAAATTTAAACATGATTGGTCCTCTACGGGTTAATTTAGAAGGTGAATAATTTTGGCATTCGAGTTTTTGAATACAAACTGACTAATTCAAGTAAAATCCATTTGTTCCTGCACTTCTAACCACACAATTTGTTCATTCAAATGCTAAGATATCATAATTATTAAAAATGATAATGCAAAATTTTCCATTTCTTCTCCAATTATCTTCTAGTATAATTCAACCTACACTATCAAGCTTCATAACCTACACCATTCATAATTAACAACATCATCAACCTTCTCACTAAATTAGAACAAAAAATAAGTAAATTTTATAACATCCCACTCCAAATTCTATAGAATTATATAAAAAGAAGGGATTTTGACAATAACCCATTTCAAATTAAGCAAAGTTAAACATCAACAACAACAAGAAGGGATTTTGACAAAAGTAAATATAAACATCAAATTAAGCAAAGTAAAAACAAGTAAATATAAACGTCCCACTCCAAATTATATAGAATTATACAAAAAGAAGGGATTTTGACAATAACCCATTTCAAATTAAGCAAAGTTAACAGAACCCTAATCCCGAAAAAATGAAAGTGACATCAGAACTAAGAGGATGTGAAATGTACCAATCAAATAGAGAATGAATCCACACGGAGCTTCTTCTTGAATGGAGAAGGGCGACTGGCAATACTTCTGAATACGACCTAGACGAAGCCGAATGGGGAGAGGGGAAGATGGCGCCGAACGGGGAGAGGGGAAGATGGCGCCGAATGGGCAGAGGGGCGACTGGTCAGAGAGAGAGAGAGAGAGAGATTTTGGAGATGGGATAGTGGAGCGGCGCGTGAGTAGTTAGGGTTAGAAGTTTTCGTTTTGGGGAGAAATGAAGAATGGAGCGGTCGTTTTTGGGGGGAAATGAAGAACGGAGCGGGAGGACGCGTGAGTAGTTTAGGGTTAGAAGTTTTCGTTTTGGGGGGAAATGAAGAATGGAGCGCTCGTTTTTGGGGGGAATGAAGAACGGATCGATCGGGAGGATTAATTCGGCAGGGTTGGGCTATAACGGCGGTGACTATAAAACTGCCGTTATATATTATATATATAACGGCGTAATATAGCACCGCCGTCATAGAGGCCCGCTATTAAAAAAAATCTTATAATGACTATCTATCGCGGCGTTTGGGCATAGACGCCGGAATAAATATGCCGTTATATCCATTCCGATTAGTAGTGTAACTCACAACACTCTCAACCATGGTAAGAAACACGTGCACGTATAGTCAATATGTGTGCACACTCTTCATACAAATTTTATTATTAATTTTTATTAGGTTAGATGTGTGTGTTACACATGGTAAGTGTATCAAACTAACTATATTTTAAATATACACTTTAGTACACACAAAATCAATCATGGATATCAAATTAATTTCAGTGGGCTACAAAATGAATTTAGGCCTAATGGATTTTAATTAAAAATAAATCAAATAATTGTGACTAGAAAAATGACAAGAAAAATATTCATGACTCAAGAAAATTTTAGGAACCAATATATGCACTGCAAACACGTGCGTTGCACGTATCAATACAAAATAAATTTGAGAGAACGAAAAATATTTATAATTAGTCAAAATACAAAATAGATAGAACATTTATATTAATAATATTACAGATATTTCACGTAACGCTAAAATATACGTAATCGACACGTGCATTGAAAGCACGTGCAGTACACGTAAAACACAAAGAATAAAATTAATGTTTAAGTTGGCTCAGAATAGGATAAAAATAAATTTTGAGAAGATGAAAAATATATAAATAATTAAGATGCAGAAATACATAGGACCTTTATATAAAAATATGTTACGAATATTACTCGTAACAGTACAAAATACATGTGTGAAACACCCGTGGGCGAAATCATCATAATTCAATTTTGCGGGGTGTTACTGTAACATCCTAAATTTTTAGCTATAATTAAATAAGAGTTGTTTGATTTCACGTGTTTTGCACGTGCAAAATTATTGTACATTTTTCCTTAAAAGAATTATTTTTCATGAACAAGTGTTTTAATTATTTCCTCTTCTTATTTAGAAAGCCTATTTAAACTCTAGGCCTATTTGTCTCTTTCTAGCCCACCCTAATTGATTAATAAAATTCATTTAGAAACCCATGGACTTTTAGCCCATTAGTGTGAGCCTATTAATTAAATCCTCTTTAATTAACATGACTTGTAGTGTAGACTAGTTTTGTAGAAAATTAAATTAATTAAACTTGTACAAACTAGTAATTAGGGGGGGGGTGCTTTGATAACACGTGCATTGCACTAGCACGTGTTTGGGGCCAATAAGGGGGTGGCCGGATGGTGGACAAAGAGAGAGGGAGAGATGGAGGTAGTGGAGAGGTAGTTTTCTCAATCATGGGTAGTTGCTACAACTCCCTAACTCATTATAGCCTTTGATCTCTAATCATTTGATTTAATCCTAGCCATCTATTCTTACTCAAAAAAAAGTATAAATACCCCATAGTTCTTCTCATTTGGTACACTAGAAAATTGATTGAGAAAGAAAGATTAGAGTGAGAAAAGATTGAGAGTTTTGGTGAGTAAAAGATTGAGGGATTTATTTGTGTGTGTGTTCCTTCCAGAAGTGGCCGGTCTACATCCAAGGGAGAGAGGGCTCGGGTTTGGCAAGCACAAGGAGGAGGAGGCGCATTGGTGGCACAAGCTAGAAGAAGGAGCCAATCGTTTATTCTAGGAGATTTTAGGAGTTCTTAGTTGTTTCTCTCCATAAAGGTGGGTGATTTCCTCGAACTTCTAACTAGATATCATGCTAGGTTTGGTATTGATAAAATTGATAAGAAAAACCCAATTAGGTTAGCCATGTGATTAAAAGGAGACAAATTGCAAATAATGTGAATGCTTATTAAATTGAATGTTAGTTGATGCAAATTGTGATTCATACCATGCTACTATGATTTATGTGATTTGTGATGTATTAGATTAAGAGAAATTGTGTTGGAATGGCTAGATAATTAAATTACCATCATGGAAATGTGCATTGCCTAAATTGACTTGATGATAGTATGAAAAAGAACAATTTTTTGTAGTAGAAATGCTTGTACAATCACAAAAGAATAAGAAAAGAGAGTTATGGAAAATTGTGGTGCTAAGACATAAAGAAATCATAATTGCTTTCTCATTTTCGAAATTGTAGATTAAAAATGCAAAGTAGAGAGTAAAATTTATGTTTTGTGTGAAAAAAAAATATTTTCTCACTGATATACTGAGAATTTATAGAAAGTAAATTCTAGAAATTTAGAATGCCAAGTGGAGAGGGAAAGAATTAAAAACACTTGTTTTTTATGAAAATTCGTATTGAACAGAGAGTCAAATTATGAACGTTGTAATTCAACTCATATCGAGTTAGTCACTTGGACTTCTTGGTCACTGGGTGCGCCACAGTGTGGTCACTGTAGCCGGGTCTGGCCTTTGGTTGTGGGTTCGAAACTGGGTAATGTCCATTTGATTCCAATTTTTTAAAAAAAAATCCGAAAGACACAGTTCGACCTATATGGACTTAAGACCATTCCATATCGCCTAGCCGCTTTTGGCTTTCTGGTCTTCGGTGGCACCACAGGGCGGTTGCTGTAGCGTGGGGTTTGCCTTGGGTCTCGGGTTCGAAACCTGGTCCTGGATTTCTAAAAACATTTTTTTTTCTTTCCTTTTGAGTTTATGGACTTTAAAAATTCAAAAAAAATACTATAATTATTATAAAAATATTTAGACTTCATGAAAAATATTTCTAAATTATTTGGACTAATAAAATGAGATATAGAGACCAAAGTTGAGTAAAAATAATTGAAAGAACTCCATAGAGTTGATGTTTGTGAAGTAAAAATGTGGTTAATTCTAGAGAAAATTCCATGTAGTTTATAAAAATGAATTTTGTATGAAAAATTAAAGTGTGACTTATTATGGGTTTTATTCATGAAATTGTGAGTTTTAATGCATGGGAAGTTTACTTAAGATAAAATTGTGATTTTTGAATCAAGTAAAGGAAAGAAATGATGATGTGAGAAATAAAGGAACTATACGGAGATTAAATTATGATTGTGAAAGGAATAATTTAAATTTGTCACTTCGTGCATGAAATTGATGCATAAGGATGAAATAGAAGAATCATGTTGAATTACGAAAAACTTTATGAGTGTGAATACTCAATTCTATGAACATGAAATGTGATTAAAGACTAGAGTACGGCTAAGACCTCATACCGGCATTTCGAATAAATTCTTTTGAGATGGAATGCTTTAAATGAAAGACCGAGTTGGGTCGTTGTGTTGATTGATGGTTAAGACCGATATAGAGGAGGTGCTAACTCTAGAATGTTGATTTTATTCATGATTCAATAATTAAGGATGATACATAGTGAAGATGTGATGAAAGTAAGAGAAAAACACGAGTATGAGGGCCATCGGATTGGCGTGTGAGAGTGATTCATAGGTTGCTTGCTTGATGCGTCATGTCATGGCGTGAACACTACTCCGAAATTATCATCCCGGTGGCGACGCTTGTGGGGTGCTTGGTGACTACGGGTGGTGCCATCGTTCCATGACGGAGACTGAATTGTCCATAGGCTCTGCATGATGCGTCATGTCACGATGTGGGATTCACCTCCAGGCTATTTGGACATGGGCTTGTAACTCATAGAACATCTAGGATACTTACCGTAGTAGCTTAAGTCATGGCGAGGGATCGAACCCTAAAAGATGAAGAACGATTAAGGGCTTGCCCTCGGACCTATGTACTATGGGATGCATAGAATCCAAACAAGTGCACATTAGTGTCATCTAATACAAATATTTGCATTAAGGACTAAGTGCACATTCACACACGATATCAATAGGGTAGTCCCCGTAGCTTTATTTTGTGACAAGTGTGTGCTTTTTAAGTAAGAAAAAATTGATGTATTATATCCTAGCGTCAGTTGAATGAACTGACGTGCCTACAGTTTCCATGCAGGATAAAGTGAGTGACAAGACAAAAGACTGATTGCTGCTTAAAGAAATGTTCAAGTTTTATTCAATTCATGTGTAATTGTTGTATTTTAAAATTTCGCTGCATTGATGTAACTCTGATGTAATAAAAGTTTTTAATTCCTTGTAAAATTGTACGAAGGAAGTGTAAAGATACTGTGGAACTTCGAATTCGGCCTTATTTGGAATTCGGGGTGTTACAGTTACACCTATACTATTTTTATCCTCCTCATCAAGGTGGAGTGATTCTCGCCTTCATCGGAATCACTCCACCTCCCATCGTTGACATCCCTCTCCCTCTCCCTCTCTCGATCTTTCCCAAAACCCTAATACCAAATTTTCAAAAATTAAAACCCCTTTCAAACACAAACCCTAGCCGTCATCACCTACCTCTTCCGAAACCCTAATCCAGAACAACAAGAACAAAGGATTGTATATAAAAAGAAACCAGTTAGCAATTTGATATAATGACAAACAGAGGATTGTAATAGCATGAAAGAGGACGAGCAAGGAAGCGATATATATATATATATATATATATATATAGAGTCCCCTTCGGTTGCACACTACTTTGGGTGAGCACTCCCGAACTAGAGACCCTATGAAAAATCTGAACCGCTCATATTGTTCTATATGCCTTAGATAGCCTAACAATAGAAAATCAAGTAATTTGAAGTTCATTTGCCCATCCATCATGCTGTTAGAATTTTCAGCCATACAATTTTGTGATGATGTAAATCATGGGTAAATGAACTTCAAATTACTTGATTTTTTATTGTTAGGCTATCTAAGGCATATAGAACAATATGAGCGGTTCGGATTTTTCATAAAGTCTCTAGTTCGTGAGTGCTCACGGAGTGCTCACCAAAGTAGTGTGCAACCGAAGATTTCTCTCTCTCTCTCTCTCTCTCTCTCTCTCTATATATATATATATATATATATATATATATATATATATATATATCGCTTCCTTGCTCGTCCTCTTTCATGTTATATATATGAGCCGGACTGAAAAAGGAAAGCTTTAGTTGAATAAGAATGTTATATCGCCGGATGTATAAACACAAAAGTACAAGAGTCTGTTTGCTGTTATTGGAATTAATAATTCGATCTCATATAATTTGGTTCACCAACAATTAGATGCAAATTGTTCTTATATGATATAAGTAATATTTGGTGAAGATTGTTTATTCGAATTGTACGTATAGTATTTAGAAAAAAATTTGGTTTGTTCAATCATGAAAATAGAGTTATTAATGAATAAAATCAACGACTGTTTGCTTGATCATAGTAGAGTATTTACATTCCATAATTGGAAAGAGTTTGATTTTTTTATAAGCGACCGATAATTGAAATTGAAAGGAAAACGATTGAAAAGTGCACAAACGACATTAAAAAGTACGGAACTTTGGGACACGCTAGGATTCACCACACACAACATAACACAACTTTTAGAAGTGAGTTTTGACTCACGATCTGCAAGATACAGCTAAAAAAGCAATAATAATAATTATATATATATATATATATATATATATATATATATATATATATATATATATATATATATATATAATTATATATAATAAATTACAAAGAAAGCTATCAAGTGGCTCACAATCAATCCCCCAAAAATTAAAGGCCCATATCAAACCTCACAAAACATATTTTCCCTCCAAAATTTCAAACCCCAAAACCAAAATTTTCCCCCTAAAAAACTCATTACTTTATTACTATCTCTCTTTTCTCTCTTTACTTTTTCATATTTCTCTCTTTTTCTCGCTCTCTCTATCTCTCTCTCCCATTCTTTCTTTGTTTACTTAGAAATTTTGATTTTAAGATTTCGGTTTTGTAAAATTTCAGGATTTTTAATAGCAAATATCTCTTCAACAATTAAATTTCATTATTTTGCACACTTAAAGTTCTAAGAAGTTACATTTTAATACCCCATTTATAATTATTTTTCAACATATACTAATGGAAACATAAACTTTTATTTATAACTAATTATTGTCATACTATTCAAACTTGAGCTACATAATTATTGTTTTACTGTTTACATGGCTTTTCGTGTTTTGTATCGTTTCAAAGACGTGCCGTAGGCACGTGCCCACGGGCAAATCTAGTATATATACATAACGAGGCGTTTTTGCAACAAAAAAAGGGCAGAATAGAGGATGGTTTTTAATCATTCCTGCCCCTACTTTTCATTTCCCCCCAAAACTCTACTATCTCTCCCCAATTGTCTCTCTCCCCAACGCACCCTTTCTCCCCAACCCCAATTCTTTCTTTCCTCAATCGTCGAAATTCTCCACATCGTTGCTACCTCTCCCTTGTTGTCGTCCCTCCTACCTTTGCTACCAGGCCTCCCTCCACGCCCCTTGCCGTTATCGCCTGCCCAAACCATTTTCCCTCGCTGTCTCTTATTCATTCGCTGCCACCCCTCCCTCCACGCCCCTCTGTCGATGCCACCGCTCAAACAATTTTCCCTCGTCGGCATTCTCTCTCCCTCAGTCCCCCCCTTGCTGACCCGTCGCCCAAACAAACCTGTCAGTTTGATTATTAAGGTTATTTTTTAGCAATTTTTGATTAGTAGATATTAATTTGTTTTGATTATTGTGTGCTAGTTATTAATTTGTTCGGTTTAGTAGCTTTAGTTCTTTTCATCTTCTTATTCTTCCATTTTAGGCTAATTTATATGAAGATATGAAGTGAGAATTGGTTTTCAATATCAAGAGTGTAGCTTGAAGTATATGCTCATTTGAATTAACACGGTGTGATACAAGATAAGCACCATACTAGTTGTTTCAGGATTAATTTACAACATATAACACAATCACTAAGAATTTGTAGCTGCATCAAAGAAATCTATATTATGAAGCATGCACCAACCTGCAAGGCTCTTTTTTAGAATAACATATTGCATGTTAATAGTACAACAATCATTTCAGATAAACAAAAACTTGACAAGGAAGGGATATTCCTAATATGATACACATCATACAAAACTTCATACCTTAACTTCGAGTTGGCCCGTCCGAGCCCGGAGGGGAACTGAGGATAGTTTAAGACGAGGCTTTCATTGTAATAAAGAATAAACCTTTCTGTATTGTGCCCCCTTGGGGTGTTATAATAAAGAATAAACTTTCCGAACCACCTTAACTTGTTGTTGAGAACGTGTTGAAGATTAGGTTTTAGGGCATTTGTTTGGCCTCGGGGCCAAGCAGAAGGTTTAGGAGTTTGTAGTGGATTCAATCGACTCTGGGGATTGGCCTCTCTGGCAGAAGCGGTGGTCCCCTCCGAGCATGGAAGAAGGAAAGGGAGGGGAGTCCCGAGGGTTCAGCAGTATGTGGCGACGTTTCGCCTTCCAATGTCATTAATGGGGCGACGTTCCGCCTTCCTACGTCAATTAATGCAGGATGCTTTGACTTCCGCCATTTCACCTCTCGATGTCATTAATGGGCTGCTCAGGGGGGCTATATAATCCCCACCCCCCATCAGAAATTCATCAGAAAAAAACTTTTAATCCTGCGGGTTCTCCTCACCAGTGGCTCGCCTGCCACCCGCTGAAAATTCGGGGGTGCGGCTCTGAGGGCCACTTACCCCGGTTTGCCAGCAGGTGAAAGGTTGGCCGACCCCGAGGGGAGAACCTTGGGTGTTTGCCGAAGGCGGGCACCCTACCATGAAATTTTTTGGCCGTGAGTCCCGGATCAGTGGCTCTCCTGCCATACTCTAGCATTTTTGGGTAGATCAAGGTCCTAGACCTCGGGGATCTGCCCAAAATTGCTAGAATGTGGGAGGTGTGCCGACCAAGGTCCGGAAGCTCAGGGGGTTTTTTGGGCGAGGGTCCAGGGTCAGTGGCTCCCCTGTCACCCTTGAACAATTCGGGGTTTCGGCTCTAAGGGTGGTTAACCCCGGGTTGTTCGCGAGTGAGAGGTGGGTTGACCAAAGATCCGGAGCTCGGGGCGTTTGCTTGAGGGCAAGCGCCCTAAATCTTTAATAAAAATTTTTTGAGTAGGGGGGTTAGCTGAAGTCCTGACTGGAGGTTGGGGTTCGGGGATCGGCAGAGAGCACCGAGCCCCCTTAGCTTGAGAAAGCTACCCTTGTGCTCGAGTTCACCATACGGCGTCGAGGCTTGGGGGTCGACGGAGAGCGCTGAGCTCCATTGCTTTAGCCTGAGAAAGCTACTCTTGTGCTCGAGTTTGCCATACGGCGTCGAGTCTTGGGGGTCGGCGGAGAGTGCTGAGTTCCATTGCCTTAGCTTGAGAAAGCTACCCTTGTGCTCGAGTTTGCTATACGGCGTCGAGGCTTGGGGGTCGGCGGAGAGCGCTGAGCTCCATTGCCTTAGCTTAAGGAAGCTACCTTTGTGCTCGAGTTTGCCATACGACATCGAGGCTTGGGGGTCGGCAGAGAGCGCTGAGCTTCATTGCCCTAGCTTGAGAAACTCGAGTTCGCTATACGACATCGAGGCTTGGGGGTCGGCGGAGAGCGCTGAGCTCCATTGCCTTAGCTTGAGAAAGCTACCCTTGTGCTCGAGTTCGCCATACGGCGTTGAGGCTTGGGGGTCGGAGGAGAGCGCTGAGCTCCATTGCCTTATCTTAAGAAAGCTACCCTTGTGCTTGAGTTCGCCATATGGCATCGAGGCTTGGCGTGGTTACATAAGGGGTTTACACAGAATCTGAGCTAACAAATTTTGGAAAAAGAACAAATATTCTTATACAAAAGCTGTTTACAAATGTTCGGTTACATAATGACTTCAGTCCTTTCTCTCGAGGTACTTGATGAGGTGCTCCGCATTTCAGGGCCTCTTGATAGGGGTGCCTCCCATCTCGGTGAGTCGGTAGGTACCGGGGCGCACTACTTCGGCAACCCTATAAGGTCCCTCCCAATTAGGGGCCAACTTTCTCTTCTTGCTGGGGTCTGAGACTATTAGTTTCCTGAGGACGAGGTCACCCTTCTGGATGCTAGTGGGTCGAACCTTCTGGTTATAGAATTTCTCGACCCGCTGCTGGTAGATGCTCCTTCCGATGGCAGATTTTTCCCTGACTTCGTCGACTAGGTCCAAGTTGGCCCCGAGACCTACCGAGTTTCCTTCTTCGTCGAAGACCATTATCCTGGGCGAAGGTAGGCCGATCTCCAAGGGGATAACCGCTTCGGTACCGTAGGTTAGGTTGAAGGGCGACTGACCCGTGGGTATCTTTTTCGTCGTCCGGTGGGCCCAGAGTACGCTCGGAAGTTCGTCGACCCAAAGTCCCTTGAGAGAATTGTCCAATTGCTTTTTGAGGCCATCAAGGATTTGGCAGTTGGCATTTTCAGCTTGGTCATTTGATTGAGGGTGGCATATGGTCGAGAAGCACTGTTTGACCCCGATGTCTTTGCAGAACTTTCAGAAATTTTTTCCAGCGAACTGGGTCCCGTTGTCGGTAATGAGCACCTGAGTGATCCCAAACCGACAGATGATGTGCTTCTAGAAGAATTGCTGAGTTCAGTGTTCGGTGATCGAGGCTAGTGGTTCGGCTTCGATCCACTTGGTGAAGTAGTCGATGGTCACCACCAGGAACTTCCTTTGACCCGTGGCTTGAAGGAAGGGGCCGACGAGGTCCATCCCCCACATGGAGAAGGGGGTCGGAATGGCCATGGATCGGAGGTTGGCCTGCGGGAGTCTCCTTATCAAAGAAAATCTTTGACATGGGCCACACCTTTTGTCGAAGTTTTGCGCATCTTGCAACATGGTCGGCAAGTAGTATCCATGATTCAGGGCCTTTCGGGCGAGCGATCTGCTCCCCATGTGGCATTCGCCGATCCCCTCATGTAATTCCTTCAGGGCATACTTGGCTTCGTTAGATGCCAGGAGCGAAGGTATGGTCTGCCGTCAGCCACCGTGTACAAGCGCTTGAAGAGCATTCCACTGATCAGGGTGAATCTCTCGGATCGGACTCTGATCCTTCTTGCCTCGGACCGGTCTTGAGGGAGTTCGCCCTCCGAAAAGAACCTTAGGAGGGGCATTGTCCAGTTGTCAAGTTGGAGATCAGTGTTGAGGCAGGAAGCTTCAGGGAGGTCGATGTTGGGCTTGAGGAGGACCTTGATGAGAACGGTGTGGTCGAGCCCCTCGAAAGATGACGAGGCGAGCTTCGACAATGAATCCGCCTGGGCATTTTGTTCTCGGGGGATTCGCTCCACCGTGTGGGATTCGAAAGATGACAAGAGATTTCGGACTATCGCTAAGTATTGTACCATCTGAGTGTCACGAGCTTCGTAGTCCCCGGTGATCTGATTGACCACGAGCTGGGAGTCGCTGAAGACCTTGATGTGTCTGGATCTGGCTTTGTGTGGGAGGGTGAGCCCCGCGATCATAGCTTTGTACTCCGCTTTGTTGTTTGAGGTTGGAAAATTTAGCCAGAGAGAATATTGGAGGACGAAATTATCGGGGCCCTTCAAAATGATGCTTGCTCCACTCCCTCCTTTGCAAGATGAGCCGTCGACATAAAACTCCTACATTGGGCCAGCTTCCGGGGTGTCCAATGGTTCGGAAATGGTGCACTCCGTGATAAATTCGACGAGTGCCTGCCCCTTGATTACCGTCCGGGGCTGGTAACTGATGTCATATTGGCTCAGTTCGATTGACCACTATACCAGGCTGCCGGAGCTCTCTGGTTTGTGGAGGACGGTCTTCAGGGGCTGGTCCGTGAGGACCTAAATAGAGTGAACCTGGAAATAGGGTCGGAGCTTACGAGCTACTGTTATCAGTGTATACGCTATCTTTTCCATCTTTGCATACCTGGTCTCGGATGAGAGCAGAACCTTGCTCACATAATACAGGGGTTTTGGACACCGTCTTCTTCTTGGACAAGCACGGCGCTGAGTGCACTTTTCGAGGCTGAGAGGTATAGGAAGAGGGGTTCATCGGGTTCGGGTTTGCTTAGGAGCGGTGGATTGGCAAGGTAGGACTTCAACTGGTCGAACGCCTGTTGCTGAGGCTCGCCCCATTCGAATCCCTTCGTCCCCCGCAGGGCCTTGAAGAATGGGATGGACTTCTCCCCTGATTTGGAGAGGAAGCGGCCGATGGCCGCCAGTCTACCCGTAAGCCGTTGAACCTCCTTGACGTTTCGAGGCGGGGCCATGTCGATGATGGCCTGGATCTTCTCCGGATTGGCTTCTATGCCGTGCTGGCTGACGACGAACCCCAGAAATTTTCCGGACGAGATGCCGAAGGCGCACTTGGCGGGGTTGAGCCTCATGTTGTGAGACCGAAGAACGCCGAAGGCTTCCTCGAGGTCGGCAACATGATCTTTCCCTCGTTGGCTCTTGACAAGCATATCATTGACGTATACCTCCATGTTCCGACCGATCTGATTTTTGAAGACTCGTTTGACGAGCCTATGGTAGGTGGCCCCGACATTCTTAAGCCCGAAGGGCATGATCCGGTAATAGTAGAGGCCTTGGTCGGTGACGAAGGACGTCTTGGCGATGTCCGGAGGAAACATCCAGATCTGATTATAACCTGCGAAGGCATTCATGAAAGTTAGGAGCTCGTGACCCGACGTTGCGTCAATCAGAGCGTCTATGCTGGGGAGGGGAAAAGGATCCTTGGGGTACGCCTTGTTGAGGTTGGTAAAGTCAATACAGATCCTCCAAGTTCCGTTAGCCTTTTTCACCATCATAACATTACCCAGCCACTCGGGGTAGCTGACTTCTTGAATGAACCAGGCCGATAACAACTTATCTACCTCCGCTCGCACCGCCTGTTGCCTTTTTGGGGTGAACTTGCGGTGCTTCTACTGTACTGGTTTGGAGCCGGGGGCGACGCTTAGCCAGTGCATGATTAAGTCTTCGGAAATCCCGGGCAGGTCGGATGGTGTCCAGGCGAAGAGGTCGACATTTCGGCAGATGCAGTCGATCAAATCTGGCTTCAGTTCGGGGGAAAGGGTTCGGCTCACACGGAACCCCTTGGACTTGTCCTCTGCTTCAAAGGAGACATCCTCCAATCCGTCCGCGGGTTCTGACTCGGGATGGCTTTCTTCAGGTAGGAGCTCGACGGCGTCGAGGGGAAATACACCGCCCTCGACCGCGATCATGTAGCAAGAGCATGCCGACTCCTGGTTGCCCCGAACGTCCTCGACCCCGACATTAGTCGGGAACTTCAGTTTTAGATGGTGGGCGGAGGGGACGGTCTGGAGCGAACAGAGCCCGGGTCGGCCGAAGATGGCGTTGTAGGCTGCCTTGACTTGACAACCATAAAATCCATCGACTCGGTTCGGAGGATGAGGGCCGTTCCTGCGGTCACGTCTAGTGTCACGATTCCCTTGATTTGCATGGGGATGCCAGAAAATCCGTGGAGGGTGTAACCGGCCGACTTCAGCTTTTCTCGAGGGAGTTTGAGGTTCTCAAATGCTTCTAAGAAAAGGATGTTGACAGAGCTGCCGTTGTCTACTAGGATTTGACGAACCTAAAAGTTGGCCATGACGAGGCTGATGATGAGGGCGTCGCAGTGTGAAAGCCGGACGCCTTCGAGGTCTTCTCCTGAGAAGGAGACCGCCCGCTGCTGAATCCGTGGAGAGGGATGGTCTAAAACAGAGTTGACCTCCCGGATAAAGGCTTTCTGAGAAGTCTTAGATTCCCCCCCATGGGTCCATCGTGGACGTAGTGTAGGATGGTGTGTCCACCGATTTATTCGGGTTCTGGGTCTCGATCTGGTCGTTGACCGGCCGTCCGAGGGGGAGGTGAACGCCTCGGGCTCCTCGGCTCTCTTCGGTCTTTGGGGCTAGCCCGGGTGAACTCCTTCAGGTACCCTCATTGGATGAGGGCTTCGATCTCGTCTTTTAGGGCTCAGTAGTGATCTGTATCGTGCCCGGTGTCTCGGTGGAAGCGGCAGTAGAACCTCTGGTCTTATTTCTTGCCGTTGTTAGTTGGTCGGGGAGGGAACTGGACAACCCCCTTGTCTTCGATCTCCATCAAGATCGCCGAGACGTTCTGAGTCAGGAGCATATACCTTTCGAATCGCGGCACCGAGGGGACCTTCTTGGGAATAGTTGCTTCTTTCCCGGGCCTTTTGAAGGGTTCAGCATCACCGACCCTGTGCTTCCCCTTAGTAATGGCTTCCTTCGCGCCTTCGGGGTTGAGGGCCTCCTCGGTCCGGATATACTTCTCGACCCTGTTGAGTAGGTCGGGGAAGTCCATGGGTGGCTTCTTGGCTAAAGAGGCCTTGAGCTGGCTGTGGCAGGCGTTGTGTCGAAAGGCTGCGGAAGCAACCCCTGCGTCGAGGGAGGAAACCGACATCACCTCCGAGGTGAACCTCCGAACGAACTCCCGAAGGGATTCCCCGTCCTTCTGTTTGAGGTATAGAAGGGAGGAGCTCGTCTTCTCGACCTTCCTGCTGGTCACGAAGTGGGCAAGGAAACCCGCCTCAAGCTGCTCGAAGGAGAAGACCGAGCCAGGGGCAAGTTTGGAGAACCACTCCCGAGCCGGGCCCCGGAGGGTAGCAAGGAAGGCGCGACAGACGGAGGGGATCCGCAGTGCTGTGAATCATCATGAGGGTCTTAAACCCCTCCATGTGATCAGCAGGATCACCCTTGCCATTATAGGTCTCAAATTGAGGCGGTCTGAAGTTCCGAGGAATATCAGCTTCAAGGATTTGGGGGGAGAAAGGGGGTCCGGTTGGACGATGGCCGCGAACCTGCAATGGTCCGCCCTCATCGAGATGCGCGAGACGGTTCTCCATTTCTTCCAAACGACGGAGGACGGGGTCTGCCGTTTTCTAGGGACGAGTCGATCCGCTGGACTCGCCGGCTTCCGTTCCTGATCGGTGGGTGGAACTGTGGTAGACCTCGGTAGCCGGACCTTTTTGGATGGCTTGAAGGATCTCCTCCAGGAAGTTCTGGAATTCGACCCTTCTGACAGGGGCTTGTCCCCCCAGGTTCTGCGGGGGATTGTGCGCCTGGGAATACTGTCAGCGATTGTTCGAGGCCGAGTTGGAAGCCGGCCTCTTCCCTAGTCCGGCTAGCTTGCCTGCCCGAGATGACGCGGCGCAAATCCGACGCGATCGAAGGCCGGGCCGCGCCATTGGCCTGGGGTTGGTTGGAACCCTGGTCATTTGCGTGGCTATGATGGTTGAGGTCCGGATGTTGTGCTGAGGTGACGGCCCTCCGGGGTTTG
The DNA here is from genome assembly GCA_017893485.1 of Hemerocallis citrina. Lineage (NCBI taxonomy): Eukaryota > Viridiplantae > Streptophyta > Magnoliopsida > Asparagales > Asphodelaceae > Hemerocallis > Hemerocallis citrina. The sequence continues at coordinate 387,094,197 of CM030358.1, read as the reverse complement.
GGAGCCATGGAGGAGCTTGGACCCCAGGTGAAAACTCTGGCTGGGCTCGAAAGGACAATAGTACTTAGGAGGAAAGTTTCCCACAGACAGCGCCAATCTGATGCGGTTTGTTTTTGGGGTGTGGGGACAACAGGTGTGAGTTCTCTCAATTTTTTTGGTGGAAGTCCCTACGCAGTACTGGCGTTGGTCCGACCCCGGGTAGCGGGAGCGACTCGGGAGCAGGAGCACAGAGGGGCTAGGAAGAGAGGACGGGTGCTCGGCTCGGATCCAGGAGTTCGGCTCGGCCTGGGTCTTCTGTACCTGCACACGGCCTAGAAACACCGGGAGAAGTCCCGGCGACAGGCCCTCTAACGAACTAGTCAGTCACTGGAAAAGAGACTGGGTAGCTAGGATTCAGGTGGGGAGAGATTGAATACATTTTACAGTGAGGAGGGGGTGGAGTATTTATAGGCAGGGGTAAACGGGTCTGGAGCCCTAGCGGGCCGGGTTGGACCCGTTTACCCATGGGTCTGAGTTGGCTGAGGCACATTAGAGTGTAGCTGGCCTGATGATCACAGGGGAGAGGATCCAGAGGAGATCAGAGGGCTCTGAGTGATGCTGCATAATTTATCCCATATCAATAGCCTTAAGTAACCGTAAACAACTCTTACGTAACCCCAATTTGCAAGGAACCTCTTATCTTACGTCCTCATACTTGACCCTCTTTGTCTCTCTATTTCCCAATGATCTATATAATAAATCACAAGACAATTTGAAAAAAAAAAAAAAACTATCAAGTAGCTCTCCTTCAATTGAAACAAAAATCAATGACTCATATTCACCATTCCAAAAGACATTTTCCCTCAATTTTTTTTCCTAAAACAAAAAACCTCCTCACTTTATTACCATCACTCTCTCATCTCTTTACTTTTTCATATTTATCTCTTTATCTCTCTTACTCTACCCAGAAATATAGATTTTCAGATTTCAGGTGTGTAAATTTTCGGGTTTTTTAGATTTTTTTATTTCTTTTGATAGTTTTAGAGATACACATGTGATTGTTTTACAACATTCTTATTTTTTTTTATGACTTATTGTGGAGTTTATAACCAAGTGATATTGCATATAAATGTTGATATTTATGTGATTTATTAGTCAAATATGATTGTATATATTTTACTGTTTCCAGAGTTTTTCATATACTGCATCGTTCTGAAGATGTAATGTAGCCACGTGACCACCGGCAAACTTAGTATTTGTATATTATATAAAGGTAGACTTGAGTAATTGTGAAATAATTGACCAACTAAAGTGGCATTAGCTTATGGGATGGGAAAGTCATGTGTTATATATGCTACTTTATTAGAGGAGTAGGAGGAAGTTAACCATCCTGTATTACTTATGTTCTACTTTGTATACACTCAACTCCTATTATTAGGAAGAATGTTTGTTATTCACAATTATTTGGAAGAGTACGAACTGCATACATTTTCTAATATACTTTTCAATACTCTTTTAGGATGACCTTTTGTTTAGTTTCCTTCTCTCTTTTTTTTTTTTGAGGGAAAAAGATAGGGTAAGTCCCTACCTCACTGAAGATTTATATAAGAAAACCAAAATATAGTTAGATTACAAAAGCAGACCAAGCAACTTCAGTATGGAACTGAATTCTTGGTCTGAAGAAACATACCGGCCTACAGAACCTGGCCCAAAAAAGTCCAGTCAAAACACCAAAAAAACTAGCTATAAGTACCCACGCAGGGGTCCAAAAAATCCTCGCTGAGCAGCCAGATAATCACCATGAACAACTTCCCTCCTCACTTGCAGACTGGCCACTGCGTCCTAGTGTCTCGTGGAGCAGAAGCTCATGCGCATTCGCATCTGTCAATTCTTGTTCTATCTCCTGCCTTTTCTTCGCACTGTCGATCCCATCTAGCCAAGATCGAAACCAAAAAATTGCATTAGAAATAATCTCACGAGAGGAAGAATGCTTTGCAGAGAAAGTACAGTCATTTCTAGCTATCCAGATACTCCAGCATATAGCAATAGATAGGAGGTGCCAAGTGTGGCTGTGTGACTGAGTACCAAGGCACCATGAAGCAAAACAATCATGCACGGTCGTGGGCAATGTATGTATGTGAAAGAGTGCAGTGAAGAAATGCCAGGTCTCTAATGCTACAGGGCATAAGAAGAAGATGTGGTAAGCCGACTCGACAGGAAATGCGCAAGCTGCATATGCCGTGTCTCCCGGCTAGCCCTTATGGCTCAAGAACTCCTTGGAGTTGATACGGCCATGACTCAGTTGCCATATGAATATTTTGCACTTAAGTGGCGCTGATGAGGCCCAAATAGACTTGAAGAAGGGTGATCGCAATCCAGAGAGAATGAAGAATTTGTAGGCTGACTGGACGGAGTATGTTCCTGTAGGTGTTAGTCTCCACATCGGAGCATCATGGTCATGTGAGGGGCAAAATTCTGCAAGTGCTAGGAGAAGGCTTTGCTTCTCTGCCTGGAGAGCTTGCGAGGTGATACGGTTCAGTCTGGGTTGCCAATGCCAGGTCCCCTGAACCCATGAGCCCCGAGACGAAGCCGTAGCATAAAGGTTCCAAGCTGCTGCAGCAAGCGAGGGGTAGAGGGTGGCTATACTGTGCCCATTAATCCATTTAGATTGCCAGAAAGAGATCTTCTCACCATTGCCAAGCTACCATTGAACATTGATAAGGAATTGGTGTTGCAGAGGGAAGATACCCTTCCAAAAATGGGAAGCCGTCACTGGACAAACAAAAGTTTTTGAAGGACTTTTGTAGTATAAGTCATGAAGGGTTTGGCTGACAAGGGAGTCTGATGCGTAAATGTTCCACCACCACTTCATAAGCAAAGCTTCGTTGAAAGTTTGCAATGCCAGGACTCCAAGTCCGCCTTGATCCTTGGGTTGGCAGATATTACGCCAATTTGCGCAAGCAATACCTCTTGAGTCTTTGTCAGCCCCGCACCAGAAGAATCTGCTTCGGACTTGATCAATGCGTTTGATGACCCACTTCGGAAGACGAAAGAAGGATGCGTAGTATACGGGTAGGGCGCTAAGCACCGCATTGATCAGAACCAGCCGTCCCCCTTTTCAAAGCAGTTTACCTTTCCAAACCGATAACCGCCTTTCAATTTTGAGAATGAGGGGTTGCCAATGCCGCTTGCACAACTTGCCTTTGGAAAGAGGCATGCCAAGATATGTAAGAGGGAGGCTGTCCTCCTTGCAGCCAAGGATGGTGGAGAAAGCATGAAGCTTGGCCTGAGAGCGACCAAAATAAACAACAGAGGATTTAGAAAAGTTAATAGCTAAGCCAGAGATGTTTGCGAAGAGTTGAAGGGCAATCTTGAGGTTCAGAATTTCTTGCTCATCTCCCTTGCAAAAAATCAGGGTATCATCGGCAAATTAGAGAACCGAGAGTTGAGATAACTGTCCTCTGATCGGCAGCTGTAAGAAAGTGCCATTGCTTCTTCCGAGCTGCAACATTTTAGCCAAGACATCTACCACCAAGATGAAGAGCATCGGAGATAGGGGTCGTCCTGTTTTAGCCCACGTTTGGAGTTGATTTGTCTGCCCTTCTCTCCATTAATGATGATAAAGGATTTTGCTGTAGTAAGAATCATCTCGATCCACTTGCACCACCCCGACCCAAAGTCCCTGGCTTTAAGCAGTTAAAGTAGGAAATCCCAACTCACTGTATCAAAAGCTTTTGTAAAATCAATTTTAAAGAGAAGGGTGTCAGAGTTACACCTGCTACAGAGATTAATAGCCTCATGCGCTACAAGGAAGCAGTCTACAGTCGACTTGCCTTTCAGAAAAGCACTTTGGGACGATGACACCAGGGAGTGGAGGAGAGGACTGAGCCTGTTGGCGAGTATCTTTGTGAAGATTTTCAGGGAGCAGTTCAGGAGACTGATAGGCCTATAGTCAGTCACTAAGTTTGCTTCATCACATTTAGGAATGAGGATGATGTCGGAGTAGTTTAGGCGCCCTATATCTGAATCACCTCTATGGACAGACTGTATCATCTTGAGCAGATCATCTTTGACAGTGTCCCAAAAAGTGTGGTAGAAACTCATCGAGAAACCGTTAGGGCCCAGTGCTTTATCACTGCTCATGTCAAAAACTGCCTTGCGCAGCTCTTCAATAGTTACAGGTTCTTCAAGGTGGTGCAGGCTGACAGAATTTGTGGGGTAGAGGGATGGCCAATCAATGTTGAAGTCAGAGATGGTGGCAGACCCACATATAGCTTGAAAATGGGACTCGAATGCTCTTCGGATTTCTGCAGGGTTGGTTGTGGTGGAGTTGTCAATGCTGAGGCTGTGGATATAGTTTCTTCTTCTTCGCCCGTTAGCAATGGAGTGAAAAAATTTCGAGTTAGCGTCGCCTTCTTTGATCCACTGCACACGGGATCGCTGCCTCCAGAATACTGTCTCTTCCTTGATCAAATTCTGAAGCTCAAGCTGAGTGGCTTTAAGGGAGGCTGGGGGGGAAGGCAGAGACTCAGCTTCAATCTCAAGCTTGAGGAGAAGTTCTTGGAGTTGCTTTTTCCTTGTAGGAATGGAGCCCAGGGTTTCTGATTGCCATTTCCGTATGCGCCTTCTGAGGAGGCCTAGCTTGCGGGAAAACACATCGACTGGATTGCCCTTGCAGTGGAATTGACGCCACCAATTACTGACTGTAGGAATAAAAGAGGGCTGCAATAGCCATGACTTTTCAAACTTGAAACGGAAGGTACGATATTGGAGTGCCATAGTGTTGAGGATGATGGGGCAATGGTCGGATGAATATCTTGGAAGAGAGGATTGGATGCTATCAGGGTAATAAAGATCCCAAGCGGCAGAGACGAGGAATCTGTCAAGCCTGGCCATAGACGGTGTATCACGCAGATTTGTCCAAGTGTATTTCCTTCCTGACAGTGGAAGATCAATCAATGAAAGGTCTCTGGAAGAGCCCCGACCACTAGATCTCTCAGAATCAGAGATTGTAACATTAAAATCACCACAGAGGATCCATGCATCGTGGAGGAATTGTCGTCTGTGCTTGATTTCATGAAAACATAGTTCCCTATCATCGAGCTTAAAAGGTGCCTAGACAGATGTAATAGACCATTGCGCGTCAGAGCACCGGCTCTTGAAGGAGGCTGAGATGGAGAAAATATCACAGGCTGAGTAGGAGCATTCGAGTAGATTGTCATTCCAGCCTAAGAGGATACCTCCGCAGCGTTGAATGGAGTCTAATTGGATCCAGTTGGTAATAATAGTGCCACCCACAGATGAAAGTTTGTTGGATGTTGGATTACACAGTTTCGTCTCCTGCAAGCATACTACATGGGGGGAACAGCTGCGGATGCCTTCTTTTATAAAGGAGCATTTTGTAGAGTTGCCCAAACCTCTGACGTTCCAGCTTATGATCTTCATGAGTGAATAAAAATAAAACAGCACAAAAAACAAGATATAATCACGAAGCACACTCGGCTTCCCCACTAAATTAGACAGAGAGGCCTTACTGATCAGTGTGATCAGCGAGGGCCTTCTGAGCATTCGTGATGTTGTGCACCGAGTGTGGCCCCTTTGCCTCCACTCCAATTGATTCAGCTACCTCTAAATTGTCTTCACCGAAAGTAAAGCAAAAGGGTTCTGATGCAAATTTGTAACAGAGGCAGCTGAAGAAACTGTACCTGAGGCCTTCTTCTTGATGGTTGAGGAGAGGTGTTTCATGAATGGCCTAGAGCAGTGTAGCTTGGAGGCGGATCTGGCTCGCTTCTGGCGCTTGGATGGCCCAGCTGAAAAGCCTGGAGGGGCGTCAGAAGATGAGTTGGAAGTTTGCCTGTGAGGTTTGTGCAGAAGAGAGCGAGTGCGAAAGCTTGTGTTGCCCAAGGTGGTTGTGCCGGCACGAAAAGGCTCGTGCAAATCACCCTGTAATTTGCCAGACTCTGCTTGTGACTGATCAGGGAGAGTACCTTCGACAGCGGGAGCAGTACCTTCAACAGTAGGCTGAATCTTAGTGAATAAGGAGAGGGGGAGTATGACCTTTCTGCCATTCCAAAGTAACTCACAAACTTCTTCACAGGACTCTTCATCCGAGGACGTAGATTTGTTGGCAGTTACGTTTGTTGGGATTAGGGGATCCTGCTTGATGTTACTATCTGAAGATTCGTTGATGGGGATAAACAAAGGAGCGGATTTGTTGGGGTCGGGAATCATAGGGGGGACCTGCGGGGATTGTGGGGTCGGATTTTGGGAGATTTTTGCATGCATGCAGCTCGCCAAAGGGGGAGATAATTGAGGGGCTATCTTTGGAAATAATTCAAAAGTGCCGCCAACTGGCTTAACCGTCCCCGAATTTTGCTCACCCAAATCTGCGGGGATATGCTGAACTGGATCCGGAATATGCACTGCGTTTGAGGGGCCTCCAACCTCCATCGCCATTGCGCCGTCCGGCGCCTTGGGACGCCAGAAGCTGGAGATGACGGATGCTCCCGAGGACTTTGCTGTTGTAAAAAGTTGAACTTTACCGCTCTGAACATCTTCAACTGCGATTGGATCACCAAGTAGCAGCACTGGCACTTCATGGGTGATACGTTCAAGGCTCCAAGGTACGGTAAAACGGATGCGGAGGGTCTTGGGAATGAGCGTGATGTCAGCCACCTCGATGAGCACCAGGGCTTGGTCTCTGGTCCTAGCATCAAGCATTTCTCTGCTCAAGGTCACAAGCTTCGCAAAAGGCGAGATAAGCTTTTCCATGGTTTCTTGGTTCCAGTAATGGAATGGCAGAAGGGGGAGGTTGATCCAAACAAAAGACGGCTTAGGCCGGAGTTTTGCCCCAAACTCTATAGACCAGGGAGAAAAAGTAGCGGTGAAGCCAGAGAAACTGAAGACCCCATCCGCTATTGCACTTTCCGCTTCAGTGATAGTTGGGAACTGGACATGGTAGATCCCATCACTGACCCGTTGCAACGACCACCATCGTCTGGATCTCCCCCATGCAAAATTGAAAGCACTTTCAAGTTCCTTAGTGAGAGGGATGCGGCGAGGGTTGATGAGATGGAGAAATGCACTGGCGTGTAGGGCTGGCAGAGCCTGGGCAATGGCATTATTGTGGGGCAGATCAATCTCCATGGTCTCGACTCTGTTGTTGATGGGGCAGTCTCTGACCTTGTGGCCAAACTTTTTGCAATTAAAACAGTGGAAGCCGTAGATGCGGCATTCTCTGGTGGTGTGGTCGCCGGCACCGCATTTAAAACATCGCCTCTCCATCTTCTTTGAGTGGTGGGTGTTTGTGATGGGTTTTTTTGTGAGGAGAGAGTGGGGTTTTGGGGTAGGTTGGAAGGCCGGTCTTGGATGAAGAGAAGGATTAATGGCATGGGAGGTGAGGGGACGGGTTGAGTTGACGGCTGTGGGGTGCGGATATCAAAGGGGCATCTGTAGGGTGCCATGATGGCGATAGGGAGGTGGTTGGCATAGTACCTGAGCGTAATGATTTGCTCAGATACCTGAGCGTAAGATTTCCTTCTCTTTCTTTCTTTCCAATTCTTTTATATAGCCGATTTCCGGATTTTGTTACTTGTAAAGAATTTGTGGAAGAAAATTAATTACTGAACTTCTTTAAGCTCACATCTCAGAGCCTTTGGATTTAAGATTTGCATACTTTAAGTTGCAGAGTTTTTATACATGAAATTTCCTCAAATTTTTGAAGATTGTTTATGAAGTACTTAAGAGTGAGTTCTCTTTCAGTGATTCAAATATGAGTAAGTTTATTGAAAGATATCATTCACTGTAATGGTATTGTACGGTAGTTCTCTTTCAGTGATTCAAATATGAAAGTAAGTTTATTGAAAGATATCATTCACTGTAAGAGCATAGTCGTGATTGTTTAAAAAATACATTAATGCATAAATGCATATAGCATTTTATCTCTTTGTTGCAGTTGTCGAATGGTATTTTTCACCAATTTAATTTAAAATAATAAAAATTTCAGATCGGATGGAGCTTGAAGTTGCGTTGGAGAAATTTAATTATTTTTTAATAGGTAGACGGAACTTCACATTGCGTTGGAAGAGAAAAAAAAACCAAAATTGAACATACGCAACTTCACATTGCGTCCCACGATTTTTAAGGATTTTAATAACTTTTTATTAATTAAAAACATTATTTAAGTTTAAAAAAAAGAGGTGGGCCCCTCCTTGGACACAACATCACCTTGCGTCCAAGGAGTGGCCAACACATTTAAAATTCAATTTTTGTTAAAAAAGATGTCAGACGCAAGGTCAAGTTGCGTCTGACGAATAAATTTTTTTTTTTTTTTTTTTCGTGGGAAGCAAAGTGAAGTTGTGTCCTGTATAATATACATTTCTTTCAAATTCCCTCTCATATATAGCAATCTACTGTCGCTATTTATGCATTTATGCATAAGTAGCAAACGACTGCAGCTGATTGTTTGCTATAAAATGTATAAAATGCATAAATAGCACACGAATTGTACGGAAGAATTATTTTCACCACAGACTAAACTAATCGACTGGGTTTATCCGCACTTGTAATTGAAAAATTACCCCAACTTAATGATTTATTTTATATACTTCCATCTAACCTCATATGGCATAAATAAAGTCTGTCTTTTAAAGGGTTTATTGAAAAAGGTGTCTTCATTAATTCGGAAAAAAAGAGTGAGAAAAGGCCAACTTTATTTATCTCTACTACCATAATAGGAGAAGGCTTATGTACTGTTTTTTTTCGTCTTATAAACGTTTCATCTCTTGTAAGAGGTGGTCCACATCTTTTTCCATAATTTTTACCGTTCTTTTTTACTTCTTATAAGCGATTTTTTCCAAAATCGCTTCTAAATCTAAACGGCTTCTAGTAGTCTCTTTCAAATTCTTAAAAATTTTCTATCACTTAAAAAATCTATATTACCCCGAAATTAATGATATCCTTTTATCTTCCTTTCCCACAACACTTCGTTGAAAAAGGAGAACATCTCTCATATTTTTGGTCTTTATTCTTTAAGGACTCGTGGCTTTATCATTTTCATACAGTATGTAAACTTTCTACCCCTTGAATTTTCATTTCAGGAGCTTAGCACAGAGGAGGAAGTATTCACTGCATCTGATGTCGAGAGGGCATTGTGGAGTTCAGCCATTGTCTTCAAGGTGAAATGTTTGTCGTCTTCTTCACCAGGCGATAGTGGAGAGGTTTCTACCAAGAAAACTTCAAAGAGGAAAAAGAAATCTTGAGATCAACTATTAGGAATCTCGTCGTTATACAACTAACTGATCACTTTCATCTTTCATAATTTGGTAATATATTGATAGTTAACTCTAGACTAAAACCTTGCAATTGTTGTTTTGGGGAAACAGTAAGGAATTACATCATCCCAGAATCAGAACATGACTAAAACATATGTGGAATCTGCATGCATCTTTGAATTTTATCAAATGATCTATGTATGTTTCTAATTGGAGCTTTTGGTTAAAATTCATGTTGCTAGCTTTTGGTTAAAATTCATGTTGATCTATGAATTTTATCAGAAATCTTTGAGGGCACCCAACTGATCAGAAACCGTGAATTTTGATATGTTCCTTCTTCACAATGTTAGCCTGCAAACCAAATGGAACATAAACTCAATCACAATTCCCATTCAATAAAAGATAATTGAAATACAAAATAATTGGGTTACCTGGACAAGGAAAGTAGAAACATTCTTCCTATGGTCGTCTTGCAATTGAATAACCTGCCATGTTGCTATACGATTAGCCTAGGAAAATGACTGATACATGATACAAACACAGCTGTAATTAAGGCAGAGTCCATTCTGAAAGAAGAAACTAGATTACTGCTAGGGCTGCAAACGAGCCGAGTCGAGCCGAGTTTCATGAGGCTCGAGCTCGGCTCGTTAATCAATCGAGCTCGGTTTCAAGCTCGAGCTCGGCTCGAGCTCGAGTCGAGCCGAGCTTTGACCGAGCTTTGACCGAGTTCGAGCCGAGTACTCGCGAGTTTAGCCTAATAATTACAAAACGTCCAAGCTCGAGCTCGGCTCGTTAAGCTGTCGAGCTCGATTTTCGAGCTCGAGCTCGGCTCGAGCTCGTCTCGAGTCGAGCTTTGACCGAGCTTTGACCGAGCTCGAGCTGAGTAGCTCGCGAGTAGCTCGGATCGTTTGCAGCCCTAATTACTGCTACCCAGTGGCAAAGGCCATGGTCAAGATAAACTATATCACTGTCGTATTCAATAAACACCATTATTATTTATGAATCACAGTAGGAAATTGATCATATGAAAAAAGAAAAAAAAAGTGAAAAAAAGAAGCTCATTCTCTCAGTAGAAAAACAGTAAAGGTATGAGCTCATGAAAACTAAAGAGCATACAATTTTTTTGTTCTCTTTGACTATTTTTGTTATTTGATAAAGGATTGCATTTATCTGCAGACAAATATTATTTGTGTGATGCCGCTTATACACATACGAGGGGTTTCATGGTTCCTTATCGCGGTGTTAGGTATTGGCTATATGATTGGCATAGATACGGAGGTTCACCTACAACCAAAAAAGAGAGATCCAATCATGCTCATGCCCACCTGCGAAATGTGATATAAAATTCATTTGGCGTGTTGAAGAAGAGGTTTCCAATCTTAACTAAAATGCCTTCCTATGATTTTCCCATACAAAGAAAGATTGTCATAGTTTGTATGTGTCTTCATAATTACTTGCGTCGTGTCGCTCTAAATGATGAATTATTTCGATTGGCTGACGATAAGAATGCGGTTCTCAATAGTGTGGAAGAGCATGAAGGCAACAATGGCGAAGGAGAAGGCGGGGATGAAGATAACAGTGACATATTTAGGGCCTCAGAAATGTTGGCTATGAAGAATGTACGTGATCAAATTGCTAATCAACTTGGGCGCAATTATTTGGGTTGATTTCTCGATTGTGTTTTTTTCTCTTTCTTTTTTTTAAAAAAATTTATTGTGTTTGTTAATTTTGAAGTTTGTGGAAGTTTTGCAATGTGTGCTAGACTTGTGTTATGTGGATTTTTTTCGTTGAAAGAAGAATGACGATAATTATGGATTATGACCAAATTTGTCTACTTTGTGAGAAATGTGGTAGAATTGACGATTTACTTAATTTTAGATATGAAATATTGGTATAAATAGAGAAATTATATAGTAAGGGCAAAAATATCCAAAAGTAGAAAAAAGGCTCTTGTAAGAGGTGAAAAAAGAACAGAAATATCTTATAAGAGGTTCTTATAAGAGGTTATTTTTATATAAAAAAACACCTCAAAAAGGGGCTCTTACAAGAGACTCTTACTGTAAATCTCTTAGAGGTAAAAAAAAGAATAGTACCTTAGTGTAATTTGTCAATCTACCAACCCATTCAACGCACGTACAATCAAAATCCTTTATATAAGTATAAACCCATCAAACATGTAAACTATACATACAAACTCCATCTCTCAAAAATAAGAAGAATGTTCCTCTCCCTCTTTCTCAAAATCCAGAACACCCTTTCTTCGCCCTGCCGTTTAACTTTTACTTAAAAAAAAAAATATTAATTAAAACGTGCAGCGCACGTGTAAATTACCAGTTATAAAAAAAAAACAAAGCCAATAATCAAATTTCCGTATCTAGTTGTCCACACTCAACCAGGGTGACCGACTATTTGACTTTGACAAAAAACAAAAAGCACACGCCTGATACTTTCCTCCCTCATATTCCGGAAAATATCCTATGCATAACACTCGCACCTACAGTCACTCTAATAACCGTTAGATGCGATTCGTCGCGAATAGTAAAGATTTATCTAGCGGTTAATCGTTCGCATTGCACAGTGCCTCCCCATAAATCAATAAAGAAAACAATTTTGGAAGCGGTCGGCGAAGCACCGCTGCACCGTAGGCAGGTGCACGGATCTGAAAGCACAATCTCTACTTTTACTATCAACTCGGCCGTTTATATTCACTCCTATATTGGGAGTTCTGTTAATATCACTTATAGGATTTAGATATTCTTTTGGGGAAAGGGTAGGTTACATGAAATGAGGCTCTCAAGCATCCACAGTTCGTTTGCTATTTTTGCCAAGCTATCATTTTATAGCAATTGAACGGCTGCGATCGTTTGCTATTTTGTCATATTTTGACAAAATTGCTATAGTCGCTTCTCAAATTTTAAAAAAAAAGAAAATTTCTAAATTATAGGGGACGGAACAAGTTGTTCCGTCCCTTGGTTTTTTTTAATTTTTTTATTGGGATCAAACGAAACAACTTGTTTCGTCTGAAGATTTTTTTTAATGATCGGACGGTACATATTGTACCGTCTAAAAAATAAAATAAAATAAAATCTCAAACGAGACAAGTTGTCCCGTCTTAAGCAAAAAATGCTTGGACAACAATCCAGGGATCATTTTCCCACTTTAAATCTTAATCTGCTTCTAATTAATCACTTATTAGCCTAATTAATTACCTACTTATTAATTTAATAATCTAAATCTACTATTAATTACTAACTAACTTAATCTAATATTAATATTTAAAAAAAAATGAAGTGAGACGAGACATGTTGTCTTGTTCGCTTATAAAATTTTTTTGACAAAATTATAGCAAAGCACTGTTCCAACGATATTCTCAAATTGCTATTTCCATTTCCATTTTGCCATATTTTTTAGCAAACGATTGTGGATGCTCTAAGAGCATTCACAGTCGTTAAAGGTAAAAAATAGCAAAATGCATGAAATAGATATAGCAAAGTGAGGTTTCTTGTAGTCATCAAATGTTATAATATAGCAAAGTTGTACAAAATTTGATCGGACGAAACTTTAAGTTTTGTCCCGTTGAAAAAAAATATTTTTAATATTATCTTTGGGCGAATATTTTAATAATTTAGATTAGCATACGAAACTTGAAGTTTTGTCCGGTTAAAAATTAAAATGTTTTTATTTTTTCCCCCTTTTAGGTGTTAGTTTAGTATAAGCCCATAGAAAATCATATGAGTCAATCAATAATCCATAGAAAATCTAACGATGCCAATCAATAATCCATAAGAAATCATATAAAATCCAATGCATAGGATCCTAAAAAAAGCAAAAATTTTGAAAGAAAACAACCGGAAGTACCGTCTGTGGGTTTTTTTCAACTTCTCTTGGGTTTTTTAATTTTAAAAAAGCTAATTTCGGACGGTCATCCGATCACCAAAAATACTGTGCAGTATTTGGGACGAAACTTGAAGTTTCGTTCAATCAATTAAAAAATCAAAAAATATTTGAGACGAAACTTGAAGTTTCCTCCGGTGGATTAAAAATAATATAAAATATTTCGGACGAAACTGGAAGTTTCTTCCTGTATAATATGCATATTTCTATATCATCTCTCATATATAGCAATCTACTATAACATTATGGCAAAATATGCATAAATACCAAACGACTGCAGCAATCAAAATACTAAAATATGCATATTATGCAAATATAGCAAACGACTGTGGATGCTCTAAGAGCATCTGTAGTCGTTGGCTATATACTCAAAATTTTCAAAAATAGAAAAGAGTGAGCTGTAGTCGTTGGCTATATATCCAAAATTTGGGTTTTAGGTGAACAGTACTCCACTATATTTGGAAGCTGATATGGGTATTTGGAAAAAATAACCGATGAAAGTTGATCTTTCGTCCGTTCAATCAGACGAAAGTCAGCTTTCGTCGTTGCTTTTTTTTTATTTAAAAATTCGACGGACGGAAAATCATTTCCTGTCCCAGCCCATTTATTTTGAGAATTGGTGGAAAAAATCCTATAAACTATAGCCTATAAATATTTCTGTGTGTACAAATTAGGTTTTAATTGAAATTAATTAAGAATTAAATTTTATTTAAGATTTAATAAGATTTAATTAGGAATAATTTAACAGTAAATTAGGAATTAATTAGGAGTTATTTTTTTTAAAAAAATCTCAGACAGGAAATCATTCCTCATCCACTAGTTTTTTATTTAAAAAAAATAATAAAAATTAATGGACGGAAAATTATTCCTCGTCCGTCTATTTTTTTAAATTAAAATTCAAAATTTGGGTTCAAACGACTACAACTGAAACCCAAATTTTCTATTCCTATATGTCAAATACCCAAAATTTGAGTCGGAACAACTACAAATGCTCTAATGTCAAATTGTGAAGAACGTGAAAGGCATATATTTGAGTATTATGAAGGCTTGAGAGCCAGCAAATGTGTGCTATCATTCATGAATCATTCTTATGCATGTATTTGTTAGAGCATCCACAGTCGTTTGGCAGAAAAAAGTCAAAATGACAAAACAGAATTGATAATTTTGTAAGTTTAACATAATCGTGAAATATAAAATTTGTCAATTTTGTAGATAAAATTGGATGGACGACAAAACATGTTTCGTCTGACCCATGATGTTAATATTTTTTAATATTCTCAATTTTTTTTCTAATTTTTTGTGGGACCCATGGTGAGACGAAATTCATGATGGAACAAAACATCATGTTTCGTCTCCACCATTTCCCTAATTTCTAACTAAACTCAATATCTAACTAATTATCAAACTAACTACTTCTAGCAGTAATTATCTAACTAAATAACTAACTAAACTACTTATGGCAGTAAACTAACTAAATTACTTATATCACTGAAAAGGAATGGGACGACTCCTTGAAGCTCCAAGTAAAAAAAAAATCCCGGGAAGTTTTGAAGATATAAAATAATTCATAATTTCATCAGAAGAACCATCGTATTTCGCCTGATGATTTCAAAAAATAATAAAATAATACGATGTTTCGTCCTCTATAAAATGAAAATTGCCGAATCATTTATCAAATATAGCACAATACTGTTTCAAAAATGGGAAAAAATGTCAAATTAGATGACAACCACAACAACATATTTGCCAAAGAATGACAAAAATGACAAAAAAGCAAATGACCATGGATGCTCTTATGCTTTACCTTTTGATGTCTAAGTATATTCTAATACTTTTTTTTAATAATAAAAGAATGGTGCAAGCTGAAGCCGGTTTCAGACATTTTTTGTTGCTGATCACTGATAAAGAGAATCACCATTAGATCGTGGTGGCACTTGTTTTGAGAATGGAGTTGAGTTATGATAACTATGATTTTTTGGAATTAAGCTAACTAGAAATTCATATGCGTAGAATGCATTATTTTTCTTCGTTGTTATTCTCTTTATATAATTTATATATGTTTATTATGTGTTCTCTTTCTCTCTTGGAAAAAAAAAAAATTATTACAATTTGTGATGGCTATTCTTGTAATGATTGACACTTCTATGTAGATGGTGCGTCGTGCAGGAAATTCGTGAAGCAGATACGTATCAAGGACAACACTAACTATGTAAGGTAAGTTTCCAAACTATTCTTTTTGTCATGTTGTAACGCCCTGAATTTCAAACACAGGCAATTCGTAGCAAATACAAGATATTTTACTTCAATTCGTACAAAAATTACAAGAACTTAAAAATTTTTCATTATACATTGTCTATTACAATTACACAGCGGAAGTAAATATACAACTTTAACATTCAACAACTTTAATCTGGAAGTAATCATCAGTATCAAATCATCCTTGCATCTTTCGCTAACCAAGTCCTGCACTTGAAAAATATGGGCACGTCAGTTGCATACAACATCTCCTTTGAATTATAATATACTCCATTTTTTACACAATTTTTAGGCATAAGTTAACAACTTTATATACACATACAATTTATATACATAATCTAATTATGCCATACTACAATACGCATGACACCACTACAAAATTACTCTATCAAGATTTATAGTTGACTACATAACAATTCTACATTGAAGTTTCTAACTAGCAAGCATTAATTTCTCATGTTCATCCATTACTAAAACTCTAGATGTCAACACAACATGCATCATAAAAAGTTTAGAAACTAAAGAACTCATGCCAAACTTTTCATTTCAAACACAATTTATCTAAGCATGCATTCTACAAACAACTAGAAAGTAAAAGAAGCACCCACCTCTTTCTTGATGCAAATAGTAAGTAGAACTCCTAGAAAAATGCTCCAAAGCTCCCCCAAAATTTGGCTTTCTCCTCCTCTAGCAAGAAAATTGAAATCCTCTTCTTTTTCTCTCTCTCTTTTTTTTAAAATTTTTTGATCTTAGTGTTGTCAATGGTAAAGGAGGGGGCTATTTATAGGGATAATGAGTTGTTGAGATGACTCCCACTACCCAAAATAATTTCCCACTCTCATACAACTCTTCCCCACTTTCTCAACTCCAAATCTAGGCCGGCCAACTCCTTTCATGTGCACAAACACGTGCATGCACATCAAATGTGCACACTACTTCTCATATAATTTATTATTATTTGTTTATTATTAAGTTAGGTGTGTGTTACACATGACAACTGTACTAAATTTTTTTAAATGTTCATTTAAGTGTAGAAATAGTCATGGGCATCAATTTGTAAATAAATTTTTAGTGAGCTACAAAATGGGTTTAGGCAAAATGGGTTTAGGCAAAATGGGTTTAATAAAAATAAATCATACAATTGTGAAAAAAAAGATAAGGAAAATGTCCATGACTCTAGAAAATTTTAGGAATCAAAGTGCACAAAATTTTACGTGCAATGCACGTGCAAAAGAATAAAATTTTATTTTTTCCCTCTGGGATGTTACAACACACTCTCCATAGAATAGTTCCGTCATCGGAACTACACTTGAAGAGTGAGAAAAGTAAAAGAAATAAAATTACATGGTTTAGGCAAAAAGTTCGGGATGGTCTCTCATCATCCTCTGCTCTGATTCCCAGGTGGCTTCCTCGACCAATTGATTCCTCCACATAACCTTGAGCATGGGTATAGTTTTGTTCCTCAAAACTTTTTCCCGCCGATCCACAATCTCCACCGGATGCTCCTTGTAGCACAGATTTATCTGTAGACCTTCTGGTACTTTTGGTAAGTGATGACTCGGATAAGGAATGTAGCCTCATAGCATAGACACGTGAAAGACATCGTGCACTTGGGCTAGCTCTTTTGGTAGTTCCAACTGATAAGCTGTCTTCCCAATCTTCTTCGATATCTTATATGGTCCTATGTACCTTTGGGCTAACTTTTCTCCTTTCCCAAATCGAATCACATCCTTGGAGATACTTTCAAGAAAACATAGTCACCCTCCTCGAATTCCAGACCCCTTCTCCGATTGTCAGCATAGCTCTTCTGTCTGCTCTGTGCGTCAACCAGTCTCTTCCGGATTAATTTTATCTTCTCTGAGGTTGTTGTACTATCTCTGGGTCTGTACATATCCTCTAAAGTCTGAAGTCTGAATAGTCCTCTCAGATTATCCATCTGTTTGCGGATGGAATGCAGTACTGAACTTTAGCTTACTCCCAAGACTGTTCTAAAGACTTCCAAAATTGAGATCTGAATCTAGTATCTCTGTCTGATATAATACTGATAGGAACACCATGCAATCTCACAATCACCTGCATATACTTCTCTGCCAGGCTCTCTGTCAACTGACCAACTTTGAAGGGAATGAAAGGAGCACTCTTCATCAAGCGATCCACAATCACCCAAATGGCATTGTGACCCTTGGGACTTCTAGGCAAAGCAGTCACGAAATCCATAGTGATATTCTCTCACTTCCACTCCGGAATAGGAAGCGGTTGAAGAAGTCCAACAATCCTATGATGTTCTGCTTTCACTTGCTGACAGATCAGACATCAAGAAACAAATCTTGCAATAACCCTCTTCATACCATGCCACCAAATTTGCAATTTCAAATCCCGATACATCTTTGTACCACCGGGATGAATAGAATATGGCGAACGGTGAGCTTCTTCAAGTAACTTCTGCCCGACTTCTTCATTCGGAACACATAGACGAGTCCCAAAGCGGAGAGATCCATCCACATGAATCACCATATCAGTTTCTGAACCAGCTTCAACTTCAGCTCGAAACTACTGCAATTACACATCACCAGACTGTGCCTCCTTAATCTTATCCACCAAAGACGACTGCAACTGAAGCACCATACAACTCTGCTCAGAACCAGGCAATACCACATCCAATTCCAATCTCCTCATAGCTTCCACCAGTTCCTTCTACTCATTAAGAACCATAGCAACAGGTCTTCTGCTCAAAGCATCAAGTACCAAATTAATCTTGCTATAGTGATACTGCAAACTGATATCATAATCTGCCATTAATTTCAACCATCGCCTCTGCCTCATATTCAGCTCCTTCTGAATGAACAAATACTTGATACTTTTGCGGTCAGTGAAAATCTCCACTCGGTCTCTAAGTAAATAATGCCTCCAAAGCTTCAAGGCAAAAATCACAGCAGCAAGATCCGAATCATGTGTAGGATAATTCTTCTCATCCGGCCTCAATTGCCTAGATGCATATGCAACAACCTTGCCTCGTTGTATCAAAACAGTACCCAAACCTTTACCTGAAGCATCACAGTGATTTACGAAACCTCCTGATCCATCCGGTATAGTCAACACAGGTGCTGATGTCAACCAATTCTTCAATTCGATGAAGGCTTCTTCACAGAACTCATCCACACAAACTTCTGATCCTTTCCAGTCAACTTGGTCAACGGCCTTACAATCTTCGAGAAATCCACAACAAACTTCCTATAGTAACCCGCTAGACCAAGAAAACTCCAAATTCAGATACTGACTTTGGTGTCGGCCAATCCTTAAATGCAGAAATCTTGGACGGATCGACAGAAAATCTATCACTAGAAATAATATAACCCAAGAACACCACACGATCCAACCAAAATTCACACTTGTTAAGCGTCCCGTACAGCTGATTCTCCGTCAAAGTTTGCAAACCAACCTTCAAGTGCTCAGCATGCTCCTCACTGTTCCGAGAATAGACCAGAATATCATCAGTGAACACCACCACGAACTTTTCTAGAAAGAGAGAGAAAACCCGATTCGTCAAGCTTATAAATACTGCTGGAGTATTAGTAACTTCAAAAGGCATCACCAAGAATTCATAGTGCCCATATCTCGTATGAAAAGCGGTCTTCTATACATCCTTAGCTTTCACCTTAACTTGATGATAAACAGAACGAAGATCCAGCTTCAAAAATATAGAAGCGCCTCCCAATTGATCAAATAGGTCATCAATTCTTGGCAACAGATACCTGTTCTTCATTGTGACATTATTGAGTTCTCGATAGTCAATGCACAACCTCCGACTACCATCCTTCTTATTGACGAATAGTACAGGAGCTCCCCAAGGTGAAATACTTGTTCTGATAAAACCTCTATCCAGCAACTCCTGAATCTGCTCCTTCAACTCAGCCAATTCAATAGGAGCCATTCTGTAGGGACTCTTAGAGATTGGAGCTGTACCCGGTTGAACATCAATACTGAACACCACTTCACGATCTGGCGATAATCCCGACAATTTCTCAGGAAAAACATCCAGAAAATCACGCACTACTAACGGTGTGACAACATCATCAGTACACACTTTCTCTATAACTCCAACTTCCTGACTAGACAACTCCTCTACACAAGCAAACGACATTTCACCGGCACAAAATTCAAATTCCCGATGTTCTGGCATACAAAACATCACCTTCTTCTTGCGGCAGTCAATCACAACATGAGTGGCACTAAGCCAATCCATCCCCAAGATAACATCGAAACTAGAATTGCTGATGACAATTAGATCGGCAACAAAATCAACACCACCAATAACCAAGAGACTCTTCTCACAAATCTGAGAACACACGACAACACTTCCACCTGTAGTAATGTTCCAAGCTACTGGTATAGCGCTGCTAGCGAAGTGATGCAGATCGACGAAGCAGGAGGAAACAAAAGAATGAGTAGCACTAGGGTCAAAAAGAGCATGAGCAAGAAAGGAATGGACAAGGATAATGCCTAGTAAGAAGTCAAAGTGAGAACATAAAAGGCAGAAGCAGATTGCAAGAAATAGATATGAATGGAAGGCTAACATTGAATAAGCAACAAAATAGAATAACAAGATAGCAAGGAAAAAGGAAGTAAACAATGTAAGGAATGAGAGACAACATGAGAATCCTGGAACCTGTGGGTTATGGGCCCATCACGCTTCCGCTGCGCTACTCTGATGGTGAAGCCCCAAGCTATAGACATGTCGTTGTAGATCAAGCGATGCCGATCGACGGACCAAGCAGGAAGAAGAAGAATGGATGCCACCGAAATAAAAAAAATATAGGTAAGAAAAGAATGAAATCATACCCAATAAGAAATCAATGAATGGAAGGGACAAAAGACAACAAGAAATGAAGGAACTGAATGTGAAGGGATCAAAGAGAAAACAAATAAGACTAGTTTCCAGATCATAAGTTGGTTATCAATTGTTCATGCGATTCCTGTATTGCTCATATTATTGAGTCAAACCCGCATAACCCAAAACTTATTAATATATCAATCTCAGCCAGACTTCCTTATGTTAGTCACGTTTGAATGATATATTATCCAAAACCCGGGCTCTGATACCACTAAAAATCTTGTCACGCTCCGCTTCCCAAAAATATGGAATACGAGCACATGACATTGGCCCAGCAAATGACTAGCGTCACCTATAAGCTGTTTATCCGATCAACTCAACAATATAATCAATACAGAACAATTAAGCAGGCAATAATAATCCCATGAACAATAATACTTTGAATGAAGCAATATGAAATATTCAAATACAATAAACCAACGTCTGGAAACAATAATAAAATCCGGGTCATAAGCCCAATACGACAATAAATCCCAAACACAATAGTAATAAGTCTTAATACAATAGTTCAATGAAATAACATTCAATTATAAAGCAATAGTTATTTAGAAAGTTTGTTCTCCAATCTCAGTAGGCAATTCGATTTCATTACCTGTATATACTTCATCTAAAAAGAGAAAAAATTGTCTTTAGAGCAAGTTGTGGACAACAAGTAGAGAAAGCAAGGAACAATAGAATAACGATATAATAATGAATCAGTGGATCAATATGAATCAATAACATTGGACAATAATCAATAATCAATATCACGGTAATCGATGCAATTGATATAAACAATGATTCAATATTCGATAACAATGTTCAATGGTATCAATAACACTTAGACAATATTCGATATCAATAAGAACAATGATTTACAATATGCAATATCGACGATGTGTCAATCCTTATGTCTATTAATCATTTAAATCCTAACTAATGCATATACTAGTGTGTCCCATATATTCCATACCACAGGTTCGATGCATACATACAATTTTGTTTAGACTAAGTGGTGAATTCTATAGATCATGTGTCGGTACGATAATCACTGATACGATACAATATTGTTGCACAATACATTACGATGATTCACTAATTTACTGATACGATACATTGATACGATTCATTGATACGATACATTGATACAATACACGAAAGATTGGGGTGCCATAGTCAGCGCTCCACAATCAATCGATAAATACTGACCGACACAATCACTATATTATTTGCTACTCAACTCAATCCCTTAAATCCCGGCTTGTTAAATATTTTATCAATACAACAATACAATATGCAAATATGAGACATGAGATGAACGATGTTAACAATAAGGAAACAATAGGATGATAATAAGACGTAGGACAATTAGAATGATGACGATAACTCATTAGGATCATGCAATGCAACATACACACTTTGATTCATGCAATACAATGATATAGGATTAATGAATCTACCAAAAAACTGAAAAGTGAAATTTTAGACAGCAAAAGTAGTCTATACAAAAATACAATTTCCCGCTGTTTCAGAACTCGAAAACTGAATCCGTCAGAAGTTCTAGAAACTAGATTTCCACACGGTTCCAATGCATATTTAAGTTCAAAATCCGACAAAAGTAGCTAGGTCAAACACATTGTTCTTTACATATTTCATGTTTAGGCAGAAATTCGACATTATGTTATATTTTTAGATACTGCAAAACCTTAATAATAAATTCATTAAAAATATTTTTTAGACTCCTAAACATGATAACTAATAATCTGAAAACTTTCAGAGCAATATTTTATGATTTGATCAACCTTTTTAATGTTTAAACATGAAACATACAAGAATTTAAAAATCTGAAAATAAAAACACAGTTATAGTAAAACGACATAACTTTTGCTAAGCAACTCGGAATTCAGAAATTCAAGATGTTCTGGAAACTAGAAAGATAAGTCTACAACTCTTATTCAGAAAGTAGTTTATTTTGAGAACATTTACTGAGTCGAAAATAGCAGACAATATACAGCCATTAAGCAACATACAGGGTTTTGGGTATTTTTCATGAAATAATTTAATTAGACATGATGAGTAACAATTCTATTAGTTGATAAACTTCTTAGTTCTCATGATGAGTGTCAAACATGATAAATAAAATTAGAACACACATACATCAATTTACCATCAACAAACACCAATCAATCAACCAAACATACAACCTCACAATTATTTCTATAATAGATTAATTGTGAGACAATTATATGAGTACTCCTATTATGAATACTACATGGATGCATGAAAGATTCAATCTTTAGAGTCAATAGAGGCACGATATCAAGAATATTGGGGATAGCTTGTGTAAACCCTCAATAGACCCAACGAAAGATAATCAATACAACGATATGATAACGAATAGGATCTACTTGCAAGAAATTCAATAAAACTTGAATTTGATACGATGTTCAATTCAAGGAAAAAAGTGACTTGCCTTTTGGACGACGAAATTGAATACTAAGAATAATGGGATAAGGATCACGGAACAACGAACCCACGAACACACAAATTAGCATGTGCGAATCACGTGCACAAAGAGAACAAGACATCAACAAGAGCAATAGCAACAATAGTAGAAGAGAGAGAGAGAGAGAGCAATAATGGCAGCAATGGGGCTTCGGGATCTGACTGCCGATGAACGGCAGGGTCGACGGCAGGGGTCGAGTGGCAAGGGGGCTGAGTGGCGGCGCGTTAGCGTCGGTGATTGGCTCGTCGACAGAAACAGAGGCAGGGGGTAATCGACGGCCTGGAGATCGAGCGGGAAGGGAGGATGGATCTGGGTCGATCGGTGGTAGTCGACGAGGAGGGGAAGGGCAGCGTGGTCGAGGGGTCTGCTGGGCGTCGACGGGGGTCGTCGACGGGAGGGTGGCCACAGGTTGGCCGGGGAAGAAGCACAGGAAGTGGAGATTAGGGGTTGAGCAGGAAAAATGAGGAAAGAGAAAGTAGGAGAGAGAATAGACGGCTTTTAGGGTTTTAATTGTGCAATTTTTAGGGTTTGCACAAGGATTGTATTTATAGATTGTAATTAGGATGTTGGGTTAGTAGTTTAGGATCCAGTAGTAGTGGTTTTGGGCCAAAAACAATTGAAATTGGGTTTTAGGGTTCAATAAGAGATGAATCCAAAATAATAGGGTTCAAATAAAAATACCCACAATTAAATAAAAGAAAATAGGATCAATAAGAATAGCTCGATCAAGAATAACGAAGAATTTCATGAACAATTTTAATTAAAATAACAAAGAAAGAAAAATACAGTATTTTATTCAATTACAAATAAAATATTACAAAAGGGAAAAAAATGTAAGTATTACATGCACCATTGTTAGAAAAAGTTAAACCTATAACAATGTGTGCATTAATCTTCCTAGTGTATAAAATTGAGTTATACATAATCAATAAAAGTTTTGAAAAAAGTTAAACGAGACTAAATTATTATTTTATGTACACAGGTTGAGTGTATAATTCCGGTCAATTTTGACACCCTTCTATTTTGATTGTCTGGTTTGATTGTGTAAAATGGGTTTGTATCAAGAAACACATGCTTATCAATGTTAATGTGATTTATTTTACTTGTCATGTTTGTAACTCGGTTTCTTTCTAGACATTAAGGGTGTCAAAATTGCAGAATGTAAGCATATATATACTTACTGGTTGTGAAAATCAAAGTTATCGCTTGCTATGACTTAAAATAGATAAACTGATTTCTTTTGAGTGCATATTAGCTGAAGGTTTTCCCCTTTATCTTTCTTCTTCTTGAAGCTACTTTGACTCCCAAGTATCAGAATTATCAGACATGCACATCTGTCTTCTACTGCATGTGCATGGTCCCACATTGTGGGTTTTTGCACATATGGTGGGTTGCACCGTGCTAAAATGCTAAATATGCAGCTGCATATGCAAATGAATGTGCAGAATGTTCATGCAGGCTGCCATTCATAACATTAGTGGCTAGCATTTCAGATTGAGAGTTACTCATATATTTCATCACTTTCAATGTAGATATTGGATTGTGGTATTTTAGTTTAGCTGAACAATTATGTGTACACAATTTATACTACATAGATAGTTTTGTGATTAGTTTTGTAGATTTTGTGGTACTTTAGAGTCAAATTCATGAGTAAATTGTTCTAGGACTGGTTTTTTGGAGATAAAACTGTGAGGTGAAGAACCCTATTGGTGTTTCATTTACATGTACAATAATGAAATAATCCAGAGAAAATGCTAGCAAAGAAGTTTGATACTAGCCAATGATAAAGCAAACTAAATTAGAAGATGATGTGAATCCTTGTTGTAGTGAAGTTACAAAATGCTTTGGTAACCGTGAGGTGAAGAACCCAAGACTGAAGCTTTCAACGGCCTGAAGCTTTCCTAAGACCGACTCAAGCCAGCCAGTTATACACTCCACGGATTCTCCGGGGTACCCGTTCAAGTAAAAAGAATTATCACACTTGATTTGACAGCAGACTAATCTCCCGCTACTCGAATGGAAGCACTCAACTTTATGGTAGTCGACATCAAAGCAGCAAACAACGCGATATTTGACCGTCCAGGCCAAACGGCCTTTCATGCAGTTGCTTCCGCCTGCCATATGAAAATGAAGTTCCCGACAACAGCAGGCGTAGGCCAAGTTGTAGGGAGCCAACATGCAGCACGAGCATGCTACACTGCTACAATGGGGGGCTCGATTTTTCCCCACGATGCCATAAAGATACTGCCAGAAAGCAGCCACAGTAACACCGAGTCAGTAAATGACGTCAAAGCTACAACACTAGACAATCCTGCCCAGAACTTCCAAACCTGCCAAATCATCTCCCACAAGGTCCAAGTTTGTTCTCATCAGAATACAACATACTTGAAGTCCCCGTCCAAAGCCACTCCGCTCAATCAACGGAAAGAAACAGTCATGCCTAAACACAACAGTGAATCTGAAGATCTCTCATTCTCTATGCAACACAATGGGGGGCTCGCTCCAAAACAGGTATGTCCAGGCAAGGTCTACCAAGTTGTTCGCCTAATGGCTCATCAATTTGCAGACCTGGGGGGCAAGGAGATATCGGGACTTAGAAAGTGGAACACCTCATGAACTTCAAAAAAGGTGCTTAATGCCCGCCTTCTCTAGATATTTTCAATATTATCTAAATAAAGGATAGCCACTAGGGCAGCCATTTAGTTAAAATTTCCAATACAAACCGCTTTATCAATCGGCCACTTCATGTAATAAAGGCCAGTCACTGGAGCAGTCGCTTAGTTTTATTTTTCAATAAAATTTTGTATTATTTTTTGCAAAATTCTTGTTTAATTTTTGTAAAATTCTTGTACAACTCTACGGATGCATACAATGAGTTAAAAACCAAGTCTACTCCTAACAACGGTATCAAAAAATCATTAGATGCTCCTTATAAGATGGGTTCAAAGTCTGTACGCATGGCTCAAAGTTACTATAGCAATTTGCAATAAAGCAAATTCAGAGTTCGCTTCACCACTGCTTCTACAATCCGTTACCGTCCCGACGATAGGTTCGGAGTCCATACACATGGCTCGATGTTACACTAGCAATTTTCAACAAAGTAAGTTCAGAGTTCAACTCGCCATTCGATCTGAACCTGCAACCTATCAATACCCAAACTAACAAGTTCAAAATCCATACCCACAATGCATTTCGACCCCGTCGTAGTTCTTAATCATTTCGTGGCTCGGAGTTGCTTTAGCAACCTGCAACCAAGCACGTTCAGAGTTCAACTTGCTATTCAATCTGTTTTTGAAACTAGTTAAAATTCCTTAAAGATAGATTAGAGGCCCAAAATTGTGGATTGTAGTTACTCCAATAGAACTTACCAAAGCAACATTCGGGGTTCAACTGGCCACTCGATGTGACACTCACAATTTATTGGAAGACCCATACAACAAGTTTGGAAAATAACTCTCCCTCAAAGTTGTTCCAACAACTAGCTGAGCACAGGACAGATAAGTTCTAAATTCCGTCAAACATTACTCACACCATCAGCAGTTCATTAGCTATACACAAAAAATTTGAGGCCTTATTATTTAGCTACAAAAAACTCAGTCGATGGCTCATCAATCTCAATGACAAGTTGTATAACAAGGATCAAGCATAGCAAAAGAATTCTTCAAATCATAGAACTATCGCAAATCTATGCATTCAGATCCAGTGTCACTACAAGTCTCATTACAACTGCAGAATTATAATGAGTCTACGTTTCATGCTTAAGAATTGCTACAAAAGTCTTGCAAACACTGTACAACAAATTGTCCCGCAAGTCGTTCTTCCAGCTACACACTAGTGGGATGCTCCGCCTAAGAGACAAACCACTTCATCGGCCTCCTGCCAGCTAACAGCTCCCCAAGGCTGCCTCAACTCTTGATGATGAAATTCAAGACAAGTCTTCCTTATGCGGGCGAGTTCCAGGTTTATTTACAACCTTTACCTGAGCAAGCTCCAACTTTATTTCGCATAATGCACCGCACAAATGGATTTGTTCTAACTCCGTCAAGCACAACATATTGCGAAGGGAAGCAAGTTCAATGTCCTGAATACCTCATTCGATGTCACAATTACTTGTGCAGCACAAAGAAGAATATAATCACTTCAACGCTGAACAAACACAAAAGAATTCACCTCAACATAAAAAAGACTGGGAACAAGCTCAGCCAACAACTCGTTGATTCCAAACAATGAGTTCAACGCCCTGCTCATCTCTCGGACTCCATCAATAACTCATTCACTCCATAAAATGAGTTCAGCACTCCATATGCCACTTGAGTTCCTCTGTCCAACAACTCATCAACTTCGAACATCGAGTTCGACACCTTATGCTTCGCTCAGGCTTCATCAACAACTCGTTGGCTCCAAACAATGAGTTCGACTTTCTGCTCTGCGCTCGAGTTCAATCAACAACCTGTTGACTCCAAACAACGAGTTCAACGCTCTGCTCTCTGCTCGAGCTCAATCAACAATTCGTTGACTCTAAACAATAAGTTCAATGCTTTGCTTACCGCTCGAGCCCCATCAACAACTCATTGGCTCCAAATAACGAGTTCAACGTTCTGCTCAGTGCTCAAGCTCCATCAACAATTCGTTGGATCCAAACAACGAGTTCAATGCCTTGCACTTTGCTCAGGCTCCAACAACAATGAGTTCAATGCTCTGCTCACTGCTCGAGCTTTATCAACAACTCGTTGGCTCCAAACAACGAGTTTAACGCTCCACTCACCGCTTAAGCACCATCAACAACTCGTTGGCTCCACATAACGAGTTCAATGCTCTGCTCCCCACTCGAGCTCCATCAACAATTCTTTGACTCCAAACAACGAGTTCAATGCTCTGCTCTCCGCTCGAGCTCCATCACACAACTCGTTCTCTCCAAGCAACGAGTTCAACGCTCTGCTCTCTGCTCGAGATCCATCAAACAATTCGTTGACTCCGAACAACAAGTTCAACACTCTGCTTTCTGCTCGAGCTCCATCTATCAACTCGTTGACACCAAATAATGAGTTCAACGCTTTGCTTTTTTACTTTGGCTTTGCAAACAACTCGTTGGCTCCAAACATTGAGTTCAACTCCTGGCTCTTCGCTCAGGCTTCGTCAATAGCTCGTTCACTCTGAAAAACAAGTCCAAACGTTCAACTCCGTCACAGAGTTCTCTACAAACTTGTTAGGAAAAAACAACAAGTTCTACAACCAACTCAACTACGAGTTGCCTCTATTGACTTGCTCGGATCAAATGACAAGTTCTACGATCAGCTCCGTCTCCGAATTGTCTCTCCAAACTTGTCGAGATTAAATGACTAGTACTCCGTAACAGAGTTCTCTACAAACTTGTTGGGAACAAACAACAAGTTCAACGACCAACTCAACTACAAGTTGCCTCTATTGACTTGGTGGGATCAAACGGTAAGTTTTACGAACAACTCCGTCTCCAAGTTGTCTCTCCAAACTTTTCTCGATCAGACGACAAGTTCTACGTCCAACTCCATCTCAGAGCCACCTCTATAAAACTTGCTGGCACAAACGACAGGTTCAAATGTTCAACTCCGTCACAGAGTTCTCCACAAACTTGTTGGGAACAAACCACAAATTCAATGATCAACTCAACTAAGAGTTGCCTCTATGACTTATTGGGATCAAACGATAAGTTCTACGATCAACTCCGTCCCTGAGTTGTCTCTCCAAACTTGTTGGGATCAAATGACAAGTTCTACATCCAACTCCATCTCGGTGTTACCTCTACAAAACTTTTTGGGCACAAACAGCAGGTTCAAACATTCAACTCTGTCATAGAGTTCGCTACAAATTTGTTGGGAACAAACAACAAGTTCAACGACTAACTCAGCTATGAGTTCCCTCAATTAACTTGCTGGGATCCAATAGCAAGCTCTACATCAACTCTACAAAACTTTTAGGGTGCAAACAGTAAGTTCAAATGTCAAAATCTATCTCAGAGTTGTCTCTGTGTAATTGCTGAGATCAAACAGAAAGCCCTACATTAACTCCGTCCTAGAGTCGCATCTACAAACTTACTGGGCACAAACAGCAAGTTCAAACGTCTAACTTCGTCCAGGAGTTGCCTCTACAAACTTGTTGGGCACAAACGACAAGTGCTACATTCAACTCCATCCAGGAGTTGCCTTTATAAGTTTTTTGGGTGCAAACAACAAACTCTACATCCAACTCCGTATCAGAGCTGTCTCTACAAACTTGCTGGCTGAAACTATAATGCTCAACTTCATCCAAAAGTTTCCTCTACAAAGTTGCTTGGCGCAAATGACAAGTTCAAATGTTCAACTCCATCCAGGAGTTGCCTCTATTTGGTGCAAACATCAAGCTCTACTCCAACTTTGTCTTAAAGTTGCCTTTACAAACTTGCTAGGTACAAACAGCAAGTTCAAATGTCCAACTCTGTCTCAGAATTCTCTCTGGGAACAAGCAAAAAGCTTTACATCTATGTCTCAGAGTTATCTCTATAAACTTGCTGGGTGCAAACAAAATGCTCTATGTCCAACTCCATCTCAGAGATGTCTTTATAAACTTGTTGGGTGCAAACAACAAGCTCTACATCCAACTCCGTCTCAGAGTTGTCTCTACAAACTTGCTAGGCGCAATTAGAAAGTTCAAACATTCAACTCCATCCCAGAGTTGCCTCAATAAACTTGCTAGGATCAAACAACAAATCCACAGTCCGACATGCTTCTGAAGTTTATTCCTACAATAACTCTTCTCGGTTAGTCACATTCACAAGATCCAACCGTCAAAGCACTCAGCTCCCATACCAACAGAACACCCGTTCAATAATAAAATGCTCGATCAACAAAACAAGCGAACAACACAATACTTGGTAGATAGAAGAGCGGTTCAGCGAAATGAACGATGAGATGTTTGATCGACAAAATGAGTTGACAAGCACGAGAAGCAATGTTCACAAAAAAGATCCCGTTGATCTATAAACCAAGATTTATAAGATGAAGTTTGTAAGGATGTATATATTTATGTAATTAATGCAAGCATGAGATTCTGCCCTGAAGCATACACTCAGCTCTGAAGATGGAGAAACCCAAACTCAAATAAGAGCTCCAAACTTGGCCAAGAACCAAAACTCAAACAAGAGCTTCGAAGAATGAGTTGGCCAAATTTGAATACAAATAAAGCTACAAAATTGTGCCCACAAAGACCCTAAAGCTCGGCTACAAGGTGGAGCTCGGGTGAGAACTCTAGTTCAATGGAACCTGAGCTAAATCCAACATGAGCTCAGCGATGCCCTTGCTTGACCACAAGCGTGGACAACAAAGCTCCAAATTAAACTCAGGCAAGAACCCGATATTGGGCTCCAAAGTTGGTAAAAAAGCCAACTCAACAATCCTCTGAAGTAAGCAAGAACCCAACTCCAAACTTCACCAAAAATCCCAACTCGACGAAGCTCGAGATGGTGGTCAATGAGCTCCTTTGTTGACAACAACAAAAGTAAACAGAAAGGGTGACCACCGAAGTGCCTTGATTGCCTAAAACACTAGCTCGACGAAAGTAATAGTCGACAAAAGCTCTGTGGTTGCCCAAGCTCCAAGGTCGACGAAGGAGTTGGTCGTTGAAGCACCTTGGTCTCCCAAAACAATAGCTCGACGAAGAGAAGTGGTAGACAGGGCTCTTTGATCACTGAAACCTGAGCTTGACGAAGGATGGTCGATGGTGCTCTGTGTTATCTGAAACCCGATCTTGACAAAAGAGGTGGTCGATGGTGCTCTGTGGTCGCCAAAACCCATGTTCAAGTGATTTTCGTTAATGCTTTTTGGTCGCCAAAACCTTGACTCAACGAAAAAGTGGTCGACGGAGCTCTCTGGTCGCCAAAACTCTTGCTCGACGAAGAAGACGAGCACAAATAGGTTTGAGTGGAACAAAAAATCCAAACCTGCAATCGAGGTCCTAACCCGCTTAGTTGGTCGCCCAAATAGGTTGGGTGACCAAGCTCTCCTTAAGCGTGAATGTCGACAGCTCGATCACCCCCAATATGTGAGCTCCATCGCGATCGACACACTTGATCATGCCACATCGCCGCTTCAATCCCACTTTGCTAGTCAGCTGCTTGATCCTATCATCGCGCAAGCCCGACTTTGATGGACGCACCAGATTTTGCCATGTTGCCCCCCATCATAGCAGCTCCATCATGACCGTTGAACTCATTCAGCGGGCGAGCCCAATCTTGATCAACACACTAGATTGCTCCAAAAATTTGACAGGTCTGATAATTCATTTAAAAATCCCTAAAATTCATTTAAAATTCAAAAATTTACTTAAAAATTCATTAAAAAAATAGAAATTGCAATAATTAATAAAAAAATAATTAAAAATTCGAAAAAATTAATGGAAATTCCAGAAAATTTGGAAAAGTTCAGGAAAATATCTGCCACCTCTAGAAGCTTTCAACGAGTTCCAGGAATCTTCAGTTGTCCCTAAAAGCCAAGATAGTATCCCAGAATTCCGAACAAGGCAAACTACTTACCAATTGCGAAGGAAATAGTATTTCGGGAGTGGGGGGCTTAGGAAAATGATAAAAATCGCAACAAATCAAGGCTGTACGATTCTTGCATGGATCTTAAAGCTTCTACGGGTAAGTTAACTGTAACATGCCTCTCTAACAGGTCTACCTTCTTCATGCTTATTAACAAGACATGAGCCGCTTTCAAGCCCATTAAAAGTGACTTGGCCCACCGAGAGAGACACCCAGCCTATGAGGGTTGTAAGTAAGATCTCTTGTCCCTACCAAAAGAGTAACCGATTCTATCTCTCAACGGGGAGAATCTACAGGAAATAACAGATTTATATCAATCTCCTAACTGTTTCTCAGGCTTATAAATACCCTTCCTCCTCCATC
Source organism: Hemerocallis citrina (assembly GCA_017893485.1). Lineage (NCBI taxonomy): Eukaryota > Viridiplantae > Streptophyta > Magnoliopsida > Asparagales > Asphodelaceae > Hemerocallis > Hemerocallis citrina. Next base: position 387,062,506 of record CM030358.1, on the reverse strand, counting down.
AGTTAGAAATTTCTCTCTCAAACTATCTTTCTCCCTTTCGTTCTAACTTAAGATTCAAATCAAAGTGCTCTTTCAACGATTTAGATCCAATCTCATGAGCTCTAACCACTTTTTACGGTGACGATCAAGCTTTAGATCTTCAGTAGTTTCCTTCAAAATGTAAACTCACTATCTGTTTGCACCCACCCCAAAATAATCAGCAACAATATCCAAGTAGAAAAACAATCCTAGAATTTCATTGGCCCGTCTTCAAATCTGAAATTGTGCACTTTCAACGATCCAGATCCAAATTTAGGAGCTCTAACCACTTTTTACGGCGACGATCAAACGTTAGATCTTTAGTAGTTTCCTTCAAAATATAAACTCACTATCTTATTGCTCCCACACCAAAATAATCAGCAACAATATCCAAGTGGAAAAAAAATCCTCGAATTTCATTGGCCTGACTTCAAATATGAAAATGGTCCCACTCCATGCGAGAAAAGTGACACAGGACAAAAAGGACGTGATAATGATTATGCTATATTGTTGATAGGAAACAATAAGGATATCCCTGTCCCAAACAAGACATACCAACCATATAAATTAAGCATCTGATTTTTAATATGTGCTCTTTACATGTTCAAAATTATTATTTTTTGGCTAACATTTTATAACTAAAGGGTCGCTTCTACGATTTTAACCCCTGTTTTCATTATTGTATTTTTTTTTGTATTTTTATTCATTGTACTCTTCATTGTTCTATCCTAAACCCTTGTAGTTGATTTTCTCTTAATGGAATTCATTATTGTCTTCGACTTAATTTTTGACTCCCAATCTATTTAATTTGTATTTTCTGTTGAGCCAAAATATTGTTGTTCATCTAATTCAAATTCATTCATATTGTCACTCCCAATTTACCTTATTAAAATCCTATTTATTATTCTATTTTTATCCTATTGGATCCTAAACCATATACCCAATTACCCACTTAACCCCACATCCTAATAACTCTATATATACTAACCTAATCACCTTAACCCTAATCATCATTACCAAAACCCTAATCTCTCTAAAAACCCAGCCATCGCCCTACCCTCTCTTCTCCCTGTGCTGCTTCGACCTTACTCCCAAACCCACTCCTCCATTGCCGTTTTCCCGATCCTCCACCTCGTCTCCCTCACCCCGACCTCTACTTGACCCCGCAGTCCTTTGCACCATCATCCTCCTCGCCATCCATCAGATCCCTGAGCACCACCAGTCGAGCCCTCCCCGATCGCCAGTCTCCACCCTCCAGCCACCATCTCCTTGCCTCCGTCTCCCCTCATAGCACGCCCACCTATTGCTGCCAGAAATGCCCCTGCACCCTGTAAAATCCATCCTTCAACTACCGATTCATCACCCTCTACCAGCCGACCCACCGCCGATCGCCTCTGGCCTCGACCCCCGACACTGTCGAAGCCCCTGCTGCCGCTGTTTGCCGTTACTATCCCTGTTGCTGTTGAGCACATGTATCGCACGTAATTTCATGGTTGCACGCGTGTTGCCCGGGATCCTAGTCCCGCTATTCTCTTAGTCGGAATCATCGTCATATTAAGGCAAGTATCTTGTACGAATATCTTTTGTTTCTCCGTACAAGCATTTTTTGAAATACCGCAAGTAGATTTCATTGTGACTCATTCTTCATATTTTGTCCATTATTAACCTTGGCCCTACCCGTTTGACTGTTTCTATTAATTCCATAATCGTAGAAAGGATCACAAACATTTCGTTATTACACCCATTACACAAATATGAATTAGATCAGTATTTGTCTATATGAATGCATGTCTATGAATCACTATGAGTTATAGATACTTGGTTGTATGCTAGACATGTTAGTAATGTTTCCCTCTTGATGAGTTTGAGAATAAGCATGGTTTGTTGATTGAATACCTGATATATTCTGATTTATATTATACACCATCTTGGATCCATCGTAATTACTATCGATGTTTTAATTCATGCAAAGGTGATTTCATTTACTGCTGTCCTAATTTGGCACGAAAGATTAGACCCTGTTAATGTCAGAATAATTACTAAGTTTGTGAATATGAAATGCAGGTCCCTGTTTCTAGTTTCCAGAACTTTTGACGGATCTGAAATCCGATCTGTACCTTGTGAGATATCACACTTTTAATACTGTTGTGTCGTAATTTCCAAATTTCTAATTACAAAATATTTGTCATGAATTGTTGATTAAAATAGTTGCTAACAGTAAAATTTAGACTTGATATTAAGTTGGATATGACTTGACATGATTAGGAGTCACCTTAAATTTTTGTAGAATTATTCGATAATTTTTCCTGGCTTAATATATGATGCAAACATGATGCTAGATTTCTGCCTGCATGCTTGTCCAGTAGAGAACCTCATTTTGACCTGATTCTAATTGTCATTGATTAAAACTTATTGAATAAGAATCGTAGATCTTTGTGTCTGGAATCCAGAACATCTAACAATTTTGCAATTCGATTTACGAATTGCAAGGTATTTAGATTTTCGTACAGTGACGTCTGAATTCCAGAACGTAGTCTAAAGTATACATCACCCTGCTTAATTAGCTGAAACAGTAAATTAATTTAAGTATTAAAATTTGAGATTAATTATACTGATATTTAACACTGTTATGAGTTTAAGCATAATTTTTATGAAAATTTTAAATGATTTTACAAGTTACTTTTGTTTATGAGTATGCAACTCTTACCTGCTGCCTGAACATGTAATCTGTAAAGAATAAGAATTTGAACCTAATTTCTGTGATTTTTATATATTGTGTGTATATGTGCTGAAACCGGCAGAGAGTCTAGTTTCTAGAACTTCTGATGGATCCAGATTTTCTTTTCTGTAGCAGTGGTAATTTCAGTTTTGGTGCAGCACGTCCTACTGTCCAGAATTGGAGTTTCTGTTGTTTCAATATTACAAGTTGGTTTGACACCCGAACATGTTTTTTGCCCAGTAAGAACCTATTTTCGGTCCCTGATTGTGCAGGTTCATGTCTGTGTTGGTAAAAAGAATAAGTAATCAAGCAGGGGTTTAAGGGAAAGACCTAGCAGGAGAATACATAGGAAATTGTACTCGGTAGGGGGCCCGTATTTCCGAGATGTTGATGTACGATTACAAGTTAGATGGAACTAAATGCCACGTAAAACTAAGTACCACGTCATGCTGTTGGTGTATGCCCTAGAGGCCAGTTGTGTACTGACATTACTAGTTTACGTTGCATTATGACATTTATTTCATATATGAGGCATTTCATTTATTGTGTTGTTTATTGTGATTAAATGAGCATAATAAAATCCTTAGAATAGTAGGTTCAATACCATGGGATATCAAGTGCATGACTTGATTGTGAGATCCTATTGGTTGTGATCAGAACACTATTCTTAAATGTCCATAGTCAAGTATTATTGTGAATTAAGACAATAATGCATAGAGACTAGTATGTGTGCAGACTGATGACCATATCTCACAGGTCATGGATATGAGATATCAAGTCTTCACATGGGTACATATTAGAATAATAATGTACTGGACTGACCCACCATGAGAATGCTGAATAGATCGTTATGTGAGTGTTATAAGCGGTTCTCACAGTGACTAGGGAGTATGTAGTCTTTTGACTTGAAGTCACTACGGTTCCCTACATGAGAAGTTATATATTTTAATGTCGTCAAACGTTTCCTGTAATGAAATTATTATAAAGTCGACTATTGGATATACTACAAATCATGCGGAGGGATGTGAGTGACTTAGATAGGATTTGTCCCTCTTACATAACATGAGCGATATCTACGGGCCCTTTGATTTAATGAGACTGCAAAATGCATGGCCGTACTCAAATGAGTCAATATGAGATATTGAGCTCATTTGTTTTAGTAAGTCTATTCGGTCATCAAGAAACCAAAGATTGAACTATACAAGGGTGACACACTCTATGCCTTGTGGTCAATTAAGAATTCCGAACAAAGAGACTAGACTACATGGTAATATTGATCACAGATAGGTTATGTCTAATCACTGACATTCCTGTTACTTGAGTAGCAGTGATGTATTGCTAGATACCGCCCACTGTTTGTAATACTAGAATATGATTTTAATATTACTGTCAACGTTACGAGAACCTACAGGGTCACACACTTAGAATGGATCGAAATTGGGATTTAAATTCATAAGGTGAATTTAATTGGGAATCCAAGTAAGAATTGGACACCTGACATCGGTTGGATATTTAATTAGATTGAATGGACTGACTAAAGTTCAGAGGCCCACACACGAATCTGACCCAGGTCAGATTGTGAGCCCAACAACCTCATCACTCTTTTAGGGTTAATTTTCTGCAGCTATATATATGATACATATCTGTGGAAAAGAGTTACACGAGAAAATTCTAGCCGTCACAGAAATTGTGAGAAGGAGATCGTGAGGAACAACCCCATCCCGCAGCTAGCACCGCGGCATGAGGAAAGCTTGGTTTTGATCCATTCGTGTGGATACCTTAGAGGCACCACAACATTGCAGTGCTGTGATCACATATCTTGGAGACACCAGATCCATCTATAAGGTATAATTCCTAAACACGATTTATGGTTTTCGCATGGATCCATGGCTAGGTTTCAATAATTTTTTGTAATTTTTTCGCTGTGTATTCAATCTGTGTTTGCCATTGAAACTTAACACATGGGTGACGGGGGCCACCTCTAGCCTCCCTTACATGAACACAAGATTATAAGTCGTATGGAACTAAGTGCCACGTAGAACTAAGTGCCATGTCATGGGTGACGGGAGCCACCTCTAGCCTCCATTACATGAGTACAGTATTCCCAAGTACTTGACACTGTATAATTCGCCACTAGAGTCTAAGCATAACAGTTTGTATACACCCGACCTGTGGTATGAGACGCAGGATCGCATACATTAGTTAGGATGGAATAAATGAATAGACTTAAGTTGACACCGAGCACTTGCATATTCCTGTTACATGCTACATGTTCCGTTACAAGTATACGATTCATGTTTAATAGTTCATGATTCCTGTTTACATGTCATATGCTCAGTACCAGTTTTCATGATTTCTGTTTATAAGTTGAAATTGCATGATCCTCATTTGCATGTTGTATCTTCCTGTTACATGATTCATTTCTTTATACTTGATTCTCTTGTTGTACTCCTATCCTTGTCCCTTGCTTGTACTATTTGCGGCCCGTAGCTTGCACTAATGGGTAGATTATTTTTCTGTTTCTCTGTTTCTAAATGTACAGGTTTTAGAGACGAGTTACATGCAGGAGTAAGCGATCAAGTGTTCTAAGCTTTTGTCTGGGATCTTTTATGCTTTAGTTTATTTCTGTATCGAATTTATCAATTTTCCTTGTTGCTACTTGATACTTTGTATTGGGCTTGTTTGACCCAAAGTTTATTGTTTTGTTTTTCAGATCTTGTTTTTATTTGAGAATTATGTATTTGTTTTCAATTAATTCTTGTGATTATGAGATTTGATTTATGGATGCGTGGTTGTATCTTTCTATTTATTGTTGAGTTGATCCTTACAGCTTATGAATGGTTGAAATCATTCGCTAGACTTTGTCACGTACTTGTATTCCGTATTCTTTTGGGAAGCGGGGTGTGAAAACGATGAAGGATTCGTTGATCTTTCAGTCATGGACATTCATGTAGCAGCTAATTTTAACGTGGGAGCAATTAGATTATGAGTTGTTGATTAAGGGAGAAAGTATTGATCTGGACCGTATATTAGGACTTGAATATGAGCAGTTGTAAATGCCTGGATCTTGATCTGGATGGCTAGAATCATCTGGATCTGGATCTGAATCTGAATCTAGTCGTCTGAAAATGTCTGGGAACCTGCAAAAAGTTTAACGCCGGAGGTGGCTCCGGTATAAGACCCTCTGACGCTTAAGTCAACAACTCAAAATAAAGATTAAGGTTTTTAGTGGAGAAATATTGATCACCTTTGACTGAAGGAGGTGGAGGAGGGTATTTATAGGCTAGGAATCAGTTGTAGAAGATAGAAATGAAAAAAAGTATTTTTTTAGATTCGATTGGGGATTCTCATAATGAAGGGATAAACTCAGCAACTAATCACTGATTTGGGGGGATTTAGCAGACGACTATAATTACCTAGTAATCCTCTTCTTCTTAGGCTACAAGTAAGCCATAATTGTGGATCTGGTTGAGCTGATGGCCAAAAGACGACCTATGTTCTTCTTGCTGGCGTGTTGTTGTTGTGAAATTACTATACTGCCCTTGAAAGCTTTGATATGCATGATCAGATCATGTAGCTCCGATTTTTAATCATATAATAAGCTCCCCACTCCTAAAGGTTAGGAGTCATAACCTTTGAGGAATTTTTCATTCTTCTTCGGGGTAAAAGTGGTCGTATAGGATTTTCGGGGATGCCTGGAGCCTTGTTTGGAGTTTTCCGGGGCAGTATTCCTCCAAGGCACATTAGCATGGTGTACTCCTCTTGTTTGAATCAGAGTTTGTTTTTTTTCTTCCAAAAACTTAAATGGAATTTCCCAAATTTACAAATATTGTCCAGAATTATCAACCAAATAATCAGATGATGCGAATCTTGAGGAGATCCAAGGGCCCACATGATGCTTCACACCATGGTTGATCGAACGACGGGCCGAGCACCGAGCCATGAGGGGCTCGACTCAGCTCGACAAGGCTCAACTTGGATTGTTCGGACCAGTTCAGATGGAGAGCCCTATTCAGATTGGACCGATTTGGACCGAGTAAGAAGGTTAAATTGGTCTAAAAGCTCAAATCGAATCGGCGGCCATACTGGTTGAGAAGGTCGGATTGGTTAAGTGGCACGGACCTATCAAGCGGGTTCAAATTGACCTACTTTTCATTATTTATGCATATTTTGTGGAGTGCTCAGATGAGAGTTCTAGCACCGAGCCTATGTAATTTTTGCACACTTCTTGCGTGTGGATCGAATGACAGGCCGAACACCGAGCCTGAGTTTTTTTGTGTGTGAGGGGCTCGAACAACAGGCTGAGCACCGAGCCTAAGCAGTTTTTGCACATTTCTTGTGAGGGGTTGATCGATAGGTCGAGCACTGAGCTTAAGCAATTTTTGCGCTTTTTACGTGTATCTCGCGGGGTGCTTGAACAACAGGCCGAGCACCGAGCTTATGCAAATTTTGTGCATTTTTTGCGATGGACTTGAATGACAGGCCGAGCACCGAGCCCAAGTATTTTTTTCACATTTCATTCGCGGGGGTCGAACGGTAGGCCGAGCACCGAGCCCAAGCAAAATTTTCTCATTTCTTGCGCGGGGCTCGAACGGTAGACCGAACACCTAGCCGATGCCATTTTTGCACATTTCCTGTGAGGAGTTCGATCGATAGGATGAGCACCGAGCCCACCACCTTCTGCAATGGTGACTGTTAGGGGTTCAGATGGTAAGAATTCAGATGAATGAATCTCCGAACTTAAGAAATCTTTCACTCTTGGTATTCATTGCCTTTTGAGTTCCACCATTGGAGGGGTGACACGTGGGTGGCGGAGATCGTGTCACGTCATTATCGCAGTTATTGAGGTGCCTCTCGAGATTCCTTTCTATCTTCCCTCTCGAGATTTCTCGTCCTACTCTTCATTTCTCCATCAAAGCTTCTCTCTCCTCATCGCTCTTTCTCTCTTTAGATTTCCGGTTCAGGCAAGTTCTCTAGTTACTTTTGTCATAAAATTGCCATCTCTTTTCCCTATGTAATTTTTGTTTTAAGATAAGGTGTAGGATCCCATCCGGTGACTCAAACTTTACGTTTGGTCGTGAAGGAGATTGCGAAGTTGAGGTGAGGTCATCTGAGCAGTTGGAGGAGAGAGGGGATTTGAGCGGTATCCTCATATAGGGGGGGGGACTTGAAATGCTTCTTTTCGAAAGGGAGGAGGAAGTCCAAGTATACCCCATGGCTCCAAAAGCTCCGAGAAGTAAGGGAAAAGGAAGTTAGTTTCATAGGAGAACTTGTTGGTAAAGGAGAAGCCCATTGAGTATGCGAGGGAAAGCGGTTTAGAGTACCCCCATATTCAAGATCCACTACTGGTTTAGATGTACCAAGAGAATCTTTAGGGCTTGGTGAGATTCAGACCTCAGCCCCTTACTCCTGCTGATAGGGATCTGATCGAATCAGACCGTACCCATAATATTTTATCAAGAAAGGATTTCTTGACTATTCAGAATGTCTTCTTCATTCCGAGAGATTATGAATTCTTTCACCCTAGCTCCGTGATCCAACCCACCAATATCCTCACCCTGGTTTTGTATTTACCCTTTTAATGCATTTCATTCGGGAATGCATCTGCTGATCCATCCCTTTATCAAGGAGGTGCTCAATTGGTTCGGGGTGAGGCATTGTTGAATACATTCTAATATATATTTTTGAGGCATTTGTAAGACCAAAATAACTCTTTCCTGCTTGTATATTTCTCTTGGCAATTGGATAAGTTCTGCGCATTCTCTGGATAGATAAATATAGTGAATAAGTCATCTTTCAAATAATTCTCGTGTTGTTCTTGGATTTGCTCCCGGTAGAATGATAGCCTTGTTCATATGTTGCTGTGATATGGTCTTAATGAACTGGTTCACCTCAGTTACATGTCATAATTTTCCAATATATTGTAAAATTAATATTTTCTTTGATATTTTAGTTGGAGATTTCTCAGTGGGTAATATCTCCTTGTATGTACTTTTATTTGAAGAGATATCTGCTTCTTCTTTTAGGGAATTGGTAGGTTCAAACATTTAACACATTTTTTTGCTAACATTGTCTACCATTTTTTTTTTCTGTAGTTGCACACTGATTTATGTGCTGGTAGATCATACTGTGGAGTCCACAAATTTGTAATTTTAATTGATTGAATGCTGTCTTTATATGTTCCACATTTTCCTCGAGGAAAACTATATTCGCTTCTATTTGCTGGAATCCATTTTACAACAACAACAACAAAGCATTTTTCCCAACTAGTTGGGGTCGGCTACATGAATCCTGATTTTCCATTCTGCTCGGTTTAGTGCAATATGTTCTGTCAGGACACAAGCTATCATATCTTTTCTCACCGTTTCCACCCAAGTAAGTTTAGGTATTTGTCATGCCCCGCTTCTCAAAATACGGAATACGAGCCCGTGACGAAGGCCCAGCGAATAATATTAACATCATCCATAAGCTCTACTAGTCTTAACTCAACAATATGAAAAAGGAATAATCACAACTACGTAGAAAAACATAATCACATAAATAATTACTGAGATAAAACATACAGTAGTCCAACATTATAACCAACAACTAGAAATAAGCAAAAATTACGGGTCAACAAAGCCCAGGATACAAAGTACAGAAGTAATACAATGCTGGAAATAAAATCACTTGAATAAAGTAACCATAACTATCAATTCCACTCCAATCTTTAGTACATCAGTTCTCTAAGTCCTTCAATTTCTCCCTCCATGAAACCTGTAATCTCATAATCAAGAGATGAGAAAAAAATATGCCCGTTAGAGCAAGTTATGGGAGACAAGTAGTAGGAAGCAGTAAGATAGGAAATAAAGGACTATATAATAAGAACAGACACGATATCGGAGTCAATAAAGTATAAACGATAACAATGTCAAAAGTTGATAATTAATAATTCAGAAATCAGGAATCAATGTTTAATAACCAGTATTCATTTATTAGTGTCAATGTTCAGTGTTCATTTATGTCTATAGGTCTTTTATCAATCCTAACTAATGCACGCAATCCTGCGTCCCATAACACAGGTTCGGGTGCATACAATCAAGTGAACGTTTGACTATAGTGGTGAATTCTACATGGTCCTGTACTCGGGTCTTGCAATATAAATGACCGATGACCGATGACCGATGACCGATGACTGATGACCGATGACCGATGACCGATGACCAATATACGATAAATCGGAATACTGTAGTCAGTAATCTACAATCAATCAATGACCAATAACATGTCAATACGGGAAACATGGCCCCCTTCCGAGTATACTCTCCTATATTGTCCACTACTATAAGTTGACCCTTATTTCCCCGGCTTGTTATCATTTTATTAACAATCAGTTATGAACATGCATGTGATCAATATGGGCGATGGTATCAATACTCATGCAGTTGGTACAATCGATGAGACCGGTAGCACTAGTACAATTTCAAGATGATATCAAGACTATACAATACATGAAATATACATGGTCCAATTTATTAAATATGGAAAATATGGGTTTATATGCAAAACATAACAATATATGGACTCAGTGTACTACAATTTCTATGTACAAGGTTTTAAGTTTCTGTGTCAGGAACCCGGTCGAAACCTCAGTACAAAGTCGGGCAAATGACAAGGCAGTATATTTAAATGTTCCATAGTACAATAAATTTACCGTTCAAGGTTTTATTTCAATAGCAATGGCACGATAAGACGACTATGAATCAATAACATTATACAATAAAGGAACAACGGAGTTCAATTAAATGCGATATTCAATTTGATTACTACTTGCGGGATTTCAAAGAGTGTTTTCTTGAACTAGAAACAATAAAAAATGAGTTCAAAAGATGCTTACCCGTTAGGAGACGATTCTGAATATAAAAGAATAATGGGATGAGAATTCCGACGACGACACGTGCACTCCATGTACACCGTAATACGTGCAACAAAGCCACAGCAGCAAGAGTGCACAAAGAGACAACAACACAGCAAAGAGCAAAATAGCAACAACACTCTCGGCCAAAACACCAAATGTTAAACTCAGCCAATCACACAGCAACAGCAAGGCAAACAACAAACATGGGAAAACTCCACAACAGATCCCAACCGAACAACAAATAGGGTACTGTGAATCCCCACATAGCTAACAGCGAGCAGCGGCGGCTCGACTGGCTTGCGACTTCGATGACTGGCGGCGATGCACAGGGCATCGGCAGCAAGGAGAAGCAGGGGCTCGGTATGGAGGCACTGGTGATGACCTTTGATGGGTTTCAGCGATTCTCGGAGCTCAAACGGAGGAGGAAGAAGACGACTGCGGTGGGTTCAAAAGTTGATGGGTTCACGAAGTCGAAGGACATTAGGGATGACGATGGGGTGCTTGACGAGGAAGGTGACGGCAAGGGGCAGCGACGGGTTCCGATGGGTGCAGTCGAGGGCTAGGGAGGGGAGACAGAGACGACGATGGCGGTAATGGTGCTGCGAGCGGCAATGGTGGCTCGACGAAGAGCGGGGTTGAGCAAAGGCGGAGCTTCGAGTTAAGGAAGATGAGATGGTCGGGGGTGATGGCAGCTACAAACGGTGGGTTTCTTCAAAACGAAACAAAGGATGAAGGAGATGGTAGGCAGCAATGGTGACGAGCTCGAGGGTGGTTCAAGCGGGAGGAGGATGATGGTGCGATGGTGGCGCTTCTACGAGTTGGTGCTCAGGGCGGTGGAGAGCAGGGAGGCGGAGCGCTGAAGGGGAGCGAGGTGGAGCAGTTGGGTCAGAGGGTCGATGGGAAAGGTGAAGTCGATGGTGGTCGGGGAGTAGCGACGGGGACGATGGTGAGCGAAGTACGGGCGACGGGAGGGGTGGTTGAGTCGAGGTAGGGGGAGGAGATGAAGACGACGACGATGGTCGAGGTCGACTGAAATGGAGGGAGGAGGAAGATGAAGTGGGGGGTGTGAGTGTTCTTTGTTTCGTTTCGAAACAAGGGAAAAGAGAAAGAGAGTGGGAGAGAGGGAGAACGGGAGGGTGTTTAAAATAATAATATAATATAATAGTGGGTAGTTGAGATAGTGGGGGGTTGTAATTACAGGAGTATAAAGAGTGGGGGAACGTGAGAAAATGAGCAGGTGAGTATATATGATTGATTCTATACAAATACATATGGGTACTGGGTTTAGATTTGGGCTTGGGTTATGGGCTCAAAACAATTTAATAAATTAGTTATAGGATTGGGCTAAACTTTTGGGCTCAAGTTAGATATTAATAAATAATGAAATCAAAATATTAAATTGGGCTTTAGATGATGGGCTTCAATTTAAATAATTAATAATGTAATATAGATCAAAACTAGTGGGCTTTAACAAAAAAAAATAATAATACTAATAACTCTACATATTAACAACAACAACAACAACAACAACAACAACAACAACAACAACAACAACAACAACAACAACAACAACAACAACAACAACAAATAATAGTTATATGTATCAGAATAGGATAACAAATAATAGTTATATGTATCAGAATAGGATTTGAGATTAACAAGTTCATTAAAATCCAAACAGTAATAATATAACATATAAATAGTCGATAAATTATAAATAGAAAATACATCGTTATTTAAAGAAAATATATTTGTCAATTATAAAACACTTAGTAAAATATCCGAAACCAGTTTAGCGCAAAATGAATTTATAAATAATCAAAATATCGAGAATATTCAGGAAATACGTATTTACGGGAACGGGGGTTACAAATCCTACACCTTACAGCAAAATTTCATCCTCAAAATTTGCATATGTGGTACATAGGAAAAGGCAAAAGCAAATTATGGGGAGTAACAAAACAAAGGATTCAAGGGAAAGGTCAAAAAGGTGGTAACACTAGAATAAGAAAATCATAAATAGGAATGGGGTGATCTAGAATGATGTTGAATAAAGATTCATTGAATAAGACGATGCAAATGTATGAAAAATGAAGTAAATAATGCACGGAAGAAGAAGCAATAAGAGAATCCTGGGATCTATGGGTTATGGGCCCACCACGTTCCGCTGCGCCACTCTGATGGCGACGTTCCAAGTTACTGACATGTCGTTGTAGACCAGGTGACTCCAATAGACGAACCGAGTAGGAAGAAAAAGAATGAATCATTGGAATCAAGGATAATATAGGTACGAAAAGAAAGAATTTATACCCAATGAAGAATCAATGAAGAAGATGACTGCAAGGGACGGGAGGAACCAAGGAATGAAAAAATTGAATAAGAAGGGATCAAAGAGGAATCAAATAAGATGAGTATCCAGATATATGTTGGTTATTACATGTTCATGTGATTGACATGGTGCGCATATTATTGAGTTAGACTGGCTAGAGCCAAACTTGACTAACGTATTAGCTAGTCAAACATGACTAACACATTAGCCAAACCTGGCTCTGATACCACTAAAAATCTGTCACGCTCCGCTTCCCAAAATACGGAATACGATCCCGTGACGAAGGCCCAGCGAATGATATTAACATCATCCATAAGTTGTACCAGTCTTAACTCAACAATATTTTTTTTTGATGAATCGGATAGAGCCAAAAGGCTCCAGCCATCAAAAATATATTAATCAATAAAACATTAATAATACAATACAAGCGTCAAGGGTTTTACAAGAGGTAAAACAGAAATTAACGAAAAAATGAAATACAATAACAATTAACAACACTGAGGGCCAAAACACGGCAAAGGACCACCATCCCAAAACCAGAGAACTTAGCAGAAGGCCCAGAGACCCGAGCTAACGATCCACGAAGACTGGAATAAAACTCCCTCCACGACGACATCCAAATCCACTAGCAGTCTTGAGGGACTCTAGTGGCAAAAAGGCGGAGAGACACTGCAAACACCGGGGATGTCTACGAGCAGACGATACTCAACAGTGCCCTGACTGAAAAGTTGACACTGAGCCGGCTTTCCTCGCGAGAAGGCAAGCGCTCACTCGAATCTTCGAAAGATCGAAAACTTTCTTTTGTAACCGCGCTTGACTGGGGGATGGGCAGCACTTGCCGAAAGGGGCAACAACGCCTCTGGATTAGGAGAAGAGGCATCTACAGAAATGGAATACAGGGGGGAATGGAGACTGCTGGGAACAACCGAAGAGATAGAAGGGATGGAATTGGTGGTGCCGGCCCAAAGTGGAAGAGAAGTGATATCAAGATTAATAGAAAACTTGAGGGGAAGGGAGAGCAAGAAGAGTTTGAAAGCCCTCAGGACCTGAAAGAGCCATGACTGAGCCCCTAATAGTTGATACCAAGAGAATAGGCATCCTGAAAAATGAAAAGAGATCGCAGAACATAAGGGAAGGGAGAGCTTCACAGCACAGGGAAAGTTATAGTACAGCGAAGGGGCCTTAAAATCAATAATAGCTCTTTCAAGATGCACAGGTGGGGCAGAAGTGCTGGAGTGTGGAGCAGACTCCCTCGCACCACGAGACCACGAAAGATACGAGGAATAAGATTTAACCCAATTAGGATATATACCCAACTTCCCGAATAATGAAGAAGCCACTGAGACAGGTCGGGGGTGAGCCTTGAGAGAGGCCCGGCAAGGGTTGGAAACAAGGGTCGTGAAAACTTTGCGATCCTTAAAAAGGAAAGCAATATTAGGTCGGATAAGAGTGACAGGATATGCACGAGGAGAAGAACTAGATGGGGAGGAATTCGACGCTGAACTTTCAGCCAAGACAGAGGAGTCGAGGATCTGACTCTCAACCCTACTGTGCTTACAAACCAAGCTATTCAGAAGCTTTCGCTTTAAGAGGGGATAATTAAGGAAGGAAAGAAGTTTGGCTGGTAATGGATGACCTCTGGGCCATCCCAGAAGATTTTGAAGGGAAAAGCAACGACTACGAGAGTGACCAAGCTTATCACAGAATAAACACTTCATTCTGCTCAAACAATCACGCTTAAGATGCCCAGGAAGGAGGCACCTGAAGCAGACCCGATGATGATCGGGCTTATAAGGCGAAGGGGAGTTTAAGCAGTTGGGAGAATCCTGAGAGGGGAATATGAAATCCCAAGTAGAAGAAGAAACATCCCTCTGCGAATCCTTAACCGAAACTGAACGGTCAGAGCAAGCTACCGCTTTGATAAAATTCATAGAAGAAAAACTTCCACAAAAGGAGAAAAAAATACAACTCCGATAAGGGAAGTGTGAAGAGAAAACACTTCACAGAATGGAGACCAATAACACTACCATAGGAAAGTCGATACCAGTGCTTAACCAACACAATGCCTCTCAAAGAAGAGAAATCGCGCTCTCCAAACAGAAGAACAAGAGAGGAGAAAAAAGAGCGAGAGAGAGGTTAGATAGAACGGACAATCTAGAATTATAACTCAGTCAGATCACCGACATGAGCTGAAGTAGTCGCTGGCAAAAAGTCCCCAGGGAATGGGGAAACACAAAACCAACACTAACAAACAGAAAGCCCACAAGGATTAACTGCTAACGGAACACTACCCAGTGCTAATAGTAAGAAACAAACCAAAGGAAGTGCTCCAGGGATACACCCAAATAAACAAGACAACCGGGATTAAAGCTTAAGTTAAAACAGCCAGAAAACTTACAGTGCGCTGTTGAAAATGGGGAATGGAACGCCGCTGGATCGCCGCTGGGAGGAGATGAGACTCCTGGCTGGAGAGCAAACTCGAAAAGGGGACACCGGCGAACGGACGGAGGAACAAAACTGCTCAGGGCTGGAGGAAGGCGAGTCGAAGTACAGCCGAAAAAAGTCCGTACGGATCTGGCCACCACCGAGATGGGCACGAGGGGAGCTGGAAGGGAGAAGCGCCACGCTACTCCCAGAGAGAGCTCCAAGGATCGCGTCCAGACGGACGGAAGGCGCTGGAGGATGGAAGAGAAACAAAGGCCTCCAGCGGAGAGAGACGGATCGCACCGACTCAAAATCGAAAAGGCTGAGATGGGTCGGTAGGGATTGGGGAGCTCAACAAAGTTGATTGAAGGGCGAAAGCGAGATGGAGGAAGGAACGACGGGATCTGGGGAGAGAAAGGGCTGAGGAAGAAGGGTTTTTTTTGAATTTTGAATCTTAACTCAACAATATGAAAAAGGAATAATCACAACTACGCAGAAAAATATAATCACATAAATAATTACTGAGATAAAACTTACAGTAGTCCAACATAATAACCAACAACTGGAAATAAGCAAAAATTATGGGTCAACAAAGTTCGGGATACAAAGTACAGAAGTAATACAATGCTGGAAATAAAATAGCATGAATAAAGTAACTATGACTATCAATTCCACTCCAAACTTTAGTACATCAGTTCTCCAAGTCCTTCAATTTCTCCCTCCATAATACATGTAATCTCATCATCTAGAGATGGGAAAAAAAATATGCCCGTTAAAGCAAGCTGTGGGCGACATGTAGTAGGAAGCAGTAAGATAGGAAATAAAGGACTATATAACAAGAACAGAAATTGGAACGATATCGAAGTCAATAAATGATAAACGATAATAAAGTCAAAAGTTGATAATCAATAATTCAGAAATCAGGAATTAATATTTAATAACAAGTATTCAGTATTAATGTCAATGTTTAGTGTTCATTTATGTCTATAAGTCTTTTATCAATCCTAACTAATGCACGCAATCCTATGTCCCATACTACAGGTTCGGGTGCATTTGAACATTTGACTATAGTGGTGAATTCTACAGGGTCATGTACTCGGGTCTTGCAATATAAGTGACCGATGACCGATGACCGATGACTGATAAATCGGGATACTGTAGTCAGTAATCCACAATCAATCAATGACCAATAACATGTCAATACGAGAAACACGGGCCCCCTTCCGAGTACACTCTCTTATATTGTCCACTACTTTAAGTCGACCCTTATTACCCCGGCTTGTTATCATTTTATTAATAATCAGTTATGAACATGCATGTGATCAATGTGGGCGATGATATCAATACTCATGCAACAGGTACAATCGATGAGACCGGTAGTACTTGTACAATTTCAAGATGATATCAAGACTATACAATACATGAAATATACATGGTCCAATTTATTAAATATGGAAAATACAGGTTTATATGCAAAACATTAACAATTTATGGACTCAGTGTACTACAATTTCTATGTACAAGGTTTTAAGTTTCTGTATCAGGAACCAGGTCGAAACCTCAGTACAAAGTCGGGCAAATAACAAGGCAGTATATTTGAATGTTCCATAGTACAATAAATTTACTGTTCAGGGTTTTATTTCAATAGCAATGGCACGATAAGAAGACTATGAATCAATAATATTATACAATAAAGAAACAACGGAGTTCAATTAAATGCGATATTCAATTTGATTACTACTTGCTGGATTTCAGAGAGTGTTTTCTTGAACTAGAAACAATAAAAATGAGTTCAAGCGACGCTTGCCTGTTAGGAGACGGTTTTGAATATAAAAGAATAACAGGATGAGAATCCCGACGACGACACATGCACTCCACGTACACCATAATATGTGCAACAAAGCCACAACAACAAGAGCGCACAAAGAGACAGTAACACAGCAAAGGGCAAAATAGCAACTACACTCTTGGCCAAAACACCAAATGGAAAACTCAGCCAATCACATAGCAACAGCAAGGCGAACAACAAATACGGGAAAACTCCACAGCAGATCCCAACCGAACAACAAACAGGGAACTGTGAATCCCCACACAACCAACAGCGAGCAGGGACGGCTCGACTGGCTTGCGACTTCGACGACTGGCGGCGGTGCACAGGGCATTGGCAGTGAGGAGAGGCAGGGGCTCGGTATGGAGGCGCTGGTGATGACCTTCGATAGGTTTTGGCGATTCTCGGAGCTCGAATGGAGGAGGAAGAAGACGACTGCGGTGGGTTCGAAAGTTGATGGTTTCATAAAGTCAAAGGACTTCGGGGATGACGACAGGGCGTTCGATGAGGAAGGTGATGGCAAGGGGCAGCGATGGGTTTCGATGGGTGTAGTCGAGGGCTGAGGAGGGGAGACGGAGATGACGATGGCGGTAATGGTGCTGCGAGCGGTAATGGTGGCTCGACGAAGAGCTGGGTTGAGCAAAGGCGGAGCTTCGAGTTGAGGAAGATGAGATGGTTGGGGGTGATGGCAGCTACAGGTGGTGGGTTCTTCAAAACGAATCAGAGGATGAAGGAGATGGCTGGCACCAATGGCGACGAGCTCGAGGGTGGTTCGAGCAGGAGGAGGATGATGGTGCGATTGCGGCGCTTCAACGAGTTGATGTTGAGGGCGGTGGAGAACAGGGAGGCGGATCGCTGAAGGGGAGAAAGGTGGAGCAGTTGGGTCAGAGGGTCGACGGGAAAGGTGAAGTCAATGATGGTCGGGGAGCAGCGACGGGGACGATGGTGAGCAAAGTACAGGTGACGGGAGGGGTGGTCGAGTTGAGGTAGGGAGAGGAGATGAAGACGACGACGATGGTCGAGGTCGACTAAAATGGAGGGAGGAGGAAGATGAAGTAGGGGGTGTGAATGTTCTTTGTTTCGTTTCGAAACATGGGAAAAGAGAAAGAGAGTGGGAGAGAGAGAGAGAGAGAGAGAGAGAGAGAACGGGAGGGTGTTTAAAATAATAATATAGTATAATAGTGGGTAGTTGAGATAGTGGGGGGTTGTAGTTACAGGAGTGTGAAGAGTGGAGGTACGTGAGAAAATGATCGGGTGAGTATATAGGATTGATTCTATACAAATACAGATGGGTACTGGATTTAGATTTGAGCTTGGTTTATGGACTCAAAACAATTTAATAAATTAGTTATAGTATTGGGCTAAACTTTGGGCTCAGGTTAGATATTAATAAATAATGAAATCAAAATATAAAATTGGGCTTTAGATGATGAGCTTCAATTTAAATAATTAATAATGTAATATAGATCAAAACTAGATAATAATAATAATAATAATAATAATAATAATAATAATAATAATAATAATAATAATAATATGTACCAGAATAGGATTTGAGATTAACAAGTTCATTACAATCCAAACAGTAAAAATATAACATATAAATAGTCGATCAATTATAAATAGGAAATACATCGTTATTCAAAGAAAATATATTTGTCAATTATAAAACACGTAGTAAAAGATCCGAAACCAGTTTAGCGCAAAATAAATTTATAAATAATGAAAATATCGAGAATATTCAGGAAATACGTATTTACGGAAACAGGGGTTACTGTATTCCTCTACCCCTTACTCTACCCTAAATACTTATCAAATCACTCTTTCCAACAGGGGAACTACTAGGTCTACATGTGATATACCCAAACTACCTGAGGTGATTCTCTATTAACTTATATCGGATAGGAGCTACCTTTAGCATGTCTCGTATATGCTCGTTTCTAATCCTATCCTTCTTGGATTTACTACACATCCATCTTAGCTTCCTTATCTCCGCTACATTCATTTTTTGGACATGTTATTTCTTTGTTTCCCAACACTCTGCTCCATACATAATTGATGGTTTAATAGCCACCCTATAATTTTTTTCCTTTAACTTCAAAGGTATACGTTTATCACACAAAATACCACTGTCACTTCTCCACTTATGCCACCCTGCTAAAATCCTATGTATAACTTCTGCACAAGTCACCCAATCTCTTTGTATAATCGAGCCTAAATATCGGTCTTTTTTAGGTATCTCTTGACCATCAAGCTTCACTACTTTCTCAATGGTGTTCTGAATATCAATAAAATTAAACTTCATATAATCTATTTTTTTTCTGCTTATTCTAAAGCCTCTAGTTTCCAAACTTTCTCTCCACAATTCTAATTTAGCTGTAACTCCTGTTTTCCGTTTTCTGTATTTTGGGTGTATTTTCTTTTCTATGTATTATCAAGGTTTGAGTTCTTTATAAATTTTTTTGTTTTCTTAAATTCATTTTATTTCAAAAAACATTTTATCTACTGTTAAAATCCGTTCTTTCCATTGTATTTATTGTTATTTTCAAATGAGTCATATATTATAATACAAATCATATTATTTGTGTTATTATTATTATCACTATTATTATTATTATTATTACTATCATTATTTTATCATTATTCTAATTATTAATATTGTTATTGTTATTATTATTTATGTCACTATCAGCATTATTTTGTTAGTGTTATTATTTGTATTATTATTATTTTGTTGTTAATATTATCATTTTTTTATTGTTTTATTTTTAGCCTGAACATACCCTAATTTATCTAATATTTATACAATTATTTTCTACTGGATTTAAAACACTACAACCTAATTACCCAAAACCCTACCCTGTTTTTAATATAACCTAAGCCCATTAACAACTACCCAAACCCGTTTACTCTCTTCATTCACTCTCAACCGTTCCTCCTTCATAAAACCCTAAAACCTAACTTCTATACATATATATATATATATATATATATACCCCATCTGTACCTGTTCATCTTCCTATACCCTATCAGCAACCGACTCTTCTTCAACCCTGTGCTCACCCCGCCCCGCCTTCCTCCTCCCGCTCATCACCTGCATCGCCACCTCAGTCTGTCGTGACCTCGACCTTGGCGCCTCCCCTCGACGATCCCACTTCAGCCAACGCCAGTTGTGCCTCCCTCATGCGTCGCGCCCCACCACAGTATCCCTTACCACATATCCCCCCCGCCGACTGCAATTTCCCCTCCTCCCTGCCTTCTCTCGATGATAGCGTCGCCGTCAATCCTGTGTCCCCGCTGCGTCGTCCTTCCCTCCTGTTCGGCCAGTGCTCCTTCCGAGCCCTGCACATCCCGAACCTCCTGTGACTCTTCCTCGCCCTCTGTTCCGACTGTTGACAGCAACAGTGCTGCTGCCCCGTTGTCCATCGTCTCCTCGTCTGCTATTGCCTAGTTGCACATGCGTGAGTTGCGCGTGTTGGTTTGGGTTTTTAGGTTCGTGTGTTCGTTGCTCGTGCGCTCGTGTTCTTTTTCGTCCGTTGTGTTCCTGCCCGTTCCCGTTATTCTTTTTCTCTTCGTCGGATTCATCGTCGTCTCTCAGGCAAGTAACTTGTATTCTTTTCTTTGTGTAATACAAGTACTAAATACCGCTTGTAGTGCAGTTTTGTTCTAGAGACAATTCTTGTGTAAAACCCCTGTTGTATGTTGTCTCTATTGTGTTGACCCGCTCGTAGTTGCCACATGCCACACATGACATGAAATAACCTAGGGTTGATCACTTTTCGATGTATATATATGCATGCTATTTTGTGATATCGTGTGTTTGATGTGTTATTTGTAGTATACTTGTCGTGGACTTGCAAAATACCCTATACCATATTTTTTGGACATCTAGTACACCATATTTTATGTTTGGTTATGATTTGGACAATTTTCGTATGATCTATGTTGATTTGTGTATGAGGAACAATTCTGTATTTTTTGTTACCCCATTTTCATTCAGTATTTTAAACCCTATTAAGGTCAGTACATGAAAATATTTTGTGAATATGAACTGTAGAGAATTTTGTCTATTTTCCAACACTTCTGACAGATCTCACTTTCATTTTATGAGTTGTGAGTTATGTCTATTTTATTACAGAGGTGTAGAGAGATTTCCAGATTTTGTTTTCTATGAATTCTGAAGAGTAATCAATTTTTATCATGATGTTAAATGTATTATTTTGATCCAATATTTTGCAAAGTATAACTAGACCTTATTGGTATTAACCCTGAATTCTTATGAATTTATTTGATGAGTTTTACAAACCGTTCTATGTTTCCAAACAATTATTATACATGCAGAATTTTCATGTTTTTCAGTAAAGAACCTGATTTTTGACCTAATTCTACTTGCTGTTTGTAAAGTATTTGTAAATATGAAAGTTAACCTACTGTATCTATTTTATCACCCTTTTGGCGGATTTGGATTTGGATTTATGGTTTGTGAGATATTGCTATTTTCGTACTGCAGTGTTTATAATTCCAGATTTACAAAACTACTGCATCTTGATGTTTTCTGATTTTTTTTGACTAAACTATTTATATCGAAAAATTATGAAACTTTATATTCTGATGCTGAACATATAGGGGAATACCCCAGATTTTTTGTGGACTTAATTCGTGAGTTTTTATGCTGTTTTCCTGTTCTTGAATACAAGTTTCTAATTTCTGGCTGAACACGTTTTCTGGATTCAAACCTGTTTTGAGACTTGCTTTTGTGAAATACTATATGACTTATATATATTTGGGATTTAGTTGGGAGTCTATTTTTCAGATTCTCTGATAGATCCAGGTTAGCATTTTTGTAGCAACGGAAATCCTAGATTTAGTGCAGTACTGTCTTGCTGTCCTGAACTAGAATTTTCGTTATCCTATATTTTATGAGTTGTCTTTCATCTGCACATGTTTATCTTCTGACTTGAACCTGTTACTTGTTTATGACATACCCTGTTTGTGACACATACATGTCTGTTTGATAATAATAACAAATAACCAAGTCGGGGTTAAGGGAAATATCTAGTATTGGACAATATAGGAGCCTGTACTCAGAAGGGGACTCGTGTTTCCCATGTGACATGTTTACCGACCAAGTTACTGATCCAGTTTACTAACCAAGTTACCGATCAAGTTTACCGACCAAGTTACCGATCAAGTTTACCGACCAAGTTTTGTAATCCCGTGAATACCCGAGTACATGACCTATAGAATCTCCTACGAAATCTAAACGTAATTTGTTTGAATGTAGCAACCATGTGATAAAAACCTGGGGCGCATGAATTGCTACCTAGGTAGTAATAATACAAGACTTGACATAACATAATACCTGTTACATGATTACCTGTAAATGATACTTGACACCTGTTTACATGTTCATCTGTTACCTGTTTACCTGCTTGCATGATACTTGATACTTGATAGATGTTACCTGTACCCTGTTAGCACATTACATTACTTGATCCTGTTCATGATTCATGCTAGTTCTGTTTTGTTATCATGTCTATACCATGCTATGTAGTTTATTCTTTCCATGTACTTGTATCCTGTATTACAAGCCGCCCGTAACTTGTATTGACGGGAGTTTGTTTTCTTTTTCTCTTCCTGCAATTTATTAAATTGCAGATTTTGGAACCAGTTGCCAGATGGAGTTGGTGACATGAGATACTAACTGCTGGAGTGTTGCAATTATTATTTCTTGTTTCTTACTTTGAACAATTGTACTTAATACTTGGATTTATTTGTATTTGGGCAATGTGACCAAGGATATTTAACTTATTCAGATCTGATTTATTTGAGATTAATATATTTTGTTTCAAGTAAATTCTGTTGTTATTGGTTCATATGTGCATGCTTGGTTGACTTCTCTTGCTTTTGACTCTAATTATTCTTGTGAATTGTTGTAAAGATTCTGACAGCTTATGGATGATGAAAATCATTCGCTGGGCTTAGTCACGTATCCGTATTCAGTATTCTCTTTTGGAAAGAGGGGCATGACATTAGCATTGACTCCTGCTTTAGTCTCGTCCACTAAGATGACGTCATCGACAAAAAGCATACACTAAGGCACCTAATATTGTATTCCTCGCATCAATTGATCCATAACCAAAGCAAAGAGGTAGGGGTTAAAGCCGGAACCTTGGTGTATTCCTACTGGACTCCATTTTTCATTCTTCAAAAATAAAATTGTTAATTTCTTGATAGATAATTTGCTAAAACGTTATCTTTTTCTTTTATTATTTTCTGTTTGTAAAATCATAATGTGCTAGTTCCATCTGCCATCTTATGAATATTTTATTTGCTATAGTTGGATCTATTATTTTGTTAATCCAAATTTTTGCTTGGGTATTATCCGTTCTTACTATGAATATTGTATGTATTATGAATAACTCAAACTTTTTTTATTACCTTTTAAGATTGCTAATAATTCTTTTTCATTTATGTGATAATTTTGTTGTGTTTGTGTGAATGATCCACTAGTGTATCTGGCAAGTCTTTCTTCTTTTTCATTTATCTCTATAAATTTAATACTGCTCCCCAATTATTTTCACTTGCATCTGTTTCTATTATCCATGTATATTCTTTTACATGTAATCTTAGTTTATTTAATTCTGAAGTTCGTTGTTTCAAAATTTTAAGTAGTTCTTCATCCTCTGTAGTCCATTCCCATTTCTTGAACTTTTTCATTTTTTTTGCAGTGAACTTGTTTTTGCTGGTAAATTTGGTATATATCATCTTATTTGATTTAGTAGTCTAATTATGGATTGTACTTCAAATTTTTCTTTTAAAATATTCGAAAATGTTTTTTTTATACTATATGTGGTTGTAGTTCTATTCCTTCGTGTAATAATTTTGTTCATAATAATTCTATCTTTATTTTGAATAACTCCATTATTTTGATAATATAATTCTAGCATTTCTTACTATTTCTATAAATTTTACTAAATGTTCTTTATGTTGTTTTTCAACTTCGTATCCTATTAGAATATCGTCTACATATATACTAGTATAAAATTATTGTATTTTTCAAATATCTTATTCTTATATTCTTGAAATATTCCTAGACTATTTTTATATCCGAAAGGTAATACGTTCCATTCATAAAATCCTTGCGATGTACTGAATGCTGTTAATTATTTTGGTTCCTCTATTGGTTTTATGTGGTAGAATCCTAATTTGCAATTGAATTTTGAATATATTTTTCTTGTTCTTGTTGTGTTTAGTAGTATCTGCATATCTGGTAGTGGATACCCAAATTTTTTAGTATTTTTATTTAATTCCATATAATTTACTACCATTCTAGATTTACCTATTTTTTCTTGTGAATGTTTTTTTTACTATGAATACAGGTGATGAATGTGGACTTTATGATTTTCTTATGTAACTTTTTCCATTAGTTCTTTGATATGTATTTTGAATTCTTCTAAATCTGTTGGAGTATGTCTTATAGGTTTAACTTTTATTATTTTGTTATTAACTGTTTGCTTTATATGAGCATTGGGTTTACTTAAGTGCAATTTTTCTAAAAGGTCATCTCCACACAGGTTTTTTAATTATTTTTGTAAAATTTCTTGTGTAATTGATTCTTGGGGTTGCTGTATTCTAGTTTTATTTAGAAAATACTAACATTCACCATGATAAACTAAGGAAACTGTGATGTGTGGTATGTCTGTTGTAGTATATGGTTGTGTTATTCTAATTGCTATTGCTTGGTGTTTACGAGGTATTGTAAATGTAACAGTTCTGTGTGTTATAGTCATACGATAGTATTGTTGTAAAAAGTTGTTTCCTAATAATACATCATTATCATATCATCAAATTGGTATATTATTGGTATTTTTAGGATATAATTTCCTACTTGTATCATAACATTTTGTTGGTATTTGTCAAGTATAGTGCTTTTTCATGTCAATCCCGTTATTGACTTTTTTTTATTTTTTCTATCTTGTTTCCATTTTGGTAGTATATTTTTACGGCATAAGCTTGTTCCTGCTCTAGAGTCTATCAAACCATGGTAGTTTCTTGATTGTATCCTTAGTAAGCAAATTCTGTTAGTATATATAATGTATTCTTTGTTGCTCGTGATGGATTAATATGGGCAATATTATATTTATTACTATACTTTCATTATTATTTTTCCTCTTGTATTGAGTATGATTGTACTGATGTAAGGAAGTCAGTTCCTAACAACATTTCATTAACAATGTGTTCTGGGTCAATGTGTAAATGTAATAGTATTTCATTTCTATTTTTTATTCTCAGTGGTATTATTATTTTATGGACAATTGAATGTTTATTATTATAGTAGTCCAAATAGTAACATGAGTTTTCTAATGGTATTAATTATGTTGTTTTTATATTTGTTTGTTGAATATGTGAATTAGTAGCTCCCATATCTACAAAGGCTTTTTGTTTGTCCAATTTACCATTGTCATAGTATTCTATTTCTATCTTAAATTGATTATTATTTTGGTTATCTAATGTATTTATTATTGGTTTTAGTTTCAACGACTGTGGTTTGTTCCTTATTGATATTTTTCCAAACATTATTTTTTATGTTTTTCCTTTTTGCAATTTTTTTTGCTTTGTTAAAGTCAAATTCTATATAATTTGGTATTGTCATTTCAGAGTTGTCTATGACTGGTTTATATCATATAATTTCTCAGAATAGTAGTTCTATTATAAAGTTATCAGTATTTCTATTTTCTACTTCATGCTTACTTATAAAAGCATAAATATTTCTTATTTGTATACTCATAACTATACTCTTCTTTATCATTTCTATTCCTGATAACCTGTGATACATGACTAAGCATTTATCTTTATTTTCCTCTGCCATGCTTATTGAGAAACTATGTTTTATTGTAAATTTTATTTTTTGGTGCATTAAGTTTCTTTGTACTATTTCTATTAGAGCATATTGTGTACTTGATATTATTCTACCATCCATCAAGTATAATTCTAAAGGTGTATTTATTCCTTTATTAAAATAAGCTTTTATTATTATTTGTACTGCTCCTAAGTGTATGTGTCTTAATATTTTTCTAGTTTTCTCACTATTTTTTTTTATTTCTTATCTTATTATTTTTTCTGTTATTAATGGAATTATGATTTTTTCTTATGCATGTTCAATATCTATAGGTTCATTATTTCTCGCTATTATGATAGTATTCATTTTTTCTTTCAAATATTGGAAGTTTAAATATTTCTCTCGGGTTCATGTCTAATTTTATTGCTCTTCTTTTATCATATTTCTATATGTCAGAACTCAATCTTTCTCTAACTTCTTCAGTGTTTTCTTCTCTTTCTAAGTGTTCTTTCATTTATGTTATATATGTTATAACATTTATTTCATATTCTTCCATTTCATCCTCACTGTTTTCACTATCTTCTTCCATTACCATTATTTTCTCACCTTCACTTATTTCTGAAAATTCTTCTTCATATTCTATGAGTTCATAATTTTGTTATACATTTCTTCAATTTCTTTTATGTATTGTATATTTTATTTCTTTATTTTCTTAGGACAGTTTGGCGATATATGCCATATTTCTCCGCATATATAATAATTACTTTTTCTTGGGTTTTTGCGATTTATTTGTCTTTATTTATTTTTCTGAAGTATCTTTTATAGGGTTTTCTATATTTCTTAAATATTTTTGCATTTTGTTTTTACGTCTTTTTGTATAATTATATCTATTATTACATCCCCAATGTTTTGGGTTTGCTTCTTCGCATCAGATTCTTTGTTTTATGTTCTATAGTATTTTATAGTTGATTGTAACACCCCAAAATTTTTTTTTGACTCCAAAATCAATTCTTTTAATTTCTATATCACTTTAAACATAAACTAAGAAAGTTATATTTCAAGGAAAATTTTGGCAAAGTTTCCCCTGTAAATTTTGCCCCGAAACACAAATAGCTTACGGAATTCTGCTCAAAATTCCGTAGCTCACATTACACACAATAATTTCACGGGCTCCCCAGGCTAAAATGAGCAGAAATATACAGGCAATATAATATAATGCTCTGGGGGCCAAACTCATAACGGATTATCAAATATCAAATGAAAACTATAAATTTCTTTGAAAAACGAGGTAAAAATTTAGAAAAATCCTTGTAAAACCTACCACAGACCCGGTACTCCACAACGAGATGGGTACGGGTCACATACATACCATACCACCCCACACTATACTCATCACCGTCATATACATGCTTATACATCCATAACACAATTTAGATCATAAATTTTACTATTCACACAACTAATTAGTACAAATTTTTAAAATAAAACTTCATCCTACCAATCCACGCCTCATCTCTGCACTGATGAGAACCTGTAACAGTAGGGGATCTAGGGTAGTCCTCAGACTCCCCTAACCCCCCAAACACTAAGGGATCAGCCATTTCTGGTGTGAGTATAGTTATTAATCTAATAACAAATTAAAATAGTATAAAGAAAATAATTTAAACTTACAAATACCAAGTTAAGATAATGCAACCTGAATCCTGAACACAACAACATCATCAATACGACGATATATCAAATACTTTGCCAACCCTGCATTCAACTATTTAATTATCCATAACTTCCCACATTTCATAATATACTTCACATCAACCTCGTATATATATATTCTTATTTTACATCCGCATAGTATGAATACACATACAATCTATTACTTTTTAATTTAAATTCTCTAACCCAAATATTCATTCTTCCACAAGTATCGTCATAATAGCATTATATGAATATAACTACATGATGTTATTACTCCTTTCATTAATAACCATTTATATGAATACAACTCATAATACAACATACTCTCTTAATAACCATTTTCATAACCAATCGCATAATAGGGGTATTTATTATATTACGCCCTATCAAGTATCACTTCTTACAAATGCTTCTATTCTCATAATACCACATATTCATGTCTTATGACGCAAATATAACATCTTATTGCTTATTGCAATGCTCTCACATCTCATCACATCATTAACACATTATTGATAGAATGCTTATACTCATTACAGCGTAAACCTGTTTTATAGCCCATTCCCATTTCATTATACCACTTTAGTAATTTCTTTTTCTTACAAATAATAATTTTTTTTTATCATTTTCACTTAATCCCCAAACACAATTTGGGGCCACAACATATCACACCCCATAGCCGATAGCTTGGGTAATAATCATTGTACCTCAAACACACAGTTTGGGTAATATCACATCATGTCTCAAGCCGATAGCTTGGTTATTAATACACTTCAATCACTTATCATCTTCACTTTACTTAATTCTTCATTTCCATTAATTATTACCACTATCATACCAACTCACCCCGCGAATTATGCCAAGGCAGGTAGTTCCCACTATTTCCACAGAAATAGCGGGCAGGTAGTTCATTGACACAATTCCAAGGTACAACTCATATCAAACTGTATTTTAATTTAATGATCACATACCTAATACAATTACTTCGTACTATTCATAAGAACACATGTCTCTTTTTATTAATTTCATCTTAAATTAACCACGTACTGCATTTATCACTTCTTTTCATACACTAACTCATAACTCGTTTTCCTTCACATTTATTCACAATCACTTCCTTTCTCATACACAATTCACAATTCACTTTCTGTACTTTCACATTTTTATTAACACTTAGTTATTTTATTAGTTTGTCGACTAGTGAGCCACAGTATCCTAATATACTGAAAGTCGACAGCCCAGTAAAACACGCGGACCGATGCTCACACAGAGTCTTACTCGTCCGAGGCTACGTCTTCCTCCCAGCCTATGCCAGCGAGGGAACACCGCACCCCAGATAAACTGGGTACTTCCTCGCGACGTCTGTCATCGAGGGAAAAACACCGCACCCCAGATAAACTGGGTACTTCCTCGCGACGACTGTCATCGAGGGAAAAACACCGCACCCCAGGTAAACTGGGTACTTTCTCCCAGCCGATAGCCAGGAGGAAAAAACACCGCACCCCAGGTAAATTGGGTACTTCCTCGCGACAGCTGTCATCGAGGAAAACCGAGCCTCAAGCCGATAGCTTGGGCGATAAAACACCGCACCCCAGATAAACTGGGTACTTCCTCCCAGTCGAAGCCAGGAGGGAAAAACACCGCACCCTAAGCCGGTCCTTGGGTATTAGGAGGTCTAGCCCAAACCCTCAGGATTGCTGTAGGTACTGGTCAACAAATCCATTTGTTATTTCATCTTTTCATCTTATTATATCACCATAAAGCATCACAGCTTTTAATTAAACAGTTGCCACATCCTTGACTTTAATCACGTGAATAATAACACATTTTATTAGCACTTACCATCTTATCTTTTATCTTACCATTTGATGCATATCTGGTATCCACGATATTAATTATCATCTCATTGTATCACATATATACATACACCATGTCATTTAACATAAAAACCATCATGTCATAGTATTACACATCATGAATACACCATATTATTTAATTTGCCATAACATCACCCATTATGAATACTATGCTATTTACTACTTCATTAAATCACATATAGACATACACCAAGTTATATCATAAATAAAAGAGTTATAAGGTGTTAGTCTGTATCGTAAGCGTATCAAAATATATAATTCACCACAGAATAATATCATATTATTGCCCATTAATTCACTTCGAACATAACTAAAATGTAAACATGTACCCAATTATTAATTTCATCAACTATTGCATCACACGTCATAATCATCTATATATATATTACAAATATATACCACACATGCGGGTTTTCCAAAAAAGGGGCCAAAATCACTTATTTCCTCTAATTAAATCTTATAATATCTAACTATAGCGTACTAGCTCATACACCATGTTCCATGTAATTATAATTACCTATAAGGACCTATATGTCCCAAAACATGCACGAAACATGCACTGGATAAAAATATGCATAAACAATTTAATATATTTAGTTTTTATACTTCAACACATCACAATAACCCATAGTATAGATTTTATATACTTAAAATAATCAATTTCACCACATATCCCAAAAACCCATTTTGGATCCTTAAAAATCCGTATTTTCAATAAAAATTCACTTTTGGCATAACTCCCATAAAACATATCAAAAGGCCACGAAATTCAGCCATAATATAAAATATTTATAATTACACATACTCACCTGACGGATCGAGCAAACGATATCCCACGTCCGTCCTGTAGCTAGTCGAAGTTCGACTTTATCCACCTAAATAGGAAATTATAGGATCGATTAGTTTAAAGCTCAAAACTCGACATACGGACCTCCAAATTTGAATCCGTCTTCACCCACGCGTCACAGATGACATATGTGATGAACCCAATAATATTCACATTTAGGAGCAATAATCTTAGTGCAATTAGCATTTAAATGCTCTATATGTGGTATTTTACTCTTCTTTTCTCTTTTCCATAGGAAACAACCAAAAGCAGCAAAATAAAGCAGATTCCAGACTAATACAGACTGAGAGGATGATATACAGGGAACTGCAGTGCAACAGTCGACTGGCTCTTCACCAGTCGACCGGACAGAGAGATTGCTGGGGCTCGGCACAGTCGACTTCCCCAACATCAGTCGACTTGACTGATGAATCATGAAGCCACAAATATCTCGGCACAGTCGACTTACATCCAACACCAGTCGACTACATCTGACAGAGTGAAAAGATAAGATCCATCCGCATCTAAATCCAAATCAACGCAGATTAAGGAAGGAAAGAAATAAAGGAAAGAAGAGGACTTTTTCGGAAAGGAAGCAAACCCTAATTTCCTTCCCGTGTTCTATAAATATCAACAAGAGGCGTTATTCAAAGGGGGAATCATCGAAGAGAGACGGAATTTCTGAATCATCAAGTCATACACCAAGAAGATTATTCTATCAGCATCGAAGAAGAAGGAGATCAAGTATTCAGCAAGAGAACAGCCGGTCGACTGTGTGACAGCCAGTCGATTTATCTGGCCAAACTACATCAGTTTATTTCTTCTCTTTCTAGTGCTTTTATGTTCATCATGTATTCGAAACTGTTAGTTAATAAAAGTTTAATTATGTGGAACTAATTTCATAGTTGGGTAGATTGAAACCGTAGTTATGTAATGCTTATATTCTTCTGAATGCTATTCTGTTACTTATTGATTAAACCTGATTGTATTGGTATAGATTTATAATATACAAATTTGTTCAGAAATTCTAAGAGCAGTCGACTGAGAGTGACAGCAAGTCGACTGCCATACAGAATCTGAGATATTCAAGTTTGCGTATTATAAATTTGAATCTATTATATGAGTATAGAGACGACCCGTATCTCGTACTCATAACTTGTACCACAGGAATCTTTAGGGGTTCTTGGTTTAATCAACTTGAAGGATCTAGATCTGATACCAATTTCTAGAACTTTGAGTGTTTGTTCGTTTCCATTGTTCTTATGTTTTCTTTAAGTGCAACTTAGTAGATACCATGCTAAATACTTAAGGAAGGAAACGAATTAGAGTAGATACCATGCCTAATTCTTAGCTAGGGAAACAATACTTTAAGGAGTAGATACCATGCCTTTAAAGGAACGAACATGAGTAACTAGAATAGTGAAGAAGGTGACTTAGCATTATTAACTATAGGTGGAAATCAAAGCCCAACTACTTGATATACATTTGTGATTCAGGACTTCTTGATATAGTTTTTAATCTTTTCATTTCTTTTAGAACAACACTTCAAGATTCTTATCTCTGTTTTATTGGTTAGTAAGTTAATTTCTACAATCTCTGTGGGATCGACCCTTGCTCGTCACTACGCTTCTATAAACGATTCGTACACTTGCGAGGTTTTTAATTTGTGTCTAGTTTAGATCATCTAGATAGCACAACAAGTTTTTGGCGCCGTTACTGGGGATTGTTAGCATTTTAACTTACAAATCAGTAAATCTTTTCTTTTATTTTCTTTTCTTTTATTAATAAATATTTTCTTCTAGGTTACAGGATTTTGGTGGATGCACGGAAGGCGATCACTTCGTCTAGAGCTACTACCTATTGACGCGGAAACAGAACGCACTTTGCACAGACTAGGTCGGCTGTCTACGACCAACCAGTCGACTGCTACAAGGGACCAGGCGACTGCACAGAGACCCAATTCACGAGCAACAATGGCTGAGGAGATACCCAATCGAGTACCAATACAGGACAAATTCACGCCTAAGAATATTGAGCAACCTTCCTGCATTGCTTATCAACCTAATGTCACAGGGAATATGCATCTATCTCCCCAATTACTTAGCATGGTTCCCCACTTTAGTGGCAAACCAGACGAGGAGCCTCACCTCCATCTGCAAGACTTCTTTCATCTTTGCAGAACACAAAGCGTCCAAGGGCTTACCCCTGAACAAATCAGGTTAATCTTATTTCCATTTTCTTTAAAACTTAATGCTAAATTATGGTATAATTCTTTGGAACCAGGATCAATTAATTCATGGGAGAAATTGGCAACAAAATTCTTGAAAGAATTCTTTCCAGCCCAGAAGACCAAACAACTGAAAAGGGAGATTCAACTCTTCCAACAAAAAGATGGAGATTTATTCTTCGAAGCATGGAAGGATTTCAAGAACAAGCTTCTCAAGTGTCCTACTCACAACATGCCTAAAGATGATCAGGTACAAGCATTTTATGAGGGCTTAAATGATACTAATAAGGCAATTGTGGATTCAGCTTGCAATGGAATCTTGATGAGGAAAAGTGGTGAGGAGGCCATCGAACTATTTGAAGAACTTAGCGAGAACTCACAGCAATTCTCAACAAGGGGAAGAGGCATTTCTAAAAAACAGGGAGTTTACGAAATTTCTGGTAGTAATAACATACAATTAGAAATGGTAAACATGAACAAAAAAATTGATATGCTTGTTAATGCAATGACAACAATGGGCAGTGTAAAAAATCAAACAAAAGAAATTTGTGCAATTTGTTCTCATTGTGATCATACAACTGACACGTGTCCCATGTCTTCCTTCACAGATCAGGAGCATGCAAACTATGTGGGACAAGGAGTGTTTCCACCAAAGAACAACCCATTCTCGAACACATACAACCCAGGATGGAGGAACCATCCAAATTTCTCATGGAGCAACAATCAAGGCACTCAATCTTCACAAGGACATGCACGGAACTTCCAAATGGGAAGTGGGTTTGATCGGTCAGTTCAAGAACAGAAGAAGTTGGATTTTGAATCCACCGTTCTTCAATTGCTCCAACAACAACATCAAACAAGCAACCAACAAGGGCAGGCAATTCAGAAATTGGAAACTCAAATCGGGCAAATCGCCAAGGAGTTGAGTGAAAGAAAGGCAGGAGAACTTCCTTCACAAACCATACCAAACCCTAGAGGCCAAGAACAGCTCAAATCAGTAACAACTCTGAGAAGTGGTAAGACAATTGACAACAAGGTTGGAACACACGCAGACGAAGCAGAAACACAACCATCAAAATTTTTGGATTCCAACAAGGTAAGTGAAAAAGAAAGGACAGTTTTGCCACCATTCCCTCAAAGGTTAGTCAAGCAAAAGAAAGAACAACATTTATTTGACATTTTTGAAACTCTCAGAAAGGTAGAAATTAATATCCCCCTACCTGATGCTATTAAAAAAATTCCTTCTTATGCCAAATTTTTGAAAGAATGTTGTACTCACAAAAGAACATTTCAGGTTAGGGAGGATGTGGCCTTGACAGAGGAAGTGAGCGTTGTTTTGTTAAGGAAATTACCCCCTAAATTGAAGGACCCAGGTAGTTTTACCATTCCTTGCAGGGTTGGTGAGCACTTCTTTGAAAAGGCACTGCTAGACTTGGGGGCAAGCATAAATCTCCTTCCTTACTCTGTTTACGAAAAGCTAGGATTGGGGGAACTCAAACCAACATCCATCACTTTGCAGTTGGCTGATCGCAGCATCAAAAGACCTAGAGGTATTTTGGAAGATGTCCTAGTTCAGGTAAATGATTTCATTTTGCCTGCAGATTTTGTTGTGTTAGACATGGAGGACTCTTCAATGCCATCTTCTTTACCGATCATCCTAGGTAGGCCCTTTATGAGTACAGCTGATATAAAAATTTGTGTTAAAAAGGGTACTATAAGTATGAAAATAAATGGAGAAAAGGTTGAATTTAAAATGTTTGATACACTAAAATTACCACATGAAGATCATGAATGCTATAATGTTGATGTGGTACAGGATATTGTTGATCAAACATTTCAGGTACATAGCATTGAACCACTACAAGCCGCAATTACACAGTCTCTAACATTATCTCATGTTGAACAGGAACACGATGACCGGAGGATTGCAGAGACAGTACATCACCTTGAAACTCCAAAGTCAAATACAGGTAAGCTTGCACCTGCAGTTGAAAATTTGGTGTCTGATAACACTTGTGTTTCTGCAGGCCAGTCGACTGGTGGACAGAATAAGTCGACTGTCCCGACTGCTACCAGGACGCCAGATGTGGAGCTTAAGCCGCTACCTGAACATTTGAAGCCACACATATTTGGGTGAGAACCAGACGCTACCAGTGATAGTTGCTGCAAATTTGAGTGCACAGGAAGAAGATAAGCTGCTGAGGGTACTGCGAGAACACAAAGGTGCAATAGGATGGACCATTGCAGATATCAAGGGAATAAGTCCATCCAAATGCATGCATAAAATACTTCTTGAAGACAATGCAAAACCTAGCAGGGAAGCACAGAGAAGGCTTAATCCACACATGAAGGAAGTGGTAAGAACAGAGGTCTTGAAGCTACTAGATGTTGGCACCATCTACCCTATCTCAGATAGCAAATGGGTGAGCCCTATACATGTGGTGCCTAAGAAAAGTGGAGTCACAGTGGTGAAGAATGAAGAGAACGAGCTTATCCCTACTAGAGTGACTACAGGATGGAGGGTATGCATTGACTACAGGAAGCTGAATAACGAAACCAGGAAAGATCACTTCCCTCTTCCTTTTATTGATCAAATGTTAGAAAGATTAGCAGGATATAGTCATTATTGTTTTTTAGATGGTTATAGTGGCTATACTCAAATTGCTATTGCTCCAGAAGATAAAGAAAAAACCACTTTTACATGTCCTTTTGGTACTTTTGCATACAGGAGGATGCCCTTTGGATTGTGCAATGCACCAGCTACATTTCAGAGATGCATGATGAGTATATTTTCAGACATGGTGGAAAGGTTCATCGAGGTATTTATGGATGATTTTAGTATTTTTGGATCTTGTTTTGATGAATGCCTTAACCATTTGCAGCTTGTACTTAAGAGATGTGAAGAATGCAATTTAGTGCTGAATTGGGAAAAGTGCCATTTTATGGTACAACAAGGTATTGTCTTGGGACATGTGGTGTAAAAAAGAGGCATAGAGGTGGACAAGGCAAAAGTTGACATCATATCAAAGCTACCCCCTCCCACTATAGTCAAGGGTGTTAGGAGTTTTCTTGGACATGCAGGGTTCTATAGAAGATTTATAAAAGATTTCTCAAAAATTTCCAGACCCCTTTGTGAATTGTTGGCTAAGGATGTTGAGTTTGCATGGACAGAAGAGTGTACAAATGCTTTTATTACATTGAAGAATCTTCTCATTTCTGCACCTATTGTCATGGCACCAGATTGGAACCATCCTTTCGAGCTTATGTGTGATGCAAGTGATTATGCTTTGGGAGCTGTTTTAGGTCAGAGAATCAATAAGGTACCCCATGTTATTTACTATGCTTCTCGAACTTTAAATGATGCACAGCTAAATTATTCCACTACTAAAAAAGAAATGTTAGCTGTCATTTTTGTTGTAGAGAAGTTTAGATCATATTTGATTGGTTCTAAAGTTATTGTTTTCACTGACCATGCTGCCTTGAGATATTTGTTTGCTAAAAAGGATGTTAAGCTTAGGTTGATCAGATGGGTGCTGTTGCTTCAAGAATTCGATCTGGAGATTAGAGACAAGAAAGGAAGTGACAATGTTGTGGCAGATCACATGTCCAGATTACTGCATGAGGAAGAAAGAATTGTGCCCCCACTTAATGAAAATTTTCCAGATGAAAATTTATTTGAAATAAATATACAACTTCCATGGTTTGCAGATATTGTAAATTATCTCACTGCTCATGTTTTCCCTCCAGGTATGACACAATAGGAAAGGAAGAGACTGGTGGCCATGTGCAAGCACTATTATTGGGATGATCCTAATTTGTTCAAATTCTGCCCTGATCAAATTATAAGAAGATGTGTGGCAGAAGAAGAGCAAATGAGTATTCTACAACATTGCCACCAATATGCATGTGGAGGACATTTTGGACCAAAAAGAACGGCACTCAAGGTATTACAATCTGGTTTTTATTGGCCTAATGTATTCAAAGATGCTTTTTCTTTTTGCAGGACTTGTGACAAATGCCAAAGGACAGGCAACATCTCTTCTAGAAATCAAATGCCACTGCAAAACATCCAAGTAATCGAGCTTTTTGATGTTTGGGGAATCGACTTCATGGGTCCCTTTCCTAACTCATTTGGTTATTTATATATTCTTGTGGGTGTGGATTATGTGTCTAAATGGGTCGAGGCTGTCCCCTCAAAAACTAATGATCACAAAGTTGTTGTCAAGTTTTTACAGGAGAACATTTTCACTAGGTTTGGTACACCACGAGCAATAATTAGTGATGGAGGGAGTCACTTCAATAATTTTCCATTTGCTTCTTTGATGAAGAAATATAGGATTACACATAGAGTGGGTACTCCATATCATCCTCAAACTAGTGGGCAGGTGGAGATCAGCAACAGAAAAATCAAGAGCATTTTGGAAAAGACAGTAAATACAAGGAGAAAGGATTGGTCGCTACGCTTGAACGATGCATTATGGGCCTACCGAACGGCATATAAGACACCCATCGGCATGTCACCATACCGGTTGGTTTTTGGAAAAGCCTGTCATCTGCCAGTGGAGTTGGAACACAAAGCCTATTGGGCCATCAAAAGGTTCAATTTTGATATGAAACAAGCAGGCGACAAAAGAAGATTGCAACTGAACGAGCTTGAAGAGTTGAGGCACGACGCATATAAAAATGCAAAGTTGTACAAGGAAAGGACCAAGTTGTACCATGATAAACAACTAGCAAGGAAGGAGTTTTATGAAGGACAGAAGGTATTAATATACAACTCAAGATTAAGACTCTTTCCAGGCAAGCTTATGTCACGATGGTATGGCCCATACATTGTTACAAAAGTCTTCCCATATGGAGCGTTGGAGGTTCATAGCAAAGAGAAAAATCAAACATTCAAGGTGAACGGGCATAGGGCGAAGCCGTACATTGAGATGAGTTTAGAGCCGCACGAGGAAGATGTGAATCTTCAAACCATCCAATACATTGCATAAACTCATCAAGTCTAGCTGAAGACAGGAAACACAGCGCTTATTGGGAGGCAACCCAATTTTTCAGGGGAGTTCTTACACTCTCTAGTTATTTATTTCTTTAATCATTTCTTTATTTCTTTATTTTATTTCTTTCCTTCAAACTAGTTGGTAACACATGCCTATACTTTAAGTTTTGTGCGAACATTGAGGACAATGTTCCATCTAAGTTTGGGGGTAGTTATTTATATTCGGAGTCTTTTGATCTTTTTTTTTTTTTTTTTTAGGATAAATAATTTCTTATAAAGTAAGAGTATGGATACTTACTTACTTTAGGATTGTTGAGTTTCATAATTCCTTACAAAATTGTATGAGTCATGCAATTATACATAAAAAAAACAAATGTGATGCTTTTTCTAGTGATTATTCCCTTTGATCTAGTCCTAAACAGAGTTTAAGTAAATAGAGTAAAAACGAAAAGAATATATATATATGAATAAAGTCAATCTACTTCAATATTTTGAGTTGCTTAGTAACTAGGGGTATTCATCACCAATGTTTACCTTTACGTCAAACGGCAACTTGAAATATGAGTATGCAAAGCACTTAAAGTTTGTGACTTGTTGAGTAACCGGGTGGATTCATCACAAATGTCTTGCAATCGCGTCAAAAGGCAAGTGACAACTTAAAGAAGAGACTAAAAAAAAAAAAAAAAAAAGAAAAAACTCTAGTTTGCTACTCGGTTTGTAGTAGAGAAAAGGGATAATCACAAATGGAGTGTTACATACTATAACTATAATTAATTGCATGGCAAGTGTGATTGGGTTTGGAGTTATGAATAGACAATTACACTGGAGAAAGTGGGTATGCTTATGTTTACTTTATTTGCAATTGTTTATATTGAAATTTTGATGCTTGCATAATGAGACATTTTCTTGGTATAATGGGTTGAGACTATTATTTTCCCCTTGTTCATAATTTTACTTTTTTGCTTGAGGACAAGCAAAAGCTAAGTTTGGGGGTATTTGATGAACCCAATAATATTCATATTTAGGAGCAATACATATGTAGGCGAGCTACAACAACGGATTTCAAATTCGAACCCCGATGCAAGAACTCACATATTGATCGGAGGCTTTCTAATAGGAAAGTTTCCTATTTTCTAATTTCTTCAATCCCTTTGTCCTAATATCTCAAATTAGGATTAACAACAATAATGAGACTCATCTACACCTCTGAATTCATCAAATTCTCACCTCTATATCGCGCGGGCATTTCACCGAACACCCGGCGAGCACCTATAATCCATTTTACTCAATTTAATTGAGTTGAAAGCCTATAAAAATCATCCTAAATTCATATTAATACCTTCATAGTACTCTACACCCTCATATGCATTTTTTACAATTATTTGGATCAAGTTTTCTACCTGATTTTATAAACCCTATAATCCGAGTTTATGTCAAAATCACTACTCCCCATTTTATTCTAATGGCTCACTACAATTTTTTCTACCATACAAAAGATAATTCTTATATATATATATCTCTATTTTACAAACCCAAAACCCTAATTTACTAATAACTTGTAATTTCTCTAACAACCCACTAATTCCTCAAATCTGCCACTTCCAACATCTCTAAATCTCTCTACCATAATAATCCTACTCAATAAAACTAACTACACTTAATTTTATACGAATAAATAAAATAGGATATACCTTTTCGACATCCTTTCGAAAATCCAACACTTCCACGATGTAGAGAACCCTTCAATTAGCATACCCCTCAGTTTAATTGGGATTTGGTGAAGAATCCCAGTGGATTTGAGTGGGAGTGAGGGAGGCCGATGGGTTCGGCCGAAGGATTCGATCAGGAAGAAACAGGGAAGGAAAGGGAAAGAAAGAAAAAGGAAAGGAGAAAGAAGGGGGGGGGGGATTTGGAAAATAGTATATATATATATAATAAGGAATAATTACATATAAGCCCCCAATCTCCAAAATATTTCAAATAGACCCCCAACTCTCACACTTAAAAAATATTAACAACATCAAATACATAAAATTGTCTCATAATAATTTTTCAAAAGTAGAAAATAAGGTAAACAATATTTCTTCATATAAAACTCAACCCATAACTCCAATATATCATTAATACCAATCTACCACAAATATCCATACAAATATCAATATTTAAATAAAATACATCAAAAATAATTTTCACCACTCAAAATATATAAAAACAGTCATTTTTGGTATTTCACAGATTCGAGGTGTTACATTGATCTAGCTTTTTGACATACTTTATGTCTAAAATCTATTACAAATTATGTTCTATAAGTATCTGTTTCTGGTTTCACTTTCTTATTTTTGTATGCACTATATATGTTTATACTCTAGGGATATGGTAGCTTTATGGAAAATGAGTCTAGGATTGAACTCTTTTTTTCTTTTTGTAAAATAGCTTTCTTGAAAATAATCTCTGAATTTGCAAGCGTAATTGTCAAAATAACACATGTCGAATATTTCAAGATTGCTTAGTCTCCATCTTGCCTTGTTCTTTATATATATAATGTGTCTTTTTGTTTTTTCATAGACATTAAATTATGTTCTTATTGCTTTTTCATAATTTGTTATTATTTCATTTAGTTCTAAGGTTTGTTGTGTTGACCCTTCTTTTGTTCCTTGTTATCTATTGGTCAAGCTTTTCTAGTTTTATTTCTTTCTTGTTCTTCTTCTGTTAATCCATTGCACCATTTTGCTATTATCCCTATAAAGGTTGCTTCTATAAATTTTTCGAACTTATTTCCTGTGAGGTTTTGTCTAAATCTTACTATTAAGATGCTTTTACCCCTTCTTCTATTGTTTTATCTATATTTTTTACACAGTCTAGATCTAGCCATTCTCCATTTCCTGCTATTCTTTTTTCATAATGTTCTGCATGTTCATATTTTGGGGTTTCTTTCTCTTTTCCTGTTTCCTTCCTTTCTTTATTTTTCCATTTCCATGGTAAATGATTTTCATAATAGGTAGGATAATATCTTTTATAAGGTGCTGGTCTTAAATGTTCATACACATCAGTTGCATTTTCTTTAGATTTTGTTACAACATTGTCTTCTTCTTGATCCAACATTGTCTTCTTCTTGATCCATTTTTATTTCTTCATTTGTTATTTCTAGATTCCTTAAGGCTTCTTCTACTTCTTCTGAATTGTGATTTGCCATTAAATATTCGATTTCTAAAATATTTATATTTAGTTTTTTTATAGCTTATAATTCATTAATTCATTCTTCTGTTATTCCTAATTCTTCTTCTGATCCATTACTTATGTATTCACTTACATTTCTTATATTATTGTTTATTTTTTATGTCTTTTCTTAATGCTCCTGTGAATTCTGGGCTATTGTAATCTTCTTCTAATTTTTGGATATTTATCATATTAATTCCTAATTCTACTCCTATTATTGAATTTAACTTGTATACTGTTGGTTTTTCTTGTGGAATATTATCCATTGTATACCAACTTAATTCTTGGTTTTATAGTGTAACATCTTGTATGCCAGTAGGTATTGATAATAGCAACTTGCTTCTACATTTCTATAATATAATATCTTGTGTGCTATGATCTTCTATATTTCTTTAGATACCTATTAGTTATTCTGTATATTATTACTAAGTGCTATATTATTTCTTTATCGGTTATGTGTTTTCTTTCTATTAAACTTCTATCTACATATCTTATTTTATATTCTAAAAGGTGCTTTGATCTTAATTACTTTAAATTTTGTGAAGTACCCAGTTTTTAAAAGGTTTGAGGCGTATTATAGTTTATAAAATCTAAAGTAGGGTTATATGGGACATTTGCTTTTTAGATAATAAACTGGGATATTTGGTAAATATTTTTGAGAAGAGGTTGGTTTGGTATATATTTTCTAAAAGTGGGTTAGTTAGGACAATTACTCATTAATTACATATGTGTGGAAGCATGAGTATGTAATCCACGGTAGAGATTGTTGGGTTATGTATTGCATAGTAGATTCAATGAGAAGAGAAGATGTGTGAAGCGAGAAGAGGATTTATAGTGAATATTGAAAGAAAAAGAGGGCAACAGTTAAAAGCAGCAGCAAGCAGGGATCAGTCAACTGCGTATCTTTCATGTACTCTCTGACTTGGTGGAGTCTGTAGCAGGTGACTGCTCTTTTAAGCAGTCGACCACAAGCAGGCAGCGCGGTAGGATTGGGCATCGAGTCTGGATGATATGTTTCAAGCCAGACTTCTTCTCATGTTATAACATATTATTTTTATCGTATGCTTATCTCTTCAGAATATATTAGATGATTACTGTATCAAGAATAAACCTAGTGTTTCTCCAGATCTTTATATATACATTGTAATTGGTCTTTAAAGAGTGGTGTGCCAAAAGTACTAGTTCTTCATCTAAGAGTTTTTTTCATTGTAAACAACAAGTATCTTCTAGTGAGGCTTGAGAGATAGATATGTTCTTGGTGAGAGTGGTTGTAACTCTTGTATCTTCTCTAGTGGAATAATATCTCAGTAATTTCTCCCCCGGATTAGGCATAGCCAAACCGGGAAAAAATTGTGCACTTTGTGTGTTTGGTTTGGCTTTGTAATGATCATGTTGCAAAACTCAGCAGAAATCCTAACACAACCTGAGGCACTCGCTAAATCGGGGAGAACTTCTAGCAGGGGGCGCATTAGCGAACATATTCTAGGGCATCATCTAAGAATGAGAGCCAATAAAACCCTTGATTAAGAATTCTCCGTGTGAGGGACCTCACCAGCAACTTTTTCGTGTACTTCTCTAAGAGCATACTCGGCCTCCTCGGGGCAAGGCATCACAAATAAAGTCGCTTGTCAACTAAGATGTAAGAGCTCTTATATAGATTCCCCTCAATAAGTGTGTATCTTTCTGCCCTTACCTAGATCTTTCTTGCTTCTCTAGGATCTATCAGGAGGATTTCCCTGTTGAGGAAGTCTAACATTGTCTCCGGGTGCTTGAGGAGTTATGACCTTGAGCTATACAACTTCAATTGGCACGGTGTTGTCGAGTACTTTGAAGGAAGAAAAGGCTAACTTAGAGAGGGCATCTGCTTGCCCGTTTTCCTCGTGGGGATGCGAGTGACCTTTGCCTCTTGGAATGTAGTTATGAGTTTCTTGATGCAAGCTAGGTACTTGATCATGTGTTCATCCTTGACCTCATAGTCTTCTCAGTTTTGACTTACCACCAACTGGGAGTCACTGAACACTTTGACCTTTCAGGCCCTGCTTTCTGTGCCAAGAAGAGGCTGACAATCATCGCCTCATATTTAGCCTCATTGTTGGAGGCTAAAAAATCGAGACAAAGCGAGTATTAGAGATTCAACTCGTGTGGGCCGAGCAAGATGACACTGACCCTGCTTCCTTCAATGCAAGAGGATCCATCAACGTAGACACTCTAGCCTGAATGATCTTTAGCATCCTCAGGGGGATCTGGGATAGTGCTCTCTCGATGAATTTGGCTAAGCCTTCATAGCTGTTTTCGGTCTGTAATTGATGTCGTATTGGCTCAACTGAATGGACCACTTCATGAGTCTCTAAGAGTTATCCAGATTGTGAAGTACTTGCTTGAGTGGTTGGTCGGTGAGGATCGAGACCATGTGTGCTTGAAAGAAAGGGCGGAGCTTTTGGGGGGCTGTTATGAGTAGAAAATCTTGTTCATTTTGGAATAATGGAGTTCAGCGTCATAGAGTACCTTGCTAACATAGTAGATTTCCTTTTGGATCTTGTATTCCTCCCTTACCAAGATGGTGCTGAGGGTTTGGACCGAAGTAGCCAGGTAGAGGTGGAGTTCATCCCCCGAATCTGGCTTACTCAGGAGTGGTGGGTTAATTAGATATGCCTTGAGCTGTTCGAAGGCTTCTTGATGCACTTTCCCCCACTCAAAGCCCTTTGATCCTCAGACGGAATTAAAGAAGGGGAGACACTTTTCTCCAGATTTGGAGAGGAACTGACCTATGGCTGCGAGACGCCGCATAAGTTTCTGGATCTCCTTGATGTTGGATTAATGAGACATGTTGAGTATGGCCCAGATTTTCTCAGGATTGGCCTCAATTCCCCGCTGGCTAACCGTTAATACCAAGAACTTCCCCGAGGAGACCCCGAAGGGGCACTTCGAGAGGTTCAGCCTCATGTTGTGCTTCCGTAGAACATCGAAAGCTTCTTGGAGGTTGGTCACATGGTCATCATTCCTAAGACTTTTTACAAGCATATTTTCTACATTGACCTCCATGTTTCAGCCTATCTGTCCTTTGAAGACTTTTTTCACTAGCAGCTGGTAAGTGGCTCCAGCATTCTGTATCCCGAAAGGCATGACTCGATAACAGTAGAGGCTTTGGTCGGTGATTGTAACTCCCATTTCCAATTGTATAAAATTTTTCTGACATATTCTTGCATTTCTATTATTTATAATTTCTTTTTCGTTCTCTTAAATTCAATTTTGTACTAAAGCCCAATCTCTATCCTATTGTGGGTCTCCTAATTGAGCCCAACCCGAATTCAGTCTAACCCAAAACCTAAATCCAATTTAATCTAAACCCAAGCCCATAACCCAGGCCCAATATCTCAACCCAACTCCTTCATCACCTTCTTTAATAAAAAACCAATAGCCAAATCCTTATTATTTCTCCTCTTAACTGCCTTTTACGTTACCTCCATCACTCCCACTATATCATTAATCACACGATGAGCAAATCTCAATTAATTAGCCCATAATCACCATAACTCCACTAGCCTAACCACCCTCATCTCTCCTTCTCTTCCACAGTTCAATCCCGACACCCCATCCCTAACATCTACCCGTTCTCCTACCTCATCTTCATCCTCCACACCCACCTCCTTTAGCCCCTCCACCCGCAAAATTTATTTCCTCACCTTCCTTAACCCAACCCCTTATTGCCCCCACACCCGCAGTCACCCAACTACCACCACCTTCGAAACCTGAGCCCGACATTGTTGCCCTACTACTGCTCCTCCTTGCTGCCTTCCTCTCCAACATCTTCAACCTGAGAACC
Organism: Hemerocallis citrina; assembly: GCA_017893485.1. Classification (NCBI taxonomy): domain Eukaryota; kingdom Viridiplantae; phylum Streptophyta; class Magnoliopsida; order Asparagales; family Asphodelaceae; genus Hemerocallis; species Hemerocallis citrina. The sequence continues at coordinate 387,017,786 of CM030358.1, read as the reverse complement.
ATCATCTCCATCTCCTCATCACCACCGTCACTCTCTTCAATTCCACTACTCATCACTGCTGCCGTCCACCATCAACTAAACCCAACACAGCCATCCCATCACCTCACCACTGCCATCACCTCCTCGGGAGGAGAAGGCAGCACAGGGGGGGTGCGATGCTACTGCTGGCGTCGCGAGGGGGAGAGCAGGGCAGCGCGACTGCTGGCTGACATGAGCAGTGCAGCGTAGGGAGGCGCTGCACTGGCTGTTGCATCGTTAAGGTCGCGACGGGGAGGACGGGGGCTGCCGAAAGACAGGATGAGGAGGTCGGGGATCCAGGGAGAGGGGGTCACTGCCGAGGTGAGGGATGGACGGCAGAGAGAGAGGAGATGGGTTAGGGGAGATCGGTAGGTGCAGTGGGTAGGGTTAGAAGTAGGCATCTAGGGTTGGTTTTGTGACAGGCTAATGCAGGAGGTAAATATATGGGTATTAGAGTTAATAGGTTGGGTGCAATTGGGTACGAGATCCAGTAGGGTAATATGGTAGGGTTATAAATGGGTTAGGGGTTTAAATGGGTTATTGGGTAGGGTTAAGTGTATTGGGTTAGATTATATATGTAGGGTTAATGGGTATGGGTTGTTGGGTAGATGAGTTTGGATCCAGTAAGAGATAGGATTATATGGTGTTGGATTTAAAATCCAATAGGGAAAACAATTAGGATAACCAATAAAATATAATCTATAATAAAATGTACTTTGCATTACAATATAGAATTTATTTGAACACTACAAATACAATTAACAATATAAATAGGTTTTTACTTTATCAATCAAGGGTAATGATAATAATAATAATAACAACAACAATCGTAATAATAATAATAAAATAAGAATAAAAGTAATAATAATAATAATAATAACATAAATAGGGTTTGTATTACAATATGAGAATCATAGTGAATAGTTACAAATAAAATTATTGATTAAAAATGAACTTTAATAGGAGGTCCAACGATACGTTTTAAGAAAAAAATTTGAAAGCAGGAAAATAATTTACAAAAATTTAAAATACCAAAAATACACAGAAAATATAGAATTGGGGAAACAGGGGTTACACTTTCCAAAGAGTTCGCTGCTCCTGATTGTAGGGTTCAATTCCTCGCCATGCAACCTACTCTTGTACTCATCCTGTTCCCAATAGATTATCCGTGTCCTATGAGGTTACAGTCGATCGGTCTAGTTCCGCCACTGCAGTGCCTGAGTGGTGGTCGTGTTTTCCACTCAGTACCCGCGAACGGACCTCACTCAAAAAGCCGTGCAATTTTCGGTAACAAGACCATGTATCTCTCCGGTAACAAATGATGTCATGATATATAAAATAAACCACGCGCATAGGGACCCACCGTACTCGAGGGTCAAATCCCCCTATCCGACAGGAGTGCTCTCCCCATCCCTTCCACGACATCATTGGGAATTAACAGATCGAGATACTGGACCCGTGAACCCAAACCGGATGAACCGAGCCCGTATCCCTATGACAAGAAAGTACAACACCCGACTATTGTCTGCTAGTAATAATGCAAGTTACATACCCCTAATGCATCACTCTGATCCCAGTCTTACTCTAATCACTTGCATAATAATATAATTGCCTCCAAAAATTCTGCCTATCGACCTTTGACCCTGGCGACACAGTCCGGTACGCCATTTTCCCTGGCTTGGAATTGTTCAGCACCATGATCTGCATTCATCCCTAACCGGGCAACGAATTTATGTGTTCAGCCCCAATCGGGCAATGAACTTATGTGTTCAGCCCCAACCAGGCAATGAATTTAAAATTGACGGCACCAGCTTGGACGTCCTACATCTCGGTGGAAGTTCATAACTTAGGGTCTATAGACGTAGGGCATCACCCTACCCTAGTGACTGACTCGAGTCACCAAATCCACCATGGGAGTCAACCACCAATAGGCACCAATCGTCCCCAAATAGCAAGTTATCAGCTCTTTATGTACACAGGGGAAAGGTCCTCTCAACACTTAGTCAAAGCCAAGATTAAGCAACCTATGGTGTTTCTGTTCGAAACTTAAAAAGATCATAACTCCCACAATACAGTGCAGATTTGGGTGTTCAAGCCCAATCTAGAAAGGTAAAGACCTAGGTTACAACTTCCTAGTTGATCATAATCTCAGATTCGGTCATCTAGATCCTCAAACTGGCCTCTCAAGCCTCAACCTGTGTACTTCCTGTACACTGGCTGCACCTTACTGGTAGCATAAATTACTACCTCCTCATTAGAAAGCTACCAACCCAGGTTCTATGGAAAGGTGTGGGTGTTCTCTACAACTCTTTAGTTGATTACCAATCCAAAATATGCCATTTGATCACCCTAAAACGTACATTACTCTCAGGTGTACCAAATCACACACTAAGTCTTACTCAAACAGAGCATTCAACTCAACACCTGATATCTGTCCAGTCTTGTAAAATTCATATTTAATCATCCACTCACAGGAATCACCTCACACAAGGCTTGCTAGAAATCTCTAGATGTCTACTACAATTCTTTAAGAGAACAATTTCTCAAAATCTGCTCTTAAAGAGCCTCAAATGTATCATCTTATCAAAGTATCCATTCTGACTGAATTAAGCATAGTACATGCTATAAAATTCATCATAAATCATATACTGATCCAATAGTCACCAAATTTGTACTACAGGAACTAGACATCATAATAAACAACATGCAAAAAGATTCATGCTCAAATTCCAAGTATTCACTGAGTTCTATATGTTTCAAACAAGCATAAAGATCATATTGTTCTTCAGTCACAATTCTAACTATTGTTGATAGACTAATTTTGAACATGCATGTAACTTCATCCAATTAATTTCATGATTTTTTCTTAGAGTCTAGATACATGTGAGAAAATATGGTAAAAGTTTCAGAATAAGATCATGTGCCAATTAATTATAAGAATTCCCTCAATCTCAGATATCACAGTGAACAGATCTTGCTTCTGCCTTACGGCTCTGTTCCAAAAACGGATTTTATTAAAATACTAAAAAACCTCAGAAAATTCCGAAATAATTCATGCATCATCTAGACTTATAAGGAAACAATCTATGAAAATTCCATCATCGAATTCTATGTGGTTTGTTCTTGAGAAATTCTAGTAAATGACATGCAGATCAAGATTTTCTGTTCTAGTTTCAGATTTAACATTCAATCTCTTAGATAACCATTTTAAATTCCTACCACTACTCATGATTGCAAGAATAAAAAAGAAATAAAAAGAAAAGTTTAGAGAAACTCCCCACCCTGAATTGGTTTGAGAGAAGGTGGTAGTCTTCCTCCAAGAATTCTATCTCCAAAGCTTGAGATCTTCTCCTCCAAATGGCTCCTTCTTTCTCTCCTTCTCTTTTCTTTCTTTTTTTGGTGTTCTGAAATTTCAGAACTTGGGAGGGGAAATGAAGTGAGTTTTTAATGAGAAAAGAGTGAGGAAAGAGGGAGGAGGGGGGGGGGGGGGCAGATCTGGGGTAGGGTAGGGAGGTGACAAGTGGTTTTGCAAGAAAACCATGTCTTAGTTCATGGTTTTGGGGTACAATATTTGGACTGAACTTTTTAGCACTTAATCAAGTTCTAAATGAGTGATGAGAGGTTAGGTTTGAGTGTATGCAAAGTATACCCATTGTAGCTTCATACAATTTCATATTTGCATACGTACTGTACTCAAAACTAGTATATATACTAATATCGTCCTCCTCATTCTCGTGCACCATCTAGAATACACCCATCCCTCATGGACCGCCCCACAAACCTCACCACACTCCAACATTCATATAATCAAACAAAATATTGCAATCATATGCACGCATACAGACATATATATATATATATATATATATATATATATATATATATATATATATATATATATATATATATATATAGAAGTATTGTACAATTTGGGGTATTACAGTAGATTGTGCTATTGGAGTCATCTTTGGTGAAGGAGAAGGATCAGGTGGCCCGAGAGAGGGAGCAATCAGCTAGGGAGAGGGAGAGTGCTGCGAAGGAGAGAGAGGTCGCGGTGAAGCAGGTGATGGCCGAGGCGGAGGGGTTCCTGACCTTGAAAATTGAGAAGGCATATGTCGAGGCTCTTTGGCATATCGACGCACGAGTTCCGACTTCGATAATTTAGGGTACTGCTTGTACGATGTAGATCTCACCGCCGAGGAGGAAGAGGAGGAGGAGGAGGAGGATGTCGTAGCTGATCCCTTGAATGTAATTGTAGTGAGTATGGGGGCAATTGAGGGAACTAGTAGTGTGTCTTCTCTTCCTCTCGTCGACTGAGGTGGATCCTTGATCCCTCACTTTAGTTTGTTATTTTCACTCTGTTTTTTTATCTTGGTTTTGTGTGGATGCCTAATAGCAGACAGACCACCGCTTGATGTATTTTTACATTGCAATGAAATTTCTTTTAGTCTTGTGTTGGATATGAGCTCTTGAGTTTTTGTGTGTTCTGTGACCTTGGTTGCCTCCGTTAGAGTGATATAACATTCTTTTCCATCATCAGGTTGTTGTGTATGATGCACGTGACTCTCGTGACTGAGAGATTGCCCACCTCTGTTCCAAGCTCCAGGTGACGGAGCTGGGGCTCTCTTGTTCACGGGAGAGGCTCTTTAAGGCGGAGAGCTTGGTCATTTAAGGAGAGTGTTGACCCGAAGGGATACCGAAGTGAGGCGTAACGTAGAGATCCTCCGAGAGGTTCCTCCAGTTGGCATGGAGGAACATTCTTTTGTAGAAGCATCTGCTATAGAGTCTTCAAAGCTTAAAGTTCTTCATCGCACTTTCTTTGCAGCTACTATTGAAAGAGACAAGTTGAAGAATGTGGTGCTTGAGAGAAGCTTAGAAGAGACTCATTAGAGAAGAATTATTCTACAGTTTTCAGAGGGGACTCGACCGAGTGGTTTGGCATATGCCAGTCTGAAAGGGAGGTTTGCCTCGTTTAGAATTTAAGGTGTAGGATAACTCTCTGAAAGAGAGGCTTGTTGAACAAGAGGTAGAGATTCATCGGTTAAAGCAACTTCTCGTGGGAGGCAATGTTAGGATCACTTCTTTCTCTCGTGTCATGAACTAGCTTTAAGTTTTCCTAGGGTCCCACAGAATCCAGGAGATGCCCAAAAAAGGTGACCTGTACATCTAGCGGGGCGTCGGTTGGAGAGGCGGCACGGGCAGTAGGCCCTAAGGGTACGACCCGATCCATGGGTTTGGACATCCCTTCATATGGTTCGAGGGAACGGAATAGTGCTCGGGTGCCTATTGGAAACCGCAGACGGCATGTATTCCTTAAGAATAACATCCCTTCACCCTGAAAGATTAAAGATGGCGCTGAGTGAACTTTGTAATCTTGTAGAGACTTATTCTCCAATAAAACTTGTAATCGAATTCTTTTTGTGAAATAAAATAAAATTTTTCCAAGCGTTTGAGCACCGACTCTTTTGAATTATGTCTCTTTAGACTTGCGGTTATTTCAAGACACTTGGATGGCGAGTTGAACTTGCATACTTGCTCAGGAGCAAGTGGCTAAAGTGACCTTATGAATCGTGAGTGGACTCCGACCAAGGTGATGACGAGTTTTGGGAGCACTCAAATGGTGAGCTGAACCCTGCACACTTGCTCGGGATCATGGGGCTAGAGCGACTCTATGAACCATAAATAGACTTCGCACTTGTATGGGGTTGTTTTTGGAGCACTCGAACGACGAGCCGAACTCCGCGTACTTGCTTTGGAGGAAGTAGCTAAAGTGGCTGTAATTTCTGTTTTCCCAAAAATGTATTTTTTGTATATTTTCGGTATTTCAAATTTTTGTAAATTAGTTTTCCGCTTCCGAACTAGTTTTGTTAAAATATATTATTGGATCTTCCATTAAAATCTACTTTTAATCAATTATTTTAGCTGTAACTATTTTTCTATGATTTTATATTGAAATACAATTCTTATTTTTGTTATTATTACTCTTATTATTATTATTATTATTGTTATTATTGTTATTATTATTATTAATTTTGACTTGTTATTGAAAATCCATTTCTATGTGCTAATTGTATCTGTATCTATTTTAAATAAATTCTATTTTTGTAATGCAAATGACATTTTTATTATAAACAATCTTTTTATCTGTTATTTTATTTTCTTATTGAATTTTTTAAAACCCTATTTCCTATTTAATAAAACCCATCAACCCAACTATATCCATTACTCCTATTGGACCCATACCCTATTACTAAACCCAAACTCGTTAACTACACCTACCTGAACCCATTTAAAACCTTCTTCACCCTCCAGCCGTCACTTTTCCCCTAACCCTAATCTCTTTTTCACCGTGTGTATATATACCCATATACACACTTTGACGGTTCGTCTTCCCCTTGCACCCTAAGCCGCCTCCAAACCCATCTCTCTCCCCCCTTGTCTCCCCCTCGTCCTGGTGTCGCGCTGCCTTCAGCGCCGCACTGATTCCCCGGCGACCCCCGTCTCTTCAGCTTTCTTCCTCTCCCGCCTATCATCCCCTGGGCCCCCCGGTAGCCGCGACTGCAGCAACCAACACCCCGATCACCTCTCTTCGCCTCTTCCGACATCCACAACTGCGTCGACGTCCCTGTGCTGCACAGCCTTGCAGCGCCACTGCCTCCCTATGCCCTGTGCTCCTTCGCCGCAGTGCTTCCCCCTATTGCCTACAGTCGCGACGCCAGCAGTGCCCCATCCTCTCCCTGCAGTGCAGCTACCGTGCGCTGCATCTTCAGCTGAGGATAGCAACAACAAGTGCAGCATTAGTCCATGTTTCTGCATCCCGACGTCATGCCGGCAGCCTTATTCCGTTGTCGCCGTGATCGCCATCATCACCATGAGCGCGCCGACGCCTACAGCCCTTTGGCCGCCGCCAGTCGCCGGGCTAGAGCCTAGCCGTGACCCCATTGGCTTGGAGTTGCTGTTTGATCAACTTCAATGGGCCGTCTGTTTAATTGTGATCATGATCTCTTTGATCTTGATCTTGATTGATTGATTCCTGGCCGTCGATCGCTCGTAATCTTGATCTCTTGATCTCGACCATTGGATCGCTTCATCATCATCCTGATCATCATGATCTCATCTTTGATTGTGGGCCGTCGATCTCCTCTTGATCATCCGATTAGATCCTAGCCGTCCGATCTCTCTTGATTGTCACGATCATGATGATCATCAATTTTATTTGATTGCAGCCGTTCGATCGATCGATCTTGATCTTCATTATTATCTTCATCATCAGGGAGATCTAGCCGTCTGATCTGGTCCGATCATCTTGATCTTCGATCTCAGCCGTCCGATTGTGTTCATGATCTCGATCGTCTTCATCTTTTTCGTGATCGTGTGTTCGTGATTGGTTCGTGATCCATTCATTGTGATCGTGCCCCGGGAATCCGTTCCTATTATTCTCACCTTTTGCTTTGATTCCGTCGTCGTCTCTCAGGCAAGTAACTTGTATTAAATTTCTTTGCAAATACAAGTACTAAATACCGCCTGTAGTGTAGTTGGGTTCTAGAGACAATTTTTGTGTGAATCCCCTTGTTGATATTGTCTGTATAGTGATGATTTGACCATAGTTGCCTCACGATATACATGACATGATATAACCTAGGATTGACCATATCTTATTGCATATATGCGTATTGTTCATGTGTTATGTTGTGCTCGTTCGTGTTATTCGTGGTAGACTTGTTGTGGACTTGTGAAATACCCTATATCATGTTGCATGGACATCTAGTATACTCTATTTCGTGTTTGGTTGTGTTTTGGATGAGTTCTGTGTGAACTAGTGGACTTTGTGCATATGTGATATTTTAAGTTTTGCTGGCTTTTTTGTTTTGATCAGTATTTTAGACCTTATTAAGGTCAGTATTTGAAAACATTTTGTGAACATGAACTGTAGAGAATTCTGTCTATTTTCCAACCCTTTCAACGGATCTCAGTTTCGATTTACAATTTGTGAGTTATGTCTATTTTACTACAGAGGTGTAGAAAGATTTTCAGATTGTGTTTTCTATGAATTCTGAAGAGTAATCTATTTTTATTCTGGTGGTAAAATTATTATTTTGATCTAAAATTTTGCTTAGTACTTCTGGACTTGATTGGGGTGTACCCAGAATTCTGGTGGATTTATTTGAGGAGTTTTACAAACATTTTCATGCTTGCAAATAAAGATTTTACATGCAGAATTTTACTACTGTTCAGTAAAGAACCTGATTTTCGACCTGATTCTACTTGTTGTTTCTAAATTATTTGTGAATATGAAAGTTAGCCTAATGTGTCTATTTTATTAACCTTTTGGCGGATTTGGATTTTGATTTATGGTTTGTGAGATATTGCTATTTTTGTACTACAATATTTGTGATTTTAGATTTGCAAAACCGTCATGTCTTGATATTTTCTGATTTTACCTGACTACTCTATTTTTATCGAAAAATTTTGAAACTTGATTTTCTGTTACTAAACATATAGGGGATTACTGCAGATTTTTTGTGGATTTATACGATTTTCTGATTTCTGGCTGAATGCGTTTTCTGGTTTCAGTTCAGTTTTGAGTTATGTTTTTGTGAATTACTATATGACTTATATATGTTTGCTGGATTCGGTCGAGAGTCTATTTTCTATAGCTTTTGATGGATTCAGGTTTGTATGTTTGTAACAACAGGAATTTCAGTTTTACTGCACTATGGTCTTACTGTCCTGAACTAGAAATCTCGTTGATTTATCCTTTTGTGTGTTATCTTTCACTCGTACATGTTTATCTTGTAACCTGGACTTGTTACTTGTTTAGGCCATGTTATTCTTGTAATATCCCGGACAAATATTATATTGTATAAATTATTATTTTTAAATTAATTTTTTTTTTTGGAAATTCTTGGTTTTTTTAAATAAAAAGTTACCTGGATCTATATACTGGTAAGTATATACCGGTATTGTATCAGTTTTGTGCACTTGTACAAAATCCTGAAAAATGCATTTTTGAGAAAAATATCTGGAAAATCCCGGACAGACACTGAAAATTATTATTTTATTATTATTTTATTTTTATTTTCCGAAATGAAATATTTTTGGTGGATATCACCCGGTTTTGTTAATAAGCATTATCTGTGTACACATACCAGTCTGTATACATCTGTATTGTATCAAATTGGTAATGGAATCTTCTGGATTGATAATAAAATTTATTTTATTATTATTTTCATAATTAAATTATTTTTATACGGATTGTGTGGTTTTACAAACGGAAATTATCGGTATATAGATATATACATACGTATGCGTATTGTACCGATTTCGTACATTTGTACAAATCATGTAGTATGTGTTTTGGACAAAAATATCTTATTTTTGTCATGATTAATCAAATTTGGATGGCTAGAATTTGTTTGGAGGCTTAAACATAGGGTTATGATTAATTAGGGATACATAAGAGTTAATAGGTGTATTTTGTACTAGAACCCTCTTCTCCACCTCATCCCCTCCCCCTCACCCCCTCCACCTCATCCTTTTTGGCCGTCCCAAATGAACCCCACGGGGGTTTGTGCATTTATGGTTGTGTATTTTGCACTTTCCACCCTCATTTCATCCTATAAATACCCCTCCCTTTCACCTTTTGCCTCATTTTACAAGAAAAAAAAGAGAGAGAGAGAAGAAAAAAAAAGAGAAGGAACCCTAAGTGTTCTTCATTTGGGGTTTTTATGAGTGTTCTTCAAGTTGTAGTAGAAAGCTAGGAGGAAGGAGAAGGATTGCTAGCTAGTTCTTTCTACAAAGAGATCTAAGGTGGGGATTCTCTACTTCTAATTTTAGTTTGTTTGTTCTTATTTATTTTTATATGTAGAAAAGAACCCATCTTTAAGGGTTAGTTTTGGTTCTATGTGAGTAAAGAACCCATCTTTGATGGTTGATTGTTGTAGGATAAAAAGAACTCATCTTTTGATGGTGGATGTTGTAGGTGTATGTTCTAAATAACTTGGACTATTTTTCTAAGCATATAAGTGGTTTTAGGTTAAAAAGAACCCATCTTTATGATGTGTTGTGGTGTGTTTTTGTTCCTGAATAACTTGGACTAATTCCTAAGCATAAGCATCTTTGTAGGGATCAAAAGGATCCCATGAAAAAGATGGACTGAAAGGACTCAACAAAATCACATAAAGGTTGATTTTTGAGATCTTGTATGGTTAGTATTGTTGTGATAATTATTTTGGACTAATTGGACTAAGTTTTGTGTTTAAGAACAGTGGGAAATCAAGATGAAGTTATCTCTTTTTATTTGTGTGGATTCTTGTCCATTTTTGTTGTATGTGTATTCTAAAAATGACTTGGACTAAGTATTAAGCATAAAGTGGTTGTAGGGATCAAAAGAATCCCATGAAAAAGATAGGTGGTGGAACTTAATTAAAACACATAAAGGTTGTTTCTTTAGCCTTGTATGTTTATTGTTGTTATTATGGTTGTTTTGTTGAACTCAAAACTATGACTTGGACTATAGCTATGTGCATATAAAGATTAGTGTGGTAAAAATGTTTACTTACCCATTTTAGGGTTGTAGAACTCATCTAGCTTTTTAAAGATAAGTTTTTGTTGCATGTTGTTCTCTACTTCGTTAAAAAATCATTTCTCACTACCCTTGTTCATAAAAGGTTGCTCTTTTTGTATGTAGGAACTTGTAGGATTGAAGAAAAGTGGGTTGTAGTATGTACTAATTTGTAGACTAATAAATGTAGTCTTTGTAATATATAGGACTTGTAATTTCCTAAAGGAGTAGTCTTGTAATAATTTATTTTTAGTCTTTCAGTAGCATGTTCTAAACTTTTATAGGTTGCTAGAAACCCATTCATGCTTGTGATATTTAGTTGTTCTTAGTAAAGAACCTACCATGCTTGAGTTGTAGCAAAGAACCCATCCATGCTTATGTGAACCCATGAACCTACCATGTTTGTGTTCTATGTCAAACAGAGAACCTATTCATGCTTGTGAATCTATCCGTGCTTAAGTTGTGTAGCAAAGAAATCCATTCATGCTTATGAACCTATTCATGCTTGTGAACCCATCCATGCTTAACTTGTGTAGCAAGGAAACCCATTCATGCTTGTGAACCCATCCATGCTTAACTTGTGTAGCAAGGAAACCCATTCATGCTTGTGAACCCATCATGCTTGAGATTTGTAGTTGTTCTAGTAAAATAACCATCCATGTTTACGTGAATCCATGAACCTATCATGCTTGAGTTTTCATTGTTCTATGTCAAAAGAATGCCATGCTTGAGTTGCTAATTATTTTTAGTGAAGAACCATGCTTAAGTAGTTGTAGGAATCCATGCTTAAGTTGTAGATTGTTGTAGCAAAGAAACCTATTCATGCTTTAGTTGTAGAAAGAAACCCATGCTTAAGTTGATTATAGTAAGTATACCATGCTTGAGTTGTTGAAGGTTGATTATAGTGAGAAACCCATGCTTAAGTTATATACCATGCTTGAGTTGTTGTAAGGTGATTATAGTGAGAAACCCATGTTAAGTTGTATACCATGCTTAAGTTGTAGATTATTGTAGCAAAGAAACCTATTCATACTTGAGTTGTTGTAGGTTGATGTAGTAGTGGAATCCATCCTTAAGTTGTATACCATGCTTGAGATGTAGTAAAGATGCCATGCTTGAGTTGTTGTAGGTTGATTATAGTAGGTATACCATACTTGAGTTGTTGTAGGTTGATGTAGTAGTGAAACCCATGCTTAAGTTATATACCATGTTTGAGTTGTTGTAAGGTGTTTATAGTGAGAAACCCATGTTAAGTTGTATACCATGCTTAAGTTGTAGATTGTTGTAGCAAAGAAACCTATTCATACTTGAGTTGTTGTAGGTTGATGTAGTAGTAGAACCCATCCTTAAGTTGTATACCATGCTTGAGATGTAGTAAAGATACCATGCTTGAGTTGTTGTAGGTTGATTATAGTAGGTATACCATGCTTGAGTTGTTGTAGGTTGATGTAGTAGTGAAACCCATGCTTAAGTTATATACCATGCTTGAGTTGTTGTAGATTGTTGTAGTAAGGAAACCCATGCTTAAGTTAGATACCATGCTTGAGTTGTTGTAGGTTGACGATAGTGAGAAACCCATGCTTGAGTTGATTATAGTAAGTATACCATGTTTGAGTTGTTGTAGAAGGAAACCCATGCTTAAATTGTATTCATGCTTAAGTTGTATACCATGCTTGAGATGTAGTAAAGATACCATGCTTGAGTTGTTGTAGGTTGATTATAGTAGGTATAACATGCTTGAGTTGTTGTAGGTTGATGTAGTAGTGAAACCCATGCTTTAGTTGATTTTAGTAAGTATACCATGCTTGAGTTGTTGTAGGTTGATTATAGTGAGAAACTCATGCTTGAGTTGATTTTAGTAAGTATACCATGCTTGAATTGTTGTAGGTTGATTATAGAAAGATACCATGCTTGAGTTATTGTAGAAGGAAACCCATGCTTAAATTGTATTCATGCTTGAGTTATAGAAAGATACCATGCTTGAGTTGTTGTAGAAGGAAACCCATGCTTGAATTGAATTCATACTTGAGTTGTAGTAAGTATACCATACTTGAGTTGTTGTAGGTTGATTATAGTGAGAAACCCATGCTTGAGGTTATTTTAGTAAGTATACCATGCTTGAGTTGTTGTAGGTTGATTATAGAAAGATACCATGCTCGAGTTGTTGTAGATTGTTGTAGTAAGAAACCCATCATGCTTGTGTTATTGTAGTGGTTCTAATAAAGAACCCATGTTGAGATGTGTAGTTGTTTTAGATTCAAAGGAATCCATGCATGTTTGAGTTATATGATTGTAGTGGTTTCAGTTAAATTCTAAAAGGAACTCATGAGTTGAGCTTGCATGATAACCCAATTGAAATGAACCCATGTTCCATAGTTGTTCTAGTTCAATTTTTAAGAAGAAACCTATGAAACTAGCTCCATGATAGTTCTAGCTCGAATTGGCGAGGAACCCATGCAATTAGGTTCTAGGTGATTCTAGCTCAACTTTGAGAAAGAACCCATGAACCTAATTGCATATTGTCCTAGTTCAATTTAGGAAAAGAACCCATGAGTTCTAGTTGTATGCGCTTCTAATTGAAAATGGACCATATGATGTGCACATGCGCCATCTTCAATATATGGTAAATAATGGTTGGAAAAGTCACTAGTATTGTTAGCTAGATAAACGCTAGCCCAGGGGTCATCGAACATCAAGACTCACATCTTACTACCTTGGAAACTGTGGATAAATCACACCTCGAGCACCGACGGATCTTAACTAATGTGGGTTGATCGCTGGCCGAGAGTGTTGACGAGATCCGAGTTAGGGATAGTGATAGGGTCTCATAATTGTCGTAAGGGCCATCGACCATCAAGAATCGCATCTTACCACCTTAGAAACCATGGATAAATCACACATCGAGCACCGATGGATCTTAACTGATGTGGGTTTATCGTGGGCCGAGAATGTTGATGAGATCCGAGTTAGGGGTAATGATGAGTGAGAGAGATTTTCCGTCATTGGTGTCTTGGATCGAAAGGCCATGAGTTAGATTGGGATAATCATAAGAAAGTTATTGAAAACCCCGTTAGATTGTTTGGGCTTAGTGACATCGTTAGGGTAGTAACTTATGGCTATTACTACTTAAACTTTACTTATTATCATTTTTTCCGAAGGGAAAGAGTTGGTGTTAAGGGTGATTCCTTATGATCCGACCTGTCCTATAGGCCGACACTAGGCGGTATTATTGGATTGTACCTTCCTGTCAAAGGGATACGTACGGTGTCATCTCACGAGTTGGGAGCATGGGTTGCGTATCTCGTCTGTTAATTCCTGAAATACCGTGGCTTGGGGTGCCACAGGATGCAACGTGCAGTCCTGTGCTTGCGAGACCCCAGGGGTGCCACAGGGTAGGCTTCGCGCTATCCTGCGCATGTAAGGCCCTATGTTCTTTGGATTTTCGAATGAGGCCCGATACACTGGGCAATAGTGGCAAACATGGATACCACTATGTGACTGCAGTAACGGAACTAGACCGTACCTGCAACCTTGTTTTTGAGTGAGGTTCGGCATGCCGGGTAGTAGTGGCAAATAGAGACACCATAATTGTACTACATTGGTGGGACTTGACCCACCTGCAACCTCACAGTCACGGGGTATTGTCAGGAACAGGATTGTGTACAATGTAGAATTTTTAACGAGGTTTCGAATCCCTATATATGAAGAAACGGCTTGAGATGGGACGTATGTAGTATAGGGCTGCATACGGTTCCGAAGACTTGCTTGCATTAGAATAAGAACATCTTGGCATTAGTCAATCTTGTATTGAAGTCTAAGGCATATCATACACTAACACATCAATTATATATACACGTTTCTCTTTTCATTAATCTGTTTTCTTAAGTGGAGAATTGCTGCTAGTTATCAGCCTTAAAGCGTCAGTGAATACTGACGCCCCCATTTCAATAGGTACCGGATTGCAGAAGTACAGGTACAGGATTCAGGAGGACTCAAGGCGAGAGAAGCAAGTCATTTCCATTTTCGCTGCATTATATGTTGTTACTATTGTTCCATTGTAATAGTTTTGTAATCTATTTAATTGTTGGAAAGCATCCAAGCGAAATACCAAGTGTTGTTCTTTATTCATTGTGATGTAATATGTGAAAGTTGTAACACTTGGAATTGTAAAGGTATTATTGTAACACTATCGTAATGTATTGCAATTTTGTAACATTCGAATTTGTAATACATTTGTGTTGAATAAAAAATTTTAAATTTTCTTGTCTTTTCTGTGTATTGTGGCTAATTGAAGGAAAGATTCTAGCTTATGTCACGGTTTCCCAGTTACTGGAAATTGGGGCGTTACAATTCTTGACCTTTTTGTGACACATACATGCCTGTTTAATATTAATTACAAAATAACCAAGCCGGGGTTAAGGGTAAAACCTTAGTAGTGGACAATATAGGTATGTGTACTCAGAAGGGGGCCCGTGTTTCCCATTACTTGTTGCCATGTTTCATGAATACATGATTCATACTTGATACTACTTGTTGCCATGTTTCATGACTACATAATTCATATTTGATATTACTTGTTGCCATATTTCATGACTACATGATTCATGCTTGATACTACTTGTTGCCATGTTTCATGACTACATGATTCATGCTTGATACTACTTGTTGCCATGTTTCATGACTACATGATTCATGCTTGATACTACTTGCTACAACGTGTTCACGATTACGTGACTCGTGCATGATACTTGTTACTTGACGCTTGAGTACACGACCTTATAGAAACCCACCATTAGGTCTAAACGTAACTTGATTGTATGTAGCAACCATGTGATAAAAATCAGGGCGCATGAAGTGCTACCTAGATAGTAATAAATACAAGACTTGAACATGATCACTTGACACTTGATACTTGATTACTTGTACATGATACATGATACCTGTTAAATGATACCTGTACATGATACTGATACTTGTACTTGATACTTGATACTTGATACTTGATACTTGTTACTCGTTTACATGATACTTGTTTTACTTGTCACTTGATACATGCGACTTACACCTGTTCATCTTGCGATGCTAGTTGTTATATTCTATGTGTTATCATGCATATTCCTTGTTATTAGTTAGTTTTCCCATGTACTTGTATCCTGCACTACAAGCGGCAGGTAACTTGCATTGACGGGAGTTTGTTTTCTTTTTCCTCTTCCTGCAATTTATTTAATTGCAGTATAGGATGACCAGTTGCCAGATGGAGTTGGTGATATGAGATATTAGTACTGGAGTTTTATTATTATTTATGTTGCTTATTTGAACAATTGTATTTGATACTTGGATATATTTTTGTATTTAGGCAATGTGATCCAGGATATTTGACTTATTCAGATATGATTTATTTGAGATTAATATATTTTGGTTTCAAGTAAATTTCTGTTGGTATATTTGATTCGATTATGCATACTTGGTTGACTTCTTTTGCTTCCGACACTGATTATTCTTGTGAAATGTTGTAAAGATTCTAAACAGCTTATGGATGATGAAATTCATTCGCTGGGCTTTTGTCGCGTATCCGTATTCCGTATTCTCTTATTGGGATGCGGGACGTGATAGTGGTCCTATGAACCGTGAATGGACTCCGAACAGGGTGATGACGAGTTTTGGGAGCACTCAAATGGCGAGCCGAACCCCGCGCACTTGCTCGGGAGAATGTGGCTAGAGCGGCTCTATGAATCATGAATGAACTCCGCACTTGTCTAGGGTTATTTCGGGAGCACTCGAACGGCGAGACAAACTCTGCATACTTGCTCGGGAGCAAGTAGCTAAAGTTGCCATATGAATTGTGAATGGACTCTGAACAGGGTGACGACGGATTTTGGGATCACTTGAATGGCGAGCCGAACCCCATGCACTTGCTCTGGAGCATGTGCCAAGAGCGGCTCTATGAACCATGATTGGACTTCACACTTGTCCATGGTTAGGAACTCGTACGGTGAGATATACTCCACACACTTTCTCGGGGGCAAGTTTTCCCATGCGACTTTATGGATTATAAATGGTTCCCACACTTGTCCGTTGGAGTGCTTAGTGAAGGGATGGTGTTGCTCGGGGGCATACCATGTGTTGAATTGTTCAAGGAATGTGTTGAATTTTACAATGAATTTTGCAAAAGAAAAGACTAATTTATTGAAAAATTCAAACTACACGGCTGCTTGAATGCAAGCCTTTATTACATGCTGTGACCGTTATAATCATCGGCATTTATTACATGTTAGATGCTAATTACTAGGCGAGGGCGTTAAGCGCTCTCTTTGTATTTCATGAGGTACTCGGCGTTCCAAGTCCTGGATATCTTCTTCCCCCTCAAGTCTTCAAGTCGGTCGGCTCTTGATCGGACAACTTGTGAGACTCTATATGGTCCTTCCCAGTTAGGGGTGAGCTTTCCCTTCTTTCGGGGGTTAAATATCTTGAGCTTTTGGAGGACGAGGTCTTCTTCCTGAATGTTGGTTGGGCGAACTCTCTTGTTATAGAATCTCTCTACCCTTTGCCGGTAGATGTTTCTTCAGAGGATGGACTTCTCTTGGACTTCTTCGAGGAGGTCTAAATTGGCTTGGATGTCATTCAAGTTTTTCTTTTCATTGAATGAAAGGTGGCGAGGAGCAGGTATTCCCACTTCTAGGAGGATGAGAGCTTATGTGCCAAAAGTTAGGTTAAACGGGGATTCTCTCGTGGGGAATCTTTTTGTGGTTCTATAAGACCAGAGCACACTCGGGAGTACTTCAACTCATTGTCCCCTCGAGGCTTCACCAAGACTCTTCTGGAGACCATCCAAGATTTACCGATTGGCATTCTTGACTTGACCGTTAGTCTGGGGATGCGACACTAAAGAGAAATGATGTTCAATACTCAGATCAGTTCAAAATTTGCGGAACCCCTTACCAGCGAATTGGGTTCCATTATCTGTGACTAGTGTGCGGCGGATCCCGAACCGGCAAACCATATTCTTCCAGAAGAACTGTTGGACTTTGTGCTTGGTGATTGTTGCAAATAGTTTGCCTCCATTTTGTAAATTAATCGATAGCGACCACTAAGAAAGACCGTTGTCTAGTAGCAAGGGGTAAGGCTCGAGCAAATCCATTCCCTACATTGCGAAGGGGATGAGGCTTGACATGGAGCTTAGGTTGTCTTAGGGGATCTGCTTGATGGAGGAGTGTTTATGACATGGGGTGCATTAGCGGACATAAGTTTGAGCATCGCTGAGGAGTGTGGGCCAGTAGTAACCATGATTAAGGACTTTTCGTGCAAGGGACCTCGCACCGAGATGACTGCCACCTATTTCTTCATGGACTTATTTCAAGGCATAGTCAGCCTCTTCGGGATAGAGACACCGAAGGTAAGGTCGACCATCAACTTGAGTGTAGGATCGCTTGTAGAGGTCCCCTTCTACGAGCACGTACCTTTCATCCCTTATCCAAAATTTTCTCGATTCTTTGGTGTCCGCAGGGAGGATCTCTTTGTCGAGGAAATCAACTAGAGGTTTCATCCAACAATCTTCGGGTTCTTGAGGGGTTATAGGCATGAGTTCCAGCATTTCTTCTTCAATGCTTGGTTTGAGTAGGACTTCAATCAGTAAAGTGTGGATGAGTCCGTCAAATGATGTGGAGACGAGCTTGGAGAGGGCATCTTCTTGCCCGTTTTCTTCTCTCGGAATGCGAGTGACTTCGACTTCTTTGAAGGCGGACATAATCTTCTTCACACACGCCAAGTACTTGATCATACAATCATCCATAGCCTTGTATTCTCCTCTGATGTAGTTCACCACCAATTGGGTGTCACTGAAAACTCTGACTCTTTATGCTCCTGCATTCTTTGCTAGAAGGAGGCTGGTAATCAGTTCTTCATACTCGACCTCGTTGTTAGAAGTTGGGAAACTTAGGCTCAATGAGTATTGAAGAATGAACTCACCGGGATCAATCAAAATAACCCTGACTTTGCTCCCTTCGAGGTAAGAGGACCCATCCATGTAGACACTCCAACATGGGGGGGCTGTCTCCGTCCTCGGGAGGAGCAGGAATTGTGCTCTCGCCGATAAATTCAACTAAGGCTTTGGCCTTAATTGCGGTTCTGGGGCGATAGGTGAATCCTTGTTGGCTTAACTCAATGGACCACTTCATGAGTCTTCCGAAGCTTTCTAGCTTGTAGAGGACTTGATTGAGTGGTTGATCGGTAAAGACCCATATGGAGTGTGCTTGAAAGTAGGGTCTGAGCTTCCGGGCGGCAGTTACTAGGGCATAGGCCCATCTTCTCCATTTTAGAATATCGAAGCTTGCATGGAGCACCTTGCTCACATAGTAGACCGGCTTCTGTGCTAGATCTTCTTCTCTTACCAGCACAACATTGAGGGTTTGATCTGAAGTAGCTAGATAGAGGTAGATGATTTCTCATGGTGTAGGCTTGCTTAGGAGTGGAGGATTGGTGATGTGTTATTTAAGACCTTCAACGGATGCTTACTGCTCTTCCCCT
This sequence comes from Hemerocallis citrina, assembly GCA_017893485.1. NCBI lineage: Eukaryota > Viridiplantae > Streptophyta > Magnoliopsida > Asparagales > Asphodelaceae > Hemerocallis > Hemerocallis citrina. The sequence goes on along the minus strand of CM030358.1, from coordinate 386,998,681 downwards.
CACTCGAAATTCTTTACTCCCCGAAGAGCTTTGAAGAAGGGAGGTATTTCTCCCATGACTTGGAGAGGAAACGCCCGATGGTGGCAAGGTGTCATGTAAGCTTCTGAACTTCTTTAACTTTGGTTGGGGGAGACATGTCAAGTATGGCTTTGATCTTTTCAGGGTCGGCTTCTATTCCCTTCTAACTCACCATAAACCCTAAGAACTTCCCTGAGGAGTGTAACACACCGTACTTTAGGAGAGTAATATAATGTATATAATATAAAAGAAATTGGAGGTTGCCTATAAAGATTACTATGGGGAGTATTTGTGGAGATTTATTGGGTGGCATGGGGCCCAGGGAGGGAATGCTGCTGCTGCTGCTATCACGTGCATGACGTGGCAGCAGGGTGGGGCCCATGCGCAGGAGAGAGGTAGCAACGCTGTGCTGTGTTTGCTTGCGGGTGACGTGGTACCCAGGATGGGGCCCACGTGACGCAAGGGAGATATGGCAGATGTGGATTAAATTTATCCTATATCAGGAGAATTGCAAGATTAATTAAATATAAATAATATCGCCTATGATCAAGAGTCACCTAATTGGTAAACCACTTTTTGAGAGGCATCCTGTGGTGGGCAGTTGTCCTAATAAATATACTAATAAATAAATAAATTGTTTGAGTTCGGGGCGGGGCGTTACAAATGGTATTAGAGCCGACTTTCGATACTGAGTGTGGGGCAGGGTGGGTAGGTCTGAGAGGGAGCTGAGGTCAGTACGCTGGCAGTTTAGACAGGGGCAGTACGCTAGAATTAGCTGAATCAGGGTACGCCATTCCACATTGACTAGAAAGGAGATCCTGCACTAGGTTGCATGTCCTGTACTCAGCAAGAACGCTGAATTCTTATGGGGGTGTGTAACATTATAACGCCCATCCCCAATACTCAGACAATTTTTACTATTTTAAGAGACAAATTATTATTTATAGTACAATTGTCCACCACAGGCAGCCTCATAAAATATGCTATAGCTTATTGGTGACCTATAATCCCAGGCTATTATATTTATTATTATTATTTAATCCTTGTTAATTCCCGATATGGGACAATTTCTATCTACTCCCACTGCTTTCTCTCTCTCTGAAAGAATAGCCGAAGTCAACACCTCGTGGGTCCCCCTCTCGTGACGTCAGTGCTCAGGGCCCTGTGTGGCCCCCACCCCGGCCTGACGTCAACACAGAGTGCAGCACCCCTATGAAAGTGGGCCCCAGCTGACGTCAGGTGACGTCAGGTGACGTCAGCAGCAACAACACGTCTCCGCTGTTCTCCCGGGCCCCACTTCACACATTTTTTAATTACCATTATGCCATCAGCCATATATATATATATATATATATATATATATATATATATATATATATATATATATATATATATATTACTATTAATCTTTGAAATTATGGGGTGTTACATACACCCCCCTTTAGAAATCAACGTCCTCGCTAAGTACGGAGCATGCAATCTAGCGCAGAATCTTCCTTTCTAGCCGATGTGGAGTGGAGTATCCTGCTAGCGTACCGCACTCCTGGTCTCTCTACCAGCGTACTGACCTCAGCCAGGCATACATTTCACACACTCTTACCCACAATCGTTGTCGAAAGTCGGCTCTGATACCATTTGTAACGCCCCGCCCCAATACTCAGACAATTTTTACTATTTTAAAAGACAAACTATTATTTATAGTACAACTGCCTACCACAGAATGCCTCATAAAATTTCCTATAGCTTACTCGTGACCTCTAATCCCAGGCTATTATATTTATTATTATTTAATCCTTGTTAATTCCTGATATGGGACAATTTCTATCTACTCCCGCTGCTTTCTCTCTCTCTGAAAGAATAGCCAAAGTCAACAACCCCGTGGGCCCCCCTCTTGTGACGTTACTGCACAGGGAAGCGCTTAAGCCCCTACGTAGGCCCCTATCCCGGCCTGACGACAGCACAGAGTGCAGCACCCCTGTGCACGTGGGCCCCAGCTGATGTCAGGTGACGTCAGCAGCAACAGCACGCCTCCGCCGTTCTCTCTCTCTCTCTCTCCCTCCCCCCCTCTCTCTCTCTCTCTCTCTCTCTATATATATATATATATATATATATATATATATATATATATATATATATATATTGTACTATTGCTCTTTGTAATGACGGGGTGTTACAAACACCCCCTACTTTAAGAGAGTAATATAATATATATAATATAAAAAAATTGGAGGTTGCCCATAGAGATTACTATGGAGGGTAGTTGTGGAGATTTAATGGGTAGTGTGGGGCCCAGGGAGGCAATGCTGATGCTGCTGCTGTCACGTGGGTGACGTGGCAGTAAGGTGGGGCCCAAGCGCAGGAGAGAGGCAGCAGCGCTGTGCTGCATGTGCTTGTGGGTGACGTGGCATCCAGGATGGGGCCCATGTGACTCAAGGGAGATATGGTAGATGTGGATTAAATTGATCCCATATCGGGAGAATTGCAAGATTAATTAAATAAAAATAATATTGTCTATGATCAAGAGTCACCTAATTGGTTAACCACCTTTTGAGAGGCAGCCTGTGGTGGGCAGTTGTTCAAATAAATATACTAATAAATAAATAAATTGTCTAAGTTTGGGGCAAGGCGTTACAAGGAGACCCTGAAGGCACACTTCGAAGGGTTCAGCCTCATGTTGTTGATCTGAAGTACATTGAACGCTTCTTGGAGGTTGCCCACTGGTCTTCTTTCATTAGGCTCTTTACAAGCATATCATCCATATACTCTTCCATGGTTCGGTCGATTTTTTCTTTAAAGCCCTGGTTCACCAAGCGTTGATATATAGCTCCGGCATTCTTCAGCCCTAATGGCATAACTCGGTAGCAATACAGCCCTTGATTCGTGATGAAGGACGTCTTCGGGATGTGTGGCGGAAACATTCAGATCTGATTGTATCCCGAAAAGGTGTCCATGAAGCTCAATAACTCCTGAAGGCGTCTATGCTCGACAGGGGAAAGAGATCATTCGGACATGCTTTGTTAAGGTCGGTGAATATGCAGATTCTCCAGTTGCCATTAGCTTTCTTGACCATTACCATGTTTGCTAGCCACTCGGGGTAGCTAACTTCCTGGATGAATTAGACGGTTAAGAGTTTCTCATCCTCTTCCTTGATGGCTTGTTGCCTTTCAGGTACAAATTTGCGGTGCTTCTGCTGACAGACTTGGCTTCCGGATTTACACTTAAGCTCTGCATAATTAGATATTCGAAAATGCCTGACATGTCTTTGGTTGTCCAAGTGAAGAGGTCCCAATTCTCCCTGATGAAGGCGATGAGTTGATCCTTTACTTGGCGGAGGAATACCTTGCTTACCCAGAAACACTTAGCTTGATTCTCTCCCAAGAAAGGGATCTTCTAGTTCGTCCGCAGGTTTGAAGCTGGCTTGTCCCATATTGAGGGGGAGTTCTAAGGCGTCGATGGTGAGGAATGAGCTCCCCATTTTGGTAGTGTAGCATGCCCAAGCAGCTTCATGGCTTCTCGTGGCTTCTCCTGCTTCTACAGTCGTGGGGAACTTCATCTTCATGTGGTGTGCTGAGGCAACTGCTTGGAGGGCATATAACCCCGAGCGACCGATTATGACATTGTAGGTGGACTTCATGTCAACCACCATGAAGTCTAATGCTTATGGGCAAGTAGCTGGAGCCTTTCCTAAGGTTACATCAAGGGTAACGATTCCTTCGATCATTATAGGTGCTCCAGAAAATCCATGGAGGGTGTATCCGGAAGGCTTGAAGCGATCTCGTTTGAGCTTGAGGCCATCAAACACATTCAGGAAGAGGATGTTAACTGAGCTGCCATTATCGACTAGGACTCGATGCACTTCATGGTTTTCCATACATATGCTGATTACGAGTGCATCGCAGTGAGCTATTCGAACACCTTCTAAGTCTCGGTCGGAGAATGTGATGCTGGCTCCTATACTTCTTAGAGGTGGGATGTTATGCACTGAATTTACCCCTCAGATGAATGCTTTCGTTGAGGAGCTAGAGGCGCCTCCCATAGGTCCCCCATGAATAGCATGGAATATCTCCATTCGTCCTTATCCCTAAGACTCGGTTGGCCTTTTTACTTGCTTGTTGGCTCCCCTCACAAGTAGAGGTTCAGTGTCGTTCACTTATGCAAATTTGGCGAGGTATCTTCGTCGGAGCAATGCCTCAACCTCGTCCTTGAGGACTCGGTAATCATCTGTGAGGTGACCATGATCTTTGTGGAAGGCACAACACTTTGTTTTATCTCTTCTCTTACTCGAGACATTCATCTTGGGGGAGGACGAAGGAGCTTGTCTTTATCAACCTCCATGAGGATGGCGGAGATGCTAGCATTAAGTGGGGTGTACTTCTCAAAGCGAGGCACGGGAGGCGGGCAACGCTAGCCTGTGGCATTCTTCTGGGATTTTTGGGGCTCATCTTCATTATGGCATTTCCATTTGTTCCCGGATGAAGGTATCTTGTGTTCTTGGGGGTGGATTGCTTCTTCGACTCGGATTTACTTCTGGACTCTTTGAAGAAGGTCAGAGAAGTCCCGAGGAGGTCTTTTGACAAGGGAAGCCTTGAGGTCATCATGTTTCACATTGTATCTAAAGGCGGCAGTGGCCACTGCTAAATCGAGTGAGGGAATGGATCTGGGCTCGACCGTGAAATGCTAAACATAGTTCTTGAGGGACTCCCCGTGCCTTCGTTTTAGGTCTAGAAAGTAAGCACTGGTTTTCTCTGATTTGCAGCTTGTGATGAAGTGTGTAAAGAAGAGTTTCTCGAGTTGGTTGAAGAAAAATATAGATCCTAGAGAGAGACGAGAGAACCATTATCGTGCAGAGTCCTTCAAAATCGCTGGAAAGTTTTGCATACGAGGGAGTCAGATGCTTGGTGGATCATCATGAGAATTTTAAAACTCTCGATGTGGTCTACTGGGTTGGTCTCCCCATTGTATGGCTCAAATGTTGGGATCTTGAAGTTAACGGGGATAGGAGCCTCAATGTTCTTCTCGGGGAAGGGGGGTCTGATGGGACAGTATCTTCTTTCATGTTTTCCTTCTTCCTGCTTCAGTAGTGCAAGACGTTCTTCTATCTTTCTCGAGGTGTCGGAGGACAGCGTCCTCTTTCTGATCGGATCTAATGGACCCAAGGGACTATTCACGTTGTGGAGGGGTAGAGCGGTGAGGACTGGGTCGTCGAGTCTTGGAAGGAGTTATGTTAAGGGCTTGAAGAATTTCATCTTTGAACTCTCGAAGCTCCGCTGTGGTAATAGGTACTTCCTCCTCCCTTCCTCTTCTAGGGGCTGTTCTGCTGGTTGGAGTTAGATGCCTCATTTCTCAGGAGGAGTTCTTCTGTAGTCCCTTGGGGTGTAACCCCTCGTTCCCACCAATACGTATTTTATGTGTATTTTCAGTATTTCGATTCTTTATAAATCATTTTCCACTTTTTGTTAAAATTTGTTGTTGAATCTCTTATTAAAGTCTATTCTAATCAATAATTTTATTTGTAGCTATTTTCCAATGATATTTATATTGTAATACATCATATTATATTCTATCGTTTAACCTGATTTTCTTATTTGACTAATTAATATGTAATACTATTTTTGCTCCTTATTATATTTTAGCTCAATTCAAATCCAGCTTCATCTATTTTGTGAACCTATAAAAATCCCAAACATTCTATTGTATTTAGTAGTATTTGAGGATTAATTTAATGCATACTAATTGATTTATTTGTCCAATATGATTATTGATTTATTTTTCTAAAATCCTAAACCCTATACCCGCTAACCCATACCTGGTAACCCAAAACCCAATAATTTACTCCATAAATACTAATCTATTCCCCTAACCCCAATTAACTTTTATTACCTAGCCGCCTACAACCATACCCTGTTCATCTTCTGCCCCGATCCTCTGTTCACCCATCTTCTTCCCCATCACCTGTGCCACAACCCATCGCCTCTCCTCGACCCTCCGTCCCTCATCCTCTGCATTCGGCGATCACTGAAACCCCCATGTGCATCGCCATCTTCTCATCGACCACTGCAGCACACCATTGCCACGCCCGTTGCCCCGCCATTGCCGCAACCACCTCCTTGATCCTCTGCCTTCATTGCTAGCACCTCCGTTGCCCCCTCTCCTTACCCCCACTTGTCGACTGACCCACCATCTTCATCCCGACGAGCCCTGTGCTGTTCGCCTCCTACATCTCGATTCCCCACTACCTCGCCATTACTGCCAACAAGCCTTAGACTCCACACCTCCTCTGTCATCCCCCCTCTTCCTCTGTTTTCTTCCAAAAACATAGCACCCCCTCGCCTTCCCCGTCGATTGCCAAAGCCGACCGCCGTCGACCGCACAACACCTCCATCTTCGTCCTCATCGTCTGTAACTCTTGATCGACCTCTGCTCAGTGCTGCTACTCATTCCCTGCCTCATCCCCATAGGCCCCCCTGCGCCGCTCTGCCTCCATCAACTGCTTGCGTAGACACTCTCGCAGTCCCTACCTCCTGCCATTGTTGTTACTCATGTTGTTGTTCTCTTTGTGCACGTGGTGTGCATGTGCCGCCTTTTATTGTTGCCTCCCTTATTTGCTGCCAGTGCCTGTCGCTGTTGTCTCTGATGTCGTGCTGCTGTCTCGTGTGGTTGCTGCCCGTTGTGTGAGGTTGCCGGTTGCTGCCGTCTCCTTCCGTTTCCCGTGCTGTGTGTGTTGCCATCGCCATTCCGTGCTTTGCACGTATCATTGTGCATGGAGTTAGCACGTGTTGCCATTTACATGGTTTGCACGTGTTGTTGCCATCGGGACACTCGTCCCGTTATTCTTATTATTATCGGAATCATCATCATCATATCAGGCAAGTATTTTGCCCATTTTTATTGTTTCGTACAAGCTTTTTAATTGACCTCCCGCAATTAGTAATTTTTTTTGATTATCGTGTTTTGAAACTCGTCCATGTTCATGAAAAATATCTTTACAGATTTCAATTGACTGAACCGTCGATTTTTTTTATGCCTTAAAATTCTTCCATGATTAAATCACTCGAAATGTATGTTGAATCCAATCAATCTATTTACCTCTATGGTTCGATGCCCATTAATAGATCATAGATATCAAATTGCATATTTCCACTTTGTTATCTGTTCTGACTTGTAATCAGATTTTGACCCAGTTACGTTTTGAATCTGTTAGAACTTTATAAATAAGTGTTTTAGCCCTCTGAGTCTAGTTTCCAAAACTTTGGACAGATCTGAAATTCGATGTCTAGATTGCATGATATGCAATTTTTAGTACTGTGACGTTTTCAATTCCAGATTTGCTATTTTGAAGCATATGTTCTCGATTAACTAATCTAAATATCATGCTAAAAGTATAATAAAGACCTGATAAATTCCAGTATGTAGCTTAACATGATTAAGAACCTGATAATAAATTTTATAGAATTTTTACATGAAATTTTTACTGTTTTATGAATATAAGAATTGTACCCTAAGTTTTTGCCTGAACATAAAATCCGTAAAGAATAAGAATTTGAACCTAGTTTCTGTGATTTTTATATATCGTGTGTATATGTGCTAGATCTGGTAGAGAGACTAGTTTCTAGAACTTCTGACGAATCCTGATTTTCTTTTCTGTAGCAGCAGAAATTCCAGTTTCGGTGCAGCAACGTCCTGCTGTCCAAAATTAGAGTTCTTGTTGTTTCAATATTTATAATTTTGTTTATAGCACCTGGACATGTTTTCCGCCTAGTCTAAACCTAGTTTCCTGCCACTCCCCGCTTCCCAAAAATACAGAATACGAGCACATGACATTGGCCCAGCGAATGACTAACGTCACCCATAAGCTGCGATCAACTCAACAATATAATCAATACAGAACAAATGCGCAGGCATTAGTAATAATCTCATGAACAATAACACTTGGAATGAAGCAATAAAATATCCAAATACAATAATAATAATCCAACGTCTGGAAACAATATTAAAATCTGGGATATAAGCCCAAAACAATAATAATCCAATCCAAGAAAATAAATACAAGTCTCAATACATTAAGTTTTTTAAAGCAATAAGCAATTTAAAAGCAGTAGTCTTCAGAATGTCTATTCTCCAATTCCAGCAGGCAATTATCCTTCATTACCTGTATACACTTCATCTAAAAAGAGGAAAAAAATTGTTCTTAGAGCAAGTCATGGACACTAAGTAGAGAAAACATGGAACAATGGAATAACGATATAGCAATGAATCAATGGATCAATAGTAATCAATAACATAGCACGATGATAATAATCAATAACATGGTAATCAATGCAATGGTGTAACAATGATTCAATATTCGGTAACGGTAATCAATGGTTAATATCAATACCACTTAAACAATATTGGATACAAATAGGAACAATGATGAACAATATGCAATGTCGGTGATGTGTCAATCCTTATGTCTATTATTCATTTTAACTCCTAACTAATGCACGTACTACTGTGTCCCAAGTGTGCCGTACCACAGGTTCGATGCATACAATCAATTTCATTTAGAATCAAGTGGTGCACTCGGTAGATCATGTACTTGGCAATGGTAACGGTAAACATTATTCACCACTCGGTGTATGAAACGGTCATCGGCAATGATACGATACACGATAGATTGGGTTACTGCCATAATCACAATCACACGATAAAACGGTAGCCGGAACGGTAGTTAGGGAAACACGAGCCCCTCCTCCAAGTACATTCACAACTTTGGTCACTACTCAAATCTCCCTTTAAACCCCGGCTTATTAATTATTTATCCATGCAACAACACGATATGCAATTAATGGACATTTCGGTGAACGATAGTATCAATAAGGAAACAATAGGTTGATAACATGGATAGGACGGTTATAATAGTGACAATAACTCATTGGGAACATGCAATGCAACATACATTCATTAATTCATGCAATAGTACAACATAGGAATTATTAATTCATTAAAAAGAGGAATAAAAAATTCTGGACAGCAAGCACAATCTGTAAAAAAATGCATTTTCCCGCTGACTCAGAAATTGAAAGTTGAATCCGTCAAAAAATCTGAAAACTAGACTTCTATACGGTTCCAACGCATACTAAAAGTTTAAATTCCGACAACAGTAGCTAGGTCAAACACATGTTTCTTTAGAGGTTTCATGTTCAGGCAAAATTTCGATATCTTGTTGTTTTAATTTTTGAATCAGCAAAAAATCCATATTAAATTCAGTAAAAAAATATAATCTAGACTCCTAAACATGTTAAGCAACAATCTGGAAACTTTCATAGCAAAAATTTATCATTTGAGCAGCCTTTTTACAGTTTGAACATGAAGGGTACGAGAATCTGAAAATCTGAAATGTAAAAACACAGCTATAGTAAAACGGGCATAAATTTTTCTACAAAATTCGGAATTCAAAAATTCTGGAGTTATTGGCAACTAGACACTTGGGGCTACATTTCATATTCAGAAAGTATTTTATTTTAAGGTCATTTACTGGTTCGAAAACAGCGATCAAAGTTCTGGTCAGCATGCATGTATAGTTCTTAGGGTATTTTTCTTGAAAATAAATTAATCAAACATTATGAGTATCGATTCTTTAGTCAATAAATTATGTAATCAGCATGATGGGTGTCAAAACGTGATAAATAAAAATTAGTACACATACATATACAAGTCTAACATCAATCAATCATCAAACGATCAAACAACATACAACCTAACAATTGTCTCTAGAATAATTTATTTGTATCGTGACTATTTGTGTAACCCTAATATCCATACTATATGATGTATGCAAGATTCAATACTTTTGGAGTCAAATTGGCACGATGTCAAGAGTATTAGGGTTAGCTCGTGTAAACCCTTAATAAACCCAATGAAAGAGATAAACAAAGGATAATACGATAACAAAGAGACATACTTGCAAGAATTTCAATGAATTTTGAATTTGATACAATTAACAATTCAAGAGGACGGTGACTTGCCTGTTAATCGGTAAAAACGAATACCAAGAATAACGGGATAGGAACCTCGAAGCAACGAACTCACGAACTAGTAAATCCCCAAAGCAGCACGTGCAAAATACGTGCAATCAAGTTCAAAAGCAATAACAACACACAAAAGAGACAGCAACAGCAAGAATCAACAAGACAGCAGCAACTCTAGCAATGGCCAGGGCTAAGGGCAGTGCCGGCGACTAGAGGGCGGCGAGACGAGGCGGGTGGCATCGAGCGGCAGCAGAGGGCGGCGCTAGTGCGTCGCCGGCAATCGAAACCAGGGAGAGGAAGGAGGCTTTGGTCTGTCATCTATAATGTCGAGGTCAGAGAAGGAGGAGGTCGAGGGGTTTGTCTGGTGGCGCGAAGAGGCGGCACCGACCGGAAAAGGGGTGGAGACGGGATGGGGGGTCGTCGGAGGAAGGGGTAGCCGGAGTTTTGTCGAGAAAGGTGATCGGGAAGTGGGTTTGGGGAAATATGGCGGGAAAACAGAGATGGCGGAGAGAGAGAACGGGAGGAGAGAGAGAGGGCGGCTAGGGTTTCAATTTGTGTGCAAAATTAGGGTTTGCATTAAAGTTGTATTTATAGGGTACAATTAGGGTTCAATAATAGCAGTTTTGGGTCAAGAATTCATCAAATTGGGTTTTAGGGTTCAATTGGGAGGTAGATCAAAACAACAGGGTTCGAATAAAAAAATACCCACAATCAATTAAAAGATAATAAGCTCAACAAGAAAAACTTTAACAAGAAGAACGGGAAATTTTCAAGAAATTCTTAATTAAAAATAATTGAAAACGAAAGAAAATAGGTATTCAATTGCAATTAAAAAGAAATACAAAGGGGAAAATTTGAAAATTACAGAAATGGTAGTTACAATCCTACCCACCTTACAATAAAATTTCGTCCTCGAAATGTAAGCAAGTGGTAGTAGGGTAACCCCGAGGAAAAGATAAGAACAAGAACTACTCAAAAAGATGGGTAAATCTCTTCTGGATCACACTCTCAAGCTCCCAAGTCGACTCACCAGGCGAGTGAGGATTCCAAGTAACATGGACTTACTTGATAACCTTATTCTTCAGAACCTTCTCCCTCTGATCCACAATCAACACTGGATGAATCTTGCAAGACAAATCTGGTCGAACTGACAACTCCGAATAATCAATAACATGACTATCATCCCGAACATACTTCCTGAGCTGAGAAGCATCGAAGACGTGATGCACTCCAACAAGAGCTGGCGGCAACGCGAGTCTATAGGCCACCTTGCCTACACGCTCCACCACATCAAATGGACCAATGAATCTAGGGCTCAACTTGCCCCCACCACCAAAACGAATCACAACCTTCCATGGAGACACCTTAAAAAACACATGATCACCAACCTCGAACTCTAACAGTCGCCTGTGCATGTCTGCCCATTTCCTCTGCCTGTCCTGTGCGGCTTGCAAATGCTTTCTGATCTGAGACACTACATCAACAGTCTTTGTGATCAACTCTGGCCCCAAAAGCTTCCTCTCACCAATGTCATCCCAGCACACTGGTAATTTACACTTCCGATCATACAAGACTTCATACGGAGCTGCCTGAAGACTAGCTTGATAGCTATTATTGTATGAAAACTCCACCAAGTGTAGATGATCTTCCCAAGAACCTCCAAAATGAAGCACACAGGACCTCAACATATCCTCCAAGGTCTGAATAGTCCTCTCTGATTGACCATCTGTCTGCGGATGAAATGCAGTACTGAACTTCAGCTTACTCCCAAGATTAGTCTGAAGACTCTCCCAGAATTGAGATCTGAATCTAGTATCTCTATTTGATATAATACTGTCAGGAATACCATGCAATCTCACATTCTCCTGCATATACCTTTCTGCCAGGCTCTCTGTAGACTATCCAACTCTGAAAGGAATGAAGTGAGCACTCTTCGTCAAGCGATCCAGAATCACCCAAATGGCATTGTGACCCTTGAGACTTCTAGGCAAAGCAATCACGAAATCCATAGTGATATTGTCCCACTTCCACTTTGGAATAGAAAGCGGTTGAAGAAGTCCAGCAGTCCTCTGATGTTCTACTTTCACTTGCTGACAAATCAGACACCAAGCAACAAATCTTGCAACATCCCTCTTCATACCATGCTACCAGAAATACAACTTCAAATCCCGATACATCTTCGTACCACCGGGATGAATAGAGTATGGCGAGCAATGAGCTTCTTCAAGTAACTTTTTCCTGACTTCTCCCTTTGGAAGACAAAGACGAGTCCCAAAGCAAAAAGATCCATCCTCATGAATCACCATATCAGTTCGAGAACCAGCTTCAACCTCAGCTCGAAACTCCTGCAATTGCACATCACCAGACTGTGCCTCCTTAATCTGATCTACCAGAGACAACTGCAACTGAAGCACCATACAACTCTGCCCAGAACCAGGCAATACCACATTCAAGTCCAACCTCCTCATAGCTTCCACAAGTTCCTTCTGCTCAGTAAGAACTATAGCAATAGGTCTTCTACTCAAAGCATCATGCACTGAATTAATCTTGCCAGGGTGATACTGCAAACTGGTATCATAATCCGCCATCAATTCCAACCATCGCATTTGCTTCATATTTAGTTCCTTCTGAGTGAACACATACTTGTGGTTAGTAAAGATCTCCACTCGGTCTCCAAGTAAATAATGTCTCCAAAGCTTCAAGGCAAAAATCACAGCAGCAAGCTCCAAATCATGGGTAGGATAATTCTTCTCATGCGGCCTCAATTGCCTAGATGCATAAGCAACAACCTTGCCTCACTGCATCACAACAGCACCCAAACCCCTACCTGAAGCATCACAGTGAATTACGAATCCTCCTGATCCATCCGGTATAGTTAACACATGTGCTGATGTCAACCGATTCTTCAATTCAACAAAGGCTTCTCCACAAGACTCATCCCACACAAACTTTTGATCCTTCCCAGTTAACTTGGTTAACAGCCCTGCAATCTTTGAGAAATCCCGAACAAACTTCCTGTAGTAACCCGCTAGACCAAGAAAACTCCGAACCTCCGAGACAGACTTCGGCATCGGCCAATCCTTAACTGCCGAAATCTTGGACGGATCGACGGAAACACCATCACCAGAAATAATATGGCCCAAGAACGCCACACGATCCAACCAAAACTCACACTTGCTAAGCTTCCCATACAACTGATAATCCCTCAAAGTCTGTAAAACAACCTTCAAGTGCTCAGCATGCTCATCCCGATTATGAGAATAGACTAGAATATCATCAACGAACACCACCACAAACTTGTCCAAGAAGGGAGAGAAAACCCTATTCATCAAGCTCATAAATACAGCTAGAGCATTAGTAACTCCAAAAGCCATCACAAAAAATTCATAGTGCCCATATCTCGTTCGAAAAGCAGTCTTCTATACATCCTCAGGCTTTCACCTAACTTGATGATAACCAGAACGAAGATCCAGCTTCGAAAATACAGAAGCGCCTTCCAGTAGATCAAATAGGTCATCAATCCTTGGCAAGGGATACCTGTTCTTCACTATGACATTATTGAGCTCGCGGTAGTCCATGCACAACCTCCGACTACCAACTTTCTTGTTGACGAACAGAACTGGAGCTCCCCAAGGCGAAACACTTAGCCTGATAAACCCTTTATCCAACAACTCCTGAATCTGCTCTTTTAACTCAGCTAATTCAACAGGAGCCATTCTGTACGGACTTTTAGAGATTGGAGCTGTACCCGGCTGAACATCAATACTGAACACCACTTCACGATCTGGCAGTAATCCCGGTAATTCCTCAGGAAAAACATCCAGAAAATCCTACACAACTAAAGGTGTGACAACATCATCAGCACACACTTCTTCCATAACTCCAACTTCCCGATTGGCCAAATTCTCAACACAAGCAAGCGGCGTTTCACCAGCACAGAATTCAAATTTTTGACATTCTGGCATTCGAAACACTACCTTCTTCTTGCGGCAGTCAATCACAGCATGAGTGACACCATGCCGATCCATCCCCAGAATAACATCAAAGCTAGAATTGCCAATGACAATCAGGTCGGCAACAAAATCCATACCACCAATAACCAAGGGACTCTGCTCACAAATCTGAGAACACACAACAACACCTCCACCTGTAGAAATGTTCCAAGCCACTGGCATAGCGCTGCTAGCCAAAAGATGCAGGTCGACGAAGCGGGAAGAAACAAATGAATAAGTTGCACTAGAATCAAAGAGAGCATGAGCAGGAAAGGAATGAACAAGGATAATGCTTAGCAAGAAGTCAAAGTGAGAACACAATGCAGAAGCAAAACATAAGAAATAGACATGAATGGAAGGTAACATGAACAACAACATGATAGAAGAAAAAATAACAACGGAAAATCAAAATGAAATACAAAATGAAAACAACAAAAGGTATACCTGCAACTGTTGGATCCTGTAGGCGAGACAACAAACACTAGATGGGGGGGGGGGGGTGAATAGTGTTTATAAAAATTAAATTGCGGAATAGAGATTTTTCTTCTGTACAGTCGACTTAAGGAATAAACCAGTCGACTGAATTAACAAAATGAAAAAGTAATTTAAACAAGTCCGTGCAGTCGACTTAGAGTTGGAACAGTCGACTTAACAACCAGAAAACTATCAGAGTATACGAGTCTGACCAGTCGACTTATCAAGTACCCAGTCGACTGTCCAGACAAGTTACACAGTAACAACAACACAAGCTGAGAAAATATAAATGCAAGTTAGAGAGATACAACTACAGAGTGTACACGATGTATCCTGGTTCAGTCCTTCCGACCTACATCCAGTTCCCAAGCAACCCACTTGAGATTTTCACTATTCTTGAAAAAGTTTACAAGAATACCCTACGGCGTTCAGACAACAACCTTGTCTAACCCGTAGTCCTTTCTCTCAACCAGAGAAAGCAACCCACTCTTCCACCAAGAGTGACAAAACTGACTCTACACCCTAGAGTCCTACTCTCCAATCGAGAGGAAAAGAAAACAATAAAACTTGTTTACAATCAACCTATAGCCTTGTTTGTGATTGTGATATAGTACGTGGCTAAATGGTTGACTTCTATATTCAGTCCAAAACGAAATCAAATGTTATACTGGACTGAAGACAGAGAACCAAGTCTTAGTGAGTTGAAAGCTTTTGTCTCTTGAAAAATGTAAAAACTTAAGATCTCAAAGAAATGCTTGGAGTATTAGTATCTTTAACAGTGGATTCTAACCTCTATTTATAGAGATAGATTCACTGGACGTTGGGAATCAGTTGTTCAACTGTCAACCAACGGATCTAAAAAAGATTTGAATTTGAAAAATGATTTTAAAAACAGAAAACTGTCAAACGCACTTGAACAGTCGACTGGGTTGCCATGATGAGTCGACTGGTCAGAGTTTGAATAAGATTAGGCAGTTTTGTACCAACTCAGTCGACTGGAGCAAGTAGCAGTCGACTGGTACGCAACAGCTGATCTAGTTCAAGCTGTTTTGACTTTTGGTTTTGAAAAATCACACATTTAAAAGAGTTATATGTGAGTGTATGTGTGTGTGAGAAGGCTGTACATCATTCTAAGACTCAAATAAAGCAAAATATTACATTTGTTTACAAGACATAAAAATATATGACACTTTAAGCATAGGTCTTGTCTTGAGTCTTGAGTGAAGCCATTGTCTTTATCCAGAGCGTGTGTTTGTTCATTTGTTCAGCTGTATAGTAATGGGGCTTTTGTGTTTTCAACCTGCAATTATATAGTATAGCACAGATACATGTTGCAGTGTGTTGTAATCATCAAAATCAAGAATCAACAGCAACAACGCCCAAAGCAGTCTTAGCATCCTACGTAGTCAAGTTGTAAACCTGACCACGACCCGCAGGAAGATTACCCCGAGGAGCAGATCTCCTCTGCTCAAATACCTGCCTCTGCGGGGGAAGTGGTCCACCCTGACCACGAACAAGTGCTCCCTGCGGAGCGTAACCTCCAACTGGTGCAAGAGGTCGGGCTTTAGGGCAATCACGAACCATGTGGTCCACTCCTCCACATGCAGGGCACTGGCGGTTGGCTACCCTGTAGTCTTTGCGCATATGACCCACCTTGTGACAGTAATCAAAAATCGAAACCAACCTTGGAGCGACAGGTGGGTAACGCAATGCCCTGACAGGAAGGGGCAGAGCTGGCCTCCTAATAGGCCCAACAGAATATCTAGCCACAACAGATGCTGACTAGCACGCTTCCTTGAACTAGTCTGTTCCTGAATCCTTGTAGCATCTAGGATATCAGCATAAGAGCGAAGTCGCAAGGCAGCAATATGGTCCTGTATCTCAATGTCCAAGCTTGATAGGAAACGACAACCTCTATCTTCGTCATTTGCCACCATGGAAGTAGCAAAATGACTCAGTCGGGCAAACTCTGCAGCGTACTCATCCACGGTACGATTTCCCTGATTCAAGACAGTACTTTAGTTTAATATTGATACTTTATGAAATAAAAACGAAAAGCATAAATAAACAATATCTGACAAACCTGGGTTAAAGAAACAAACTGTCGTTCTATCTCATTCTTGGTGACATTAGGGAAGAACTTTGTGAGGAAGCTCTTTGAAAAGGCGGCCTAAGGAATGGGTCGGCCCAAATGTTCAGCCTCAGTCTGCCACCAAATGTGGGCAAGGTCAACAAGCTGGATGCTCACAACATCCACACGATCCACATCTGCAATACATGCTGCGATCAACAACCGCTCAGTCCTGATAAGCCATTGCTCGGCTACAAGTGGACCTTCAGTACCCGAGAACTCATCCGGGTGAAGCCTCATGAAATCCGTTACATTACCAGGCCTTGGTGGTAGCACAACGGAGGCAGCCACAACGGGTTCCCTATTGGCAGTTTCATAAGCCATTCTCAATTGCTCATTATGTTCCCGCTGCATCTGCATCACCAGCTCATTGTGCTCACGTTGCATTTGCATCAACTGCACAATAGTGGGTGCATCAGACTGGTCATCCTCAGTACGGGAAGAAGAAGCACCTTTTCTAGCCATAGTCTATAATAGATGATCAAATGGTTAGCATCCAGATCATAAGTTGGATATCAATTGTTCATGCGATCACTGTATTACTCATATTGTTGAGTCAAACCGATATGATTCCAAATCTGATTAATATATCAATCAAAGATAAACTTCCTTTTATTATTCACGTTTGACTGATATATTATCCAAACCCGGGCTCTGATACCACTAAAAACCTTGTCACGCCTTGCTTCCCAAAAATACGGAATACGAGCACATGACATTGGTCCAGCGAATGACTAACGTCACCCATAAGCTGTTTAATTGATCACCTCAACAATATAATCAATACAGAACAAATGTGCAGGCATTTGTAATAATCTCATGAACAATAACGCTTGGAATGAAGCAATAAAATATCCAAATATAATAATAATAATCCAATATCTGGAAATAATATTAAAATCCGGGACATAAGCCCGAAACAATAATAATCCAATCCAAGAAAATAAATACAAGTTTCAATACATTAAGTTTATTAAAGCAATAAGTAATTTAAAAGCAGTAGTCTTCAGAATGTCTGTTCTCCAATTCCAGCAGACAATTCTCATTCATTACCTGTATACACTTCATCTAAAAAGAGGAAAAAAATTGTCCTTAGAGCAAGTCATGGACAGCAAGTAGAGGAAACATGAAATAATGGAATAACGCTATAACAATGAATTAATGGATCAATAGGAATCAATAACATAGCACGATGATAATAATCAATAACATGGTAATTAATGCAACAGTGTAACAATGATTCAATATTCGGTAACGGTAATCAACAATTAATATCAATATCACTTAAAAAATATTGGATACAAATAGGAACAATGATAAACAATATACAATGTCGGTGATGTGTCAATCCTTATGTCTATTATTCATTTTAACTCCTAACTAATGCACGTACTACTGTGTCCCATATGTGCCGTACCACAGGTTCGATGCATACAATCAATTTCGTTTAGACTCAAGTGGTGCACTCGGTAGATCATTTACTTGGCAACGGTAACGGTAAACACTATTCACCACTCGGTGTATGAAACGGTCATCGGCAATGATACGATACACGATAGATTGGGTTACTGCCATAACCACAATCACACGATAAAATGGTAGCTGGAACGGTAATTAGGGAAACACAGGCCCCTCCTCCAAATACAGTCACTACTTTGTTCACTACTCAAATCTCCCTTTAAATCCCGACTTATTAATTATTTATCAATGCAACAACACAATATGCAATTAATGGATATTTCGACGAACGATAGTATCAATAGGGAAACAGTAGGTTGATAACATGGATAGGATGGTTATAATAGTGACAATAACTCAATAGGAACATGCAATGCAACATACATTCATTAATTCATGCAATAGTATAACAAAGGAATTATTAATTCATTAAAAAGAGGAATAAAAAATTCTGGACAGCAAGCGCAACTTGTACAAAAATGCAGTTTACTACTGACTCAGAAATCAAAAGTTGAATCCGTCAGAAAATCTGGAAACTAGATTTCCATATGGTTCCAACGCACACTTAAAGTTCAAATTCCAACAATAGCAGCTAGGTCAAACACATGTTTCTTTACAGGTTTCATGTTCACGCAGAATTTCGACATCTTGTTGTTTTAATTTTTGAATCAGCAAAAAATCAATATTAAATTTAGTAAAAAATTATAATCTAGACTCCTAAACATGTTAAGCAACAATTTGAAAATTTTCTTAGTAAAAATTTATCATTTGATCAGCTTTTTTACTGTTTGAACATGAAGGGTACGAGAATCTGAAAATCTGAAATGTAAAAACACAGCTGTAGTAAAACGGGCATAACTTTTGCTACAAAATTTGGAATTCGAAAATTCTGGATATTATTGGCAACTAGACACTTGGGGATACATTTCATATTCAGAAAGTATTTCATTTTAAGGTTATTTACTGGTTCGAAAATAGCGATCAAAGTTCAGGTCAGCATGCATGTATAGTTCTTAGGGTATTTTTCTTGAAAATAAATTAATCAAACATGATGGGTATTGATTCTTTTGTCAATAAATTATGTAATCAGCATGATGGCTGTCAAAACATGATATATAAAAATTAGAACACATGCATATACAAGTCTAACATCATTCAATCATCAAACGATCAAACAATATACAACCTAACAATTGTCTCTAGAATAATTTATTTGTATCGTGAATATTTGTATAACCCTAATATCCATACTATATAATGTATGCAAGATTCAATATTTTTGGAGTCAAATTGGCACGATTTCAAGAGTATTGGGGTTAGCTCGTGTAAACCCTCAATAAACCCAACGAAAGAGATAAACAAAGGATAATACGATAACAAAGAGACTTACTTGCAAGAATTTCAATGAAACTTGAATTTGATACAATTAACAATTCAAGAGGATGGTGACTTTCCTGTTAATTGGTTAAAATGAATATCAAGAATAACGGGATAGGAATCCCGTAGTAACAAACTCACGAACTAGTAAATCCCCAAAACAGCACATGCAGAATACGTGCAATCAAGTTCAAAAGCAATAACAGCACACAAAAGAGACAACAACAGCAAGAATCAACAGGACAGCAGCAACTCCAGCAATGGCCAGGGCCAAGGGCGGCGTCGGGGACCAGATGGTGGTGTGACGTGGCGGGTGGCATCGAGCGACAACAGAGGGTGGCGCTAGGGCGTCGCCGGCGATCGAAACAAAGGAGAGGAAGGAGGCTTTGGTCTGTTGTCTATAATGTCGAGGTCAGAGAAGGAGGAGGTCGGGGGGTTTATTTGGTGGCACAGAGAGGCGGCACCGACTGGAAAGGAGGTAGAGACGGGATGGCGGGTCGCCGAAGGAAGGGGTAGCCAGAGTTTGGCCGGGGAAGGTGATCGGGAAGTGGGTTTGGGGAAATCTGGTGGGAAAACAGAGATAGCAGAGAGAGAGAACGGAAGGAGAGAGAGAGGGCGGCTAGGGTTTTGATTTGTGTGCAAAATTAGGGTTTGCATTAAAGTTGTATTTATAGGGTACAATTAGGGTTCAATAATAGCGGTTTTGGGTCAAGAATTCATCAAATTGGGTTTTAGGGTTCAATTGGGAGGTAGATCAAAACAACAGGGTTCGAATAAAAAAATACCCAAAATCAATTAAAAGATAATAAGCTCAACAAGAAAAACTCTAACAAGAAGAACAGTAAATTTTCAAGAAATTCTTAATTGAAAATAATTGAGAACGAAAGAAAATAGGGTTTTTATTCAATTGCAATTAAAAAGAAATACAAAAGGGAAAATTTGAAAATTACAGAAATGGTAGTTACATTTCCTATCCTTGTCATGTTTAGCTGTCCCTGGTTTTGTACATTCATGTCTGTTTTGCACTTCCATGATTACATGATTCATGAGCTTGTTTACCTGTTTATATGATTACCTGACTGCATTCTTCCCTATAGGAAGGTGTACTCAGAAGGGGACTCGTGTTTCCCACATGTTGCATGAATACATGATTACATGATTCATGAGCCTATTTACCTGTTGATATGATTACCTGACTGCATTCTTCCCAATAGGAATGTGTACTCGTAAGAGGGTCCGTGTTTCCTACCTGTTTGCATGAATACATGATTACATGATTCGTGAGCATGTTTACCTGTTTACTTGATGCCTGAGTATACGACCATATAAAATCCACTACTAAATCTAAACGCAACTTGTTTGTATGCAACAACCATGCAGTATGGGACGCATGAGTGATTCATTAGATGAGATTAAATAAAAGATTTGATAAAAATATGTTTCACCAGCATATTCCTGTCACCTGTTTCACATGTTTATCTAATATCTGTTACAAGTTTATAAGTTTACATGTTACCTGTTACCTGTTACCTGTTGCCTGTTACTTGTTACCTGTTACTTGTTATCTGTTACCTGTTACCTGTTACTAGTTCACATGACTCCCGTTACAAGTTTGCATGACTTTCATTTATATGTCATATTTCTTGTTACATTATTCCTCGTTCCCGATTAGTTATATTTTGAGTTATGTTGCAGTTGTTACCTGCATTACCTTGATTATGATATATTACATTTGCATCGCTAGTTCTAGTTTTCCTGCTTGTTAGTCTTTGTTTCTTTCTTGTTATACATGTTGTTTCTCGTTATCATGGTTGTTCCGTATTTGAATTACCAGTGCTTTTGTTTTCCTACATATCTTATCTCTTATTCATATTTTGCTTGTACTACTTGTGACCCGCAACTTGCTCTAATGGGTACTCCACCTATCTTTCTTTGAGTTATGTTATACAGGTACAGATGATGGATTACTAAAAGAACTCATCGAGCTGTTATTGCATTGCATATTTTCTGGCTATTTGGTAAGTTCTTGTATGTCAGATATTGGTTATTGTATTAATTTCTCGTTTATGTGATTATTATTGCATTGTTGAGTTTACTTGCATTGTACAACTTATGGATGATATGAGTTGGCATAGTTATATCATTCGCTAGGCCTCAGTTACGTGCCTATGTTCCCGTATTATGGGAAGCAGGGCATGACAGGTTTTTAGTGGTATTAGAGCCCGGGTTTGGCTAATTTGTTAGTCATATTTGGCTAATATGTTAGTTAGGTTTTGGTGCTAGCCAGGTTAGGCCCTAACAGGTTCGACTCTAATTATGTTGGAGTTCAATCAGGTTAACTCAACTATATGCACATCACATTGATCACATGAACATGTTGTAATACCCTGATTTTTCAATTAATGAAAAATTATTTATTTTGCACGTAGTGTGCACGTGCAATATTTTGTTTGGATTATTTTATCATGATGTATGTATTTAAATATAATTTTCTCAAATTATTTTAGTACAAAAAGCCTTTCTTTAAAGCCTTATTTTAATTTAATGAAAAGCCCTTTTCTTAAAAAGCCCAAATGTATTTTATTTTATTTATTTATTTTATAAACTATTTTGGCCCAAAAAGAAAGCCCATGAATTAATCCATTTTAATTAAACTTGTCATGTAGAAGACTAATTTATCATTATTTTATTTTTGTACAAATTAAAATGTACAAATTTGGCCTAGTTGCATGCACGTGCACTACACGTACACGTGCATTGCACACTTTATTCTTGGCCGGGTTTCAATCTTTTTGGAGGGATTTTTGATTTTTGGGTATGGTGATCATGGGGGGTAGTTTCATGGAAGTGGGTAGTTCTTCTAACTCCTACTTTGATCTAGTCCCTCCATCCTACAACCACCAAAACAATCTTGGCCCTCCATCTCACTCATTTCCTAGTATAAATACCCCCCCTTCTCATGGCTAATTTTTCATATGCAAAGTATAATTTCTAAGTTATAACATTGTAATAGTGAGAGTTATAAAAGATAAGAGAGTTGTGTGTGTTGTTGTTGCTTGGAGTGGCCGGCATCACAAGGAGGGGAAGCTTTCGGCTAGGGCTAGAGAAGCATTCGGTGGTGGCTTGGAAGCTTGGAGTTGTGCACACTTTTGGCTAGGAGGAGGTGTTCTCATCTACAAGGACTTGGTTGCTTTTGTTTGGGTTTTTCTCTCCAATTAAGGTGGGTAAAACATTTCATATTTCTAATATAGATCCATGCTAAGTTTCAACCATCAAAGATGCATGAAAAATATTAATAAGAGCCCACTTGAATTGAGTAGTTAGCATGTGAATTGATTGAAATGTGGTGATTAACTTATATGGCTTTAGTGTTAAAATTAAATTGTGTGTAGATTGCTCCATATTTATTAATATGAAGTTATGATGGGGATTAAATTTAATTGAGAATGTTGTTAGGATTAGAGACATAATGCATGCTTGTTAATTGTGAAATTGAGACATAGAACTTATTAAGAAAGAGTACACCTTATTTTGAAGAAAAATGAAATACTTGTATGTTGAGATGTGATTTGTATAATCGATGAATGAGTATACTTCATTATGACATAGGTTGATTAATGAAAGTACTACTCATAAAATTAGTAGTTAATTTGTGATGAATAGACCTTTATGTTGATATGAATATGGACTATTGAAATCATATGTGCTGGTTGAATTAAGAACTAATATCAGTAAATTATCACCATGAAATTATTGAATAAAAAGACTAGTAGATTAATTATATGGCAATGTCGAAAATACAATATATTGTAGTTTAATAAATAACTCTTGGATTTTGTGTGTAAAAAATACATTTCATTAGTACCAAAAAATTATATTTTTTACTGGTATGAACTTTATACAAATGGGGATTAATCTGGAAGTTTTAGAAAAGTTTTACCAAAGCAATAAGAAACTATGGTTATTTGAATATCGAGTTGTTTTTAAAGCAGTGTGAATATAATACAAATCGATTTTTAATTGGGTTAGTGACAACCCGAGCCAGTGGCTCAGGTGGTCTTGGACTGCGGTTGCTTCTCTGGTTTGCACAGTTCGAATCCCAGTATTCACACCCTTTTTGTTTAAATTCTCAAAAACTAGTTAACAGCGAACCGAGAGTATTTATTACTCTCAGTCGCTCTTATATCATGTTCGGCGACCGGCCTAGCAGTCGGGGCTCTGTGCTGTCACGGTGCTGTGCCTGGTTCGATTCTTGGGTTCGGCATATAGGAAAAAATATTTTTTTTGGGAGTTTTTGAAGTCCAAAAATTATGAAATAAATATGGTAATTCTCATAAAAATACAAGGAATTTTATAAGAGTAAATTGGGTATTATTTGAATGAAATACAATATGGTTTGTGAATAAAAGGCATAATTAGAGCTTTGGTTATAAGATATATACTTATGGAATTTATAACTTATAAAGATTAAGTGAAATAGGCTATTATAAAGTAATTGGAAAAAGTACTTTGTTGTGTAACATGATATTATTTATCCTCACTCATGAATATTGTGCAAAATGTGAAGTATGGATGTGACTAGTGATATTATGAAGTTGCTTGAATTCATGTATGATTATGAAATTAAAATCATGATGTATGAAAGGGAAAAAGAAATTGTTGGCTATACATATGAACTTTGTGAGTTAAAAGTATTCATTATGGACTTGTGAATAAAGTGTAATCATGAATTGAAAGAGAATATACATGTGAGTTTGAGAACTCGACATGGAAATTGTTATGAGTTGAAGATTGTGAAATGAAATTTGAAATAGAGTAGCTAAGTCTCCCCGGCATTGAGAAAAATGAATTGAGATGAAATTAGACCAAGGTTGGTCATGATGAAACAAATGAATAAGTCCGGTTGATGGAGAGGCTAACTCTAGAGATTATTTTGTTCATGATTTTTAAATAAAACTAAGGACTAGTACATAGTAGAGATGTGATGAAAGTAGAAGAAAAACATGAGTATGGGGGCCAACGGATAGCGGTGTGAGAGCGATCCACAGGCTGCCTGCTTGATGCGTCAAGACATGGCGTGGGCGCTACTCCGGAATTATCGTCCCGGTGGCGATGCTCGTGGGATGTTCGAGTGGCTATGGGTGGTACCATTGTTCCATGGCGGAGGCTGAATTGTCCATAGGTTGCCTGCTCGATGCGTCGTGATAGTGCGTGGGATTCCCCTCCAGGCTGCCTGGACATGGGCTCATAGATCATAGGACATCTAAGACACTACCGTAGTTACAGTAGTAGTTTAAGACATAACGGGGGATTGAACCCTATCAAGATGAAGAACGAATAAGGGCTTGCCCTCGGACCTATGTAGTATGGGATGCATAGAATCCGAACAAGTGCGCATTAGTGTCATGTAACATAATAAACTGCATTAAGGACTAAGTGCACAATCACAACACGACATCAATAGGGTAGTCCCTTTAGTTTGAATGTGACAAGTTTGTGTTTGCTAAATATGAAAAGTTAAGTTATACTATTTTCGGCATAGAGAGGATGGCCGTGTATAATGTTCGTCGGTTGAATAAACTGACGTACCCACAGTCTGACATGCAGGTAAAAGACTTATTAAAGATTAAAGAAGAATGGATGCTTAAAGATCGTATCATGTTGTTGTACTTTATTTCAATTGTTGTAAAATTTACTTCCGCTGTGCAAAAGAAAGATGTAATTATGATGTAATATCTGATGTATGATGAAAAGTTTTAATTTCCCTGTAAAATTGTACTAAAGAAAGTGAAAAGATCCTGTAGAACATCTCGAATTCAGTGTATTTGGGATTCGGGGCGTTACAGAGTGGTATCAGAGCCACGCTTTCTACACTTTCATACTTGTACAAATTTATAGGGAACGACACCCTAGTAGTGGACATTAGAGTGTGTGTTTGAGTCTAGAGATTTAAATGTAAGTGACTTACATTTGTGTTGCTCTAAGATTTATGCTTCTTCCTCTCTATTTCTAAGATGGCTGATCACTTCGACCCTGCTGGAGGCGACGACTGGCATATCATTGAGGAAGAGTACCATCCTGGACAGGCAGATTCCGAGGACGAGTACTATCCTCGGCAAGCTGATTCTGACGGTGAAGAATGGCCTGAATCCCGAGAGATCACCCCACCTCCGAATTCATCTGATGATTCTTCTTCTGACGAAGAAGAAGTACCAGTTCCAAGTGGTCTTGTGGCTTCTCTTCAGAGGCAAGTGGAAACCCTGAAGGAGAGAGTTGGATTGTTGGAGGCTCAGCTGGAGAAGCGGAAGGCCGACTATTCTGTTCTTAGCCATCGGATTTGGGAACTTGAGAAGAAAAAGAACCTAACTGATGTGCTGAAGGATGAGGTTGATGAACTGCGGGAAGAACTTCGAGCAGCAAAGAGGACCCGTAGGAGTTAGACTGTCTTAGCTTCTGTTATTTTTCCATTCTGATGTCAAAACTGTTTTTAATTCGAATGTATAAACTTTGGAATTCAATGAAATGGAAATATTGACTTGAAAGTTCATGTCTTATACTTCGAATTCAATAGATCTTTTGCATCAGAATATGGAATGAAAGCTGTTGTATTATTCGATATTGGATCCTCTCATACATTTGTGTCTCCAAAATTGCTAAAGTGTTGGGAGTTGAACCGAAGATTTTCCCAGGCAAGATCTTATCAGTAGCTACTCCGTCAGGGAAAAACTTTAACCACTGATCGGTATTATGCTGATTACGAGATTGTGATTGGGGATAGAATCTTTGGCATTGATCTGATCGAGCTGACTATCTTGGGAGTCGATGTTATCATTGGCATTGATTGGATGTCGGTGGACAGTGCAAGCATCGAGTGTAAAACCAAGACGGTGACAGTGAAGGCTCCAGGAGGACCTGAAGTCACGTTCCAAGGGAAGCAGAAGTGTTCTAAGCTGGTGGCAACTATCCGCAAGGAAGAGACTCCTGTGGAAGTGCAAGGGATTCCTGTGGTTCGGGACTATCCGACTGTGTTCTTGGAAGATTTTCCTGGGTTACCCCCGCATCGTGATGTAGAGTTCAGCATCACTGTTCAACCGGGAAGTGCACCCATTTCTAAGGCACCGTAAAGGATGGCTCCAGTGGAACAGGATGAGGTGAAACGGCAGATTGAGGAACTGTTGGGAAAGGGCTTTATTCAACCTAGTGCGTCACCTTGGGGAGCACCAGTGCTTTTGGTAAAGAAGAAGGATGGATCGATGAGGATGTGCATCGATTACCGGGAGCTAAATAAGGTCACTGTTCAGAATAAGTATCCGATTCCTCGAATTGATGACTTGTTCGATCGTCTACAAGGAGCAGCTGTATTCTCCAAAATAGATCTTCGATCGGGTTACCACCAAGTTCGAGTGAAAGCTGAAGATGTGCACAAAATTGCGTTTAGAACTCGGCATGGGCATTATGAATTCTTAGTTATGCCATTCGGAGTGACGAATGCACCTGCAATCTTCATGGACTTGATGAACAGAGTTCTGAGGCCGTTTATCGATTCTTTCGTCGTGGTGTTTATCGACGATATCCTCGTGTACTCCAAGTCTGAGGAGGAGCACACTGAGCATCTGGCAGCAGTTTTGCAGAAGCTGGAAGAGCAGCAGTTGTATGCCAAGTTATCCAAGTGTGATTTCTGGAAATCTGAAGTGGCATTCCTAGGTCACATCCTTTCTAAGGAGGGAGTGGCAACTGATCCTCAGAAGATAGAGGCAGTGAGAGATTGGGCAAGGCCTACTACAGTGAAGGAAGTCAGAAGTTTCCTTGGGATGACTGGATATTATCGGAGATTCATTCAAGGTTATGCTCAGATAGCTGTACCGCTTACAGGGCTGACCAAGAAGAATGTGAGCTTCAAGTGGACTGAGCAATGTGAGGCGAGTTTTCAGGAGTTGAAAGATAGGCTGACTACTGCACCTATCTTGGCTTTGCCTAGAGCTGGTGTTGAGTATGATGTTTATAGCGATGCTTCACATCGGGGGCTTGGTTGTGTCTTAATGCAAGAAGGAAGAGTAATCGCTTATGGGTCTAGGCAACTACGACCGCATGAGAAAAATTACCCGACTCATGATCTGGAGTTGGCTGCGATTATCTTTGCCCTGAAGCAATGGAGGCACTACGTGTATGGTGAGAAGTTGAATATGTACACGGATCACAAGAGCTTGAAGTATATATATCAGCAGAGGGATCTCAATCTGAGGCAGCGAAGATGGTTGGAAGTGCTCGAGGATATGCGACCTGAGATCAAGTATCATCCTGGAAAAGCTAATGTTGTGGCTGATGCACTTAGTCGCAAGAGCAGTTTGGCCAGTTTGATTACAACTCAGAGGCATCTGATTGAGGAGCTGGATCGAGCAGGTATTGAGGTTGTCTTGCAAGGATTGGGAGCATCTTTGGCTCAGTTGAGGCTTCAGCCTACTTTGAATGCCAGGATCATTGCAAGTCAGGAAGTTGATGCTGATATTTTGGAGATGAAGGAGCAGGTCAGTGCTGGCAGGTTGCCCGGATTTCAAATCAGGGATGGAGTGCTGTGGTTCGGAGATAGGCTGTGCGTTCCAAATCAGGCGGACCTGAAAGAGAGTATTCTTCAGGAGGCGCATGCTACTCTTCTGTCCGTACATCCTGGGAGTACTAAGATGTACAAGGACATCAAACAGCATTTCTGGTGTTCAGGTTTGAAGCGGGATGTGGCTGAATTTGTCGCGAAGTGTGAGGTTTGTCAGCAAGTCAAAGCCGAAAATCAGAGACCCGGAGGTCTATTACAGCCGTTACCTATTCCGGAATGGAAGTGGGATAACATCAGTATGGATTTCATCACGGGATTGCTTAAGAGTTCTAAAGGCAATGATGCTATTTGGGTTATAGTCGATCGACTTACCAAGTCCTCTCACTTTTAGGCGATGAAACTCACTGCTTCGATGGACAAGTTGGCTGAGATGTATGTTGGTGAGATTGTCCGACTTCATGGCGTTCCTTCGACTATTGTGTCTGATCGAGATGCGCGGTTTACTTCGCATTTTTGGAGGAGTCTTCAGCAAGCTTTGGGTACCAAGACAGATTTCAGCACTGCTTTTCATCCGCAAATCGATGGGCAGACCGAGAGAGTCAACCGTATTCTTGAGGATATGCTTCGGTGTTGTATACTAGACTTTGGAGGCAGTTGGGAAAGGCATTTACCTTTGGTGGAGTTTGCCTACAACAACAGTTTTCAGGCTAGCATTGGGATGGTGCCGTACGAAGCACTGTATGGCAGGAAGTGCAGGACTCCTGTTTGTTGGTATGAAGTAGGGGAGCGTCAGTTGTTTGGTCCTGAGCTTGTGCAACTGACTTCTGAGAAGATTGATCTGATCAGGAAAAGGTTGGTGGAAGCTCAGAGCAGGCAGAAAAGCTATGCAGACAACCGGAGAAGGGACCTTGAGTTTGAGGTTGGTGACTTCGTCTTTCTGAAGGTATCGCCCAGTAAAGGTGTGGTTCGTTTTGGCAAAGGCGGGAAGTTAGCCCCGAGGTTTATAGGCCCGTATAAGATATTGAAAAGGATCGGGAAAACTGCTTACCGGCTTGAATTACCGGAAGAGTTGTCTCAGGTGCACAATGTCTTTCATGTGTCTATGCTGAGAGGTTATATTCCGGACCCGAGTCATCATTTGCCTGAAGTGCCGGAAGGTTTGCAGTTGGACCTGAATTACATCGAGTCTCCTGTTGAGATTGTTGATCGTCGAGAGAAAGTCTTGAGGAATAAGACGATACCGATGGTCAAGGTAGTCTGGAGAAACCACTTGGTTGAAGAGGCTACTTGGGAATCTGAGGAGAGGATGTTGAAGGACTATCCTGAGCTTTTTGCTTGATTGTATTTTGTATCTTCTGTTCTGAGGAGAATCACAGATCACATCCCGCCTCGGAGCCGTAGGTGGGTATGGCGAGGCTCTCGGTGCCGGGGTTGGGACTGTCCTCCTGATTGGCCCTCCAGTAGGCCTAGCAGCAGTAGGGTGTGAGGCAGACTGCTTGATGGCACGCTTCCGTTTGCTTGTCTGTTCCTGGCTCCTGGCAGCTTCTAAGATATCGGGGTAGGAACGAAGCCTCAAAGCAGCCAAGCGATCCTGAATGTCGATATCCAAGCCCAGTAAGAAGCGACGGCCTTTGGCCTCATCATCAGCCACCATAGTCGTGGCAAAGCGGCTCAAACGAGTAAACTCCGCGACATACTCGTCCACGGTCCGATCTCCCTGGTTCAAGATAGTGTCTTAGTCAAACACCAATATATCATAAATTGACAATGAAATCTTGCATATAAAACACTATTCGACGAACCTGGGTGAGTGCAACAAACTGCCGCTCCATCTCGTTCCTGATGACATCAGGGAAAAACTTGGTAAGGAAGCTCTCCCTGAAAACGGCCCAGGCGACGGGGCGCTCAAGTCTCTCCATCTCAGATCGCCACCAGATATGGGCAAGATCCACCAGCTGGATGTTTATGACATCCACTCGGTCCACGTCAGCTATCCTGGCAGCGAACAACAACTGCTCAGTCCTGATGAGCCACTGCTCAGCCTCCAGTGGACCTTCAGCTCCTGTAAACTTGTCGGGATGTAGCCTAAT
Organism: Hemerocallis citrina; assembly: GCA_017893485.1. Taxonomy (NCBI): domain Eukaryota; kingdom Viridiplantae; phylum Streptophyta; class Magnoliopsida; order Asparagales; family Asphodelaceae; genus Hemerocallis; species Hemerocallis citrina. Next base: position 386,968,583 of record CM030358.1, on the reverse strand, counting down.
GAAATCGGCTACATTACCCGGTCTAGGTGGCAATCCCCCGGGTGCAGGTGCAAGCGGCTCTCTGTTGGCAGCTCCTAAGGCTGCCATCATAATCTCGGCATGGTCTCGCTGCATCTGCATCATCTGCTGCGCGAGACGCTCATTTTGCTCTTGTTGCATCTGCAACAGCTGCGCAATGGCGGGCTGATCTGCCTGATCACCTCCAGTCTGGGAAGACGAAGCGTTCTTTCGAGCCATATCCTGCAAAACCCAAGACAATTAGGATCCAGATCAGGTTGATAATAAAATTTTTCATGCAATTTCATGGCCTGTCAAATGCTGAGTTAACCCTGACTGAGTCAGGCCTGTCTAATGTATTAGTTAACCAATACATTAGCCAAAAACCTGGCTCTGATACCACTAAAAACCTTGTCACGCCCCGCTTTCCCAAAATACGGAATACGAGTGCATGACGAAGCCCAGCGAATGATCTTAACATCATTCATAAGCTGTAGGATCGACTCAGCATCACAACAAGTATATAACAAGAGAGATATATAAAACCAAGCATGCATGAATACTTTATTAGCAACATAATCAACTGAAATATGATAAAACATCCAAGTAGTTTCAAGTCTGAATCAAGGTAAACTCGGGAACATCAGCCCGTTACAAGTTCTCAAAACTCAAGAAATAATAATAATCCAAAATAAACAAATAATGCAAGAATTAAATGTTCTATTCAGGTCCTTCTCCACATGGAAACTAGAACCTTTGCTCAGCAATTCCCACAGGCAGCACGTCTCCAAAGTCTGTTTAGTAAACATAAACAGGGAAAACAAAGGGGAAACAAGAGAAAATGCCCTTAGTGCAAGCTAGGGCCACAAATAGTGAAAGCAAGTACAAGTAAGGAAAAGACAAGAGTTGGAATCAAGAATAAACAGAGTTATAAGGAGTAGTAGGCAAATTCAAAGACTAACTAGCAAGAGGGAAAATCTTAATAACTAGGTTGGATAACATCTGCTAGTTGTGAAACACATGTCAGGTACACCTATAAGGGTATTTAATATCAAGCGACAACCTCAAGTCTAGTGTCATATGTTATTTCAAATGTCAGGTCTCAAATGTCAAGTCCAAGTATCAAGTTCCAGGCTTTAAGTCTCAGGTATCATGTTTCATGTATCATATCATCAAGTATCAAGTGACAGGTGTCAAGTTCAAGTCTTGTAGTTATTACTCTCTAGGTAGCACGACATGCATCCATTTTACTACATGGTTGCTACAGTCAAATCAATTGCGCTTAGACCTAGTAATGGAGTCTATAGGGCGGTGTACTCAGGCATCAAACAAGCAGGTGATCAACCATGGGCTCTAGAGGTGGCCCCCGTAGGCTCTAGAGGTGGCCCCCGTCACCCATGACGTGGCACTTAGTTCTACGTGGCACTTAGTTCCATGTGATCTCAAGTATATATCATGTAATCATATAATGGGCTCTAGAGGTGGCCCCCGTAGGCTCTAGAGGTGGCCCCCATCACCCATGACGTGGCACTTAGTTTCATTTAACATACAACTTGGGAAACACGGGCCCCCTTCCGAGTACACTTACCTATGTTGTCCACTCTATAGTCTTTCCCTCAAACCCCGGCTTGTTACATTTGTTCAGGCAGATTTTGTGTTCTTGTATTTATACAGGTGAAACAGGGTTGAAATAATATAATTTAATTCTAAGAAAAATTGGAGATGTCCTATAGGGTGTCCAGCAACTACATATAAAATTTGGAGTCAAACGCTCGTTGTTTACACCGCTGAAATAATTTGTAAAGTAAATAATTACAGCAGTTTTGCAAAACTGCGTCTACTGACACAGCTGCAGTATAACTGCCATAGCTCCTAGACCGTAGCTCCAAATTCGATCAACTTGGAGTCTATCGATATCTACACATCCGGATCTACATTTTATATTCAGGCCTCGGGCCCAAATTCCAATGATAAAAGGGTCGAAACCGCAAAAGGAAATCCAGACAGCAACACTCAGAATTTATTTACTAATGTAGGTTCCATGGAAATATGTAATTTGGTGTCTAAAATTATCAAGTAGCATAAATACATATTCATGGATGTCAAAACAGCAACTAATATATATTTTCCAAGTCATAATAGTCGCAATTTCGTCAAAATACTAAATTCATATGCGTCTACAAATTTTAGGGGTCCTTAATTCATATGTCCATATGATTCATGTGTTCAAGGGGATAAAAGAGTCCAATTGATTATTATTTAATACGAGGAAGTTTTGTGACTCTTAGATTTGTGGGTTGAAGGTTCAGAATTGATTTACAAATGATATTTCAAAGGGAGTCACAATCTAACTATATGTGGTATTTTCAAGAAAACTTGTACTAGAGCAATAAAATGTACAAGGTGAATACTTGCCTTAATCGACGATTATAAACTTCGCTTGTTGAAGCAATTAGAGGAGAAAAATCCCCGAAGATGTCCTCGAAAAGCGCGTGCAAAAATTGATCGGAGATCACGTTTTCCCCGCACACAGGATCGGCCCGAACAGCAAACAGCAAGTGAGATCGGCTGCGGGTAGAACACGGAACAGCAGAACGATCCAATCAGATCTCTCCTGTGCACCGGATCCAATCCCAGAACAGCGAACACGGGATCAGGATCTGCTGCGGAACGAACACAGGACACCGATCAAGCGCACGGATCTTGAAGAGATCGGACGGCTGTGATTCGCTCCCGCCTAAATCCTCTTCTTCGTTCGACTGAGTAGAGCGCGAGGGAGAGAGGTAATGGCGTGGTGCTCCGTTGGCGGCGACTGCAGTAGCGACGGAGCGACGTCGATGAAGTTTGTGAGGTGGTGGTGCTGAGGGGGTCGACGAGGCGATGGGGGGGTCGAGGCGGCGAGGCGTTCGAAGGTTGAGGGAGACAGGGGGTTCGTAGTGTTGGGTTCGATGGCGAAGGCGGAGGACGATGGCGGTGGTCTGGTGGTGGTGTGAAGACGAGAGGGAGACGAGGCGGATCGGATGGGTTAAAGGCGATGCGAAGGATACGGAGAAGGGAACGGGGTGATTAGCGGCGGTAGGGAATTAGGGTTAAACAGTAGAGAGGTAATTAGGGTTAGGGTAGGGTTTTATATACTAGGTTAGCGGGTTTGCGGGTTTGAGAGTTTAGGGGATCCGATTCAAAAAGGGCCCAACAGAAGAAATGGTCAAGGAGCACAATAATGGGGATTAGAGAGATAAACGAGAATAATCGGTCTATTTCTCATGAAGAACGGTGCAAGATGGCACACAGTCGAATTTGACAAAAGAACCCACAAATTCGAGTTGAGACCAGAATAATAATTCCATTCAATCAGAAGAAATTACATGATATCAAAAATAGACGAGAGAGAGTACAATAAGGCACAAAACAGTACAAAATACAAATACGGGGAAATAGGAGTTACAAATCCTACCCACCTAACAAGCAGAATTTCGTCCTCGAAATTCAGACCTGTAGTACATAGGGTAACCCCCCAAAAGAAAAGAAAGAACAACAAGATTACAGAAATAAATGCGGAAACTTTTTCTGAATCTCTTCTTCCAACTCCCAAGTCGACTCACCCGGCGAGTGAGGATTCCATGCAACCCGAACCAGCTTGATAACTTTGTTCTTCAACACCTTCTCTCGCCTGTCCAAGATAGTGACCGGCGGAATCTCACAAGACAAATCTGGCTGTACCGACAACTCCGAGTAGTCAATCACATGACTCTCATCCCTGATGTACCTCCTGAGCTGGGAGACATGAAAGACATCATGCACTCCAGATAGGGCTGGCGGCAGGGCGAGTCGATAGGCCACCTTGCCTACTCGCTCTACAATGTCGAAGGGCCCGATGAATCTGGGGCTTAGCTTGCCTCCACCTCCAAATCGAATAATGCCTCTACACGGCGATACCTTGAGGAACACATGGTCTTCCACCTCAAATTCCAATGGCCTCCTGTGAATGTCTGCCCACTTCTTCTGCCTGTCCTGAGCTGCTAGAAGGTGCTTCCTAATCTGAGCCACTGCGTCGACTGTCTTGATAATCAAATCTGGCCCCAATAACTTCCTCTCACCAATGTCGTCCCAGCACACTGGCGATCTACACTTCTGACCATACAATGCCTCGTACGGTGCAGCTTTAAGACTGGCCTGATAGCTGTTGTTGTACGAGAAATCAACTAAGTGTAGGTGATCCTCCCAAGATCCTCCGAACTGAAGCACGCATGACCTCAACATATCCTCCAAGGTCTGAATGGTCCTCTCTGACTGTCCATCTGTCTGAGGATGGAATGCTGTACTGTACTTCAGCTTGCTCCCAAGACTGTTCTGCAGGCTTTCCCAAAACTGAGATCGGAACCGGGTATCCCTGTCGGATACGATGCTGACTGGAACCCCATGGAGTCTGACAATCTCCTGCATGTATCTCTCTGCTAGAGTCTCAGTAGACTGACCAACTCTGAAGGGGATGAAATGAGCGCTCTTCGTCAGTCTGTCGACAATCACCCAAATGGCATTGTGACCCTTGGGACTCCGTGGCAAGGCGGTCACAAAATCCATGGTGATGTGCTCCCACTTCCACTCCGGAATGGGAAGAGGCTGGAGCAACCCGGCAGTTCTCTGATGTTCTGCCTTCTCCTGCTGGCAGATCAAGCACTGAGACACAAATCTGGCCACTGCCCTCTTCATGCCATGCCACCAGAAATGGAGCTTCCAATCCCGATACATCTTGGTACCACCGGGATGAATAGAATAAGCTGACTGGTGGGCCTCCTCGAGCAGTTTCTGCCTGACTTCACCCCTTGGGACACACAGCCTAGCCCCCAAAGCGAAGTGATCCATCGGAGTGAATGATCATATCGGTCCTCAAACCTGCTTCAACTTCTGCCCTGAACTTCTGCAACTGCTCATCACCTGCCTGAGCTTCCTTGATCTGTTCCACCAAAGATGACTACAACTGAAGCATCATTCAACTGCGATCGGTGCCTGGCAAAATCACATTCAGGTCTAATCTCCTCATCTGCTCGATAAGTTCCTTCTGTTGAGTCAGACACATGACGGCTGGTCTCCTGCTCAATGCATCTGGCCCCATGTTCACCTTACCAGGGTGATACTGCAAGTTGATGTCGTAGTCAGCCATCAATTCTAACCAGCGCCTCTGCCTCATATTCAGCTCTTTCTGAGTGAAGACATACTTGAGACTCTTGTGGTCAGTAAAAATTTCCACTCGGTCTCCCAGCAAGTAATGTCTCCACAACTTCAGAGCATAGATCACTGCTGCCAACTCCAAGTCGTGAGTAGGGTAGTTCTTCTCGTGCGGCCTCAACTGCCTGGACGCATAAGCAACCACCCGACCCTTCTGCATCAGCACTGCACCTAGACCTCTGCCTGAAGCATCGCAGTGAATAACGAAGCCACCCGAACCATCTGGTATAGTTAACACGGGTGCTGAAGTCAACCGGTTCTTCAACTCGGCGAAAGCTTCACCGCAGTCCTCATTCCATACAAACCTCTGATCCTTCCCTGTCAGCTTAGTCAACAGCCCAGCAATCTTCGAGAAATCCTGTACAAACTTCCTGTAATACCCTGCTAGCCCGAGAAAACTCCTCACTTCAGAAACTGACTTTGGCACTGGCCAATCCTTCACTGCAGCAATCTTGGACGGATCAACTGAGACTCCCTCGCCTGAGATAATATGTCCCAAGAATGGAACTCGATCAAGCCAGAACTCACACTTGCTGAGCTTTCCATAGAGCTTGTTCTCCCTTAGAGTCTGCAAGACTGTTCTCAGATAATCCGCATGCTTTTCTCGATTCCGCGAATACACCAAGATATCGTCTATGAAGACCACCACGAATCTGTCAAGGAACTGGGAGAAGACTCTGTTCATCAAGCTCATAAACACTGCTGGGGCATTCGTGACACCGAAGGGCATCACCAAGAACTCATAATGCCCGTACCTGGTCCTGAATGCAGTCTTCGGCACATCCGCTGCTTTCACCTTCACCTGATGGTACCCCGAGCAAAGGTCCAACTTCGAAAACACTGCAGCACCGCCCAACTGATCAAATAGGTCGTCGATCCTGGGTAGTGGATACCGATTCTTCACAGTAACATTGTTCAGCTCCCGGTAATCCATGCACAACCTGCGGCTTCCGTCCTTCTTATTGACGAATAGCACAGGAGCTCCCCATGGTGACACAATCGGTCTGATGAAACCCAAATCCAAAAGACCCTGAACTTGTACCTTCAACTCTGCAAGCTCGACTGGTGCCATTCTGTACGGGCTTTTCGATATAGGCACTGTACCTGGCAGAACGTCAATACCAAACTCCACCTCTCGATCTGGAGGTAACCCGGGCAATTCCTCTGGGAATACATCCAGGAATTCCCGCACTACAAGAGGCGCAGCCTCACAGCCTGTGATCAATTCCATTGCACAATCTTCATCAATAGCCACCTTCTGACCTCGCCCAAGAGGTGTTTCTCCAGCATGGAATTCAAACTCATCCTGCTCCGGAATCCTGAATACAACCTTCTTCGCTCGGCAATCGATGACAGCATGAGACTCCCCCAGCCAATCCATACCGAGAATCACATCGAAACCTGAATTGCCAATCATTATCAGGTCTGCCTTGAAATCCCTGTCCCCAATAATCAAGGGACTCTGCTTACACTCCTGGGAGCAAACGACAACACCGCCACCTGTGGTGATGTTCCAAGCTGTCTGCATATCACTGCACTCCAACTGATGCTGATCCACGAAGCGGGAGGATACGAAAGAGTGGGTCACCCCGGAATCAAATAGGACATGGGCAGGAAAGGAATGGACAAGGATAATACCTATGATAGAGTCAAAATGTGGGAAGAGATAAATATGCAGGATAATAAGGGATAGGGGAATACTGGTGTGAAAGGAACTACACAAGGTATAATGCAAGATAAACAATAAAGCATGAAATAAATAACACACAATAAAATACAATTATACCTTCAACGACTTCCTCTGCGGTCTCAGCTTCCTCTGCAGTCAGGTTGAAGGCCTGACCTCTCCTCGGGGCAGCGGTCCTCTGACCGACGATCTGATGCTGAGGGGAAAGTGGCGGCCTAGCCTGACCCTGAACTGGCACTCTTGGCTGAACTGGTCCCCTGGCTGGTGGAGCCAACCCTCTGCGCGGGCACTCCCGCATCATGTGATCAACAGCTCCGCAAGTAAAACACTGACGACCTGCTGTCCTACAGTCCCTGCGCTCATGACCCGCCTTGTGACAAAAATCACAGATCACATCCCGCCTCGGAGCCGTAGGTGGGTATGGCGAGGCTCTCGGTGCCGGGGTTGGGACTGTCCTCCTGATTGGCCCTCCAGTAGGCCTAGCAGCAGTAGGGTGTGAGGCAGACTGCTTGATGGCACGCTTCCGTTTGCTTGTCTGTTCCTGGCTCCTGGCAGCTTCTAAGATATCGGGGTAGGAACGAAGCCTCAAAGCAGCCAAGCGATCCTGAATGTCGATATCCAAGCCCAGTAAGAAGCGACGGCCTTTGGCCTCATCATCAGCCACCATAGTCGTGGCAAAGCGGCTCAAACGAGTAAACTCCGCGACATACTCGTCCACGGTCCGATCTCCCTGGTTCAAGATAGTGTCTTAGTCAAACACCAATATATCATAAATTGACAATGAAATCTTGCATATAAAACACTATTCGACGAACCTGGGTGAGTGCAACAAACTGCCGCTCCATCTCGTTCCTGATGACATCAGGGAAAAACTTGGTAAGGAAGCTCTCCCTGAAAACGGCCCAGGCGACGGGGCGCTCAAGTCTCTCCATCTCAGATCGCCACCAGATATGGGTGAGATCCACCAGCTGGATGTTTATGACATCCACTCGGTCCACGTCAGCTATCCTGGCAGCGAACAACAACTGCACAGTCCTGATGAGCCACTGCTCAGCCTCCAGTGGACCTTCAGCTCCCGTAAACTTGTCGGGATATAGCCTCATGAAATCGGCTACATTACCCGGTCTAGGTGGCAATCCCCCGGGTGCAGGTGCAAGCGGCTCTCTGTTGGCAGCTCCTAAGGCTGCCCTCATCATCTCGGCATGGTCTCGCTACATCTGCATCATCTACTGCGCGAGACGCTCATTTTGCTCTTGTTGCATCTGCAACAGCTGCGCAATGGCGGGCTGATCTGCCTGATCACCTCCAGTCTGGGAAGACGAAGCGTTCTTTCGAGCCATATCCTGCAAAACCCAAGACAATTAGGATCCAGATCAAGTTGATAATAAAATTTTTCATGCAATTTCATGGCCTGTCAAATGCTGAGTTAACCCTGACTGAGTCAGGCCTGTCTAATGTATTAATTAACCAATACATTAGCCAAAAACCTGGCTCTGATACCACTAAAAACCTTGTCACGCCCCGCTTCCCAAAATACGGAATACGAGTGCATGACGAAGCCCAGCGAATGATCTTAACATCATTCATAAGCTGTAGGATCGACTCAGCATCACAACAAGTATATAACAAGAGAGATATATAAAACCAAGCATGCATGAATACTTTATTAGCAACAGAAACAACTGAAATATGATAAAACATCCAAGTAGTTTCAAATCTGAATCAAGGTAAACTCGGGAACATCAGCCCGTTACAAGTTCTCAAAACTCAAGAAATAATAATAATCCAAAATAAACAAATAATGCAAGAATTAAATGTTCTATTCAGGTCCTTCTCCACATGGAAACTAGAACCTTTGCTCAGCAATTCCCGCAGGCAGCACGTCTCCAAAGTCTGTTTAGTAAACATAAACAGGGAAAACAAAGGGGAAACAAGAGAAAATGCCCTTAGTGCAAGCTAGGGCCACAAATAGTGAAAGCAAGTACAAGTAAGGAAAAGACAAGAGTTAGAATCAAGAATAAACAGAGTTATAAGGAGTAGTAGGCAAATTCAAAGACTAACTAGCAAGAGGGAAAATCTTAATAACTAGGTTGGATAACATCTGCTAGTTGTGAAACAGATGTCAGGTACACCTATAAGGGTATTTAATATCAAGCGACAACCTCAAGTCTAGTGTCATATGTTATTTCAAATGTCAGGTCTCAAATGTCAAGTCCAAGTATCAAGTTCCAGGCTTTAAGTCTCAGATATCATGTTTCATGTATGATATCATCAAGTATCAAGTGACAGGTGTCAAGTTCAAGTCTTGTAGTTATTACTCTCTAGGTAGCACGACATGCATCCATTTTACTACATGGTTGCTACAGTCAAATCAATTGCGCTTAGACCTAGTAATGGAGTCTATAGGACGGTGTACTCAGGCATCAAACAAGCAGGTGATCAACCATGGGCTCTAGAGGTGGCCCCCGTCACCCATGACGTGGCACTTAGTTCTACGTGGCACTTAGTTCCATGTGATCTCAAGTATATATCATGTAATCATATAATGGGCTCTAGAGGTGGCCCCCGTAGGCTCTAGAGGTGGCCCCCATCACCCATGACGTGGCACTTAGTTCCATTTAACATACAACTTGGGAAACACGGGCCCCCTTCCGAGTACACTTACCTATGTTGTCCACTCTATAGTCTTTCCCTCAAACCCCGGCTTGTTACATTTGTTCAGGCAGATTTTGTGTTCTTGTATTTATACAGGTGAAACAGGGTTGAAATAATATAATTTAATTCTAAGAAAAATTGGAGATGTCCTATAGGGTGTCCAGCAACTACATATAAAATTTGGAGTCAAACGCTCGCTGTTTACACCGCTGAAATAATTTGTAAAGTAAATAATTACAGCAGTTTTGCAAAACTGCGTCTACTGACACAGCTGCAGTATAACTGCCATAGCTCCTAGACCGTAGCTCCAAATTCGATCAACTTGGAGTCTATCGATATCTACACATCCGGATCTACATTTTATATTCAGGCCTCGGGCCCAAATTCCAATGATAAAAGGGTCGAAACCGCAAAAGGAAATCCAGACAGCAACACTCAGAATTTATTTACTAATGTAGGTTCCATGGAAATGTGTAATTTGGTGTCTAAAATTATCAAGTAGCATAAATACATATTCATGGATGTCAAAACAGCAACTAATATATATTTTCCAAGTCATAATAGTCGCAATTTCGTCAAAATACTAAATTCATATGCGTCTACAAATTTTAGGGGTCCTTAATTCATATGTCCATATGATTCATGTGTTCAAGGGGATAAAAGAGTCCAATTGATTATTATTTAATACGAGGAAGTTTTGTGACTCTTAGATTTGTGGGTTGAAGGTTCAGAATTGATTTACAAATGATATTTCAAAGGGAGTCACAATCTAACTATATGTGGTATTTTCAAGAAAACTTGTACTAGAGCAATAAAATGTACAAGGTGAATACTTGCCTTAATCGACGATTATAAACTTCGCTTGTTGAAGCAATTAGAGGAGAAAAATCCCCGAAGATGTCCTCGAAAAGCGCGTGCAAAAATTGATCGGAGATCACGTTTTCCCCGCACACAGGATCGGCCCGAACAGCAAACAGCAAGTGAGATCGGCTGCGGGTAGAACACGGAACAGCAGAACGATCCAATCAGATCTCTCCTGTGCACCGGATCCAATCCCAGAACAGCGAACACGGGATCAGGATCTGCTGCGGAACGAACACAGGACACCGATCAAGCGCACGGATCTTGAAGAGATCGGACGGCTGTGATTCGCTCCCACCTAAATCCTCTTCTTCGTTCGACTGAGTAGAGCGCGAGGGAGAGAGGTAATGGCGTGGTGCTCCGTTGGCGGCGACTGCGGTAGCGACGGAGCGACGTCGATGGAGTTTGTGAGGTGGTGGTGCTGAGGGGGTCGACGAGGCGATGGGGGGGTCGAGGCGGCGAGGCGTTCGAAGGTTGAGGGAGACAGGGGGTTCGGAGTGTTGGGTTCGATGGCGAAGGCGGAGGACGATGGCGGTGGTCTGGTGGTGGTGTGAAGACGAGAGGGAGACGAGGCGGATCGGATGGGTTAAAGGCGATGCGAAGGATACGGAGAAGGGAACAGGGTGATTAGCGGCGGTAGGGAATTAGGGTTAAATAGTAGAGAGGTAATTAGGGTTAGGGTAGGGTTTTATATACTAGGTTAGCGGGTTTGCGGGTTTGAGAGTTTAGGGGATCCGATTCAAAAAGGGCCCAACAGAAGAAATGGTCAAGGAGCACAATAATGGGGATTAGAGAGATAAACGAGAATAATCGGTCTATTTCTCATGAAGAACGGTGCAAGATGGCACACAGTCGAATTTGACAAAAGAACCCACAAATTCGAGTTGAGACCAGAATAATAATTCCATTCAATCAGAAGAAATTACATGATATCAAAAATAGACGAGAGAGAGTACAATAAGGCACAAAACAGTACAAAATACAAATACGGGAAAATAGGAGTTACAAATCGAGTGGTTGATATGATTACCTGACAATGAATACATTGGGATCGATAATACCACTCATGATCTGGAGTTGACATCCATGAATAGTTTGCTCATATTCAACTTCTCACCATACAATGAATACATGATTACATGATTCATGAGCCTGTTTACCTGTTGATATGATTACCTGACTGCATTCTTCCCAATAGGAATGTGTACTCGTAAGAGGGTCCGTGTACCTGTTTGCATGAATACATGATTACATGATTCGTGAGCATGTTTACCTGTTTACTTGATGCCTGAGTATACGACCATATAAAATCCACTACTAAATCTAAACGCAACTTGTTTGTATGCAACAACCATGCAGTATGGGATGCATGAGTGATTCATTAGATGAGATTAAATAAAAGATTTGATAAAAATATGTTTCACCAGCATATTCCTGTCACCTGTTTCACATGTTTATCTAATATCTGTTACAAGTTTATAAGTTTATAAGTTTACATGTTACTTGTTACCTGTTACCTGTTGCCTGTTACTTGTTACCTGTTACTTGTTATCTGTTACCTGTTACCTGTTACTAGTTCACATGACTCCCGTTACAAGTTTGCATGACTTTCATTTATATGTCATATTTCTTGTTACATTATTCCTCGTTCCCGATTAGTTATATTTTGAGTTATGTTGCAGTTGTTACCTGCATTACCTGATTATGATATATTACATTTGCATCGCTAGTTCTAGTTTTCCTGCTTGTTAGTCTTTGTTTCTTTCTTGTTATACATGTTGTTTCTCGTTATCATGGTTGTTCCGTATTTGAATTACCAGTGCTTTTGTTTTCCTACATATCTTATCTCTTATTCATATTTTGCTTGTACTACTTGTGACCCGCAACTTGCTCTAATGGGTACTCCACCTATCTTTCTTTGAGTTATGTTATACAGGTACAGATGATGGATTACTAAAAGAACTCATCGAGCTGTTATTGCATTGCATATTTTCTGGCTATTTGGTAAGTTCTTGTATGTCAGATATTGGTTATTGTATTAATTTCTCGTTTATGTGATTATTATTGCATTGTTGAGTTTACTTGCATTGTACAACTTATGGATGATATGAGTTGGCATAGTTATATCATTCGCTAGGCCTCAGTTACGTGCCTATGTTCCCGTATTATGGGAAGCAGGGCATGACAGGTTTTTAGTGGTATTAGAGCCCGGGTTTGGCTAATTTGTTAGTCATATTTGGCTAATATGTTAGTTAGGTTTTGGCGCTAGCCAGGTTAGGCCCTAACAGGTTCGACTCTAATTATGTTGGAGTTCAATCAAGTTAACTCAACTATATGCACATCACATTGATCACATGAACATGTAGTAACCAATTTATAATCTGGATACTAGTCTTATTCGATCTATTTTTATCCATCCTTATTCAATTCTTTGATTCCTTATTTTTTCCTATCTTTTACAGTCTCCCACATTGTTGATTCATCATTGGCTATAAATTTATTCTTTCTGTACCTATATTCTTTTCATTCCGGTGCCATCAATTCTTTTTATTTCTACTTGTCTCGTCGATTCTTTCATATTTCAGTTCTTGCGTCGTTCATTTCTTTATGTGACTTGCATTCATCTTCATTTATTGATTCATATTGAGTATCATATTATTTATTTCTTCCCTACCTTGTTTTCCTCAAATTCCGTTGCTACCATTCTGTTATTCTTGCTCCGTTCGTCGATTGGCTACACGCGATCCACAACAACTTGTCAGTGGCTTGGAACATCACCATGAGAGAAGTGTTGTCGTTCGCTCCAAGGTATGCATGCTTGGTCTTAGGATTCCAGAAAGTGTTCATAATCCCAAATCGCTAGGAGCTCAAATTTCGTGCTAAAGATACAGCGTTTGTTCGCACCAGGATTCGGTGAGGCATAAGATAAATTGCTGGAGCTAATGGATGCTATTTGATGGAGTCTTCCTGATCAGAGTGACGCAACAGAAGCTTGGTGGACCGATAATCCACAGGTCCGGGATTCCCATGTTGCTTCTTATTCCTTGCATTGTTTGCTTCCTTCCATTCCATGCATTCATCCTCATCCATGGACTCATTATTTGGTTCGATTCTTTCCAGTCCACTCTTTCTTCGATTCCAGTTCTACGTACTCCTTCATATTCCTGCCTCGTTATCTCACATGTCTTGTGAAGTTTCCTTCCTTTTGATACCGTTTACTTCTTTTCTTGCATTTCATTCGTCATCATGCATCAATTAATTATTTGACGTCATTGTTATCCACTTCCTTCTTATTTTGGTGTTGCCACTATTTCATTTATCTGTTTTGTTACTCCACAAGTTTGCTTTTGCATTGTCCTACGTTCCGCCTGAATTGAATTTCGAAGACGAAATTCTTTTTGTAAGGTGGGTAGGATTGTAACCCCTGTTCCCGCCAATATGTATTTTCTGTGTACTTTAAGTATTTTGATTCTTTATAAATAAATTTCCACTTTTTAAATTCTTTTTTTATTAAAATTTATTGTTGGACCTCCTATTAAAGTCTATTCTAATCAATAATTTTATTTGTAGCTATTTTTCAAAGATTTTTATATTGTAATACCAATCATATTCTATTCTATTGTTTAATTTGATTTTCTTATTTGACTAATTAATATGTATTACTACTTTTGCTTCTTATTATATTTTAGCTCAATTCAAATCCAGTCTCATCTATTTTGTGAACCCATATATTCTATTGTATTTAGTAGTATTTGAGTATTAATTTAATGCATACTAATTGATTTATTTGCACTACTATATGATTATTGATTTATTTTTCTAAAATCCTAAACCCTATACCCGCTAACCCGTACTCGTTAACCCAAAACCCAATAATTTACTCTATAAATACTAATCTATTCCCTTAACTCGAATTAACACTAATTACCCATCCGCTTATACCCTACCCTGTTTATCTTCTCCCCCGATCCTCTGTTCACCCATCTTCTTCCCCATCACCAGTACCGCAACCCATCGCCTCTCCTCGACCCTCCATCCCTCATCAACTGCATAGCGCAATCACCAAAACCCCCATGTGCATCGCCATCGTCTCCTCGACCACCGCTGCACACCATTGCCGCAACCACCTCCTCGATCCTCTGCCTTCATCGCCAGCACCTCCGTCGCCCACTCTCCTCACCCCCGCTCGTCGAATGACCCACCATCTTCATCTCGTCGAGCCCTGTGCCGCTCACCGCCTGCATCTTGATCCCCCACTGCCTTGCCATTACCGCCAACAAGCCTTCGACTCTGCACCTCCTTCGTCATCCTCCCTCTTCGTCATCCTCCCTCTTCGTCTACTTTCTTCCAAAAACTGAGCACCCCCTCGCCTTCGTCGACTGCCGAAGCCAACCGCCGTCAACCGCAAAGCACCTCCATCTTCGTCCATGTCGTCTGCAACTCCCGATCAACCTCCACTCAGTGCTGCTACTCATCCCCTGCCTTATCACCGCAGGCCCCCTCTGCCGCTCTGCCTCCGTCAACCGCCAGTGCAGTCACTCCCGATGTCCCTGCCTCCCGCCATTTTTGCTGCTCTTGTTGTTGTTCTCTTTGTGTAGGTGGTGTGCACGTGCTGCCTTTTATTGCTGCCTCCCTTGTTTGCTGCCAGCACCCATCGTTGTTGTCTTTGTTGTCGTGCCACTGTCTCATGCGGTTGTTACCCGTTGTGTGCGTGTTGCCGGTTGCTGCCATCTCCTTCCGTTTCCCGTGCAGTGTGTGTTGCCGCTGTCGTTTCGTGCTTTTCACGTATCGTTGTCCACGAGGTTAGCACGTGTTGCCATTTACGTGCTTTGCATGTGTTGTTTCCGTCGGGATGCTCGTCCTGTTATTCTTATTATTATCAGAATTTTCGTCATCATATCAGGCAAGTACCTTGTAAATTTTTATTGTTCCGTACAAGCATTTTAATTGACCTCCCGCAATTAGTAATTTTGTTTGATTATCGTATTTTGAAACTTGTCCACGTTCATGAAAAATATCTTTACAAATTTCAGTTGATTGAACCGTCGATTTGTTTATGCCTTGAAATCCTTCCATGATTAAATCACTTGGTATGTATGTTGAATCAAATCAATCTATTTGCCTCTATGGTTCGATTCCCATAAAAAAATCATAGATATCAAATAGCATATTTCTATCATGCTGTTTGTTCTGACTTGTAATGTGATTTTGATCCGGTTACATTTTGAATCTATTAGAACTTTATAAATAAGAGTTCTAGCCCCCCCTGAGTCTAGTTTCCAGAACTTTGGATGGGTCTGAAATCCGATGTCTAGATTGCAAGATATTCTATTTTTAGTACTGTGACGTTTTCAATTCCAGATTTGCTATTTTGAAGTATATATTCTCGATTAAATAATTTAAATACCATGCTAAAAGTATAATAAAGACCTGATAAATTCCAATATATTGCTTAACATGATTAAGAACCTGATTATTAATTTTATAGAATTTTTACATGAAATTTTTACTGTTTTATGAATATAAGAATTGTACCTTAAGTTTCTGCCTGAACATAAAATCTGAAAAGAATAAGAATTCGAACCTACTTTCTGTGATTTTTATATATCGTGTGTATATGCACTGGAATCGGCAGAGAGTCTAGTTTCTATAACTTCTGACGGATCTAGATTTTCTTTTCTGCATTAGCGGGAATTCTAGTTTTTGTGCAACAACGTCCTGCTGTCCAAAATTAGAGTTCTTGTTGTTTCAATATTTATAATTTTGTTTATAGCACATGAACATGTTTTCCGCCCAGTCTAAACCTGGTTTTCTGTCCCTGTCATGTTTACATCTCCCTAGTTTTGCATATTCATGTCTGTTTTGGTAAAACGAATAAGTAATCAAGCCGGGGTTAAGGGAAAGATCTAGTAGTGGACAATATAGGTTAGTGTACTCGGAAGGGGGCCCGTGTTTCCCACCTGTTGCATGAATACATGATTACATGATTCATAAGCATGTTTACTTGTTTATATGATTACCTGACTGCATTCTTCCCTATAGGAATGTGTACTCGGAAGGGGGCCCATGTTTCCCACCTGTTGCATGAATACATGATTACATGATTCATGATCCTGTTTAACTATTTAAATGATTACCTGACTGCATTCTTTCCTATAGGAAGGTGTACTCAGCAGGGGGCTCGTTTTTCCACTTGTTTGCATGATTACATGATTACATGATTCGTGAGTCTGTTTACCTGTTTACATGATGCCTGAGTACACAGCCCTATAAAATCCACCACTAAATCTAAACACAACTTGTTTATATGCAGCAACCATGCGGTATGGGACGCATGAGTGATGCATTAGATCGGATTAAATAAAATATTTAAGAATAATATGTTTCACCTGCATATTCTTGTCACCTGTTTCACATATTTATCTGATATCTCTTACCTGTTACCTATTACCTGTTACCTGTTACCTGTTACCTATGACATGTTGCCTGTTACCTGTTATCCATTACTTGTTACCTATTACTAGTTCACATGACTCCCGTTACAAGTTTGCACAATTTTCTTATATATGTCATATTTCCTGTTACATTATTCATCGTGCCCTATTAGTTATATTTTGAGTCATGTTTCAGTTGTTACCTGCATTACCTAAATATGTTATATTACATTTGCATCGCCAGTTCTAGTTTTCCTGCTTGTTAGTCCTTGTTTCTTTCTTGTTATACATGTTGTTTCTCGTTATCATGCTTGTTCCGTATTTGAATTCCCAGTTCTTTTGTTTTCCTGCATATCTCGTCTCTTGTTCATATTTTGCTTGTACTATTTGCAAACCGCAACTTGCTCTAACGTGTACTCCGCCTATCTTTCTTTGAGTTATGTTATACATGTACAAACGATGGATTACTGAAAGAACTCGTCGAGCTGTTATTGCATTACATATTCTCTGGCTATTTGGTAAGTTCTTGTATATCAGATATTGGTTATTGTATTAATTTCTCGTTTATGTGATTATTTTTGCATTGTTGAGTTTACTGGCATTGTACAGCTTATGGATAATATGAGTTGGTATACTTATATTATTCGCTGGGCCTCAGTTACGCGCTTTTGTTTCTGTATTATGGGAATTGGGGCATGACATAGGAATTGGTGGCTTCTTTGCCCCCTAGGAGAGGGGAATCTTCCTTGCCTTATAGGAGAGGAAGTTCTTCCCTGCCCCCTCAGAGAGGAAGTTATGGATCGTGACCTTCGAGGAGAAGGGCTTCTCCAACCTCCCGCTGTTCTGGATGGGGGCTTTTTCACGAGTTCTCCTCTCATTGAGGTGGATTCAGAGGTTAGACCCCTGTTGGCGGCAGATAATTACCCGACAGAGGTCAGGTTGTGGTTGAAGCAACGTGGAAGGGGTCGAGGTGTAAATTGAATTTCTGTTTTTGACAAAGGGTTTTACAGATGGTTCGGGACGGCTTCGACGGGAGCCCCCCGGTGCAGCTCCTCCGGAGGGAGGCTGAATCTGTTGAAGGAGAAGATCTTCTTGCTGAGGTTGCACTTGTTGAAAGGCGGGCAGAAGGTCCTCAAGAGGAGGTGGTGGAGGAAGAGGGTTGGCTCGTTGGCTTGAGTCCGCCTTCTTCCCTTTCCCCTTAGGAGGCATGGCTGAACGTAGTTTTCTACTGGCGAGTTCTAGTAGGAATTTCATTGTTGTTCCCACAAACGACGCCAATTTGTTGCTACTTTTTTTGGTGTGGGAGCAATCAGGTGATGTGGATTCTTTTGAGGAACAATCAAGAACTGATATTTTGACTTTTGATGGTGTTAACTAGCTTTGACTGTGATTGACTTCTCGATCTGACTCGTTTGTGTCGAAGAATTTGATTCGTGTGGTGACGATCATCGCTGACCTGCAAAAAGTCTGAAACATCGGGGTTGTTCCCAACGATAGGCTCTTCAACACAAGTCAGAAATCAAGAAGACTACGAGGGAACTCTTTGGGGAGAAAATATTGATTACCTATTTCTGGTGGAGGTAGGGGGTATTTATAGTCACTTTGGTCAGTTTAAAGAAAATAATTTATCATTCCGGTGTTTTTGGGTTAAACCAGTTATCTCTTCTTCATGAAGAGATAAGAGAGGTTGAGGAGAGTTTAAATTCCCCTCAGGATAAGAGAGATGGTTTTTGAACCGTTTTTTATGGAAAATTATGAGTTTAAATAATTTGGACCCATTCTTATTGGGCTGGTAGGATAATCCAGTAAGACAGACCGATTTTAGGTTGTTGGGCTTGAAAGAGACCAAATCCCTGTTTACGAACCCGTATTTAGTGAAATTACTGTTTTACCCCTTAGAGCTTTAAGATTCATGTCTGACTTGAACGGTTCCGATTTGGTACTATTTTTACCCATATCAGAAAGTATCTAAAATGAGCAATGAGCAATGTTGAGAAAAAGAACGTAGTGGCAAAAAGACTATAAATACTCAGTTAAATGGCTTCATTCTAAGTACAATGACAAGAAGAATAGTATTTTTGGAAGCAGAATACTGCTAATTAGGGTTTTCTGTTTTTCTTCTTTCTCTTGCTCATTTTCTCTTTTGAGACTAAGTTGCATTTGGATTAGTGTTAACGTATAAGTAAATTGTTTTGTAAATTTTTTTTATCAAGATCTACCTTCTTTAGTACCATGTAAAGCCATCTCCAACCTAGTGCTATAATAGCGCAAAACACCAACTTTTTGTGTTCCAATCACTGCAATCAAGCAGCATTTTCCGTGCCAAAAATGGGTTTTATTGCACCGGTGAACAGTGTCACGCCAAATCTGGTGCGCTACTGTTCACTAGCGCTATTTTTTTTAATTGTACATTTTGTAAAAAATCCCTATAGTTTTAGGAAATTGTGTGTTTTGGTCACATCTGTATAAGTTATAGTTTTCGTTTTAGCCAATTTTTTGTTTTAGAAAATTTTGTGTTTTGGTCACAAGTGTATTAGTTGTAACTAAATTAATTTTATTTTAATTATCATTTTGTAAGTTATTTTGAAAGTGTTATATATTGTTCGTTGTACTAATAGTTAATTTTAGCACGAAGTGAAACTAATACTTAAGAATGAAAATGAAGTGCGCATTAACAAAACATCAAACATTCAAAAAGACGTTACAATTAAGATTACATAGATATTCAAACTAAATAGATGCTCAAACGAGATATGAACAATGCATAATAATAAACGGGTAATTTAGAAATCTCGTAAACCGCTTCCAGATCCTCCAATATCAGTGAAATATTGCCCAAGGTCATTAGTTGTAAACCCTGTTTCCGTATATATGTATTTTCCGTATTCAAAATTTTTGTAAATTAGTTTTCCGCCTTCAAATTATTTTTTGTTAAAATGTATTGTCGGATATTCTATTAAAATCTATTTTTCGATCGATAATTTTATTGTAACTATTTTCTATGATTTTTATATTATAATACAATTCTTATTTTTTTTGTTGTTATTACTTTGATTTCTATTATTATTACTATTATTGTTATTATCATTTTTATTATGGTTATTATTATTATTATTACTTTGATTGGTTATTAAAAACCTAGTTCTATTTATAAATTATATTTGTAGTTATTTTAAATAAATTCTGTATTGTAATGTAAATTACTTTATTTTATAAAATTATATTTTATTAGTTATTGTATTTTTCTTATTGAGCCCAAAATACCCACACCCAATAGCTTGTGAACCCGATTACCCATTAAACCCCTAAAACCCTATAACCCATTTAATCCCTAACACCCATATACCCATTACCCTATTTCTAAACCTAAACCCAATACCCACTTCACACCTAACTCAAACTCGTTATAATCCCCAACCCTATATAACCTGTTTCAATACCCATTATCTAAAACTACCCAAAACTTGGTTGTGCAACTCCAACACCCGAAACCCACTGTGCAGCTGCTATCCATCTCCTAACACCTAACCATAGAGCTCTTCATCCCTATATGTTGAACCCATACTTTCCCTTGTGCCACTGCCTTCAACCTAGCACCGCTAACCCCATCCCGGTGCTTCCCCGACCTCCTAGCCACCGTGACTGAACCCTATGCTCCCTTTCCCTCTCTCTCCCTGCTCCTCCCCTTTCCTCTCCTCTCCTCGTCGTCCCTGTGTGCTGCACCTTTGCCCTCTCCGATCCTCCTCTTCGTCCCTCCCTGTCGCAAGCTCCGCCAGCACCTCCATCGTGTCGCGCTGCTCCCCGGTGCTGTCACCCTCCTGACAGCAGCACCCACCGCAGACGGGCTTGAACCCTGCGCCCTCACCTCGACGTGACTCCAACAGCGACGCTAGCCAGTGGCAGCTTTCCTAGTTGCTATCGTCCCTGTGTGCTGCACCTTTGCCCTCTCCGATCCTCCTCTTCGTCCCTCCCTGTCGCAAGCTCCGCCAGCACCTCCATCGTGTCGCGCTGCTCCCCGGTGCTGTCACCCTCCTGACAGCAGCACCCACCGCAGACGGGCTTGAACCCTGCGCCCTCACCTCGACGTGACTCCAACAGCGACGCTAGCCAGTGGCAGCTTTCCTAGTTGCTATCGTCCCCCGTGTGCAGCGTAGCTTCCCTGCGCCGTCACTCCGCTCTTCGACCTTCATCCCCATGCTGTCCCCTTCCCTGCCTCCGGCCGTCTACAGCCACTGCAGCGAGAGCAGCTGCAGCACCCGTGACCTCCGCATCAGTAGCATCAGCCCCCCCTACCAGGACTCAGCCACCACATGCCGCCCGCCGCCAGAGCCGAAGCCCAGAGCCATGGCGGTTGCTGTGATCAGTGGTTTTTATCAAGTGGAATTCTGGCCATCCGATCGTCATGATCATGATCTTCATCGTCAAGGCCTTCTTTGATCTCCAGCCATTCGATCTTGATCATCATGCTTGATTGGATGTGGGCCGTCGATCTCCATTTGATTATCCGATTAGATCCTAACCATCCGATCTCTTCTTGATCGTGACGATCATGATGATCACCAACTTCTTTTGATCACAGCCGTTCGATCGATCTTGATCTTGATCTTCATCATTATCTTCATCATCAAGGAGATCTGGCCGTCTGATCTGATCTTGATCACCGCTCTTGGATCTAGCCATTGGATCTCTTGATCTCTTGATCTCAGCCGTCCAATCTGATTTGATCTTGATTGTCATCATGTTCCGTTCGTTGGATTGTATTCGTGGGTTTCGTTTTTCCGTTGTGTTCGTGCTCGGGAATCCATTCTCGTTATTCTTGCTCTTGCTTCGTTGTTTCCATCGTCGTCTCTCAGGCAAGTAACTTGTATTAAATCCTTTGCAAATACAAGTAATAAATACCGCCTGTAGTGTAGTTGGGTTCTAAAGACAATTTGTGTGTGAATCCCCTTGTTGATATTTTCTCTATAATGATGTTTTGACCATAGTTGCCTCACGACATACATGACATGATATAACTTAGGATTGGCCACTTCTTGTTGCATATATGCATGTTATTCATATGATATCTTGTGCGCGTTCATGTTATTCGTGATAGACTTGTCTTGAACTTGTGAAATACCCTATATCATGTTGCTTAGGACATCTCGCACACCATATTTCATGTTTGTTTGTGTTTTGGATGAGTTCTATGTGAACTAGTGGATTTTGTGTTCATGAGATATTTTCAGTTTTGCCGGTTTTTCCCGTTTTGATCAGTATTTTAGACCCTAGTAAGGCCAGTATTTGAAAATATTTTGTGAACATGACCTGTAGAGAATTCTGTATATTTTCTAACCCTTTTAACAGATCTCAGTTTCGATTTACGGTTTGTGAGTTAGGCCTATTTTACTACTGAGGTATAAAAAGATTTTCATACCTCGTTTTCTATGAAATCTGAAGAGTAATCTATTTTTATTCTGGTGTTAAAATTATTATTTTGATCTGAAATTTTGCTCAGTACTTCTCGACTTGATTGGGGTTTACCCAGAATTTTTGTGAATTTATTTGATAAGTTTTACAAACCATTTTATGTTTCCAAACAAGTACTATACTAGCAGATTTTTACTAATGTTCGGTAAAGAACCTGATTTTCAACCTATTTCTACTTGCTGTTTCTAAAATATTTCTGAATATGAAAGTTATACTACTGTATCTATTTTCTTACCCGTTTGGTGGATTTGGATTTGGATTTATGGTTTGTGAGAAATTGCTGTTTTCGTACTGCAGTGTTTGTGATTCCAGATTTACAAAACCATCGTGTCTTGTTGTTTTCTGATTTTATATGACTACTCTATGTTTGTTGGAAAATTATGAAACTTGATTTTTTGTTACTAACATATAGGGGAATACCCCAGATTTTTCGTGGATTTAATTAATAAGTTTTCATGCGGTTTTTCTGACTTTGAATACAAATTACTGATTTCTGGCTGAACGTATTTTCTGGATTCAAACCTATTTTGAGACTTGATTCTGTGAAATACTATATGACTGATATATGTTTTCTGGATTTGGACGGGAGTCTATTTTTCAGATTCTTCGACGGATCCAGGTTTGCATGTTTGTAGCAACAGGAATCACTGTTTTAGTATAGTACTGTCTTGCTGTCCTAAACTAGCATTTGCATTGTTCTAATCCTTTATGAACTGTATTTCACCCGTGCATGTTTATCTTGCAACCTGAATCTGTTAGTTGTTCATGCCATGCTATTCTTGCCCTGTTTTGTGACACGTACATGTCTGTTTGCTAATAATAA
Source organism: Hemerocallis citrina (assembly GCA_017893485.1). Lineage (NCBI taxonomy): Eukaryota > Viridiplantae > Streptophyta > Magnoliopsida > Asparagales > Asphodelaceae > Hemerocallis > Hemerocallis citrina. The sequence continues at coordinate 386,945,431 of CM030358.1, read as the reverse complement.
CAAATAACTAAGTCGGGGTTAAGGGAAAGATCTAGTAGTGGACAGTATAGGAGTCTGTACTGGGAAGGGGACTCGTGTTTCCCGTATGATATGTTTACCGATCAAGTTTACCAATCAAGTTAATTTCTGTTACCGTTCAAGTTTACTGATCAAGTTTACTGATCAAGTTTACCGATCAAGTTAATTTCTGTTACCGATCAAGTTTACCGATCAAGTTAATTTCTGTTACCGATCAAGTTTACTGATCAAGTTACCGATCAAGTTAATTTCTGTTACCGATCAAGTTACCGATCAAGTTAAAATCTGTTACCGATCAAGTTTACCGACCAAGTTCTGTGATTCTGTGATACCCGAGCACATGACCTATAGAATCCCCTATGAAATCTAAACACAAACTTGTTTGAATGTAGCAACCATGTAGTATGGGATGCATGAAGTGCTACCTAGATAATAATAAATCAAGACTTGACATGACATAATACCTGATACATGATTACTTGTTACATGATACTTGATTACATGATTCCTAATCACATGATTCCTGTTACTTATTACTTGTACTTGATACTTGATACTTGACACTTGATACTTGTTACTTATTTACATGATCCTTGTTTGCTTGACACTTGATACATGCCACTTGTACTTGTTCATCTTGCCATGCTAGTATTCTATTTTGTTATCTTGGATATTCCATGTTATTAGTTAGTTTTTTCATGTACTTGTATCCTGCACTACAAGCGGCCCGTAAATTGCATTGACGGGAGTTTATTTTTTTTCCTCTTCCTGCAATTGTTAAATTGCAGATTTTGGAGAACAGGTACCAGATGGTGTTGGTGATATGAGTTACTAGTTGCTAGAGATTTTTGCTATATCTATTTATTATTCTTGTTGCTTATCTTGAACAAATGTATCTTGTACTTGGATTATTTTATATTTAGGCATTGTAACCCAGGATATTGACTTATTCAGATATGGATATATTTGAGATTAATATTTTGGTTTCAAGTATTCTTGTTGGTATTTTGATTCATATATGTATGCTTGGTTGACTTTTCTTGCTTTCGACTCTGATTATTCTTGTGAAATCTTGTAAAGATTCCTGACAGCTTATGGATGATGAAAATCATTCGCTGGGCTTTGTCATGTATCCGTATTCCGTATTCTCTTTTGGGAAGCGGGACGTGACATTAGTGCTAGAAGAAGGATATGGTTATTGTTGTTGAACTCTTTTTGAATAATTTTGACTTGTTGAGCTCGAAAAAACTCACGTACGGTTTGATCAGCAATGGAATTCAAATCTTTTAATAAGATTTTATTTTCTTCTCTCTCTTTTTTGAATGCCAAATGTTTCTCCTAGATATCCATTTGTCTCTACCTATCGGACTTTGTCTTCTTTAACATCTTCATCAGCTGTCAATTATCTTCTCCAAATTCGTTCAAATTTACATCAGTTTTCCTTTTCAACTTGGCTTTTTTCACCCCGATGGGCCGTTCAAACGATGTAGCTCCAAAATTGAGTTCATCTAAATTGGGAGCAAAAGATGATTAGCCAGGAAATGATATGGGAGATTCTGGAGTTGGATTATCGGACTGTGATGAGCCATAGTTGACTTGACTGATTCAAACATTTTGTCTTACAATGGGAACGCTGTCTTTAAATTTTTCAAAATCCTTAACAATATTTCAAACATGATCATATTTGAAACGTTTCTTAAACTTAGGATCTTGCATGAATAACTCTTTCGCATGATGTAACTCCAAATTAATGTAAACATAATGTTAAAAAGTAATCAAATTGACATTAATAATAGTGAAAAATAAGTTTAAATAAGTACTCACAATATCTACATTTGAAGAACCACTTCGATTCATATTCTCTATTTGTTTGAGGTACACATTCAATTTTTTGACTTCAGTCATTATGGCCTGAATTCGGGATTGCACCGATCACTTATTACGGGCATCCCAACTCTGGTCTCTTGATTTATTGTAGCGTTGCTCTACATGAGTCCAAAACTTATATGCTGACTGGTAAACAACCGTAATATGGTCTTGAGAAATTTCTAAATAAGTTTGGCAAAGGAGCACATAATCACCAATAATGTATGGAGAAGATCATATAGACATTTATTTCAAGTTTATAGTTGAGAATAAAAATATGAGGTAGATGATGGACAACACAACTATTGATGATGGACAACAACCGGATCATCGACAACAATTTCAATCAACAAAGCAATCAAGATGGTTCGATTCTTAGTCATGTGGTGATCAATCGCGATCGGGAAACTGCAGATCGCATTTTATTCAACGACTATTTTGCAGAGAACCCACGTTACAGTGATGCCATGTTTCATCGACGATTTAGAATGTCTCAAAGTTTGTTCATGCATATTGTTGATGCGGTTAAAGATCATGACTACTACTTCCAACAATGAAGTGATGGACATGGGAGGCTGGGATTATCAAGTTTGCAGAAAGTAACAACCACATTCCGGATGTTGGCATACGATCAACCGGCAGATGCTACAGACGAGTACATTAAGATAGGTGAGTCAACGACAATTGAAAGTATGAAGAGATTTTTTCGGGCTATTGTGGAGATATTTACAGAGCGATATCTAAGAACACCTTCCGCTAATGACGTAGCCAGGATACTCCATGTTTGTCAACGACGTGGTTTCCCGGGCATGTTGGACAGTCTCGATTGTATGTATTAGAAGTGGAAAAATTATCCCATGACATAAGATGGACAATATGCAGGTGGTAGTGGGTTAGCAACTATTATTCTTGAAGTTGTAGCAGATTATAATCTTTGGATATGGCACGCATATTTTGGTATGCCGGGCCGCAACAATGATATTAATTTGTTGGAGTCGCCTGATCTTTTTTCTAATCTAGCTCAAGGTATTGCTCATCCCTCTCATTATATTATTCATGGAAAAATGTATAACAAGAGTTATTATTTAGCTGATTGTATACACCCAAAATGGTCCACTCTTGTACAAACTATTTAACAACCGTAAGGTCGGACGAAAAAATATTTTGCTATGCAACATGAAGCATGTAGAAAGACGTAGAACGTGCATTCGGAGTTCTCCAATCAAGATTCGCAATCGTGAAAGGACCGACACGTATTTGGAGAAAAAATGTGTTGTATGACATAATGACTGCGTGCACTATTATGCACAACGTGATTGTCGAAGATGTGAGGGAAGCTCCAACTGCAGAAGTTGAAATGATAGTAGATGAAAATACAAGATTTCAACAATTTCTTGCTCGTCATAGACAAATCAAGGATAAAGATGCTCACATTGCGCTTCGTAATGCACTAATTGATCATTTGTGGGAGGGGTATACTAATTCAGATGGTTAATTAAACTATCCACATATATTTGTAACAATTTGTGTTCATGTTTAATTATGGAATATAATATTTTGGTTCAAAATTGTTCAATGTTAATGTAGATTTGTCATTTTAGATCATTTGTTTCCTAATAATATATTAATTTTTTCATTTTAAATAATAAAATATAATTTACTCATGATATTTTGTTCAAATTTTTTAAAATTATGATACTTAACATATGATCAATACGTATTAAAAATTTGTATGTGATGAATTGATGAAATAGATAAGAAATGGAGATTTTAGTTAAAAGTTATATAAAAAGTCGGTAGAGAAGAATATGCATAGAATATTCATTTTTTATGTTACAAATGATGTTATGGGTTGGAGATAAAGTTACTGTTTGATGTGACTTTTGGTGTAAAAGTTACACAATTTTTTTGTAACTTTTACACCAGTATGGTGTTGTGGGTTGGAGATGGTTACTTTAGCAGCTTGACTTGTTATTCGAAATTCGAAATTGTTCTATTTCCTGATGAAACATGGTTTACAGAGACTTCGATTCTATTAGAATTAAAGAATTCTAGAAGGCTTCTATATATATAGATATTAGTCAATGCGGGACCAAGTATATGGCTAAATACTAGTATTCTACTCTTCAATAATATTCCAACAGATTCAAAAAATACATGATCTATAGATTCTTCCCGCAGAGAATGAAATATTTTAGAAGAAGTGAGCAAGCTGCCAAATGCATTATTCTAGCACTAGAAATTTACACATGCGGATTCACGTTTTAATAATTTTAAAAAATAAAATAAAAACTCTTATGTAGAGAAGATTCGAACGGAAAACATTATTTATATTAGTTATGTACGTGCGTTGTACATGTTAATAGAATGATAAAATAATAAATGACAGTAAGGCCTTCTTCTGTTACAATATTAGAGATTAGAGATTTAAAAACACTTCATATTTTGAATGTTTTGAAAACATTAAATTATTGACACAGAACGAAAGTTATTCTATTAAATTCAATAGTTACATCAACTCCATATATAAAACAATCAATTATGGATACAAATGAATGAGTAGAAGATGGGAAAGAAAATTCAGGTTTTAGGAACATTTCAAAAGAGAAAGCACTTAACAAACAATAATTTAGTAATTTAGTGTATGAGTATTAATTCAGCAGGAATATATAAACAAAAAATTAATGATTAATAAACTGAAAAATTTAAGGAGTGACAAATTTAGCTGTCAGGTGACGTGCCTGACTAACATCTACAGTGAAGCACACAACTTCACATCGTTCTCCCTACAATAATACAATAGCCGATGGATGACAAATAAACTAAAATCTTTTGTGGGCTTATATTACAGGTTTTTATTGAAGAAACTAAAATCTCCAATTAGGAATACAGTCACATTCACTAAATGTTTGTAAAGTTGCACTCATAATCTACACTTACTGAAATAAATAGTTTAACCTTACATTTCAAAATAGAGATTACAATCTAACAAATACAAAATAAACACTACAAGAAACTCAATAAGAAATAGTACTTGCTGTGAATTATTTGTAAGTGTACAAAGTCGTAACAAGTAGTATAGTTAAGTGAACAGAGTGTCGAATCCATAAGAACTAATTATTTTATCGAATACCGAAATTACTAGATTAACTACTATTTGGAAAATCGAAATTCAAAAAAAAAAGCAACTAAATTAAATTAATCTAAAGAACTAACTAAATTAATTAAAAGGAGCGAAATCTGAAATTTTGTTATTTATTAATTGCAAAACTAATTCTAGGACTTTTGATTTCACCTAATTAATCCCGCACAATTTATAATTCCATGTGAATAAAAATATTATTTTTCCAAGTTGTAGACCAAAATCTCCAAATTATTCAATATTCTCTCTCAAGCAATATCAAAAATATTCTCAACTAGTTATTTGTCATAGTTCATGCACAAATTACTAAATGAAAATTTATTAAGAGCTATGGATTTCTTAATAGTCACATTAACAGTAGTTCGCCCTTGTAACGGTATTTAATTTTATTAATTCGAAATCACAAATTACCAGTTCGGTCTCTCCATGATTTGATAGATCATACAAAAGTTGGCCAAACAATTGTAAGCATTAAGAACAAAAATTAAACACACAACCATGAAAAGATAGAAAAATAATATGGAATTAAAATTGTGTTATCAAAACTAGGCTACATAAGAGCCGTAGAAAAATAAAATTTAGTTCATAATAAAATTGCAACTAACAAATTTATTCATGGATTGCATAATAAAATTAGAAGAAGAAAAAAAATACAGAAAGAACTGTTTTTGTAAAAGAAAAAGTGCAAACCGAAGCCTCGAAAACCAAGCCAGCAAGCACAACATCACCCTCTGTCCTTCTCTGTTTTGTTTCTCGAGTTTCGAGCCGAAAGCACAGTGTCAGCCTCTGTCTGTCGTTCTCTGCCTCGCCTTGAGCCGCGAGCCGCCAACAATAAGAAGAGGCTCCACGTCACCGCACCAGGTCCACGTTCTGTTCGTCGAATTCCACACCAGAAAGCAAGTCGCCCTCTGTCTTTTCTCTCCTCTCTCCGACTTTTGCCGCTTCGTCTTGGATAATGCGTCGCCAAGTCAGACAGAGCTCCTCTGTTTCTCTTCGTCGTTGACTACTTTATTATTATTATTATTATTATTATTATTATTATTATTATTTGTAATACCCCGACTTTTCCTAAATACTTAAAGATTATTTCTCTTTTATAGTATGCTTGTGTAGCATGTGGCTATTACTCCCTGATGAATAAATTATATTTTTTTTCCTATAAAATACTTACTTTAAAGCCCAATGTTAATTTGTTTATTTTCTTTTAATAAATTTATTTTGGCCCAAATCGATTTTAAGCCCATGAATTTAAACCCTCTTATTATCTTCCATAACTTGTAATGTAACATTTCTTTCTCCATTAAATTCCGGGTATATTTGTGTGTGACTTGTGCTTACACGTGCACTCAATGTACACGTGTATTAGGCACAAAATCTTGGCCGGTTTTGGGAGAGAAGTGGATGGAATCATGGGTAGTTATCCTGAGTTGTGGGTAGTTTTTACAACCCCCAAATCAATCTCAGCCCTTAATCCTCCAACTCCCTAATAGATCTCAACCCTTCATCCTATTTACCTTCTAGTATAAATACCCCCTACTTTCCCTATCTCTTTTACACTAAAATTTCCTGAGATTATAGAGAGTATTTGTGAGTTGTGTGGGAGTTTTCTGTGGAGGCAAGCAGCATTGCTGAGGAGCCGGTGTGGAGCAAAGGAACAAGAAGTGCTGCGCTATATTGAAGGACTTGCGGGATTTCGTTATTTTTCTTCATAAAAGGTGGGTGTTTCTCAGGACTTCTAACGTAGGAATAATACTATAATTGTCATGATTGATACCATGTTACAAAAAGTGAATTGAATGCGGTAGAAATTGCTAGAACATGCTATTAAATTTGAGACAAGACTGACGGTACAGTCGACTGCTACATGAGCCAGCCGACTGGTATGAGACAATATTCCTTATAGTGTATTGATGAACATGTGTGTGAGTAGACATGATGGAGTGATTGTTAGATGTATATTTTTCTATGACACATATGATGGAGGGAAGGCAATAAATGAATGGAAAAGAACCAATGGTGAATTATAATTATCGGCACAGTCGACTGCCATATGAGTCAGCCGACTGGTACCGTATTTTGAGTACGACCTGTTTGGAAGTTTCATGAATTAAGATATTCTTTTATGTAGACTCAGCATGATAATTCGAGAGTCATATCTTTATCTTCGTACGACAGTTATGAATATGTATGAATGCATGTTTAAATATTTTCCCTAAAGAAAGAGTATACTAGTAAAGTGAGAATTCATGTTGAGAGACTACTGAACAAAAGAGACTCTGCTTTTGAAACATGACTTTATGCGTACTGTAAATTGACACCATAATGCAAGTGCATGTGAGAACTGTAATTAATCTCTTTTTAATTGAAAATGGATCTGTCCAGTCGACCGAATGCGTGTAGCAAGTCGACTGATCTGGACTTAGAAATTATGCCGTTTGAAATCTCCAGGACAGACAACTGATTACTGAACAGTCGACTGTTATGTGGATAATATTGTGAATATGAACGGTTGCGGGACAGGCGACTGGTTGAGTGCAACAGTCGACTATCCCGAGCTTTTATGAGGAATTTGTATGTGACTGTATAAGTCGACTGGTACTTCTCCAAGTCGACTGTACAGAGTGGACCTTTTGATAATTTGATTCATGTTATTTACTGTTGGTAATAATGAACTTGATGCTTTATCGATGGATTCTGGTTATGGCTGTATGAATTATGTGAAAGGAATCATAAATGAGAATTGAGAACTAAATGAATAATTATGAAAGGCTAATCATGATGAGAAAGTCGGTGAGACTCTAAAATGAATTATGAGCTGATGATGCTCCATTGGATATTGTGAATTTGAAATTGAACAAAGAGTAGCTAAGTCTCCCCGGCAGTGAATGAAATGATATTGAGAATTAGACCAGGTTGGTCAAGTGAAATGAAATGATAAGTCCGGTTGATGGAGAGGCTAACTCTAGAGCTTGATTTTTATTCATGATTCTAATGTAACTTTAATACATAGTGTGGAGGTGATGAAGGTGAGAGAAAAACATGAGTATGAGAGCTAGGGTACGGTGCGGGTGTGTGAGCCGCAGAATGCATGCTTGATGCGTCAAGACATGGCGCGGGCACAACTCAGTAATGATTGGACTCTAGTCACGCTTGTGGGATGTTTTGGTGACTGCAAGAGGAGTGTGTTTAGGGAGGAGGCTGAATTGTCACAGAATGCATGCTTGACGAGTCAAGACATGGCGCGAAATTCTACTCCAGGGGTCAGGATACATGCTTGTACTCATAGAATCATCTAAGATACTCATTGGAATTACAGAAGTAGAGTAAGTCATGGCGGGGGATTGAACCCTACAGAAAATGAAGAACGATTAAGAGGCTTGCCCTCGAACCTATGTAGTATGGGATGCATAGAATTCGAACAAGTGTGCATTAGTGTCATGTGTTAACTAAATAAATTGCATTAAGGATTAAGTGCACAACCACGACACGACATCTCTAAAAGTTCCCTCTTATTTGCATGCTTATGTTGAACAAGTTTGTGATTTGTAAGAAATGAGATTCATTATACTGTTTCTGGCATAGAGAGGATGGCCATGTATAATTATCGTCGGTTGAATAAACTGACGTACCCACAGTTCTTTATGCAGGATAAATTACATGTAAAGAGGAATGGATGCATAAAGATCTCATTATGTTGTTATTCATTTATGTAAATGTTGTATATTTTGCTTCCGCTGTGTAAATTCAGATGTAATGTGTTGTAAACTCTGATGTAAAAGAAAAGTTTTAAAATTCCTTGTAAAATTGTATGTGAAGGAAAGCGAAAAGATCCTGTAGAACATCTCGAATTCAGTAATCTGGGATTCGGGGCGTTACATTATTGTTATTATTGAGATCAACCGTCGCCCTCTCTCTCTCTTCGTTAGGCATGTCCCTTAATTGCTTTTTGCTGTTCTATTTATAGGGATCCGAACGTGGGTATTAGGGTTTATTTTTTGCAGAAAACCTCACCTCTTAATTTATTTGTTTTCTTATTTTGATTTGATATTTATTTCTTACTTCTTTTTCTTCTCTTTCTTTTCTTGAAGCACGTGCTGCATACACACAATATAAAATCAAAATCTAGAATTTAAAAAATAAAATAAAATTAATTATTTTAAATTAGACTAATTAATAATCACATTAGCTCAATTAAACCCTTTTTAAATTTTTTTTATTTCATTTTCACTCTCTATTGACAATTAAAATTCCTATTTTCTTTTCATATTGTCAAATTGTAAAATTCAAGTTTCAACAAATCAATAAAAATTAATAAATCGTTCTTCTTGTTTTGTTCAATAATTTTTATTGAAAATCTTCACCTTTTACATCAAAAAAATCTTGTTCCTTCAAAAATAATTAATTAACTAAAATCTATGGAAATAAGATAAATTATTAACATGATAGACAAATACAAGCAATTTTTATGGGTAAATGAGTACATATATTTATATAAAAATTAGACACATCAAATACCCCCAAACTGAAGATTTTGCTTGTCATCGAGCAAAAAGTAAAACCATGAATAAAGGAATAATAATCAATAATAGGCCCAACTAATTATACTAAGAGATCTTATCATGCAAGCATCAAAATTTCAATGTAAAATATAAACAATAACAAATAGAGTAAAACTAAGTATACTCACTTTCTTCCGTGCAATTATCTATATAATAAAACACAAAGAAAGCTATCAAGTGGCTCTCCTTCAATCCCCAAAATCAAAGGTCCAGATCTAACCTCACAAAACACATTTTCCTCTAAAACTCAAATTCAAAATTTCCCCCCAAAACAACTCATTTATTTATTTAATTATATATATATATATATATATATATATATATATATATATATATAGAAACATGAATTTTATACCCCAATTTATAATTATTTTTCACCATATACTAATGGAAACATGGACTTTTATTTACAACTAATTATTTTCATATTATTCAAACTTCAGCTACATAATTGTTCATTTACTGTTTACAAGACTTTTCATATGTTGTATCGTTCTGAAGACGTGCCGTAGGCACGTGGCCATGGGCAAATCTAGTTTATTCATAATTCCAAACCCAATCATATTTGTCATGCAATTAATGTAATTATAGTATGTAACAACTTCATCTATGTTTTTCCCTTCTCACTACTACAAACCAAGTAGCACACTAGAGTTTTTTTTTCTCTTCTAAGTTGTCACTTGTCTTTCGATGCGAATGCAAACATTTGTGATAAATTCACCCGGTTACTCAAAAAGTCACACACTTAGAGTGCTTTTGCATACTCATATTTCAAGTTGCCATTTGACGTAAAAGTAAACATTGGTGATGAATACCCTTGGTTACTAAGAAACTCAAAACATTGGAGTAGATAGATATTTATTCATATATTTTTTTTCACTCTATTTACTTAAACTCTACTTAGGAATAGATCAAAGGAGATAATCACAAGAAAAATCATCACATTTTTCTTTTATGTATAATCACATGACTGTCATAATTGTGTAAGGAATTTATAAATTCAGGGTCTGTTTGGTTTGTTGTTTTTTTTTCAAAACCTGTTTGGTTAGGTTGTTTTGTGAAAACAGTTTTCACAAAACTCCACTTCAATTATTTTCTGTTATTTCACATCCTCTCTCTAAATATATTTATATTTTACTATTATTATTATTATTATTATATATATATATATATATTTATAATATATTATTTTTACATATATTATTATTATTATTATTATTATTATTATTATTATATATATTATATTATTATTTTTATTTTTATATATATATATATATATATATATATATATATATAGGGAAAGCTTCGGTGCACTACCTCTAGTGCACACGGCGTATGCACTAGGCCTTCGAGCGTTCATATCAATGATCCGAACTGTTCACATTGATCTATACATCAAAATTAGTCTAAATATGTAAAATCAAATCATTTGAAATTCATTTGCCCATCCATCATGTGACTACAAAAAATAATGATTTTCAGCCATACAATTTTGTAATACTTCAATGGATGGATAAATGAATTTCAAATGATTTGATTTTACATATTTAGACTAATTTAGATGTGTAGATCAATGTGAACGGTTCGGATCGTCGATATGAATGCCCGAGGGCCTAGTGCACACGCTGTGTGCACTAGAGGAGTGCACAACCAAAGCTTTCCATATATATATATATATATATATATATATATATATACATATATACTATTATTATAATACATATTATTATTTCATATATACTATTTTATATATGCTATTATAATATTCTATTATTATTATAATATATATTATTATTATTATTATATATTACTATTATATATTATTATATATATTATTATATAACTTATTATTATTATAATAAATTGTTTAATATATTATTATAATATATTATTATTACATATATATAATTATAATTATTATACGTTTTTATATATATGTATATAATTAAATATGTTTATTATAATAAACTATTTTATATTATTATATAATATACAATTATTATAATATATTATTATTTTATATATACTATTATTATATTATGTTATTATTGTTTATATTATTATAATATATATTATTATTATAATATATTACTATTATATATTATTATATATATTAATATATAATATATTACTACTAGGTTTCCCCGTTGACACGTGCCTACGGCACGTCTTCTGAACGGTGCACCTTGTTTGATCATAGAAAATGGTTTTGGAGGTCCAGCAAATTAATTGAAGTAGCAAACATATTATATGAGAAATTTTTGGGGGTCCAGCAAAAAACATATTATATGATTTCTTTGATTTTTTTGAATTATTATTAAATTTTTTAAATTTTTTATTTTTTTAGTTTTTTAGTTTTTTAGTTTTTAATTTTTTGAAAATTTTGAAAATTTTTATTTTCTTAATTTTTTGAATAGAAGAGGGAGAGAGAGAGAGAGAGAAAGAGAAAGAGAGAGAGAGAGAGAGAGAGAGAATAATTAGAATAATTAAATAAGTATAGGAGTTGTTTTGGGTGGGAGATTTAAATTTGAGTTTTGGGGGGAAATTTTTTTGGGGGGGGGGGGGAAGTATGTTTAGTGATGTTAGATCTGAGCCTTTGATTTTTGGGGATTGAAGGAGAGCCACTTGATAGCTTTCATTGTGTTTTATTATATAGACTAGATTTGCCCGTGGGCACGTGCCTACGGCACGTCTTCGGAACGATACAAAACACGAAAAGCCTGTAAACAGTAAAACAATAATTATGTAGCTCAAGTTTGAATAGTATGACAATAATTAGTTGTAAATAAAAGTCCATGTTTCTATTAGTATATGTTGAAAAATAATTATAAATGGTGGTATAAAATCTAACTTCTTAGAATTTTAAGTGTGGAGTTGAAGAGATATTTACTATTTTCAATATAACATGTGCAAAAAAAACTTTAAATTTCTGAAAATGTAAATTTCTAAGAAAATATAGAAAGAATGGGAGAGAGAGATAGGGAGAGAGAGAAAGAGAGAAATATAAAAAAAGTGAAGAGAGAAGAGAGAGATAGTAATAAAGTAATAAGTTTTTTAGTTTTGGGAGAAAAATTTTAGTTTTGGGGTTTGAAATTTTGGAGGGAAAATATGTTTTGTGAGGTTTGATCTAAGCCTTTGATTTTAGGGGAGATTGATTGTGAGCCACTTGATAGCTTTCTTTGTAATTTATTATATAGATTATATATTATTATATATATTATTATATAATATAGTATTATTATAATATATTGTTGATATGGCTAAAAATGGGAATTAATCGGAACCGTCCAAATCGGGCACGAATCTTGAAGTCCAGGGATAAAACGGTAATTTCACCTACAAATAAGGTCTGAGATGGGTACTGGGTCTCTCCGTCAAAGACCCAATAACCTACAAACGGATCCGTTTCAATCGGGCGCGGGTTTTAACCAGCGATAAAGCCCGATCAGAGGGATAGAATTAAGGCTCCTGATTAGATCCTAATCAACGGCCCTGATTCATGCCTATCCCTCCACTGGGGATTAGGGATTACATTCCTAATCTGTTTACAAGGAGAATATTCCATATCAGATCACGGGGATTACATTCCTAATCTGTTCCCTAAGACGCCTATAAATACCCCCCCATCCATCTCCATTAAGAGGTAATCAATCTTTCTCCAGTTTTTGCGCTCTTTCATAATCTCTCTGATTACTGACTTGAGCGTCGGAGGGTGCGTCGCCGGGAACAACCCCGGTGTCTCGCACTTTTTGCAGGTGTACGGCGGGAGCGACGATTAAACCCCCGACGGAACAGGTATACAGGTTTGCTATTTAGTTTCCCCAAGAACTCACAAATACTATTTATTTGCCCCCACACCGAAATTAGCGGCAACAGATTGGCACCGTCTGTGGGAATACTAACGAATAGAAACCTCTCCTCTTCCCGGTGAACAGATCTTCTCCAGCCATGTCTCCTAGGAAAGTTAGATCAAGAGGGTCTAACAGAGGACCCAACCCCGATCAGCAGCAAGAAGTTCCCGTCCAGCCTACCCAACAGCAAGGGCAACTTCCTCCTCCAGCGGAAGACCCGCTCCAACAGGACCTTCTTCCTCCTCCTAATCAGCCACCTCCTAAGGGTCCTAACCCTCAGAAACAACCTCTTCACATAGACCACGTCTCCATCCACAACACCTCTTCGGACTCTATGGCCTCCCATCATCCCCGAGCCTCTGGTCGCCACAATACCGCTCACAATCGCCAGAAAGATGATGACCTTCGCCGCCAACTGGATGAGAAGCGGGCCCGAGAGGGAACCTCCCGCCAACACTGTCCGGACGAGCGGTCCCCTCGCCACCGGGAATATAGAAGGTCCCCTAACCGAAGGGGTCGGAAAGAATCCCCCGAACACTACCGAAGAAGGCCGCACTCCCCTGCAGGTCGGCAACAGCCCAGGAACAATGAGGCACCCATCACACGTGCCGAGTTCCAGCAGTTCCAAGCAACCGTCCTACAAGCTCTTAATCTCCGTCCCAACACCAACGCACCCAAGATTCCATCTCCTCCTCCAGTCCGAAGCCCTCGCCGACGGTCCCCATCTCCTCGTCCTGCTCCTACCAACTCCCGGCGTACCCCAAGTCCTCGTCACTCCCGGAGTTACCATCGTCGTAGCCATCGCTCTCCCTCGTACGAAGACGAGTCTAGAGGCTCGGCTGATTACCGTCGGAGGGATGACACCATGTACCACCGTCTTCATGAAGTAGAGAGGCGCCTGGGTCAGATAGACCGAGAAGAGGAGCTTAGGGGGAGGACCCTACGTCCTAGCCGACCCCCTTTCTCCCGAACCATAGTGGATGCACCTGTGCCGTTTGGTTTCAAACCTCCCCAGTTCGAGACTTACACTGGGGAGACCGACCCCGTTGATCACATCGAAAGCTTCAAGACCCTGATGCTCCTCCATCAAGCTTCCGATGCCCTCCTCTGCAAAACCTTCCCCGCAACTCTCAAGGGCCCAGCACGAGAATGGTACTCTCGCCTCGCCCCCTCCTCAATATTCTCCTTCGAGCAGTTCGAGACCCTTTTCGTCACCCATTTCGTAAGCAGCCGTAGAGCTGAGAAGACCAACATCTCACTATTGCACCTCCACCAGAAGAAGGGGGAGAAATTGAGAGACTATGTGAAGAGGTTCACAGCTGAAGCCAGGTCCATAGCATCCCTCGACCAGTCGGTCGCTGCGGCAGCATTTCAATCTAATGTCCTCAATTCTAACCTCCGCTCCTCCCTCGCCAAGAAGCCTCCACAGAACTTTTCCGACCTCCTCCTTCGCAGTGAAAAGTACATCCGGGCCCAAGAGGCCGAGCATCAACCCAACTGGGAGGGGTCTTCCTCCGAGTTTAAGAGAAAGGGAACAGAAGAGGAAGGAGCCAAGAAGCTCCAGAAGGATAATGCCGGCCAGGGCCGACCTCCCCCCAGATTCGAGAAGTTCACTCCCCTCACCACTAACGTCTCAACTATTCTGATGGAAGTCGAAAAGGAGGGGATTTTACCTCCTGCTCCGAGGATGAACACCCCCGCCAAGAAAAGAGATAAAGAGAAATGGTGCCGTTATCACCGGGACCACGGGCATGACACCAACGATTGTTGCGCCTTGAAGAACGAGATAGAAGCCCTTATCCAGAGGGGGCAGCTGGCCAGGTTTGTAAGGAAGGGCCGAGCCAAACTTCCTCCCCCACCTCGGGGGGCTAACAAGCGTCCGGAACGAGAAGAGATGCCCGACTTCGAGGAAGAGCGAGTCCTCCACCTCATTCATGGGGGCCCAATGGGGGGCTCCTCAAACTCCTCTCGGAAGGCATTTATAAGAGAAGTCAACTCGGTCCGAACCACTCCTCCTCCCAAAGGCCTCGGAGTGCCTGTCACATTCTCAGACGAAGATCTTGAAGGAGTTCGCACCCCACATTGTGACGCACTCGTCATTAGCCTCCACATGGCGAATTTTAAAGTGGAGAGGATACTAGTGGATAATGGCAGCTCCGTAAACATCCTCTTCCTCGCTGCTTTCAAAGGCCTAAAGCTCTCCCGAGATAGACTCAAGCTTGCCGGCTACACACTCCATGGGTTCACGGGAGTGCCAGTGACTATTGAAGGGGTAATTACCCTCGACGTAACCGCTGGCAAAACTCCTACTACCCGAACGGAGTCGATGGACTTCATGGTCGTAGATGTCCCGGCAGCCTACAATGTCATTTTGGGTCGGCCCGGCCTGGCCGCCCTTGAAGCCGTCCCTTCTGCTTATCATCTCAAAATGAAATTTCCTACTCGGGCCGGAGTAGGGGAAGTAAGGGGCAATCAGGAGCAGGCCCGCAAGTGCTATATGACCTCTACCCTCGGACCCGTCCTCTCCTTAGAAACTCTGGAAATCCCCCAAGATGTTGCTCGACCAACGTCCGAGCCGGTGGACGAATTGGAGGAAGTGCTCTTCTCTGAGCAGGAGCCAGCCCGCAAGTTCTTTGTTAGCAAGACCCTCCCGTCCGCCCTATACTCAGACATTGTACAATGCATCCGAAAGAACCAAGACCTCTTCGCTTGGTTAGTTGCAGATATGCCCGGTATCTCCGAAGAGCTCTTAGTCCACCGCCTAAGCGTTGATCCGGGGTCCAAACCGGTTCAGCAGAAGAGGCACAAGTTCGCCCCCGAGTGTCAGCTCGCTATTAAAGAGGAGGTAGACAAGCTCTTGAAGGCCCGGTTCATACAGGAGGTGAACTATCCTGAGTGGTTGTCGAATGCAGTGATGGTGAAGAAGTCCAATGGGACTTGGAGGATTTGCATTGATTTTACCGACCTCAACAAGGCTTGCCCCAAGGATCCATTCCCTTTTCCGAGCATTGACACCCTGATCGATGCAACCTCAGGACATGAGCTCCTCAGCTTCATGGATGCCTTTTCAGGCTACAATCAGATCCGGATTTTCCCCCCGGATATCCCGAAGACGTCGTTTGTGACCGTTCGGCCTCTATTGCTACAGAGTCATGCCGTTCGGCCTCAAGAATGCAGGTGCAACATACCAACGCCGCGTCAACAAGGTTTTCCAGGCCCAGATCGGTCGGAATATGGAGGTGTATATTGACGACATGCTTGTGAAAAGCATCCGGGGCGTTGATCATGTACCCGACCTCCAGGAAGCATTTGACGTTCTGAGAAAGCACAATATGAGACTCAACCCGAACAAGTGTGCGTTCGGCGTCTCATCAGGGAAGTTCCTCGGCTTCATGGTTAGCCAACGAGGAATTGAAGCAAACCCGAAGAAGATCAAGGCCATATTAGACATGGCCCCTCCTAGAAATGTTAAAGAAGTTCAGAGATTAACAGGCCGCCTCGCCGCCATAGGGCGCTTTCTCTCAAAGTCCGGGGAAAAATGCCTCCCCTTCTTCAAGGCCCTTAGGGGGGCTAAAGGATTCGAATGGGGACAGCAGCAACAGGAGTCCTTCGACCAGCTCAAGGCTTACCTCGTCAATCCCCCTCTCCTTAGCAAACCGATCCCTGGTGAACCCCTCTACCTCTACCTGGCAGCCTCCGAGCAGACCCTCAGTGCAGTTTTAGTGAGGGAAGAAGACCGGGCTCAGAAGCCCATTTACTACGTCAGCAAAGTGCTTCGGGACGCCGAGCTCCGATACCCGAAGATAGAAAAGATGGCTTATGCCTTGGTAATGGCCGCGAGAAAGCTTCGCCCGTACTTTCAGTCCCATTCGGTGGTCGTTCTTACCGACCAGCCGCTGAAGCAGGTCCTCCACAAACCCGAGACTTCGGGTCGCCTTATGAAATGGTCTATCGAGCTGAGCCAGCACGATATAACTTATCAGCCTCGGACCGCGATCAAGGCTCAGGCGCTAGCAGAATTCATAGTTGAGAGTACTATCCCCGAGTCCAGCCAAACAGTGAAGGGACTACCCGTCTGGTCGGTTTACGTTGACGGATCCTCTTGCAATGAGGGAAGCGGGGCAGGGGTCATCCTGGCAGGCCCAGATGACTTCATCCTCCAATACTCCCTCCGTATAAACTTCATAGCTTCGAACAACGAAGCTGAATACGAGGCGCTAATAGCCGGTCTTGGAATGGCCCGAAATGCAGGGGCACAACGCCTGCAGATCTTTAGCGACTCCCAGCTAGTCGTCAATCAGGTCCTTGGCGAGTATGAAGCACGCGATGACAGGATGGTTAAATACTTAGCCAAAGTCAAGAGTCTCATGGCACTGTTTGAAGAGGCCCTCATCCAAAGAATCCCCCGAGAAGAAAATGCTCAGGCCGACGCCCTATCCAAGTTAGCCTCCTCTTCCCTTCAAGGTCTCGAGCAGACCGTACTGATAGAAGTCCTTTGAAGTCGAGCATAGAAGACGAAACTCCCGACTCTATAGAGACATTGCCTGTCCTCCTTGAAGACAATTGGATGAAACCCCTCATCGAGTTTTTAAGGGACGGACTCCTCCCCGAGGATCCCAAGGAAGCACGAAGAGTTAGAACCCGAGCCGAGCGTTACACCCTGATCGGAGACATCCTATATAAACGCTCCTTCACCCAGGTGGACGGTCGGCCCTACCTGAGGTGCCTCTCCCCCGGGCAAGCAGACTACGCCCTAAAAGAACTTCATGATGGCATCGGCGGGGCCCATTCAGGTTCCAGAGCCCTAGCACGCAAAGTATTGAACTACGGGTATTTTTGGCCCCCTCTCCTACGGGACGCTGAACGACACGTTCGGCAATACAGCTCCTGTCAGAAGTATTCCGACATCCGGCGCCTTCCTCAAGCACCACTCACCTCCCTATCAAGTCCGATCCCATTCGCAATGTGGGGGATGGATTTACTAGGGCCGTTTTCACCAGCTCCCGGACAATTCAAGTTCCTAGTCGTGGCAATCGACTATTTCTCGAAATGGATAGAGGCCGAGCCCTTGGCCACGATCACCGAAAACAAGGTCGTTCAATTCTTCTGGAAGAGCGTGATCTGCCGATTTGGCGTCCCCAGGGTCCTAATTACAGACAACGGAACGCAGTTCACTGGGGCTGCCTTCCGAGCTTTATGTGAAGACCTCGCCATACAACACCGATTCTCCTCCGTCTCTCATCCTCAGTCAAATGGCCAGGCCGAAAATGCCAACTGACAGATCCTCTCCGGCATTAAGAAAAGGTTAGACAAGTGTTCCAAAGGCTTGTGGGTCGATCAGCTTCCCAACGTGCTTTGGAACTACCGCACCACGAAGCGGACCCCAACGGGTGAGAACCCATTCAATCTCACCTATGGGTCCGAGGCCATCATCCCCCTAGAAGTCGGAATATCCTCTCCTCGTTTGATAGCTTTTGAAGAAGAACAGAATGCTAAGGAGCTCAGAGCAAGTCTAGATCTGATAGACGAAATCCGAGAGAGAGCTGCCATACGCCAGCAAACTTATCGAAGAAGGATCGAGCTAGCATACAACAAAAGAGTCCGCCCAACGGTCCTCAAAGAAGGGGACCTGGTCCTCCGAAAGTTGGCCATCTCGTTCCCTAATCAGAAAAGCAAATTGGCCCCGAACTGGGAGGAACCTTACAAGATTTCTAAAGAAATCCACCTCGGCACATACCGACTAGAAGATCTCGAAGGCAGGGAGATTCCCAGGACTTGGAATGCCGACCATCTCTTAAAATACCAAGAGAGAGCAACAACGCCTCTCTAAGTAACTCGAGATGTCGAACCATTCCTTTCCTGTTACTTGTAGTAATTTTCTTTCGTAGTGATTTTCTTTCATTTTTCCTTGTAATAACGGCTAGCAACTTTAGAAGCAGCCGATCATTGGATATTAATAAATAAAGTTTTTTCATATTTTTGCTACTGTTGACATCTCTCTGCTTTTAACTCTTCAATCTAACGATGGTTCGGAGTCCAACACTTGGCTCGATTATACATCGCAAGTTCGCTCCTGAGCAAGCTAGAAGTAGTTCGCCATTCGGAATTGCTCCCACAGCCGTTGAACTAATCTAACGATGGTTCGGAGTCCAACGCTTGGCTCGATTCTACTTCGCAAGTTCGCTCCTAAGCAAGCTAGAAGTAGTTCGCCATTTGGAATTGCTCCCACAGCCGTTGAACTAATCTAACGATGGTTCGGAGTCCAACACTTGGCTCGATTCTACTTCACAAGTTCGCTCCTAAGCGAGCTAGAAGTAGTTCGCCATTCGGAATTGCTCCCACAGCCGTTGAACTAATCTAACGATGGTTCGGAGTCCAACACTTGGCTCGATTCTACTTCGCAAGTTCGCTCCTAAGCGAGCTAGAAGTAGTTCGCCATTCGGAATTGCTCCCACAGCCGTTGAACTAATCTAACGATGGTTCGGAGTCCAATACTTGGCTCGATTCTACTTCGCAAGTTCGCTCCTAAGCGAGCTAGAAGTAGTTCGCCATTCGGAATTGCTCCCACAGCCGTTGAACTAACCTAACGATGGTTCGGAGTCCAACACTTGGCTCGATTCTACTTCGCAAGTTCGCTCATAAGCGAGCTAGAAGTAGTTCGCCATTCGGAATTGCTCCCACAGCTGTTGAACTAATCTAACGATGGTTCAGAGTCCAACACTTGGCTCGATTCTATTTCGAAAGTTCGCTTCTAAGCGAGCTAGAAGTGGTACGCCATCGCTCCTACAACCGTCGAGTCACCATAGCAAAAATCCGAGGTCAAACACTTGAGCTTGAGCGCATTTCGCGAGTTCGCCAAACTGCGAGAGTGGGCGTCAGAAAGAATGCTCGGCGCCACTAGCCGAACACTCATCTCTCCGACCTACAAACAAACAAATTGGCCGACCAGAAAGCCTCGACGCACTGAACAAACAGTCACTCCGGCCACCGAGCTACATGAGCGCAGTCGATCCGCGCCGAACGAGCGTCCGGCCGAGCCTCGAATGAGTTTGGGTTAAGGTTGTAGGGAACCCTCTCCTCAGTTCCAGACTTTGGTCATCGCCTCATCCACCATGATCTCCCCTGACCCTGACACCCACGTCGGAGCCGTCAGAGTCAGGAGAAGATCATGGTGGAAGAACGACAACCCATCCTCCCGAAGAGCCTTTCCCTCGCGTCCGGACTACAGTCGCCAACTCTTCTGCCTTGTCCTCCCCCGACCTTGACACCCACATCGTGGCTGTCAGGAGCAGGAGAAGAACAAGGCAGAAGGGTGACCACCCCTCCGAACCTCCCGAGGTGAGAATTTTTTGCAAGGCTGGCATCCGCCCAAGGGCAGACACCATCGATGCCACAAGAGCTCAAGACTGCAGTGATTAAAACAACAAGGGGGGTGTGGTACTTATAGCCTTCCCCCAAGAGACTGTTATTATGAACCTCGGGAGTCCAACAGTCATGCCTAGGGAGCTGAAGCGCCGCGTATTTATTAAAGGGCACCACTCTCAACGCCCTTGGGAAGGTGGAACGCCCCCACGGATCCCGGAGCACCATTAATGCTGTTAGGGAACTAGTCCCATCTTTTCCAAACAACGGTCACAAAAATAAAGAACACACAAGTTCGGCAACAATATTTTATTGATGGATCGGATGCGGTACAAAGACGGATACAGCAGGATTACAAATCGTTAAAGAGAAAGTTACAATGCCGACTTATTACACTTGGCTAAAAAGAAAAAATACAAAAGCTCTCGGAGGCGACGTCTTCAGCGCTTTTTAGGAGCCGGGGCGTTCCGCTTCAAAGACACTTGAGAGTGACGATGCTTATCTCCGGAGCGCGACCCCAAGCCAGCAAATTGAGACGTATCTTCGGCGCCGCTTCTAGTAGCTACTCCGACGGATGCCCCGCTCGACGAAATTGCTACCGAGCTTTGTGCGTCCCCCGGACTAGGATGGTCGATGCGCTGACGAGTTGCCATTTCGTAGAAGGTAATGCCCCGATCACTCTCTACGCGGGTGCACGAGGTGCTTCGGACATTGTTTGGTCCCGAATGCGGCTTGAGCCGAGCCACTTCCGCCTCCAACTCCGAGATCCGATCACGCAACGAGTCGTCTTTGACGTTAACTTCGAAACGAGGGGGTATCGCGGAGTCCGGTATGCCTGATCGACTGGCTATGAGGCGTCGAAGATGAGTGACTTCGATACTTTTATCCACCGTCGCTCTCTTCAGCGCTTCGACCTCAGCTGTCAACTGGACCTGTTCGGTCGTCAACTTGGCCACTTCTGCCGTTAGCCCCTCGCCTTCCGTCCGAAGCTTCGTCTCTACGGACTGCAGATGCCGGATCTCGGAAAGCAGGTCGTCTCTCTCCGCTGTTATTTTGGACAGGTTATGACGGATGCATTGAATCCGAAGCTTATTACTGAAAGCAGTTGGCAAATATTCACCTTCTCCTGTGGGAGTAATTTCGGCGATCCTGCTTTCCAAATGACGAATCTCGATGTCTCGCCGGCCGAGGACGAGCTAAAGATGTCTCCTTTCGCGTTCAGCTCGGCGCAATCCGAGATCAACTTCGTGGAGCCGCTCTCGGCATCGCGCCAGACACAACCTCGTCGCCCCTAGGCCGGCCTCGGCTCGAGCTCCTTCGTCCGAACGAATTGCCTCGGTATCTTGGGCGACCACCATGAGCTGAAAAGAGATCGGGGTAAACAACAAAAGTTCAAACACTGCCGGAGCATCACACTTGAGAAATTTTTGAAACAAGAAGCTCTCAAAACAAAAAGAGAATATTTGACGAAAGGGGGGCGAAAGACGAAGATCCGAACACCAACACTTCAAAAAAATTTCTTTTCATTCATTTCAAAAAAGCAGCGGTGGCCAGTCCGCTATTAGGCGTTACAATGATTGAAAAGAAAAGGAAAAAGAACAAAAAACAAAACAAGAAAATGAGGAGCGGAGTCAAGGCGCGACCTCTTTCCCCGGGCGACGAGTTCGGGTCGGAGTCGACTTATCCGAAGGGGACGCCACTGCCAGCGGAGTGACCACGGTACTGGGGACCTCGTCGGTGACCTCGACCTCAGCATCACCTTCGTCATCCCCTTCCTCCTCCTCCCCCTCGGACTTAGGGTCGAAACCCTCGACATGGCAGGGGAATAGCCTCCACCCCGAGACGTTCACCTCGGGGAACTCCTTCGACACCCGGTCGATGGTTGCGGCGAAGGCCTTTGCCATGTTCTGGGCGAGGAATCCCTGCGCCTTCTCCAGGGTCGCGTCCTTCGCCGCCTTCAGAGCCGCCGCCTTGGCTGCCTCGGCTTCGGCTAGCTGCTTGGCCGACCCCTCCTTCTGGCGAAGGAGCTCACCCTCCAACCTCGTCACCTCGGCCTCGAGGTGCACCATCCTCGCTGACCTGCCCTCGTGCTCGACGCGAAGCTTATCGAGCTCGTTCGACAGCCGAGCTTTCTCGTTCCGAGCCTGGTCGGATTCTTGCTTAAGCTCCTTTTCCAGAGCTGTCAACCTCTCGGTGAGGTGACCAAAGTGGACGATGATCTGTAGCAAAGAAGAACCAAATGAGTTAGAAATTTTTTTTGGTTAAAGGAGTACAACGAAAGAAAGAAGCTCGAGGCTTACCGACACCGCCGAACGAGTGATCTTGATCACGTCGTCGCCTTCTCGCCCGGCCTCTATGGCGGCTCGGTCCTTCGGAGCGGCGAGGTGCTTGATGGCCTGCATGCTCACCAGCGAGTTGCCGAGGAACCTGTCGTGCTTCCGGACTTGCCAGTCCAGAATGTGAATTCTTTTGTGCTCCTCCGTCAGGAGCTCCTCGGCAACTGCCGTTAGGGGCGGCGTCGCCATTCCCAGGGCTGCGGCGATAGGGAACTCGCCGGTAGCGGCCAAAGCCGAAGTCCCCACCACGACGGTAACAGGACTGTCGAGGATCTCCACTTCCTCGACCGGGGCTGTGATCCTCGGAGCCTTCGCGGTCGACGGCATCTTGGTCACGACCCTCTTGCGCTTCTTGGGGGCCTTGCTCGCGAGTCCGGCTTTGAGCGCTAGCACGACATCGTAGTCCATGGTTTCTGCATCCAAAGTAAAAATTAATTAGCACACCGCAAATGACAAGGAAGAGAGTTCGGAAAGCAAAAACATAACGAGAGCCGCATACTGGGATCTACGCGGCAGAGCCCTCCCTTCTAGAGGATGTCCTCCGTCAGCTCCCTCCAGTCGTACTTTGGCCGATCAAGGAGAGTCCGGACCGCTTCTTCTTCTTCTACACTGAGCTTCGGAAGTGCCCTAGCCCTCTTCGGCACCACTTCTACCCAGTTGGAGGGGATCGGCCATGCCTCCCGACTCCGCACGATCAAAAACTTCTCTTGCCAGTGCTTAATGGAGTCGGGGCATATGACGAGCCTGCCACCGTGCCTCGGAGTCAAGTAATACCGGTACTCCGATTTATTCCCTTGGTGGAGCCGGTATAACGTCCGAAGCACGTTCAGCTGCGGCTGGATCCCTGCAGCCTGGCAGTGGAGAACGAAACCATTTATCACCCGCCACGCGTTCGGCATAAGTTGGATGGGGCTGACCCCGAACCAACTAACCACGGTAATGGCGAACGCGTGGAGAGGTAGCCGAGTCCCGACGATGAAGGCATCGACCGGCCAGCAACACATCGTCACTGGCAGCGGCGAATTGGCCCTAACCCCGGGACCCGGCAGCATGAGTTCGTACTCCTCCGGGATGTGGAATGAATCCCGGATCACTGCCAAGTCCTCCTCACGCAGGATCGACACCGCCTCGTCCGCCTCCGTCGTCTCCCTCGCGGCGTTCTCCTCGAAGGACCTCCCCCTCCCATGGACGATCTGCTCGGCTTGATCCTCCGGGAGCTGCCTAACTCTATGGAGCCCGGTCAGCGGCCCCGGCAGTTGTCCGAACTCTCCCATCCGCTTCGGATCTTGAACGATCGAATCCTTGCCGAACACCTTCTGGCCCTTAGTCGGAGTCGAATCTTCGGCAACTTCAAGGGAGGGCTCGGACCAAGAGATTTCTTCAGAGACAGAAGCTACAGACATAATTGATAAATTACCTTAAAAGAAGATAGCTGCCGGAAAACTTCGCCAGAAACAAACGTCGACCATCGGAAGTACTCGCTAAAGCACAAGAGACCGCCTGAGCAAAAGAGAAGAAAAATGAGAAATGAGAGGGGGGTGAGGATTTATAGAGAGATGCACGCCAAACAAGGATGGTGGGCTTGTACGACCGGCCCATTTACACAAAACGACAAAACGACCTCAATCGTCGTCTTGTTTACCACACCAAATCATGCGCTGCATTTAATGAGCATCCCATCTGATGGAAGCCCGGAGGTCACTGCATTTAATAAACGTCCCATCTGTCAGAAGCTGTCAGAAGTTGTCAGAAGTTCAGAAGGCGCACAGTTGCTACAAACTTCTATGACGAAAAATGACAAGTCACGGACTTCGGCACCAGCTGCCGTGCGCTCTCTGCACCAACCCCGTTACGGGGGAAAAATTGGAGTTCGGCACCAGCTGCCGAGCGTTCTCGGAACTGACCCCGTTACGGGGAAAAAATCGAGTTCAGCACCAGCTGCCGAGCGTTCTCGGAACCGACCCCGTTACGGGGGAAGAATTCGAGTTCGGCACCAGCTGCCGAGCGTTCTCGGAACCGACCCCGTTACGGGGAAAAAATCGAGTTCGGCACCAGCTGCCGAGCGTTCTCGGAACCGACCTCGTTACGGGGGAAAAATCGAGTTCGGCACTAGCTGTCGAGCATTCTCGGAACCGACCTCGTTATGGGGGAAAAATCGAGTTCGGCACCAGCTGTCGAGCGTTCTCGGAACCGACCTCGTTACGGGGAAAGATTGGACCTCGGATCATACCGAACTCCCTTTCAGCACTCATAACCATGCCGAACTCTCCCCCCTCTTCGGAAAGATGGGCCGAACCGCATACAGACCCCGGTCCCCTAGTCAGCGAGTTCTAGAAAGGGTCGGAAGCATGATACGAGCACAGGTGCCCCTCAACGAAGGAAAAAGCTCGAACCATCCGCCAAGAGATCGCGAAAAAATAATTAAAAATTTGGGAAATCAAGGAAGAACTCCTGGAAAGCGATTGTAAAAATGGGAGCACCTTCTCCTCCCCAAACAAGCAATTAGTGTCAAAAACAATCTTCTAAGACCCCCGAACGACGAATTGACACTTCGCAAAGTTAAAAGGATATCCCTGCAAGAACACCACATGACCATAAGAGCTCAGGAGCGACTCAGAGCTCAATCCACTTGAAAAATCACCAAACTACCTCCTTCAAGATTCAAAACCTTCCATTTGGGCTCCGATACAACTCCGCCAGCCATTAAAACAGTTAAACTACTCCTCAAAGGCCGATCAAGCTCAGCCTTTAGGAGTGGGGGGCTCGTGATATGGCTAAAAATGGGGATTAATCGGAACCGTCCAAATCGGGCACGAATCTTGAAGCCCAGGGGTAAAACGGTAATTTCACCTACAAATAAGGTCTGAGATGGGTACTGGGTCTCTCCGTCAAAGACCCAATAACCCACAAACGGATCCGTTTCAATCGGGCGCGGGTTTTAACCAGCGATAAAGCCCGATCAGAGGGATAGAATTAAGGCTCCTGATTAGATCCTAATCAACGGCCCTGATTCATGCCTATCCCTCCACTGGTGATTAGGGATTACATTCCTAAACTGTTTACAAGGAGAATATTCCTTATCAGATCACGGGGATTACATTCCTAATCTGTTTCCTAAGATGCTTATAAATACCCCCCATCCATCTCCATTAAGAGGTAATCAATCTTTCTCCAGTTTTTGCGCTCTTTCATAATCTCTCTGATTACTGACTTAAGCGTCGGAGGGTGCGTCGCCGGGAACAACCCTGGTGTCTCGCACTTTTTGCAGGTGTACGGCGGGAGCGACGATCAAACCCCCGACAGAATAGGTATACAGGTTTGCTATTCAGTTTCCCCAAGAACTCACAAATACTATCTGTTTGCCCCCACACCGAAATTAGCGGCAACAATTGTTATATATATATTTATAATATATTATTGTTACATATATATTATTATTATTTTTAATTTTTAATATATATATATACTAGGTTTGCCCGTTGACACGTGCCTACTGTATGTCTTCGGAACGGTGCACCTTATTTGATCATATAAAATAGTTTTGGAGGTCCAACAAATTAATTGAAGTAGCAAACATATTATATGAGAAACTTTTGGGGGTCAAAAAAAGCATATTATATGATTTTTTTTATTTTTTAAAAAATTTTTAAAATTTAAAATTTAAAATTTTAATTTTTTTTTGGTTTTTTAATTTTTAATTTTTTAAAAAATTTTAAAAATTTTATTTTCTTAAATTTTTGAATAGAAGAGGAAGGGAGAGAGAGAGAAAAATAAATAAATAAATATAGAAGTTGTTTTGGGTGGGGGATTTGAATTTGAGTTTTGGGGGGAAAATATGTTTTGTGAGGTTAGATCTGGACCTTTGATTTTTGGGGATTGAAGGAGAGCCACTTGACAGCTTTCTTTGTGTTTTATTATATAGATATATATACTATTATTATAATATATATTATTTTTTCATATATACTATTTTATATATTCTATTATAATAATCTATTATTATTATAATATATTATTATTATTATTATTATTATTATTATTATTATTATTATTACTATTACTATTATATATTATTATATATTATTATATAATTTATTATTATTGTAATAAATTGTTTAATATATAATTATAATAGATTATTATTACATATATGTTATTATAATTATTATATGTTATTATACATATGTATATAATTAAATATGTTTATTATATTAAATTATTTCATATTATTATATAATATACAATTATTATAATATATATTATTTTATATATACTATTTTGTATATACTATTATTATATTATATTATTATTATATATATTATTATTTTATATATACTATTTTATATATATTATTATTATATTATATTATTATTATTTATACTATTAATATATTATATTATTATTTTATATATACTATTATTTCATATATACTATTTTATATATACTATTATAATAATCTATTATTATTATTATATATTACTATTATATATTATTATATATATTATTATATAATTTATTATTATTATAATAAATTGTTTAATATATAATTTGAATATATTATTACTACATATATATTATTATAATTATTATATATTATTATATATATGTATACTAGGTTTGCCCGTGGACACGTGCCTACGGCACGTTTTCGTGAACGATGCAGCATATAAAAAGACCTGTAAAAAGTTAAATATATGCACGTCTTCGTGAAGAATGATTTATATAGATGTGTATTTGGCTGAGACATTGATGTATTCTGAATTAAGATGTATATTTGTTTATATCTTTGTCAGGAGCTCGAGATTGAAAAAGAGTACTGTGAATCTACAGAATCTGTAAAAAGAGTACTGTAATAGAAATTTTCGTAAAAATTTTGACGGTCTCCCTTAAAATATTAGTCCTTCTACAGTAATTCCTTACAAAATTCTGCAAACAGTTAAAAATATAGCATCACAGACAATTAATATCAATCCTCCCCTGACCAATCAAAGCAACATCACACAAACATCATATATATAAGGCACTGGTGGCAAAAATCTTGATATGATGCAACATACAAAATAAAAAAGAAGTATATAATCAACACTTCGTTTGAAAACGTAATGGATTTGTACAAATTTTAGTAAAAATTTCGACAGAATTTCTCTTAAAATATTAGCCTTTTTACAGCAATTCCTTACGGAATTGTGCAAAAAATTAAAAATATAGCATCACAGGCAGTTAATATCAATCCTCCCCAGGCCAATCCAAGCAACATCACACATGCATCATATATATAAGGCTCTGGAAGCAAAAATCTTCATATGATGCAAGATACAAAATAAAAATCATAAATTCGTTTCAAAACATAATGAATTTTTAGAAAAACATTTGAAAAACAACACACAGAAACCAATACTCCACAACTTTGCGGGTACGGGTTTTAAAATTACTATATTATATCATCATCCTATACAGATACTTACATCATCTCCCAAAATCCTAAATATTGCACAGATTTACATAATCCCTTATTCTACATAACTTAAGGGAAGAAAATATACAAAAAAAGATTACAGGGTTGTTACAAATAGTAAGAGTACACAAACAGTAAGAGTTTCGAGTCTTCAATATACAAAGCTTCGAGTCTTGAATATGGGACGAAACAGTGAGTGTACACAAACAGTAAGAGTTTTTCAAGAATCTATCAAAACCAATGATAATTAAATGAACAAATAGTAAGAGTATATAGATTTATGCTTATTTCTCATTACCTGGAAAGAAGGCAACTACATGAGATTCTAATAAGAACTCAACTCGCAAATCCTTTAATTCAAATCACACATACACAATATCTTGACTTTGATTTTCTAATTACGATGGATAAAGGAAACAGTTTCTATAAAGCAATCTCAGGTTAACACCTTCCAAGAGTATAGTTAATACACTATTGTTTGGCTTGCACACAATGCAGATCATAAGTAGTTCATAATGACAGTTGATTGAGGACTTGCTAACAGTTCTATGCAAGCATGCAACTTTTTGACACTTAACAAACTCCAAATATATACATGATCTAAATTTAATGAGTTCTATTGGCTGTGGTTGTAGGATCTGCTATTACTAGGCCCATTGGAAAAGAATGTGCTGACCTGTGGCCAAGGATTGCTAGTGTTGTCAATGCCATTATTTAACTATTGCTGTTGTTTCATGAATTTTGGCTCTGTGTTCTTAATTTTGTGATCTCTAGATTTTTGCAGTTTGTGTTAGGCTTGATTTTTGTTGTTATTGAGATATTTTTGTTTGAATCTGTTATGAGGATTTAATTTTTCTTAATAGATATAGTTGGGTTGGAGTTTAAATTTTAGTGTTTATTGATAATGATAATATGCTATCTGTATAATCAGAAGCACCGCACATTAAAAAAAAGATTATTTAGTTGTTTTATCCCTAAAAAAAAGATTATTTAGTCATGACATTCAGTCTCGCTATAATATGGAAGGATAATGTAAGTGTTCTTTAGATTGCTAAAGTATATCCTCGCTTGTCTCTTGTATTAACAGGAAGGAGAATTTACAGGGCATCAATAAATCTCAAGTGTATGAATAATGCAACCTTCTTGATTATATACTTCTTCTTTATTACACTTGAAGTGAGCCTACTTGATTGTATGAAGTGTTGATTTGTTAATTTTCGTCTTGCACTTGAATGATCATGCAGAAAGACAGCTACTAGACATAACACTTACAGACCTAGGTAGGGTTTCTACCTTTAGGAAAGTTCACATCCATAATTAATTTTTGGTAGACATGTTTTGATTGTTGAAACTGATCTCAGGATTTTGTTGACTAAAAGTGTTGTGGTGGCTAATGCGTCAAGTAAACCCATCATTACGTGTTCGCAAATAATTGTATTCGCAAAAATGCATATATTTACTGCCGCCAAGTCTTTCGGATCTGTATCATTATGTGTTCTATCAACTTTAAATATAAAAAATCCTTCAAATTTTCTAAAATTTAGAGACAAAAAATAAAATAAAAATCAAAGACAGAAGAACTCAACCTGGGAAAATGAAGCCGCACATAAGCATCCAGAGTACCTTCTATCTGATTCTACTCATCCACTACAACTTTTAGATGCTCCAATGCCAGCTCCTACAATTAAAATGTTTCAGTTCATTTGTGCATTTTATCAAAGAGGATGAGTGTATACAACATTAAAGCAAGATAAATTACCTTAGGGAAGTTGTTGTTGCTGACATCAGTGATGAAAAGGACTGGGCTTGCATTGGATGGAGGCCGTTGACGTTGATCACCACCGCAGCAGCCATTGCAGTCGAACAACCCCAGTTTCTTTATTGAAAGGCAGGCAAGAAATATGAGAAACAACAAAATACTTGAATCCAAAGCAGAAGACGTATTCAGATATTTATAACAGAGAACATGAATGAGGGAAAGACAAAGACTGACCACATTGTAACTGTCTTAACTTCTGATACAGCCTCTCAAATGTGAAGCCTTTTGTGCATCTTATTCAACCATCCACTTCAGTTCCTGATGCCCCCAGCAAAGCGAAGCAAGCTCCAACAATTAAAATGTTTTAGTTCCTTTGTTCATATCATCGAACATGATGAGTGCATAAAATAAAAGTACAATAAAATTACTTCATGGGGAAGGTTTCTTTCTAGATAAGAATTTAAGGGTGTTTCTGTTGCTGATATGACGGGAAGAAAGATCCAAAAATGTACTCCAAAACAGTGATTATCAGGCTATTACATTCAAGTAGCTAGAGACATTGGAGCGGGAAGTCCCTTGAGCCCGGCTGCAAGTAATATAAAGACAGTTTAAGAAACACTACTTCGCAATTGCAATAAAATAAAATAAAATAAAATATTAGATCTTGTTTCGCAATTGCAATACTAAGCTATGGCTAAATCGGGCTATTACATTCAAGTAGCTAAAATCTGGATACTGTAGTTAACTTCTTTAGTTAGAGTGAATATAAGAAAGACCGTGTCTTCCCCTAATTACACATCTCTCAAAAACAATACTCAAGCCAGAAACTATCTTACATATAATTGTAAGTGCAAATATGAAGTATCCAAGTGTAAAATGAAAGGATGCTATTCTATAACACAATTATTTCAAATCTAACTCATCACAGTGCATTGTTGAACATCTAACTCATCTTCTATATTGAACTTCTGTGTTCAACTAATCAACTTCAGTATTCAACTTCTATGTAATAAATCAACTCATCACAAATTCTACAATTATTTCAAATCTTACTCATCACAGTGCACCTCTCTGATGACAATCTAACTCATCACAGACAAAGAAAGAATGAATCAACTTCTACAAAGTATTACGAAAATATTGCACAACCCAGTGCACTGATGAACAACCTACTTAACTTGATCTCCAAATCTAACTCATCAACATTCAACTAATCAATTTCAAATCAAGAAACAACATACCTCAAAATCTAACCTTGTTGTCGTTGTAACCCATAACACCCACACCAACAGTATAATTTTCAAATTCTAGATGTGATTCGTACCGAATTAGATGAACATGAATATGGGTTTTCCTACATTGATACTGAAAAGTAGTTTAAGCGATATAACATGCAACAGTGATGTCTCACTTTCACCTCCAATATAGTATAAGTTCCGAACTCGCTTCTCCACCGGAGCATTTCCATCCACATTTGACTCGCTTTCTCAAAATAAAATTTCCTCGCTTTTAGAAACCTGAACCAGACATTTCCACCATCAGACCAAACTGGACTAAAAATGTTAGCCAAAACACAAACCCCCGAAAAGAAAGTTAATAAAATCAAACCTAAGTAAACACTCCTCTCCTCCTCCGCATCCCTGACATCATCAATCAAAACTGCACTAACCCTATAATCAACGAATGAGTTAGCTTATTAGCACCATTCAAACCCTCAGCATGGCAAACTGAAAATCACTACTACACAATTCTTGACATCTTCCGAATTCTCAAAATCTGATTTTCCATTTTCCGAATTCTCAAAATCTGATTTTCCATTTTCCGAATTCTCGACATCTGATTCAAACCCTCAGCATGGCAAACTGATAATCAACCAAATAATTAGCCAAACTCACAGTCTAAAAAATTATTAAAAATAGACAATTTTTTACCTAACATTTCTTCTCTTCAGCTCCTTCCTCTGCAAAATTATTCCTTTTCTGAAGATCTCATGCGTTAAAAACCCAAACTGCAATTCCAACAACATTAAATCAAATACATTGCATAAATTTTAGCTGTTTTGCATTTAATAAAAAAAGAGAAGATCTTACCATTCCCAATCACTGCTAGATCCAGACCAGAAAAATCCCAGAAACAAATCCCCATCAAAATCGGATCTTGAGCTGCAAGATTGAAAATTTGGGGAAATTCTGCAGCAATTATGTCAAGAAGAGAAGACGTACAATTTAGGGAAAGATTGGATCTTTGTATGCTGGCTTCTTCTCTACCAATGCAGCATTCGGATTTAATGCGAGAAAGGGAGGATTCTGGACCGAAGCCTGGGAGAAATCGAAAATCAGCAAAAACCCTAACACTTAATCTTGCATTTCATCCGCAAAAACCATGAAATCCTGAAATTTGACTAAGGTGAACTTACATGAGAGTGACGAAGCTTCGAGTGTGGGTTTCACTGAGGTGGAGTTTGGGCTGACGGAGCTAAGACGGAGATGGTAAGGCAGTGCTGACGGAGCTTCGAAGGTGGTCGGGAGTGCAATGGGTGGAGGTTGGTCGGGTGCACAGTGAGGTGGCGGGGATGGTGGGGATGGGGGATGGCGGGGTTGCAAGGAGGTGGGGGTTCTGGATATTGGGGAGAGGGAAAGGGGGATTCGGTATGAGAGAGAGAGAGAGGCGGAAAAGAGAGATAGATCGGGAGAAGACAGATAGGGTGAGATAGAGAAGAGGTAAGGGAGAGAGAGAGAGGTGGTTCTGAGATGAGTGAGAAAAATTGGTTTTGGATTTGAAATTTGGGCAATATGTTTTGTGAGAGTAGATCTGGTCCACTGATTTTGGGAGAGATTGAATGTGAGCCACTTGATAGCTTTCTTTGTGTTTTATTATATAGATTATTAAATATGTTTATTATAATAAAATAATTTATATTATTATATATCATTATGTATGTATATGTATACAACATGTATGTATCAGAGTATATATACTGTATACAGTATATACATACAACCAAACCTATACATACATTATACTCTCATTTTCAAAAAACTTTTTTCATAAAAAATTATTACCAAACAGCTTTTACACTCTCATTTTCAGAAAACTATTTTCAGAAAACTTTTTTTAAAACAACAAACCAAACGCAACCTCAATAATCCTAAAATAAATAGGTATGCTTAATCTTGCTTTATAATAACTCAAAAGTGTACTGGTAAGCCTAATTGAAATCCTTTTTTATTTTTTTTTTCTTTTCAAAAAAATAAAAAATAAACTTGTACCCCTTCCTCCAAACTTGAATATCACATTGTCTTCAATGGGAAAGGGAAAAAATAACAAAACCAAAAAGAATGCAAAACGTTCAGAATTTCTCTCCTGATTCGTGTTAAAATTCTGCATGCGCGACGTTCATTGTTTCAGCGATATCTGGTGTTGTAGGTGTCCAAATGGCCTGATTCGTTTTGTTCCGGAAAGCTAAGACAATTTCCTACGATCTCTCTTTGAAACACTTTTCCATATTCTGACTCCATCCTGCTAAAAAACAGCCATCAATGCAGGTGTTGAAAACAGCTCCGTCTGGCGACTTCCAAACTTATGCAATCCTACAAAATAAAATAAAAAATTATAATTATAATAAACTAAAAGAAAGGAAAAATCTAAATGCAGTAAAAGAAAACATGGGCTGCCTCCTAAGAAGCGCTAAGTTTTAAGTCTTCAGTCAGACTTGATAGCGGAGATGATTATGTGACGCCAAGATCCAACAACATCAAAACATCTTTTCTAATAACTTTCTTCATGTGTGGATTAGGACCAAGCTCGTGTTTGGGTCGTTTCTTTCTTGAAGATGGTGTCTTTGATATTCCCACCTCTTTGAATTCCAGCTGAGAAAATGGATGAATAGATGGTGCAACTTGAACGTATTCTAAAATTTTTTCTTTCTCAGATTCAAGAGTTGCTGAATTTGTTGAACGCAATTTACTTGGTAATTTCTCAACTTCCGTTTGATGTTTCTCGCCCAAAATTAAACCAGTTTCACTTACTTGAAAACACGACTGTTCTTCAGCAGAAAACTTGATGGAATTAAAAACATAAAACATTACTTGCTCATCCCCAACCCTCAAAATCAGTTTTCCTTGCTGGACATCAATCAAAGCTCTTCCTGTAGCTAGAAAAGGTCATCCCAAAATTAATGGAATTTATTCATCTTCCTCCATATCAAGCACTATGAAATCAGCAGGAAATATGAATTTGTCTACTTTCACCAAAACATCCTCAATTATTTCTCTTGGGTACTTAAAAAATCTGTCCACCAATTGCAATGAGATTGTGGTAGGTTTTGCTTCTCCAATACATAATTTCTTGAAAACAGAATAAGGCATAAGATTAAATTGCTCCTAAATCACATAATGCTTTATCAAAAGAAGAATTTTCAATAGTGCAAGGAATTATAAAACTCTTTGGATCTTTAAGTTTCGGAGGCAGCTTCTTTTGTAAAATTGCACTACTCCCTTCGGTTAGCATCACTGTCTCATGTTCCTCCAATTTTTGCTTGTTTGATAAAATATCCTTAAAAAGTTTATCATATTTAGGCATTTGTAAAAAAGCTCCAATAAGAGGAATATTAATATGCAATTTCTTAAAAATATTTAAAAATTTAAAAAATTGATTTTTAAGATTATTCTTTTTAAGTCTTTGTGGAAAAGGAATGGTGGATCATAAGGTGAATTAGGATAAGTGTCAGAATTAAACTCCCCTGAAATTGTTTGGCTTGAACTCCTTTATCCTTCTTAGAATGGTGATTGACCACCTGCTGCGTTTGTTCATCCACAATTTGCTCGATCTCACTTTGCTTTTCAACTACATTTTGGTCAGCAATTTTCTTCTTGTGACTGCTCAATTGTTCTCCCGCTTCTTACTGTTATTGCTTTGACATGCTCCTCAGGATTTGTTACAGTGTTACTTGGTAAGGTTCCTGCTGTTCTCTCTGTAATAATATTTGAAATCTGACCAATATGAGCCTCAAGGTTGTGAATTGAAGCCGTATTATTTTGTATCACCAAATCTTTCATCTACATGTATTGCTCTGTCTTTTGTATGTATTGCATGAGCATCTCTTCTAGTGTCGGCTTCTTTTCTTGATGCCAAAAATTCTGAGGTGGTCTAATTGCTCCTTGATTGTTGTTCCATAAAAAAATTAGGTTGGTTCCTCCATCCTGGATTATACGTGTTTGAATAAGGATTATTTTGATGTGGGAAATTAGACACGTAATTTGCTTGATTAAAATTTGATTGAGCAAAAGAAGTTCCCACTTGGCAATCTGTACTTGAGTGATTTCCTGCACAATGATCACAAATTATATTAGTATGAATAATATTAACATTCATATTACCTATTTGTTTAGATAAAATATCCATGTTTGTAGTTAAAGTAGTAATAGGATCAAGTTCAAAAACTCCAGCCACTTTTCTTGGCATTGTTCCCATTGAAGACCACTGGTAATTATTAGATGTCATCTCCTCTAAAAGCTCATAGGCTGCTGCATAAGTTTTGCTCATAAGTGCACCTCAAGCTACTGCGTCAACCATAGATCGATTTGTAACTTTCA
The DNA here is from genome assembly GCA_017893485.1 of Hemerocallis citrina. Classification (NCBI taxonomy): domain Eukaryota; kingdom Viridiplantae; phylum Streptophyta; class Magnoliopsida; order Asparagales; family Asphodelaceae; genus Hemerocallis; species Hemerocallis citrina. The sequence goes on along the minus strand of CM030358.1, from coordinate 386,909,489 downwards.
AACCATTATAGAATATTTGAATTTGTAGCATTTCGGAAGTTCATGACGAGGATACTTTCTTAGTAACTCTTTGTACTTCTCCCGTGCATCATACAAAGACTCGGTCTTAAATTGAGTGAATATGGTAATATTATTCCTTAGCTTTGTTGTCTTTGCCGGTGGAAAATACTTAGCCAAAAAGTTTTGTGCAAGTCCCTCCCAAGTAGTAATACTACCGGGTGGTAGAAAATTTAGCCAAGCCTTGGCCATTTCGGAATATTTGAATATTTGAATTTGTAGCCATTTCGGAAGTTCATGATGAGGTCACTTTCTCAATAACTCTTTGTACCTCTCCCATGCATCATACAAAGACTCGGTCTTAAATTGAGTGAATGTGGTAATATTATTCCTTAGCTTCGCTGTCTTTGCCGGTGGAAAATACTTAGCCGAATTTTTTTGTGCAAGTCCCTCCAAGTAGTAATACTACCGGGTGGTAGAAAATTTAGCCAAGCCTTAGCCTTATCTTTTAGTGAAAAAGGAAAGAGTCTCATTCGAATTGCATCATCTGATACTCTATTGTTCTTAAAAGTGTCACAAATTTCTAGAAAGTTTGCAATGTGAACATAAGGATCCTCGTGCAATAGGCCCCATAATTGAACAATCTATTGAATCATTTAAATAATCGCTGGTTTAATCTCAAAATCGATAGCTTGTATAACCGGCCTCTTTATGCTTGATGTTGCTTCGTTAAGTGAGGGCATAGCATAATCTCTCAAAGCCTTGTTATCCTCATTGTTTGTCATTGTGATACACTTCTATGACCTGAAATATGACTATTAAAAAAAACAGAAAACAAAAAGTAAAACGTAAAAAGTAAAAAAATAATAAGAAGAAAAATCCAAATTAGTAGCAATCTAGCAATTATCAATATCAATAATAGAATAATTAGTCCCCGGCAATGGTACCAAAAACTTGATGTGAATTGTTTGCAAGTGTACAAAATCGCAACAAGTAGTATAGTTAAGTGGAAAGAATGTCGAATCCACAGGACTAATTATTTTATCGAATACCGAAATTACTAGATTAACTACTATTTAGAAAATCGAAATTCAAAAAAGAAAGCAACTAAATTAAATTAATCTAAAGAATTAACTAAATTAATTAAAATGAGCGAAATCTGAAATTTTGTTGTTTATTAATTGAAAAACTAATTCTAGGGCTTTTGATTTCACCTAATTAATCCCGCACAATTTATAATTCCATGTGAATAAAAATATTATTTTTCCAAGTTGTAGACCAAAATCTCAAAATTATTCAATATTCTCTCAAGCAATATCAAAAATATTCTCAACTAATTATTTGTCATAGTTCATGCACAAATTACCAATTGAAAATTCATTGAGATCTATGGATTTCTTAACAGTCACATTAACAACAGCTCGCCCTTATAACGGTATTTAGTTTTATTAATTCAAAATCACAAATTACCAGTTCGTTCTCTCCATGATTTAATAGATCATACAAAAGTTGGCCAAACAATTGTAAGCATTAAGAACAAAAATTAAACACACAACTATGGAAAGATAGAAAAATAATATGGAATTAGAATTGTGTTCTTAAAACTAGGCTACATCAAAGCCCTAGAAAAATAAAATTTTGTTCATAATAAAATTGCAACTAACAAATTTTTTCATGGATTGCATAATAAATTTAGAAGAAGAAAAGAGATACAGAAAGAACTGTTTTTGTAAAAGAAAAATTGCAAAACGAAGCCTCGTAAACCGAACCAGCAAGCATAGCGTCACCCTCTGTCCTTCTCTGTTTTGTTCCTCGAGTTTCGAGCCGAAAACACAGCGTCAGCCTTTGTCTATCGTTCTCTACCTCGCCTCGAGCCCCGAGCCGCCAACAGTAAGAAGAGGCGCCACGTTACCGCACCAGGTCCACATTCTGTTCGTCCAATTCTGCGCCAGAAAGCAAGTCGCACTCTGCCTTCTCTTTCCTCTCCCCGACTTCTGCCGCTTCGTCTTGGATAACGTTCCGCCAATTCAGACAGAGCTCCTTTGTTTCTTTTCGTCGTTTACTACTTTATTATTATTATTATTATTGTTGTTGTTGTTGTTGTTGTTGTTGTTGTTGTTGTTTGAGATCAGCCATCGCTCTATCTCTTCGTTAGGCATGCCTCTCAATTGCTTTTTGCTGTTCTATTTATAGGTATCCGAACGTGGGTATTAGGATTTATTTTTGCAGAAAATCCCACATCTTCATTTATTTGTTTCCTTATTTTCATTTGCTCTTTATTTCTTTCTTCTTTTTCTTCTCTTTCTTATCTTAAAGCACGTGCTCCATACACACAATATAAAATCAGAATTTAGGATTTAAAAATAAAATAAAATTAATTAGTTTAAATTATACTAATTAATAATCACATTAGCTCAATTTAAACCTTTTTAAAATTTGTTTATTTCATTTTCACCCTCTATTGACAATTAAAATTTCTATTTTGCTTTTTATATTGCCAAATTGTAAAATTCAAGTTTCAACAAATCAATAAAAAAATTTAAATCGTTCAGCTTGTTTTTTTTTGTTAATTTTTACAGAAAATCTTCACCTTTTACATCAAAAAAATCTTATTCCTTCAAAAATAATTAATTAACTGAAATATATGGAAATAAGATAAATTATTAACATGATAGACGAATACAATCAGTTTTTATGGGTCAATGAGTACATATATTTATATAAAAATTAGACACATCAGTACCCATATTGAATACCTTGGTTTTGGGCGAAATTCCTCTGATACGTTGTGCAATGCACAATGCGAGTTCCCTTGATTCCAGTATATGTTGCTCCTACCTAAAAAAGAAAACAAAAATTGACCAAACTCTTAAAATAAACCCAAAAAACTTCAGATTGTTTAAAATAAAAATGAATAAGAAAATTATAACCCCTATTTCCATAAAAACGTATTCCTGGGTATTTTTCTGTATTTTGATATCAATAGATTCATTATTTGTAAAATCCGTTTTGAATTTAATGTTAAAGCATTTTGTAAACAATAGTTATAATTATTTTAATAAACCTTGTCTCTATTTCTACTTGATCAACTATTTACATTCTAAACTTAAATCAAAGATATTGTTTCTGTTGAACTATTTTGACAAATTCATATTTGTATATATCGATATTACTCTGATAATTGCTAGTATTTTTTATTAGTATTTCTATTCTTATTGTTATTACGATTATTTATTATTATTATTGATTATTAAAACAAATCGATTCTTATTTAATTATTATGCTCCTTTCATTTTAAATAATTTATGTAATGTGATACAAATTGTATTTTGTTATAATCGCATTTTATCGAATCGCTTATTCTCTTGTATTTGGGTTTATATTAATCCATTACATTCATGTAAATCTATTTATTGGATTTTATACCCAATACCCAATATCATACCTTTACCTATAAATACTAATCATCTTCTAATCTAAATCCCCTAACCCTAATTACCTAGCGGTCATATACCCTAACCCTAGTTTCCTATTATACCCCAATCCCCATTACTGTGAAGCCCTTCCCCTTCCCCGTCTGTCTCTCCCTCTCCCTGTTTCCGAACTCCCAAACCCATTTCCCATCACCTCTCTGTTGCTCCTCCCATCACCTCCGATCACAGTCCCCTCGTCTACCACCTCGCCTCGCCATCCTAGCCTCGTTGTCATCGTCCCTCTCCTGGCACAAGAACCCACCACAACCCATCTCGACCGAAACCCATTAACCCGCTTCACCTCGACATATCCATTGCCTCGCCGTCCCTCATCCTCGCCGTGCACCCCCTACACCCTCCGGAGATCCCCTTCGTCCTCTTCATTGACATCCAAGCCCCAAGAGCACTCCGATCGTCGTCTCCCCTGTTTCGAGTGGGAAACAGAGCCATCGCAGCCATCGTTGCGTCGTTTCCCGAATAGCGCCGCCGCTCATCGTCGTGGTCGCCACTGCCGAGCACCCCCACCGCAGTGTTGTAGCTGTCGTCATGGTCTCCCACCATTCTCTCTCTCTCTCTCTCTGCCGACGTAAGGAAGAAGAAGGGTAGTGGTTGGTTGCATTCGGCGTTTGGTGTTCTGGGCACAATGGATCTGTGATCCCTATTTGCTGTTCGGTCCAGATCCGGTGTGTGGGATTTTGCTGAGTTGCTGATTGCTTTGTTTGCTGTTGGAATTCTTTGCACGTAGTTCGCACGTGTTTTGGAATTTTCGCCCGGAATTTTGATCTCGTTATTCTTTATTATTTGAATCTGCAATATAACAGGAAAGTCTCTTCTTGAACTCTTTTATTATTTGTGTTTAAGATTATTTGATCTCCTGCAAGTAGATCATGTCCATTTTGCTATCAAAAACTGCTTTTGACAATTCCGTTAAGATTATCGAGGGTTTACACGAGCTAACCGTCATACTCTTAACATCGTGCTATCTCTTCGATCTTAAATCAGTCCCCAATGTTTCATGCATATGTACACTTAAATAACCAGATTCATGCATAGGACTGCTTGATAGATTGGACAATGAAATTGTATGTGATAAATTAAAGTTGCTCGATGAATTGACACAATGACTGTGATAATTATATCTTAAACTTAGAAATTTGCATGTTGACAACTAGGATTGCCTTGATTACCAATTTGCATGCTATATGTGATCGTATGATTTATTTGTTACCTTTTTATGTTAAGTTGATTTCTGGACTGCTAGATGTTTCACTTTGAATCAGATTTTTAACCATGCTAATGACATAATTTGAAAGAACTTACTGAACATAAAATGTAGCCCTTGATGTCTAGATAATTTTTCCCTAATGTGGATTTAAATTCCAAGTTGTCATCTGTTAGATATCATCACTTTACTGCAACTGTGTTATTAATTTCAGATTCATAATTTTATGCGTATCCTGATGTTGCTTATTTTATTTGACCCTGTTAATAATAAAAGAAAAATCTAAAATAAATTATGCTAGACCTAGACATGTATAGCTACTTTCCTGAATTTTTGTAAATTTTATTAAAGAGTTCTCTGACCTGAAACAATTAGTAGAACACAACCTACTGCATGCTGACTGAACATAAACCTGATTAGAATAGAGTTTTCACCCTAGTTCCTGTGTCTTTTATATGCCTCAATTATACTCGCTAGAACCGTGTGGAAGTCTAATTTTCCGATCATCTAGCGGATTCAGATTTACTATTGTGTAGTGACCATAATCCAAGTTTTGGTACAGCAAGGTCATGCTGTCCTGATTTTGTAAAATGTGTTTATATGATGTGTTTGCTTCATGCTTTGTCTGTAGCGCATAAAATTAGTCACACATAGTAATATACAACATTGAAACCCTCTTGCATGCTCACATAGGATGCAAATAAACTATTAACAAGCTGGGGTTTCATGGGTAGACTTGGTAGTGAACAATCGGGAAATGTACTCGGTAAGGCCTTCTCGCTCGCGCGAACACTTGACATGGAAGGAGGAGATTGTCTTGGAAGAAGATTATCACGTTATCTTGTTATCTCTTTATCTCGTTATCTTGTTAGCACGTTTCTAGTTATGCAGAGTACACGAACCGTGAATTCACCATCGGTCTAAAATGATCACTGTGCTTGTGCGGAACCTGTGGAATGGGACGCAGCAGTACGTGCACTAGATTGGCTAATAAAATACTTAACAACCTGCATTTCATGCTTGATCTTGACTTGTCATCACTCATTCATGCATGATTATTGTACACCTTTGATATTATTGCCTGCTCTTTGTTTTGTCTTTGATTTTGACCATGTCCCTATTCTTTGATATACATACTTTCCTTTATCCTCTGTTTTCTCTACTTGCTGTCCACGACTTGCTCTAAGGGAACTATTTTCTTTCTTTTTAGATCCAGTATTAACAAGTGCCGAAGGAGAAGTCCCAGAAAGAATTGGTGAGCAAACTCTTTGAAGATCGGAGCTGGACTATAGACTTCTTAGCTATCTTTTGTTATTTGCTTATTGTATTTCTTTTTATCATACTTTGTATTCTTGGGCTTTATGACATGAAGTTTGTTTTATCCTAGATGTTAGATTATTATTTGTAAATTTATATCATGATTATCGTTGAGTTTATTCATTGTTTATGTGATTATATTCTTTGCCTGCGTGATTGTTTCTCTTATATGTTGTTGAGTTAGACTGGTACAACTTATGGATGATGTATAATCATTCGCTGGACCTACGTTACGTGATTGTATTTCCGTATTTTGGGAAGCGGGGCATGACAGGGTTTTAGTGGTATCAGAGCCCAGGTTGAGTAATATATCAATCAAACATGACTATCTTTACGGAGGTCTGGCTTGATTGATATATTAGTCGAGTTTGGCTTTAGCCAGGTTAACTTAATAATATGCGCACCACATTGATCACATAAACATGACTTTAATATAAACTGGATATTAATCCTATTTGATCCACATCTGAATCCTTTGCATTCAATCCTTTGATTCCATGTATCCTTCCGTCCCTTGCATTCATTATCATTTGTCAATCTACCCACATATGTCTGGGTACTCACCAACTGAATGGTTTTGCAGACTATGGCTCGTGAAGATTCTTTGACTCCTCCGCCCAAGGCTGAAACATCAGAGAATTCCGCCATTCTCCAAGCGATGCAATGAATGATGGAGCTACAGCAAGAGCACAATGAGCTAATGAGAGCTAGTCTGGAAAGAGCCCAGGAGAGCGCACAGCTCACCCGACTGTGTGTATTTGCACCCCAACATCATACCTTCGCTATCATGGGACAGACCCCTAGAAGGAAGGGCCCGAATGCAACTATTGCCACAAGATTGGTCACTTACGTAAGGATTGCTGGGTAGCCAACCATCGATGTCTTGTATGCAGAGTGAGTGACCACAAGGTTCGGAACTTCCCAAATAACAGGAGAAATGCACCAACTAGAGGATCAGCTCCCAGTGGAGGACAGGATGGAGAACGTGGTCAGACCCACAACCAGATTGCAGAGGAAGCAGAGACTGTCAAAGGTGTGATTGTAGGTATTTTTGCTATTTTGTTGTATTTCAGTTCTTGCGTCTTTTATTTCTTTTGTTATTGAATCTATCATATTTCGTCAATTCAATATTGAGTATCATGTTAGTTATTTCTTCCCTGCTATATTCTTTTCAATTCCGATTTTGCCCCTTGTTCCTCTTCCTTCATATTCAATTCTTTGATTTCTTATTTTCTTTTGTCCCTTGTAGTCGTCCTCCTTTGTTGACTCTTTATTGGGTATGAATTTATTTTTCTCCTACCTAATTTTTCTCTTTATAATTATTTTTCCCCGAATACTTTCTATATTTCGATTATTATTTGTTATATTTATTTTGGATCTTCTATAAAAATGTTTTGTCAACGAAGATTATGTTATTTCGACTAAGGGTGTATTTTAACTTCACTTTTATTTTTGATCGACTATGTATTTCTATTGGACTATTTCGATAAGACAAGTTCTTATTTTGTTGTATAATGCTATTATTACTACTATTATTATTATTGCTGTTGTTTTCATTATTATTACTAGTATTATTATTATCATTGTTACTACTATTGCTATTATTATTGTTGTTTTCATTATTTTATTATTATTAATATTGAATTACTCTCACAAAAAAAAATGTTGAACCCAAAACTATATTTTGTCTTGCATTATTATTCTTACTTTTCTATTATTTTATATCACGAATTTCAAAACATAACATCATACTTAAATTAAATGTCCCATATCCCGGTGCATATGGAAGGTTACATCTTCCATTTCACCATTCAGTGTAATATAATGTCGAGATGGCAAATATGCAACTCAATGTCAATGGAGGCAAATTGCAACTGGATGTCGGGGAGGCAAAATGTGCAACCGAATATCCAGACGGCAACCTGCAACCTGATGTCGTGAAGGCAAATATGCAACTTGCATATTAAGGAGGCAATATTTCTTACCTATTTGCTAATTAATATTTCAAGACTTTACTTATATAATGAAACTGATGGTAAAAGAATATTTTCGTTATTATTATTGGTATTGTTATTGTTATTACTATTGCTGTTATTATTATTATTTTCCTTATCTTTATTGTTGTTATTATTTTTGTTTACTATTATTTTTATTATTATCGATATTTTTATTATTGCTATTATTTTTAATGCTATTATTATTATTGTTGTTGCATTATTTTCATGAATGTGTTGAGTCCTACTCTGCCATGTATATATTATCATTTTTACCAGTATTGTAAATATTTTTATTTTATTATATTATTATTACCGGTATGATTATGGTGATTTTGATTACTGTTATTATTATTGTTGTTAACATTTTGTTAATATTATTTTATTATTATCGTTATTATTACTTGTATCATTATTGTTGTTATTATTCTTAATATTATTGTTATTATTATTACTTGTATCATTATTTTTGCTATTATTTTTAATATTATTGTTATTATTATTTTTTATTATTATTATCGATATTATTATGTTTATTATTAATATGTGTTTTTATCATTATTGTTATTATTATTATTTCTATTATTGTTATTATTATTCTATTACTATTGATATTATTATTGATATTATCATTTTTATTATTAATAATTGTTGATATTATTATTTTTGTTAAAGCCATTAGTTTTGATCTATATTATATCATTTAATTGTTTGCATTGAAGTTCAACTTTATATTCTTTTGCATTATTTGCTTATATCTATCTTGAGCCCATACTCTCCTCGATCCTAGTGTCTCATTCTTATCTTCCTGCCCGGTTTATCGATTAATGTCATGTGGCCTACAACGACATGTATGTTGCTTGGGACATCACCATCGGAGTAGCGTAGCGGAAGCGTGGTGGGCCCATAACCCACAGGTCCTAGAATTCTCCTATTATTTCTCCTTCCCTGCATTGTTTGTTTCCCTCTATCCCTTGCATTCATCCTCACCCATTGACTCATTTACTTGGTCTAACTCTTCTCTGTCCATTCTTTCTTCGATTCTAGCTCTATCTATTTCTTCATCCCTTTACTTGCTATCTTACAAGTCTTGTGTTGTTCAATTTTATACATCCCATTTGACCTCATTGTTATCTACGTCATTCTTCTTGGTATTGCCACTGCTTTGGTCTTTTCCTTTAACTTTATGTTTTGTTACCCCCAGTCTGTTTTTGCATTGTCCTATGTACCGCCTAAGCATTTTGACGACGAAATTTTGTTGTAAGGTGGGTAGGATTTGCAAGCCCTATTTCCGTAAATACGTATTCCTGGGTATTTTTCCGTATTTTGATATCTATAGATTTGTTATTTGTAAAATCCGTTTTGAATTTAATGTTAAAGCATTTTGTAAACAATAGTTATAATTATTTTTAATAAACATTGTCTCTATTTCTACTTGATCATCTATTTACATTCTAAACTCAAATCAAAGATATTGTTTCTGTTGAACTATTTCGACAACATATTTTTATATATCGATATTACTCTGATAATTGCTAGTATTATTTATTAGTATTTCTATTCTTATTGTTATTACGATTATTTATCATTATTATTGATTAATAAAACAAATCGATTATTATTTAATAATTGTGCTCCTTTTATTTTAAATAATTTATGTAATGTGATACAAATTGTAATTTGTTATAATCGCATTTTATCGGATTGCTTATTCTCTTGTATTTGGGTTTATATTAATCCATTATATTCATGTAAATCTATTTTATTTATTGGATTTTATACCCAATTACCTAATACCCAATATCCTACTTTTGCCTATAAATACTAATCATCTTCTAATTTAAATCCATTAACCCTAATTACCTAGCCGTCATATACCCTAACCCTAGTTTCCTGTTATACCCCAATCCCCATTACTGTGAAGCCCTTCCCCTTCCCTGTCTCTCTCTCCCTCTCCCTGTTTCCGAACTCCCAAACCCATTTCCCATCACCTCTCTGTTGCTCCTCCCGTCACCTCCGATCATCGTCCCCTCGTCTACCACTTCGCCTCGCCATCCTAGCCTCGTTGTCATCGTCCCTGTCCTGGCCCAAGAACCCACCGCAACCCATCTCGACCGAAACCCATTAACCCGCTTTGCCTCGACATATCCAATGCCTCACCGTGCACCCCCTACACCCTCCAGAGATACCCTCTGTCCTCTTCGTCGACATCCAAGCCCTGAGAGCACTCTGATCGTCGTCTCCCCTATTTCGAGCGGGAAACAGAGCCATCGCAGCCGTCGTTGCGTCGCTTCCCGGCCAGCACCACAGCTCGTCGCCGTGGTCATCGCTGTCGAGCGCCCCCGTTGCAGTGTCGCAGCCGTCGTTAAGGTCTCCCGCCATTCTCTCTCTCTTTCTACCGACGTGAGGAAGAAGAAGGGTAGTGATTGGTTACATTCGGCATTTGGTGTTCTGGGCGCAATGGATCTGTGATCCCTATTTGCTGTTCGGTCCAGATCCGGTGTGTGGGATTTTGCTGAGTTGCTGTTTGCTTTATTTGCTGTGGGAATTCTTCCCACGTAGTTCGCACGTGTTTTGGAATTTGCGCCCGAAATTCTGATCCCGTTATTCTTTATTATTCGAATCTGCAATATAACAGACAAGTCTCTTCTTGAACCCTTTTATTATTTGTGTTTAAGATTATTTGATCTCTTGCAAGTAGATCTTGTCCATTTTGCTATCAAAAACTGCTTTTGACAATTCCGTTAAGATTATCGAGGGTTTACACGAGCTAAACCGACATACTCTTAACATCGTACTATCTCTTCGATCTTAAACCCAGTCGCCAATGTTTCATGCATATGCACTCTTAAATAACCAGATTCATGCATAGGACTGCTTGATAGATTGGACATTGAAATTGTATGTGATAAATTGAAGTTGCTCAATGAATTGACACCATGAATGTGATAATTGTATCTTAAACTTAGAAATTTGCATGTTGACACCTAGGATTGCCTTGATTACCACTTTGCATGCTATATGTGATCGTATGATTTATTTGTTACCTTTTTATGTTAATTTGATTTCTGGACTGCTGGATGTTTCACTTTGAATCAGATTTTTAACCATGCTAATGACATAATTTGAAAGAACTTACTGAACATAAAATATAGCCCTTGATGTCTAGATAATTTTTCCCTAGTCTAGATTTAAATTCAAAGTTGTCATCTGTTAGATATCATCACTTTACTGCAACTGTGTTATTAATTTCAGATTCATAATTTCATGCGTATCCTGATGTTGCTTATTTTATTTGACCCTGTTAACAATAAAAGAAAAATCTGAAATAAATTATGCTGGACCTAGACATGTATAGCTACTTTCCTGAATTTTTGTAAATTTTATTAATGAGTTCTTTGACCTGAAACAATTAGTAGAACACAACCTACTGCATGCTGACTGAACATAACCGTATGGAAGTCTACTTTCCAGATCTTCCGGCGGATTCAGATTTACTATTGTGTAGTGACCATAATCCATGTATTGGTACAGCAAGATCATGCTGTCATTATTTCGTGAAATGTGTTTATATGATGTGTTTGCTTCATGCTTTGAATGTAGTGCATAGAATTAGTCATACATAGTAATATACAATATTGACATCCTCTTGCATGCTCACATAGGATGAAAATAAACTATTAACAAGCCGGGGTTTCATGTGTAGACTTGGTAGTGAATAATCGGAAAATGTACTCGGTAAGGCCTTCTCGCTCGCACGAACACTTGACATGGAAGGAGGAGATTGTCTTGGAAGAAGATTATCTCATTATCTCGTTATCTTGTTATCACGTTATGTAGTTATGCCGAGTACACAAACCGTGAATTTACCATCGGTCTAAAACGATCACTGTACTTGTGCGGAACCTGTGGAATGGGACACAGCAGTACTTGCACTAGATAGGCTAATAAAATACTTGACAACCTGTATCTCATGCTTGATCTTGACTTGACATCACTCATTACATGCGTGATTATTATACACCTTTGATATTATTGCATGCTCTATGTTTTGTCTTTGACTTTGACCATGTCCCTATTCTTTGATATACATGCTTTTCTTTATCCTCTTTTTTCTCTACTTGCTGCCCACGACTTGCTCTAAGGGCACTCTTTTCTTTCTTTTAGGATCCAGTATTAATAGATACCGAAGGAGCAGTCCCAGAAGGAATTGGTGAGCAAACTCTTTGAAGATCGGAGCTGGACTATTAGACTTCTTAGCTATCTTTTGTTATTTGCTTATTGTATTTCTTTTTATCATACTTTGTATTCTTGGGCTTTAAGACCCGAAGTTTGTTTTATCCCAGATGTTGGATTATTATTGGTAAATTTATTTCATGATTAGCTTTGAGTTTATTCATTGTTTATGTGATTATATTCTTTGCATGCGTGGTTGTTTCTCTTGTATATTATTGAGTTAGACTGGTATAGCTTATGGATGATGTGTAATCATTCGCTGGACCTACGTTACGTGCTCGTATTCCCATATTTTGGGAAGCGGGGCGTGACAAAAATCAACTCACATCTGCATACGAGAAAGAGCTTCTTCACTAAATAGATCATGAAAGGAGGTTGGAGAGGAGGTTGGTCGAATATCCCAACGATGAGGAGGTCGAAAATAGAGACGGAGAAGTTGGGAAACGGGTTTGGGATTTTGGGGAATTTGGGGATGGAGGAAGAGATTGATGTTGGCGGAGCTGGTGGAGCTCAGTTTTTGGATTGGAGGATTTACGGGTGGAGGAAGAGCCTTATGTTGGTGGAGGTGGTGGAGGAAGGTGGAGCTAGAGTTTCCAATTTGGGGGATTTGGGGGTGAAGGAAGGTGGAGCTTGGGTGGAGGAGATGGATTTAGGGTGGGAATGAGAGAGAGGGGGGAATGAGAAATGCTAGAAGATTACTGTAACACCCTGGAATTTTAAATAATTTATTTGGAATTAATAAATGAATTTTGTGAATGGAATTTAATTCGAATTTCTCTAGTTTTAGAAAGTGAAATAATTACAGATTTCAAGAGAAAGATGTTTTGCTATTTCCTGTGATTTCGAAGATGTAAATCTCAGTTTGTTTGGATGATTAGTCTCAGATTTTTCATAAATTACTTAGAGTTTGTAAGTATATGACTGAATTTTTGGATTGCCGTGATTTGAAGAAGTTTTTGAAATATGAACAAGTTTGACAATGAGATTAAGAGATTAAATGAAAGATTGTGTTATTACCTTGAGTGGTGAGTCTCTAGAGGTTGAATGGAACCCTATAATACCGGCAGTTGAGATCTTGTGGTTTATGGCTAGTTGGGGCCTTCATGTTGTTTAGTTGAGTTAAGTCCGGTAGGGTACATCAACTCTAGGAGAACTCAGGTTAATTAAATGAACTTAATAAACATAAGGACATGCACTAGTTGGATTTATGATGAAATGAGAGCAGACGTGAGTATGAGGGCCTCAGTATGATCTGCGGTGTGAGATGATCCTCGGAGTTATCGAGGTGTGAGTGAAAAAGTCTCCGGAATTACTTGCGGTGTGAGACTGATCTCCAAAATTATCGGGATCAAGGCGATGCTCATGGGATATTCGTGTGATGAGGCACTATAGCTTGCGGTGTGGGGTATTCTCGAAGATTCCCAGGTGTGAGTGAAATAGTCTCCGAAATTATCTGTGGATAGAGATTGACCTCCGTAATTATCGGGGCATAGGCTAGATACTCACAGAATAATCTAAATCTTAAAGTAATCACTGTAGTGGGATTAGTTGCATTACGTGGGATTGAACCCTATAAAATGGAGAACGACGAGGACTTGCACCGGATCTATGTGGAGTGGGGAGCATAGAGTCGACAAGTGTGCATTAAAATTCATCATAAGCATTTGTGATTTCTGGACTTGTTTTATGCATGCATGTTTTCCTTGTTTTCCTCACACTTGACACTTAGCCTAGTTTCATTTGATGGTTTGTGCTTCATTAATTATTACTTCATGTTTCATCTGTTATTACTGAGTTAATATGTTCCACTTATTGGCTTATGAATTTATTCTTTATGTTCATTTAAGTTTGTACCTTTTATTCTCTCAGATCGTTAGTTTGAGGGTTAGAGTTATCTCTAGCCTCATATTTCACAGGTAAGTACTTTTGGCATGGAGTTGGGAACATGTGGTAGAATATTTTATGTTATCATATATATTGTAAATGATGTGTAAATATGAAACTGTGTTATAAAAATAAATTGTAATTCAAGGTGTTAATTTCCGTTGTGCTTTGTAAAAGAATTGATGTAATAAAAGTTTTAAAGTAATATCCGTATCCGTATCCGTATACGATTTTTTTTTTTGGATTTGGATATCCGAATCCGTATCCGCACCCGCTCGAATACGAATTTTTTATATTTGTATCCCTAAAATTTCGGATTCGGATGCAGATCAGATCAGATATATCCTTATCTGAGAGCATCCCTAATAAGAAGGATTAGCCTTATATTTGATTTTGGCGGTTGTGGAAGTGGAAGCAGTGATCTTCTTGATAGCTTGAATACACTTCCAAGAACTGCTCGTACTACGATGGATCCTACATGATGAGGATACACAGTGATTACACACCTTCGTTTCCAAGTGACTGCGGAAGGATGACATGTATGGAGAAGATGAGTTCTTTTTCTACGAATTTTGAGTGATTAATATGAGGATACAATCTATGTCATATATTGTAACTCTCGTCTCTAGATTCCATCCCTCTATTTATAGGAAGGGATCAAGAGGAGGATTGTGAGACAATAATATAATTCCAATATATTATTTTATCTCCGTATTTATCTCTTGCCAGTAGATGATGTATATTTAGCAAAGTATCTCACCCGGGAAATGAGAGATTTTTTTTTATTTAGAGTGTAAGCCTCCTCTTAGAATGAGCCATCAAGCTTGGGCTTGGCCCATAGGCCCAAACTTACTAACAAAAACAAAATTAAATGAGGGATTCAAAACAAATTTGTTCATTATAATTAATACTGACAAATCATAACAATGCACTTAGAGCATCTGTAGTCGTTATCTATATATCGATAATATCGATATTTGATAAAAAAAGTAGCTGCAGTCGTTTGCTATATATCGATATTATCGATAAAACGCTACAGTAGATTGCTATATATGAGAATGGATATAGCTTTATCGATAAGTCAGCAACGGTGTTCGAAGCGCCGTCCCACGCGCGAAATTATTATTATAATCGTCGGACGGCATTTCAAGTACCGTCCGTTTGAAAAAAACCAAATTCGCCCTCCGAAATCCTCGGACGGCACTTGAAGTGCCGTCCGGAGGTTTTTGTATTTTCTAATTTTTTTTTGCAATTTTTTTATTTTTTTTTTTGCAATTTTCGAAATGTTTTCGTAATTTTTTAAATTTTTTTTGTAATTAATGAATTGTTTTTGTAATTAATGAATTGATTTTTATAATTATTGAATTGTTCCTATTGGCTGCACATGACGTGGCACCCACATGGGCTTGGACGGCACATGATGTGCCGTCCGACCCTGGGGTTTGACTTTTCTGAGTTTTTTTTTGCAAATTTTAATTTTTTTTTGCAATTTTCGAAATGTTTTCGTAATTTTTAAAAGTTTTTTGTAATTAATGAATTGTTTTTGAAATTAATGAATTGATTTTTATAATTAATGAATTCTTTCTATTGGCTGGACGGCACATGGGCTTGGACGGCACATGATGTGCCGTCCGTCCCTAGGGTTGTGAATTTTTTTCTTCTTCTCTCTCTCGAATGACAGCGACGTTCACTCCGACGGCACTTCGTGTGCCGTCGCTTAATATTATAGTATTGATTGCTAAAAATAGCTCTCGACGAGTGCAGCGTAATCGAAATTTCTATTTCTATTTATCTATATATGGATAATTTTAGCATCAACGACTACAGATGCTCTTATGCACTTGACTTCTCTCTCATTCTATCTCTGCAAAGAGCTGCAATATTTTTGAGTCCAAAAAGAGCTGCAATATTACATGTGAGCTCATGTGTGATTCTGTGATAGTTATAAGCTCTTTGATTCTAGAAGATATTAATTTAATAGACTATTTCTAAAGCTTACTGACATGAGCTTTGGTGTAGATACATAAAATAGTGAAACTACAAAGTTTTTACTATCAAATATTTTCATATTGAGTTATGGATCGGATAAATATGATTCGTTAGGCCTGACTAGTTTCATTTCATGTGAGGATCATGTGGGTAATAACCATGCATGTCCGAAAAAACTCCTTCAAAAAGTGTAAAGAAAATAAACACCCAAGAACATATGAAAGTAAATTAAGAGGCGAGGACTTGACTAAAATTAAGCATTCCAAATGGATCATAACATAGATTTGAATGTGGATATTTTTTACATTCCCTAAAAAATTTTGGATATTTTTAGGGTTTGCAATTTGCAAAAGCATGTTTTTTTTTTTGATAATAAGATGACCTAAGCCATCGTTTCATTAAAAAGATTTAAGGAAACAGAGTACAACAAAAGCATGTTATATATAGATTCTCATGCATGCTCATCACGCTGATGTAATCAAGAATGAGAAATGGAACCCTCATTATTCTTGGGTTGTTTAATTAGGGAGAAGAACAAAATCGGAGCATCGATATGCAACTAATTATTAAGGAGATTCATTAATACATATATGCATGTTAAGGGAATATCTGCTACATAATTCTATTCGTTGAGTTCCATGTTGCGTTTAATCATTTTTCATTGAAAAGAAAAGTTCATAAATAATTTTAGAATAATTGATTAAAAAAGTTTTAGTAATTCTTTTTTCTTTTGACTAATACTTATATAACCATACCATGTGCAATATGTTGCACATAATTTTTTTAAAAATGAAAAAAATAAAAAAAATTTATTTTTGCACATAATTAAAAGAAATGAAAAAATGAAAAAATTATTTTAAAAAAAAATATCTAATAACATCTATACAATATTGCACACTTTTTAAGGTTTGATTAAGAGATTGGATTGTAATTCAAAATTTGGAAGAAGAAAGTATGGGGGTTGCCTTCTATATTTGCTCTCATTTTTATTTTAAAATAAAAAAATTAGAAAAATTCTTTAACTAAAAGTGGTTTAGCATAATATACTATGTCTCTACTACTATAATGGGAGAAGGCCTTAGTGTAATTTGTCCATCTATCAACCCGTGCAATGCACGTGCATAATTATTATAAATGAGATTTTAGATCAAATCCAGACTACATCTGACTTTTTACTTTTAAAAAAATTATATTTATTAAGACGTGCATCGCACGTGTGAACAACTAGTACTGTATAGATTCATTTTCTCAACCCCAAGTTGTAATTGAATTGAATACACATCAGAAGAACACAAAAATACATTGAATGAAGAGATAGTTCCCGAATTTGTGTCAAATATTTTTTTGTGATTTATAAATATGGTTAAGGAGAAGTGCAAAATTTAAGGAAAAAATGATCCAAAGTAATGAACTTAGTCTGCGTGATATAAATTTGACCGAGGTCTAAATGTAAACTTATTGTCTCCAGTGCATAATAATTATTATTAGTTTTGAAAAAATAATGTACATACACACAACATACATGTGAAAATTTCTCAAATAAAAACATACACGTGAAAATATTATTATTACTATTTTTCTCTCTCATCTCTTTTACTAGAAGATTTCTAATGAGCTATTCCTTTGATATACTGGATAGAGTTGAAGACTCTAGCCACACAAAAATTATATTGAAAGCCAGACGAGCAAGTCTCATACAAAAAAGAGCTTACAAGAAGGCAAGCTGCACTACAATAGAAACTGACTATACCGGCATTTATACCCTAGCATTTTTGGGAAACGTCGGAGTAGGCTTATGTTATTTCGTAGGGAATATAAACTGTTAACATACACCGGCGCTTTTTATAAACGCCGGTGTATTATGTTATACACGCCGGTGTATAATCTGGGTTTTTTTTAACCCGCCGCCCCCAATCCCCCAATTCCCCTTTTGTTAACATTCGCCGTAATTTCTCTCTTCTCTCTCTCTCTCTCTCTCTCTCTCTCTCTCTCCCTCCCTCCAACGGAGTGCTATCCTGCCATCGACCCTACGCCATCGTTGTTAGGATTATATACTGAAAGCATCACTTTTGTATTAACTTTATTTCCTTATTTTTTTTTGAATGAGAATCATATGGGCATATGTTTGCATATTGTGTTTATTATAATATTAATGCAAGTGTTTGATATTCTATAAGGTTGATAATATGGTGTGAGGTGACACACAGAAGATCATATTATCAGTTCCATATGGAATATATAAATAGTTCACAACCTAGACGGACTTGGACAATCCATTGGAAATGTTGTAGTGTAATATGGTATTAGTCTATCTTGACTATAGGTTTATACTAGTACACTTTGTGTGTATTGAACAGGACCACTGGAGGTTGTTCTCTTTGTACCGACTACAAAAGAGAACAAACACCTCTGTTATTATGGATGCTTATGCTCTTAATCCAGATATAATAACAGACATGTATATGCAGTGTGCATTACTTTGACTCATAAAAGAGTGAGATTCATTATGGATCAACAACCTCTATGAATTGGGTAATAGCATTGTATGTATGATGGGCTGTTGATTGTAAAAGGAATCCATGTCCCGATACGTCGGGTTGATGATGTCCCCTTAAGGAGCTCATAAGGATTTGTCATGTAAACCCTGCAGGTGGATTACATCCGACATGACAAATAAAGTTGAGTGGTACTACTTAAGGATAAAAGATGTTGATCAATATAGTTGTCAGTAACTTAATTTGATCGACGGACATTCGATATCTTAACATGGGGAGCTGAACGAGCATATAATAAAAAGAGCCCATAAATATAATTTGGGATTAGGAAGGTAGTGCAACAATAGCTCTTTAGTGGACCGAGCTATTGTTAATGGGCCTGGGTTGTGTGTTTGGGCTGAACACGGGATACCCAGATTCGCTAGGAGACCTAACCCTAATTTCTCCTCATGGTCCTTGCCATAGCCTTATATATATCCTCTATTCTCTGGCCGTCATTGATCTGAGATATAAGATTTTTTCTCTAAATTCGTGATTCACGTAAGGAGAGAAAGAGATGTCAGCCAAGGAGAAGAAAGGTTGGGAGATCGTCGCCCACACGACGTACAACCCGAGGAAGAAATATGTGCAGAAGATCTTGGGGTCGCTGACAGCTCGAGGTTGCTAGAAACTATCGTCTTCTTCTCATCGCAGGTATAATTCGTGAACCCTAGATTCCGCTATAAAGGGTTAGATCACGCTTTTATCACGAGGGTTGATCGATACGCACACCAATACGTAGTCCTGGGAATCATCGCAGTTCTATCAATTGGTATCAAAGCCAGTATTGGATCTGCGTATTGATTGTTACATCCATGTTGTCCAATAAAACTTGCGTTGTATGATAGTCGGTAGATGTAGATCTGTTCTAACTCGGTTTTGCAGGCATCTTAGATCCAACTATTATGGTCCAATGCATATTTTGTTTGTGTTGTTGTTATTTTGTGGTTGTAATTAATATCACGAGGGTTGATCGTGCTTATAATTTTAATTTTTCAATCTAGATAATGTATGAACTCCTTCGGGAGGCATAGGATTGATGTAATTTTATTTTTTTCAATCTAGATTATGTATGAACTCCTTCGGGGGGCATAGGATTGATGTAATTTTAATTTTTTTTCGATCGATCGTGATGGCCGTGGTGGCTGTTTCTGACGCTGGAGGAGATGCTGTTTTTAGGCAGTCCGGGGATCGACAGATGGTTTTCGATGAAGAAATCGGCAGCCAAACCTTTAAAAAAAAAATGGCCATTATTGCTTATTTATGATTCACACAGTCGGGGAAGAATCAGGAAAGATGGCCATAATAGTTGGATATTTATTTTCAAATTTATTGCCATTATTGCTTATTCTGATTATGCATGTTTATTATTTTGTGATTTTTTTTGAAAAACTAGGATCACATTAATAATGGACAATATGGACATAAATTAACTAGTAGAAAAACCCTCATTGTTAAATAACTAAGTGGGAGAGGGAATTCATTTAACATGAATCCCACGGTCTCCATTGCTGGTTTGTAGGTGATATAATTATACTTGCGTGTTGGCTTTAGTGCTTTCCTCCATATCGGATGAGTATAATTATGGATCACCAGTACAGACTTCCTTAGGGATAATTGTAGAAAGTTACCTAGTATGTGTTCACTTCTCCATCTGAAGGAACTCAATACAAGATAATGGACTTAGTATTAAGCAATGGTATACACTTAGATACAAATAATGGTATCCTCCCCATCGGAGTCACTGCTATTATTTGTAGGACCAGAGCAAGACCAACAGATTAATTTTATTTGTCAAAAAGTTGTGTTGACATGATAGTAAAATTAATAGGAAAAACCTACTTGAACAAATATTGAATTTGTATATGTCCACACTATCGTGGCATGCTAAATTCATGGTGTTTAAGGTGTTGGTGAATTTTTTTTATTGTTTTGAGGGAATCAATATTTAATTAATTCAAAAAGTTTTGCCTTACATAATTTTTTTTGTGATTCTCAGGATTTCAAAAAAAAAGGGTTCTTTCAGTCCACTTATGGTGATTCTTAAAGAAAACAAACTTACTGGACCTAATTATATTGACTGGAAACGTAACTTGGATATTGTCTTAACTGCTGAAGAGTACAAATTTGTGCTCAATGAGGAATGCCCACCTAAGCCTGATGCTAACTCTGATGAAGAGGTCAAAGAGACTTATAAGAAGTGGAAAAAGGCAGATGAGATGGCACGGTGTTACATTTTGGCATCTATGTCAAATGTACTGCAGCATCAGCATCAGGCCATGCCCACAGCTTATGATATGATGTACAACCTTAAAGAACTCTTCGGACATCAGAGTAGAGCAGCTAGGCAATTTGCTATGAAGAGTTTGATGAGAGCATCTATGGCTGAGGGGACACCAGTAAGGGATCATGTTCTCAAGATGATGGGTCATCTAAATGAGATGGAGATCCTTGGTGCTGAAATCGATGGGGAAACCCAGGTCGATATCATTCTCGGGACTCTGCCTAAAAGTTTTGACTCGTTTTGCCTTAATTACAACATGAACAAAAGGTTGTATAGTTTGGCAGAACTTGCAAAAGAACTACAGGATGCTGAAGCTCTCTTCAAGCAGAATGCCCATGTTTATGTGACTGAAAAAGACTCTACTTCTAAGCCGAAAGGTGGTAAGAAGAAGAAAGTTCAGAAACAAGTAAACTCAGCAAAGAAGGGCATGAGACCTCAAGGCGCTATGAAAAAGCCGAAAGGCAAGTGTTTCAAGTGCAAAGGGTCAGGACATTGGAAGACTGACTATCCACTTCTCAAACAAGAGAACAAAAAAGGTATATCTCATTTACTAGTTGTTGAAACATGTTTAGCGGTGTTATTTACCGGCACCTGGTGTGTAGATACAGGAGCCACTAATCATGTCTACAATACATTATAGGGGTTCCAGGAAACCAGACGGCTCAGTGATGGAGAGATATGCTTGTTTATGGGTGACGCTATAAGAGTAGCGGCCGTTGCAATAGGAGATGTTATTTTATCTTTTGGTAGAAATAAGTCTTTGACATTGAGAGATTGTCTTTATGCACCTTCACTTAGAAGGAATTTAATTTCTGTTTCCATGCTAGTTAAGGATGGATATTCAGTTTATTTTAATGACAATATTGTTATTAGAAAAAATAAGCATTTTATCTGTTCTGGTGCATTGGTTGATAATCTATATGTCATTAATCCTATTTCGCCCACGATGCAACTTATGGAAATGAATAATATGTCTTCTAACATAAATAAGAGAAAAGAACCTTCTTGTATGAACCAAACATATCTTTGGCACTTGCGATTGGGGCATGTTAACCTAAGAAGGATTCAAAGACTGGTTAAAGATGGACCTTTGAGTTCATTGGAAGTGGAGGCACTGCCAGTCTGTGAATCCTGCTTGGTAGGTAAAATGACCAAAAGGCCTTTCAAGGCAAAGGGGTAAGGGCCAAAGATGTGTTGGAATTGGTTCATTCTGATTTGTGTGGGCCCATGACTGTCCAGGCTAGAGGTGGCTTTAAATATTTTGTCATATTTACTGACGATTATTCAAGGTATGGATATATTTATTTGATGCGCCGTAAGTCTGAGTGCTTTGAGAAATTCAAAGAGTACAAGGCAGAAACGGAGAAACGTCATGGAAAATGAATCAAGTCATTACATTCAGATCGTGGTGGCGAGTATCTCTTTAGGGAGTTTAGGGACTATTTGTCAGAGGCTGGGATTACATCCCAATTATCAGCACCTGGAACACCCCAACAGGATGGTGTAGCAGAAAGAAGGAATATGACTCTTATGGAGATGGTTAGATCAATGATGAGTTATTCAGATTCACCAGATTCGTTTTGGGGATATGCCTTAGAAACTGCAGCTTATATTTTGAACTTGGTTCCTTCTAAGTCAGTACCAATTACTCCTACAGAACTGTGGACTGGGCGTAAGCCTAGTCTGAAACATGTTCGGATTTGGGGTAGTCCAGCACACGTGCTGAATAGGAAAGCCGATAAGTTGGAATCTCGTACAGAAGTACGCTTGTTTGTAGGCTATCCAAGAGGAACGAAAGGAGGTTTATTTTATAGTCCTAAGGATCAGAAGGTCATTGTTAGCACCAATGCTCGATTCTTAGAGGAAGACTATGTGATGAACCATAAACCCATAAGTAGAGCTGTTCTAGAAGAACTGAGAGGTGAGACACCAACTACTTCAGTACCAACAGTACAACAGGATGTACCACCAGTAACTGCACAACGTGTCACAAATGTTACACCACAACCGATAGTGCCTCGTCGTAGTGGGAGGGTTGTGATACAACCTGATAGATATATGTTCTTGGGAGAGTCGTCAGACTTTGTCCCTGAGGAACAAGATTATGATCCCTGTACCTACAATGAAGCACTCCAAGATAAAGATGCAGAGTCTTGGCAAAAAGCAATGATATCTGAAATAGAATCTATGGATTCTAATCAAGTCTGGGAGCTTGTAGAACCACCTATTGGTGTAAAAGCCATTGGATGCAAGTGGGTCTATAAGAGAAAAAGAGGATCAGACGGTAAGGTTGAAACCTTTAAAGCTCGGCTTGTTGCAAAAGGTTTTACTCAAAGAGAGGGTATCAATTATGAGGAAACTTTTTCGCCAGTAGCCATGCTTAAGTCTATCCGGATTCTTTTATCTATTGCAGCTCATCTTGATTATGAGATTTGGCAAATGGATGTCAAGACAGCTTTCCTTAATAGAAGTCTTGAGGAAGACATCTATATGAAGCAACCAGACGAGTTCATTGAAAAGGGCCAAGAGCATCTTATTTGTAAGCTCAAGAAGTCCATTTATGGACTTTAGCAAGCTTCCAGATCTTGGAACATATGTTTTGATCAGGTGATAAAATCCTATGGATTTGATCAATGTCAAGATGAATCGTGTGTATACAAAAAGTGTGACGGAAACGTAGTGGTATTCCTAGTACTTTACGTGGATGACATCTTGCTCATTGGAAACAATGTGAAGGTATTATCTAACGTAAGGGTATGGTTATCCAAACAGTTTGATATGAAGGACTTAGGAGAAGTAGGTCACATCCTTGGAATCAAAGTTCTACGAGATCGCAAGAAAAGGATGTTGGGCTTGTCCCAAGCTTCCTATATCGATACTATACTAACTCGTTTTAGCATGCAAAATTCTAAGAAAGGTTTCTTACCTTTTAGACATGGAATTGCCCTATCAAAATTAGCAGTGTCCGAGGACACCTAAAGAGATAGAGACCATGAAAGCAGTTCCTTATGCTTCAGCAGTAGGAAGCTTAATGTATGCAATGCTATGTACGAGACCAGATATCTGTTTTGCCATTGGCATGGTTAGCAGATATCGGTCTAACCCGGGACAAGAGCACTGGACTGTCGTAAAGAATATTTTGAAGTACCTGAAAAGGACTAAAGATTACATGCTAGTTTACCAGGCAGATAGTTTAGTTGCCTTGGGGTATACAGACTCAGATTTTCAGTCAGATAGGGATTTCAGAAAATCAACCTCAGGTTATGTATTTACTTTGGGAGGTGGAGCCACTATATGGAGGAGTATCAAGCAAAAATGTATTGCTGATTCTACCATGGAAGCCGAGTATGTGGCAGCCGCTGAGGCAGCCAAAGAAGCGGTTTGGCTCAGAAACTTCCTATTGGACTTGGATGTGGTACCTAATTTGCCTAAGGCTATTACACTTTATTGTGATAATAGTGGTGCAGTTGCAAATTCGAAGGAACCACGAGCCCATAAGACAGGTAAACACATTGAGCGTAAGTACCACCTGATACGAGATTTCGTAAAGAAAGGAAAGTTGCTGTGATCAAGATAGCATCAGCAGACAACCTAGCTGATCCCTTCACTAAGAGCTTACCAGCTAAGGCTTTTGATAGTCATGTTGAGGGAATGGGAGTCAGATGCGTAGCAGCATGGCTTTGAGTATAAGTGGGAGATTTGTAACAGTATACTGAAAAGCAATGCTTTGAGTATAAGTGGGAGATTGTTAGGGTTATATACTGAAAGCATCACTTTTGTATTAACTTTATTTCCTTATTTTTTTTTTTGAATGAGAATCATATTGGCATATGTTTGCATATTGTGTTTATTATAATATTAATGCAAGTGTCTGATATTCTATAAGGTTGATAATATGGTGTGAGGTGACACACAGAAGATCATATTATCAGTTCCATATGGAATATATAAATAGTTCACAACCTAGACGGACTTGGACAATCCATTGGAAAGGTTGTAGTGTAATCTGGTATTAGTCTATCTTGACTATAGGTTTACACTAGTACACTTTGTGTGTATTGAACAGGACCACTTGAGGTTGTTCTCTTTGTACTGACTACAAAAGAGGACAAACACCTCTGTTATTATGGATGCTTATGCTCTTAATCCAGATATAATAACAGACATGTATATGCAGTGTGCATTACTTTGACTCATAAAAGAGTGAGATTTATTATAGATCAACAACCTCTATGAATTGGGTAATAGCATTGTATGTATGATGGGCTGTTGATTGTGAGAGGAATCCATGTCCCGATACGTCGGGTTGATGATGTCCCCTTAAGGAGCTCATAAGAATTTGTCATGTAAACCCTGCAGGTGGATTACATCCGACATGACAAATAAAGTTGAGTGGTACTACTTAAGGATAAAAGATGTTGATCAATATAGTTGTCAGTAACTTAATTTGATCGACGGACATTCGATATCTTAACATGGGGAGCTGAACGAGCATATAATAAAAGGAGCCCATAAATATAATTTGGGATTAGGAAGGTAGTGCAACAATAGCTCTTTAGTGGACCGAGCTATTGTTAATGGGCCTGGGTTGTGTGTTCGAGCTGAACACGGGATACCCAAATTCGTTAGGAGACCTAACCCTAATTTCTCCTCATGGTCCCTGCCGTAGCCTTATATATATCCTCTATTCTCTGGCCGTCATTGATCTGAGATATAAGATTTTTTCTCTAAATTCGTGATTCACGTAAGGAGAGAAAGAGAGGTCAGCCAAGGAGAAGAAAGGTTGGGAGATCGTCGCCCACACGACGTCCAACCTGAGGAAGGAATACGTGCAGAAGATCTTGGGGTCGCTGACAGCTCGAGGTTGCTAGAAACTATCGTCTTCTTCTCATCACAGGTATAATTCGTGAACCCTAGATTCTGCTATAAAGGGTTAGATCACGTATTTAATCTGTTAATCTTTTATGATCGATACGCACACCAATCCGTAGTCCTGGGAATCATCGCAGTTCTATCAATCGTCTCCTCCGTCGTGCTCCCGCCGTCGTCATCTCCCGCCGTTACGTGATATAATTATTTATAACTTTTAATAAATTTTGTATTTATGAAGCTGTTCTGGTGCTATCCCATTTGAAGTAATTAGGTAACTCAAGCCAGTACCAGTAGTGAGCCGAGCCCTCGTTCACCCCATTTCTAGAGATGTAAATGAAAATGATTTAGCTTCTCTGGAGAAGGGTATAATGAAACAAATTTCGAAAAAAAATGAATAAACGGTGTGAATGAATAATTAGAAATTATGCAATCTTTTGGGGGAATTTTGACTGATTAGGGTTTGCTAAATTTGTAAATTTTTTAATTAGGGTTTGTAGTACAATTAGGTGTTGTTGTTATCTTTTGTTTCTTTTCTGATTTCTACATAAAGGGTTTGTAGGAGTTCTACTATTTGTTGCATTTCATGTTTAGGAATTATGGAATCATGAGGAACTAATTGATAGTTGAAGTTGTGGTGTACATAACAAGATACTTGTCAAATGCAATCAATGTACCTTATCAAAGAAACCAAATACATCCTTATCTCTTGCCAAACACTCAAGGATCTGTAGAATGATCTTTATATTATCTAAACTGTTATGTTTGATCTTCACCTCCTTTTATTAATGCACAAAATACTCAAATGGTTTTAAAAGTCCTTGTTCTAGTATCATGTGTTCTGAAATTAAAAAGCCCCTAAGGCTTAAGAGGCTAATTATTATTTAGATTTCTTAATCTTTTAAGAAAAATTTCTTAGGTGTTCATAAATACTTGTATTATTAAATGTGGATATGAGAGTGTTTTCGCAGATATTGTTCATAACTTGGTGTGTTACGTGATCTAGTTTAATTGTGTTCCCACAAATTTCTATATTTGAAGGAGAAGAAAATTTCGAAAATGAAAATAATGGAAATCAAAGAAAAAGTGGATTGTTTTAATAAATTCTTTGAGTTAAACCTAGAAGCATCTATCATTCACAAAAGTCATGTGTGTGTGTATTAAACCAAGAAGCTTCTATCATGCCACAAAATTTATATTTGTCTCCAGCTTGCTATAAAACAAGAAAAAATATTCCATTTGGCCTTATCATTTAATCTTAGATCCAAAACAAGATGAAAGTCGATACAACAACAACAACTACAAAAACAACAACAATAACAAAGCCTTTTTATTAGAATCACCGAATATTTGGTTGCCTTTTTATTAGAATCACCGGATTGGATCTTTCATAGGCAATCGACTTAGTGAGTTAGATGCTATTAAAATTTTAATTTATGAAATTTTATTTTCAGATTAAGTGATATTGTTAAAATGGATAACAACTGGGTGAACAAGTCACGATTATCAAAGGAGTATCGGAATGACATTAAAGATTTTATTATCTTCACCAAGGAAAATTTCCGTGATCCTAATTTGATTTTTTGTCCATGTCGGCGGTGTACAAACTATCATCTAAAGACATGCGACGAAGTTCA
The DNA here is from genome assembly GCA_017893485.1 of Hemerocallis citrina. Taxonomy (NCBI): domain Eukaryota; kingdom Viridiplantae; phylum Streptophyta; class Magnoliopsida; order Asparagales; family Asphodelaceae; genus Hemerocallis; species Hemerocallis citrina. The sequence continues at coordinate 386,882,053 of CM030358.1, read as the reverse complement.
AACACATTTGGTGATCAATGGCTTTCTCCAAGGGTATGTTGATTCTTAGTTTTGATGACTACAACACAATGCAAAGTTGTGCTACTTCTTATATATTGCAGGATATATCAATGTCAATACCATGTGTGATACACAAAGGCAAAGTCTATCCAATGAAGCTCTCAAAGACAATTTGATCAAGCTACAAAGTTCTAAGTTGAAGACAAGATTGATCAAGCAAGCTTCAACAACTAAAGACAATGGCTCAAGCTCAAATTCAAGACCCAAGATCAAGACAAGATTTAGTGATTCAGTGTGTTTTATTAAATGTCTTGTAAACAATTGTAATCTTATTTCTTTGAGTCTTAGAATGATGTAATAGCCTTGTCACACATACACTCACACATTTCTTTATAATTGAGTGTTTTCCACAAGTTTAAAGGTCGAAACAAGCTTGATTAAGATTAGTTGTTAAGTACCAGTCGACTGTCGTTTGGCACCAGTCGACCGTACTAGTACGAAACTGTCTGAACTTTTTCAAACTCTGGCCAGTCGACTCATCATGACAACCCAGTCGGCTGTTCAAGTCGTTTCGACAGAAATCATAATTTAAAACTTGTTTTTTGAATTCAAAAGTTTTATACCCGTTTTAAATCAGTTTTATTAACTGTTTTACAATGTCCTAGTGATTCCTCTCTATAAATAGAGCCTAGGAATCACCATGGAAAGGTTCCAAGCATTTTGATAAAAGTTTAAGTTTTTGCTTTTGAAAAAGAGAACAAGTATTTAAACAAGCATTGACAATCTTCTAAGTCCTGGTTCTCTGAAATCAGTCTAGTATAACAGTGAATTCGTTTTAGACTGATTTTGGAAGTTAACCTATTAGTCTCCATACAAAAATCACAATCACAACAAGGCTATAGGTTGTTGTAACTCTTTTATTGTTTTCTTTCACTATCGGGTTGTGAGAGTGGTCCTCTCGGTTGGAGAGTAGGGCTCTAGGTTGTAGAGTATGGTTTTCACTCTTGGTTGAAGAGTGAGTTTGCTCTCTCTATTGGTGAGAGAGGTCTACGGGTTGGATAAGGTTGTTGTTTAAATGCCGTAGGGTATTCTTGTATTTTTTCAAGAATAGTGGAAAATCTCAAGTGGGTTGCTTGGGGACTGGATGTAGGTAGGGAGGACCGAACCAGGATACATCGCTGTGTACTCTGTGGTTGATTCTCTCTGTGGTTGCATTTTCTTTACTTGAATTTTTAATATCTCTGTGAAACTTGTCTGGCAAGTCGACTGTCCCTCTTCTATAAGTTAACTGATCAGACTGGTATAACTTAATCTTCGAAAGTTTTTCTGACAAGTCGACTGAGTTCCGCTATAAGTCGACTAGTCAGACTTGTATAAAATAATCTTCTATTCTGATGCCTCAGTCGACTGTATTCCCTTTTCAAGTCGACTGGATAGTAAGAAAAAGTTCAATTTCGTTACTATTTTTAATACAACACTATTCACCCCCCTCTAGTGTTTCTTGCCTTGCCTACATGATCCAACACTTGGTATCTGAGCCCTATTGAGTGCAATGGCAACTACTTCTAATGCAAGCCAATACCATGAAGGCCAATCCACACAAAGGCCACCCCTATTCGATTGAACCAATTACAACTATTGGAAGTGCAGAATGAATACCTACCTTCAGTCCATCAACTATGAGATATGGAACATGACGGAGACCAAGTACACCGCTCCTACCATTCCATATGCACAATGAAACGACGACATGAAGATCAAAACAATGAACAATGCAAAGGCGATGAACGCTCTATTTTGTGCCCTTACCAAGGAGGAGTTCAATTGTGTGTCCAATGCAACAACAGCACATCAAATTTGGCACACACTTGAGATAACTCATGAAGGAACTAATAAAGTTAAAGAGTATAAAATATTTGTTCTTATTCACAGGTTTGAAATGTTCTGCATGAAGGAGAACGAGAATGTGTCTGAAATGATCACAAGGTTCACGGATATTACAAACTCTCTTGTGGAACTTGGAAAGACGTACACTCAAGCCGAAATGGTGAGGAAAGTATTTCGTGCACTAACACCCAAATAGAAGAAGAAGACCACCGCCATAGAAGAGGCCAACGATTTAACACAACTCTCTCTTGAGAATCTTGTGGAAAATCTTATGGCGTATGAGGTACAACTTGAAGAACGCAAGAAGGATCAAGAACCTCAACAATCAAAGAAAAAGAATCTAGCAAGGCCATGTCGGACTTTGAGGATGAAGAAGAAGATGAGGAAGAGATAGCTATGTTCACGAGAAAGTTCAAAAAGTTTCTAAGGAAAGGTCAATTTAATTCAAAATTTAAGGATACTAATGAACTTCCAACTTATTTCAAGTGTAACAAGACAGGACATATGAAGAAGGATTGTCCACTAGAGAATGCGAAATCTAAAGGAAAGGCTTTCAACTTCAACAAGGAGAAGTACACCAAGAACAAGAACATGAAGAACAAAAAGGCGTATCAAGCAACTTGGGACGATAGCGACTCTTCATCGGAAGAGGAAAGTGAAGAGACAAACGATGTTGCTAATGTATACTTTATGGCTTCACAAAATCAAGCAAGTGATGATTATGATTCGAATGATTTATTAAATGCGTTCAATGAGATTTTTCAAGAGCTTAAAAAAGAAAAAAATTAGAACTAAAAACTTGGAGAAAGTAAATCAAATACTTTCCCAAGAGAATCTTGACTTAGATAAAGAAGTCAAGTCTTTAAATTTTCTAGTTTGGATATAGATCTTGTATCTCTTAAGAAAAGTTATGAAGAGATATCCAAGAATATATCTAAATTTAATAAAGAAAAGAAGAATTTAAATGATGTTCTCTAAATCAAGTTCAATTTAATAAGAGATTTGGACTTGGTTTTCAAAAGTCTCTTGAAAAACCTCATGTTACTAAGAACACTAGTGTAAATAAGTCTGAATCTATTTCTAGTGTTAAGAATAAATTGTATGATTTTTTTGAAAAACCTATAACTGTAGTTTTTAATAAAAAAAGAAAGTCTGTAGTTCAGACAAGTCGGCTGAACCCTAGTTTCAGTCGCTTGTCTAGAGGTTCTGAGTCTAATTCAACAAGACAAAAACCTCAGATAAGTCGACCTATTACACTTCCCAGTCGACTGGATTTCAGTAACAGTACTGAAATGTTCGATAAAGTCGACTGGACAGAGAAAAAATATATGGGTTTCAGTTAATCTGAGTCAGAAAGATAGAGTTACTTATATAAAATCATATATTCTTGCTGTATGTAATTCTGTAGATTATATTGTTGCATTTGGTGGAAAATCAAACTCACTTTGGATTTGGTTTTCCAAAAACTAATCTCTTTTGGACTCAATGAAAAGGGTACCATATTCACATTGTAAATTTTATAGGTACCTAAAAGAGAACGTTGGATACTTGACAGCGGATGCTCAAAGCACATGACTGGTCATGCCAATCTCCTATCGTCCATTGAAGAGATTGATGGAGGAACAGTCACATTTGGTGACTACAACAAAGGGAAAGTTATTGGAATAGGCATGGTCGGTAAGCATAATTTATTAAGTATTAGCCAGTTGTGTGATAAGGGATATAAAATTATTTTTGAAAAAGATGCATGCTTAATTTATGACTCTACCATGCAAAGTATAATTTTTCAAAGAATTAGGAAGAATAATATTTATGAATTATGTTTAAAATCAACTGAATTTTTGAATGATTTTTGCTTAGTAGTTTCTAATAATGATTCTTGGCTTTGGTATAAGCAATTTGGCCATGTGAACATGAAAAATATTGCTAAATTGTCTAAATACAACCTAGTTAAAGGACTGCAAAGACTATTCTATAAAAAGGATAAGTTATGTGATGCATGTCAACTAGGTAAACAAATCAAATATACTTTTAAGACAAAAGAAGTAATTTCTACTAGTAGGCCTCTCGAATTAATCCACATAGATTTATTTGGCCCTACTAGAGTTGCTTCTTTAAATAAAAGTAGGTATGTATTTATTTTAGTAGATGATTTTTCATGATTCACTTAGGTTTTCTTTTTAAAACATAAGAATTATGTTTTTGATGAATTTGCAAATTTTTGTAAACGGATTCAAAATCAAAAGTCTCTAACCATAGTCATTATTAGAAGTGATCATGGTGGAGAATTTAAAAATAAAACGTTTTCAGAATATTGCAACAAGAATGGTATAACATATTTATTTGCATTTCCTAGAGCTTCACCACAAAATGGAGTGGTCGAAAGAAAGAATAGGACTTTGCAAGAGTGTGCACGTACCATGCTTGTTGAAAGCAATTTACCTAAGTATTTTTGGGCTGAAGCTGTTGCTACAGCTTGTTATGTTTTAAATAGAATTTTGATTAGGCCTAAGCTTAAGAAAACATGTTATGAACTATTTTTTGATAAAATTCCTAAAGTATCTTATTTCACTATATTTGGATGTAAGTATTTTATTTTAAACACTAAAGATAATTTAGATAAGTTTGATCCTAGATCTAATGCAGATATCTTCATTGGATACTCAAATAGGAGTAAAACATATAGGATCTTCAATAAGTCAACTTTGACTATTGAAGAATCCATGCATGTTTCATTTGATGAATCTCTGACTTCTTCTACTGTTATTAAAAATAATGAAACTGATTCATCACCTTTAAATAACGTCATTAAATCTTTAGAGCAGACTATCCTAGCAGATAAGTCGACCGATAAGAAAATCAAGTCAACTGATGTGAATTAGTTGACTGATGGATAAGTCAAGTCGACTGATCCTGTTGTGATGACTCAAACTTTACCAAAATCTTTTGTTGAAGTTAGAGATCATCCTCATGATCTAATAATTGGTGACATCTCACGTGGTATTCAAACCAGATCTCATGTTAACATGATTTCTCATACGACTTTCTTGTCAAATTTTGAACCTAAAAATATACAAGAAGCCTGTGAGAATGAGTTTTAGATGAATGCCATGCAAGATGAATTAAACAAATTTATAAGAAATGATGTATGGGATTTAGTTCCACGACCTCCTGACCATACTATAATTGGTACCAAATGGGTATTCAAGAATAAATTAGATGAATCAGGACAAGTTGTTAGGAACAAAGCTAGATTAGTTGCTCAAGGGTATAATCAAGAAGAAGGCATAGATTTCGATGAAACATATGCTCCTGTTGCTAGACTAGAATCAGTTAGGATCTTGTTATCTTTTGCTTGTTTTATGAACTTTACACTTTTCCAAATGGATGTTAAAAGTGCTTTTCTTAATGGTTTTATAAAGGAAGATATTTATGTTAAGCAACCACCTAGTTTCGAATATGAACAATTCCCAAATCATGTTTTTAAATTTAAAAAGGTTTTATATGGTTTTAAACAAGCACATCGTGCTTGGTATGATCGATTGAAGACTTTTCTTTTAGAAATTGGTTTTGAAATAGGTAAAGTAGATAATACTTTGTTTATTAGAAAAAAAGAGACCGATATTTTGATCATACAAATATATGTAGATGACATAATCTTTGGTTCTACTAATAGTAATCTATGTCAAGAGTTTGCTAATACCATGAAAAATGAGTTTAAGATGAGTCACATGGGTGAACTCAATTATTTTCTTGGACTACAAATTAAGTAGTCACCAAATAGTATATTTATTAATCAAGAAAAATATGCTAAGAAATTACTCAAACGGTTTGGCATGGATAGCACGAGTAGTAAGACCACACCTATGGCTACTACCACTACCATTGACAAAGATGAATTAGGTAAGAGTGTCGATCAAAAACTCTATCGAGGTATGATTGGCTCACTCTTATATAACTGCTAATAGACCAGACATTATGTTTAGTGTATGTTTGTGTGCTAGATATCAGTCAAGTCCTAAAGAGTCTCACTTAAAAGCTGTGAAACTTATTTTAAGATACATTAAAGGCACGTCTGAATATGGTCTATTTTATCCATGCACTGATAATTTTTAACTTTTTTCGTATAGTGACGCTGATTTTGCTGGTAGTAAAACTGACCGCAAAAGTGCTAGTGGAACATGTCACTTTTTGGAACATTTCCTAGTCTTTTGGTGCAGTAAGAAGCAAAATTCGGTATCTCTATCTACTATAGAAGCTTAATATGTTGCTACAAGTTTGGCTTGTACCCAAATTTTGTGGATGAAACAAACTCTATTAGATTATGGTATTTCTTTTTCAAAACCTGCAATAATGTGTGATAATACCAGTGCCATTAATTTATCTAAAAATTCGGTTCAACATTCACGTACAAAATACATTGATATTAGACATCATTTTCTACGTGATCATGTTTTAAAGGGAGATATTTCTTTAGACTTTATTTCTACTTATAAATAAGTATCAGATATCTTTACTAAACCACTTAAGGAAGACACATTTATCACATTAAGAAGAGAACTAGGAATTTGCAGTTTTTATGATATTTCTTGATTTTTTTTTATATGGTAAGTCGACTTAGCAATAAGTTTCGGTCGACTTCCCAAGTATTTTTTGAGATGTATTTTTTCTGAGTTTTTTAGTGTTCTGGACAGTTGACTGTGAACAGTAATCAGTCGACTGCCAGAAATATTACTTGTTATTTTCGTTTGATCTATTTTTCTCTCTACTAAGTCGACTGTTATAAAAATACAGTCAACTGTCGTGCTTCAATTTGTCTTTTAGATTCGAAAACGACACACTTTTTGCGGCGATTTCTTTTACCCTTTCTTACCCTTTGACCGATTTGATCCCTTGATTACTCCTAGACTCAATCTCAGCCTTTGATTCTAAAGTAAAAAACCATAGTTCCTCTTTTTTTCATCCTCTCCATCTCTTTAAAGACATAGACAATCGGTTGCTCCTCATCCTGCCGATTTCAGATTTTTGAAGCTCACAAATTGAAGACTTCGTTCAAATTTCGAGTCAATCTCTTGCTGAAGTTCTTTCCAAGATCTCTTGAAGTCCTGTGCTTCTCTTTGCCTCTCATTGTTGGTATAACCCCTTGATTTCTTTTCTTGTTTAGTGTTTTGGGCTTGAATCATGCATCCTAAAAGATCACGTAGTTCTAATGTTGAGGAAGGACAATCTTCTAGCAATTACCTTCAATATCTTAGGAACCCAAACCTTGTTGAGAAATTCTTTCTCGTTTGTCAAATTGCTATCTTTTCAGGGAAATTTATAAATTTTCCTGATTTAGAAAGATTCCCTTTAGCCCCTTTATTTGAACAATGTGGGTTATTTAACTTGCTTTCCCTTGTTAATCAACCGTATTACTATCCACAACTTATATATTTGTTTTATACAAATATGAGAGTTGTAAATTCAGAGGATGGTAATGAAATATTTATTACTATTAAGGTAAAAAATATTCGAATGAGGTTGACTCCTGCTAAATTGGGAATCATTTTGGGTATTTCATTTGAAGGATTAGATTTAGGGGAGGTTGATATGGATGACGACTCTATCCATTCCAAAATCTTTTTACCAAATCGCGGTCCCCCAATGTCTAACCAAACAATTACACCGCTCGCTAAGCTAGTTGCAAAAATTTTGTTGTATAACATTATCCCTAATACGAGGAGTTACGATCAATTTTCACACAAGTTGCATCAAGCTGTCTATGTGATTTTTGGCAACATTCAAGTCAATTGGAGTCGAGTCATTTTCAATCGTCTTCATAAGGCTCATACTTCTTTTCTTCCTTTTGGTGCAATATTTACTCATGTTTTCAATTTCTATGAAGTTGATCTTACTTCCGAGTCTAGTGTTGTTACTCATTATGAGTCTTTTGATCGTGCGAGTTTAGCTCGTATGAAGATTCTTCACTCTCCTCCACGAAGAAATACCCCTCCTATCCCCTTAGCCACTTCAGTTCGTCAGTCTTCTGCATCTAATTCATCTCGTCCTCATGCTGATTTTGATGATCCTAGGAGTCTTTACACTTCTGTAAATTATCTCATGAATCGTCAGGACACCCTTGAAGCCAGTATTTCCCATCTTACTCACTTGTTCACTTCCCAATTTCCACCTCCACCTCCTCCCTCTCAAGGTGCCGCAAACAATGATGAAGATGAAGATTGATTAGCTATATCTTTTCTATATTTTTCTACTTTTTATGTATTTTCTAATTTATGTTGTCTTTTAAACAATGTACTTCGAATTTCATATGTATAACTTTGCTTTGGTTTTGACTTGTGTTTGTTCTCTTGCAATCTGTTCCTCTTTATTTTTTCTCCTCTTTTTTTGTTGATGCCAAAGGGAGAGAAAAAGCTTGTGTATGTTATATGTGTATATGTTGTATGTGTGTATGTTGTTTACATTTAGTGCATATTTTTGTGCATGTTTTTAACTTATGCATATTGTACATTAATAAGGGAGAGCATTTATATTTTTATTATTATTGTAAGCTATTGTGTTGTCATCATCAAAAAGAGAGAGAATGTAGATTTTTGGTTTTGATGACTACAACACAATGCAAAGTTGTGCTACTTCTTATATATTGCAGGATATATCAATGTCAATACCATGTGTGATACACAAAGGTAAAGTTGATCCAATGAAGCTCTCAAAGAAAATTTAATCAAGCTAAAAAGTTCTAAGTTCAAGACAAGATTGATCAAACAAGCTTCAACAACTAAAGACAATGGCTCAAGCTCAAATTCAAGACTCAAGATCATGACAAGATTTAGTGATTCAGTGTGTTTTATTAAATGTCTTGTAAACAATTGTAATTTTATTTCTTTGAGTCTTAGAATGATGTAATAGCCTTGTCACACACACACACTCACACATTTCTTTATAATTGAGTGTTTTTCACAAGTTTAAAGATCGAAACAAGCTTGATTAAGATCAGCTGTTGAGTACCAGTCGACTGCCGTTTGGCACCAGTTGACTGTACTAGTACGAAACTATCTGAACTTTTTCAAACTCTGGCCAGTCAACTCATCATGGCAACTCAGTCAATTGTTCAAGTCGTTTCGACAGATTTCAGAATTTAAAACTTGTTTTTCGAATTCAAAAGTTCTATATCCGTTTTAAATCAGTTTTATTAACTGTTTTACAACATCCTAGTGATTTCTTTCTATAAACAGAGCCTAGGAATCACCATGGAAAGGTTCCAAGCATTTTGATAAAAGTTTAAGTTTTTGCTTTAGAAAAAGAGAACAAGTATTCAAACAAGCATTCACAATCTTCTAAGTCTTGGTTCTCTGAAATCAGTCTAGTATAACAGTGAATTCATTTTAGACTGATTTTGGAAGTTGACCTATTAGCCTCCATACAAAAATCACAATCACAATAAGGCTATAGATTGTTGTAACTCTTTTATTGTTTTCTTTCACTATCAGATTTAAGAGTGGTCCTCGCTGTTGGAGAGTAGGGCTCTAGGTTGTAGAGTCAGGTTTTCACTCTTGGTTGAAGAGTGGGTTTGCTCTCTCTAGTGGTGAGAGAGGTCTACGGGTTGGAAACGGTTGTTTTCTAAACGCCGTAGGGTATTCTTGTATTTTTTCAAGAATAGTGGAAAATCTCAAGTAGGTTGCTTGGGGACTGGATGTAGGTCGGGAGGACCGGACCAGGATACATCGCTGTGTACTCTGTGGTTGCATTTTCTTTACTTGCATTTTTAATATCTCTGTGAAACTTGTCTGGCAAGTTGACTTCCCCTCTTCTTTAAGTCGACTGATCAGACTGGTATAACTTAATCTTCGAAAACTTTTCTGACAAGTCGACTAAGTTCCGCTATAAGTCGACTGGTCAGACTTGTATAAAATAGTCTTCTATTCTAACGCCCCAGTCGACTGTATTCCCTTTTCAAGTCGTCTGGACAGTAAGAAAAAGTTCAATTTCGTTACTATTTTTTATACAACACTATTCACCTCCCCTCTAGTGTTTCTTGCCTTGCCTACAGGATCCAACAGGGAACACACAATGATTTTGCCATGGAGAGCTTGTCCCGGCAATTCCGGTTGGGCCGGGTGTGTTAGAAGATGAAGACGAGCCCATAGTAAATGACGACTTAAGTGTGTCCGATGAGATGCAAGATTTATTGTGCGATGCATTTGGAATTCATAACAATCCAACACACTCCAACTGTCCAACAACACAAGCCCATATTGAGTCAACAGAAACATTAGATGTTGGTGGTGGAGCGGAGGAGAAAAGACAAGATCCTGAAGTTAATAAAGAATACGAAGCATTTACTAAGTTGATGGGAGATGCTAGTACACCTTTGTACCGTGATTGCTCAAATTTTTTGAATTTTGCATTCATTGCTAGACTATTTCCGATCAAAACTTTAAAGTGGTGGTCTGCTAAGTCCTTCAACATGCTACTTCAATTACTGAATGAAGCATTTCCTGAAATCTGTATTCCAGAATCATCCCATTCAATAAAAAAAATTTCTCAAGTCTTTCGATTTAGGGTATGAGATGTGTTTCAGTTGGGCGATACTGCAGATGATGAGAACGATGATCCCATTAACAATTATATTGCTATTGAGTTTCCAATATTTGATGTAAACATAGCAGATGACAACAGTAATCCTAGTTGGCTCCGTATGAATGGAGAGCCAGGAGATGTATTGGATGATATTGTATTATAATAATAAACATTCTCTCTTATGGTTTGCATTGTATCTTGTACAATTTTATGTTTATGCCTGCTGGTTGATGATTATTATTTGTTTTAGATTTTGTTCCACATCTTATTATTTGTGTAAGATTGGCTTTTTGTTAATTATATTAATATGATGTTTTTTTTTATAAGTGAAAAATGCCGAGAAGGAACACAAAAAGGGCTCCCTCGCCGACTCCAAGCGTAAGGGATGTGCAGGTTCAGCCTTTAGAAGAGACTGACAGTCAATTTGAGATGGGTGAGGGGAGTGCACCGTTAGCCAAAAAAAGCAGGGGACCGACAAGGATGGAAGATGTTTGGAAGCGTTCGCCGGATGACAAAATTGTCATGACAGTACACCATGCAAATCAGCTTGTAGGCAAGGATGCAGCTACACTCGTTAATTTCATTGGGGTAATTGCAAGGAATGGACAAATGCTTCCATTGTCTTACAATAGATGGTCCAAAATTCCGGCGACGTCTAAGGCGGTTGCCATGAATACTATCAAGGTATTTCCTTTCTCTTTATTTTATGCATGTCAGAAACGTAAATAATTGCAGTGTTTTATGATTCAAAAACTAATCTTGTTCGAAGTCTCTAATGACTCAAATATATATATATATATATATATATATATATATATATATATATATATATATATATAGGGAAATGATCGAGTGAGAACTCTTTTGGTGAGAACCACGTGAGAACTTTTGTTTGGGACATTAGTTGAAAGATCTAAACCGTTCATTTTGATCTACACGACTCAATTAGTCTATGGATGAGAAATCAAGTCATTTGAGATTCGATTGCCCATGCATTGAAGTGTTACAAATTGTGTGGCTGAAAAATCGTTATTTTTTATAGTGACATGATGCATAGACAAATGAATATCAAATGACTTGATTTTATATTTCTAGACTAATTTAGTTATGTTAAACAATGTGAACGGTTCGGATTATCCATAGGATGGATAGACATGGAGTTCTCACAAAGCTTATCGTGAGAACGGTTCTCACCGGATCGCTATATATAGTTGATCTCTAACGATTCGAATAGACTAAACTTTTTGTATAATTCACTAATTATTTAGGTAATATATATATAGTTGATCTCTAACGATTCGAATAGAATAAACTTTTTGTATAAATCACTAATTATTTAGGTAAGTATATGATCAATTCAGACATAAAAGTTTGTCGATTTCATGTTGCTGAAGACTTGATCTTCATGCTTGCGCACTCATTTCTTATACCCTGTCTTACATTACCTTGGGCTCGAACCTGATTCAAATAATGAATGATACAAATATTGAATGAAACATCAATTCATTTACAGTTGGTGACTGATATTCACTTTAAATCACTAAATAATATGACATAATATTGGCCTCGAACCTGATACTAATATTGAATGATACAAATATTGAATGAAACATCAATTCATTTACAGTTGGTGACTGATATTCACTTTAATTCCTTCCTTTAACTTCTAAAATGTGTATCATTTTCAAGCAACAGTCACCACTGTCAATCTAGATTCTCTTTAAATAGCTCATCATTTGTTGTTTATAAATTATAAGCATATATAACTTAATTAACCACATACAGTTACCAATTTCTACTCAAAACAATACAGCTTATACTGCTTTAGATTAAGAATGCATGCAGTTAACTAGATATTCGATCCATATGTTTCTTCATGTTTTAGATACACTTACATTGTTCATGTGTTTCATTTCAAGACCTACTAGGGCATTTACACCGATTATTAGGTGTTTCTTTTGTGTTACTACATTACTTGTTCCTAATCTTATATATTTGTTAATCAAACATATTATACAGCAAAAATTTGAATACCCCGACAGTCTTGCTAAGAAATTGTTGAATAAGTCTGTGGGAAAGAAGTGGAAAGACTAGAAATGTGAACTTAAGGCAGCATTTTTTGATGAAAATAAGTCCGCAGCCGAAAATGCAAGTGTTGTCCCCCCTAATGTTAATCCTTCCGATTGGCACTACCTTATTCATTTTTGGAGTTCTCCAGTGGGAAAGGTATTCATCTTAATTTTACAATTATTGCATCTGATTTTACAATTATTGCATTTGATATTACAATTATGGCACTACCTTGTTCAAAAAATTCTTTATAAACTTTCTTTTACAATAAACTTTTTGATTGCAAGGCACAAAAACAGAGAAGAAAATAGGAGAGAAAGAAAAACAAAAAAGAAAAATAAAATAAATAAATAACAACTTACAAATAACCAATTTCAGATGTTACAAGGTAGAGTGGTCGAGGCCTGTGTATCACACAGTGTCCTTAAAACAGATTTTGCCTCTTCCGGTTGCTGGATTGTGAGAAGGCGTCTATCTCCCAGGATGCAACGACCAGAGTGTTCACGTAGGCACCATGTAACTCTCGAACCGAGCTACAGCGTCAGAATTCTATCACCGACTTACCAAACTTGAAGGAGCAAGGAACAGAATAGAGCTAAAATTTGGAGGAAGAAAGAAGATGACTAGTGCCGGGAAGAAATGAGAGGGGAGACCCTCTATTTATAGGGCCAAGGTTAAAACTGTAACGACAGATAAGGCTATGAATACCTTCAGTGTAACGGAAAACAATCAATTGAATGACGGCACTGTAAAGACAGACATCAATCATTGCCTTTGAATGTCTTTAGTGTAACGGCAAACAAAACATTCAATACTGCATTGAAACGACAGACAGAACCGTTTCTGCATTTATTTCAGCTGTTTACAAAAGAAAAATTAAAACTGTAGCAAAAAGTGGCTTTGCACGGGGTGGGGTCATGTCGGTCCGGCATTCGTGCGCGCATGTAATCTGGTTCATAAATGGTGTATAGAACACCCATTTTCTAACAGTTTCCACTGCAGCTGCGACGATATTAGTAATTTTTCTACATGATGTATGCATTCTTAGATTTGTTAAGTCGCTTTGAAGTAAATAACATATGTAGTTTTTTTTTTTCAATTTGTATTTTAACAGAGCACTGCCAGAGTCAAATATGCTGAATTGTCTTTCACAATTACCTCTGACTCTACCACATCTTCCTTTGCCACATTATCACTTCTGCGCCATGCTTTGATCGAAACGAGAGGCCCAGAGCGCTCTAGCCGTGTGCGTGGAATGGCTTTAGGCCCAACGCCCACTCAAGTCTTCGAGGCTCGTGCATCTAGTGTTGAGGATCCGAGAGATGAGGAGATGCGCTCTATAAGGTCGGAGTTGTCACAACTTCAAAAAGCATTTGCAGAGATGTCAGAGTTGTTAAGGCACCAAAATCTCGAATCAACCATTCTGACACAGGTTAGTATTGTAACTTAGAACCGATATTATATGTTTATAGGGTGAGTGAGAAATTGATCCTTTTGTTGACAGAGTTGTGAGTTTACAAGATAGGAATAGAAATTAATTGCAAGAAATTGAAATTTTTCGATATGCTAATTACATTACATGTTGATTTCCTAAACTAAACCTAAATCCACTGTTAAATTCATGCATAATTTGACAGTGGTGACTGATATATAAATATAGAATACGTCAAAGACACGGATAAGGTATCAAACTTGTGGTGTCTCCTGTTATCATCTTGTTATCTTCTTATACCTTCGCAGAGCACCAAAGTAGCTTTTGTTCAGGTCCCACTTCCCAAAAATTTGGGTTCTCCTAATTTGGGTTCCTACTTCCCATCCATTATCTTGTGGTGTCTCCTAACTTGTGGTGTCTCCTAATTTGGGTTCCCACTTCCCATCCATTATCTTGCTTTCATTTTATTCAGTTGTTTTATTTTTTTGTTTAATTCCACACTTAATCCCAAAAATTACATTAGCCTCTTGTGGTTCCTACTAACCTCTTTATTTTTATCCAGTTCACAAATCAATCAGTTTGAGTCTACAAGCAGTACCCAAATCACAACCACCCAAGAAATTTTAAGCCACTCAACCCTTGTTTTCTAGTTTAACCTTTATAGTTTAGCTTTTGATCTATGAAATATATTACCTTGGTTGTCAACATGTTCAGAGAAATTTCTCACACAACAATAGAAGTGAGTAGGGACATTCATTTTTACTATTTATAACTTGAGAGATGGAACGTGTATAGTTGTGTCATACATATGTATATGAGTCTCTAGAATATATGTTAAAACACACTTGTTTTCATCTATATATTGTCATCTCAATCTTAAGCAACATTAAAGTCTAATAGAGTACATTTTATCTATAGAAGGAAATAGATAAGCATATTAATGACTAACATTACGAGGGTTGGAAAAAACAGGTAACCCCCACAGTTAAACCAGTACATTCTTAGATAGAGTTAAACTCATACTTTGTCTATACACTCCGGGAATATGTCCTTCCACTCCATGTTACTAGACACCCTTTCGAAGTCTACAATTGTTGTGTCTTTTCCGATGGACTGCCAGTCGATTGATCCTGATACCGATGTTTCGTCTTCTCCCATGTTGACTAGTCCAAATGTTAGGTTATTCCCTTGAAATCGGCTGAAGATTACCGGCTGAAGAGTACTAGAGAGGGGCTCTATACAGTTGGTGACTGATATTGTACCAAGGTTGTGACATTGATATAAATATTGAATGAAACATCAATTCATCTCTAATAATATTATAATGGAAAAATGCCTTAGTGTTATTTGTCATTTTGTCATTCTACCAACATGTGCAGCGCACATACATAACCAATATAAATGAGGTTTCCGGTTCAAATCCTCCTTACGTCAGAGTTTTTATTTTTATTTTTTGAAATTATTAAAATGTGCATTGCACGTGTAAAAGTTATATTTTTTTGTTTATTCTTCACTAATCTCTAATCTCTATATATCTCTAATATCCAATTTCTAATATTATAATGGGAGAAGACCTTAGTGTCATTTGTCATTTTGTCATCCAACCAACATGTGCAACGCATGTACATAACTAATATAAATGAGGTTTTCGGTTAAAATCCTTCCTACGTCAGAGTTTTTATTTTTATTTTTTGAAATTATTAAAACGTGCATCGCACGTGTAAATTACTAGTTTGATTTAGTAGTAAAGGATTGATAGAGTTCACACTGGAGAGAAGGTAGTATAATTAGAGTCAGCTACTGATATATGTACATAGGAAATAAATAAAATTATGCAAACAAAATAATGGATATGCCTTTATATATACTCTTTCAGGTTTCGGTCTTTTTTTATACTCCAGGTTTCTGTCTTGTTATACTACACTTTCAGGTTTTTGTCTTTTTATATGCACTTTTATAAGACTGTTGGATATGCCTTTATATATACTCTTTAAGTTTTATGTTCTAAATCTTTTAGTTTAATGTATAATTACTTTGCTAATATTTTAATATGTGTAACTTACACAGTTTCAAAATAGAGTTCCAGCTAATTTAAGTCGGGTCAATCCAGAGAATCGAAGTGAGCATGATGGAAGTAACGAGAACATAAGGAAGCGTACCCATTAAGAGAATCTACTAATTGCAAGTCTTTTTTTAGTCTTTTTTGATGTTCAAATTATTTTGTATGGTGTTGTTAGAACTTTTTTGTAACCGAGTTATATGTAACTTGATACTTGTGTGAGAAACGTTGGATTCTGGATTTTAGACTGCAGAACTTTAAACTTCTTAAGCTATGTTTGTTGCTGCTTGGAAAATATATATAATGATTTTTTATATATATATTTTTTATTGTGTTATTGTGGATTACTGGAAATTACTACTGATATGGCTAAAAATAGGGTTAAATCGGAACCGTTCAAATCAGGCATGAATCTTAAAGCTCGGGGGTAAAACGGTAATTTCACCTACAAACAGGTCTGAAATGGGAACTGGGCATTTTTCCAAAAGCTCAATAACCCATAAACGGATCCGTCTTACTGGGTACGGGTTCCAACCCACAAGAAACCAAGTCCAGCTGGATAGGAGAGGATTAGGGTTTATGATTGTCCTTGATCAACGGTCCTAATCGCTTCGATCCATTTACACTGGGAAGTAGGGATTTGATCTTATCCTGAAACTGGTTCCTAAGGCGGCTATAAATACCCCCCTCTCCCCACTGTTACCAGGTAATCAATCTTTTGCCAATCAAAGCTCTTTCATAATCTTTCTGATTACTGACAAGAGCGTCGGAGGGTGCGTCGCCGGAATCAACCCTGGTGTTTCGCACTTTTTGCAGGTCAACGGCAGGAGAATCTCGGTCAAGCTCCGGTGAAGTTGTTCAGGTTTGACTATTCAACTTCCCTCGAATCCACAAATCTATCTGTTTATCCCCCACACCGATTTCAGCAGCAACAGATTGGCACCGTCTGTGGGAAAACGAATAGTAATCCAACCTCTTCCGCCGGTCAATACTGCCTCCAGCCATGCCACCAAGGAAAATAAGATCCAGAGGGTCCAACCGTGGACCCATTCCCATTCCTCCTTAACAACAACAACCGGGGGCTCCCCTCCAACCCGTCCAGCAACAGGAACAACTCCCTCCTCAACCCGATCCGCCGCTGCAGCAGGGGCAGCCTCCTCTCCAAAATCTTCAACCCCAGCAGGCTCCATTCGGGCCCCAGAATGCTGGTATAGGGACCTCTCGTCCTCACCCTCAGAAGCAACCTCTTCACCTCGACCATATCTCCGTACATAACCCTTCCACTGACTCCATGACATTCCATAACCCTCGGCCTTCAGAAGACCTCCGCAAAATCATCATCAACCGGCCAAAAGAGGAAGATCTTCGCCACCGTTTGGATGAAAGGCGGGCCCGAGAGGGAGCCTCCAGCTCAGAACGTCCAAATGCGCGATCTCCTCGCCGCCGCGACCACAGGAGGTCCCCTCTTCATCGGAGACGGAGGGAGTCCCCGGAGTACCGTCGAAGAAGGCATCGTTCTCCCGGTGGTCGATAATTCCAGAGGGACCAGAACGAACCTATCACCCGAGCAGAATTCCAAGAGTTTCAGGCAACAATCTTGCAGGCCCTCAATATCCCGCCAAACAACAACAATAATGTTCAGAGGGTCCCCACTCCTGAGCTGGTTCGAAGCCCTCGCCATCGGTCCCTAAGTCCTCCTCAAGCTCCGAGCCACCGCCATCACATCCCTAGTCCTTACCAGTCTCTGAGCTACCATCGCCGTAGCCCACGCCCCCCTTCGTACGAAGACGAGTCCAGAGGCTCACTAGGATATCGTCGAAGGGATGATGCTGTCTACCACTGTCTCCACAAGATGGAGAGGTGCCTCGGTCAACTAGATAGAGATGAGGAGCTAAGAGGGAGGACCCTCCGTCCAAGCAGACCCCCGTTCTCCCGAATCATCATAGAGGCCCCTGTTCCAGCAAATTTCAAACCCCCACAGGTCGAGACATACACGGAAGAATCAGACCCCATGGATCACATTGGGAGTTTCAAAACTCTCATGATGATCCATCAGGCTTCCGATGCCCTCATATGCAAGACTTTCCCAGCCACTCTCAAAGGCCCAGCTCGGGAGTGGTACTCTCGCCTCGCCCCGTCCTCCATCTTCTCCTTTGAACAGTTCGAAACCCTCTTCATAACCCATTTCGTGAGCAGCCGCCGCTCCGAAAAAATGAGTATTTCACTACTCTTCCTTAATCAGAAGAAGGGCGAGAAACTGAGAGACGATGTCAAGAGGTTTACCGCGGCAGCCAGGTCCATCGCCTCCCTCGATCAATCGGTCGCTGCAGCCGCCTTCCAGTCCAATGTCCTCAACTCGAACCTCCAGTCCTCCCTAGCCAAAAAGCCCCCGCGAGACTTCTCCGACCTTCTTCTCAGAAGTGAGAAGTACATCCGAGCAGAGGAAGCTGAACATCGCCCCACATTCGAGGATCCTCTTCTGGAAATAAGAGGAAGGCCGCTGAAGATAAGGGAGCTAAAAAACTCCAGAAGGACAATGGGGATTAGCGCCGTCCACCTCCCAGATTTGAAAAGTTTACCCCTGTCAACGCTAATGTTTCAACCATTCTAATGGAGGTAGAGAAAGAAGGGATCCTACCTCCTGCTCCAAAGATGAATACTCCTGGGAAGAAGAGGGATAAGGAGAAGTGGTGCCGCTACCATCGAGACTACGGCCATGACACCAATGACTGTCGGGCTCTGAAAAATGAGATCGAAGACCTTATTCAGATAGGGAAACTCTCTAAATTTGTAAGAAAGGACCGGGTCGATCCTCCTCCACCCCCCAGGGGGCTAATAAGCACCTCGAGAGGCGTGACAAGACTCCCGAATTCGAAGAAGAGCGCATCTTGCACCTCATCCACGGAGGACCAATGAGAGGAACCTCCATCTTATCTCGAAAGGCTTTCATCAGGGAAGTCAATTCGGTGCACAGCCTATCCCCTCCCAAAGGTCTTGGGGTCCCTGGTTACTTTCTTGGATGAAGATCTAGAGGGTTTCCGAACCCCCCACTGTGATGCACTGGTGATTAACCTCCACATGGCTAACTTCAAAGTAGAGAGGATCCTAGTGGATAATGGTAGTTTTGTCAACATCCTTTTTCGAGCGGCCTTCCGAGGGCTCAAATTATCGCGGGACAGGCTTAAGCCCGCCGGCTATACTCTCTATGGGTTCACGGGAGTGCCAGTGACGATCGAAGGTGTTATAACCCTCGACGTAACCGCTGACAAAACTCCTACTAGCCGAACGGAGCTAATGGACTTCATGGTTGTTGACGTCCCAGCCGCCTACAATGTGATCCAAGGTCGACCTGGCCTAGCCACTTTAGAAGCCGTCCCATCAACCTATCATCTAAAATGAAGTTCCCCACCAAAGCAGGCATAGGGGAAGTAAGGAGAAGTCAGGAGATGGCCCGCAAATGCTATATGACCTGAGGACCCGTCCTTTCCCTCGAGACCCTTGAAGTTCCACAGGGGAACACCCAGCCAATGTCGGAGCTGGTAGACGAGTTAGAGGAGGTGCTCTTCTCGGAAAAAGATCCGACCCGCAAACTCTTCATCAGCAAAACCTTCCCTCTGCCCTCTGTTTTGACATAGTCCAGTGCATAAAGAAGAACTGCGACCTCTTTGCATGGACAGTAGTTGACATGCTAGGGATTTCCGAAGAGCTCCTAGTCCATCATCTAAGTGTCGCTCCAGGGTCCAAACCGGTCCAGCAGAAGAGGCGAAAGTTCGCCCCCGAATGCCTGCAGGCCATAAAGAAAGAAGTGGAGAAGCTCCTCAAAGCCCGGTTCATACAAGAGGTTAACTATCTGGAGTGGCTCTCCAATATCGTGATGGTCAAAAAGGCCAATGGAAGTTGGAGGATTTGTATCGACTTCACAGATTTTAACAAAGCATGCCCTAAGGATTCTTTCCCACTCCCCAGTATCGACACATTGATCACGCCACTTCGGGCCATGAGCTACTGAGCTTCATGGACGCCTTCTCCGGGTACAACCAAATCCGAATGTTCCCCCCAGATATCCCGAAGACGTCCTTCGTCACAGATCAAGGCCTATACTGCTATAGGGTAATGCTCTTCGGGCTAAAAAATACTGGTACCACCTACCAACGCCTCGTCAATAAGGTCTTCAAAAATCAGATCAGGCGGAACATGGAGGTTTACGTCGACGATATGCTAGTGAAAAGTATCCATGGGTCCGACCATGTTGCCGACCTCCAAGAAGCCTTCGACGTATTGAGGAAGCATAACATGAGACTAAACCCGAATAAGTGTGCATTCGGGGTCTCATCCGGTAAATTTCTGGGCTTTATGGTCAGTCAAAGGGGGATTGAAGCCAACCCTGAGAAGATTAAAGCTATACTCAATATGGTCCCTCCTACAAATGTGAAAGAAGTGCAAAAGCTCACAGGACGCCTCGCGGCTATAGGGCGCTTCCTCTCCACGTTCGGGGAAAAGTGTCTCCCTTTCTTCAAAGCCCTTAGGGGGGCTAAGGGCTTCGAGTGGGGCCAGCAGCAGCAAGAGTCTTTCGACCAACTCAAAGCCTACTTGGTCAACCCTCCACTCCTCAGCAAGCCTACTCCCGAGGAAGCCCTCTTCCTCTACCTCGCTGCCTCCGAACAAACCCTCAGCGCTGTCCCAGTGAGGGAGGAAGACAAGGCACAGAAGCCTATCTACTATGTGAGCAAGGTCCTTAGAGATGCCGAGCTCCGCTATCCGAGATTGGAAAAGATGGCCTACGCCTTGGTTATGGCAGCCAGGAAGCTTCGTCCCTATTTCCAATCCCATTCGGTGGTCGTCCTTACTGACCAACCGCTCAAGTAGGTCCTGTATAAGCCCGAGACCTCCGGACGTCTAATGAAGTGGTCAATCGAGCTAAGTCAACACGACATATCTTATCAGCCTCGGACTGCTATCAAGGCTCAAGCCCTAGCCGAGTTTATAGTGGAAAGCACGATCCCGGAAGTCAGTCAAGCGGCAAATGGGCCACCCATCTGGATGGTGCATGTGGATGGGTCTTCTTGCGCTGAAGGGAGCGGAGCCCGAGTTATTCTGGCAGGCCCCAGTGACTTCGTTCTCTAATACTCCATTCGCATCATTTTCATGGCTTCCAACAATGAAGTTGAGTACGAAGCCCTAATAGCAGGCCTGGGCATGGCTCGCAAGGCAGGAGCGCAACGTGTCCGAATATCCAGTGACTCTCAGCTCGTAGTGAATCAAGTCTTAGGAGAATATGAGGCACAGAACGACCGAATGGCCAAGTACCTAGCCAAGGTCAAAAGTCTCATGGCTTCGTTCGAAGAAGCACAACTCCAGCGGATCCCTAGAAAGGAGAATGCCCAAGCAGATGCCCTCTCAAAACTAGCCTCCTCCGCCCTCCAAGGCCTTGAGCAGACCGTCCTGATCGAAGTTCTACTACGGCCAAGCATCGAAGAAGAAGCCCCCGACTCAATTGAGTCGCTACCTGTCCAACTCGGAGACAACTGGATGAGACATTTGATTGAATTCCTTAGAGACGGGAAACTTCCCCAAGATCCTAAAGAAGCTCGCTGAATCCGAACGAGAGCAGAGCGGTACACCCTTGTTGAGGGAGTCTTGTACGAACGCTTCTACATCCAAGTAGATGGCCGGCCCTACTTGAGATGTCTCTCTCTAGAAGAAGCATTGTATGCCTTGAAAGAGCTCCACGAAGGGATATACGGAGCCCATTTGGGATCAAGGTCCCTCGCCAGGAAAGTCTTGAACTACGGGTACTTCTGGCCTACCCTACTTCGGGATGCCGAGCAACACGTCCGACAATGTAGCCCATGTCAGCAATTCTCCAATATCCGCTACCTACTGCAAGCCCAACTCACATCTCTCTTGAGTCCAATTCCCTTCGCAATGTGGGGGATGGACTTGCTAGGACCGTTCCCACCAACTCCAGGCCATCTCAAGTTTCTAGTCTTGGCAATCGACTATTTCTCCAAGTGGATCGAGGCCAAACCACTAGCAACTATTACTGAGAATAAGGTGCAACAATTCTTCTGGAAGAACGTGATCTGCAAGTTTGGCATACCTCGAGTCTTGGTAACATACAACGGAACACAGTTCACGGGGACAGCATTCCGCTCCTTATGTGAAGACCTTGGCATTCAGCAGCGGTTCTCCTTCGTCTCTCACCCTCAATCTAATGGCCAGGTAGAAAATGCGAACAGGCAAATCCTCTCGGGCATCAAGAAGAGACTAGATAAGTCGGCCAAAGGCTTATGGGCAGAACAACTTCCTAACGTATTGTGGAACTACCGCACTACAAAAGGGACCCCCACAGGAGAGTCGCCCTTCAATCTCACCTACGGTTCTGAGACCATAATCCCCTTAGAAGTCGGTTTGCCATCCCCTCGCCTAGTTGCATATAATGAAGAATAGAACGCCAAGGAGCTACAAGCCAATTTGGACCTCATCGATGAGCTCCGCGAAAGAGCTTCGATTCGCCAAGAGAATTATCGGAGAAGAATCGAGCATGCCTACAACAAAAGGGTCCATTCCACAGATCTCAAGGAGGGGGACTTAGTCCTCAGAAAGCTAGCCATCTCGTTCCCCAGCCAAAAGATCAAGCTAGCCCCGAATTGGGAAGGACCATACAAGGTTTCCAAGGTAGTTCGGCCAGGTGAACATGGAACTCTGACCATTTACTGAAGTACCAAGAGGGTGTTTGAACGCCTCTCCGAGTACCATCAAATGTCGGGCCATTCCTATCTTCTTTTTATTTGTGTTTGTTTCTTTATTCTCCCATTGTAATAACGGCCCACAACTTAGAAGCGGCCGATTAAGCAATTATTAATAAAGAGCTTCTTTTGCATAATAATTCACTTGTGATCGTTTTATCTCCCTATTTAAAACCTTAATTGTGTTTTCAAAAAAAACAACGAGTTCAGAGTCCAAAACTTAGCTCGATTCAGCTTCGCAAACTTGCTCTTAAGCGAGTTAGAAGTGATTTGCCATTCGGAACTGCTCCCACAACCGTTGAAACTTACTCAAATGACGAGTTTGGAGTCCAAAACTTGGCACGATTCTGCGTCGCAAACTTGCTCTTAAGCGAGTTAGAAGTGGTTCGCCGTTCGGAACTGCTCCCACAACCGTTAAAACTTACTCAAACGACAAGTTCGGAGTCCAAAACTTGGCTCAATTCCGCTTTGCAAACTTGCTCTTAAGTGAGTTAGAAGTGGTTTGCCATTCGGAACTGCTCCCACAACCGTTGAAACTTACTTAAACAACGAGTTCGGAGTTCAAAACTTGGCTCGATTCCGCTTTGCAAACTTGCTCTTAAGCGAGTTAGAAGTGGTTCGCCATTCGGAACTGCTCCCACAACTGTTGAAACTTACTCAAACGACGAGTTCGGAGTCCAAAACTTGGCTCGATTTTGCTTTGCAAACTTGCTCTTAAGCGAGTTAGAAGTGGTTCGCCATTCGAAACTGCTCCCACAACCGTTGAACTCTTCTAAAACGATGAGTTTGGAGTCCAAAAGTTGGCTCGATTCCGCCTCGCAAGCTCTTAAGCAAGTCAGAAGTGGTTCGCCATTCGGAACTGCTCCCAGCAACCGTTGACACTCTCAAAACGACAAGTTCGGAGTCTAACGACCACCAACATCAACAACTACCAACAAAACACGCGAGTGCAAAAGAGAAAACGAGTTTCGTTTCTATAAAGTTTAAGAGACAACTCAGATTACAAGATCAGCTACTCTTCTATATGACAAGTTACGAAATTTGAGAAGCCAAAATTACAAGACTACTTCAACGCCTCCTAGGAAGTGGGATACTCCTCTTGAGCGACAAATGGGGACAACGAACATTCTCTCGCTGCGACCTCGCACTCGTTGAGGTCTCTAAGCCAGCTAGCCTAGTTGTGTCTCTAAGTGTTGCGCCGACTGAGGCTCCACTCGACGAACGGGCAACTCCACTTTGAGCATCCCCAGGATGCCCTAGGATAGGGGGCAAACGTGATGCTAACTCGTGGAACGATCGTCCCTGCGAGTATTCATCTCGAGTGCAAGATGTGGTCCTGACGTTGCTCCCCTCAGCAAAATGTCGCAGCCGGTGAACCTCCGTCTCTAGCTCAACAATGCACTCCTTCAGCGAATCATCAGTTACCTTAACTTGTAGGCGAGGAATTCTGCTTGTATTACCTGCACGAGGAGATTCGCTGATAGTTCACCGAAACTGTGCCGTCTCCAAACTCTTCTTGAGCACAACGTTCTTCAAGCCATCCCTCTCCGCAATGACGTCAAATAGCGCCTGCCGAAGCGACTCCACCTCCCCTTTGGAAGGGGCCTCTCGAGCTCGTTTCTTTAGTTGCTTCAACTCGGAAAGGTGCTTCGCCAGCGTTAGCTTGAGATGATCTAGTTCCAACTCGCTCTAGAGAAAACACTCTCGACTACGAGAAAGGGCCAACTTTGTCGCTCCCAAGTCAGCTCGAAGACGATAGGCCTCAGCTGCTGAATTGAACTCGGCGATCTGAAAAACAAAAACATATCAACGCTGAGCTCTGGAAGCACTTAACAAAATTTCAAGAGCAAGGTGTTCGCAACACTTGGTGTTCTCAACACAAAGCCAATTAAGATCAAAGATCGTCTTTAACACTTAGCAAAATTTTAAAGCGAAGGTGTTTTCAACACTTAGCAAAATTTCAATAGCAAGGTGTTCACAACACAAAGAGCAAAGATCGTGTTCAACACTTAACAAAATTTCAAAACAAGGTGATTTCAATGCGAGATCGTTTTCAACACTTAGCCAAATCTCAAAAAGTTCGTTGTTTTATTGAAATTCAAAAAAGAAGTTAAGAGAGCGGTGGCCAGTCTGTGGTTCGGCATTACAAATAAAAAAGAAAAAAAAGAAACAAGAAGAGGCGACTGAGTCAGGGAGCCACCTCGCGGCGCTGCTCCGAAGCATCCTCGCTCGGCAAAGTGACGACCGCCCCTTCGAGGTTCACCTCATCCTCGCCGTCTCCCTCGGCTCATCACCCTCTAGCTCGGGCTCGACCTCCGCCAGAGGGATGAGCTCCTCACCCTCTATGGGATCGTAGAAGTAATATGACGAACCGTCGAAGCCGGGGATACGAGCTGCCACGTGCTTCAGCGCTCGAGCGTAGGCCTTCTCCATATTCGTCATCATATGGGCCTCTGCCTCATCTCGAATCGCCTTTTCTGCCTCTGCCACCTTCAGCGCTTGGCCTTTCAGCGCCTCCTCCAACGCCTTCAAGGCCTTCGCCAGCTCCTTCTCGAGGCGAGCCCTCTCCTTCTCTAGCGCCTCGACCTTGGCAGTCTCAGTCGTTGAGTGCTTGATCGCCTCGGCAATCTTCGTCTCGAGGGTGCCCACCTCGGCTACTCGCAAAGGCGAGAGCCGATGTTCGGCCTCAAACAGCTTAACTGCCTTGGAGCGCTCCGACCTCTCACGATCGTTCGACGCCTTCATTTCCTTCTCTTGCTCGGCGAACTGCATGAGCATGTGGCTGAAATGGCAGAGAGTCTGCGAACAAAACAGAGGAAGAGAAGCGATGAAAACCGAGCAAAAAACTTAGAAAATTTTTGAGTTATCAAAATCAACTCAGAGACTTACCGGCATCGCCGACCGAGCTATCTCCAAGGCATCATCGCCAACGGTACCGGCCCTTAGCGCTGCACGATCCTTCGGGGTCGGCAGGTGGCGTACCGCCTACATACACATCCCCGCATCGCTGAGGAAGCCGTCCAACTTCATCACCCTCTAGTTGAGGACGAAGAGTCTTTATGCTCCTCGGTGAGGATGGCCTCCGCCTCGGCCGTGAGCGGCGGCACGTCCAAGGCCAGAGCGGTGCTGACAGAGAACCCTCCGCTCGAGGATCCCGGGGCTTTTGCCGAGGGAACCGGAGCTTGCAGTTCCGAAGGGGCCTCGCTGACTAAATCCACAACGGCTACTGGAGCCGAAGGAGCCTGTACCGCTCGACCGGAAGGAGGCCCCGCCGTAGTCCTCATCCTCTTCTTCATCTCCGCACCCTTCGCCGCTGCAGCGCTCCTCTTCGCCATCAACGCTTGGTAATCCATACCGGGGGCCTCTGCACACATAGAAAAACCGAGCAAAAGAGTTAGTGAAAAAACACAAACACTAAAATGCTCAGGCAAATAAAAAAGAAAAGAGAGCATACTGGGGTCGATCGGACTAAGATCTCCAGCGAACAAGACCTCCTCGGTAATATCCTTCCAACCGAGGGTCGGAAGACTGAGGATTTTCGCCACCACCTCCTCTTCTTCTCTTGTGAGCACCGGTTCGGCCTTCGCCCACTTCGGAACGTCTTCTTTCCACGCCGTCGGAAACCCCCATGGCTCGGGACCTCGGATCAGGAAGTACTTCTCCTTCCAATGTTTGACGGAGTCCGGGTTCTCGATCAGCTTAACTCCCTTCCTTGGAGACAGGTAATACCGGTACTCCATCTCGCTCATTCGGCAGATGCGGTAGAGGCTTCGAAGCAGAACAAGTTGGGGTTGCACGCCGACCGCCTGACACTGGAGAACGAAGGCTATAATGTGCCGCCATATGTTCGGCATGAACTGCACCGGGCTCAAGCTGTACCACTGCAGTACCTCAACTACAAAAGGATGCAGCGGTAGCCGAAGGCCGGCATTAAGCTCGTCGTACGGGAAGACGCACGTATCCGGCGACGTCCTCGTACATACTCGGAAGCCAGGGCCAGGGAGTAGCAGAATGTACTCCTTCGGGATGCGAAATCCCTTCCTGATCCGATGCAGATCCGCCTCGGTCATAATTGAAGGGATCTCATTCACCTCGGAAGGATCCCTCGGGGTTGTTCTCCTCATATACCGAGGCCATCCTATGCACCGCCTTCTCCAAGAGGTCCTCAGGGTAACTCCTGACCTGGTCGACGCTCGACAATGTCGACGGTAGCCGACCTAACTCTCCTGCCCCCCTCGGGGTCTCCACTATCGTTGTCACCCTGGCTAGCTTGACCACTCCCTTCCCTTTCCCCGGTACAACCACTACCGCTCGGCCAGTATCTTGGTATGAGGTGGAGGTCTCATCCCCAAACGTCGCTCTAGACATTTTCAAAATTAAGTGGGGAGTGACTAATCTCGAAGTGACGTGTACGGTCGGAATAGATCGCCGGAGTTCAAACTCGCCTGGCCACGAAAGCTAGCAGTGCCGCTCGAGAGCAAAAAACAACTTTAGCAAAAGTGGAGAGAAAGTAAAACTGTAAAAAAAGAGGGGAAAGGGGAATAAAGAGAACTTATAAGAGTTAGAAAAATTTCGGGTGGGCCTTGCAAAACTTTGGGCCCACATAACGGCTCATCAGAAGCGCAAACGACTAACCCCGAAGCCTAAACGACTTTTACCTTAAGATTCATGTCTGATGCTCAATCAAATGGCGCAGATCGAGCTGTGTATTGGAGAAAAACAATTTTCTCCTCAGGATTCGTGCAAGATCTTGATCTGACGGCTCAGATTTGGCCACGATTACAAAACGACAAGATAACGTTTTCTCGTGATCCGCGCCGTCCTTTGCCTCAAGATTTGTGCAAGATCATCAAATGGATGCCTCAGATCGAGCCACGTCCCTCAGAATTCAAATCCGAGCGACTTGCATTCCGAGTTGCGTATTGGAGAAAAATAACTTCCTCCTCGGGATTCGTGCAAGATCTTGATCAGACGGCTCAGATTGGCCATGATCACAAAATGACAAGATAACATTTTCTCGTGATCCACGCCATCCTTTGCCTCAAGATTCATGCAAGATCTTCAGATGGACGCCTCAGATCGAGCCATGTCCCTCGGAATTCAAATCCGAGCGATTTGCATTCCGAGCTGCGTATTGGAGAAAAACAACTTTCTCCTCGGGATTCGTGCACGATCTTGATCTGTCGGCTCAGATTTGGCCACGATCACAAAATGACGAGATAACATTTTATCGTGATCCATGCCATCCTTTGCATCAAGATTCGTGTAAGATCTTCTGATGAACGGTCCAGATCGCGCCACGTCGCTCAGAATCCCAATCCGAGCGACTAGCGTTCCGAGCTGCTCATGCGGAGAAAATAACGCCGGGCAGTAGGAGCCGTCCGATCGACTCATGATTCGTACCCCAACCAGATGAGCGGCCCTGATTCAACCACATAGCCAAGTATAAGATCCACCGTCTGATGACTCGCGATTCGTGTCGCAACATGATGCACGGCCCGGATTTTGCCACGTCGCTCGGAATCTCAATCTAAGCGACAGACTTTCTGAGCTGCTCATACGAAGGAAACAATGCCGAGCCACAGGAGTTGTTCGATCGCCTCGTGATTCGTGCCCCAAGCAGATGAGCGACCCTGATTCAACCACGTAGCCAAGTTTAAGATCCACCGTCAGATGACCTCGCGATTCGTGCCGCAACTTGAGGGACGGCCCGGATTGCGCCACGTCGCTCGGAATCTCAATCTGAGCAATTGACCTTCCGAGCTGCCTATACGGAGAAAATACTGCCGAGCGACACAGACCGCCAGATCACTTCAAAACTCGTATCGCAGTCTGATCAAGGTGCCAGATTCTCCTACGTCGCTCAGCGCCACCCCGCCGTCCGATCGTTCAGATCCACGCGCTGATGCGAGATGGGTGGCCCAGATTGTGCCATGTCATATATGGTATTAAAAATTTATTTTTTATTTATTAAATTCAAATTATTTATTTAAAAATTGCGAAAAAATAATTAAAAATTCAGGAAAATTAATCTAAAAAATAATTATAAATTCGGGGAAGTATTTTTGAGCCCCTGGAAAAATAATTGTTGCTTAGAATAATTAATTAATGCCCTCGAACAATAAATCACCGCTTCGCAAAATTAAATAAATGATCCGAAAAATAAATAAAAAATCAAGAAAATTCACCAAAAGTCAAGAAGAACTCAAGAACAATCTTGAGCACGCAACCAACTCCGAAAGACACCATAATACCTCGTATGAAGATTCGAAACCCCTCATTTGGACTCCGAAACAACCCTGCAAGCCATTAGATCAGTAAAACTACTCCTCAAAGGCTGATCAAATCTAGCCTTCGGAAGTGGGTGACTCATGATATGGCTAAAAATAGGATTAAATCGGAACCGTTCAAACCAGGCACGAATCTTAAAGCTCGGGGGTAAAATGGTAATTTCACCTACAAACAGGTCTGAAATGGGAACTAGGTTTTTTTCCAAAAGTCCAATAACCCATAAACGGATCCGTCTTACTGGGTATGGGTTCCAACCCGCAAGAAACCCAGTCCAGCTGGATAGGAGAGGACTAGGGTTTATGATTGTCCTTGTTCACCGGTCCTAATCGCTTCTATCCATTTACACTGGGAAATAGAGATTTGATCTTATCCTGAAACTGGTTGCTAAGGTGGCTATAAATACCCCCCTCCCCCCACTGTTACCAGGTAATCAATCTTTTACCAATCAAAGCTCTTTCATAATCTTTCTGAATACTGACAAGAGCGTCGGAGGGTGCGTCGCCGGAAACAACCCTGGTGTTTCGCACTTTTTGCAGGTCAACAGCGGGAGAATCTCGGTCAAGCTCCGGTGAAGTTGTTTAGGTTTGATTATTCAACTTCCCTGGAATCCACAAATCTATCTGTTTGCCCCCACACCGATTTCAGTGGCAACAACTATAATTTTTTTATGTTGCAAAAAAGGAAATAATATACAGGTTTTTAACCGAAAAAAATAAAACGAAAGTTTGTTTTAAAAGCTATACACCGGCGTTTCCAAAACGCCGGTATATGTTTTAAAAAAATAAAAATAATTTCGAATTGCAAAATTCAAAATTTTTACAAATATAAAACTCCGGGTTGTCTAAGTTCAATAATTTTAAAATATTAAAATTAATCTACACCGGCACGTTCAAAACGCCGGGCAATGCAAACTGTACACCGGCGGTTCTCAAAATGCCGGAGTAGACTGCCAAAAATCCCCGGCACACGTAACACTGGCGTTTGGTGCGGCGTTCACTGAGACGCCGGTAGGGTAATTCCCGGTGTTTAAAAATGCCGGGAAATCCCTAAAAAACGCCGCTGATGCCTTCTTCCGTTATAGTGCTGGTGATAGAAAACTTAAAATGCTGAAAAGAAAATGAATACAATAGCCTAAGCAGCTAATAAGCAATTAGTTTCAGAACACCGCATAGACAACAGACAGAGCAGTAAGTAACATCTCAGCAAGGAATAGATCAGCTAGCAACATCTCAGTAAGGAAAAGCCAGCAGCGAAGAAATGCAGCAATCAAGGCAACAGACCACCGCAGATACAACACACCCGAAAGTGCTGCAAGCTACAACCCAGGAAAATGCAGAAGCAAAGCATCAGATCACCGTACATTCACCACATCAAAACCAGGAGCTAGCACCACCTCAGGAAAGAAGTGAAGAAATGCATCCAATAAAAGCCGCCATCAGAATGCCAGATCGCGAGAAAACCTTGACTCACCAAACTCGAATCCGGTCCTTTAACTGATGATAAAAGGCTCGCATCCAAGAAATTAAGGAAGTGCAGTGAACTCAAGTCCAGTTTGATCTAAGCCCTTAATTACCCATGTGACATGTCCAGCATTAGGACAACTCCCACACAATTAGGAAGTGCAGTGAACTCAAGTCTTGAGATCCTAAAACCATTTACTTGAAAACATCAAATCTCTAATATTATAGGAGGTTTAACACGTGTACTCCTAATAAATAAGCTAATGTTATATATACTCCTCACAAATGAATATATTATCATATTTATCCCTAACAATGTGAGCATTAACCATATATATATTTATCCTATTTTAGAAGATAGTTGGGATTGAGATTGAGATTGAGATTGAGATTTGAGGTTTAGGGATGAAGTTGACGTGGCTGTGAGGTTGGTTATTTTTTGGGGAGGTGGGTTCGGCCAGAGGTGGTGGTTGGGCGGCAGGAATAAAGTTGGGTTGCTGCTAGAAATTGATAATTGCTAGAAAAGAATATGAGAAATAGTAAGAGAAATTTTTGCAGCCAATGGTCGAAATAAAAAGTATCTAGGCACCAACACCCTTTAATCTAACCCGACACAAGAAAACACTATAATTGCCAACAGAATTCTAACCAAGTGTTAACTTGAAATGGATGTCAGATTGTTAGTGGCAAATGTGAGAATATTCATTTATGAGAGGTATATATGATATTAACTTATTTGTTAGGGGTATACGCGTTAAAAACCCTACATTATAATGCGAGAATTGGAGTTGTCGTTTGTAAACATACCAATTTACGTGCATAGTCCGTTCATAATAAATATATTTATTAAGATGTGGATCACATTTGCAAATTACTATCATTTTATAGTGAAAGAATTAACTAATGTGCTAAGTGTGTCAGCATCCTTCTATGGTGAGGACTGATCCGCACTAGAGACCTAATTATTTATAGAGAACAAATCCATGTTAAAGTGAATGCAAATGTGTCCTAACTATATATTTGTTTTATCACTCTTATGTATATATTAGTGAAATTATTGCAGTGATTTTCTTATCATCCATATGAAGCAGTCTAGGAATTAGAGTTTGAGACATTTCTCCCTTTTGAGTTTTGAGTCTTCAATCTTCTCGCTCATTAATATAGATCTCTTAGCCCAAGAAATCCCTTGCTTTAGTGAGAGATTAAGAATAAAATATGAATATTGTTAAATTGTGTAAATTCTTCGTGACTTCTGTAATAGAGTAACGCTACATCTACTACAAATTTCACTATATTTCTCTTCACTATCTAAGGTGGTACACTCCAATAGATAGGAGAAGATAGAGTAGGTGGGGGAACTCTCCAATAGGAGTATGCCATCTAAGGTAGTGAAGAGAATGGTAGTGAAATTGGTAGTGGCTGAAGCATTACTCTCTATAATAATATGTAGCATAGCAAGAACTAATTAGGGTTGAAGATAGATGGTGTTGCTGGTTATTTTGGTGTGAGACCAAACAGATAGTGAGTTCTTATTTAATGGAAACTACTAAAAATCTGACATTTGATTTTTACCGTGAAATGCAGTTAGAGCTCCTGAGATTGAATCTGGATCATTAATTGAACACCGTGATTTAGATCCGACGGTTGCTGATGCGGCCGATGGACCTGCAAAAATCCTGAAACACCAGGGGTTGGCCCCAAAGACAGACCCTCTCACGCTCAAATCAGAACCAGAGAGAGAAAAAGTGTTTGAAAGAGAAATTGCAGATTTGTTCATTACCTTCTGCCTGTGGAGGGGGGAGGATATTTATAGGCCTGAGAAACATATCAAGAGATCAATCTAAATCCGTTGGATCGATTTGAATTCCTTATCTCTCTTATGTTTCTCCCCCTCAAGAGATAAGTTCTCTTGTTAGGGAATAAGAGATTTGACTCCTAGTCTTCAGGGGCTGGGTGTCTCTCCTAGTGGGTCTAGTCTGTCACTTTTTCGGACTTGAAAGAAGCCCATATCATGTAGAGAAGACCCGGACCTGTTGAAGAGTCCTGTTATGGTTAATCTGTCTGTAGAAGCTTTAAGATCTGTGCTGGAATCATACGACCCTGATTTGCTGCGAATTTTACCATCATCATATGCCCCCCACTCTCGGAAGATAATTTTCTTGGCTTTCAGGGAGTAGTACACCTTATTTTTTGATTCTGGAGTACAATCTTAGCTTTCAGGGTGCTTAGAGATAACTTCCTGGTTTTTTCTGGAATTTTTCCAAATTTTTTCGGATTTTCCCAAAATTTTCTGAATTTTTTCAATAATTTTCCCAATTTTAAAATCACTTTTTCGAAATTTATAATTAATAAAACCAATTTTAAATTATTTTTCAGAAATTTAAATTAATTTTTTGTATTTAAATAATTAGTTTTGGAATTTTAAATTAATTTTTTGAATTTAAAATGAATTTATGGGATTTTTTATGAATTATCAAACCTCATCACGCTTTTTGGCACGATCAGAGACTTTGATCGCAGGCTGGCTCGCTCACTGATGCGTTCGAACGGTGGTGATTCGACCGCTGTGATGAAGGGTGACATGGAAAAATCCAATGTGTTGATCTCGAGAGAGCTTGCCCACTGAGTGAGATCAGACGACAGAGAATTGAGCGGAGCTCTGAGGATGAAAGTGGCGACGTGGATGAATCTGGACCACTCATCACGCTTGCTCTCAGATTTCGGAGTGATCCAAGGGCTTGCAATGGCTATGGAGACCCCATAGCTCGGCCGACCATTTCGCCGAGCTATGGGCTTTGATCCTAATCGAACTATGGTTTCTTGCCCTCGTCGAGCTACCACAGCGTCGAGCTATGAGCTTTGGGACGAGCTACAACTTTGGCGACCTCCGTTTGGGCAACTTGAACCTTCGTCGAGATAGTTTTCGACATTGTCAAGCTATGCAAGAGTGGTTGCTGAGCTATGAAATCTCTCTTCCGTCGTGAGTCATGAGGTTTGGCCGAGTTGTGAGCTCTTTCGCTTTGCCGAGCTATGGAACTCTCAATTTCTCACCGAGCTATGAGGTTTGTGATGTTTTGTTTTCGCCGACCAATTCTTCGTCGCCGAGCTCGCTAAGCTATGAAGCTCGCCACCAAGTTATGAGGGCTTCGAGCATCTCGCCGAGCTATGGTGGCCGAGCTATGAGTCTTTATCATATACTTATGGTGTTTGGTCGTTGGCGCGCTATGGGTGTTGGCGGTCGAACTATGAGCGACAGTCACCATCTCGTCGAGCCGTGGTAATGGAGCGTTGTCGTCGTGTTGTGATCGGGTGTTGGCAAAGTCGTCGACCAAGAGTTTGGCAGGGATCTTTGACGAAGTGGGAGCTCAGAATTTGGACGAAGCAAAAGCTCGGAGGTGGGCTCTGTTTTCAGAAGATGAGGTTTTGATGAAGAAGTGATGAAAAAGGGTTGCGGGCAGGTTTGGTTTGGATCCAACCCGAAGTGTTGTAGCTTTATTTTGACTGAAATGGGCTTTGGATTTGGACCCAAATCCAATTATGATGCAACCCGGATATTTTTGCATTTATTTAAAAAAATCTAACTCCTTATTTGTATAGAATTTTTGGGAATTATCGAGCTGGAGTGTTTACAAGAACATGGGTTTGGTTATCTCCTTTAGAGTTTGAGTCATCTTTTGAGCTTGAACTTGTACGCTCTTGGGGGACTCCGCGGTGCTAGTAGACTTAGTCACATGGAAGCTTGGTTGGTGATGGGTTTTCTTCTTTTAGTGGTGAACATGGCGGCCACCAAGTGGAGTTCACCCCATCACCGCCACCAAGTGTTTGTGAAATTGTTCACCTCATCATGCCCACCAAGTGTTTGCGAGATTGTTCACCTCATTATGCCCATCGAGGGTTTGTGAAATTGTTCGCCCCATCACGATGGCTTCTTTTCTTCGCCGAGCGTTGTAACGTTTGCCCGCTTTGCCGGTTGACTATCTCGTTACCAAAACCTGTTCTTATTGATCCTAGTAGAGTGTGATCCGACCGTTAGATCATGTGGGTAGCTAGGATATCGCCATGCGAAAATTTGGTCTTGAAGGCTCTATAAATAGGAGGGGATTTCACCCCCTTCTCTCTTATTTACCCCATTAGCTCTCTCTCTAGAAAATTTTGAGAGCTTCTCTCTCTAGAAGTTGTGGTGTTTCACTAGGCAGGGCTGGTGGTTCATCTGGTGTTCGACGGTGATGCTAGTTTCTGGCTGTAGATTCGTCGTTGCCATTACTTTGACTATGTAACATTCTCACGATCTTCGTTCATTATGTCTAGCATTCCATCACCCTGTGCTTCTCCTAGATCGGTTAGTCAAGATGCAGGCGATGATATTGTGTTCAACCCCTTCACAGAAGGGGAGAGTGGGTGTGATGTAGCCGGTCGTTCCACTATTGTGGAAATGATCGTTGAGCCTGAGAGAGATAGGGGATGTGCACTTAAGAACTCGTTGTTCTTAGTCTCTGAACTGATTAGAGAGTATCTTGTACTTGACTGAGAGTTTCTTAGGAGCGGCACGAGATATGACGAGCCAGAGCCCGTCTACACTACTGAGGTTGATTATGCCACCACCATCCTTATACGGGAGGAGCTCGTTGTGATTAGAACGGGCTTTGGTATTCCTTGCGAGTACACCTTACGCCTGCTAGGTCCTGGAGTTAGGGCATACTACACCATGTTTGAGGAATATTGTTTCTTTCTGTACGATGCCTTCTTTGCGGGGCTTCTCTTCCCCCTTCACCCTTTTGTTAAAGAGGTGCTTAACTAGTATTGGTTGTGTCTGGTGGAGCTGGTGCTGAACATGTGGAGGCACGTTGTCAGATTTGTCTTATAGTGTTGCCGGCTCAGAGCTGAACCGAATCTTGTGGTGTTTAGACATCATTTCAAACTCATCCAACTTAGCAAAGTGGAGGAGCGTTGGTACCTTAGCCCTCATAGGAATTGGGGGTTAGTCAATGCTCCCCGCTCAATTAGATGTTGGAAGGAGAAATTTCTTGTTCGCAGCGCTGAATCGTGGGGAATCCCCACTACATGGAGGAGAACAGTTTCCTCGGTGGTGAAAGCGGAGCCGGTGATGACCTTGGAAGAGAAGAGAGTTAGTGATGCCCTTCTTGGACTGAAGGTGTTGGTGTGGCCAGACATCACTGGCGATGTACTCTTCGAAGGTGGTCTTGGCCTGGCTGTTTCTAGTATGGTTTTACCGTTGTTGCTTTCTTGTCATTTTATCCATGCCTTTGTTGCTTTCATTTGGTTTTAAGAGTTTTAAATCCTTCGTGTTTCACCTTACAAGAAGAACAAGCATGGATTACACAGACATTCTGACGGACTTGGATGCGCTACGTAACAAGAGGGATGACAAGCCAAAAAAGCAGAAGAGGTCGGCTTCGCATCCTTCTTCTTCTTAGGACTTGCTGCCCCTGGCCCCTATCGTGCAAATTGATCCCCCTTCAGAGGTGCCGCCTGCTGTTGATGCATGTTCTTCTTTAGCTGCGATTATGGCGAGTGCCGCGTCATCTCCTCTTACTGTTGTGGCTGCCGCGGTACTTGTTGACAGGGGGAACATGGTTTATACTCCTGACAGGAATGTAAAACCTCAGGAGAGCTTTTTGAGGAACTCCGCTACTTGCCTCGACGCCAGCCGCCACATTCCCACTCCAGCTGACAGAGAGAGGCTGAAGATGGAGCCCCCCGAGAAACCGGTCTTGGAGATTGCGAGGGCACACATGACGGTATGATTTAGTTTCCTATGTTCCTTCGCATGTGCTTTCCTTCCTTGCATCATTACGTTTCAACCGTTTTCTCCTTGTTTCAGGCGATATGTCACTCGGGCATCTGGTTGACTTTTATGCGGCCGAGGAGAAGAATTGTAACCTCTATTACTCATATTTGTATTTTTAATAATATTTAATAAAATTATTTATTTCTTATTTTTATTTCTAGGTGTATTTAATTTCTTTTCATTGTATAGTGTTTTGTTCTTTTATCTCTTGTGATTCATTTTGTATTGATTCAGCTTTTTATTCTCATTTATTTGGCCTACAATTTGTTCTTGATCTTGTCTATTGTTTAAACCTATTTCATGGCCTATTTTTCGCTTATTGAATTTTTTTTACCCTATTGGATACTACCCAGTTCACCCAAACCCATATTGTCTCTATTTAAACACCCTAATTGAACCCTCACCCTAATACTCAAAACTTTCTCTCTTCCTAGCCGTCGCCCTTCCCTATCCAGATCTCCCTCTCTCCTGACCTTTTGGCTGTCATCGTCTTTCACCTTCGATGAGCGGCGGACCCCGCACCACCCCTCTCCTCCTCCCCTCATCCGCTACACGTTGTCGTGTCCCCTGTCCCTGTCCCGTCCGAGCCACGATAACCCAGTGCCATGCCCCAGTCAAGTCACTGCCATCACCTTAGTTTGCCGTCAACATCCTCTTCGTTGCTTTAGTCTTCTGCCGAGGTCAGCAACAGCCTCGGGCCGCCGCCTTGCTCGTGTTGCTGCTATCCGCTCTTGCTGTTTGTTGGCTGCTGTCTTTTGGAGTTTATGCACGTGCTTTTGTGTGCACGAGTTTCGTTGGCTTGGATTTCTCGTTCTTGTTCGTGCATTCTTTGTGTTCGTTGTTCGGGATCCATTCCTGTTATTCTATTCTAAGTTTTCATCGTTGTTGTTGCTGATTTCTGGTGTGGGAGCAAACAGATGAATTTGTGAGTTCTTTTAAGGAAAACAGTAGAGCGAACCTGTTGACTCTGCCTGTGTTGACTCGTTCCTTGCTGCTATTGCGAACCTGTGCAAAGTTCAATACACCGGGATGGATCCCAGCGACGAACCCTCCGACGCTCTTGTCAATAACCAGAAAGATTAAGAGAGTGCTTTAGGTGTGCAAAGATTCATTACCTTGTAACGGTAGGGGGAGAGGGGTATTTATAGTCTCCGTTTGGGATCCGTTTCGAGATAAGAAAAAGTCTCTACTTCCCGGTGTGAATGGATAGAAGTGGTTAAAACCACCTCTTAGGAAAAAGAATGAATCTGACTTCCTCTTTATCCTCCTAAACTGTCTTTTAACTGGTTAGGACCCATAACCAATTGGGTAGATCCATTTATGGGTTGTTGGGCTGTAACACCTCAGATTTTAATATACCGAAAATATTTGTTTTTATATTTTGTAGGGGTGAGAATTATTTTTAGTTATATCTTATTTTATTTTATTTTAAAATATTGATATTGGTATGAATATTTGTGGTAGATGGGTATTATTGTTATATTGGGGCCATGAGTTAAGATTTTAGGTGAATAAATATTGTTTATTTTATTTTATAATTTTGGGGGATTATTATCAAATAATTTTAATGTATTTTGTATTGTTCGTATTATGATAGAAAAGAGTTGGGGTTTATTTGTAATATTTTGCATTTGGAGGGTCTATAGGTAAATATACCTTATTTTTATTATTATATACATTATATTTTTAAAAAACCCCTCCCCCATTTCCTTCTTTCCTTCTCCTTTTCCTTACCCATTTCTTTCTCCCAACCCAACCGAAACCCAATTCGGCCTTCTCCTCTTCCTCCCAAATCCACTCAAATCCTTCATGATTTTCAAATTAATTTGAGCAGTAAGCTTAGTGATGGGTGCTCTTCCTCGTGGTGGTGTTGGTTTTTCAAGAAGAGTTCAAGAAGGTATGAGGAATTGAATGTTAGTTTATTAAATTGTATGCTTTTCATACCTTTTACTAGAAAGTGAAGTAGGGAGGTGTAAAGAGCACATAGAATATGTTAGTAGCTAGAAAATATGCAAATCATGGTGAAAATGGGGAGTGGTGATTTTGGCATAAACTCGGATTTTAGGGCTTATGAAATCGGGTAGAAAACTCGATTCTAATAATTATAGAAAATGCATGGGAGGTTGTGGAGTAGTGTGAGAGCGTTAATATGAATTTAGAACGAATTTTGTAGATTTAGAACTTAATGGAAAAGATTGGTGATAAAAGTATAATTTGTATGCACGCCGGGTGTTCGGTGAAATGCCCGAGCGAGGTTTAGGTAAAAATTTGATGGGTTCGGAGGTGTAATTGAGTCTTATTATTATTATCAACTCTAATTTGAGAGATTAGGACAAAGGGGATTAAAGAAATTAGAAAATAGGAAATTTTCTTATTAGAAAGCCTCCGATCAATAAGGGTGTGTTTGTATTGGGACCCGAATTCGAAATCTATCTATGTAGCTCACCTACATATGTCATTTGTGATGCGTGGGTGAAGACGGATTAGAATTTGGAGGTTCGTAGGTCGAGTTTTGAGTATTGAGCTAATCGGTTCTATAATTTTCCAATTAGGTGGAAAAAGTTGAACTTCGACAGGCTACCGGGCGGACGTGGGACATCGTTTGCTCGATCCGTCAGGTGATTATGTTGTATCTATAAATATTTTATATGGTGCCCAATTTTCGTGACTTTTTGATATATTTTGTAGAAGTTATGCTAAAAATTGATTTTCAATGAAAATACGGATTTTAAGGGTCCGAAATGAGTTTTTGAGATATTTGGTGAAATTAACTATTTTAAGTATATAAAACCTATATTATGGGTTAATGTGATGTGTTGATGTATAAAAACTAAATATATTGAATTGTTTATGCATATTTTTATCCCGTGCATGTTTCGTGCATGTTTTTGGGTATATAGGCCGATATAGGTAATTTGGTATATGCGAAGCCTTGTGTATGGGCTAGCCTGCTATGGATAGATGTTATAAGATGTAATTAGACAAAATTAGTGATTGTGACCATGTTTTGGAAACCCGTGTATTTATAGTGCATGTTTTGTGCATGTTTTGGGACATAAAGACCCTTATAGGTGATTTTATTTACATGATACATGGTGTATGACCTAGTATGCTATAATTGGATATTATGAGATTTAATTAGAGAAAATATGTGATTTTGGCCCTTTTTCTTGGAAACCCGCATGTGTGGTGTATGTTTGTGCTATATATATCATGATATTGACTCGTGATGTAAAAATTGATGAAATTAGTAAGTAGGTATATGTTTACATTATAATTATGTTCGAAGTGAATTAACGAGCAATAGTATGATATTATAGTGTGATGAATTATATGTTTTGATACTCTTACGATATGGAATATCAAAATGTAGTTCTTTTATTAATATTGTAACTTGGCGTATGCCTATATATGGTGTAATGAGGTAATGAATAATATGGTATTCTTAATGTGGGATATTTTGGCAAAATAAATATCTTGGCGCATTATTATTATGCAATAATATGATATGATATTTTTATATGTTGAATGACAGGGTGTATGCATAATGTGGTATAATGATATGATGGTTAATATTGTGGACACCGGATATGCATCAAATGGTAAGATAAAAGATAAGATGGCACGTGCTAATAAAATGTGTTACTAATTCATGTGGTTAAAGTTAAAGACATGACTCGTTGTAAATCAAAAGTGAAATGCTTGTGTTGATAAAGAACGATGAAATGATTAATGCTAATAACAGATGGTTTTGTTGACCAGTACCTACAGCAATCCTGGGGGTTTGGGCTAGACCTCCTAATGCCCAAGGACTGGCTTGGAAATAGTGGACCCAAACTATGTTTGGGGTAAGTGGTTTTTATCGCCCAAGCTATCGGCTTGAGGCCCGGTTTCCCTTGATGATACCTCAGGTGGGACCTAGGAGTGCAGATACCTCTGGTGGGACCGGAGAGAGATATGATACCTCAGGATAGACCTGAGAGAGAGTTGATACCCCAGGATAGACCTAGGAGAGCAGATACCTCCGGTGGGACCGGAGAGCACCCAGTTTATTTGGGGTGCGGTGTTCCCTCGCTAGTTCGGCTAGGAGGAAGACGTAGCCTTGGACGAGTAAGACTCTGGGAGAGCATCAGGCTGCATGTTTACTGGGCTGTCGGCTTTCAGTATGTTGGGATACTGTGGCTCACTAGTCGACAAACTAATAAAATAACTAAGTGTAAATAAGAATGTGTAAGTAAAGAAAGTGGAAAGTGAATTGTGAATGTGAAAGAAAGTGGTTGTGGATGAAATGCAGCGTGTGGTTAATTTAAAATGAAAAGTAAAAGAGATGTGTGTTAATATGAGTAGTATGAAGTAATTGTGTAATGAGAATGATTATTAAAGTAAAATACATGATGATTTGAGTTGATACACCTTGGAATTGTGTCGAGGAACTACTCGCCAACTATTTCTGTGGAAATGGTGGGAACTAACTGCCTTGGCATAATTTGCAGGTGAGCATGATATTGGTAATGAATAATGGAAATGAAGAAGAAAGTAGTTGACTGCAGAATGGTGGGACCGTTGACTGCCATACGGTGGGACCGTATA
The DNA here is from genome assembly GCA_017893485.1 of Hemerocallis citrina. NCBI lineage: Eukaryota > Viridiplantae > Streptophyta > Magnoliopsida > Asparagales > Asphodelaceae > Hemerocallis > Hemerocallis citrina. Next base: position 386,841,129 of record CM030358.1, on the reverse strand, counting down.
TCTTTATCGTCACGGCTGTTGACTGCAGAACGGTGGGACCGTTGACTGCCATACGGTGGGACCGTATATCTTTATCGTCACGGCTGTTGACTGAGGTGAATTAATAACCAAGCTATCGGCTTGAGATGTGATGTGATATTACCCAGACTGTGTTTGGGGTGTGGTATATTATTGCCCAAACTATGTTTGGGATATGGAATATAAATTGATGAGAATGAAAGTGAAATTAATGGTAGATTGAGATATAAGTGAAAATGAAAGTAAGTTTAATTCTCAATTCGATTGAGTAGTAACTAAGTGATATAATGAGATGAGAATGAGCTATAAAATATGTTTTTGATGCAATGAGATGTTGTATTTATGTCCTAAGACATGAAGGAAGGTAGTATTATGAGAATAGATGCATATGTTTATGATGTGATACTTGTTATAACACAATAAAATAAATACCCATATTATGAGATTGGTTATGAAAATGGTTACTAAAGAAAGTATGTTGTGATATGAGTTTGTGTATCTTGGAAGTGTGTCGGGGAACTACTCGTCCGCTATTTCCATGGAAATGGTGGGAACTACCTGCCTTGGCACCACTTCCAGGATGAGTAAGTGAGTTGTTGATATAATGTAAGTAAATGAAGTGCATGGCTAAATAAAAATGCAGAAATATGTAGTAGCATCCTGTGGTTTGATGAACTCAAGAATATTCACATTTAGGAGCAATAATCTTATTGCAATTGGACATTTTAATGCTCTATATGTGGTATTTTACTCTTCTTTTCTCTTTTCCATAGGAAACAACCAAAAGCAGCAAAACGAAGCAGATTCCAGACTAATACAGACTGAGAGGATGATAGACAGGGAACTGCAGTGCAACAGTCGACTTGCTCTTCATCAGTCGACTGAACAGAGAGTTTGCTGAGGCTCGGCACAGTCGACTGCCCCAACATCAGTCGACTTGACTGAGAAATCATGAAGCCACAAATGTCTTAGAGCACCAGTCGACTTACACCCAACATCAGTCGACTGGTAGTCGGCGGAGTGAAAAGATAAGATGCATCCGCATCTAGATCCAAATCTATCTGAACCCAGATTACATGCGAATAATAACTTCTCCAACAAATCAAAGCTAGATACAGGGGATTGGCAAGAGCACGTGGTTAGCAGATAAGGAAGAAAAGAAGAAAAGAGAAAGAAATAAATTGCCAATCAAATAAAGAAGGAAAGAGGAGGACTTTCCTGAAAAAGTGGCAAACCCTAATTCTTGTGCCGTGCTCTATAAATATCAATCAAGAGGCATTATTTTAGGGGCTCCTCCGCACACACCACCAGCCGAATCACAGAGTTCCAGAATCATCAAGACATCAACCAAGAGCATTATTCCATCAGCATCGAAGACGGAGAGAGGAGATCAAGTACTTAGAAGGGAACAAGGCAGTCGACTGAAGTGACAGCCAGTCGACCTATCTGCCGGACTTCATCAGTTTATTTCTCCTCGTTTTAGTCTTTTATGTTTATCATGTATTCGAACTTGCTGATCAATAAAAGTTTAATTATGTGGAACTAATTTTATAGTTGGGTAGATTGAAACCGTAGTTATGTAATGCTTCTATTCTTCTGAATACTACTCTAGTACTTATTGATTAAACCTGAGAGTATTGGTATAGATTTATAAGAATCAAACTTGTTCAGAATTCTAAGGGCAGTCGACTGAGGTGACAGCAAGTCGACTGACATACCGAATCTGAGTTTATCAAGTTTGTGTATTATCAATCTGAATCTATTATATGAGCATATTGAGACTACCCGTATCTCGTGCTCATAACTTGTAACACAGGAGTCCTTAGGGGTTCTTGGTTTAATCAACTTGAAGGATCTAGATCTGATGCCAATTTCTAGAACTTCAAGTGTTTGTTCTTTTCCATTGTTCATATGCTTTCTTCAAGTGTAACTTAGTAGATACCATGCTAAATACTTAAGGAAAGAAACGAATTAGAGTAGATACCATGCCTAATTCTTGGCTAGGGAAACAATACTTTAAGGAGTAGATACCATGCCCTTAAAGGAATGAACATGAGTAACTAGAATAGTAAAGAAGGAGACTTCGCATTACTGACTACAGGTGGAAATCAAAACCCAACTACTTGATAAATATTTGTGATTCAGAACTTCGTGATATAGTTTTTAATCTTTTTATTTCTTTAGAACAACACTTTAAGATCCTTGTTTTTAATTTATTGGTTAGTAAGTTAATTTCTACAATCTCTGTGGGATCGAACCTTGCTTTTCACTACGCTTCTCCAAACGATTCGTACACTTGCAAGGTTTTTAATTTGTGTCTAGTTTAGATCATCTAGATAGCACAACAAGTTTTTGGTGCCGTTGCCGGGGATTGTTAGCATTTTAACTTACAAATCAGTAAATCTTTTCTTTTATTTTCTTTTCTTTTATTAATAAATATTTTCTTCTAGGTTATAGGATTTTGGTGGATGCACGGAAGGCGATCACTTCGTCCAGAGCTACTACCTATTGACGCAGAAATAGAACGCACTTTGCACAGACTAGGTCGGCTGTCTGCGACCAACCAGTCGACTGCTACACGGAACCAGTTGACTACACAGAGACCTAATTCACGATCAATAATGACTGAGGAAGTACCAAATCGAGTACCAATGCAGGACAAATTCACGCCTAAGAATATTAAGCAACCTTCCTGCATTGCTTATCAACCTAATGTCACAGGGAATATGCATCTCTCTCCCCAATTACTTAGCATGGTTCCCCACTTTAGTGGCAGACCAGACGAAGAGCCTCACCTCCATCTGCAAGACCTCTTTGATCTTTGCAGAACACAAAGTGTCCAAGGGTTTACCCCCGAACAAATCAGGTTAATCTTGTTTCCATTTTCTTTAAAACTTAATACTAAATTGTGGTATAATTCTTTGGAACCAGGATCAATTAATTCATGGGAACAATTGGCAACAAAATTTTTGAAAGAATTCTTTCCAGCCCAGAAGACCAAACAACTAAAAAGGGAGATTCAACTCTTCCAACAAAAAGATGGAGATTTTTTCTTCGAAGCATGGAAGGATTTCAAGAACAAGCTCCTCAAGTGTCCTACACACAACATGCCTAAAGATGATCAGGTACAAGCTTTTTATGAGGGTTTAAATGATACTAACAAGGCAATTGTGATTCAGCTTGCAACGGGATCTTGATGAGGAAAAGTGGTGAGGAGGCCATCGAATTATTTGAAGAACTTAGCGAGAACTCACAACAATTCTCAACAAGGGGAAGAGGCATTTTGTAAAAAATAGGGAGTTTATGAAATTTCTGGTAGTAATAACATACAATTAGAAATGGCAAACATGAACAAAAAAATTGATATGCCTGTTAATGCAATGACAACAATGGGCAGTGTAAAAAATCAAACAAAAAAAATTTGTGCAATTTGTTCTCATTTTGATCATACAACTGACATATGTCCCATGTCTTCTTTCACAGATCAGGAGCATGCAAACTATGTAGTACAAGGAGTGTTTCCACCAAAGAACAACCCATCCTCAAACACATACAACCCAGGGTGGAGGAACCATCCAAATTTCTCATGGAGCAACAATCAAGGCACCCAATCCTCGCAAGGACATGCATGGAACTTCCAAATGGGAAGTGGGTTGGATAGGCCAGTTCAAGAACAGAAGAAGTTGGATTTTGAATCCACCGTTCTTCAATTACTCCAACAACAACACCAAACAAGCAACCAATAAGGACATGCAATTCAGAAGTTGGAAACTCAAATCGGACAGATCGCAAAGGAGTTGAGTGAAAGAAAGGCAGGAGAACTCCCATCACAAACCATACCAAACCCTAGAGGCCAAGAACAGCTCAAATCAGTAACAATTCTGAGAAGTGGTAAGACAATTGAAAACAAGGTTAGAACACACACAGAAGAAGTAGACACACAACCATCAAAGGTTTTGGGTTCCAACAAGATAAGTGAAAAAGAAAGGACAATTTTGCCACCATTTCCTCAAAGGTTAGTCAAGCAAAAGAAAGAACAACATTTATTTGACATCTTTGAAACTCTCAGAAAGGTAGAAATTAATATTCCCCTACTTGATGCTATTAAACAAATTTCTTCTTATGCCAAATTTTTGAAAGAATGTTGCACTCACAAAAGAACATTTCAGGTTAAAGAGGATGTGGCTTTGATAGAGGAAGTGAGAGCTGTTTTGTTAAGGAAATTACCTCCTAAATTGAAGGACCCAGGTAGTTTTACCATTCCTTGCAGGGTTGGTGAGCACTTCTTTGAAAACACACTGCTAGACTTGGGGGCGAGCATCAATCTTCTTCCTTACTCTGTTTATGAAAAGCTAGGATTGGGGGAACTCAAACCAACATCCATCATTTTGCAGTTGGCTGATCGCAGCATCAAAAGACCTAGAGGTATTTTGGAAGATGTCCTAGTTCAGGTAAATAATTTCATATTGCCTGCAGATTTTGTTGTGTTAGACATGGAGGACTCTTCAATGCCATCTTCTTTACCAATTATCCTAGGTAGGCCCTTTATGAGTACAGCTGATATAAAAATTTGTGTCAAAAAGGGTACTATAAGCATGAAAATAAATGGAGAAAAGGTTGAATTTAAAATGTTTGATACACTGAAATTACCACATGATGATCATGAATGCTATAATGTTGATGTGGTACAGGATATAGTTGATCAAACATTTTAGGTACATAGCATTGAACCATTACAAGCTGCAATTACACAGTCTCTAACATTGTCTAATGTTGAACAGGAACATGATGACTAGAGGATAGCAGAGACAGTACATCACCTTGAAACTTTAAAGTCATATTCAGGTAAACTCGCACCTGCATTTGAAAATATTGTGACTGATGACGTTCGTGTTTTCTCGAACCAGTCGACTGGTGGACAGGATAAGTCGACTGTCCCGACTGCTACCAGGATGCCAGATGTGGAGCTGAAGCCGCTGCCTGAACATCTGAAGCACGCATATTTGGGTGAAAACCAGACACTACCAGTGATAGTTGCTGCACACTTAAGTGCACAGGAAGAAGAGAAGTTGCTGAGGGTACTGGGAGAACACAAAGGTGCAATAGGGTGGACCATTGTAGATATCAAGGGAATAAGTCCATCCAAATGCATGCATAAAATACTTCTTGAAGACAACGCAAAACCAAGCAGGGAAGCACAGAGAAGGCTGAACCCACACATGAAGGAAGTGGTAAGAACAGAGGTCTTGAAGCTATTAGATATTGGCATCATCTACCCTATCTCAGATAGCAAGTGGGTGAGTCCTATACATGTGGTGCCTAAGAAAAGTGGAGTCACAGTGGTGAAGAATGAAGAGAATGAGCTTATCCCTACTAGAGTGACTACAGGATGGAAGGTATGCATTGACTACAGGAAACTGAACAATGAAACCAAGAAAGATCACTTCCCTCTTCCTTTTATTGATCCAATGTTAGAAAGATTAGCGGGATATAGTCATTATTGTTTTTTAGACGGTTATAGTGGCTATAATCAAATTGCTATTGCTCTAGAAGATCAAGAAAAGACCACTTTTACATGCCCTTTTGGTACTTTTGCATACAGGACGATGCCCTTTGGATTGTGCAACGCACCAGCTACATTTCAGAGATGCATGATGAGTATATTTTCAGACATGGTGGAAAGGTTCATCAAGGTATTTATGGATGATTTTAGTGTTTTTGGATCTTGTTTTGATGAATGCCTTAACCATTTGCAGCTTGTGCTTAAAAGATGTGAAGAATGCAATTTAGTGCTGAATTGGGAAAAGTGCCATTTTATGGTACAACAAGGTATTGTCTTGGGACATGTGGTGTCAAAAAGAGGCATAGAGGTGGACAAGGCAAAAATTGACATCATATCAAGGCTACCCCCTCCCACTACAGTCAAGGGTATTAGGAGTTTTCTTGGACATGCAGGGTTCTATAGAAGATCTATAAAAGATTTCTCAAAAATCTCCAAACCCCTTTGTGAATTGTTGGCTAAGGATGTTGAGTTTGCATGGACAGAAGAGTGCACAAATGCTTTTGTTACATTGAAAAATCTTCTCATTTCTGCACCTATTGTCATGGCACCAGATTGGAACCATCCTTTCGAGCTTATGTGTGATGCAAGTGATTACGCCTTGGGAGCTGTTTTAGGTCAAAGAATCAATAAGGTACCCCATGTTATTTACTATGCTTCTCGAACTTTAAATGATGCACAGCTTAATTATTCCACTACTGAAAAAGAAATGTTAGCTGCTATTTTTGCTGTAGAAAAGTTTAGATCATATTTGATTGGTTCTAAAGTTATTGTTTTCACTGACCATGCTGCTTTGAGATATTTGTTTGCTAAAAAGGATGCTAAGCCTAGGTTGATCAGATGGGTGCTGTTGCTTCAAGAATTTGACCTTGAGATTAGAGACAAGAAAGGAAGTGACAATGTTGTGGCAGATCACATGTCCAGATTACTGCATGAGGAAGAAAGAATTGTGGCCCTACTTAATGAAAATTTCCCAGATGAACATTTATTTGAAATAAACATACAACGGGGGCAGTCGACTGGTAATAGAACCAGTCGACTGGTATCTCTCTGCTCATATTTTCCATGGTTTGCAGATATTGTAAATTATCTCACTGCTCAGGTTTTCCCTCCAGGTATGACAAGTCAAGAAAGAAAAAGACTGGTGGCCATATGCAAGCACTGTTATTGGGATGATCCTTATTTGTTCAAATTTTGCCCTGATCAAATTATAAGAAGATGTGTGGCAGAAGAAGAGCAAATGAGTATTCTACAACATTGCCACCAATATGCATGTGGAGGACATTTTGGACAAAAAAGAACAACACTTAAGGTATTACAATCTGGATTTTATTGGCCTAATGTATTCAAAGATGCTTTTTCTTTTTGCAGGACTTGTGACAAATGCCAAAGGACAGGCAATATCTCTTCTAGAAATCAAATGCCACTGCAAAACATCCAAGTAATCGAACTTTTTGATGTTTGGGAAATTGACTTCATGGGTCCCTTCCCTAACTCATTTGGTTATTTATATATTCTTATGGGTGTGGATTATGTGTCTAAATGGGTCGAGGCTGTCCCCTCAAAAACTAATGATCACAAAGTTGTTGTCAAGTTTTTGCAGGAGAACATTTTCACTAGGTTTGGGACACCACGTGCAATAATTAGTGATGGAGGGAGTCACTTCAATAACTTTCCATTTGCTTCTTTGATGAAGAAATATGGTATTACACATAGAGTGGGCACTCCATATCATCCTCAAACTAGTGGGCAGGTGGAGATTAGCAACAGAGAAATCAAGAGAATTTTGGAAAAGACAGTAAATACAAGGAGAAAGGATTGGTCGCTGTGCTTAAACGATGCATTATGGGCCTACCGAACAGCATACAAAACACCCATCGGCATGTCACCATACCGTTTGGTTTTTGGAAAAGCCTGTCATCTGCCAGTAGAGTTGGAACACAAAGCCTATTGGGCCATCAAAAGGTTCAATTTTGATATGAAACAAGCAGGTGACAAAAGAAGATTGCAACTGAACGAGCTTGAAGAGTTAAGGCACGACGCATATGAAAATGCAAAATTGTACAAGGGCCAAGTTGTACCATGATAAACAGTTAGCAAGGAAGGAGTTTTATGAAGGACAAAAGGTATTGATATACAACTCAAGATTAAGACTCTTTCCAGGCAAGCTTATGTCAAGATGGTATGGGCCGTACAATGTTACAAAAGTCTTTCCACATGGTGCATTAGAGGTTCATAGCAAAGAGAAAAATCAAACATTCAAGGTAAATGGGCATAGGGCGAAGCCGTACATTGAGATGAGTTTAGAGCCGCACGAGGAAGATGTGAATCTTCAAACCATTCAATACATTGCATGAACTCACCAAGTCTAGCTGAAGACAGAAAACGCAACGCTTATTGGGAGGCAACCCAATTTTTCAGGGGAGTACTTACACTCTCTATTTATTTTATTTCTTTAATCATTTCTTTATTTCTTTATTTTCTTTCCTTCAAACTAGTTGGTAACACATGCCTATATTTTAAGTTTTGTGCGAACATTGAGGACAATGTTCCATCTATGTTTGGGGGTATTAGTTAGTTACATTTGAAGTCTTTTGATTTTTTTTTTTAGGATAAACAATTTCTTATAAAGTAAGAGCAAGGATACTTATTTACTTTAGGATTGTTGAGTTTCATAATTCCTTACAAAAATTATATGAGCCATGCGATTATACATAAAAAACAATTGTGATGCTTTTTCTAGTGATTATTCCCTTTGATCTAGTCCTAAACAGAGTTTAAGTAAATAGAGTAAAAGTGAAAAGAAGATATATATGAATAAAGTCAATCTACTCCAATGTTTTGAGTGCTTAGTAACTAGGGGTATTCATCACCAATGTTTACCTTTACGTCAAACGGCAACTTGAAATATGAGTAAGCAAAGCACTAAAAGTTTGTGACTTGTTGAGTAACCGGGTGGATTCATCACAAATGTCTTGCACTCACGTCAAAAGGCAAGTGACGACTTAAAGAAGAGACTTATAAAAAAAAAAAAAAAAAAAAAAAAAAAAAAAAAACTCCAGTTTACTACTCGGTTTGCAGTAGTGAGAAGGGATAATCACAGATGGAGTGTTACATACTATGACTATAATTAATTGCATGACAAGTGTGGTTGAGTTTGGAGTTATGAATAGACAATTGCACTAGAGAAAGTGGGTATGCTTGTTTTTACTTCATTTGCAAATTGTTTATAATTTTGAGTGCAAAATTTTGATGCTTGCATAATGAGACATTTTCTTGGAGTGATGGGTTGAGACTATTATTTTCCCCTTGTTCATAAATTTACTTTTTGCTTGAGGACAAGTAAAAGCTAAGTTTGGGGGTATTTGATGAACTCAAGAATATTCACATTTAGGAGCAATAATCTTATTGCAATTGGACATTTTAATGCTCTATATGTGGTATTTTACTCTTCTTTTCTCTTTTCCATAGGAAACAACCAAAAGCAGCAAAACGAAGCAGATTCCAGACTAATACAGACTGAGAGGATGATAGACAGGGAACTGCAGTGCAACAGTCGACTTGCTCTTCATCAGTCGACTGAACAGAGAGTTTGCTGAGGCTCGGCACAGTCGACTGCCCCAACATCAGTCGACTTGACTGAGAAATCATGAAGCCACAAATGTCTTAGAGCACCAGTCGACTTACACCCAACATCAGTCGACTGGTAGTCGGCGGAGTGAAAAGATAAGATGCAACCGCATCTAGATCCAAATCTATCTGAACCCAGATTACATGCGAATAATAACTTCTCCAACAAATCAAAGCTAGATACAGGGGATTGGCAAGAGCACGTGGTTAGCAGATAAGGAAGAAAAGAAGAAAAGAGAAAGAAATAAATTGCCAATCAAATAAAGAAGGAAAGAGGAGGACTTTCCTGAAAAAGTGGCAAACCCTAATTCTTGTGCCGTGCTCTATAAATATCAATCAAGAGGCATTATTTTAGGGGCTCCTCCGCACACACCACCAGCCGAATCACAGAGTTCCAGAATCATCAAGACATCAACCAAGATCATTATTCCATCAGCATCGAAGACGGAGAGAGGAGATCAAGTACTTAGAAGGGAACAAGGCAGTCGACTGAAGTGACAGCCAGTCGACCTATCTGCCGGACTTCATCAGTTTATTTCTCCTCTTTTTAGTCTTCTATGTTTATCATGTATTCGAACTTGCTGATCAATAAAAGTTTAATTATGTGGAACTAATTTTATAGTTGGGTAGATTGAAACCGTAGTTATGTAATGCTTCTATTCTTCTGAATACTACTCTAGTACTTATTGATTAAACCTAAGAGTATTGGTATAGATTTATAAGAATCAAACTTGTTCAGAATTCTAAGGGCAGTCGACTGAGGTGACAGCAAGTCGACTGACATACCGAATCTGAGTTTATCAAGTTTGTGTATTATCAATCTGAATCTGTTATATGAGCATATTGAGACGACCCGTATCTCGTGCTCATAACTTGTAACACAGGAGTCCTTAGGGGTTCTTGGTTTAATCAACTTGAAGGATCTAGATCTGATACCAATTTCTAGAACTTCAAGTGTTTGTTCTTTTCCATTGTTCATATGCTTTCTTCAAGTGCAACTTAGTAGATACCATGCTAAATACTTAAGGAAAGAAACGAATTAGAGTAGATACCATGCCTAATTCTTGGCTAGGGAAACAATACTTTAAGGAGTAGATACCATGCCCTTAAAGGAACGAACATGAGTAACTAGAATAGTAAAGAAGGAGACTTCGCATTACTGACTACAGGTGGAAATCAAAACCCAACTACTTGATAAATATTTGTGATTCAGAACTTCGTGATATAGTTTTTAATATTTTTATTTCTTTAGAACAACACTTTAAGATCCTTGTTTTTAATTTATTGGTTAGTAAGTTAATTTCTACAATCTCTGTGGGATCGACCCTTGCTTTTCACTACGCTTCTCCAAACGATTCGTACACTTGCGAGGTTTTTAATTTGTGTCTAGTTTAGATCATCTAGATAGCACAACAAGTTTTTGGTGCCGTTGCCGGGGATTGTTAGCATTTTAACTTACAAATCAGTAAATCTTTTCTTTTATTTTCTTTTCTTTTATTAATAAATATTTTCTTCTAGGTTATAGGATTTTGGTGGATGCACGGAAGGCGATCACTTCGTCCAGAGCTACTACCTATTGACGCAGAAACAGAACGCACTTTGCACAGACTAGGTCGGCTGTCTGCGACCAACCAGTCGACTGCTACACGGAACCAGTCGACTGCACAGAGACCTAATTCACGAGCAATATTGGCTGAGGAAGTACCAAATCGAGTACCAATGCAGGACAAATTAACGCCTAAGAATATTAAGCAACCTTCCTGCATTGCTTATCAACCTAATGTCATAGGGAATATGCATCTCTCTCCCCAATTACTTAGCATGGTTCCCCACTTTAGTGGCAGACCAGACGAAGAGCCTCACCTCCATCTGCATGACTTCCTTGATCTTTGCAGAACACAAAGTGTCCAAGGGCTTACCCCCGAACAAATCAGGTTAATCTTGTTTCCATTTTTCTTTAAAACTTAATACTAAATTGTGGTATAATTCTTTGGAACCAGGATTAATTAATTGTGGAGTATTGGGTTCTGTGGTTGGCTTTTTAAAAAAGGTTTTCTTAAATCTTTACAAAAATCTTATATGCTTTCAAAAGAATTTATGGTTTTTATTTAATATTTGATATTCTGTTATGAGTTTGGCCCCCAGAGCATGATATTTCTATTGCCTGTGTGATTCAGCTCATTTTGGCCTGGGGAGCCCATGATTATATTGCCTGTGTTGTGAGCTACGGAATTTAGAGCGGAATTTCGTAAGCCTTTTGTGTTTCGGGGCAGAAATTACAGGGGAAACTCTGCCCAAATTTTTATTAAAATATAACTATTTTAGTTTATGTTTAAAGTGATATAGAAATTGAAAGAATTGCATTTAGAGGTTTAGTTTTTCAAAAAAAAAAAAAAAATTTTGGGGTGTTACATGGGCCCTGAAGAAGACACCCAGTTCCCATTTCGGACCCGTCTGTAGGTGAAATTACCGTTTTGCCCCTGTTATCTTTAAGATTCGTGCCCAATTTGTATGGTCTCAATTTAGTCCTATTTTTAACCATATCACGAGCCCCCCACTCCTAAAGACTATGTTTTTCAGCCTTTGGGGAGTAATTTTACTGTTTCAATGACGTATAGGACTTTATCGGAGCTCTAAAATGGGGTTTCAGATCTTGCTCAAGGTGTAATGATGTTTTTCTGAGCCGGCAATGTGCCCAAGATCATTCTTAGGCTCTTCTGGACTTTTGGTGATTTTTCCCGATTTTTAAACTATTTTTCGAATCATTTATTCAAATTTGCAAAGTGGCGATCAATTTTCAAAGAGTACTAAATAATCGTTCTAATTAATAATTATTTTTCGAGGGGTTCAAAAATATTTTCCTGAAGTTATAATTATTTTTTAGAATTTTTAATTAATTTTCTTGAATTTTTAATCATTTTTTGCAAATTTTAAATAATTAATTCGAATTAATAAATAAGAAAAAGGATTTAATCAGGGTAATTACGACGTGGCACGATCTGGAACGTCCATCAACCTGCGGCACGAGTTTTTGAGGCAATCGGACGGATGCTCTGGCGCGCAGGTGTTTTTTCCCCTTATTTGGGGGTCGATGGCAAGAGCGCTCGGCACCAGTTGCCGACCCCCTTAGCCACTTCTGTAGGTTGACATGTGTTTGGTGGAGGCCGAGGTCGAGGAGGTTCGACGAATGCTGCCGAAGTAGAGAGAGACCTCGAGAGTCGAGAGGATGACACGTGTTGAGTTGACCATTGACCGGTCAACGCACTTTCTCGCGTTTGGACTGTCGGTGGCAAGAATGCTAGGCACACGTTGCCGAAGTCTAGGAGAGATTTTTTTCTTTCATTTGGACATCGGTGGCACGAGTGCTCGGCACACGTTGCCGAAGTCTAGGAGAAAGCTTTTCTCACATTTGGACGTCGATGGCACGAGTGCTCGGCACACATTGCCGAAGTCCAGGAAATTTTTTTCTCACATTTGTACGTCGGTGGCACGAGTGCTCGGCACACGTTGCCAAAGTCCAGGAAAGATTTTTTCTCATATTTGGACATCGATGGCACGAGTGCTCGGCACATGTTGCCGAAGTCCAGGAAAGATTTTTTCTCACATTTGGACGTCGGTGGCACGAGTGCTCGGCACGCGCTGCCGAAGTCCAGGAGAGATTTTTTCTCCCATTTGGACGTCGGTGACACGAGTGCTTAGCACGCACTGCCGAAGTCTAGGAGATATTTTTTTCTTGCATTTGGACGTCGGTGGCAAGAGTGCTCGGCACGGGTTGCCGAAGTCCGGGGGAGATTTTTTCTCACATTTGGATATCGGTGGCACGTGTGTTCGGCTCACGTTGCCGAAGTCCAGAGGAGATTTTCTTGCATTTGGATGTCGGTGGCAAAAGTATTCGACACGGGTTGCCAACGTCTAGGAGATTTGTTTCTCACATTTGGACGTCAGTGGCATGAGTGCTCGACACACGTTGCTAAAGTCCTGGAGAGATTTTTTCTCTCATTTGGATGTCGGTGGCAAGAGTGCTCGGCATATGTTGTCGAAGTCCAGGAGAGATTTTTTTCTCACATTTGGACGTCGGTGGCACGAGTGCTCGGCACACGTTGCCGAAGTCCAGGAGAGATTTTTTCTCACATTTGGAAAGAGTGCTCGGCACATGTTGCTGAAGTCTAGGAGAACAACATGTGGCATGCTGACCGTTTGACCGTTGACCGGTCAAAGGCCTATTGAGTTTTCCCATTATTTTTTCATCTTGCGACAAATGGGCTAGGCTTTTGAATTTCTTGAGGTCTTTTAGTCTCGTTTTGTGTGCCGCCTCTATAAAACTTCCCCCTCTTCTCACTTGTTCACTTTCTAGTTTTTACTCAGACGATTCTCTTTCAACAACGGGAGCTTTAGGCGAGATTTTACTGATTTCCGGTGATCTTTCCGACCGTCGTTGTCACATCCAAGTAATCTCACTCTTAGCTTATTTTTAGAGAATGTCTAGCTTTCCCCCGAGGCCAGAGACCTCCTCTATTCGCGCTCATGAGCCAACCTCGAGTCAAGCTCCTTCTGTCGATAAAGGAAAAGCCATAGGAGGGCCTTCTTCGGTCGTAGTGGAGACCGTAGTGGAGGATCAACAGAGGATGGGGGAGTTCGGGAAGAAGCTCGGGGTGTTGACCGGACTTCAGAGGGTTCGGGATTTACCGGAGGAACATGCCGAACATATCATGTACGGCATGGGGTAGAGCTTCGAGGAGAATGCCACCAGAGAGACTTCAGAGGCCCACGAGACGATCTCTATACTCAACGAGGCGGATCTAGTGTCTATTCGGGAGTGCTTTCAGATCCCCGACGAGTTAGAGCAGATGTTGCCAGGGCCCGGAGTGAAGGCCAATTCTCCGATGCCGGTGAACATATGCTTCTGGCCTGTCGACTCCTTCTTAGCCATCCTTTCGTTTTCGAGGTGCTGCGGTGGTTTTGGATCAGCCCAGTTCAGTTCATGCCGAACGAGTGGAAGCTGATTAATGGGTTCATCCTTCATTGTTAGGCGGCGGAGATCGAGCTGGGTTTGAGGGTGCTGCGGACGGTATACTGGCTTCATCAACAGGACAAGTCGGAGTTTAGGTTCTACTTGGCTCCTAGGCACGGGGCCAGGCTCGTCAGTTGCCCCGACTTGATAAAGCATTGGAGGGACAAGTACTTCCTTGTCCGGAGTCAGGAGCCGTGGGTCATCTTGACGATCTGTGTTGAAGAAATCTCAAAGAGGGTGAAGGAGAGCCAGGTGCTCAGCCCTAACGAAGACGAGAAGGTTCGGACGCTTCTTGATCGGCCGAAGTTTGATTCGAAGGACTTGACCGAGGAGGTGCGCTTCAGGAGGGGTCTCAGCCGTATAAACCCTAGTATGCGGTTTATTTTTTTAATTTTTTTTAACTTTTATTTTTTGCCGTGTGTTCTTCTTCTTGAGTTTGGTCTACTTGTGCTTAATCCTCTTCTCTTTTCTGTTTTTGCAGGAACTATGGACTTCGACTCTATGTTGGCACAATGCGGGGTACTGAGCAGTAAGGCCCCGAGGAAGAGTAAGAGGGTAGTTTCCAAGGTGTCCTCACCAAGGCCGAAGACAGTTGCCGCTGCCATGGAGCACGCTGTGGTGCATGCCCCCATTGTGTAGTGGCCGCCGACCCCCGCAGCAGCTTCGGCTTTGGCAGAGGCGGGGACCTTCCCCTTAATAGCTGCTTTGGGTTTGGAGGCCGCGCCCCTGACGGCCGAGGCCGAGGTGTTCCTAACCGAGAAGCACAAGAAAATCTTCATCCCGGATTGGCAAGTCCAGAAGCATGACGGGTTCCTAGGGGACTTGACGTCTAGTATGCAGGCTGTTCGGCACCTCGCGACGCCGAAGGACAGGGCTACCATGGACTCTGGCGGTGTAGGTGACGACGCGCTCAAGACCGCACGAGCGGGGATATTGGTAAGTATTATGGACTTGTTGTTTTTCGACTCTTACATTCTTTTCGAGTTCGTAATGGTGCTCTGTCTTCTTTTTGCAGATAACTTGCCACTTCGGATCATCTGATGGAGAAGATGACTGAACTAAAGAAGGAACTGAAGCAAGAGATCGACCGAGCTCGGGCAGAAAAGACTCGGATCGCCAAGGAGCTCATGCATTTGAAGGCCGAAGCTGAGGGGAAGGCGGCGAGGGTGGAGTACCTCGAAGGTCGAGTGGCGAAGCTTGAGGTTGACAATGCTTTACTGCTCCAACAAAAGGAGTCGGCGGCGAAGGACAAGGAGGATGCTGTCGCCGCTGCTAGGGTCACCGGGGCTAAGGAGGCCGAGGCCGAGGCCATGGAGAGGGTGAAGGGGTTCCTCACTGTAAATATGGCGAAGGCCTATGCCCGTGCCATTGCACAGGTGCAGGAGACCTATCAGGAGGTAGACTGTGCCGGATGGCGCTTAATCCCTGACCCCGTTGCGGGCTTCGACGATGCCTTCGAGGAGGGTGAAGAAGAGGACGAGGCTGAAGTGGTCGAGGTCGAAGTAGAGGCTGATCCATGCCCCTGGCGATCGTCACCACCACGCAGGGGTCGAAGCCTACAGCGACCGGGGAACGCGGCAAAGAGGTCCGCCCTTGACCTAGTTGTGGTTCATATTTGTTTGTAACCCAGAAATGTTGCCTAATCGCGGACTGGCCACCGCTTGTAATTCTTGAATTTCAATGAAATGGATTTTTTTTTGGCTAAGTGTTGTCTTTGAAACTTGTGTGTTTGATTTACTTCTGAGCTGTCCCGTAGTTGCTTCGTTTAGACTTAGTATCTTGGTGTTCTTGACTTTTTCAGATTGCCGAAGTATCACGCCTTCGATTAGGTCTAGGGGTCGCGAAGTTGGGCCTCGCTTGATCCCGAGAGGGGCTTTTTAAAGCCGAGTCGGAGCTGAATCATCTAAAGCTGACGTTGGCCCGTCGAGAATCTGAGTTGAAATGCCTAGAGGAGAAGGCTCGCAAAGTGCCACCTGAAGGGGAGGAGACGTGTCCCTCGATGGCCGTTAGCCAAGGCTTAAGAATCAAATTCCTTTGTCAGTCTCTGTTCGATGCCAGGGCTGAGAGAGATGGGTTGAAGAACGTAGTACTTAAGAAGAGCTTGGAGGCGGCGCACCTTCGGAGGGCTATCTCCGAGGCTTCTCGTAGGGGCAGCTCGAGCGGAATGCCTCGCCTGAAGATCAGAGTGACGGACGACTCGTTGAAGGAACGAATTGTGGAGCTAGAGGTGGAGAACCTCCGTTTGCGGTGACTTTCTAAGGGGAGTAACGTCAGAAGCACTTCCTGCCCCCGAGGTGAGTACGCACAAGGGAAGTCGTTCCACGAGTTAGCACTACGCTCTCCCCCCGTCACGAGACATCCTGGAGATGTGCAAAGCGGGGTGGCTGGCTCGTCGAGCGGAGCGTCTGTTGGGGCGACTTTAAGGCTCTTAGGTGCCAACGACGCTACACGGCTTGCTAGCTTGGAGACTTCTGAAAGCATGAGGCGATAGCAACACAGCGCTCACTAGCCCTGCTTATTAGTTAATAGAAGCATCCCGCTCCCTAAGAGGGGTTAGGGCGGAGTTTTGTAATCTTGTAATCTTTGTTTCACGAGTCGTATCTCAAATAATGAGTTTTTGGTCTAGAACTAGGCTTGTACCTCAAACTTTGAAATAATATACTTCAAGCTTCTTGTAAGAGTTGGTGTTTTGTTAGTGTTTTCAAGTATCAACATTTGTGGGAGCAATTCTGAATGGTGAGCTACTTCGTACTCGCTCGTTCGCAAGTAGCAAAAGTCGCATCAAACCAAGTGTTGGACTCCGAATATGTCGTTTAGAGAGTATCAACAGTTGTGGAAGCAATTTCGAATGGTAAGCTACTTCATACTCGCTCGTTTGCAAGTAGAAAAGGTTGCATCGAACCAAGTGTTGGACTCCGAACTTGTTGTTTAGAGAGTATCAACAGTTGTGGGAGCAATTCCGAATGGTGAGCTACTTCGTACTCGCTCGTTCACAAGTAGCAAAAGTCGAATCGAGCCAAGTGTTGGACTCCGAACTTGTTGTTTAATGAGTTTTTTTATAAGCGTAAAAGTAGTACAATCAGAATGCCTAGGATAAAGAATTTGCAGGAGTAGATCACTTTTATTGAAAACACCTAGGCGGCTGCTTCTAAGTTGTGAGCCGCTATTACACTTTGATAAAGAAAAAAGATAAACTTTAACATGTTTCATGAACATTCTTGGAGAAGTTGCTTGGAACGGTGCTTAAACACCCTCTTGGTACTTCAACACGTGCTCTGCGTTCCATGTCCTCGACACTCTCTTGCCCTCCGGGTCTTCGAGCTGGTACGCGCCAGGGCGGATAACATTGGAGACCCTATATGGACCTTCCCAGTTGGGAGCCAGCTTGCCCTTCTTGCTTGGGAAAGAGATTGACAACTTCCGGAGCACTAGATCTCCTTCTTTAAGATTGGTGGGGTGGACTTTCTTATTGTAAGACTGTGTTATCCTACGTCGGTAAGTCTCTTTTCAGATGGAGGATCTTTTGCGGATCTCCTCGATGAGGTCTATGTTGCTGCGAAGCTGGTTCACATTCTGCTCTTCATTATAGGCGATCAAATGGGGCGAAGGTAGACCGACCTCTAGGGGGATGATTGTAACGACCCAAAAAATAGCATATGGCTATTTTGCATCGAAATGTGTGCGCGATTGAGAATTTCGCGCAATCATGGATTTTCTAATAAAAATTATTTTAATTGGGAAATATAAGATATATTGTTTATTTTATATTATTATTATTTTCAAGATTAAATTATTTTATACGGATTATTACAAAGTAGTTTTAATGTATTTTTGTATTGTTTATAATATTAAAGTAGAGAGTGGGGCTTTATTTGAAATGTATTGAAGTTAGAGGGCTTATATGAAACATTCCCTAGATATTTATCTCTTTATTATTGTTTATTACACTTTTCACAAAAACCCCCTTCTCTCTCTCTCCTTCCCTTCTCCTTCTTCTTCCCTTCTTCTTCTTCCCGTTCTTTCCCAAACCGATGGAAACCCACCCCACCCGGCCTCCTCTCCCTCTCCTTCTTCTCCGTTCACACCCAGCCAAGAGAACCCACCCGGCCCTCCTCCTCCCTTCTCCTTCTCCCGGTTGCGCCAGTCGCAAAGAAAACCCGACCCCCATTTCCCCCTTCCTTCTTCTCCTTCCTTCCGCTTCCCGTCCGATCGCTCCCAGCCAAGAGAACCCCCACCACCTCCTTTCTTCCTCCTTCGTTTTTCTTCTTCATCCCGATCAAAACAAACCCACATAGAACCCATCGCTGATCGATTTCCCCACCTCCAAACTCCTCCGATTCTCCATGGATTCCAAATTAAAATTAGGGGTAGGCTAATGGAGGGATTCTCTACATGGTGGTAGCGTCGGATTTTCGATTGGATTTCGGAAGGTATAAACCCTAACTATTTTATTGTGTAGAATTTAGTTGGGTTAATTTTTATTGAGTAGGAATGTTAGGGTAGAGAGATTTTGGGATATTAGAAATTGTAGATGTGAAAAATTAGCGGATTATTAGGGAATTTGTGAGTTGTTAGTAAAATAAGGTTTTGGGTTTGTAAAAGAGAACAATATGGATATGGATTAATTCTTGGATAGTAGTAGAAATCATAGTTGAGCTACTAGAATATTTTAGAGGCGATTTGGTAATTATTTGGGGATGAAAATACCATAGGCATTAGATTATCACGTGCATCACACGTGTATATCCCGAGCGTTCAATAAACGCTTGTGTGATATTTGGGATAGCGATTATTTACTCTTGTGATTAGTTGAATGATTTGAGTTTTAATTGCTTGAAATTGATGATAGGATATATCGCGACCTTGGATGCGAGGTGGAATGACGCTTGGATCTTCGCAAAATATGTGAGTTGATTTATTGTATACTTTTGTGGATTGATGGATGTGTGAATATTAATTTATTTAGATATATTGTTGTGATTATAAAAAAAATAGTGAGTATGATTTATTATGTGTTTTTTTGTGCTAAGAAAGATGTGAGTTAATTGATTATGGGTTTTGTGTGTTAAAAATGATGTGAGTTATATTATTCATATATTTTCGTGGTTTAAAGATATATGTGAGTACTAATTTATTATATGTATTTTGTGATTATGAAAATATAGTGAGTTATATTCCTTATATATTCTCGTGGTTTAAAGATATATGTGAGTTAAATTATTCGCATACCTCTGTGAGTATAGAAATATGTGAGTTTAATTTATATATATATATATTTTTGTGATTTAAGAAATCATGTTAGTTAGTATATGGATATATTTTGTGGTTCGAGAAATATGTGAGTGTAATCTATTTACGTATTGATGTTAAAAGATGCTTGAATAACATATACGTGTGTATGGGAGCGAGTTATATTCATATGATAGTACCAAAGTATGGTGGGTATGGTTCTATACACGTATTGGATAATTCAAGGAAATTTGGATAAACTGAAATGGTGATATGATTTATGGATGAGACGTATGGGGAAATTAACTACCCTTGAGTGTATAAAACCTATTAATGGATGAAGGGATTAGTTAAGTATGTGAGGATTCTTTACTCCTAATTTAGTTGCTTGCTTCCTTTATCTATTTCCGTATGTGCAGAAAGAACCCATCTTTTGGGTATGGGTTGTTGTAGGTTGAGAAAGAACCCACTTTGAGGGTGGAGTAAATTGTCGATGCTAAAAGAACCCAACTTGATGATTATGTTAGTTGTAGTATGATAAAGAAACAATCTTTGGATGTTGTCAGTGGAAGGGGGGGTAAAAGATCACACCTTTTGTGGATTACGTGTTGTAGGTTGAGGAAGAACCCATTCCTAGGGCTATATTATTTGTGTATGCCAAAGAGAACCCATTTGAGTTGTTAATAGTAGCGAGTAAAAGAACCCACCCTATGGATATAGATTGTTGTAGAGAAAGAATCCACCCTTGTGGTATAGTAAGAATCTATGCTTGAATTGTTATAGAAAGAAACCCATGGTTCAGTTGTAGTAGAACACCATGCTTGAGTTGTGTGAAGAACCCATTTATGCCTATGTGACGTTCCAGTAAAACCTATCATGTTTGAGTCGATTTTAGAAAGAAACTCATGTTGAGTTGATTATAATAGGTATGCCATGATGAGTTGATTTTAGAAGAAACCCATGCTAAGTTGATTATAGTAGATTCTTCGGTTACTTCTAATTATAGAAGATCAAGTTTGCTAGTAAGCATAGTTGGTTGCTTCTAGGTAAGATTACCTATATGGTTGTTGTATGTGGATTTGCTCGTACGTGGCTCGACTGGCCCGTATGTAGCTGTGGGTCTCATACGCAGCTTATTCGGCTCGTATGTATGTTGTTGTCTCATACGCGGCTCGACTGGCCCGTATGTAGCTGTTGGTCTCATACGGGGCTTATTTGGCTCGTATGTATGTTGTTGTCTCATGCGCGGCTCGACTGGCCCGTATGTAGCTGTTGGTCCTATACGTAGCTGTTTAGCTCGTATGTGTTTTTGGTTACTCGTATGTAGCTTCTTAGCTAATACGTAGTTTGTTGTGCTCATCTAGGGTGATGTTATTACCCTAAGGGTCATCGACCTTCAAGACCACATCCTACCCCCTTAGAGTGAAATGGATAGATCTCACATCGGGCGTCGACGGATCTTAACCAATGTAGGTTGACCGTGGGCCGAGAGTGTTGGTAGAATCCGAGTTAGGGGTAGGGATGAGTGAGAGAGATATTATTATCAAAGTCTTGGATCGAGGGACCACGAGTTGGACCATGATTGGAAACTATGCAGGATTGCATAGGAATAATAACCTCATTAGGATAGTGACTTATAAAATCATTACATAGACCCTTGCCGGAAGAGAGGAGTCGGTTGTAGGGGGCACCTTATGACTAACTCGCCCCTGGAGGCAGACTAGGAGGTGTTATTGGGTTGCGCCTTCCTGTCAAAGGGATACGTACGGTGCCGTCTCACAGGTTGAGGACACGGGTTGCGTATCTCGCACTGTTAATTCCTGAAATACCGTGGCTGGGGTGCCACAGGATGCATTTGGGCAGTCCTGCGCTTGCGATACCCCAGAGGGTGCCACAGGGTAGGCTTCGTGCTACCCTGCGCTTGCGAAACCCTATGGTTTGATTTTGGAACGATGCCCGATATACTGGGATCGAGTGAGGTCCGGCATGCCGGGTAGTAGTGGAAAACGGAGACACCATAAGCAGACTGCATAGGGGGACTTGACCCCTTATGCAACCTCACAGAGTCATGGAGTATTGTCAGGAACAGGTTGAGTGCAATTAGAATTCATAACGTGGGTTCAATCCCTATATATGGAGAAACGGCTTGAGATGGGGTCGCATGTAGTATGGGCTGCATGTTGCTTTCGGAGACTTGCTGGCATTAGGATATGAGCATCCTGGTTTAGTTGACATGACAACAGAATAGGAAGCATCCTAGTTCTAGTTAAATATCACATTAGAGTTAAGTCATAACATGCACTGGCACATAAATTATATGTACACGTGCCTTTTTCATTCAAGTTGAATTGCGGGTGTGATATGTTATTGCCAAACCATGTTGGCGATGCGGAGTCTATTGTGATGGAATGCATATAAATGGTAATGTGCAATGAGACGTTAGATTGGACATGAATGAATGTGGTAGTATGCAAATGAATGCATATGCCTATGATGTGATATGTGATATAAGGCAATAGGATCAATATTGTATTATGAGAGGGGTTATTCAAATGATTACTAAGATAAGTATGTTGTGAGTGGGTATGGATATACATACAGGTGATGACTCAGAGAGTAGTGGATGTGAATTCCCATTTATGAGGTTACATGTTCGGATGTCAAGTAAGATTTGTTGATATTGACATTTGTGAGTTCGTTATGTTTTTATTTGTAAAGTTTAATTTATTTACTTATTTTAATAAATTATACTCACACCAGAAATGGCTAACCCCTTAGTGTTTGGGGGTTAGGGAGTCCATGGACTACCCTAGGTCCCTACTGTTACAGGCCTTCAGCAGTGCAGGGGTGAGGTGTAGGTACAGGTTTTCGTGGAGTGGAGCTTTAGTTATAAATTGTTGTTATGATTTAATTGTAAATAGTAAAGTTTTATGCTTTAAATTGTATTTTTGATGTATAAGCATGTGGATGATGATGAAAAGTATAGCGTGAGGCGGCAGGATATGGTTTTGACCCGTAACCATTTCGTTGTGGAGTGCCGGGCATCGTGGTAGGTTTTTACAGGTTATTTTCTAAAAACTTACTACGTTTTCTAAAGGATTTATGCTTTTTAATTGATATTTGTTAAACCGTTATGAGTTTGGCCCCCAGAGCATATATATATATTGCCTGTGTGATGATGCTCATTTTGGCCTGGGGAGCCCGTATTATTATTGCCTGTGATGTAAGCTACGGAATTTAGAGCAAAATTCCGTAAGCTTTTCTGTGTTTTGGGCAAAAATTACAAAGGAGACTCTGCCCAATTTTTCTTTGAAACATAACTATTTTAGTTTATGTTTAAAGTGATATAGAAATTGGAAGAATTGAGTTTGGAGTCAAAAAGGAAAAAGGGCAGGCGCTACAGTTGGTATTACAAACTGATAATTGTAATTACTGCGTGGTAACTCTGTATTGAATAAAAAGTTTTAAATTTCCAGTATTTTGTGTATCGTGACTAATTGAAGGAAAGATCTTGGCATGTGTCACAGTTTTCCATGTATATGGAAATCGGGGCGCTACAATGATGGCTTTAGAGCCATAAGTGAGATTGTAGGGGGACTCACCTATCGGAGCTCTGTTCATGGTGCGATAGCTCCATAGCACGCTGGGAAGCTGTTCTACCCATAATCCCTTGGTGGATTTATCGAGTCTCTTTTGTAGGCCAGAGAGTATTTGACGATTAGCGTTCTCCGCTTGGCCGTTGGATTGAGGGTGGGATATTGAGGAGAACCGCTACTGGATGCCGAGGTCGGTGTAGAAATTGCAAAAAGCTGCCCCTGCGAACTGAGTTCCGTTGTCGGTTACTAGGATACGGGGTACGCCGAACCTACAGACAATGTTCTTCCACAAGAACCTCTGGACCTTGTTCTCTGTGATCGTTGCGAGGGGCTCAGCCTCGATCCACTTGGAAAAACAATTTATTACCACGATGAGGAACTTTAGTTGGCCTGGCACTGGGGGGAACGGTCCGAGCAAGTCCATCCCCATATTGCGAAAGGGATCAGACTGGCTAAGGCGGAGAGCTAGGCCTGTGGTAAGCGACGGATTGGAGAAATTTTTTTGCAGGAGCTGCATTGGCAGACGTACTATTCAGAGTTGCTAAGAAGTGTGGGCCATAAGTAGCCGTAATTTAAAATTTTACGGGCTAGGGATCTTGCTCCCATGTGCACGCCACACATTCCTTCGTGAGCCTTCTTCAGGGCATAGTCTACTTCTTCGGGGGAGAGACTTCTTAGGTAGGGTCTGCTGTAATATCCCGGACGGATATTAACTCATAGAAATTACTATTTTATTATTATTTTATTTTAATTCCAAAATCAGACCATTTTGGTGATTTTTCGCCGGATTGCCCACAAACAGCGCCTACGTGCATCTATCGGTCAGTGTGCATCCGAAGCGCATCAAATTGATAGTGCGACTCTCCGAAGTAATAATAAAATTTATTTTACTATTATTTTCTAAATTAAACTATTTTATGGGAGTTTTAGGAGGATTTTTATAAGAAATTTTTGTATACACATACATGTACACATACATACAATTGTATGGTACTTAGTATATTATACCTAGTATATAGTATGTACTTTAGGACAATATACTTACTCTTGTCATGGCAACTTAATTAGAGAATTAGGTTTTGATTAGAAGGTTTAAAAGAGAGTTGTATGCATAAGAGAAGAACTAAAACCCTTCTAGAACCCTTATCCTTCCACCTCACCTAGCCTACACCATACTCCTCCCCCCTCCTAGGGCATGGCCGGCCACCTCTTCTTGGGGTTATTTTGTGCCAATGGGTGCACTTACCACCTCCTATCCCTTCTATAAATCCCCCCTCATTCACCTCCTTCTCTCATTTTAGAAAACAAAAGAAAGAAAGAAAGAAAGAAAGAAAGAAAGAAAGAAAGAAAGGAAAAGAAAGAGAGAACAAAAAAAAAAGTAACTTGAGAGTTTTGTTTTGTAGGTTGATAGAAGCTTAAGCTAGGGGAAGGAGAAGGTAGCAAGCAAGTCCTTCCTATAGAAAAAATAAGGTGGGGGTTTCTTCACACTTCTTTGATTCTTTGTTTGTTTGTTTGTTTGTTTGTTTGTTTGTTGTTTTGTTGTTTGACTTCTTCTTCTCCCTTCTTGTTTTGTTTTCTTTGCTTTTGATGGGTGTGTTGTTATGTTGTTGTGAATGAAAAAAAAAAGAGAAAGGAAGTAGTGGTAGTATCTACTAAAATACATAAAGATCACATCTTTTTAATTGTAAGTGTTGTTTATGTTGTTATTGGACAAAAGATTCACATATTGCATAATGTTGAACATACAACCATTATTGGTTGTAGGACTTAATACACATGAGCATATGAACATTTTACAACCATTGTGGGTTGTAGGACCTTGATTGAACATTGGACAAAAAAATTAATAAGTATGTGTTTATTGTAATAAAAAGATCTTCTTTTTTCTATTAATCACTAGTTGTAGAAAATTAAAAAGATCTTTCTTTTTTACTAAACACTAGTTGTAGATTAAAAAGATCTTTTCTTTTTGATCACTAGTGGTAGATTAAAAAGATCTTCTCTTTTTTTATTAAGCACTAGTTGTAACCATTAAAAAGATCTTTTCTTTTTAAATCACTAGTTGTAGAATAATAAAAAGAGATCTTTTCTTTTATATTTACTAGTTGTAAGGTAAAATAAAATAAGAATGATCTTTTCTTTTATCACTAGTAATAATAAAGATTAGTAAGCAACTAAGTAGTAGCATGCTAAGATATAAGGTAGTAGAATGTGATTAAATAAGGTAGTAGTAGCATGTTGATTAAATAAAGTAATAATAGTGATAGATAGTGTATGTTGTGATTGTGATGAGAATGAAGTAGTAGTAGTAGTAGATATACATGTTCTAATAAAGTTATAGTAGTAGTAGATATGTATGCTTCTATTAAAATAGCAATAGTAGATGTATGTTTCCATGAAAGTAGTAATAGTAGATGAACTATATCATATTTAGGGATAATATTCATGCTACTTATGTTGTAGGATCACTTCTAAAAATATTTAGAAGCCATATTCATGCTACTAATGTTGTAGGATCATTTCTAAAAATGATTAGAAGCCTTATTCATGCTACTTATGTTGTAGGATCACTTCTAAAAATATTTAGAAGCCATATTCATGCTACTAATATTGTAGGATCATTTCTAAAAATATTTAGAAGCCATATTCATGCTACTAATGTTGTAGGATCATTTCTAAAAATGATTAGAAGCCATATTCATGCTACTTATGTTGTAGGATCATTTCTAAAAATATTTAGAAGCCATATTCATGCTACTTATATTGTAGGATCACTTCTAAAAATATTTAGAAGCCATATTCATGCTACTAATGTTGTAGGATCATTTCTAAAAATGATTAGAAGCCATATTCATGCTACTTATGTTGTAGGATCACTTCTAAAATATTTAGAAGTCATATTCATGCTACTTATATTGTAGGATCACTTCTAAAAATATTTAGAAGCCATATTCATGCTACTAATGTTGTAGGATCATTTCTAAAAATGATTAGAAGCCATATTCATGCTACTTATGTTGTAGGATCATTTCTAAAAATATTTAGAAGCCATATTCATGCTACTTATATTGTAGGATCACTTCTAAAAATATTTAGAAGCCATATTCATGCTACTAATGTTGTAGGATCATTTCTAAAAATGATTAGAAGCCATATTCATGCTACTTATGTTGTAGGATCACTTCTAAAAATATTTAGAAGCCATATTCATGCTACTTATATTGTAGGATCACTTCTAAAAATATTTAGAAGCCATATTCATGCTACTAATGTTGTAGGATCATTTCTAAAAATGATTAGAAGCCATATTCATGCTACTTATGTTGTAGGATTGTTTCTATAAATATCCTATTATGCTTTTATACTTGAAATGTTGTAGGATGATTTCTAAAGATATCCTACCATGCTTTATGTTTAGAATGTTGTAGAATTATTTCTAAAAATATTCTACCATGCTTTATGTTTAGAATATTGTAGGATTGTTTCTAAAAATATCCTACCATGCTTTATGTTTAAAATATTGTAGGATTGTTTCTAAAAGATATCCTACATGTTTAGATTAGCCTAATTGTGCTTAGGATATTGTAGGATAAATTCTAAAATTCCTACCATGCTTGGATTAATGACATTATGCTTAGGATGTTGTAGGATCCCTAATAAAACTACTTACCATGCTAATTTAATTGTAGGTAAGTGATACACCATGCTAGTCTAATTGTAGGTATGTGATATACCATGTTAGTTTAATTATAGATATGCCATGCTAGTTTAACTACAAGCAAGTCGTATGCCATGCTAACCTAATTGTAGGTAAGTTGCATGTCATGCGAGCTTAGATTGTGAGTAGGTCGTATACCATGCTAGGTTACGTGAATGCTCATGTTTACATGGTACTCATGCTAGATAAGTGGTTGTTCATGCTATGTTAGTAAATGATCATGATTCATGCTAAGTAAGTAGGTATCATGCTAATTCTTGATCATGTTAAGTTAATGACATCCATACTATGATATTCATGCTTAGAGTAAAGACACTACCCATGGTTAGTTGTAGTGATTTTATGTTGGGTTCTATACCATGCTAAAGTTCACATGCATGTTTAGAACGTTGCAGGAGTAATGTTAGACTACCTACCATGCCTTGGAATATTGTATGCTATATTAGTTACCTATCCATGTTTGTGTTATGGTGATTAGTCAAGATAAGTAGTAAGCTTTCACGCTCGCTTGACTATAGTAGACTCTATGCCTAGGTCGTAGTGATTTTGTGCTTAAGCTCGATGTAAGCATAAGCATTAATCACATTCATACATAGGAGTATCATGGTGAGTGGTTGTGTTATATGACTAGATTGTCGTAGGAAGGTGCTTGTGGTTTCATGCCATGCTTAAGGCGCTATAGGTTGAAGTAATAAGGATTGGGAAGGCCACTAGTAATAGGACGTTTGTCGCCTTCGGTTCTTCCTTAGTAGAATACCGATCATAGACTACTAGTAGATTGTTCTGTTGCTTCTAACAATAGAAGGTTAAGTTTGTTAGTAAGCACGTTTGGTTGCTTCTAGGATTGATTACTTGTATGGTTGTTTGCACATGGTTATGCTCGTACGTGGCTCGACTGGCCCGTATGTAGCTGTGGGTCTCATACGTAGCTTAGTTGGCTCGTATGTAGGTTGTTGTCTCGTACGTGGCCCGACCGGTCCGTGCGTAGCTGTTGGTCTCATACGCAGCTTATTTGGCTGGTATGTACGTGGTTATCTCTTACGAGGCCCGCCTGGCTCGTAGGTAGTTATTGTTTCATACGTAGCTTAATTGGCTCGTATGTGGTTGTTACTCGTGTATAGCTTGTTAGCTAGTACACAGTTCGTTGTGCTCGTCTAGGGTGAGGTTACCACCCTAAGGGCTATCGACCATCAAGACATGTTTTCTTACCCTAAGGAACTGTGGAGGAGTCACTCCTTGTGTACCGTCGAATCTTAACCAGGGTAGGTTAATCGAGGACCGGAGTATAGACAGAATCCAAGTCTAGGATAGCGGCATGCGTGTATATTCGCACGGCTAAAGTCTTGGATCGATGAGCCACGAACCGGGTCCTGAGGGATTCGAGTAAGTCTAGGTTGAGCAGCCTAGTAGAGTTGTCTTGCGAAGCCTAATTTAAGGCCTAGCATGTTGTGGATAATACTGTCATCCCTAGGATTGTTCGAGTCAGGGACATCACTAGGATAGTGACTTACAAGGATCATTTTACTTAAAACCCTTTGCCGAGAGAGAGGGGTCAGTTGTAGGGGGCCCCTTACACTAACTCATCCCTTGAGGCAGATCATAGGTGGTGTACTGGGTTGTACCTTCCCGTCAAAGGGATACATACGGTGCCGTCTCACAAGTTGAGGACACGAGTTGCGTATCTCGCGCTGTTAATTCCTGAGGTACAGTGGCTGGGGGTGCCACAGGATGCATTGTGCAGTCCTGCGCTTGCGATACCCCAGAGGGTGCCACAGGGTAGGCTTCGTGCTACCCTGCGCTTGCGAAACCCTATAGTTTGATTTTGTTGTGACGCCGGGTACGTTGGGTTCGTCTATTTTGAGAGAGGTCCGGTTGGCCGGATCGCAGTGGCGAACATAGACACCACTGGCGAAATGCAACAGTGGCACATGACCACATCTGCAACCTCATTAGCCACGTGTAGGTGTCGGGAACAGGTTGAGTACAATTAGAAGTTCATAACACGGGTTCAATCCCTATATATGGAGAAATGGCTTGAGATGGAGTCGCATGTAGTATGGGCTGCATGTTGCTTTCAGAGACTCGCTGATATTAGAATAGGAAGCGTCCTAGTTCTATTTCAATATCGCATTAGAGTCTAGTCATAGCACTCACAAACACTTAAACTACACCAACACTATTGCTATATTGTGTATATTGTTTGGAAGATTCGCTGCTATATGATCAGCCTTTAAGCGTCAGTGAATACTGACGTCCCCACTTCCATAGGTACTGGATCGCTGAAGTACAAAGGCGAAATTCAGGAGGACTCAAGGCAAGGAAAGCAAGGAGTCAGTGTTATGTTTAGTTCCGCTGCAGTATATGTATTGATTATGTATTTGTTGAGAAATACTCTGATGTAAGATGTTGAAGGTTGTAATACTTAGAAATGTAAAGGTAATGTTGTAACTCTATTGTAAGGTATTACAGTTGTACAATATTCAGACTTGTAACACTTTGTGTATTGAATAAAAAGTTTTAAATTCTCCTGTTTTTCTGTGTATTGTGACTAATTGAAGAAAAGGTCTTGGCTCGTGTCACGATTTTCCGGTATCGGAAATCGGGGCGCTACATCTGCCGTCTATCTGAGTGTTGGAGCATTTGTACATGACTTCTTCAATGAGTGTGTACCGCTCGGCTCTGGTCCTGACTCTTCTAGCCTTTCTTGGGTCCACTGGAAGAACTCCGTTTCTTAGGTATTTGAGCAGGGGTTTCATCCAATTTTCCCCAAGTATTAAGGGCAGGGTTTCCATCGGTTCGGGGCTGTCTTCCTCGATACTGGATCTCAGGAGGACCTCTATCAAGACGGTCTGCTCCAGACCCTGAAAGGAGGAGGAGGCGAGCTTTGAGAGGGCATCCGCCTGTGCGTTCTCCTCTCGGGGGACTCGCTGGAGTTGATCATATTCAAATAAAGCCAGCAACCCTTTGACCTTCGCCAAGTACTTGGCCATGTGATCGTCTCTTACTTTGTACTCCCTAGATACTTGGTTCACGACTAGCTGTGAATCACTGAAAATCTTAATACGTTTGGCCCCAGCTTTGCGAGCCATACAAAGTCCTGCTATAAGGGCCTCGTATTCAGCCTCGTTGTTTGACGCACGAAAGCTTATACGGAGGGAGTATTGCAGAACGAAATCGTCGGGGCCGGTCAAGATGACCCCAGCCCCACTTCCGTTGGTGCACGAGGACCCGTCAACATACATGGTCCAGAGCGGGGTTCCTTGACCGACTCATAGGGTTCAGGAATGGTGCTCTTCACTATGAACTCCGCTAGGGCTTGTACCTTGATAGCGGTTCAGAGTTGGTATCTGATGTCGTGCTGGCTCAGCTCTATGGACCATTTCATTAGATGTCCCGATGTCTCGGGCTTATGGAGAACTTGCTTCAGCTGTTGGTCGGTAAGAAGAACCTCCGACTGGGACTAAGAATAGGGGTGAAGTTTTCGTGCCGCCATGACCAATGCATAGGCCATCTTTTCTACCTTCGGGTAGCGGAGTTCTATGTCCCTAAGGACCTTACTCATGTAGTAGATTGGCCGTTGCATCTTATCCTCCTCTCTTACCAGGACGACACTGAGGGTCTGCTCCAATGTTGCCATGTATATATAGATGGCTTCACCAGGCTTCGTCTTGCTCAAGAGTGGGGGGTTTACCAGGAAGGCCTTCAGTTGATCGAAAGACTCTTGTTATTGTTGCCCCACTCAAAGCCCTTCGCACCCCTCAGGGCTTTGAATAACGGGAGGCATTTCTCCCATGATTTGGAGAGGAAATGCCCTATAGCCGCGAGGCATCCCGTGAGCCTTTGCACTTCTTTAACATTAGAGGGGGAGCCATATTAAGTATGGCTTGGATCTTCTCAAGGTTGGCCTCTATGCCCCTTTGGCTAACCATGAACCCGAGGAATTTACCGGACGAGACGCCGAAGGCGCACTTTCTCGGATTCAACCTCATGTTGTGCCTTAATACCCCGAAAGCTTCCTGGAGGTCAAAGACATGACCTTGCCTGCTGTCGCTTTTGAACAACATGTTGTCTATATAGACTTCCATGTTACGGCCTATTTGCTCTCGGAAGGCCATGTTAACAAGGCATTGGTACGTAGCTCCAGTGTTCTTTAGCCCGAAGGGCATGACCTGGTAGTAGTATAGGCCTTGGTCGGTTACGAACGAGGTCTTCGGAATGTCAGGAGGGAACATCCGGATCTGGTTATACCCAGAGAAGGCATCCATGAAGCCGAGGAGTTCATGGCCGGAGGTCGCATCAATTAGAGCATCAATGTTCGGGAGGGGGAATGGGTCCTTCGGACATGCTTTGTTGAGTTCAATGAAGTCGATACATATTCTTCAGCTTCCGTTGTCCTTTTTAACCATCACCACACTGGATAGCTATTCGGGGTAATTTACCTCCTGGATGAAATAAGAATTCAAGAGTTTCTCGAACTCTTCCTTGATAGCTTGCTGGCGTTCGGGAGCGAATTTACGCCGCTTCTGCTAGATAGGTTTAACTTCCGGAGCAACGCTGAGGTGATGCATCAGGAGTTCTTCTGAGATTTTGTGCATATCAGCCACGGTCCAGGCAAAAAAATCGCAGTTCTCCATTATTCATTGGGAGATGTCTTCTTTGATGGTGGGAGGAAGGGCCTTGCTGATTTGAAATGTCTTGGTAGCATCTCCTTCTAAGAAGGCAACTTCTTCCAGTTCGTCGACCGACTCAGAGATGGTCTGGCTACTTCCTTGTGGGAGTTCGAGGGCTTCAAGGGAGAAGACAGGCCCTCCCATCGAGGTCATGTAACATTTACGAGCCGTCTCCTGGCTCCCTCTACTTCTCCCACTCTTGTCGAGGCGGGGAACTTCATTTTCATCTGATAGGTCGATGGTATGGCCTGGTGAGAAGCCAGACCTGGTTGACCCAGGAAGACGTTATAGGCGGCTTTTACGTCTACCACCATGAAGTCCATCGGCTCGATTCAGGTGACCGGGGTTTTGCCAGCGGTTACGTCGAGGGTTATATCTCCCTCGATAGTCACCGGCACCCTGGTGAATCTGTGAAGAGTGTAACCAGCGGGCTTGAGTCGATCTCTTGACAGCTGAAAGCCCTGGAATGCCTCCAAGAAGAGAATATTGACCGAAC
This sequence comes from Hemerocallis citrina, assembly GCA_017893485.1. NCBI lineage: Eukaryota > Viridiplantae > Streptophyta > Magnoliopsida > Asparagales > Asphodelaceae > Hemerocallis > Hemerocallis citrina. The sequence goes on along the minus strand of CM030358.1, from coordinate 386,809,201 downwards.
TGCTGTTGTCAACTAGGACCCGGCGTGCGTCAAAATTGGCCATACGGAGGTTGATAACAAGGGCATCGCAATGAGGCATCTAGATGCCCTCAAAGTCCCTATCAGAAAATGTAATAGGAACCTCAAGGCCCCTGGGGGGAGGATGGTTCTGTACGGCATTCACTTCTCGGACGAAGGCTTTTCGGGAGGTGTTGGAATCTCTCCCAATTGGGCCTCCGTGTATGAGGTGCAGGATGGCCTCAGCTTCGACATCCGGGGTCTTCGCACATTGTTCGGTTCTCTTGTTAGCCCCCCTGGGGGTGAAGGTGGATCAGCTCTGTTCTTCCTCATGAACCTGGAGAGCTGCCCTCTCTGAATGAGGGCCTCAATCTCATTCTTCAAGGTCCAACAGTTCCGTGTCTTGGCCGTGGTCCCTATGGAAGCGGCACCACTTATCCCAGTTTCTCTTCTTCCCGGGGGTGTTCATCTTTGGAGGGGGCGGAAGAAGGCCCTCTTTCCTAACCTCTATCAGGATGGCTGAGACACTTGCATTGAGCGGAGTGAACTTCTCGAAGCGGGGAGGAGGGCGACGCTGGCTCCCATTGTCCTTCTGGAGCTTCTTAGATCCTCCTTCTTTAGCGCCCTTCCATTTGTTCCCAGAGGACGATCCTTCAAAAGTAGGGTGGAAGAGGGCTTCTTCCACTCGAATGTATTTCTCACTCCTAAGCAGGAGTTCTAAGAAATCCCAAGGGGGCTTCTTTGCGAGGGATGCTCGAAGGCTTTCATTGGCGACATTGGATTGGAAGGCGGCGGAGGCAACATACTAGTCCAGGGAGGCAATGGATCTGGCCTCTGCAGTGAAGCATTTGACATAATCCTTCTGCCGCTTACCCTTCCTTTGGTGAAGCAAGACGAGGGAGGTGCTGGTCTTCTCGACTCGGTGGCTGCTCAAGAAATGTGTCAAGAAGAGGGCTTCGAGCTGATCGAAGGAGAAGATGGAGGCTGGGACTAGACGGGAGTACCACTTCCTTGCAGGCCCCTTCAGAGTGGCCGGGAAAGTCTTGCAGAGGAGGGCGTCTGACGCCTGATGTATCATCATGAAAGTTTTGAAACTCTCAATGTGGTCGGCAGGGTCGGACTCCCCGTTGTAAGATTCGATGTGAGGTGGCTTGAAGTTGTCTGGGACCGGTGCCTCCATGATGGTCCGAGAGAATGGGGGTCTGCTTAGGCGGAAGTTCCTCGCTCGTTGCTCCTTTTCTCTGTCCAATCGGCCAAGGCGCCTCTCCATCTCGTGGAGATGGTGGAAGACCGATTCTTCCCTCCGATCATGCCTAGCTGAGGCCTAAGATTCGTCATCGCGTGGAGGGGGACTGGGAGTGCGACGATGATAGCTTGGGGCCGCTTGAGGACTGGGCGTGCGACGCCTATAGTCCGAGTAGGTTAAGGACTGGGTGTACGATGCCTATGGTCCTGAGCAGTTGAGGACTTAGCGTACGACACTTATGGTCTCGGGCAGGTTGAGGACTAGGCACCCACTGACTGAGGTCGGGGGTAACATTGCGGGTCCTCAAGACTGCCTCCTGGAACTACTGGAACTCTGACCTCGTAATGGGGGCCTCCTGCTCTCTCTGGCCCTGAGGAGCGGGTCGGTCGACTGGAAAGCGGCTTATCCTTTGATGGTGTCAGGGCGACTCCCTCTGCCTCCTGGGAGAGTTGGACCTTCTGTGATCTGGCCTACGAGGAGACCGGGCTCTAAGGGATCGAATTGTTGGACCCCTGTGATGCTCTCGGCGAGGTATCCCATGATGGGTCTGCCTCTCGTCTAGGCGGGTCCGGAGATCTTCCGGATACTGCCTGTTGATAATGATGTTGCGGAGATCCTTTGGCGTAGGAGGACTATGGAAGGCCATGGAGTCGGACGAGGGGTTGTGTACCGACATATGGTCACGATGAGGATGTTGCCCCTGTCGACTCTAGTGGGAGGGTCCCCCGACAGGCTCTTGTTGCCCTTGAGGAGCCAGCTGGGGCCGAGGTTGTTGAAGAGGCCATCCAGGCTATGGTTGCTGGACAGGTTGAAGAGGAGGATGTCCAGGCTGCTGGACTTGTTGTGTGGGTTGAGGGGGAACCTCAAGTACTGGAGGAGGAGAAGGTGCGGGAGTTTCTCTGCGATTGGAGACCGTAGTTTTCCCCTTCTTCGGAGGCATGGCTCGAAACTTGTTAAGATGATGGGAGAGGACTGGAACGCTGTTTCTATTTTTTCACAGATGGCGCCAATCTGTTGCTGCTGATTTCTGGTGTGGGAGCAAACATAAGAATTTGTGAGTTCTTTTAAGGAAAATAGTAGAGCGACCTGTTGACTCTTCCTGTGTTGACTCGTTCCTTGCCGCTGCTGCGAACCTGCGCAAAGTTCAATACACCGGGATGGATCCCGGCAACGAACCCTCCGACGCTCTTGTCAATAACCAGAAAGATTAAGAAAGAGCTTTAGGTGTGCAAAGATTCATTACCTTGTAATGGTAGGGGGAGAGTGGTATTTATAGTCACCATTTGGGATCCATTTCGAGATAAGAACAAATCTCTACTTTCCGGTGTGAATGGATAGAAGTGGTTAAAACCACCTCTTAGGGATAAGAATGAATCTGACTTCCACTTTATCTTCCTGAACTGTCTTGTAACGGGTTGGGACTCGTAACCAATTGGGTAGATCCGTTTATGGGTTGTTAGACCCTGAAGAAGAGACCCAGTTCCCATTTCAGACACGTCTGTAGGTGAAATGACCGTTTTGCCCCTATTAGCTTTAAGATTCGTGCCCAACTTGTATGGTCCCGATTTAGTCCTATTTTTAGCCATATCAGCCGTCTTCATAATCAGGCAAGTATCTTGTATGTATTCTTTTCGTCATACAAGTTAATACCGTAAGTAATCTAGTGTGAAAATATTTGTACTCTCATGATGATCCTATATCCTATTTTGTTAGGTTAACCGTTGATATCATCTCTTCATCATGAGTAGTTACAATAATCGACACCGTAGCATGAAAACAATTAGATTAGTGGACATCTTGACTGTATGTTGTTTGTGACACACCGTATGTTATAGATGACTGTTGCATAAATGGTTGTTGGTTGTATTATCTCTTTATAGGCTATCCATACACGTGCCATGCTGATTTGAGTAAAAGAAACATATACACTGCTTCGTATGACATCTAGATTGGACCGTTGATGCACTATTACTGTTGACCCTTACTGTTACTATTATGCTTCTCCTGTTATCACTACACTGCTTACTATCATCTGTAGACTGTTATATTTGCTACCCTCTCCATGTTAGTATTACCTGTTTAGTTAGTTCCCCCCCCCCCCCCCCCATTTTCCTACTTGTATTGCTTGCGGCTGGGACTTGCATCTAACGGGCGAAATGTTTTCATGTTTTCCCTATTTTCCTTATAATTACCATATTAGTAGGTTTTGCTGATCAATTGCCTACTAGAGTTGGTGAGCAAAAGTTTTGAGTTGCGCAATTGGAATAATTTGCTTAAAATATTTTGATGAACTATTTTATTTCATGAACTGTATTGAGATTTGTATTTGGGCTTATTATCCCAAGATTATTGTTTTGTTTCGGATTTAGTATTTGTTAGAACATTTATTATTGATGCAATAAATACTACTGAGTTCTGATTGTTTTTGCATGCCTGGTTGGAGTATACTGCTACATTTACTGTAATGATGAGTCAAGCAGGTTCGTACAGCTTATGGATGGTGAAAACTATCCACCGGGCTTAATCGCGTACCATATTCCGTATTCTTTTGGGAAGCGGGGTGTAACAAGGTTTTTAGTGGTATTAGAGCTTGGTTTGGTTAATGTGTTAGTTTAACTAATACATTAGGCAGGCTTGACTCGATCGGATTTACTTGACTCCCGACAGGCCAAGCATTACACAAATAATTATTAATAAATTGGATTTGAATGCTAATTATTCTGGGTTTTTTGCAGACTATGGCTCGTGGGAATGGTTCTTATTTGCAAGAAGGCCATCTTGAGTTGGCAGCTGTAATGTAGGTGCCCTAGCAGATTGCTCAGATGCAGAACGAGCACATCGAACTGGTTAAGGCCGCTTTGGAGGATGCTAACCGGAATGCTGTTCTGATCCCTGTTGTGCCTGCCCCTGTAGCTTTGCCCCGCTCGTGGTACTGTTGTGGATTTCATGAGGTTACACTCTGATAAGTTCGCTTGTACTGAGACACCACTCGAGGCAGAGCAGTGGCTGATACGAACGGAGAGTTTGCTACAGGCATCTAGGGTCGCCGATGCCGACCGTGTGGATGTGGTATGCATCCAGTTGGTGGATTTGGCCCACATCTGGTGGAGGGTAGAATCCTAGAGGCTAGAGTAGCCTATTACTTGGGCCACTTTCGCTCAAAGCTTCCTGGAGAAATTCTTCCCACGCATCACCCGGGTAGAGATGGAGCATCAATTTCTTGCCCTGAAGTAGGGCTCTAGATCTGTGGATGAGTACACAGCAGAGTTCACCAGGCTTAGCCGCTTCGCTATCACCTTAGTGGCGAATGAGGAGGATCGTGCTCGGAGGTTCCTTTTGGGTCTTGATCAGGGTATTCAGGTGCATTTGGCTGTCCATCGTCTCCGTACCTATGCAGATGCCTTGGAGGCAGCTCGAGCGACAGAGCAGACTCGTGCTCGTGAGACCCCTTCTCAGTGGGTTGTGCAGTACCCCGCTGCTGCTGCTGCTAGGCCTACTGGAGGTTCGATCAGGAGGCCAGCTTCGGTCCTTACCATCAGGACAACTCCCTACCGTCCTGCTCCTCCACGGAGGCATGTTGTTTGCGACTTTTTCCAGGCCCCTAGGCATTTGCGCAAGGATTGCTGGAAGGCCAACTACCGTTGTCTCGACTGTGGTGCTGTTGACCACTTGGTTCGAGATTGTCCTCGGAGGAGGCATGGCCAGGCCGCAGTTGCGCCAGTTCGTAGTCAGGCTAGACCACCTCTTCCCCCTCAGCGTTAGATTGTCGGTCAGAATTATGTTGTGTTTTTCTTTTGTTGTTCTGTTATTTGTCACTTGTTTCATTTATTTCTTTTGCATCTTTCTTCATGTTGTCTTTTTTGCATCATTTTTCATATTCCCTGGTTATCTTTCATCTGTTCATCTTTTTCCTTATTTTGGCTCTGTATTAGGTGTTATTCTTGTTCATTCTGTTCCTGCTCGTGTTCTTTTTTATTCCGGGGAAATGCATTCCTTCGTCTCCCCCCACTTCGTGGATCAGCATCAGTTGGTGTGCAGTGAGTTGCCAGTTTCTTGGCATATCACTACAGGTGGTGGTGTTGTCGTTTATTCTCGGGAGTGCAAGCAGAGTTCCGTAGTTATTGGAAGTGCTGATTTCAGAGCAGATCTGATTGTGATTGGCAGTTCAGGGTTTGATGTGATTCTCGATATGGATTGGCTTGGTGAGACCCACACGATTATTGATTGTCGAACGAAGAAGGTTGTCTTCAGGATGCCAGGCTGTGAGGAGTTTGAGTTCCATGTTGGGAAGTTACCCCTTGGGTGTGGTCAGGAAGTTGTTTTCGATGCTAGTTGTGCAATGGAGTTGCATTCATGCTATAAGGCTGCGCCTCTTATTGTGCGAGATTTTCTGGATGTGTTTCCTGAGGAGTTGCCTAGACTACCCCCGAATAGGGATGTGGAATTCGGTATTTATGTTCAGCTTGGTTTTGCGCTGATATCGAAGAGTCCTTACCGGATGGCACCAGTTGAGCTAGCAGAGCTGAAGGTGCAGGTTCAGGGTTTGCTAGATATTAGTTTCATCAGGCCCAGTGTGTCCCCATGGGGCGCTCCTGTCTTGTTTGTCAGCAAGAAGGACGGAATTTGTCATCTGTGCGTGGATTACCGTGAGCTGAACAGTGTTATAGTGAAGAACCGGTATCCGCTACCCAAGAGGGATGATTTGTTTGATCTGTTGGGTGGAGCTGCTATCTTTTCGAAGTTGGATCTTTGCTCTGGTTATCATCAAGTGAAGGTGAAGGCAGCTGATGTACAGAAGACTGCATTTAGGACCAGATACCGGCACTATGAGTTTCTTGTGATGCCTTTCGGAGTCACGAATGCGCCAGTAGTGTTCATGAGTCTGATGAACAGGGTTTTCTCTCCATTTTTGAACAATTTTTTCATGGTCTTCATCAACGAAATTCTAGCATATTCTCGGAATTGGAAGGATCACGATGATCATCTGAGGTTGGTTCTGCAGACCTTGAGGGAGAATCAGCTCTATGGGAAACTCAGCAAATTTGAGTTCTGGCTTGATCAAGTTACCTTTTTGAGGCACATTATCTTAGGCAGTGGTATTTCTGTTGATCCGTCCAAGATTTCTGCAATCAAGGATTGGCCTGTTCCGAAGTCAGTTTTGGAAGTGAGAAGTTTCCTTGGTTTGGCTGGATATTATCGGAAGTTCGTCCAAGACTTTTCGAAGATAGCTGGTCCGTTGACTAAGCTGACTGGGAATGATCAGAAGTTTGTTTGGGATGGAGCTTGTAGTGGAGGTTTTGCTGAGTTGAAGCGTCGGTTGATGTTATCGCCTGTGTTGACTATTCCAGATGGTACGGGTGGTTTTGTGGTTCACTGTAATGCTTCTGGCAAGGGCCTAGGTGCAATGCTGATGCAGAAGGTTCGAGTTGTTGCTTATGCATCTTGACAGTTGAGGCCACACGAGAAGAATTACCCTACCCATGATTTGGAACTGGCTGCCGTGATTTTTTTCTTTGAAGTTATGGAGGCATTATCTGCTTGGACACCGAGTGGAGATCTTTACTGACCACAAAAGTCTCAAGTGTGTGTTCACTCAGAAGGAGCTGAACATGAGGTAGAGGTGATGGTTGGAGTTGATGGCTGACTATGACATCAGTTTGCAATACCATCCTAGTAGAGTTGACTTGGTGCCAGATGCTTTGAGTAGGAGTCTAGTCACCATGTTCCTAAGTCAGCAGAGAGAGCTTGTTGAGCAGATGAGGATGTTGAATTTGGATGTGATCTTGCCAGGTTCTGTTCGGAGTTGCATGATGCTTCAATTGCATTCGTCTCTTGTTGAGCAGATTAAGGAGGCTCAGGCAGGTGATGAGCAATTGCTAGGGTTCAGAGCTGAAGTTGAAGCGGGTACGAGGATCGATATGGTTGTTCACTCAGATGGATCTCTTCGTTTTGGGTCCAAGTTGTGTGTTCCGAAGGGTGAGGTTCGTCATAAGTTGCTTGAGGAAGCCCACGAATCGTCATACTCTATTCATCCTGGTGGTACAAAGATGTACCGGGACTTGAAGCTTCACTTTTGGTGGCATGGTATGAAGAGGGCCGTGGCGAGATTTGTGTCGCAGTGCTTGATCTTCCAGCAGGTGAAGGCAGAGCATCAGAGGACCACTGGACTTCTTTAGCTTTTTCCTATTCCAGGGTAGAAGTGGGAGCATATCACCATGAATTTTGTGATCACTTTGACGAGGAGTCCTATGGGTCACAACGCCATTTGGGTGATTGTAGACAGGTTGACCAAGAGCGCTCACTTCGTTTCCTTCAGAGTTGGACATTCTATTGAGAGCTTAGCTGAGAAGTACATGCAAGAGATTGTCAGACTTCATGGGGTTCCAGTAAGTGTTGTATCCGACAGGGATACAAGGTTCAGGTCGTAGTTTTGGGAGAGTCCTCAGAGTAGTCTGGGGATTAAGTTGAATTACAATAGAACTTTTCACCCTCAGATAGTTGGACAGTCAGAGAAGACCATCCAAACTCCAGAGGACATGTTGAGGTCCTGTGTGTTGCAATTTGGAGGTTCATGGGAGGATAACTTGCATCTCTTAGAGTTCTCGTACAACAACAGCTTTCAGGCCAGTCATAAAGCTACTCCTTTCGAGGCACTTTATGGTCGTAAGTGTTGGTCGCCAGTATGCTGGGATGACATTGGGGAAAGGAAATTGTTGGGCCCGGAGTTGATCACCAAGATGGTGGATGATGTGAGTTTGGTCAGGAAGCATCTTTAAGCCGTGCAAGACAAACATAAGCGATGGGCTGATGTTCATCGTAGAGCCTTGGAGTCTGAGGTGGGAGATAATGTTTTCCTTAAGGTATCACCGTGGCGAGGTGTCATTCGTTTCGGTGGTGGAGGCAAGTTGAGCCCCAGGTTCATCGGACCATCTGACATCGTGGAACGATTAGGCAAGGTGGCCTATCGTCTTGCTTTGCCCACATCTTTATCTGGAGTGCACGACGTCTTCCATGTCTCGCAACTGTGGAAGTATATCCATGATGAGAGACACGTGATTGAATACTCGGAGCTATCTGTGAGGTCGGATTTGTCTTGTGAGATTCCGCCAGTTGCTATTGTGGATCGGCAGGAGAAGGTTTTGAAGAACAATATGATCAAGCTTGTTTGTGTTTCTTGGATTCCTCACTCGCCGGGTGATTCGACTTGGGAGCTGGAGGAGGATATCCAGCAGAGGTTTCCTCATTTGTTTGTGTGGCTCCTGTTTTGCTGTTTGCTTTTGCTATTGTATTTTTCTTTTCTTTGGGGTTACCCTATGTACTTCTGGTTGAATTTCGAGGACGAAATTCTTCTTTTTAGGTAGGTAGGACTTGTAACCCCTATTGCTCATATTTGTATTTTTAATTATATTTAATAAAATTCTTGATTTTTTATTTTTAATTCTGGGTGTATTTAATTTCTTTTCATTGTATAGTGCGTTGTTCTTCTCTCCTTTGTAATTCATTGTGCATTGATTCAGCTTTTTATTCTCGTATATTTGGCCTACAATTTGTTCTTGATCTTGTCTATTGTTTAAACCTATTTCATGGCCTATTTATCTCTTATTGGATTGTTTTTAACCTATCGGATACTATCCAGTTCACCCAAACCCATATTGTCTTTATTTAAACAGCCTAATTGAACCATAACCCTAATACTCAATCTCTCTCTCCTCCTAGCCGTCGCCCTACATTATCCTGATCTCCCTCTCTCCCAGCCTTTCGGCTTTCGGGCTTCTTTCACCTCCGAAGAGCGGTGGGCCCCGCACCACCCCTCTTCTCCTCCCCTCACCCGCTACACGTCGCCGTGTCCCCTGTCCCTGTCCTGCCTGAGCTGCGACACCCCAGCGCCACGCCCCAGTCAAGTCACTGCTGTCGACTTAGTTCGCCGTCGACATCCTCTTCGTTGCTACCGTCTTCCGCCGAGGTCAGCAAACAGCCCCAGGCCGCCGCCTTGCTGGTGTTGCTGCTGTCCGCTCTTGCTGTTTGTTGGCTGCTGTCTCTTGGATTTTATGCACATGCATATGTGTGCATGAGTTTCGTTGGCTTGGTGTTCTCATTCTTGTTCGTGCGTTCATTGTGTTCATTGTTCAGGATCCATTCCCGTTATTCTATTCTTCATTTTTGTCGTCTTCATAATCAGGCAAGTAGCTTGTATGTGTTCTTTTTGTTATACAAGTTAATATCGTAAGTAATCTAGTATGGAAATATTTGTACTCTCATGATGATCCTATTTTGTTAGGTTAACCGTTGATATCATCTCTTGATCATGAGTAGTTACAATAATCGACACCGTGGCATGAAAAGTATTAGATTAGTGGACATCTTGACTGTATGTTGTTTGTGACACACCGTATGTTATAGATGACTGTTGCATAGATGGTTATTGGATGTATTATCTCATTATAGACTATCCATACATGTGCCATGCTGATTTGAGTAACCCACATATACCATGCTTCGTACGACGTCTAGATTGGACCGTTTGTAGTTAAGTTGTTTGGTAAAATGCATAAAAAACTTTTGTTTGCTGCTGTCCTATTTTGACAGTAATTTCGACCCGATTAACATTAGTAAGATAAATAAGTTTGTGAACATGATTTGTAGCCTTTGTTTTCTTGTTTTTGGAACTTTTGACGAATCTGAATTCAGATTCTTTATGCATAAGTTATTGCTGTTTTACTACATTAATATCGTATATTCCAGATTCTGAACTATAAGTATTCTGTATGGAATTTTATTTTAAAACTGATATTAAAAGTATAATTTCAACTCTATATTTTGCTCAATATGTTTAGATATGACTGGGAGCAATCCGTAATTTTTGTGAAATTAATTAATGACTTTTGTATCTCATTTCATGGTTTTGAAACCAATGGAAATATCCCAAACTGCATATTGTTCAGTAAATAATTATGTTTTCAATCCGATTCTAGTCATTTTTGATTAAAACTTTGTGAATAAGAGCTGTAGCCTGATTTGTCTATTTTATCACCCTTTTGACGGATCTAGATTTCAAATTATATTTTATGAATTATCGCCGTTTTTGGTACTGCTTTATCTGAACTTTCAGAATTGAGATTTTATTGCATTACTTTGTTTTCCCAATTTTGTTGACTATACTATCTGTAATATAAATTCACAATATTTTATATTTTGAAACTAGATATGTTAAGGAATCTTCCAGATTTTTCTCAGATTTAATTATGATGATTTTGAACTCTTTTCATGCTTATAAACAAGATTTTGCATTTTCTGGTTGAGCATAACTTCTGTGTTCAATGTTGTTTTCCACCCTGTTTCTGTGGTTGATATGTGACTTATATATATGTGCTGGAATCGACAGAGATTCTAGTTTCTAGGTTTTCTGACGGATCTGGATTTGCTATTCTTTAGCAACGGGAATATCAGATTTGGTACAGTAGTGTCTTGCTGTCCAGAACTGAAAATGTCGTTGTTTTGACTATTATGAGTAGTTTTCATCAACCGATGCAATCACTATTTCATCTTAAACTTATTTCCTGTTCTTGCAATGTATTTAGCCTATTGGTATTCGTTCACACGTGTTTATTTATAATAAAAGAAATCAAGCCGAGGTTTTTAAGGTAAAGGATCGAGTAGTGGACAATATAGAAATGCATATTCAGAAGGGACTCATTTTCCCACTGTTTACTATGGTACCTAGTGTTTATCTCTGGATGCATGAGGGCATGATCCCTGATACCGTTACTCTTTGTTATTACAGTTACTGTTACTGTTTGTCTGAATATATTGCCCTATAGAAGTTTCACTACAAAATCTTAAAACGAAACTGTTTGTTGTAGCAACCATGTGGTAAAATATCGGAAGCATGAAGTGCTACCTAGTTAGTAATGAACATTATACATAAGAATAACTGTTTACACTGTCATATTCTGTTACGGTTACTGTGGATCTTCACTGTTACTATTGATTACTGTTACCGTTGACACACTGTTACTGTTGATCCTTACTGTTACTGTTATGCTTCTCCTGTTATCACTACATTGCTTACTGTCTTTTGTAGATTGTTCTATTTTGCTACCCTCTCCATTTTAGTATTATCTGTTTAGTTAGATTTCCCCCCATTTTCCTACTTGTATTTCTTGCAGCCCGGACTTGCATATAACGGGCAATATGTTTTCCTGTTTTCCCTATTTTCCTTGTAATTACCATATGAGAAGGTTTTGCTGATCAATTGCCTACTGAAGTTGGTGAGAAAAAATTTTGAGTTGCGCAATTGGAATAATTTGCTTAAATTATTTTGATGAACTATTTTAATTTATGAACTGTATTGACTTGTATTTGGGCTTATTGTCCCAGGATTATTGTTTTGTTTTGGATCTAGTATTTGTTGGAATATTTATTATTGATGCAATAAATACTATTGAGTTCTGGTTATTTTTGTATGCCTAGTAGGACTATACTGCTATATTTATTATTATGATGAGCCAAGCAGGTCCGTATAGCTTATGGATGGTGAAAACTATCCGCTGGGTTTAGTCGCATACCGTATTCCGTAATTTTGAGAAGCGGAGCGTGAAAAGAACCTGAGGGACCACATCTCTCGCATCGAGAAGGACAAGAAAAAAGCCGTCAAGGAGTCAAAGACAGAGTTGGAGGAGCTGAGGACGAAGGAAAGGGAGGCGTGCCTTGAGTTGGAGGTGTTGGCGGTGAGTAAGGAGGAGATGCGCCTTGAGCTAGAGGCGTCAATGGAGAGAGAGAAGGCATTGGAGAAGAGGAACGCCAACCTTCTACTAGAGTTGGAGAAGGCTTGTGCTGATGCGGCCTCGGAGCTGAAGGTCTAGGTGGCCAAGGTTCATGCAGAGTGTCAGTCCAAACTGTAGGGGGTGATGCTTAAGTCTTATGCCATAGCGATTTCACACATGGCAGAGCGTGTTCCTAGTTTCGATGGGAAAGGATACCATGTGACTCTTCGACCTGGCGAGCCCCTTGAAACGGGTAGGAATGGTGATGGCAGGATCGGCACTCCTGCAGGCAGCGCAAGGAACGGCTCTGGAAAGAAGAACAAGGGGAAGGAAGCAGCTGAGGGTTCCTTCTCTGTGGTGGCGCCGAAGCAGGTGGATATTTAATTCACCTTGTTATGCCCTTTTTTCCTTCAGGCTTTCTTTTTTTGCCTTTGTTTCAAACTTGTAGCTACTTTCTGTGATACCTAATTGCGGACTGGCCACCGCATTTCCGTATCTTCGTTTTAGTGGTTGAAAAACTATCTTCCAGATTTATTACTATTTGTTGTATTGCATTGTGCTTTGAAGTGACACTTGACCGTGACACCTAGTATTTTGTCTTTTTGCTTGACCATGCTTTTGGAATTGTTTACAGATGATCGTGGGAACGGGTGAGAAACCCCGTAGTGACGAGGTTGAGTTCCTTCGCAAGCGATTGCACATAACGAAATTGGTTGTTGAATGTTTGCGTGTTCAGTCGGAGGACGAATGGTTGGAGTCTGTTCGCCTTAAGTTAGCACTTATCGAGAGGGATTGCGAGTTAGCAATTCTGCAAGCTGATCGTCTTGCTAACTTGCCCCTGCCTCCAAAAGTGACTAAAGACAGTATTGGAGAGTGTGCTCTTCTCAGGGAAGTAGTTGTCGAGAAAGACTTGGTGTGTTACAAATAGATCTTGCCGTTTGATCTTCAACTACTTCCAAGTCTCTTTCATGTTTGAAAGGGCACCATAACAGAGTTGCCCTGCATGTTTGAAGTGATGAAAGGGCACCATAACAGAGTTGAACGTAGATCTTGCCGTTTGATCCTGCATGTTTGGGGAGTCAGCTCTGAGCCCGGCATTAGGGATTAAACCTTTTGCATGAAGTTATGAGGTTGTTGGTAATATTTGCCCTAAGCGAAAAGCGGTGAGCGAGACGTTGAAGCCATTAATTTGAGCTAACGAGTTGTTGATGGAGCTTGAGTAGTGATCAGAGCGTTGAACTCGTTGTTTAGGGCCAGCGACTTATAAATGGAGTGGAACGGAGAGCAGCGCGTTGAACTCGTTGTTTGGAGTCAACGAAGTATTCGACCGGGCTTGTAGATACTTGTAGTGATGCTAGATCTGAATGCATAGATTTGCGATAGTCCTACGATTTGAAGAATTCTTTTCATATGCTTGATCCTTACTTTCAAGGTCAATGTGCCATCGACTGGGTTCTTTGTAGCTAAATAACAGGGCCTCAGGTCTGTTGTGTATAGATAACGAACAATCGACGGTATGTGACGGAGTTTAGAACTTCTCAACCTTGAACTCAGCTAGTTGTAGGAGAAACTCAGAGGGTGAGTCGTTTTCCAAACTTGCTGTACGGGTCCTCCGACAAATTGTGAGAGTCACATCGAGTGGTGAGATGAGCTCTAAGTGTTGCTTTTACATGTGATACTGGAGTAACTGCAATCCATGATTTTGGACCTCCTAATCTGTCTTTAAGGAAATTTAACCAGTTTCAGGAACAGGTCGCATGGCGAGTTGAACTCTTAACAAGCTTAATTGCAGGTTGCTAAAGTAACTTCGAGCCATAGGCATGGATTCTGAAGTTGTTAGTTTAAGTATTAACAGGTTGCAGGAGCAGATCGAATGGCGAAGCACACTCTGAACTTGCTTCTTTGCAAATTGCTAGAGTATCTTCAAGCCATGGGTATGGACTCTGAACCGGTCGAGGAGGCACTAACGGATTGCAGGAGCAGATTGAATGGTGAAGCAAACTCTGAACTTGCTCTATTGCAAATCGCTAGAGTAACTTCGAACCATGGGTATGGACTTCGAATCCATCTTATGCAAAGCTTGTAACGAGTTTTTAGCACCGCTCTAGGTGTAAGTTGGGCGTTTAGCTCGTTATTTGCTTTAATAAAATTGAACAAGATGTTTAAGAATAAATTAGCTAATTTTATTGAAAAATAAACTAAAGGGCTGCTCTAATGACTAACCCTTATTACATGCATGACCGTTAGTGAAAGCGGTCTTTATTGAAAGAAAAAAATAAATGTTTGCTCTAGTGGTTGGCCTTTATTACAAGTTTTAAAAATTCTACTGTTATAAGAGAGCGTTTCAGACGCTCTTGTCGAACTTGATGTGATTATTTTGCAAGTGTACAAAATCGCAACAAGTAGTACAGATAAGTGAAAAGAGCGTCGAACCCGCAAGGACTAATTATTTTATCGAGTACCGAAATTACTAGATTAAATACTACTTGGAAAACAGAAATTTAAATAAATAAATGAACTAAATTAATCTAAAGATCTAAACTAACAAAAGAGAACGAAAATATGAAACTTTGTTGTTTATTAATTGCAAAAACTAGTTTTAGGGCTTTCGATTTCACCTAGTTAATCTTACACAATTTATAACTCCAAGTGAGTAAAAATATTATTTTTCCAAGTTGTACACCGAAATTCCCAAATTATTCAATATTCTCTATCAAGCAATGTAAAAAATATTCTCAACTAATTATTTGTCATAGTTCATGAACAAATTACTAATTGAAAAATCATTAAGATCTATGGATTTCTTACTGTTACCACTGAATCTGGTGTGGGGGTAAACAGATGAGATTTGTGAGTTCGTGGAAAAACCTGAATAGCGGATCCAAGCCTGTTCGTCAGAATTGGGCTGCGGATTCCTGCCGCTCACCTGCAGGGAAGTGCGATACACCGGGGTTGATTCCGGCGACGCACCCTCCGACGCTCTTGTCAGTAACCAGTGATGATTAAGAAAGAGCTTAAGTTGTCAAAAGAGTGATTACCTGGTCACAGTACTAGGTAGGAGGTATTTATAGTCGCCATGGGAGTCTGATTAGGGACCTGATTTCCTGTGAAACCGTTAGGAGTAAAATCCTCATAATTAGTTTAGGAAACTGATCCCTGATTCCCGGTGAGAGGATAACTGCAAATCAAGCCCGTTAATTTAGTCAAATCAGTGACCATGATCTCCTCTTGCTGGTCTGGGTTTGTCTTGGGTCAGGACCCGTACCCAGCTGGAGTGGATTCGTTTCGCGGGTTATTGGATCTGTGAAGGGGAGATCCAGTGCCCGCTTCGGGTTCATCTATATGCGAAATTACCGTTTTACCCCTGAGCTTCAAGATTCGTTCTCAATCTGGACGGTTCCGATTTAACCCCATTTTTAGCCATATCACGAGCCCCCCACTCCTAAAGACTGAGTGTGATCAGCCTTTGAGGAGTAGTTTAACTATTTCAGTGGCTAGTGGAGTTGTATCGGAGTCCGAATGGAGGGGTTTGAATCTCGAAGGGGGTAGTGAGGTGATTTTTGAAACTGTAAGCTGTTCCGAAGCCTTGTTGAATATTCGACGGTTTTTATCTATTTTTTTGGATTATTTATTTAATTTTGTGATGTGTTAACTAATCGTTCGGGGGCCTTAACAGTACATTCTTGGCAATAATTGTTCATTCAGGGGCTCAAAAATATTCCCCTGAATTTATAATTATTTTCTATAATTTTAAGTTAAATTTTCCAAATTTTTAGCAATTTTTTTGCAATTTTTAAATAAATAAAACGATTAAAATAAATAAAAACTGATTTTTAATACCTATTTATGGCGTGGCTTGATTTGGGCCCTTGATCTCGTGGGAGCGCGAATATCTGAAAGATCTGGCGGTTGTAGTCGCTCGGTAGTCATTTTCTCGCTTTTGGAGCTCGGATGGGCACTTGCACGGTTAGCCGACCGGGGGCATAAGGGTTCGGCTGTCCGAGCGACGTGGCGCGATCTGAGCCGTTGGATGGTGGCGAGAATCTCGAGGCGGGCTCAGTTCCCAAGAAAATGCTATCTTGTCATTTAGCGCACGTGGCACAATCTGGACCATTCATCAACAGAAGCACAATTTCTGGAAGATCCAACGGTCGTGGTCGTTCGGCGGCTTTTTTCTCTATTTTGGAGCTCAGATGGGCACTTGCTCGGTTAGCCGACCGGGGGTGTAAGGATTCGGCGGTCCGAGCGACGTGGCGCGATCTGAGCCGTTGGATGCTGGTTCGAATCTCGAGACGGGCTCAGTTCTAAAAAAAATGCTATCTTGTCATTTAGCGCACGTGGCACGATGTAACGACCCGAAAAATAGCATATGACTATTTTGCATCGAAATGTGTGCGCGATTGAGAATTTCGTGCGATCATGTATTTTCTGATGACTATTATTTTATCGAGAAATATAAGATATATTGTCTGCCTTATTTTATTATTATTTTTGAATTTAAATTATTTTTATACGGATTATTACAAAGTAGTTTCATGTATTTTGTATTGTTTGGAATTGTTAAAGTAGAGAGTTGGGCTTTATTTGGAAATGTATTAAGTTAGAGGGCTTATATGCAACATTCCCCTAGATATTTATCAATCTATTATTAATTATTCCATCTTTTACAAAAAACCCCTAATCTCTCTCTCCTTCTTCTCCTTCTTCTTCCCTTCTTCTTCTCCTTCCGTTCGATTCCTTCCCAAACCGACCCATGGAAACCCCGACCTTCCTTTCTCCTCCCGTTCGTCCACGCCGGAGATCGAAGAAACCCAGACCCCCACTCCCGTTCCCTCCTCCTTCCTGGTTCGATCCCGAACCCAAAGAAGTCCCGACCAGTCCTCCCTTCTCCTTCTCCGTTCACTTCCAACCGACGAAAACCCACACCTCCGCCATCTCCTTCTTCTCCTTCCCTTCTTCCCTTGCTGTTCGATCCCGAACCCCAGGAACCCATCGATCTCAAGATTCCCCCCACCTCAAAATCCACCTCTATTCTTCGTTAAATCCAAATTAAAGCGAGGAGTAGACTAAGTGAGGGATTCTCTACATGGTGGTAGCGTTGGATTTTCGATTGGATTAGGGAAGGTAAAACCCTAACTATTTTATTGTATAGAATTTAGTTGGGTTAATTTTTATTGAGTAGAAATGTTAGGGTAGAGAGATTTAGAGATATTGGAAATGGTGGATGTGAGAAATTAGCGGATTTTTAGAGAGATTGCAAGTTGGTTGTAAATTAGGGATTTGGTTTTGTAAAAGAGAATTATATGAATATGGATTAATTCTCAGATTGTAATAGAAATTATAGTTGAGCTACTAGAATATTTTGAGGGCGATTTTAGTAATTATTTGGGGATGAAAATACCATAAGCATTAGATCATCACGTGCATCGCACGTGTATATCCCAAGCATTCAATAAGCGCTTGTGGGATATTTGGGATAGCGATTATTTACTCTTGTGATTAATTGAATTATTTGAGTTTTAATTGCTTGAAATTTGGTGATAGGATATATCGCGACCTTGGATGCGAGGTGGAATGGCGCTTGGATCTTCGCAAAATATGTGAGTTGATTTATTATATATTTTTGTGGATTGATGGATGTGTGAATATTAATTTATTTAAATATATTGTTGTGATTATAAAAAATATAGTGAGTATGATTTATTATGTAATTTTGTGTGCTAAGAAAGATATATGTGAGTTAAATTATTTGCGTACCTCTGTGAGTATAGAAATATGTGAGTTTAATTTATATATATATATATTTTCGTGATTTAAGAAATCATGTTAGTTAGTATATGGATATATTTTGTGGTTCGAGAAATATGTGAGTGTAATCTATTTACGTATTGATGTTAAAAGATGCTTGAATAACATATACGTGTATATGGGAGCGAGTTATATTCATATGATAGTACCAAAGTATGGTGGGTATGGTTCTATATACGTATTGGATAATTCAAGGAAATTTGGATAAACTGAAATGGTGATATGATTTATGGATGAGACGTATGGGGAAATTAACTACCCTTGAGTATATAAAACCTATTAATGGATGAAGGGATTAGTTAAGTATGTGAGGATTCTTTACTCCTAATTTAGTTGCTTGCTCCCTTTATCTATTTCCGTATGTGCAGAAAGAACCCATCTTTTGGGTATGGGTTGTTGTAGGTTGAGAAAGAACCCACTTTGAGGGTGGAGTAAATTGTGGATGCTAAAAGAACCCAACTTGATGATTATGTTAGTTGTAGTATGATAAAGAAACAATCTTTGGATGTTGTCAGTGGCAGGGGGTTAAAAGATCACACCTGTTGTGGATTACGTGTTGTAGGTTGAGGAAGAACCCATTCCTAGGGCTATATTATTTGTGTATGCCCAAGAGAACCCATTTGAGTTGTTTGTAGTAGCGAGTAAAAGAACCCGCCCTATGGATTTAGATTGTTGTAGAGAAAGAACCCACCCTTGTGGTATAGTAAGAATCCATGCTTGAATTGTTATAGAAAGAAACCCATGGTTCAGTTGTAGTAGAACACCATGCTTGAGTTGTGTGAAGAACCCATTCATGCCTATGTGACATTCCAGTAAAACCTATCATGTTTGAGTTGATTTTAGAAAGAAACTCATGTTGAGTTGATTATAATAGGTATGCCATGATGAGTTGATTTTAGAAGAAACCCATGCTAAGTTGATTTTAGTAGATTCTTCTGTTGCTTATAATTATAGAAGATAAAGTTTGCTAGTAAGCACGTTTGGTTGCTTCTAGGTTTGACTACCTTAATGGTTGTTTGTATGTGGTTTTGCTCATACGTGGCTCGACTGGCCCGTATGTAGCTGTAGGTCTCATACGTGGCTTATTTGGCTCGTATGTACGTTGTTGTCTCATACGCGGCTCGACTGGCCCGTATGTAGCTGTTGGTCTCATACAGAGCTTATTTGGCTCGTATGTATGTTGTCGTCTCATACGCGGCTCGACTGGCCCGTATGTAGCTGTTGGTCTCATACGGAGCTTATTTGGCTCGTATGTATGTTGTCTCATACGCGGCTCGACTGGCCCGTATGTAGCTGTTGGTCTCATACGGAGCTTATTTGGCTCGTATGTATGTTGTTGTCTCATGCGCGGCTCGACTGGCCCGTATGTAGTTGTTGGTCCTATACGTAGCTGTTTAGCTCGTATGTGTTTTGGTTACTCGTATGTAGCTTCTTAGCTAATACGCAGTTTGTTGTGCTCATCTAGGGTGATGTTATTACCCTAAGGGTCATCGACCATCAAGACCACATCCTACCCCGTTATAGTGAAATGGATAGATCTCACCTCGGGCGTCGACGGATCTTAACCAATGTAGGTTGACCGTGGGCCGAGAGTGTTGGTAGAATCCGAGTTAGGGGTAGGGATGAGTGAGAGAGATATTATTACCAGAGTCTTGGATCGAGGGACCACGAGTTGGACCATGATTGGAAACTATGCAGGATTGCATAGGAATAGTAACCTCATTAGGATAGTGACTTATAAAATCATTACATAGACCCTTGCCAGAAGAGAGGAGTCGGTTGTAGGGGGCACCTTATGACTAACTCGCCCCTGGAGGCAGACTAGGAGGTGTTATTGGGTTGCGCCTTCCTGTCAAAGGGATACGTACAGTGCCGTCTCACAAGTTGAGGACACGGGTTGCGTATCTCGCGCTATTAATTCCTGAAATACCGTGGCTGGGGTGCCACAGGATGCATTTGGGCAGTCCTGCGCTTGCGATACCCCAGAGGGTGCCACAGGGTAGGCTTCGTGCTACCCTGCGCTTGCGAAACCCTATGGTTTGATTTTGGAACGATGCCCGATATACTGGGATCGAGTAAGGTCCGGCATGCCGGGTAGTAGTGGAAAACGGAGACACCATAAGCAGACTGCATAGGGGGACTTGACTCCTTATGCAACCTCACAGAGTCATGGAGTATTGTCAGGAACAGGTTGAGTGCAATTAGAAGTTCATAATGCGGGTTCAAATCCCTATATATGGAGAAACGGCTTGAGATGGAGTCGCATGTAGTATGGGCTGCATGTTGCTTTCGGAGACTTGCTGGCATTAGAATAAGAGCATCATTGTGTTAGTAGTCTTGCATTAGAATAAAGAGCATCATTGTATTGGTAATCTTGCATTAAAGTTAAGTCATAACGTACACTGGCACATCAATTATATGTACACGTGTCTTTTCCATTTAAGTTGAATTGCGAGTGTGATATGTTATTGCCAAACCATGTTGGCGATGCGGAGTCTATTGTGATGGAATGCATATAAATGGTAATGTGCAATGAGACGTTAGATTGGACATGAATGAATGTGGTAGTATGCAAATGAATGCATATGCCTATGATGTGATATGTGATATAAGGCAATAGGATAAATATTGGTATTATGAGAGGGGTTATTTAAATGATTACTAAAGATAAGTATGTTGTGAGTGGGTATACATACAGGTGATGACTCAGAGAGTATTGGATGTGAATTCCCATTTATGAGGTTACATGTTCAGATGTCAAGTAAGATTTGTTGATCTTGATATTATGAGTTCGTTATGTTTTTACTTGTAAAGTTTAATTTATTTGCTTATTTTAATAAATTATACTCACACCAGAAATGGCTAACCCGTTAGTATTTGGGGGTTAGGGAGTCCATGGACTACCCTAGGTCCCTACTGTTACAGGTCCAGCAGTGCAGAGGTGAGGTGTAGGTACAGGTTTCCGTGGAGTGAAGCTCTAGTTATAATTTGTTGTTATGATTTAATTGTAAATAGTAAAGATTTATGCTTTAAATTGTATTTTTGATGTATAAGTATGTGGATGATGATGAAAAGTATAGCGTGAGGCGGCAGGATATGGCTTTGACCCGTAACCATTTCGTGTGGAGTGCCGGGCGCTGTGGTAAGCTTTTACAGGTTATTTTCTAAAAACTTACTACGTTTTCTAAAGGATTTATGCTTTTTAATTGATATTTGTTAAACCGTTATGAGTTTGGCCCCCAGAGCATATATATATATTGCCTGTGTGATGATGCTCATTTTGGCCTGGGGAGCCCGTATTATTATTGCCTGTGATGTAAGCTGCGGAATTTAGAGCAAAATTCCGTAAGCTTTTCTGTGTTTTGGGCAAAAAATACAAAGGAGACTCTGCCCAATTTTTCTTTGAAACATAACTATTTTAGTTTATGTTTAAAGTGATATAGAAATTGGAAGAATTGAGTTTGGAGTCAAAAAAAGGAAAAAGGGCAGGCGCTACAGTTGGTATTACAAACTGATAATTGTAATTACTGTGTGGTAACTCTGTATTGAATAAAAAAGTTTTAAATTTCCAGCATTTTGTGTATCGTGACTAATTGAAGGAAAGATCTTGGCATGTGTCACGGTTTCCCCGGTTACGTGGAAATCGGGGCGCTACACACGATCTGGACCGTTCATCATCAGAAGCACGGATTTCTGGAAGATCCAACGGTTGTGGTCGTTCGGCGGCTTTTTTCTTTGTTTTGGAGCTCGGATTGGCACTTGCTCGGTTAGCCGACCGGGGGTATAAGAGTTCGGCTGTTCGAGCGACGTGGCGCGATCTGAGCCGTTGGATGGTGGCACGAATCTCGAGACGGGACCAGTTTCCAAGAAAACGCTATCTTGTCGTTTAGCGTCGCTGGCAAGATCTGGGCCGTCTGATCGAGATCTTACACGAATGTTGAGGAGAAAGTGAATTTTCTCTGTTTTGGGGCTCGGATGGGCACTTGCTCGGTTAGCCGACCGGAGGTCTAAGGGTTTGGCTGTTCGAGCGACGTGGCGCGATCTGAGCCGTTAGATGATGGCACGAATCTCGAGACGGGCCCAGTTCTCAAGAAAATACTATCTTGTCGTTTAGCGACGCTGGCAAGATCGGAGCCGTTGGATGGTGGCACGAATCTCGAGACGGCTCAGTTTCCAAGAAAGCACTATCTTGTCGTTTAGTGACGCTGGCAAGATCTGGGCCGTCTGATCGAGATCTTACACGAATGTTGAGGAGAAAGTGAATTTTCTCCGTTTTGGGGCTCGGATGGGCACTTGCTCGGTTAGCCGACCGGAGGTCTAAGGGTTCGGCAGTCCGAGTGTGGTAGCGCAATCTGGGCAGAACGAATCTCGAGACGGTTCAGTTCCCAAGAGCATTAATGGCGCTCCAGGATTTGTGCGGCGTCCCAACTTCCCGGGGTCATTAAGAATGGTGTCCTCTAATTAATGCGTGGCGTTTCAGCTCCCTAGGCGTGACTGCTGGGCTTCCGTTGCTTGGCCTCCCGAGGGCCATAATGGCTGGTCCCTGGGGGGAGGTTATAAATACCCCACTCCCCCTGTAGTTTCGATCACAACATTGGTTGTTCATCGACCATCGGAGGTGTCTGCCTTGGGCGGATGCCTGTTTTTTGAAAAATTCTAACCCTGAGAGCGTCAGATGGGTGGTCATTCTTCCGCCATGATCTTCTCCTGATTCTGACGGCCCCGATGCGGATGTCAGGGTCAGGGGAGATCAGGGCAGAAGAGGTGACGACCGGAGTCCGACCCGGGGGACAAGGTGCCTCGGATGGATGGGTCTTCTCCGATCTCTGTCTTCCTTCCGGGCTGACGGCTTCCGATGGTTGTCAGCCCGAAGGAGCTAGAGATGGGAGGTGGGTCGATCTGCCTTCTGACTGGGCCTCACGCGATAGGTGGTTTTTCTCTCACCCTTGAACGATTCGTGGTTTCGGCTTCCAAGGCCGTAAGCCTCGAGTTGCTCACGAGCGAGAGGGGAACCGACCGAGTCCTGGGGCCCGGGGCACTCGCCGAGGGCGAGTGCCTTAAAACTTTTAATCCAATTTTTTTTGCTTCCTGGGACAGATGCGGGGTGTCCGGGTCCGAAGTGCTTCGTCCAGGCGACGTGGCGCGATCTGACCCGTTGGATGGTGGCACGAATCTCGAGACAGGGCCCAGTTCCCAAGAAAACGCTCTCTTGTCGTTTAGCGATGCTGGCAAGATCTGGGCCGTTGGATGGTGGCACAAATCTCGAGACAGCTCAGTTCCCGAGAAAACACTATCTTGTCATTTAGCGACGCTGGCAAGATCAGGGCCGTCTGATCGAGATCTTACACGAATGTTGAGGGAAAAGTGAATATTCTCCGTTTTGGGGCTCGGATGGGCACTTGCTCGGTTAGCCGACCGGGCCCTTTGATGTTGGGGTCGGATCGCACGTCGCTCGGATTTTGATCCCGTGTGTGCTGAGCTACTTGACTTGTATCGAAACGTTTTGTCTTTTCGCCAACAGTTGCTGCTCGGTCACAAAGTCATTTGGGCTTTCGTAACGTTTCAAGAGCAGGCCAAGAGTCGCACCCTTACGTTAGGAAGCCCAAGAGACTTTTTCTTTTACTATAAATCTTCACTCCCCCACCCCAAATCTCATTATTCACTTTTACTTTCTCTCTCAAGTTTTTACTTTTCACCATCGAAGTTTTTAGCTCCTGGGTGGTGCTGCTAGCTGTCGCGGCAAGGCGTTTCTTTGCTCCGGCGAACTTTTCCGACCGTAACAGTCACTTCAAGGTCAGTCTCTCTCCTTTCTGTTTAGAAAAAATGGTTAAGATTACTTCTTCGGATGAGACCCCCGCCTCGGACCAAGTCGTTAGCCGAGCAGGTAAAGGAAAGGAGGTGGTAGAGCCGACCGAGCAGACCGTTGTTCGGCCGAGCAAGAGTGGTGAGGTTGCCGAGCCACTCCAAGAGGTTGTGGCGAAGTCCCAGAAGGGTAAGGGAGTGGTTACGATCATTGAGCAGCCGAAGACGGCAGGGGAGTTCGGTCGGCAGCCAATCATTCTGTCGAGCGTGGGGGGTGTTCGGAGCTATTCCGAAGAGATGCTGGAGAAGGTGACCCAGGGCACCGCCAAGTCGGTAGAGGAGAACGAGCCGAGAGAGTTGTCCGAGGTGGACCATATCACTTCGGTTCTTACGGAGGCTGATTTGCATCGGATCCGGACTGGATTCCAGATCCCTGCCGAATATGGGCTGCTTCTCCCGGGGCCTGGTTTCCGAGCCTGCACGTCGTCTTCGGCCGACGCGTGCGTTTTTTCGGTCGACTCCTTGGCCGCCGGGCTTCGCTTTCCGCTGCATCTGTTCATTGCCGAGGTCCTCAATTGGTACGGCCTGTGCCCCGCCCAGCTGATGCCGAACACTTGGAGGCACGTTTTGGCATTTGTTCTTCAGTGTCAAGAGATCGGCGCCGAGCCAAGTCTGTTCCTCCTTCGGAGCCTCTACCGCCCTTGTTAGCCGAACAGGAATGAGCAGAGGTTCTACCTTTCGCCGTGGACAGGCGTGAAGTTGATCGAGAACCCGGACTCGATCAAGCATTGGAAGGAGAAGTATTTCATTGTCCGAGCTCCCGCACCCTGGGCAATTCCGATAGCTTGGTCGAGGGAAGGCCTGCCCAAGCGAGCGGAGAAGGAGCCGGTGCTGAGTGACGAGGAGACGGAAGTCCTTAAGAAACTCCTCGGCCTGCCGACGCTAAGTTGGAAAGACATTACCGAGGAGGCTTTGTTCCGAGGGGGTCTCAGTCCGATCGACCCCAGTACGCTTCTGGTATTTTTACTTTTTGCTTGAAGTTCTTGAAAATTTTTCTAAGTTTTTTCATTCAGTTTGTGCAGAGTCTTCGAAGATGGACTATAGGGCGTTGATGGCGAAGGCCAAGGTGGCTAGGGAGCAGGAGACGAGAAAGAAGAGACCCTCGACAGGGCCTCAGGGCGGCCGAGCGCCGAAGATACCTTCGGTCCCAAAGACCGCCGACCTGCAGGGGGTCGTTGTTCCGGATGCCGATCCCAAGCAAGAGAAGGTCGCGGCCTCCGATCCTCCTGTCTCGGATGCGCCGATTCCAACAGCGAAGGCAGATGCTCCCGGCTCGTCGAGCGGCGCGTTCAACGTGAGCAAGGTGTTATCCCTCCAAGTTCCGCCCCTCACTGCCGAAGCGGAGAAGATTCTGACCGAGGAGCACAAGCAGATCTTCATCCCCGACTGGCAAGTAATGAAGGTCGACGGTTTTTTGGGCGACGGCAACATTTGTATGCAGGCGGTGAAGCACTTGCCGACCCCAAAGGACCGAGCGGCCCTTAAGTCCGGGGAGGTCGGGGACGCCACATTGCAGATTGCTCGGAACACGATGTCGGTAAGTGGACCGAACACTTT
Source organism: Hemerocallis citrina (assembly GCA_017893485.1). Lineage (NCBI taxonomy): Eukaryota > Viridiplantae > Streptophyta > Magnoliopsida > Asparagales > Asphodelaceae > Hemerocallis > Hemerocallis citrina. Next base: position 386,783,968 of record CM030358.1, on the reverse strand, counting down.
CTTCTTGAAGCATTTTTTTAGGTCCGGACCTTAACGGTTTGTTCTCTTTTGAGACCCTCTGCCACTTCAACTTCTTGCTCGAAGAGTTCGCGAGCAAAGAACAAGAGCTGACGGCACAGTACGACCGGGAGAGGTCGGAGCGTGCAAAAGTTGTGAAGCTGCTCGATGCAGAGCAACTCCTCTCGACAAAACGCGGTGCCAAAGTGGCAGTGTTGGAGGCGCAGCTGGCCGAAGCCATTCAGCGGTCAAAGGACGAGGTAGCCAAGCTCGAGGCCTCGGAGAAGGAGAATGCTGAGCTGAAGGAGGAGCTGGCCAAGGCTCGGTCGAAGGCGGAGAAAGCTCGGTTGGAGGCAGAGAATGCTCGGAAGAAGACCGAGAAGATCATGGCCAAGCACCAATCGAAGGTGGCGAAGGCGAAGAGGGCTGTCCAGCAAGAGGCCGAGCAGCACATGTTTAAGAACATGGAAGACGCGTACGGCCGAGCCCTGCTTCATATCGCCGCTCGGAACCCGGGGTTCGACACATCCTCCTACCACTTCTACGACCCCGTGGAGGGGGAGGAGGAGCTTCCTTCGGCAATGCTCAGCCCCGAGGGACAGGCCGACGGTGTCGAAGGCATGGGCGAGACAGCGGCCAAGGGTGAGGAGGAGGACGACTCTGAGGAGGAGGGCAAGGGCGAGGACGAGGACGAGGCCGAGGGCGAGGACAAGGCCGAGGGGTCGGCAGACCCGAGCGACAAAAAGGTCGACCCCTGACTTGGTTGCGTCTTTGGTCTCCTTTTTTTTTGTAAGGCCTGACCGTGGACTGGCCACCGCTTTTGTAACGCTTTTTGAGTTTTGAATGAAAATGCTTTTTGTTTCGCCAAAAATTCTGCAAGTGTTAGGCCCCGGATTTTGTGTTTGATTAGCCGTAAAATTTCTCCAAGTGTTGGGCGTCGGATTTATCTCTGCTTTTCATGTGAAGTTTGGTCCGGTCACGGAGGTTTCGCACCTTCGTAAGGAGCTGACCAAAACGAAGCGAGAGCTTTCCCATAGCCGAGAGAGGCGGTTTTATATGTTTTTGAAGCTGCGGAGATAAAGGCAGCTGCGAGGGAGTATTGTCGCGAGTTGAAGCAACTACGGAAGCAACCCCAAGCTCCTTGTCCTGAAGGTGAGACTGAGCGGCTTCGTAGGGAGCTTTCCGTCGTCGAGCAAAAGAATAACGAGCTCTTGGCCGAGATTCGTCACTTGGAGTTAATGGAGAAAGAACACTCGGCGGAAGAAGAGAAGCTAGCTTCCGAGTTGTAGAAGGTGTCATCCGAGCGCCAAAAGTTGTTGGCCGAGGTCGACAAGCTTAGGAGGATTACGATAGACAGGGGGATCGAGGTCACCCATTATCGACATCTTGCGACTGATAGTGCCAATGTCGCGGGCTCGTCAAGACCTCCTCGTTTGAAGATGTCGATAAAGGATGATGCTCTGAGAGATAGGATTATCGAGCTGGAGGAAGAGGTAGCGTCGTTCAAGCCTCTACCTGAGAGGGCCAACGTTCGTAGTACGTCGTGTACTCGCTAAGAGAGTGAGAGAGGGATTACTTTCTATGAACTTGCGACTCGTTTGCCTGCGGCGAGGCGGAGTCCTGCTGACGCTCAGAGTAGTGTAGCTGTCTCCTCTAGCGGTGCCTCGGTCGGTGCCACAGTTGGAGTTAGCGGCGAAGGGGGATCTCGCTTTGCTGGTTTGGAATCGAGCTCGGAGGTTAGGCGTCGCCGCCCCCGCGTTTCTTTGAACCAAAGCGTACCCCTTCCGAAGAGGCACTAAGCAAGTTGTCTTATGTTCCTTTAAGCTATTGTAAAACTCTGTTGTAGCGTCGGTCTAGTTGTATGTAGAGCTACTTTATTTGAATAAAAGTCTGAAAGTTTGTTTTAAAAATTCTTGAAGTGTTTGAAACTTCGGCAATGTTTGAAATTTTGTTGTTCGTCTCTTCCTCTTTTCAGCTCGTGGTGGTAGCTCAAGACGCGACCCCAATCGCTCGGATGACCACGCTCGAACCGAGGCTAGCTCGGGAGTGACGAGGTTGTGCTCGGCGAGGTGCCGAGAGCGGCTCTATGAAGTCGAGCTGGGATTGTGCCGAGCCGAAAGCGAGTGGGACCACCTTCAGCTCATCCTAGGTCAGCGAGACGTCGAGATCCGGCGTCTGGAGAGCAGGATCGCCGAGATGACCCCCATAGGAGAGGACGAAGATTTGCCGACCGTCTTTAGCAACGCCCTTCGGATCCAGTGCGTTCGGCACAATTTTTCGAAAATAATAGCCGAAAGGGATGATCTGCTCTCTGAGATCCGTCACCTGCAGACTGTAGAGGCGGAGCTTCGGACGGAGGGAGAGGGACTAGAGGCCGAGGTTGCCAAACTGACGACCGAACGGGACATTGATGATTTTTTTTAAAGCCAAGTGTAGTGAGTCGGCATTGTAACTTTTGTTCTTTAAGGCCTTGTAACCTTGTTGTATGGAAGAGTCGCTTTGTACTGTGTCCCAATTATTAATGATATTTCTTTCTCGAACTTGCATGTCCTTTGTAGCTTTGTGTAGTCGTTTCGTTTGTGACTGTGTTCATCGCGCCGAGGTCCCCGAGTCGGCCCCTTTCTCGTTCGCGGTTCGGTGTTGTGGCGCGATCTGAGCCGTTGGATTTTGGCACGAATCTCGAGACGGCTCAGTTCCCAAGAAAATGCTATCTTGTCGTTTAGCGACGCTGGCAAGATTTGGGCCGTTGGATTTTGGCGTGAATCTCGAGACGGCTCAGTTTCCAAGAAAATGCTATCTTGTCGTTTAGCGATGCTAGCAAGATCTGGGCCGTCTGATCGAGATCTTACACGAATGTTGAGGGAAAAGTGACTTTTCTCTGTTTTTGGGCTCGGATGGGCACTTGCTCGGTTAGCCGACCGGAGGTCTAGGAGCTCGGCTGTTCGAGCGACGTGGCGCGCTTCGAGCCTGCCTCTTGCTCGTTTGCGGTTCGGCGACAAGAGCGTTCGGCCAGTGGTGCCGAGCAGCGCTTCGGTCTCCTCTTCTTGCGAAGTTGCGAGATGAGTCGAGCCTTACCCAATGGTGGGCTCGCCGATCATCGTGAGAGTTCAACGGTCGTGGGAGCAATTCCGAATGGCGACCCACTCCTAGCCTGCTTAGAAGGGAGCTTGCGGAGCAGAATCGAACCAAGTGTTGGACTCCGTAACCATCGTTAGAGTTCAACGGTCGTGGGAGCAATTCCGAATGGCGACCCACTCCTAGCCCGCTGAGAAGCGAGCTTGCGGAGTAGAATCGAACCAAGTGTTGGACTCCGGAACCATCGTTAGAGTTCAACAGTCGTGGGAGTAATTCCGAATGGCGACCCACTCCTAGCCCGCTTAGAAGCGAGCATGCATAGTAGAATCGAGCCAAGTGTTGGACTCCGGGACCATCGTTAGGATTGTTCAACGATTGTGGGAGCAATTCCGAGCGGCGAACTACTTCTGGCTCGCTTAAGAGCGAGCTTGCAAAGTAGAGTCGAGCTGGGTATTGGACTCCGAACCATTGATTGAATAAAGAATAAAGGCAGAGAGACACAAGCAATTTTATAAGTACGAAAAAGCATTCTTTATTGATAATTGACGGCGAGCTGTTTTTACATATGATAACTTAAGAGAGGAATTACAAGTTAGAGGAGAGGAACGGTTCGACACCCTGTGATACTCAGAGAGGCACCGGGGCACTTTCTTGGTATTTTAAAAGGTGGTCGGCATTCCATGTCCTCGGAATCTCCCTGCCCTCGAGGTCTTCCAGACGATAAGCTCCGGGCTGAACTACCCTTGCGATCTTGTAAGGTCCTTCCCAATTCAGGGCTAGTTTGCTCTTCTGACTGGGGAAGGAGATGGCTAGTTTTCTGAGGACTAAGTCCCCCTCCTTGAGATCGGTGGGTCGGACTCTCTTGTTGTACACCAATTCGATCCTCCTCCGGTAGTTCTGTTGGCGGATCGATGCCCTTTCTCTCAGTTCGTCCACCAGGTCTAAGTTCGCCCGGAGGTCTCTGGCGTTCTGTTCCTCATTGTAGGCTGCGAGGCAAGGAGAAGGTATTCCAACTTCGAGAGGTATCACTGCCTCGGACCCATAGGTGAGGTTGAACGGGGACTCTCTTGTGGGGGTCCGTTTGTTGGTGCGGTAGTTCCATAGCACGTTGGGGAGTTGGTCGACCCATAAGCCTTTGGAACACTTGTCCAGTCTCTTCTTGATACCATAGAGGATCTGCCGGTTAGCGTTCTCTGCCTGGTCATTCGACTGTGGGTGGGAGACGGAGGAGAAGCACTGTTGGATGGCAAGGTCTTCACATAGAGCTCGGAACGCGGCCCCAGTAAACTGAGTTCCATTGTCTGTTACGAGGACACGGGGGACGCCGAATCGGCAGATAACGTTCTTCCAAAAGAATTGAAGCACCTTGTTCTCAGTGATAGTGGCTAGGAGCTCGGCCTCAATCCACTTCGAAAAGTAGTCGATGGCTACGACCAAGAACTTGAACTGGCCCGGAGCCAGAGGGAATGGCCCTAGTAAATCCATCCCCCACATTGCAAAGGGGATATGACTTGATAGGGAGGCGAGGTTAGCTTGGGGGAGGCGACGAATGTTGGAATGTCTCTGACAAGAGCCACATCGCCGAACGTGTCGCTCGGCGTCTTGGAGGAGAGTCAGCCAGAAGTATCTGTAATTCAGAGCTTTCTGAGCCAAAGACCTAGACCCTGAATGTGCCCCGCCGATGCCTTCGTGGAGCTCCTGTAAGGCATAGTCGGCCTGTTCTGGGGAAAGGCATCTCAGGTACGGTCGGCCGTCTATCTGCAAGAAGGAGCGCTTGTACAAGATCCCCTCGATCAGGATGTACCGCTCGGCCCTGGTTCTTACTCGGCGGGCTTCCTTGGGGTCCTCGGGGAGGAGTCCGTCCCTTAGGAATTCCACTAATGGTTTCATCCAATTATCTTGCAGTAGGACTGGCAATGACTCTACTGAGTCGAGGGTCTCGCCTTCTATACTCGGTTTCAAGAGGACCTCGATCAAGACGGTCTGCTCGAGACCTTGGAGGGAGGATGAGGCCAACTTGGAGAGGGCGTCGGCCTGTGAATTCTCTTCTCGAGGGACTCGTTAGATGAGTGCCTCTTTGAACCGGGCCATGAGGGTTCGGACTTTGGCGAGGTACTTCGCCATCCGTTCGTCTCGTGCCTCGTAATCGCCCAAGACTTGGTTTACAACCAGCTGAGAGTCACTATGGATTCGGAGGCACTGCGCCCCGGCACTTCGGGCAAGTCTGAGGCCAGCGATTAGTGCCTCATACTCTACTTCATTGTTTGAGGCCTTGAAATTCATGCGAAGGGCATACTAGAGGACGAAGTCATCTGGGTCTGTCAGGATGACACCGGTGCCGCTTCCCTCGTTACAGGAGGAACCGTCCACAAAAACCGTCCAAATAGGGGTCCGTTCGGGACATGGCTGACTTCGGGAATGGTGGTCTCGACGATGAAGTCCGCAAGGGCTTGAGCTTTGATCGCAGTCCTGGGCTGGTAGGAGATGTCGTGTTGGCTCAGCTCGATGGACCATTTCATAAGCCGGCCTGAGGTTTCCGGCTTATGGAGGACCTGCTTCAGCGGTTGGTCGGTGAGGACCACAACCGAGTGGGACTGAAAGTATGGGCGGAGCTTCCTTGCCGCCATAACCAGGGCGTAGGCCATCTTTTCTACCTTGCCGCCATAACCAGGGCGTCCCGAAGCACCTTGCTCACATAGTAAATGGGCCTCTGAGTCCGGTCTTCTTCCCTCACCAAGAGGCACTTAGGGTCTGCTCGAAAGTAGCTAAGTAGATGAAGAGGGTTTCCCCTGGAACGGGCTTGCTGAGCAGGGGAGGATTGACCAAGTAGGCTTTTAGCTGTTTGAACGACTCCTGTTGCAGTTCGCCCCACTCGAAACCCTTGGCCCCCCTGAGAGCCTTGAAGAAAGGGAGGCACTTTTCCCCAGACTTCGAAAGGAATTGCCCAATAGCGGCGAGGCGACCCGTAAGTTTCTGCACTTCCTTGACGTTCCGGGGTGGGGCCATGTCCAGTATGGCTTTAATTTTTTCAGGATTTGCTTCGATCCCTCGCTGGCTGACCATGAAGCCGAGGAACTTTCCTGACGAGACCCCTGAACGCACACTTGTTCGGATTAAGCCTCATGTTGTGCCTTCTCAGTACGCCGAATGCCTCCTGGAGGTCAGCCACGTGGTCAGTACCTCGGATGCTCTTCACGAGCATGTCGTCGACGTATACTTCCATGTTGCGGCCTATCTGGCTTTGGAAGACTTTATTGACGAGGCGCTGGTAGGTGGCTCCAGCATTCTTCAATCTGAACGGCATAACTCTATAACAGTAGAGGCCCTGGTCGGTAATGAAGGAAGTCTTCGGAATGTCTGGGAGAAACATTCGGATCTGGTTGTAGCCGGAGAAGGCGTCCATGAAGCTGAGGAGCTCATGGCCCGAGGTGGCATCAATGAGGGTGTCGATATTTGGGAGAGGGAACGGATCCTTCGGACACGCCTTATTCAAGTCTGTGAAGTCGATGCATATCCTCCAGGAACCATTGGACTTCTTAACCATGACGACATTGGAGAGCCACTCGGGGTAGTTCACCTCCTGTATGAACCGAGCTTTTAGGAGCTTGTCCACCTCCTCCTTGATGGCTTTTTGTCGCTCGGGAGCGAATTTATGCCTCTTTTGCTGAACCGGTCTGCACCCCGGTTCGACGCTGAGGCGGTGCACTAGAAGCTCCTCGGAAATCCCGGACATATCCGTGGCGGACCAAGCAAATAGGTCGCAGTTCTTCCGGATGCACTACACCAAGTCAGAACATAGGGCAGTCGGCAGGGACTTACTGATGAGGAACTTTCGACTCGAGTCCTCGTCCGAGAAGAGCACTTCTTCCAATTCGTCCGCCGGCTCGGATGTTGGTCGGACGTTCGGCTCGGGGATCTCTAAAGTTTCGAGGGAGAGCACCGGACCCCCAGTGGAAGTCATGTAGCACTTCCGAGCCGTCTCTTGGCTGCCCCTGACTTCTCCCACTCCTTCCCGGGTGGGGAACTTCATCTTGAGGTGGTACGCCGAAGGAACGGCTTCCAGGGAAGCTAGGCCAGGTCGGCCCAAGATGACATTGTATGTAGCCGGGACATCGACGACCATAAAGTCCATCGGCTCTGTCCGGGTGGTAGGGGTCTTCCCAGCAGTTACGTCCAGGGTGATAACCCCTTCGACAGTTATTGGTACCCCCGTGAACCCGTGGAGCGTGTAGCCGGCCGGTTTGAGGCGATCCCGAGATAGTTGCAGCCCTCGAAAGGCCGAGAGGAAGAGGATGTTCACGGAGCTCCCGTTGTCTACCAGGATCCTCTGCACTTTGAAGTTCGCCATGCGGAGGTCGATAACAAGTGCGTCGCAGTAGGGGAGTTCGGACCCCCTCGAGGTCTTCATTAGAGAAAGTTACTGGGACGCTGAGGCCTTTGGGGGGAGGGGCGCCGTGAATTGAGTTGACCTCTCGGACGAAGGCCTTCCGAGAGGAGTTGGAAGAGCCCCCCATTGAACCCCCGTGGATAAGGTGCAGAACACATTCCTCCTCGAACTCGGGGGTTTCATCTCGTCGCTCGGAGCGCTTGTTAGCCCCCCGAGGCGGAGGAGTGGTGCGATCTCCCCGATCATTTGTCTTCACAAACTTAGCCAACTGTCCCCTCTGGATGAGGGCCTCTATTTCGTTCTTCAGCGCCCGGCAGTCGTTGGTGTCGTGGCCATGATCCTAGTGGTAACGGCACCACTTCTCCTTGTTCCTCCTTTTGGCCGGGGTGTTCATCCTCGTAGCGGGAGGTATAACTCCCTCCTTCTCGACTTCCATCAGGATGGTGGAGACGTTGGTAGTGAGAGGAGTAAATTTCTCGAACCTGGGAGAAGGACGGCGCTGACCGCTATTATCCTTTTGTAGCTTCTTGGCCCCTTCCTCTTCCATTGTCTTTCTCTTCGACTCGGAAGCGGATCCTCCGAAGCCCGGGAAGCACTCGGCTTCCTCCGCCCGAATATATTTCTCGCATCTAAGGAGAAGGTCGGCGAAGTTGTGCGGGGGCTTTTTGGTGAGGGACGACCAAAGGTTAGAGTTGAGGACGTTGGATTGGAATGTGACGGTCGCTACAGACTGGTCGAGGGAGGCGATGGACCTGACCTCCGCAGTAAATCTCCTCACATAGTCCCTCAACTTCTCTCCCCTCTCCTATCGGAGGTGGAGTAGAAAGAGGCTGGTCTTCTCCGTTCGTCTACTGCTCACAAAGTGGGTTATGAAGAGGGTTTCGAACTGCTCAAAAGAGAAGATGGAAGAGGGAGCGAGCCGGGAGTACCATTCCCGCGCTGAACCCTTGAGAGTGGCGGAGAAGTTTTTGCAAAGCATGGCGTCGGAAGCTTGGTGGATTAGCATCAAGGTCTTGAAGCTCTCGACATGATCAACAGGGTCCGACTCCCCCGAGTACGTTTCAAACTGCGGAGGCTTGAAACCCCCTCGGGATGGGAGCCTCCATGATAGTCCGAGAGAAGGGGGGTCTGCTGGGGCGGACGGTCCTTCCTCTCGACTCCTCCTCCTTGTCCATTCGACTGATGCGCCTCTCCATCTCGTGGAGACGACGGTAGAGGGCATCGTCCCTCCGGTGGTGGTCAGAAGCTCGGGGATTATGGGAGGCCATAGAATCCGAGGAGGCATTGTGTACTGACACATGGTCTGGGTGGAGAGGTTGCTTCTACCTCTGCTAGTTCTGACCAGTGGGACCATTAGGGGGTTGTTGATTCAGAAGAGGGGGCTAGCCCTGTTGAAAATGGTCTTGGACCGGGGGAGGAAGTTGTTCGGGCTGCGGAGCAGGATGCACGGGGACTTCTTCTTGTTGATCGGAGGGGTTGGGTCCACGGTTGGACCCCCTAGACCTGACCTTTCTGGGAGGCATGGCTGGAGAAGAGCTAGTCGACGGGAAGAGGAGAGGCTGCTATTCGTATGGTTTTCCACAGACGGCACCAATCTGTTACCGCTGAATCTGGTGTGGGGGTAAACAGATGAGATTTGTGAGTTCGTGGAAAAACCTGAATAGCGGATCCAAGCCTGTTCGTCAGAATTGGGCTGCGGATTCCTGCCGCTCACCTGCAAGGAAGTGCGATACACCGGGGTTGATTCCGGCGACGCACCCTCCGACGCTCTTGTCAGTAACCAGTGATGATTAAGAAAGAGCTTAAGTTGTCAAAAGAGTGATTACCTGGTCACAGTACTAGGTAGGAGGTATTTATAGTCGCCATGTGAGTCTGATTAGGGACCTGATTTCCTATGAAACCGTTAGGAGTAAAATCCTCATAATTAGTTTAGGAAACTGATCCCTGATTCCCGGTGAGAGGATAACTGCAAATCAGGCCCGTTGATTTAGTCAAATCAGTGACCCTGATCTCCTCTTGCTGGTCTGGGTTTGTCTTGGGTCGGGACCCGTACCCAGCTGGAGTGGATCCGTTTCGCGGGTTATTGGATCTGTGAAGGGGAGATCCAGTGCTCGCTTCGGGTCCATCTATATGCGAAATTATCGTTTTACCCCTGAGCTTCAAGATTCGTTCCCAATATGGACGGTTCCGATTTAACCCCATTTTTAGCCATATCACTTACCGGTCACATTAACAGCGGTACGCTCTTGTAACAGTGTCTAATTTTATTAATTTGAAATCACAAATTACCAGTTCGGTCTCTCAATGATTTAATAAATCATACAAAATTTGGCCAAACAATTGTAAGTACTAAGAACAAAAATCAAATATACAACCATAGAAAAATAGAAAAATAATATGGAATTAAATTTGTGTTCTCAAAACTAGGCTACATTAAAGTCCTAGAAAAATAAAATTAGTTCATAATAAAATTGAAACTAACAAATACGTTCTTGAATTGCATAATAAAAAGTAGAAGAGATTAGAAAGAACTCAATGGATGTTGAAGACCAAAATTGAAGAGTCTCCGAAATCAGTGCAGCCCTCCTTTTCTTCCTCTTCTTTTTCTCTCTCGATTTCTGTGCTGTTCCAGCCGCCAAACAATAGGACCAAACCTCACTGTTCATGCGTCCTTTCTCTCTCCTCTTTACTTCCCCTCTCCCTCATTTTGTGTGCCTCAAACCCAACAAAGTGCAGTCGTCAAACAACAGGAGCCAGCACACCCCTTCTCTTCATATATGAAGGTTATATATATAAGGGTAGTAGGTAAGTAATTATAATAGGGTTAGTTTAATCATTATTAATTAATTAATTAAAAAATTCATAGATTATAATTAATCTATTAAATTTTAAACTAATTAATTTACTAACACTAATTTAATTAAATTCACTCAATTTTTAATACAAAATTCTATTGAAATATTTTTACTAATTTTTCCATGGGCCAATTCGTAAAAACTTGTATTTGGGTGCTTGAATTTTGAAATCTTCATCCTTGTTTTTTCTCTCCATAATTTAACGCAAAATGTCAACCTTTTGCATTTATCCATCTCATTCCTACAAAAACAAACTAATAAATAATATTGAGTAGAAATAAGGTAAACTTCAAATAAATAAACTAGAACATGCAATTTTAATGAATAAAAGAGTACTAAAAATTATATATAAATTTCACTGATAAAATACCCCCAAACTTAAGATTTTTCTTGTCCTCGAGCAAAAGGTAAAACCATAAATCAAAGAATAATAATCATAAGTAGGCTCAACTCATCACACAACAAGAACTTATCATGCAAGCATCAAAATTTCAACTTAATACATAAACAATAGAAAATAAAGTAAAACCAAGCATACTCACTTTCTCTAGTGCAATTATTCATTCATAATTTCCAACCCAATCATATTTGCCATGCAATTAATGTAATTATATCATGTAATAACTCATTATGTGATTACCCCTTCTCACTACTACAAACCGAGTAGCAAACTAGAGTTTTTTTTTAAGTTGTCACTTGTCTTTAGACGCGAATGCAAATATTTGTGATGAATTCACCCAGTTACTCAACAAGTCACAAACTTAAGTTGCTTTTGCATACTCATATTTCAAGTTGTCGTTTCACGTAAAAGTAAACATTGGTGATGAAATACCCCTAGTTACTAAGCAACTCAAAACATTGGAGTGTATATATATATATATATATATATATATATATATTATCACTCTATTTACTTAAACTCTGTTTAGGACTAGACCAAAGGGGATAATCACAAAAAAAAGAATCACATTTTTTCGTTATGTATAATCACATGACTCTCACAATTGTGTAAAGAATTTTAAAAATCAATAATCCTAAAGTAAATAAGTATGCTTAATCTTGCATTATAGGATATTGTCTATCCAAAAAAAAAATATTTCAATGCTTTAGCACAATAAAGAACTCAAAAGTGTAATGGTGATCCCAATTGCAGTACTTTATTTTGTTTTTCTTTTCAAATATATATATATATATATATATATAATAAATTACAAAGAAAGCTATCAAGTGGTTCTCATTCAATCTCCCCTAAAATCAATGGCCTAAATTTCTTCTCACAAAACATATTTTTCCGCCCAAAATTTCAAACCCCAAAATTAAATTTTTCCCCCCAAAACGGAAAAACTCATTACTTTATTACTATCTCTCTCCTCTCTCTTCACTGTTTCATATTTCTTTCTTTTTCTTTCTCCCATTCTTTCTTTATTTACTTCAAAATTTAGATTTTAAGATTTCAGGTTTGTAAAATTTTCAGAATTTTTATGCTTTTTTTATTACACATGTTATATTGAAAATAGCTAATATCTCTTCAACAGTTAAATTTCATCATTTTTTACACTTAAAGTTCTGAAAAGTTGGATTTTACACCCTCATTTATAATTATTTTTCGACATATACTAATAGAAACATGGACTTTTATTTACAACTAATCATTATCATACTATTCAAACTTGAACTACATAATTGTTGTTTTACTGTTTACAGAGTTTTTCGTGTGTTGTATCTTTTCGAATACGTGCCGTAGGCACGTGCCCACGGGAAAATCTAGTATATATATATATCCCAAACTTGAATATAACATTATCCTCAATGTGTAAGGAAAAAGAAAAAAAATGAATGCGACAAGTTCAGAATTTCTCCCCTAATTCGTGTTAAAATTCTGGACGCGCAATTTTTATTGTTTTAGTGATATCGGGAGCTGTAGATGTCCAAATTGCATGATTCTTTTTGTTCTGGAAAGCTAAGACAAATTCCTACAATCGGTATTTTATACACTTTTCCAGATTCAGACTGTATCCTGCTAAAAAACAGCTATCAATGTCGGTCCAGAAAACAGCTCCACCCGGTGACTTCCAAACTCATGCAATCCTACAAAAATAAAATTAAAAATTAAAATTAAAGTAAAATAAAAGAAAAATAAAATCTAATGCAGAAAAAAAAAAAGCATGGGTTGCATCCCAAGAAGCGCTAAGTTTTAAGTCTTCAGCGAGACTTGATAGCGGAGATGGTTATGTGACGCCAAGATCCAACAACATCAAAACATTTTTTCTAATAACTTTCTTCATGTTTGGATTAGGTTTTCTTTGAGCATCCCCCAAGCTAGATGACAGTGGTTGAAGCTTGAGTTTAAATCGTTTCTTTCTTGACGATGGCGTTCTTGATATCCCCACCTCCTTGAATGTCAGTTGAGAAGAAAAATTAATAAATGGTGCAACTTGAACGTATTCTAAAATCTTTTCTATCTCAGATCAAGAGTTGCTGAATTTGTTGGACACACTTTAATTGGTAATTTCTCAACTTCCGCTCTATGTGTCTCTCTCCACAATTAGATTAGTTTCACAAACTTGAAAACATGAGTGAGCTTCAACAGTAACCTCCATGGATTTAAAAACATCAAACATTACTTGCTCATCCTTAACCCTCAAAATAAGTTTTCCTTATTGGACATCGATCAAAGCTCTCCCCATAGCTAAAAAAGGTCGCCCCAAAACCAATGAAATTTGTTCAACTTCCTCCATATCAAGCACTACAAAATCTGCTGGAAATATGAAATTGTCTACCTTTACCAAAACATCTTCAATTATTTCTCTTGGGTACTTGATAGATTTGTCCACCAACTGTAAAGAAATTGTAGTAGGCTTTACTTATCCAATACCAAGTTTCCTGAAAACCGAAAAAAGGCATGAGATTAATACTTGCTCGTAAATCACATAATGCTTTATCAAAAGAAGAATTTCTAATAGTGTAAGGAATTGTTAAACTCCCTGGATCTTTCAGTTTAGGAGGCAAATTCTTTTGTAAAATTGCGCTACTCTCCTCGGTTAGCATCATCGTCTCATGTTCCTCCAATTTTTGCTTGTTTGATAAAATATCCTTAAAAAAATTAGTATATTTAGGCATATGTTCTAAAGCTTCTATAAAAGGAATATTAATATGCAATTTCTTAAAAATATTTAAAAACTTAGAAAATTGATTTTCGAGATTATTCTTTTTAAGTCTTTGCGGAAAAGGATTCGGTGGATCATAAGGAGATTTAGGAAAAATCAAGATTAAACTCTCTTGAAACTGTTTGGTTTGAAACTTCTTTAACCTTCTTAGAATGGTGGTTGGCCACCTGCTGCGTTTGTTCCTCCATAATTGGATCGAAATCATCTTCCTTTTCACCCACATTTTGTTCGACAGTTTGGGTTTGTGGCTGCTCAATTTTTCTCCCACTTCTTAGTGTTATTACTTTGACATGCTCCATGGGGTTGGTTACGGTGTTACTGGGTAATGTTTCTGATGTTCTCTCCCTAATAATATTTGAAATTTGACCAATCTGAGCCTCAAGGTTGTGAATTGAAGTCTTATTATTTTGTATCGCCAAATCTGTCTTCTGCAGGTATTGCATAAACATCTCTTCAAGTGCTGGCTTCTTTTCTTGATGCTGAAAATTATGAGGTGGTCTAATTGCTCCTTGGATGTTGTTCCATGAAAAATTGGGTTGGTTCCTCCATCATGGATTATACGTGTTTGAATAAGGATTGTTTTGATGTTGGAAATTAGACATGTAATTTGATTGATTGAAATTTGATTGAGCAAAAGGATTTCCCGCTTGGAAATTTGTACTTGAGTGATTTCCTGCACAAAAATCACAAATGATATTAGTTTGAATAACATTAACATTCATATTACCTATTTGTTTAGATAAAATATCAATTTTTGCAGTTAAAGTAGTAATAGGATCAAGTTCAAAAACTCCAGCCACTTTTCTTGGCATTGTTCTCTCTGAAGACTATTGGTAATTATTAAATTCCATCTCCTCTAAAAGCTCATAGGATGCATCATGATTTTTGCTTATAAGTACACCTCCAACTGCTGCGTCAACTATAGATCGATTTGTAACTCCCAACTCATTATAAAATATTCGAATTTGCAACCATTTCGGTAATTCATGATGATGACACTTTCTCAATAACTCTTTGTACCTCTTCCATGCATCATATAAATACTCAGTCTCAAATTGAGTGAATGTGGTAATATCATTTCTTAGCTTCGCTGTCTTTGCCGGTAGAAAGTACTTAGCTAGAAATTTTTGTCCAAGTCCCTCTCAAGTAGTAATAACACTCGGTGGTAGAAAATTTGGCCAAACCTTTGCTTTATCTCTTAGCGAAAATGAAAGAGTCTCAATTTGATTGCATCATCTGATACTTCAGTGTGCTTGAAAGTGTCACAAATTTCTAAAAAGTTTCCAATGTGAACATTAGGATCCTCATGCGATAGTCCCCCAAATTGAACAGTCTGTTGAATCATTTGAATGATTTCTGGTTTAATCTTAAAATTTTTAGCTTGTAAAACCGACCTCTTTATGCTTGAAGTTGCTCCGTTAAGTGAGGCCATAGCATAATTTCTCAATGCCTTGTTTTCCTCATTGTTTGCCATTGTGATGCAGTTCTATGTACTGAAATATAGTTATTAAAAAATAGAAAAACTAAAAATAAAAACTAAGAAAAATCCAAATTAGTAACAATCTAGCAATTATCAATATCAATAAAAAATAATTATTCCCCAGCAACGGCGCCAAAAACTTGATGTGATTATTTTCCAAGTGTACAAAATCGCAACAAGTAGTATAGATAAGTGAAAAGAGTGTCGAACCCACAATGACTAATTATTTTATCGAGTACCGAAATTACTAGATTAATTACTATTTGGAAAACCGAAAAAAGAAATAAAGCAACTATTTTAATCTAAAGATATAAACTAACAAAAGAGAACAAAAATATGAAATTTTGTTGTTTATTAATTGCAAAAACTAGTTCTAGGGCTTTCGACTTCACCTAGTTAATCCCACACAATTTATAGCTCCTAGTGAGTGAAAATGTTATTTTTCCAAGTTGTAGACCAAAATCTCCAAATTATTCAATATTCTCTTTCAAGCAATATCAAAAATATTATCAACTAATTATTTTTCATAGTTCATGCACAAATTACTAATTGAAAATTCATTAAGATCTATGAATTTCTTAACGGTCACATTAATAGCGGTTCGCTCTTGTAACGATGTCTAATTTTATTAATTCGAAATCATAAATTACTAGTTCGGTCTCTTCGTGATTTAATAAATCATACAAAAGTTGGCCAATTGTAAGCATTACGAACAAAAATCAAACACACAACCATGAAAAAGTAGAAAAATAATATAGAATTAAAATTGTGTTATCAAAACTAGGCTACATTAAAGTCCTAGAAAAATGAAGTTAGTTCATAATAAAATTGCAACTAACAAATACGTTCTTGAATTGCATAATAAAAAGTAGAAGAGAAAAGAAAGAACTCATTGGATGTTGAATACCGAAATTGAAGAGTCTCCGGAATTAGTGTAACCTCTGTTTTCCCGAAAATGTATTTTTGTATATTTTCTGTATTTTAAAAATTTTCGCAAATTATTTTTTCCGGTTTTCAAATTCTTTTGTCAAAATGTATTTTTTTTGGATCTTCTATTTTAAAATCTGTTTTCGATTAATAATTTTAAATTGTAACTATTTTCTATGATTTTATATTGAAATATAATTCCTAGTTTTGTTATTATTTCTCTTATTATTATTATTACAGTTATTATTGTTATTATTATTACTAATTTTGGCGGGTAATTGAAAATCCATTTCTATGTGCTAATTATATTGTATCTATTTTGAATAAATACTATTTTGTAATGCAAATTACATTTTTTTGTAAACAATATTTTTATTTGTTATTTAATTTTCCTATTTAATTTTAAAACCCTAATAATATAACCCAAACACCCACCTAATTACCCAAAAGCCCATTTACCCATTATCTTTTACCTATTACCCATATACCCAATAACTAAACCCCAAACCTGTTTAGCCACAACTACCCTATTTTAATACACCCACACCCGATACCCACACACCCAATCCTATACCCGTTAATTCCCTAACCCATTATATAAACCCATCTCCCTAAAGCCTGTTCATATTCTTTTACACCCTAGCCGCCTTCTTATCTTCCTCCCGCACCTCATCCTTGCGTCGCCCATGCAGCCGCCGTCCCCTTTCCTCTCCCTCATCTCCTCTTCGTGGCACTGCAGCACCAGGCGACAGAAGCCAGCATCTTTCCTCGCTGCTCAGCCGATAGTCGTAGCCCTCCCTGTGCGGTGCCTCTTCCAGCCGCGCCGCTGCACCGCAGCCGACCTTGGTGCAGTCCCGTCAAGTCGCTGTCCCATGTTTGCCGCGCCGCCATGCTGCAGTCCTCCCTGTGCAGACGCCTACCACCAGTGACATCAACCAGTCGTGCCTGTCGCTTTCGCGTGCCCCCTGGCCACCACCTCCTTGCCTGCAGCATCGCGATCCCCCTGCGGTGCCTCCGCAGAACAGCAGCATCGGCAGACAGCCAGCGAGCAACTTCGCTGCGTCGCCATCCTCCGTGCACCGCCATAGTCCTCTTTGGTGTGCGTGGGTTGGAACCGTGTGGATCTCGTTGTTCAAGTAGTTGTGTGCAAGTGCTGTGTTTGGTTCGTTCGGAGTTCATCGTCTGTTGTTAGTTGGTTCATTGGGTTCGTGTGATCGGTTCGTAGTCCGTTGTTGTTGGAGTTGTTTTGCTATTTGGTGTGCACATAGAGATCACGTGCTTCGGTTCGTTGTTCTTTGGAGTTCGTGCCGCGGGATCTATTCCCGTTATTCTTGTTTGTTGGATCGTCGTTTTCGTCATCTCTCAGGCAAGTAACTTGTACTCCAATTCATTTGTTTGATACAAGTCAAAAAGTTCACCTATAGTGTAGTTGGGTCTAAAGACGACTCGTGTTTGTGTTTTCCTTGATGGGTTTTCTCTCTATTGTGAAAACTTGACTATAGATGACTCACGACACAATCTTGACATGAATTAACTTAGGATTTGCCCGTTCTTGATTTTGAACATGTATGTGAGACTTGTGCAAGAAATTATGTTTTGGTTGAGACCCATATGAAATACTTGGCGTGGACATGTTAGATACTCTAATTCATGATGTTTAGACACTCAGTAGACTCGATTTCATGTTTGGGTGTGTTTGGATCAATTTTCTTGAATCAATGTTGATTTTGTTTTCAAGGGAAAAATCTGTAGTTTGTCGCTGTTATGTTTTGGTTGCTGTTTTGAACTATTTTAGAGTCAGTATCTTGATTTTGGTATGAAACATGAGTTTTAGATAATTTCGTCTATTTTCAAACCCCTCTAACCTTGCTTGATTTTGATTTTGTATGACTGAGTTATGACTGTTTTAGTACAGAGGTATCGATCTTTTCCAAATTCTGTTTTTCGGTAATTTTGATGACAAATCATTTTAAAGAACTATGCTACATATATTATTTTGATCCAAAACTTTGGTCAGTATTTCTTTACCTAGTTAGGGATTACCCAGAATTTTGGTGAATTTTATGGATGAGTTTTATATGTCGTTTCATGCATGTTTACAAAAGTCATACTTACTGTATTTTGCTCGCTGTTCTGTAAAGAATTGTGTTTTCACCCTGATTCTTTTTACTGTATGGAAAATGTTTGTGAAATATGAAAGTTAGTTTATTTTATCTATTTTCATCTCCCTTTGGCGGATTTGGATTTTGTTTCACGGCTTGCGAGATATTTCATTTTTCGTACAGCAGTGTTGGGAATTCCAGATTGGCCAAAGTATCGTTTCTTGATGTTCTCTTATTTTTGATGACTAAACTAATTTTACTGGAATATTATGAAACTTTATATTTTGATTCTAAACATATAAGGGAATACCACAGATTTTTCTTGGATTTATTTGATAAGTTTTAAAGCTATTTTTTCTGACCGTGAATTCGTTTTACTGATTTCTGGCTGAACATGTTTTCTGGATTCAAACTTGTTTTGAGCTATGATGTTGTGAATTACTTGATATGGCTAAAAATGGGGTTAAATCGGAACCATTCAAAGCGGGCATGAATCTCAAAGTCCCAGCAGCAAGATGGTAATCTCGCCTACAGACGGGTCCGAATTGGGAACCGGGTCCCTCCTTCTGGACTTGCTAACCCATTAACGGATCTGACCAGTTGAGAATGGGTCTCAACTCGTTAGGGTTCAGTTCAACAGGTTTGGAGGAAATCCTGGCTCCCCTTGATTTGGAGGAGGTGGTTACAACCACCCTTATCCTCCCGCACTGGGAAATAGGGATCTGCTCTCATCCCGAAAAGGATCCCCATCGCGGCTATAAACCCCCCTGACCTCCTACTATAAAAGGTAATCACACTTTGCACACTTGAGCTTTTTCCCCTTGTATTTCTCTGTGTATTGACTTGATCGTCGGAGGGTTCGTTGCTAGGATACATCCCGGTGTCTCGAACGTTTGTGCAGGTCGCAAGGGAGCACCAAGGAGCCAACCAGTTTGCAAGGAAGAAGAAGAGTTCGATCTTTGTGAGTTCCTCACGAACCTACAAATCTCATCTATTGCCCCTACACCCGATTTCAGCGGCAACAGATTGGCGCCGTCTGTGGGAAACTTTACTCGACAAGCAATCTCGTCTTCCTCCTTCAACCCACCTAACTCTTAGCCATGCCTCCCAAGAAGAGACCCACCAACTCCAACCAAAGGACAAGATCCTCTCATCCTCCTCCTCCTGTGCAGGGGGATCTCCCTCCACCAAACCAACCAACCCAGCAGCTCGATCCTCGGGCTCCGCAGTCTGTCCAGCAGCCTTCGGGACCCCAGGCTGCAGCGGGGGAACCCTCCCGACAGAGTCGCCACAAGCAACCTGTCCATCACGTTCGAGTTTCCATTCACAATGCCAACACCGACTCTATGGCCTCCTATACTCCCCCCACTCCAAAGGACCTGCAGAACGTGATCAACAATCGGTAGACCCAGCACGGACCCGATCTCCGTACTCATCTGGAGGAGAGGCGGGCCAAGCGTCGAACCCTCACCGCGAGCAGGCCAGGGACAGCTCACCACCCCGATCCAACCAAGGGGGGTCCAACTCTCTCTGTAGGCAAAGGGAGTCGCCCAACACCGCCCAAGATGGAGCCGTTCCCCGGCAGGTCACCATGCATCTCGGGACCATCGTGAGCAGGAGGCCCCCGTCACAAGGGCGGAATTCCAGCAATTTCACGAGGCGGTCCTCCGGGCTCTCAATGCTGCCCCCAACAATGGCCGTAGGGCCCCCAGTCCTCGACCAGCTCCTCACCATCCTCGCCGATCCCATAGTCCTCGACCCGCTCCTCGCCATCCTCGCAGATCCCGTAGTCCTCGACCGGCTCCTCACCATCTTCATCGCTCCAGAAGTCCTAGGCAGGCTACGAGCCATCGCCGCCCTTCTCCTGATCATCACCGACGCTCTCGCAATCCGCGCCCTACCCCAAGTGACCCTCGTCTCTTGGTCAGTCCACCTCCTACTCTGAGCCATCACTGGTGTAGCCCCAGCCCTCCTCGACATGAGAACGAGGCCCGGGGTTCGGCCATACAGGACCACATGGAAGACTCAGTCTACCGCCGTCTCCACGAGATGGAGAGGCGCCTCGGCCAGCTCGACCGAGATGAGGGGCGACTTGCAAGAGACCTTCGTCTGAGCAGGCCGCCGTTCTCCCATATCATTATGGAGGCTGCAGTTCCCGACAACTTCAAGCCTCCACATTTTGAGACCTATAACGGGGAGTCGGACCCCACAGATCACATTGAGAGTTTCAAAACTCTCATGATGATTCACCATGCATCCGACTCCCTCCTGTGCAAGACCTTCCCGGCCACACTCAAGGGGCAGGCTCGGGAATGGTACTCGCGGCTTGCGCCGGCATCCATCTTCTCCTTCGATCAGTTCGAGGGTCTTTTCCTCACGCATTTCGTAAGCAGTCGGCGCGCCGAGAAGATGAGCGACACCCTATTGTTCCTCAGCCAAAAGAAGGGCAAACCACTTCGGGATTATGTCAAACGATTCACTGCCGAGGCTAGGTCCATTGCTTCTTTGGAACCCTCAGTTGCCACCCTCGCCTTCCAGTCCAACGTCCTTAATGCTGACCTCAGGGCGTCCCTCGCCAAGAAGCCCCCTCGAAACTTCTCAGAGCTCCTGCTTCAGAGTGAGAAGTACATCCGAGCGGAAGAAGCCGTCCACTGCCCTCCTTTCGAGGCCTCGTCTTTCGGGAACAAGCGGAAGGGTGCAGAAGAAGAAGGAGCTAAGAAGTTCCAAAAGGACAATGGGGGTCAGCGGCATCTCCCTCCTCAGTTCGAGAAATTCACTCTGTTTAACGCGAGTGTACCTGCCATCCTCATGGAGATAGGGAATGATGGCCTCCTACCACCTCCCCCAAGGATGAACACCCCGGCGAGGAAGAGGGACCGGAGTAAGTGGTGTCGTTTCCATCGGGATCACGGACACGATACAGATGAGTGTCGGGCCTTAAAGGATGAAATCGAGGCCATCATTCAGCGAGGGCAACTCAACCGGTTCATAAAAAGGGACCGAGCCAATCCGCCTCCGCCGCCTCGGGGGGCTAAGAGGCGAAACGAGCTGCGCACGGAGATTCCGGAGGCCGAAGTAGAGGGAATCTTGCACTTGATACACGGGGGCCCAATGGGTGGAGATTCCAACTCCTCACAAAAAGCCTTCGTAAGGGAGGTTAACTCCGTGTAGAGCCATCCTCCCCCAAAGGGCCTTGGAATCCCAGTAACGTTCTCCGATAGGGACCTGGAGGGGCATCCGCACGCCCCACTGTGACGCCCTCATCATCAATCTCTGCATGGCGAACTTCGAAGTTCATCGTGTCTTAGTAGATAATGGCAGTTCCGTTAACATCCTTTTCTTGAAAGCCTTCAAAGGCCTTTCGCTGTCCAAGGACCGGCTCAAGCCCGCAAGCTACACCCTCCATGGGTTCACAGGAGTCCCGGTTACGATAGAGGGTATTATACCCCTCGACGTAACGGCTGGAAAGGCCCCGTAAACTCGTATAGAGCAAATGGACTTCATAGTGGTCGATGTCAAGGCCGCCTATAATGTTATCCTGGTTAGACCAGGTTTGGCCGCGCTTCAAGCCATCCCTTCAGCCTGCCATATGAAGATGAAGTTTCCCACTCCCTCAGGAGTGGGAAAAGTGAGGGGAAGCCAAGAGGCGGCTCGGAAGTGCTACATGACCTCGATGGGGGGTCCGGTTCTTTCTTTGGAAGCGCTCGAACTTCCTTAGGAAGGTGGCCAAACTAACTCCGAGCCCATCGACGAGTTGGAAGAAGTGGCCTTCTCCGAAGAAGACACCACTAAGACATTTCGCGTCAGCAAAACTCTCTCCCCTTCCATAAAGCAAGATATCTCCCGGTGTATACGGGAGAATCGCAACCTTTTCGCATGGACTGCAGCAGACATGCCCGGGATCTTGGAAGAACTCTCAATGCACTGTCTGAGCGTCACCCTTGGGGTCAAGCCTGTCCAGCAGAAGAGGCAAAAGTTTGCCCCGAGAGGCAACTGGCGATCAAGGAGGAGGTTGAGAAACTCCTCAATGCCTGCTTCATTCAGGAGGTCAACTACCCTGAGTGGCTCTCCAACGTGGTAATGGTCAAGAAGGCCAATGGAAGTTGGAGGATATGCATCGACTTCACTGATCTCAACAAGGTGTGCCCGAAGGACCCCTTCCATCTTCCTAGCATCGATGCCCTCAGCGATGCGACTTCCGGGCATGAGCTACTTAGTTTTATAGATGCCTTCTTGGGATACAACCAAATCAGGATGTTCCCACCTGGAAATCCCGAAGACCTCGTTCGTGACGGACCAAGGCCTCTACTGCTACCGTGTTATGCCCTTCGAGTTGAAAAACGTGGGGGCTACCTATTAGCACCTGGTGAACATGGTCTTCCGAGACCAGATTGGCCGAAACATGGAAGTCTACGTCGACGACATGTTAGTCAAGAGCACTCAAGGGCAGGAGCACACCCTCGACCTTCAAAAAGCCTTTGAGGTGCTCAGGAGGTACAATATGAGGGTAAACCTGAATAAGTGTGCGTTTGGTGTCTCATCGGGCAAATTTCTTGGGTTTATGGTCAGCCAGAGGGGCATAGAGGCCAACCCCGAGAAGATCCAAGCCATTCTCAAAATGGCTCCCCCCTCCAACGTCAAAGAGGTGCAGAGGCTCACAAGGCACCTCGCCGCAATCGGGCGATTCCTCTCCAAGTAAGGGGAGAAGTGCCTTCCCTTCTTCAAAGCCCTCAGGGGGGCTAAAGGCTTCGAGTGGGGGCCGCAGCAGCAGGAGTCCTTTGACAAGCTCAAAGAGTATTTATCCAACCCCCCTCTCCTGAGTAAGTCGGCACCCGGAGAGGGCCTCTACCTCTACCTCGCAGCTTCGGATCAAACGCTCAGCGCAGACCTCGTGAGGGAAGAGGATAAGATGCAAATGCCAATCTACTACGTGAGTAAGGTGCTCCACAATGCCGAACTCTGTTATCCGAAACTGGAAAAAATGGCACTCGCCTTGGTCATGGCGGCCCATAAGCTCTACCCCTACTTCCAATCCCACTCGGTGGCCGTCCTTACCGACCAACCGCTGAAACAGGTTCTCCACAAGCCGAAACGTCTGGACGGCTCATGAAATGGTCCATCGAGCTGAGTCAGCACGATATCAGCTACCAGGCCCGGACGGCGATAAAATCCCAAGTTCTGGCTGAGTTCATTGTGGAGAACACCATCCCCGACTCATGTGAGTCACCAGCCGAACCCTACGTCTGGACCATCTATGTGGAAGGGTCCTCCTGCACTGATGGAAGCGGGGCTGGCATCATCCTAACTGGCCCCGATGCCTTCGTCCTCCAGTATTCCCTTCGCCTCAACTTTCCGGTGTCAAACAATGAGGCAGAGTATGAAGCCCTAATTGCAGGGCTCTGCTTGGCTCGCAAGGCGAGTACCGAACAAGTAAGGGTCTTCAGTGACTCTCAGTTAGTGGTCAATCAAGTGTCTGGGGAGTACGAGGCGGGAGATGACCGAATGGCCAGATACTTGGCAAAAGTAAGGGAGCTTCTCGCTCTATTCAGAGATGTTCAACTCCCGTGGGTTCCCCGAGAGGAAAATGCACAAGTGGATGGCCTCTCTAAGCTCGCCTCCTCGTCTCTCCAAGGTCTAGAATGGACTGTCCTAAAGAAGTCCTTCTCAAACCTAGCATCGACGAAGATGGCTCGGAGCCAATAGAAGCCTACCCCCTAACACTTGGGGAAAATTGGATGAAGCCCCTCCTCGAGTATCTCCGAGATGGAATCCTCCCTGAAGATTCGAAAGAAGCAAGGAGGATCAGGACACGAGCAGAGCGGTACACACTCCTGGACAGGGTCATGTATAAACGCTCCTACACCCAGGTCGACGGTCAGCCCTATCTGAGATGCCTCTCCCTGGAAGAAGCACTCTACGCCCAAAAGGAAGCCCATGATGGTCTATTTGGTGCACACTTGGGAGCAAGATCCCTTGCCCGGAAGCTTTTGAACTACAGGTACTTTTGGCCTGCACTATTAAGTGACTCCGAGGAGTATGTCCGCCAGTGCGACTCCTGCCAGAAGTTCGCCCCAATCTGTCGCCTGCCCCAAGCACAACTTGCCTCCCTGGCAAGTCTAATCCCTTTTGCAATGTGGGGGATGGATTTGCTCGGAACTTTCCCTCCGGCACCAGGCCAGCTGAAGTTCTTAGGGGTAGCGATAGACTACTTCTCCAAATGGATAGAGGCCGAACCTCTCTCAATGATCACAGAGAACAGGGTGCAGAATTTCTTTTGGAAGAACATCGTCTGTCGGTTCGGGGTACCTCGCATTCTCGTAACTGACAACGGGACCCAATTTACAAGAGCTGCCTTCCACGACTTCTGTATCGACCTCGGGATTCAACAGCAGTTCTCTTCAGTAGCACAAAGAATGCAAATCGACAGATCCTCTTAGGCATGAAGAAGAGGCTCGACAAGTCCACTAAGGGGCTATGGGTCGAACTACTTCCAAATGTGCTTTGGTGCTATCGCACCACCAAAAGAACTCTGATGGGTGAATCCCCTTTCAACCTCACATACGGATCAGAAGCTCTTATCCCTTTGGAGGTGGGTCTACCTTCGCCTCGTCTCGTAGCTTACAATGAGGTGCAGAACGCGAACCAGCTTCACAACTGCCTAGACCTCACTGACGAGATCCGCAATTCGCCTGGAGACCTATCGTCGTAGGATCACTCAAGCTTACAACAAGAGGGTATGGCCGACCAACATAAAGGAAGGGGACTTAGTACTGAGAAAGTTATCAATTTCAGACCCAGGCAAAAGGGGCAAGCTGGCACCCAATTGGGAAGGACCATATAAGGTCTCCAGAGTTATACGCCCGGGCGCGTATTAACTCGAAGACCCGGGGGGCAGGAAGATGCCGAGGACTTGGAACGCCGAGCACTTGATGAAGTACCGAGAGGGTGCCTAAACGCCCTCCTAGCAACTTCCCCAGAATTGCAAAAACTTCACTTGTATCTTCTTTTTAATCAAATGTAAAGGCAGTCTGCAACTTAGAAGCGGACGCCCTGTTATTTCCAATAAAGAGAAATTTCTCCTCACAACTTCCCTATCTATTGAGTAAACTAACTCCACCTACGGAATTCTCTATTTTTGGGGTAGTCTAACTCTACTTACAAAAAAAAATCTCTCTTAAACGACGAAGTTCGAAGTTCAACACTTGGCTCGATTCCGCTTCTACCACTCGCTCATAAGCGAGTAAGAAGTGGTTTGCCATTTGAAATTGCTCCCACAACCGTTGACTCTCTCTTAAATGACGAAGTTCGGAGTCCAACATTTGGCTCGGTTCCGCTTCTACTACTCGCTCATAAGCGAGTAAGAAGTGGTTCCCCATTCGGAATTGCTCCCACAACCGTTGACTCTCTCTTAAATGATGAAGTTCAGAGTCCAACACTTGGCTCGACTCCGCTTCTACTACTCGCTCATAAGCGAGTAAGAATTGGTTCACCATTCGGAACTGCTCCTACAACCGTTGACTCTCTTAAACGACGAAGTTCGGAGTCCAACACTTGGCTCGACTCCGCTTCTACTAATAGCTCTTAAGCGAGTAAGAAGTGGTTCGCCATTCAGAAGTGCTCTTACAACTATTGACAACCACAGATGCTAACAAAACACACAAAAGCAAAAAAGAAAACAAGTTTCATTTCTATAAAGTTTAAGGAACAAGTCAGAATACAAGACCAACTACTTATCTCTACGACGAATTACAAAACTTGAGAAGTCAAAATCACAAGACTACTTCAACGCCTCCTAGGAAGTGGGATACTCCTCTTGAGCGACAAATGAGGACGGCGAACAATCTGTCGTTGCGATCCTACACCCGTCGAGGTCCCCAAGCTGGCGAGCCTAGCTGTGTCTCTAAGCATTGCGCCGGCTGAGGCTTCGCTCGACGAACCAGCAACTCCGCTTTGAGCGTCCCCAGGATTCCCTGGCAAGGGAGGCGAATGTGAAGCTAACTCGTGGAACGATCGTCCCTACGAGTACTCATCTCGAGAGCAAGATGTGGTCCTGACGTTGCTCCCCTCCAAAAAACATCGTAGTTGGTGAACCTCCGCCTCTAGCTCAACAATGCGCTCCCTCAGCAAATCGTCCGTTACCTTGACTTGTAGGTGAGGAATTCTGCTCGTACTACCCACACGAGAAGCTTCAATGATAGTTCGTCGAAGATGCGCCGTCTCCAGGCTCTTCTCGAGCACCACGTTCTTCAGACCATCTCTCTCCACACTGACGTCAAATAGGGTCTGCCGAAGTGACTCCACCTCCCCTTTAGGGGGGGCTTCTTGAGCTCGTTTCTTTAGTTGCTTCAACTCGGAGTTGCACTTCACCAGCGTTAGTTTAAGATGATCTAGTTCTGCCTTGCTCTTAAGAAAACACTATCGACTACGAGAAAGGGCCAACTTCATCGCTCCTAAGTCAATTCGAAGATGAAAGGCCACAACCACTACCATGTTCGGCGACGCCACGACCCATTGACACAACTCGGCGATCTGAAAAGCAAGAACACAACAACGCTGAGCTCGAGAAACACTTAGCCAAATTTCAAACACTTAACCAAGGTTAGCTCATGTATGAAACAACTCAAGCCTCAACACTTAGCCAAATTTCGAAGCAAGTTGTATTGAACACTTAGCCAAATTTCGAAGCAAGTTGTATTGAACACTTAGCTAAATTTCGAAGCAAGTGGTATTGAACACTTAGCCAAAGTTTCAAAGCTAGTTGAGTGTAAACACTTGGGCCAAAATCTCAAAAGTTCTCTGCATTCATTGAAATTCAAAAGAGTACAAAAGAGAGCAGTGGCCAGTCCGCAGTTCGGCAAAAAAAAAAAAAAATGCCGACTGAGTCAGGGAGCCACCTCGAGGTGCTGCTCCGAAGCGCCCTCGCTCGGCAGAGTGACGAGCGCCCCTTCGGGGTTCACCCCGTCCTCGCCCTCCAGCTCGGGTTCGACCTCCGCCAGAGGGATGAGCTCCTCGTTCTCTACCGGATCGTAGAAGTAATATGTCGAACCATCGAAGCCAGGGATGCAAGCCGCCACATGCTTCAGAGCTCGGGCGTAGGCCTCCTCCATATTCGTCATCATATGGGCCTCCACCTCGTCCCGAATGGCCTTCTCCGCCTCGGCCACCTTCAGCGCCTGCCCTTTCAGCACCTCCTCGGACGCCCACAAAGCCTTTGCCAGCTCCTCCTCGAGGTGAGCCTTCTCCTTCTCTAGTGCCTCGACCTTGGCTGTCTCGGCTGCTAAGTGTTCGAGCGCTTCGGCGAGCTTCATCTCGAGGGCACCCACCTCGGCTGCTCGTGATGCCGAGAGCCGCTGTTCAGCCTCGAACAGTTTTACCGCCTTGGAGCGCTTCGACCACTCGGGATCGTTTGTCGCCTTCATCTCCTTCTCTTGCTCGGAGAACTGCTCGAGCATGTGGCTGAAGTGGTAGAGGTTCTGTGAACAAAATAGGGGAATGTGAGAACTCAAAGATCGTTAACCCCGAAGCTAAAGGGAACAGAACGAGGCTACTTACCGACATCGTCGACCGAGGGATCTCCAAAGCATCGTCACCGACCGTACCTGCCCTCAGCACCGCGCAATCCTTTCGAGTCGACAAATGGCGTACCGCCTGAATGCACATCCCCGCATCACCGAGGAAGCCATCCAACTTCATCACCCGCCAGTTGAGGACGGAGAGCCTTTTGTGCTCTTCAGTAAGGATGGCCTCTACCTCGGTCGAGAGCGGCGGCACCTCCAGGGCCAGAGCGACGCCAGCCGAGAACCCCCTGCTCGAAGATCCCGGTGCCTCAGTCGAAGGAAGCGTAGCTTGCGGCTCCGAGGGGGCGTCGCTGACTAAGTCTACAATGGTCGCTGGTGCCAAGGGCGCTTGTACCACTCGGCCGGAAGGAGGCCCCGCCATTGTCCTCTTCCTCTTCTTCGTATCTGCACCCTTTGCCGCGGCCGTGCTCCTCTTCGCCATCAGGGCTCGGTAGTCTATGCCGGGGGCTTCTGCACACAAAGAAAAACCGAACAAAAGAGTTAGTGAAAAACACAAATGCAAAAAGTTAGTACTGATATGTTTAAAAAAAGAAAAGGAGCATACTGGGGTCGATCGGACTAAGACCTCCACCGAACAAGACCTCCTCGGTAATATCCTTCCAACCGAGGGTCGGTAGACCGAGGATCTTCGTCACCACCTCCTCTTCTTCTTTAGTGAGCACCTGTTCGGCCTTCGCCCACTTCGGAACATCCTCTTTCCACGCCGTTAGGAAGCCCCATGGCTGGGAACCTCATATCAGGAAGTATTTCTCCTTCTAATGTTTGATGGAGTCCGGGTTCTCGATCAGCTTAACCCCCTTCCTCGGCGATAAGTAGTACCGGACTCCATCTTGCTCATTCGGCAGATCCGTTAGAGGCTGCGGAGGAGAATGAGTTGTGGCTGCACACCGACCGCCTGACATTGGAGGATGAAGGCAATGACGTGCCGCCACATGTTTGGCATGAACTATATGAGGCTCAGGCTGTACCATTGCAATACCTCGACCACGAAAGGCGAAAGCGGTAGCCGAAGGTCGGCATTAAGTGCATCGTATGGAAAGAAACATGTGTCTGGCGATGTCCTCGTGCACGCTCGGAAGCCGGGGCCAGGGAGTAGCAGAGCGTACTCCTTCGGGATGCGGAATCCCTTCCTGACCCAATGCAGATCCGCCTCGGTCATGATCGAAGGGATCTCATCCACCTCGGAAGGATCCCTCGGGCTGTTCTCCTCATACACCGAGGCCATCACATGCACTGCCTTTTCCAAGATATCCTCGGGGTAGCTCCTGACCCTGCCGAGTCTCGACAGTGTGGATGGAAGCCGACCCAACTCTCCTGCCCCCCTCGGAGTCTCCACTATCGTCGACACCACGGCCGACTTAACCACTCCCTTCCCTTTCCTCGGCGTGACCACTACCGCTCGGCTGGTATCTTGGTCCGAAGTGGAGGTCTCGTCCCCCGACGATGCTCTAGAAATTTTCAAGATTGAGTTGGAAGTAACTAACCTCGAAGTGAAATTTACGGTCGGAATAGATTGCCGGAGATTGAACACGCCTGGTCGCAAAACCTAGTAGCGCCGCTCGAGAACAAGAACAGCTCTAGCAAAAGTGAAGTAAAAGTGAAACTGTAAAAATGAGGGGAAAAGGGAGTGGTGAAAACTTATAAGAGTTAAAAAGGAATTCGGGTGGGCCTTTGAACACTTTGGGCCCCCATAACGGCTTATCGGAAGCGCAAATGCCTAACCCTGAAGCCTATGTTGATTCTTGATTTTGATGATTACAACACAATGCAAAGTTGTTGTTCTACTTCTTAAATATTATAGGATATACAAATGCAAAATGTTCTAACAAGCTTTACAAGGTTCTTAAAGCAAGTTGATCAAGCAAAGTTACAAACAAAGCTATTATAGCTAATTGATCAAGAAAGCTACAAGGTTGCCAGCTTACAAAAAAAAGACAAAGGCTAAAAGCTCCATCTCAAGACTCAAGACTCAAGACTCAAGACAAGACCTATGCTTCAATTTATTGTATTAAGTGTCTTGTAACAATTGTAACTTTTTTATTTTCCTTGAGTCTTAGAAATTCTGTAAAAGCCTTGTTACACACACTCACACATTATCTTTAAAATAACTGAGTGTTTTTCAAACTTAAAAATATCGAAACAAGATTGAAAAAGCTCAGCTATTAAGTACCAGTCGACCGCCATAAGGCACCAGTTGACTGTTCTAGTATGAAACTAACTGAATTTATTCAAACTCTGACCAGTCGACTCATAACGGCAACCCAGTCGACTGTTCAAGTCATTTCGACAGTTTACTGATTTCAAAACTTGATTTTTCGAATTCAAAAGTTTTATTTCTATTGGTTGACAGTTGGTACAACTGCTTCTTAACGTCCAGTGATTCTAACTTTATAAATAGAGTATAGAAATCACTTTGAAGAGGTTAACAACTTATTTTTCCAAGTTTTTTGTTTCTCAAGTTCTCAGGCTTTTGTTTTTTAACAAGAAAAAGCATTCAAAAGCACTCACTTTCTAAGTCTTGGTTCTCTAAAATCAGTCTAGCATAACAGTGATTTCGTTTTAGACTGATTTTGAAAGTTGACCTAATAGCCACGCATAAAATCACATCCACAACAAGGTTATAGGTTGATTGTAAACTTTTTGTTGTTGTTCTTCACTCTCGGGTTGTGAGAGTGATTCCTCCCGGTTGGAGAGTAGGGCTCTAGGGTGTAGAGTCAGGTTTTCACTCTTGGTGGAAGAGTGGGTTGCTTTCTCTAGTTGTGAGAAAGGACTACGGGTTGGACAAGGTTGTTGTCTAACGCCGAAGGGTGTTTTTGTAATTATTTCAAGAATAGTGGAAAATCTCAAGTGGGTTGCTTGGGGACTGGATGTAGGTCGGGAGGACCGAACCAGGATACATCGTGTGTACTCTATGGTTGTATCTCTTTGAACTTGCATTTTATTTTCTTGCTTTTTAAGTTCTCAGTGAAACTTGTCTGGACAATCGACTGTGTCAATTTGTAAGTCGACTGGTCAGACTTGTACTACTTTCTCTCTGAAAACTTGTCTGGTATGTCGACTGGCTCTTCTATAAGTCGACTGATCAGACTCACCTTAAAATACTCTTCTTAACTGTCGCCCCAGTCGACTGTTTAGAAGAAAAGTTTAATTCCGCAATTATTTTTTGTAAAACACTATTCACCCCCCTCTAATGTTTCTTGCCTTGCTTACAGGATCCAACACTTGGTATCAAAGCCTGGTTGAGTGTAATGGCAACTACTTCTAATGCAAATCAATACCATGAAGGCCAATCTACACAAAGGCCACCCCTCTTCGATGGAACCATTTACAACTATTGGAAGTGTAGAATGAAGATCTACCTTCAGTCCATCAACTATGAAATATGGAATATGACGGAGACCGATTACACCGCACCTACCATTCCATATGCACAATTGAACGATGACATGAAGAACCAAACAATGAACAATGCAAAGGCGATGAACGTGCTATTTTGTGCCCTTATAAAGGAGGAGTTCAACCGTGTGTCCAATGTAACAACCGCACATCAAATTTGGCACACACTCGAGATAACTCATGAAGGAACAAATAAAGTAAAAGAATCTAAAATATCTGTTCTTGTTCACAGGTTTGAAATGTTCCGCATGAAGAGAATGAGAATGTGTCCGAGATGATTACAAGGTTCACAGACATTACAAATTCACTTGTGGCACTTGGAAAGACATACACTCAAGTCGAGATGGTGAGAAAGGTACTTCGTGCACTAACCCCCGAATGGGAGAAGAAGACCACCACCATAGAAGAGGCCAATGATTTAACACAACTTTATCTTGAGAATCTTGTGGGAAATCTTATGACTTATGAGGTACAACTTGAAGAGCGCAAGAAGGATGCCGAACCACAAAAATCAAAAAAGAAGACATTAGCATTCAAAGCCATGTCGGACTCCGAGGATGAAGAAGAAGATGAGGAAGAGATTGCCATGTTCACGAGAAAGTTCAAAAAGTTCCTAAGAAAAGGTAAGTTTAATTCAAAATCTAAGGAATCTAATAAACCTCCAACTTGTTTCAGGTGTAACAAGACAGGCCATATGAAGAAGGATTGCCCACTAGAGAATACAAAATCTAAGGAAAAAACATCCAACTTCAAGAAGGATAAGTACACAAAGAACAAGTTCGTGAAGAACAAAAAGGCATACCAAGCAACTTGGGATGACAGTGATTCTTCGTCGGAAGAAGAAAATGATGAGACAAACGAGGTTGCAAACGTGTGTTTTATGGCGTCACAAAATCAAGTAAGTAGTGAGTATGATTCTAATGATTTATTTGATGCTTTCAATGAAACTTTTCAAGAACTTAAAAATGAAAAGATTAGAGTTAAGAACTTAGATAAAGTTAATCAAACACTTTCTAAAGAGAATCTTAACCTTGATAAAGAAGTAAAATTCTTAAATTCTCGTATTTCTAGTTTAGATATGGATCTTGAGTCTCTAAAAAAAATTATGAAAAGACATCCAAGAATGTATCTAAATTTAATAAAGGATAAGAGAATTTAAATGATTTTCTTCAAAATCAAGTGAAATCTAGTCAAAAGTTTGGATTTGGTTTTAAAAAGTCACTTGAAAAATCTCATTCTTCTAAGAACACTAGTGTAAATAAACCTGTATCTATTTCTAGTGTTAAGCATAAACTTTATGAGTTCTTTGAAAAGCCTAAAACTGTAAGTTTTCATGATAAAGGCAAATCTAAAATTCAACCAAGTCGACTGCACCCATCCACCAGTCGCTTGTCCAGAGGTACTGAGTCTCAGTCAACAAGATAAATACCTCAGATAAGTTGACCTATACTACCTCTCAGTCGACTGATTAAAAGTAAAAGTCGACTGGACAAAACAAATATGTATGGGTTACAGTCAACCTGAGTTCGAAAGATAGAATTGCTTATATTAATTCATATATGCTTAGTGTATGTAATTCTGCTAATTTCATTTCTGCTTATGGTGGAAAATCAAACTCATTATGGGTTTGGTTTCTCATAAACTAATCTATTTTGGACCCAATGAAAATGGTACCATATTCACATTGAATATTTTATAGGTACCTAAGAGAGATCGTTGGATACTTGACAACGGATGCTCGAAGCACATGACTGGTCATGCCAACCTCCTATCTTCCATACAAAACATTGATGGAGGAACAGTTACATTTGGTGACAACAATAAAGGAAAGGTCATAGGAATTGGTATGGTCGGTAAGCACACTAACCCCTCTATAGAAGATGTCTTATTAGTTAGTGGACTTAAGCATAATCTGTTAAGTATTAGTCAATTTTGTGATAAGGGTTATAAAATCATGTTTGAAAATGACGCATGTTTAATTTATGATTCTACCATGCAAAATATAATTTTTCAAGGGTTTAGAAAAAATAACATTTATGAATTGTGTTTGAAAGCATATGAGTTTTCGAATGATTTTTGAATAGTAGCTTCTAATAACGATTCTTGGCTTTGGCATAGACATTTTGACAATGTGAATATGAAAAATCTCTCTAAATTGTCTAAGTACAACCTAGTTAAAGGGCTGCCAAGACTATCCTTTAAAAAAGATAAGTTATGTGATACATGTCAACAAGGTAAACAAATTAAATCTATTTTTAAAACAAAAGAAGTAACTTTCACTAGTAGGTCGCTCGAATTAATTCACATGGATTTATTTGGCCCTACTAGAATTGCTTCTTTAAATAAAAGCAGGTATGTTTTTGTTTTAGTAGACGATTTTTCACGATTCACTTGGACTTTCTTTTTAAAATATAAGAATGATGCTTTTGAAGAATTTGCTAATTTTTTGAAACGAATTCAAAATCAAAAGTCTATAACTACAGTCACTATTAGAAGTGATCATGGTGGAGAATTTGAAAATTGCAAAAGAATGGTATAACTCATTCATTTGCATTTCCTAGAGCTTCACCACAAAATGAAGTGGTCGAAAGAAATAATAGGACTTTGCAAGAGTGTGCACGTACCATGCTTGTTGAAAGCAATTTACCTAAGTATTTTTGGGCTGAAGCTGTTGCTACAGCTTGTTATATTTTAAATAGAATTTTGATTAGGCCTAAGCTTAAGAAAACATGTTATGAACTATTTTTTAATGAAATTCCTAAAGTATCTTATTTCACAATATTTGGATGTAAGTGTTTCATTTTAAATACTAAAGATAATTTAGATAAGTTTGATCCTAGATCTAATGAAGATATCTTTATTGGATACTCAAATAGGAGTAAGGCATATAGGATCTTCAATAAGTCAACTTTGACTATTGAAGAATCCATGCATGTTTCATTTGATGAATCTCTGTCTTCATCGATTTTAATTGAAGATGGTGAAACTAATTCATCACCCTTAAATAAAGTAATTACATCTTTAGAACAAACTAGTCTTGCGGATAAGTCGACCGATATGGAAGTCAAGTCGACTGCTGTAAATCAGTCGACTGAGGGACTTGTCAAGTCGACTGATTCTGTTGTGATGTCTCCAACTTTACCAAAGTCTTTTGTTGAAGTTAGAGATCATCCTCATGACTTAATAATTGGTGACATTTCACATGGTATTCAGACGAGATCACATGTTAACATGATATCTCACACAGCTTTCTTGTCGGATTTTGAACCGAAGAATATACAAGAAGCGTGTGAGAATGAATTTTAGATGAATGCCATGCAAGATGAGTTAAACCAATTCATAAGGAATCATGAAATTTAGTTCCATGACCTCCTGATCATACTATAATTGGTACTAAATGGGTATTCAAGAATAAGTTAGATGAATCAGGACAAGTTATTAGGAACAAAGCTACACTAGTTGCTCAAGGGTATAATGAAGAAGAAGACATAGATTTTGATGAAACATATGCTCATGTTGCTAGATTAGAATCAATTCGTATCTTATTATCTTTTGCTTGTTTTATGAATTTTACACTTTTTCAAATGGATGTTAAAAATGCATTCCTTAATGGATTTATAAAGGAAGATGTTTATGTTAAACAACCACAAAGTTTTGAACATGAACAATTCCCAAACAATGTTTTTAAATTGAAAAACGCTTTATACGGTATTAAACAAGCACCTCGTGCTTGGTATGATCGATTGAAGACTTTTCTTTTAGAAACAGGTTTTGAAATAGGTAAAGTAGATACTACTTTGTTTTTTAGAATAATTAAGAATGATATTTTAATCATACAAATATATGTTGATGACATAATTTTTGGTTCTACTGATAGTAATCTATGTCAAGAGTTTGCTAACACCATGAAAAACGAGTTTGAGATGAGTCACATGGATGAACTCAATTATTTCCATGGACTACAAATTAAGCAGTCACATAATGGCATATTCATTAATCAAGAAAAATATGCCAAGGAATTACTCAAACGGTTTAATATGGATAGCACGAGTATGAAGACCACACTTATGGCTACTACCACTACCCTTGACAAAGATGAATTAGGTAAGAGTATCGATCAGAAACTCTATCGAGGTATGATTGGCTCACTCTTATATATAACTGCTAGTAGACCGAACATTATGTTTAGTGTATGTTTGTGTGCTAGATATCAGTCAAGTCCTAAAGAGTCTCACTAAAAAGTTGTGAAATGCATTTTTATATATATTAAATGCACATCTGATTATGGTCTATTTTATCCACGCACCGACAATTTTCAACTTTTGTCATATAGTGATGCGGGTTTTGCTGGTAGTAAAACTGACCGCAAGAGCACAAGTGGGACATGTCACTATTTGGGACATTCACTAGTCTCTTGGTGCAGTAAGAAGCAAAATTCGGTATGCCTATCTACTGCAGATGCAGAATATATCGCTGCAAGTTTGGCTTGTGCCCAAATTTTGTGGATGAAACAAACCCTATTAGACTATGGTATTTCATTTGAAAAATCTTCAATAATGTGTGATAATACCAGTGCCATTAACTTATCTAAAAATCTGGTTCAACACTCACGTACGAAACATATTGATATTCGACATCATTTTTTACGTGATCATGTTTTAAAGGGAGACATTTCTTTAGACTTTATTTCTACTGATAAACAAGTAGCTGACATTTTTACCAAACCCCTTATAGAAGACACTTTTATAACCTTAAGAAGAGAACTAGGGATTTGTAGTTTTCATGATGTTTCTTGAATTTTTTTCTTTCTGGTAAGTCGACTTACAAATATTGTTCGGTCGACTGTCAAGTTTCTTTTTCTAAATTTTGTCTGAGTTTTATGCTTTGGACAGTCGACTGACCAGTTGTACTAATATTACGTTCAATTTTCTATTTTGACTCTCGACTAAGTCGACTTCCTCCTAATACCCGTCGACCGTCGTGACTCAGATTTTTTTCAAAATCAAATTTTGGCACATCGTTTGAGGCGATTTTTTTTACCCTTTGACCGATCTGAGTCTTTGAAACTCCCTACCTTCATCTCAGTCATTTATTCAAAGTAAAAACCCTAACTCTCTCCCCTCATTCTTTCACTTTTACCCTAACTCTATCTCTCTACCAAGTTCAAGTCGGCTGCTGCTGCTGCTTGGGGATTTCAAGGATTTTGAAACCCAGATTGAAGATCTCTTGAAATTCTTTACTTCTCTTTGCTACTTTCCTGTCGGTATACCTTCTTAGAACTTTTTCCATCTGTTGATTTTTAGGATTTCTCTTTATGGCTCCTAAAAGATCAAAAATATCTCATGTAGAGGAGGGTTCACCTTCTAGGGACTATATTCAATATCTTAGAAGTCCCGACCTTGTTGAAAAATGGTACATAATATGTTCCATTATGATTTTTCCGGGTCGGTTTGTAAATTTTTACGATCTTGATAAGTTTAATCTCATGTCTTTTTTTCAACATTGTGGTCTTTATGAGTTTTTGTCTTTAGAAAATCAACCCTACTACTACCCTCAACTCATCTATTTGTTTTATACAAATATGAAGGTTGTCCAATTGGATGATGGTAGTGAGATTTTCATCTATATCTCTGTCAAAAATAAGAAGATGAAACTCACCTCCGAAAGAATCAACTTTATTTTGGGTTTAGATGATGAAGGGCTTGACTTAGGAGAAATTGAGATGGATGATGCCACCACTTTATCTAGAATTTATTTGCCAAATCATGGACCCCTAATGTCAAATACGTCCATTACCCCTGTTGCAAAACTTGTTGCACGAATACTATCATACAATATCATTCCCAAAACAGGGAGTTATGATCAATATTTCATGGAATTACAACAAGTCGTTTATGCAATATTCGGCAAAATTAATCTAAATTAGGGTCATATAATCTTTTCTAGGCTTCATAAGGCTCATACTTCATTTCTTCCTTTTGGTGCCCTTCTTACTCGAGTCTTTTGTGCTTATGATGTCGATCTCGATGCAGAGACCAATGTAGTAAAGCACTATGAGTCTTTTGATCGTGTAAGTTTAGCACGTATGAAGCTTCATTCTTCTCCACCTAGGTCTACTTCTAGGACTTCCCCTTCTGTCCTTTAGCTACTTTAGCTCGTCAGTCTTCTGCTTCTAGTTCTTCTCATCCTCGAGCAGATTTTGATGATTCTCGCAGTATTTATCATGTTGTCAACTATATCTTGGATTGTCAAGATGTTCTTGAGTCACATATTTTTCATCTTACCCACCTATTCACCACTCAATTTCCTCCTCCCTCTCATGATGACCAAGATGAAGATGATGAAGATTGATGAGTTACTATTTTTTTTCTTTTCTAAGTATTTTTCTACTTATTGTTGCATTTTGTATCTATTATGTAATAGTTTGAACTAAGACTAATTTTTTTCTTATATGAATGACATTTTGTCTGTGTTATTTTTTGTGCGAATTATTTTTTACCATTTTTGTTGATGACAAAGGGGGAGAAAATATAAGCTCCAATTTTTATATTGCTTTGTGTGTTATGTTGTGGTGATACATATCTTTGTATATGTTTTCACTTATGCATGCTTTCACACCTATGCATGTTGTACATTTGATAGGGGGAGCATGTGAGCACTTGTAATATTTATTCCCTTTATTGTAAGCTATTGTGTTGTCATCATCAAAAAGGGGGAGAATGTTGATTCTTGATTTTGATGATTACAACACAATTCAAAGTTGTTGTTCTACTTCTTAAATATTACAGGATATACAAAGGCAAAATGTTCTAACAAGCTTTACAAGGTTCTTAAAGCAAGTTGATCAAGAAAAGCTACAAACAAAGCTATTATAGCTAATTGATCAAGAAAGCTATAAGGTTGCCAACTTACAACAAAAAGATGAAGGCTAAAAGCTCCATCTCGAGACTCAAGACTCAAGACAAGACCTATGCTTCAATTTATTGTATTAAGTGTCTTGTAACAATTGTAACTTTTTCATTTTCCTTAAGTCTTAGAAATTCTGTAAAAGCCTTATCACACACACTCACACATTATCTTTAAAATAATTGAGTATTTATCAAACTTAAAAAGATCGAAACAAGATTGAAAAAGCTCAGTTGTTAAGTACCAGTCGACCGCCATAAGGCACCAGTCGACTGTTCTAGTATGAAACTAACTAAACTTATTCAAACTCTGACCAGTCGACTCATAACGGCAACCCAGTCGACTGTTCAAGTCGTTTCGATAGTTTACTGATTTCAAAACTTGATTTTTCGAATTCAAAAGTTTTATTTCCGTTGGTTGACAGTTGGTACAACTGCTTCTCAACGTCCAATGATTCGAACTCTATAAATAGAGTATAGAAATCACTTGGAAGAGGTTAACAACTTATTTTTCCAAGCTTTTTGTTTCTCAAGTTCTCAGGCTTTTTTTTAACAAGAAAAAACATTCACAAGCACTCACTTTCTAAGTCTTGGTTCTCTGAAATCAGTCTAGCATAACAGTGATTTCGTTTTAGACTGATTTCGGAAGTTGACCTAATAGCCACGCATAAAACCACATCCACAACAAGGTTATAGGTTGATTGTAAACTTTTTGTTGTTGTTCTTCACTCTCGGGTTGTGAGAGTGGTTCCTCCCGGTTGGAGAGTAGGGCTCTAGGGTGTAGAGTCAGGTTTTCACTCTTGGTGGAAGAGTGGGTTGCTTTCTCTAGTTGTGAGAAAGGACTACGGGTTGGACAAGGTTGTTGTCTAACGCCGAAGGGTGTTTTTGTAATTATTTCAAGAATAGTGGAAAATCTCAAGTGGGTTGCTTGGGGACTGGATGTAGGTCGGGAGGACCGAACCAGGATACATCGTGTGTACTCTATGGTTGTATCTCTTTGAACTTGCATTTTATTTTCTTGCTTTTTAAGTTCTCAGTGAAACTTGTCTGGACAGTCGACTGTGTCAATTTGTAAGTCGACTGGTCAGACTTGTATTACATTATCTCTGAAAACTTGTCTGGTAAGTCGACTGATCAGACTCGCCTTAAAATAGTCTTCTTAACTGTCGCCCCAGTCGACTGGTTTATCTTCTCAAGTCGACTGTTCAGAAGAAAAGTTTAATTCCGCAAATATTTTTTATAAAACACTATTCCCCTCCCCCTTCTAGTGTTTCTTGCCTTGCCTACAGGATCCAACAGCCTAAACATCTTTTGCCTTAAGATTCGTGCCTGATGTTCAATCAGACGGTGGAGATCGTGCCACGTCCCTCGGAATTCAAATCCAAGCAACTTACATTCCGAGCTGCGTATTGGGAAAAAACGACTTTCTCCTAGAGATTCGTGCCAGATCTTGATTAGACGGCTCAGATTCGACTGCGTCAACCAAAATCACATTTTCTCGTAATCCACGCCGTCGTGTCTTGAGATTCGTGCCTGATGTTCAATCAGACTGCAGAGATCGTGCCACGTCCCTCGGAATTCAAATCCGAGCAACTTGCATTCCGAGCTGCGTATTGGAGAAAAACGACCTTCTCCTCGAGATTCATGCCAGATCTTGATCAGACGGCTCAGATTTGACCGTTTTAACCAAAATCACATTTTCTCGTAATCCATGCCGTCGTGTCTCGAGATTTGTGCCTGATGTTCAATCAGACGGTGGAGATCGTGCCACGTCCCTCGGAATTCAAATTCGAGTAACTTGCATTCCGAGCTGCGTATTGGAGAAAAATGACTTTCTCCTTGAGATTCGTGCCAGATCTTGATCAGACGGCTCAGATTTGACCGCGTCAACCAAAATCATGTTTTCTCGTGATCCATGCCGTTGTGTCTCGAGATTCGTGCCTGATGTTCAATCAGACGGCAGTGATCGTGCCACATCCCTCATAATTCAAATCCGAGCTACTTGCATTTCGTGCTGCATATTGGAGAAAAACGACTTTTTCCTCGAGATTCGTGCCAGATCTTGATCAGACGGCTCAAATTCGACCGCGTCAACCAAAATCATGTTTTCTCGTGATCCACGCATCGTGTCTCAAATTCGGCCTGATGTTCAATCAGACGGCGGAGATCGTGCTACGTCCCTTGGAATTCAACATATTGGAGAAAAACGACTTTCTTTTCGAGATTCGCACCAGATCTTGATCAGACGGCTCAGATTCGACCGCGTCAACCAAGATCACGTTTTCTCGCGATCCACGCCGTCGTGTCTCGAGATTCGTGCTTAATGTTCAATCGGACGGCAGAGATCGTGCCACGTCCTTCGGAAACCAAATCCGAGCGACTGGCATTCCGAGCTGCTCATACGGAGAAAATATTGCCGAGCAGCATGAGCTGTCCGATCGCCTCGTGATTCGTGCCTCGGCCTGATCAGCGGCCTTGATTCAGCCACACCAACCAAGATCACGTTTTCTCGTGATCCACGCTGTCGTGCCTCGAGATTCGTGCGTGATCTCCAGATGGACGTCTCAGATTGTGCCACGTCGCTCGGAAACCAAATACGAGCGACTGGCATTCCGAGCTGCTCATACGGAGAAAATAATACGGAGCAGCATGAGCCGTCCGATCACCTTGTGATTCGTGCCTCGACCTGATGAGCGGCCTTGATTCAGCCACGCCAACCAATATCACGTTTTTTCGTGATCCTCGCCGTCATGCCTCGAGATTCGTGGGTGTTCTATAGATGGATGTCTCAGATTGCGCCACGTCGCTTGGAAACCAAATCCGAGCGACTGGCATTCCGAGCTGCTCATACGGAGAAAATAATGCCGAGCAGCATGAGCCGTCCGACCGCCCCGTGATTCGTGCCTCGATCTGATGAGCGGCCCTGATTCAGCCACGTGACCAAGTGTAAGATCTATCGTCGAATGACTTCGGGATTCGTGCCGCGACTGGATGGATGTCCCAGGTTGCTCCACGTCGCTCGGAATCTCAATCCGAGCGACTGGCCTTCCAAGCTGCCCACATGGAGAAAGTTCTGCCAAGCGACACAGGCCGTCAGATCACTTCGAAACTCGCATGATAATCTGATCGAAATCCCAGATTCGTCAACGTCGCTCAGTGCCACCCCGTCGTCCGATCATTCTGAACCATGCGCCAACACGAGATGGATGGTTCAGATTGCGCCACGTCATAATTGAGTAATTAAAATTATATTTTATTTATTAATTCGAATTATTTGTTCAAAAAATTGCAAAAAAATGATTAAAAATATGGGGAAAATAATTAAAAATTCTAAAAATATTTATAAATTCAGGGAACATTTTACACCCCTGGATAAATAATTATTGATTAGAATGTTTAATTAGCACTCCCGAAGACCAAATCATCGCTTGGCAAAATTGAATAAATGAGTCAATAATCATACATAAAGTTCAATTATCCATCATGCATTTCAT
This sequence comes from Hemerocallis citrina, assembly GCA_017893485.1. NCBI lineage: Eukaryota > Viridiplantae > Streptophyta > Magnoliopsida > Asparagales > Asphodelaceae > Hemerocallis > Hemerocallis citrina. Next base: position 386,742,605 of record CM030358.1, on the reverse strand, counting down.
AACCAACATTTATTTCCACATTTAAAACCATATCACAAATATCTAGTCAAAGTGAATATTCACAACCTCACTATTGTCACACTATTCTTTAATAAGAATAACTCATATAAAAACTTCACAATTATATTTTCCTTCCATCAATTTTTCTTTTTAACATTTACATTAATCACCTCATGAAAATCCACATTTTTACAAAATTATAATTATAAGAAAACAATAGTTTTGAGTACAATTTCACCTCATATACATTTTATTTTAGTCCAATAACTCCAAATAAATTTTCATAGGTTGTACTCATCTATACTAGGCCACACGTCATAGGAATTTTCTCACAAAAGAAGGCAGATTTACTTGAAGCTTCGAAAAAGTCGACTGTCGAATATGGTCAGTCGGCTGTTCCGCAAAAATGCAAAATTCCGAAATTAAGGAGGTCAGGGAAGTCGACTGTTAAATGTAGTAAGTCGGCTGTCCTGCGATATTTTTTAACTCGGAATCAATGATCAGGGCAGTCGACCGTTGCATATGGTCAGTCGACTGTACTGGGGGGTTTTTCAACTCTCCAAATATAATTTAAATTTGTGTACTACTCTTTTCATAATTCATTTGACATTTCTCGAACACAACTTGGTATAAAAATTTTCCTACATCAATTTCCTGTTTTTCCCTCTTTCATAAACCCAAAACATATTATAATTTATTCATTCTAAACAATATCACGAAAGTCTAACTAAACTCACAAAACAAACAATTTCATCTACTAGCATTTTGTACTTAGTTTTGATATTAACAACAATTCTAATTCATATATTCCATCACTACAAAACGATTCGCATACAACTTAAGATTCATGACAAGATAACATGTAATCTATCAAGCAATCAATTTATTCAACTAGCAAATCCTTTTTCCAATTAAGCGTATTCTTATTAGTCTCTTTCATGCATTATCATTTCAATCACCCCTAATATGGTATATGGTTAGAAATATAGAAAACCAACGCACCTTTTTTGGAGAGAAAGATTCACAACACCTCCTAAACGAAAGAGTCCTTCTCGAGCTTGCCAAATGAGCGCTCCTCCTCCTCCTTGAATGCAACCCGAGCCTTCCAAGTGCAACCCGAGATCTCCTAGTAGCCGGCCTCCTTGTTGCAAGCACACAAAACCCACTCTCTCAATCTTTTATTCTCACTTCCTACTAATAACTCAATACTAATAATTGTATTTTCTTACTATAGGTTTGGAGAATGAAGAGTGCAAGAATAACTAGGCTAGCGGGGGCGGGGGGGGTATTGATTACAAAAACTACCTCCCACAACTCCACTTCTCTTTTCCTTTCCCTCCCATTCAAAACCGGCCAAAATGGAGTGCACAATGCACGTGTATGTGCAATGCACGTGCATTCAGTAGTCCCCCATTTTAAAAGTTGTACATTTTATTCTTTATAAAAATAATCTAAAAATTGTCTACATTACAAGTTGTATTTAAAAGAGAAAATAACTCATGGGCTTTTATTTAATGGGCCAAATTAGTTTACAAAAATAAATTAAATTGGGCTATAAAAGAAACTTATGTTTATTAAGGAAAAATGGGCTTTAATAAAAACAATTAGAAAAGACATATATATATATACTCATTTGTCTATGCAATGAAAATAATTATAAAATTTTATACTGCAAAATTGCATGTGCACAATACGTACAAAAATAATAATACAAAATAATAATTTTTATAAATGAAAATCAGGATATTACACAAACACTTCTAAGAAAAAGATGTTGACCGAACTGCCGTTGTCTACCAAAATTCGATGAACCTGGAAGTTGGCCATGTCAAGGCTGATGACGAGGGCGTCGCTGTTCGGAAGTCAAACGCCTTCGAGGTCTTCTCCTGAGAAAGAGACCGACCGCTGCTGAATTTGGGAAGAGGGGTGGTCTAAGATAGAGTTGACGTCTCGGATAAAGGCCTTTCGAGAGGTCTTAGATTCCCCTCCCATGGGTTCGTCGTGTACGCAGTTGAGGATGGCGTGTCCACTGACTTCCTCGGTTTCTAGGTCCCGATCAGGTCATTGATTGATCGTCCGAGGGGGACGCGAAAGCCTCGGGCTCCTCGGCTCTCTTCGGTCTCTGTTGTTGACCCGGGTGAACTCCTTCAGGTACCCTCGCTGTATAAGGACTTTGATCTCATCTTTGAGGGCTCGGCGGTGATCTGTATCATGCCCGGTGTCCTGGTAGAAGCGGCAGTAGAACCTCTGGTCTCGCTTCTTGCCATTGTTGGGCGATCGAGGAGGGACCGGACAATCCTCTTATCCTTGATTTCCATTAAAATCCCCAAGACGTTCTGAGTCAGGGGCGTGTATATTTCAAAATGAGGGACTGGGGGGACCCTTTTCGGACCAATCGCTTCTTTTCCGGACCTTTTGAAGGGTTCAGAATCATCAACCATGTGCTTCCCCTTGGCAATGGCATCCTTCGTGCCTTCGAGGTTGAGGGCCTCCTCTGCCCGAATATACTTCTCGACCCTGTTGTGTCGAAAGGCTGCGAAAGCGACCCCTGCATCGAGGGAGGAAACCGACCTTGCCTCCGAGGTAAACCTCCGAACAAATTCCCGAAGGGATTCCCCGTCCTTCTGTTTGAGGTCCAGGAGGGAGGAGCTTGTCTTCTCGACCTTCCTGCTGGTCACAAAGTGGGCATGGAAACCCGCTTCCAGCTGTTCGAAAGAGAAGACCGAACCAGGGGCGAGTTTGGAGAACCATTGCCGAGCCGGACCCCGGAGGGTAGCAGGAAAGGCACGACAGAGGAGGGAAACCGCAGCACTGTGAATCATCATGAGGGTCTTAAACCCCTCCATGTGTTCAGCAGGATCACCCTCACCATTATAGGTCTCAAATTGAGGTGGTCTGAAGTTCTGAGGGATCTCAGCTTCAAGGATTGGGGGGGGGAGGGGGTCCAGTCGGACGATGGCCGCGACCCTGCATTGGCCCGTCCTCGTCGAGCTGGGTGAGGCGGGTCTCCATTTCTTCCAAACGGCAGAGGACGGGGTCCGTCGCTTCCCGGGGACGAGTCGATCTGTGGGACTCACCGGCTCCCGTTACTGACTTGTGGGCGGAGCTATGGTAGACCTCGGTAGCCAGACCGTCACGTATGGCTTGGAGGATCTCCTCTCGAAAGTTCTGAAATTCGACCTTCGTGACGAGGGCTTGTCCCCCTCGGTTCTGCGGGGGATTGTGCGCCTAGGAAGGCTGATGAAGATGGTTTGAGGCTGAGTTGGAAGCAGCCTCTCCCCTGGTCCGGCTGGCCTGCCTGTCCGAGATGATGCGGTGCAAATCCGATGCAATCGAAGGTCGGGCCGTGCCATTGTCCCAGGGTTGGTTGGAACCCTGGTCATTCGTGCGGTTATGGTGGTTGAGGTCTAGCTGTCATGCTGATGTGGCGGCCCTCCTAGGTTTGGGAGCCATGGAGGAGCTTGGCCCAAGGTGACGACTCTGGCTGAGCTCGGAAGGACGGTAGTACTGAGGAGGTAAAGCTTCCCACAGACGACGCCAACCTGATGCGGTTTATTTTTGGGGTGTGGGGGCAACAGGTGTGAGTTCTCTCGATTTGTATGGTGGAAGTATCTACGTAGTACCGGCGTCGGTCCGACCCCGAGTAGCGGGAGCGGCTCGGGAGAAGGAGCACAGAAGGGCTCAGAAGAGAGGACGGGTGCTCGGCTCGGATCTAGGAGCTCGGCTTGGCAGGGTCTTCTGTACCTGCACAAGGCTTGGAAACACCGGGAGAAATCCTGGCGACAGGCCCTCCGACGAACAAGTCAGTCACTGGGAAAGGGACTGGGCAGCTAGGGTTCAGGTGGGGAGAATTTGATTTCCTTTTACAGTGAGAGGGGGTGGAGTATTTATAGGCAGGGGTAAATGGGTCTGGAGCCCTGGCGGGCCGGGTCGGACCCGTTTGCCCATGGGCCTGAGCTGGCTAAGGCCCATTAGACTGTAGCTGGTCTGATGATCATGGTGGGGAGGATTCAGAGGAGATCAGAGGGCTTTGGTTGATGCTGCATAATTTATCCCCTATCAATAACATTGATGGCTCGGATAGTATGTAATTCTCCAGATTTTGGAGAGTCGAAAAGCGTCACCATGTTCATACCTAATTAATGATCAATCTTGGCCATGATTGTGATGATATATAAGTTGAATATGAAGTTTAACATGCTCATATAGGTAAGCAACATCATCAGTAACAACAACAACAACAACAACAACAACAATAACAAAGTTTTTTTCATCAATTAGTTTGGTCGGCTACATAAATCTTGATTTTTTATTATGTTCAGTTTAGCGTAATATCTTCTCTAAAACATGCTCATACATATGTGACCAAAAATCACTTTCTAAAGTTGACTACTAATAATGATAGTTTCTTTTAGAGAAAATAAAAAGAGTAATGCTAGAGCCACTACCAATTTCACTACATTTCTCTTTACTATCTTAGGTAGCACACTCCAATAGGTAGGAGATGATAGAGTAGGTGGAAGAACTCTCCAATAGAAATAAACCACCTAAGATAGTGAAGGAAATGGTAGTGAAATTGGTAGCGGCTAAAGCATTACTCAAATAAAAAATAAGATAAAATTAATTTCACTTATAACTTCTCTGAATATGGTTCTTCTCACATGCCACTGGGCCCACTACCAACTTACATGTGTACAAATCAACCAATGTGTATAACCATATATACTACCTACACTTTTGTGTGTATTAAATTTCACTATATCAAACGAGGCGCCCTCTTCAATCATCAATCACAGAATCACGAGTATTAATGCTATTGTCGGATCCATGAGTACATAAACTAGGTTAATAAAGTAACGATCCTATTTTAAAGGAAAACACCAAGCTAAGAGGATTGCAGAGGATTGTTGTCGTTGACCAAATTTCCAAATATTGAAAAAATTGGAACAAAAACATGACGTTTTCTAAATATCCAAAATTTAAGTTTGAGGAGAACAATACTGTTTTATATTTGAGAAGAGTGATAGAATTTTTAAAATTATAGCAATCGAAATATAACCTTGCGTCCGTCTAAAAATTTAATCATTTCATGCATCTTGTGTCCGATTGATTTTAAATTTTTTAAAACAATGTCAGGCGCAAGATCCATTTTTTTTTCTAAAAGATTTGTCGGACGCAAGATCAGTATGATCAAAATTTTTAAAAGAAATAAATTTAGTGGGGATGCAAGATGATCTCGTCCCGTATATTTGTAATTAAAAAAAATCATAAAATTTTATCGGGATGCTAGATCATCTACCGTATGTCATTTTTTTCATATTTTGAGTCCAAACGATTTACAACATGAAGTCAAAATTCTTATTTCTAAAAATCAAATATAAAATTTTTGAATTTCAATGACTATAGATGCTGTAACAAAGCAAAGATTTTGAAAGTAGGTACTCTATTTAATAGCCCTAATAAAGAGATGCCGTAGTTAGAATTTAGGAACCTACCTGGAAGCTCCATATCCAATCATGGTTTCATCTCCTCTTTAATCCAATATTTTAGGCATGGATTGGTGTAATCCTAGTTTCTAAAGAGAAATTCGACCACTCACATTCTATCTATCTCTTGGTTTAGGATCTTAGTGTTGAATTTTATGTCTTACATACTTGTAGTTCGATGAGAAGTAAAAAATGATGAAGTGAAGGAAGAACAAAGCATCGTAGAGTGAATAAGGAACAATAGCTGTATAGCATTAGTCAGCATTTGATGGTCGACTGCCCTGTCCCCGGGGACAGTCGATCACCACAAGTCTCTGTTTGGAGTCGAGCGCATTGTGGTGGACTGCTCCCCAGGGCAGTCGAAAGTCAGCGGCATAGACTCCAAACAGGTCGGATATGGACTATTCTGTTTCAGGTATTTCTTTCTGCAAGTTAAATCGTACGACTCCTATCTTGTCTCTTTATTCTGAATATATCAGACGACTTATGTATCAAGACTACAATCTACGGTTTATCTAGCTCTATATATTATTGTGTAAGTCTCCATTGAGAGGCAATAGAACTTCTTATGAGACTTGAGATTGAGAGTTCTCCATTATAGATGATTATACTATAGTCATGCTTGAGAGATAGATAGGTTCTTGGTTCGAGTGTAATACTTTGTATTTTCTCTAGTTGAATAATATCTCTCTTATTTCTCCACCAGACTAGGTTCGCCCAAATCGGGACAAATCATTGTGTGTTTGATTTGATCTACTTGTTTGATTGTACATTATTGGATCAGTTATCGCTAAACTCGACAACAAATTCCTAGCAATTAGGCTATGATTTTGCATAGGCTACTGTTACCGCTGATTTCGGTGTGGGGGTAAACAGATAGAATTTGTGAGTCCGAGAAAAATCTGAACAGTTGACTCAACCTTCTTGCTCCTGCCGCGACCTGCAAGGAAGTGCGAAACACCGGGATTGATTCCGGCGACGCACCCTCCAACGCTCTTGTCAGTAATCAGAAGAGATTAAGAAAGAGTTTAAAAGTAGTGAAAAAGTGATTAACCTGGTCATGGTGGTAGAGGGGTGATATTTATAGTCGTCAGGGGAGCCGTTTAAGGATCTGATCTCCTGTGTAACAGTCGGGAGCAAAATCCTCAGTCTGTTTTAGGAAATCTTTCCTTGATTCCCGGTGAGAGCAAATCAGGGCCATTGACTTGCCCAAATCATGGATCCTGATTTGTCTCTTGATGGTTTGGGTTCGTCTCGGGTCGGAACCCGTACCCAACTGGTGTGGATCCGCTTGTGGGTTATTGGATCTGTGAGAAGGAGATTCAATACCCGCTTTGGATCCGCTTGTATGTGAAATTACCTTTTTACCCCCGAGCTTCAAGATTCGTGCCCAATCTGAACGGTTCCGATTTAACCCCATTTTTAGTCATATCACGAGCCTCCCACTCCTAAAGACTGAGCGTGATCAGCCTTTGAGGAGTAGTTTGACTGTTTTGTTGGCTAGCGGAGTTGTATCGGAGTCCATATGGAGGACTTAGAATCTCGAAAGGGGTAGTGAGGTAACTTTTTGACGCCATGTGTTGTTCTCTAGACATATCGAGTATTTGGCGTCTTTCATCTATTTTTTTCGGATTATTTATTTAATTTTGCGATGTGTTTACTAATCGTTCGGGGGGCCTTAACAGTGCATTCTGGGCAATAATTGTGCGTTCAGGGGCCCAAAAATATACCCCCAAATTTTCAATTATTTTCTAGAATTTTTAGTTAAATTTCCCGAATTCAATTTTTCGCAATTTTTAAATAAATAAAGTGATTTAAATAGATAAAAAACAATTTTTAATACTGATTTATGGCGTGGCACAATCTGGACCTCTGATCATAGTCGAGCGTGATTTTCTGAGAGATCTGACGGTCTCCGTAGCTCGGCGTCTTTTTTCTCCGTTTACGAGCTCGGAATGGCACTTGCTCGGCTGCCGACCGGAGACTAGGGGGTTAGGCGTTCCGAGCGACGTGGCGCAATCTGAGCCATCGGATGGTGGCACGTTTTCCAAGAAAATGCTATCTTGTCTTTTAGCGCACGTGGCGCAATCTGGACCGTTCATCCTTAGAAGCACGAATTTCTGAGGGATCCAACGGTCGTAGTAGCTCGGTGTCTTTTTTCTTCGTTTACGAGCTCGGAATGGCACTTGCTCGGCAGCCGACCGGAGACTAGGGGTTCGGCGTTTCGAGTCGATGTGGCGCAATCTGAGTCGTTGGATGACGATGCGTATCTCGAGGCGAGCACATTTCCCAAGAAAACACTATCTTGTCATTTAGTGTCCTCGGCGAGATCTGGGCCGTCTGATTGAGATCATGCGCGAAAGTTGAGGAGAAAGTGTGTTTTCTCCGTTTACGATCTCGGAAAGGCACTTGCTCGGAATCCGTCCGGAGACAGGGGGTCTCGGCAGGACGAGCGACGTGGCGCAGTCTGAGCCATCGGATGACGACACGCATCTCAAGACGGGCACATTTCTCAAGAAAACACTATCTTGTCGTTTAGTGTCCTCGGCGAGATCTGGGCCGTCTGATTGAGATCATGCGCGAAAGTTGAGAAGAAAGTGTGTTTTCTCCGTTTGCGAGCTCGGAAAGGCACTTGCTCGGTAGCCGACCAAAGGCATGGGGTCTCGGCAGGTCGAGCGATGTGGCGCACTCTGTCTCGAGACGATCCTGTTCCCAAAGGCATTAATGGTGCTTCGGGGTTTGCGCGGCGTTCCACTTTCCCAAGTTCATTAAGGATAACTCCTTCAATTAATGCGTGGCGTTTCAAATTCCGAGGGTCATAATGGCTGGACCTTGGAGGGGAGCTTATAAGTACTCCACTCCCTTTGTCATTTCAATCGCAACAAATGTAGAGTTTCAAACCTCGGAGGTATTGGCCTTGGGTAACTTGTCTTTCGAGGTCCGAGGGGGTTGTCGCTCTCTTGCCTTTTTCTTCTCCCGTTTCTGACGGCCCCAAAGTGGATGTCAGGAGCGGGGGGGGGAACGAGGCAGTAGTGGTGACGACCATAGCCGGACCCGAGGGATGAGTTACTTCGGAAGGACGGGTGGTTGCCCTGTTGCCTTGTTCTTCTCCCGTTCCTCACGGTTCTGAAGGGGATGTCAGGAGCGGGAGAGAATGAGGCAGTAGTGGCGATGACCGTAGTCCGGACCCGGGGTGTGAGCTGCTTCAGAGGGACGGATGGTCGTTCTCCCACCAAGATCTTCTGCCTACTCTGTTTGCTCCGCAGCGGGTGTCAGGGTCGGCAGAGATCAGGGTGGGAGAGGTGATGATCCATGTCCGAATCCAAGGGGTGAGCTTGTTCGGAAGGATGGGTGATCGCTCTTTAACTTCCTGTCCATCGGTGAGATTGAGGGGGAAGAAATAAAGGGCGTTCCGATCTTGTTGTTTGCAACTGTGAAGGCTCTGCTGCCAGAGTCCTCTGCCGGGCCGAGCCTTCCAGTTACGTGCGCTTCTCCCGATCTCTGAGTGTTCATCTGCCTTCAACCGGGCCTTGCGGGTCGGCAAAATGTCGACCGAGATGTGGGGCCCGGGGGGCCCGCCGAGGGCGGTGCCTTAAAACTTTGAATCAAAACTTTTTCTGGCTTCTCTAGGCATTGGTGGGGCGTCCGAAGGTTCGATCGTCCGAGCGACGTGGCGCAATCTGAGCCGTTGGATGACGGCGCGCATCTCGAGACGGGCACATTCCTCAAGAAAACACTATCTTGTCGTCTAGTGTTCTCGGCGAGATCTGGGCCGTCTGATCGAGATTTTACGCAAAGTTTGAAGAGAAAGTGAGTTTTCTCCATTTGCAGGCTCGGGAAGGCACTTGCTCGGAGGCCGACCGGAGTCTGCGCAATCTGGCTCGGATTGCGTGCGGCTCGAATTCAGATCCCATTGCGCCGAGCTGGTTGACTTGGTGAGGAAGGCAGTTGTGTTGGGCCTCCGCGACGTTTCGAGAGCAGCCCAAAAGTCGCACTTATTCGTTTGGAAGTCCAAGGGACGTTCCATTTTTACTATAAATCTTCACCCCCCCTTTAGACCAAGTCTCATTTTTCACTTTTACTCTCTCTCTTCAGTTTTTACTTTGCCTTCGAAGTTTTCAGCTCTCTGGTGGCGTTGCTAGTGTCGCAGTAGCGTTCCTTGTCTCCGGCGAACTTTTCCGACCGTACCTATCACTTCAAGGTCAGTCTCTTTCCCTTCTTTTTAGAAAAAATGGTTAAGATCACGGATGGGACCCCCGCCTCGGAGCAAGCCGTTGGCCGAGGGGATAAAGGGAAGGAGGTAGTGGAGCCGAGCGATCAGAATGTCGTTCGTCCGGACAGAGAGGGCGAAGTGGCCGAGCTACCTAAAGAGGTTGCGGCGGTGTCCCGGGAGGGGAAGGCCGTGGTTACGATCGTGGAAACGCCGAAGACGGCGGGAGCGTTCGGTCGGCAGCCCATTTCTCTGTCAAGCGTGGGGGGCGTACGGGATTACGCCGAAGACACCTTGGAGAGAGTAACCCAAGGCACGGCTAAGTTGGTGGAGGAGAACGAGCCGAGGGAGCTGTCCATGGTGGATCATACCATCTCGTCTCTCACCGAGGGTGACCTTCATCTGATCCGAGAGGGCTTCTGGATCCCTGCCGACTATGGACTGCTCCTCCCCAGGCCGGGTTTCCGAGCCAACACAAAGTCCTCATCGGACGTGTGCGTCTTTCCGGTCGACTCCCTTATTGCCGGACTCCGCTTTCCCCTCCACCCGTTCGTGGTTGATGTTCTGACATGGTACTGTTTGAGCCCCGCCCAGCTGATGCCGAACACATGGAGGCACGTCATGGCGTTCGTCCTCCGATGCCAAGAGGTCGGCGGTAAGCCGAGTATGTTCCTCTTTCGGAGTCTCTTCCGAGCCTGTCAGCCAAGGCGAGACGAACAGAGGTTCTATCTTACGCCCCGGACGGGCGTGAAGCTGATCGAGAATCCGGACTCGATCAAATATTGGAAGGAGAAGTACTTCCTCATCCGAGCTCCGGTGCCGTGGGTGATACCGACGGTTTGGGCAAAGGAGGGTCTGCCCAAGCGGACCAAGAAGGAGGCGGCGCTGAGTGATGAGGAGGCGGAGGTTCAGAAGAAGCTCCTCGCCCTGCCAGCGCTGAGCTGGAAAGAAATTACCGAGGAGGATCTGTTCCGTGGGGGTCTCAGTCCGATCGACCCTTGTATGCTTCTGGTATTTATACTCTTTGTTTAGAGTTCATGAAAATTTTTCTAAGTTTTTTCATTCGGCTTTTGCAGAGACGATGAAGCTGGATTACAAAGCTCTGGTGGCGAAGGGCCGGTCGGAGCAGGAGGCGAAGAAGAAGAGGCCTTCGGCAGGGCCTCAGGACAGCCGAGCTTCGAAGAAGCCTTCGGTCGAGAAGACTGCCGACCAACCGAAGGTCGTGGTCCCCGAGCAGGGGGAGATCAGGGTTCTCGACTCCCCTGCTTCGGAGGTGCCGGCTCCGACCCCGAAGGTGGATGCTCCCGGTTCGTCGAGCGGTACGTTCGGCGTGAAGGAGGTGCTGTCCCTCCAAGTTCCACCCCTCACTGCCGATGCGGAGAAGATCCTGACCGAGCGTCACAAGCAGATCTTCGTGCCCGACTGGCAGGTGATGAACGTCGACGGCTTCCTGGGCGACGGCAACATCTGCATGGAGGCGGTGAGGCACCTGCCGACCCCAAAAGACCGAGCGACCCTGAAGGCCGGGCAAGCAGGGGACGCCGTGATGCAGATCGCTCGGAATACTATGTCGGTAAGTTGGCCGAGCTCTCCCTTATCGAAATTTCTTCTTTAGAATTTTTTTTGTAAGTCTTTGGACTCGGATTTTAATCCGCTGTTCTTTTTCAGACCCTCTGCCACTTCAATTTCCTGGTCGAGGAGTTTGCGAACAAGGAGCAGGAGAAGGAGCGGGAGAGGGCGGAGCGCGTCAAGGCCACGCAGCGGCTTGATGCCGAGCAGCTCCTCTCGACGAAGAGGGTTGCCGAAGTGGCGGGGTTGGAGAAGCAGCTGGCCGATGCCATTCAGCAGTCGAAGGACACGGCAGCCAAGCTTGAGGCGTCGGAGAAGTTGGTAGTCGAGCTGAAGGAGGAGCTGGCCAACACCCGGTCGGAGGCGGAGAAGGCTCGGAAGAGGGCCGAGAGAATCACGGCCGAGCATCAGAAGAAGGTAAAGAAGGTGAGGAAGGCCGTGCAGGAGGAGGCCGCGCAGCATATGCTCCAGAACATGGAGGAAGCCTACGGTCGAGCCCTGCTCCATGTTGCCGCCAAGAACCCGGGCTTTGACACGTCCTCCTACCACTTTTACGACTTCGTGGAAGGGGAGGAGGGTGTTCCCGAGGGGTTGCTCAGCCCCGAGGGAGAGACGGAACGCGTCGAAGGCCCAGGGGAGACCGAAGCCGAGGACGAGGAGGAGGACGACTCCGAGGAGGAGAGCTGGAGCGAGGACGGAGGCGAGGGCGGTGGCGAGGACAAGGCCGGGGGGTCGACGGACCCTAACGACAAAAAGGTCGACCCCTGACTCGGTTGTCTTTTTTAGTCTTTTTTCTTTTGTAAGCCTAACTGCGGACTGGCCACCGCTTTTGTAAAACTTTTCTCCTTGGTTTTGAATGGAAACATTTTGTTTGGCCAAAATTTGTCCAAGTGTTGAGTCTCGGATTTGTGTGTGACTAGTTGTAGATGTTTCCATGTATTGTCCCCTCGGACTCATCTCCGCTTTTCAGGTGAAGTTTGGTCCGATCACGGAGGTTTCGTACCTCCGTAAGGAGTTGGTCAAGATGAAGCAAGAGCTGTCATCGAGCCATGATAAGCGCTTTCAATTAGTTTTGGAACTGGGGGAGGTAAAGACGCTGGCCAGGGCGAAGTGTCGCGAGTTGGCGCAGCTACGAAAGCGACCCCCGGTCTCTGCTCTTGAGGGCGAGGTCGAGCGGCTCCGTAGAGAGCTCACCGCCGCCGAGCAGAAGAATGGCGATCTTTTGGCCGAGGTCCAACACATGGAATTAGAGGGGAAAGAACGCTCGGCAGCAGAAGGGAAGCTGACTTCTGAGCTGGAGAAGGCGTTGGCCGAGCGCAAGAGGCTATTGGCCGAAGTCGACAAGCTCAAAAGGATCACGATAGATAGGGGGATCGAAGTCACCCACTTCCGACGGCTCGCGACAGATAGTGCCAACGTCTCTGGCTCGTCGAGGCCTTCTCGTCCGAAGAAGTTGGCGAAGGACGACGCTCTGAGAGACAGGATCATTGAACTGGAGGAAGAGGTCGCGTCGCTCAAGCCTGTGCCGGAGAGGGCTAACGTCCGCAGTACGTCATGTACTCGTGAAGAGAGCGAGAGAGGGATTTTCTTTTACGAACTTGCGACACGTTCGCCTATGACCGGACGGAGTCCAGCCGACGCTCAGAGCAGTGCGGCCGTCTCGTCGAGCGGGGCCTCGGTCGGCGCCGCAGTCAGGGCCAGCAGCGAAGGGGGGTCGCGCTTCGTTGGTTTAGGATCGAGCTCAGAGGGTAGGCCTCGTCGTCCTCGCATTTCCTTAAACCGAAGCGTTCCCCTTCCGAAGAGGACCTGATCATGTCGCTTCATGTCCCTTCTGATTTGTTGTAAAACGTTGTTGTAGGGTCGGTCTCGTTGTATGTAGAATTAACATGTCTGAATATGAATCCGGATTTGTGATTTGGAAAAATTTTAAGTGTTGGGCCTCGGCGATGTTTTGAAGTCTTGCTATTTGTTTTCCCCTTTTTTCAGCTCGAGGCGGCCGACCCATATGCTGATCTCCACGGCTCGGATGGTGACTCTGAATCCGAGGCCACTTCTGGGACGGCGGCTCTGAGTCCTAGGAGTGTCGAGCTGGAGTTACGCCGAGCTGAGAGTGAGCGGGCCCACCTCTTGTCCGTCCTCGACCTACGGGAAACCGAGATCCAACGCCTGGAGAACAGGATCGCCGAGTTGACTCCTGCAGAAGGGGACGAAGATTCGCAAACCGCTTTCAGCAACGCTCTTCGGGTCAAGTGTATTCGGCACAACCAGTCGAAGATTATAGCCGAGCGGGACGATTTGCTCTCGGAGATTCGACATTTGCAGACTGTGCTAGCGAAGCTCCGGGACGATGCAGGGGAGCTACCAGCCGAGGAGGACGAACAGTCGGCCGAACAGTCTAGTGAAGATATTTCCATATGAGGGCCAAGTATAGTGGGTCGGCGGCGTGTATTTTGTTTGCCAACACTTTGTAACCATGAAAAAGATGTGTTTTGTATTCCGGTCTGGTTGTTTAATAAAATATCTTTCGTTGTTCTGCATATTTATCTTGCTTATAACTGTGTTGGTCGCGTCGAGATCCTCGAACCGAGCGTGTTAGTTCCGTCGACGAGAGTGTTGAACCGAACGGGGTACCTATGAGTACAGTATTTCGTCGCTTAGCGACTCTGACTAGGTACGGCACGAATCCCTAGGCGGCTCAGTCCCCAAGAAAGCGCTATCTTGTCGTTTAGCGCGGGCGGCAAGATCTGAGCCATTGAACGTAGGCACGAATCTCGAGGCGGCTCAGTTCCCAAGAAAATGTTATCTTGTCGTTTAGCGCAGGTGGCAAGATCTGAGCTGTCTGATCGAGATTAGGCGCGAAAGTTGAGGAGAAAGTGTGTTTTCTCCGTTTGCGAGCTCGGAAAGGCACTTGCTCGTTAGCCGACCGAAGGCGTAAGGCTTCGGGCTTCGGTTATTAGGCAGGAGAGCTCAGATTATGCGGCCGAACGTAGCTTCGGTGTCCCTTCGCTGACGGAGCAGAGGGGCGGACCACTCCCGGTTCGCCGCGAAGCAAGCTTGGGGAGACTGGGAGCTAAGTGTTGGACTCCGGGTCCATCGTTGTAGTCCAATGGTTGTGGGAGCAATTCCGAACGACGATCTACCCCTGGCTCGCTCGGAGGCGAGCCAAGGAGGTAAAGTCGAGCCGAGTGTTGGACTCCGAACCATCGGTGTAGTTCAACGGTTGTGGGAGCAATTCCGAACGGCGATTTACCCCTGGTTCGCTCGGAGGCGAGCCGAGGAGGTAAAATCGAGCCGAGTGTTGGACTCCGAACCATTGGTGTAGTTCAACGGTTATGGGAGCAATTCCGAACGGCGATCTACCCCTGGCTCGCTCGGAGGCGAGCCGAGGAGGTAAAGTCGAGCCGAGTGTTGGACTCCGAACCATCGGTGTAGTTCAACGGTTGTGGGAGCAATTCTGAACGGCGATCTACCCCTGACTCGCTCGGAGGCGAGCCGAGGAGGTAAAGTCGAGCCGAGTGTTGGACTCCGAACCATCGGTGTAGTTCAACGGTTGTGGGAGCAATCTCGAACGGCGATCTACCCCTGGCTCGCTCGGAGGCGAGCCGAGGAGGTAAAGTCGAGCCGAGTGTTGGACTCCGAACCATCGGTGTAGTTCAACGGTTGTGAGAGCAGTTCCGAACGACGGTCTACCCCTGGTTCGTCCGGGGACGAGCCGAGGAGATGAGGTCGAGCCGAACGTGGACTCTGAATCGTTGGTTGAAATCTCAGTTTAAACAAGCGTTGATAAGAGGGGAGAGAAGCATGCGAATTTAAAAACACGAAAGAGCTTTCTTTATTAATAATCGACGGCGAACCGTTTTACATAGTACAATTTATGAAAATAGGTTACAAGTCGGAGGACTGGAATGGCTCGATATCCTATGTTACTTAGAGCGGCGCCGGAGCGCTCTCTTGGTATTTTAGGAGGTGGTCGGCATTCCAGGTCCTCGGAAGCTCTCTGCCCTCTAGGTCTTCAAGACGATATGTTCCGGGCCGAACTACCCTCGTGATCCTATACGGCCCTTCCCAGTTCGGAGCCAGCTTGCTCTTCTGACTGGGGAAGGATATGGCTAGCTTTCTCAAGACTAAATCCCCTTGCTTAAGGTTGGCGGGTCGGACCTTTTTGTTGTACGCAAGTTCAACCCTTCTTCGGTAAATCTGCTGCCGAATCGACGCCCTTTCCATCAGCTCGTCTATCAGGTTCAAGTCTGCTCTGAGGTCCCTGGCATTCTGTGCTTCGTCATAGGCTGTGAGCCGAGGGGAAGGTATTCCGACCTCAAGAGGTTGTAACCCCTGTTTTTCCAGAAAGGTATTTTTCGATATTTTCTGTATTTAAAATTTTTGCAAATTATTTTTTTATTGTTAAAATTAGATTATTTCATAAATTATATTTATTAATTATTGTATTAATTTTCTTATTGGATTATTTTCATTTTATATTATTTTTCTTGCATTTTTGACCTCCGTGTGCTGTTTGTGCGTCGATCGTCCGTTTTTCGCTATTTTGAATTCTTTTTCGCATTTTCTTGGTCTCATTCATATTTGTTATTTATTTTTGGGTCATGATGAATTTTTAGAAGTGTTTTGATCAATTTGAGATTTTTGGCTCTTAAGGAGATTTTTAGGAGCCATAGGATTCATTGCATTTTGTATCTCCATTTGAAATCTACCCAATATCCATTACCCAATTGTATACCTATTGTTTCCTATGGATATCCACTACCCATTAACCCACATTTGATCCCCTATAAATACCCCCTCATCTAAATAATCCCTAACCCTAATATTTTTATCTCTCCTCCTCCATCATTCTATACTACTTCGCCTCGATTCTACCTCGTCTCTCCTTTCCTTGTGGCCGAAACCAACCAAAACAGCACCCATCCATCTCAAAACAGCCCCTCCTTCATCTCTTCGCTGATTTGGTGAAGAGGGTATCATCCGTTCGAGTTCGTGCTTCAAGAAGACGATCGTAGGCAAGATTCGGTTCGTGGGTTCGTTTGAGATCGCGCGTGGAAGGCTTCTTGCTCGTGGGTTTTCTTTGAAAGGCTAGGATTCGTCGCGTTCGTCATCACATAAAGGCAAGTAACTTGTACTTAAATTTCTTAGGTTGATACAAGTAGAAAGTTCACACATAGGATAGGTTGAGACTAGAGACGGACAAAGATCATATTTTTAATTGTGGGTTTCGTCTCTATTGTTCAAAACAGGCCATAGACGACTTAGGACATGAATTTTGATAGGGTTATGCCTTAGGATTCACCCAAACGCGATTTTCACCGCGTATGTGACATATTGTATACCCGATGTATGTTTGAACACCCATATGAGAAATACTAGATTTTGACATGTTAGATACCCTCCATTATGACATTTGGACCATGGGTAGACAGTGTTTTGAATTTGGAAGAGTTTGGATGATTTTTGAGGAAGTTATGATGTTTTGAAGTTTGGTTGAGAAATCTGGAAATTTGGATTGAACTGGATTGATTGCAGTTTTTACCTATATTAAAGTCCGAATCTCAACATGACTATTTCTGAGAAATTTGTAGAGAATTGAATCTAATTTCTAATCCCATTGATTTCACCCTGTTTGGAGTTCGTATGGAGTAGTTATGGTCATTTTAGTAACTGTATGTTAGTAGTTTCCAGTTTCAGTTCGGGGTAATTTTTGTGGACAATTTATTTTCAAGATCTAAGTTAGACCTAATTTCATACCACAAGATTTTGTCTGTGTTTCACTATGATGTTAGGTAGTTCCCTGATTTTTGTGGTAATTTAAAGATGAGTTTTGAGTGATGCCTTACATCCTTTTCTATAGATCGCTTTTGCTGTAAACTGCGTGTGATTGTATGTTGAATGCCGTGTTCACCTTATTTCTACTTACTGTATGAATATTTTATGTGAGATATGAAAGTTGAGTAATTGTGTATACTTTCCCCCTGTTTTGGCGGAAGTGGATTTTGATGCGCTGTGTGCAAGATATGCATGATTTTGTACAGCAGTGTTCAAGAATTCCAGATCCATCAAAACTGTGTTATGTGTTATTTTCTATTTTTGAAAACATATCTATACTTTCTGGAAAAATATGAAAATCTATATTTTGAGACTATACATATAGGGGATTACCCCAGAATTTTCGTGGGTTTAATTAATGACTTTGTATGCTGTTTTCATGTGGGTTAAGTTATTCCCCTGTTTTCTGGCTGTACATGAAAACTGTGTTGAATTGTGTTTTGAGTCGAGATATTGTGAACTAGTATATAAAATTATTATATTCATTAGAAGCGTGTGGATGTCTATTTTCCAGACCCTTCGACGGATTATGATTTGCATGTCTGTAGATCTTTGGATCACTGTTTATGTGCAGACTGGTCTTGCTGTCCTGTTTATAAACATACGCTAGTTTGCTCGTATTTGTGAATGTTTTGCACCTATACTTGCTGATCTAATTCCCTGCGTCTAAACCTGATTATAACCTGTTAGTTTGACATCTTTTAGTACACTCTCATGCCTGTTGATGATCTTAATAATAAAAGTAATCAAGCCGGGGTTTAATGGGACAGATCTAGTAGTGGATAGTGCAGAAACGTGTACTCGGAAGGGGGCCCGTGTTTCCCATTTTGATGCATGATACCTTTGGGTTCATGTACCTGTTACCGATCAAGTTACCGATCAAGTTTACCGATAGTTACCGATCAAGTTTACCGACCAAGTTCTGTTTTCCTGTACCTGAGTATACTGCCCTGCATAGTCCCCTACGAAATCTAAAGCGAAACTGCATTGAATGTAACAACCATGTGATAAAAAGATGGCACATGAAGTGTTACCTAGATAGTAATAATAATACAAGATATTAATATATGATTACCTGTTACCTGCATACATGTGACCTGGTTATCCTGATATTCCTGATTATCCTGATTATCCTGATACCTGTTTACCTGTTACATGACACCTGTTACATGATTACCTGTATACCTGTTACCTGTTACCTGTTACCTGTACCTGATATTCTTGTTACCTGTTTTCCTGATACTTGATACACAATTACCTGATTTCCTGATTACCTGATAATTATACATGCTACCTGTTTACCTGTTGACTTTACACTTGACATACGTTTACCTATACCTGTTAGTATATCCTGTGATTAGATAGTGTCCATGTGCTTGTATCCTATTCTATTTGTGACCCGGACTTGCCATTGACGGGTACTGTGTTTTCTCTTTTTCTTTTTCCTGCATTATGTGAATTGCAGATTTTGGAGGACAGGTTCCTAAAGGTATTGGCAAGATGAGAGGCTAGAGGCTGAATTTTGCTATTGCTATTCCTGTTGCTTATTTTGGACAATATTGTATTTTGAACCCGTATTTATTTCTTGTATCTGGGCAATGTGACCCAAGATTATTCGTGTATTTCAGATCATGACTATTTGAGATTAATGTATTTTTATTTCAAGTATTCTTGTTGGTATTTGGTTTATATGTGCATGTGGTTGATTTTTCTGGCTTCCGACTCTGATTTTTACTGTGACATGTTGTAAAGAATTCCTGAACAGCTTAAGGATGATTATATTCATTCGCTGGGGCTTTTGTTACGTGCTCGTATTCCGTATTTTTGGAAAGCGGGGCGTGACAGAGGTATCACGGCCTCGGACCCATAGGTGAGGTTGAAAGGGGACTCACCTGTGGGGGTCCGCTTGCTCGTGCGGTAGTTCCAAGGACGTTGGGGAGTTGGTCGACCCATAGGCCCTTGGAACTTTTGTCTAGCCTTTTCTTGATGCCTGCGAGGATCTGCCGGTTAGCATTTTCTGCCTGTCCGTTCGACTGAGGGTGGGAGACGGACGAGAAGCGCTGCTGGATGGCCAGGTCGTCGCACAGAGCTCGGAATGCTGCGCCAGTGAACTGAGTCCCGTTGTCCGTCACGAGGACACGGGGGACGCCGAACCTACAAATGATACTCTTCCAGAAGAACTGTACCACCTTGTTCTCGGTTATTGTGGCGAGGGACTCGGCCTCGACCCACTTTGAGAAGTAGTCGATGGCTACGACCAAGAACTTGAACTGACCCGGAGCCAGAGGGAAGGGCCCTAGTAAATCCATCCCCCACATTGCAAAGGGGACGGGACTTGATAGGGAGGCGAGGTTGGCCTGAGGGAGGCGTCGGATGCTGAAGTGTCTCTGACAAGAGCTGCATTGCCAAACGTGTCGCTCGGCGTCTTGAAGGAGGGTCGGCCAGAAGTACCCATAATTCAAAACTTTCCGGGCCAAGGACCTAAATCCTGAGTGTGCCCCTCCGATGCCTTCGTGGAGCTCTTGTAGGGCATATTCGGCCTGATCCGGAGAGAGGCACCTTAGGTACGGTCGGCCGTCTATTTGAGAGAAAGAGCGTTTGTATAGGATGCCCTCGATCAAGACATACCGCTCCGCCCGGGTTCTGACTCGGTGAGCCTCTTTGGGGTCTTCGGGCAGGAGCCCGTCCCTCAAGAACTCCACAAGAGGCTTCATCCAATTATCTTGTAACATGACCGGCAACGATTCCGCCGAGCCAGGTGTCTCGTCTTCGATGCTCGGCTTAGAGAGGACTTCGATCAGTACGGTCTGTTCGAGACCTTGCAGGGAGGACGAGGCCAATTTGGAGAGGGCGTCGGCCTGTGAGTTCTCTTCACGAGGGACCCGCTGGATGAGCACCTCCTCGAACCGGCCCATGAGGTCCCGAACCCTAGCAAGGTACTTCGCCATCTGCTCATCTCGAGCCTCGTACTCGCCCAAGACTTGGTTCACGATGAGCTGGGAATCGCTGTGGATTCGGAGGCAATGCACCCCAGCACTTCGTGCAAGTCCGAGACCAGCGATGAGTGCCTCGTACTCTGCCTCGTTGTTCGAGGCCTTGAAGTTCATACGGATCGCGTACTGGAGGACGAAGTTGTCAGGGCCGTTCAGAATGATGCCGGCGCTGCTTCCTTCATTACAAGAGGATCCGTCCACGAAGACTGTCCAAATGGGGGGTCCATTCGGAATGTGTTCGACCTCAGGGATAGTGGACTCCACGATGAAGTCGGCGAGTGCCTGTACCTTAATTGCTATCCGAGGCTGGTAAGTGATGTCATGTTGGCTCAGCTCTATGGACCACTTCATCAGCCGGCCCGAGGTCTCAGGCTTGTAGAGGATCTGCTTTAGGGGTTGGTCGGTGAGGACGACGATCGAGTGGGACTAAAAGTATGGCCGAAGCTTCCTCGCCGCTGTGACTAGGGCGTAGGCCATTTTCTCAATCTTCGGATAGCAGAGCTCGGCGTCCCGAAGCACCTTGCTCACGTAGTAGATGGGCCTTTGGGACCGGTCCTCCTCTCTTACCAGGACAGCACTTAGGGTCTGCTCGGAAGCAGCCAAGTAGACGAAGAGGGTCTCGCCCGGGACCGGTTTGCTGAGCAGAGGGGGGTTCACCAAGTATGCCTTCAGTTGGTCGAACGACTCCTGTTGTGGCTGACCCCATTCAAAACCCTTAGCCCCCCTGAGTGCTTTGAAGAAGGGGAGGCACTTTTCCCCCGACTTCGAGAGGAACCGACCGATAGCAGCGAGCCGACCAGTGAGCTTCTGCACCTCCTTGATGTTCCGAGGTGGGGCCATGTCTAGTATGACCTTAATCTTCTCGGGATTAGCTTCGATTCCTCGTTGGCTTACCATGAAGCCGAGGAACTTTCCCGAAGAGACCCCGAACGCGCACTTGTTCGGGTTCAGCCGCATGTTGTGCCTTCTCAATACTCCGAAGGCCTCTTGGAGGTCGGCTACATGGTCTGTGCCCCGGATGCTCTTGACGAGCATGTCGTCAACGTACACCTCCATGTTTCGGACCGATCTGGCTCTGGAAGACCTTGTTGACGAGGCGCTGGTAGGTGGCGCCCGCGTTCTTCAAACCAAACGGCATGACCCGGTAGCAGTAGTGGCCTTGGTCGGTGACGAAGGAGGTCTTCGGAATGTTCGGAGGGAACATTCGGATTTGATTGTACCCCGAGAAGGCGTCCATGAAGCTGAGGAGCTCATGGCCCGATGTGGCGTCAATAAGGGTGTCGATGTTCGGGAGAGGGAATGGATCCTTCGGACACGCCTTGTTTAGGTCGGTGAAGTCAATGCATATCCTCCACGAGCCATTGGACTTCTTGACCATTACAACATTCGACAGCCACTCGGGGTAATTTACCTCCTATATGAACTTGGCCTTCAGCAGTTTATCCACCTCCTCCTTGATGGCCTGCTGTCGCTCGGGAGCGAACTTTTGCCTCTTCTACCGAACCGGCTTGCATACCGGTACGACACTCAGGCGATGGACGAGCAGCTCCTCGAAAATGTCGGGCATGTCCGCGGCCGACCAGGCGAACAAGTCACGGTTATCCCGGATGCATTGAATCAGGTCCGAGCATAATGCGGTCGGCAAGGACTTGCTGATGAGGAACTTCCGGCTCGGGTCCTCGTCCGAGAAGAGTACTTCTTCTAACTCGTCCGCCGGCTCGGACGTTGGCCGAGCTTTCGGCTCGGGGATTTCTAGTGTCTCGAGCGAGAGCACTGGTCCCCCGGTGGAAGTCATGTAGCACTTCCGGGCTGTTTCTTGGCTTCCCCTGACTTCCCCTACTCCCGACCGAGAGGGGAACTTCATTTTCAAATGGTACGCCGAGGGGACAGCTTCCAAGGCAGCTAGGCCGGGTCGGCCTAGGATGACATTATATGCCGCCGGGACGTCGACGACCATGAAGTCCATCGGCTTGGTCCGGGTAGTAGGGGCGCTTCCCGCGGTTACGTCTAGGGTTATCACCCCCTCAACAGTTACCGGGACCCCCGTGAACCCGTGGAGTGTGTAACCGGCCGGTTTGAGACGGTCCCGGGACAGCTGCAGGCCTCGGAAGGCCGAGAGGAAGAGAATATTGACCGAACTCCCATTGTCTACTAAAATCCTCTGCACCTTGAAGTTGGCCATGCGGAGGTCGATGACGAGGGCATCGCAGTGTGGGGTTCGGACCCCTTCGAGGTCGGCATCGGAGAAAGACACAGGGACGCCGAGACCTTTGGGGGGAGGGGCACTGTGAACCGAGTTGACCTCTCGGACGAAGGCCTTCCGGGAGGAATTAGAGGAGCCCCCCATGGGGCCTCCGTGGATCAGGTGCAGAATCCTTTCCTCCTCGAACTCGGGTGTCTCTTCGCGTCGCTCGGAACGCTTGTTAGCCCCCCGAGGCGGAGGGGAATTTCGGTCCGCCCGATCGTTAGCCTTCACGAATTTGGCCAACTGCCCTCTCCGGATGAGGGCTTCGATCTCATCTCTTAAAGCCTGGCAGTCGTTCGTGTCGTGGCCGTGGTCCCGATGGTAACGGCACCATTTGTTTTTGTTCCTCCTCTTTGCCAGGGTGTGCATCCTCGGAGCTGGAGGGATGACCCCTTCCTTCTCCACTTCCATTAGGATGGTAGAGACGTTAGTGGTGAGGGGAGTGAACTTCTCGAACCTGGGGGGAGGGCGACGCTGACCGCCGTTGTCTTTCTGAGCCTTCTTGGACCCCTCTTCCCCCGTCGCCTTCCTCTTCGACCCTGAGGAGGACCCCCCGAAGCTCGGAAGGGCTTCGGCCTCCTCTGCTCGGATATACTTCTCGTACCTCAGGAGGAGGTCAGCGAAGTCATGTGGGGGCTTCTTGGCTAGGGACGATCGGAGGTTGGCATTGAGAACGTTCGACTGGAATGCCACTGTCGCCACTGACTGGTCTAAGGAGGCGATAGACCTAACCTCTACGGTGAATCTCTTCACATAGTCCCGCAGCTTCTCTTCCCTTTCCTGCCGCAGGTTCAGTAGGGAGAGACTTGTCTTCTCGGCTCGCCTGCTACTCACGAAGTGAGTTATGAACAGTGTTTCAAACTGCTCGAACGAGAAGATGGAGGAAGGGGGCGAGTCTGGAATACCATTCCCGAGCCGACCCCCGGAGGGTGGCAGGGAAGGTCCTGCAGAGCACGGCGTCGGAAGCTTGATGGATCAGCATCAGGGTCTTGAAGCTTTCGACGTGATCGACCGGGACGGATTCCCCTGAGTACATTTCAAACTGCGGAGGTTTGAAATCCCTCGGTATGTGGGCCTCCATGATCGACCGCGAGAAAGGGGGTCGGCTGGGACGGACGGTTCCTGCTCGGGACTCCTCCTCCCTGTCCATGCGGCCAATACGCCTTTCCACCTCATGGAGACGGCGGATGAGGCGTCGTCCCTCCGCTGGTAGTCGTATGACCCCCCGGACTCCTCTTCATAAGAGGGGGAGCGCGGACTGCGGCGCCGGTAGTCCTGGGAACGGCGTGGACTGTATTGCAGCCGCTGGCCGCTGGGAGCTGGGGAAGGACTTCGGGTTCGGCGGCGAGGACTGGGGTCCCTCGGTGGTGTCGGAGCCCTCTGAGCATTTTGGACATTCTGCCGAAGATTGAGGGCCTGTAGCACAGTGTCCTGAAATTGCAGGAACTCGGCACGAGTGATCGGTGCGTCATTGTTCCTCCGAGGATGCAGATCCGCGGGGGAATGCGGCCTTCTCCTGCTGCGTTCGGGAGACATTGCCCAGCCCCTGCGGTCCGGGGACCTCCTACCGTCTCGACGACGAGGAGACCGCTCACCCTGACGCTGGCGGGAGGCTCCCTTTCGGGCCCGCCTCTCGTCAAGGTGTGTGCGGAGGTCGTCGTCCTTCTGGCGGTTCAGGAGCGTGTTGCGGAGGTCTGGATGATGGGAAGCCATCGAATCCGAGGATCCGTTATGAACCGAGACATAGTCCTGATGGAGGGGCTGCTTCTGCTTCCGGCCGTTATGGCCGGAAGGGCCATTGTTGGGTTGCTGCTTGGGATGAGGAGGTGGGACCTGCTGGGCCGGTGGAGGGAGATCGGATTGTGGAATAAGATTGACAGGGACTTCCTCCGTAGGGTCAGCGGGATTGGCCACATGGTTCGACCCTCTGGATCTGACCTTCTTCGGAGGCATGGCTGCAGAGGACGACGAGGAAGAAGCTGAGGCTGTTCGTGTGGCTTTTCCCACAGACGGCGCCAATCTGTTACCGCTGATTTCGGTGTGGGGTAAACAGATAGAATTTGTGAGTCCGAGAAAAATCTGAACAGTTGACTCAACCTTCTTGCTCCTGCCGCGACCTGCAAGGAAGTGCGAAACACCGGGATTGATTCCGGCGACGCACCCTCCGACGCTCTTGTCAGTAATCAGAAGAGATTAAGAAAGAGCTTAAAAGTGGTGAAAAAGTGATTAACCTGGTCATGGTGGTAGAGGGGTGATATTTATAGTCGCCAGAGGAGCCGTTTAAGGATCTGATCTCCTGTGTAACAGTCAGGAGCAAAATCCTCAGTCTGTTTTAGGAAATCTTTCCTTGATTCCCGGTGAGAGCAAATCAGGGCCATTGACTTGCCCAAATCGTGGATCCTGATTTGTCTCTTGATGGTTTGGGTTCGTCTCGGGTCGGAACCAGTACCCAACTGGTGTGGATCCGCTTGTGGGTTATTGGATCTGTGAGAAGGAGATTCAGTACCCGTTTTGGATCCGCTTATATGTGAAATTACTTTTTTACCCCCGAGCTTCAAGATTCGTGTCCAATCTGGACGGTTCCGATTTAACCCCATTTTTAGCCATATCAGCTACCAACCTCTAACTTGCTTTGTGCTAATTAACCTCAGTATTAGACTTATAAAAACTTCACTAAAAAATATGATCTCAAAAAGTTTAGGGCACATGGCAATCTTCTCCCGTACTTGTAATTCTTTTAAAGTTCAGTGTAGAGAACTATATATGCTCCATATTGCGTTGGACTGAATTCTAACCGGAAAGCAAAATTTTGAGCTGCAACCTGCTGCAAATTATTTGGATTTAAATACATAATTGAAAAACCATTATGGCCCAACTCGTACCGTGAAGAGAATAAGATATAAAATGTAAAGAATACTGTGTACTTTCCAAAGATTTATGCATTTTTTAAAATAATGATTTAATAGAGTTTTAGTATTAACCTGTTTAAACCGCACCCAATCTGTACGGTAGCGGTTTTTTTGTGTGTGTGATAAATATCTGATATTGAAATTTCATCAAGCTAAAACATGAAATATGCTTGAAACTTGATAGGTGGATTTGAAATTTTAGAACTTTTGCGATGAGGACATCGGTTCAAGACGATTCAGGTATTTCTATCAGCACAGACATCGTTTAGGACAGCAACTTCATTAGTGTAGTATTTTATTCAGTAGTCATATTTGTTTTTTGACAATTATAGTCATATGTAGTAGTTTTGCGATTTGCACATTTTCTTTTATGCATTAGAATATTTTTTGAGATTTTAGAATAATTTGATAATTGTATCAAGATGTCATGTCCCGCTTCCCAAAAATACGGAATACGAGTACATAACGTAGGCCCAGCGAATGATGTAAATACCATCCATAAACTGTACCAGACTAACTCAACAATATGCAGAAACAACATAACCACGCAGGAAGAGATAATCACATGAATCAAGATAACTTCAATAAATAGTGAAATAATCCAATAATAATAATATCCAACACAAGAAATCCAACATCTGAAAAAAACAAACTCCCGGAACATAAGCCCAAAACAAAATACAAAGTCATAACAATGTTCAAAGAAATAAGCTAGCAATAAATAAATTAAGCCGCGCAATCTTGGACTCCATCTCTAGAATCGTTGCTCACCAATACCTTCAGGGATTGATCCTTCAGTACCTGTAAAATCTTGATCTAAAAAGAAAAAAAAGAGTGCCCTTAGAGCAAGTCGTGGGTAGCAAGTAGAAAAAACAAAGGATAAAGGAAACATGAATATCAAAGAAAAAGGGACAAGATCAAAGTCAAAGAAGAAAGCAAAGAGCAGACAATAATATCAAAGGTTTACAATAATCACGCATGTAATGAGTGATGTCAAGTCAAGTTCAATACAGGATCAAGTATGCGGCTTATTAATCATTTTATTAGCCTATCTAGTGCACGTACTACTGTATTCCATACTACAGGTTCGGCACAAGTACACAGTAAATGTTTTAGACTGATGGTGAATTCACGGTTCGTATACTCGGTATTGATAACAATAATTTACAATCAAGAATTAATAATCAATCATT
This sequence comes from Hemerocallis citrina, assembly GCA_017893485.1. Lineage (NCBI taxonomy): Eukaryota > Viridiplantae > Streptophyta > Magnoliopsida > Asparagales > Asphodelaceae > Hemerocallis > Hemerocallis citrina. The sequence continues at coordinate 386,716,165 of CM030358.1, read as the reverse complement.
GCAATCAATACTCCTCCTTCCATGTCAAGTGTTCAAATGAGCAAGAAGGTCTTACCGAATACATTTTCCAATCGTTCACTACCAAGTCTACCCATGATATCCCAGCTTGTTATTAGTTTATTTTCATCCTATGTGAGCATCCAAGAATGTGTCAATGTTGTATGATACTAAGTGTGACTAACTTTATGCATTACAGACAAATAATGAAGCAAACAAGTCATTTAAACACGCATCACATAATCAGGACAACATGACCTTGCTGTACTAAAATATGGATTACTGCTACTACAAAATAGCAAATCTGAATCCGTCAAAAGTCTATAAAATAGACTTCCACACGGTTTCAGCAAATATAAATAAGGCATATAAAAGATACAGAAACTAGGGTGAAAACTCTATTCTATTCAGGTTTTATGTTCAGGCAGCATGCAGTAAATTGTATTCAACTATTTGTTTCAGGTAAGAGAACTCATCAAATAAATCTATAAAAATTCTAGGTTGTACCTACACATGTCTAGATTCAGATAGATTTATTTAGATTTTTCTTTACTGTTAGCATGGTCAAATAAATAATAAAATCGCAGGATACGCATACATTTGTGAATCTGGAAATTCTAACACAGTTGTACTAAAATGAGAATATCTAACAGATTACACATCGAAATTCAAATCCGCGAAAAGGGCAGTAAACTAGACATCAGAGGCTAAATTTCATGTTCAGAAAGTTATTTCAAAATGTGACAGTAACGTGGTTTAAAATCTGGTTCAAAATAGAACAACTAGCAGTCTAGAATTTGTTTTAGCATGAAAGGGGAAATAAAAAAATCATACAATCATATATTTTAGGCAAATTGGTAATCAAAGTGATCCTAGGTGTCAACATGCATATTTCTATGTTTAAGATACAATTTCGCAGGCATGGTATTAGTTCATCAATCAAATTCAATACAGCACATTCAATTTAACATGTCCAATCCATCAAACAATCCTATGCATGGGTCTAGTTATTTTCATGTAAATGTGCATATGCATGAAACAATAGGGACTAGGTTTTAGATCAAAGAGAACGATACGATGTTAAGAATACATCGGGTTAGCTCGTGTAAATGCTCAATAGACTTAACGGAGTTTCAAAAGCAGTATGATATTGAAAGGGACTAGATCTACTTGCAAAGATCAATTAAACTTGAACAAAACAAAATATTAGTTCAAGAAGAAATTTGCCTGTTAAATTGCAGATTCAAATAATATAGAATAACGGGATAAGAATCCCGGGTGACGATCCACAAGAACACGAGCGAGACACGTGCAAAGAAACCCAAGCAGCAAACAAACAACAAGAGCATACCACACCTGATCAGGGGCAAAATAGCAAACGACCACGCCGGATCCACTGCGCCCAGAACACCAAACAGCAAAACGGACCAATCACTGTAACCCTTGTTTTCCCAAAAATGTATTTTTTGTGTATTTTCCGTATTTAAAATTTTCGTGAATCATTTTTCCGATTTTCAAATTTCTTTTGTCAAAATGTATGATTGGATTTTCTATTTAAAGTGTACTTTTGATCAATAATTTTAGCTGTAACAATTTTTCTATGATTTTTGTATTTAATACAGTTCTTATTATTGTTATTATTATTTTTATTATTTTTATCATTTTTTTTATATTAATATTGTTACAATCTGTATTATTTTGCTAGTGTTGTTATTTGCGTTATTATTATTTTTTTATTGTTAAAATTACATCATTTTATAAATTGTATTTTATTAGTTATTTTGAGTTTTCTAATTGGATTTCTATAAAACCCATTACCTTTAATTTCCCCATACACAAGAACCCATTAACTAAAGCCTAATAACTCACTACCCTACCCATTTCCCGAACCAAACCCGTTAGCATCCTTCAGCCTAACCCACCCTTACCCATTAACCCATCAGACACAATACATCCCCTACCCTATATTCTACCCAAACCTGATAACAATCCCACCCGTCAGCTCAACCATAACTCCCCTTATTTAAACCTATGCTTCATCCCGTCTGTTCATCATCTTCTAAACAGCCGCATCTCCTTCTCTTCCCCGTTCGCTCAGCCTCCCGACCTGACTCCCCCTCGGCGCCGCCCCCTACCCGTATCTTTCTCTCGCCCTCCCTGTCTCCTTTTATTTTGGCACCGGCAGCCGCAATAGCAGCAAGACGCGCGCGCCTGCAGCCCAGCCTTCTGCGACTCCCCTGCACTGCCTCCCCGTGTCGACAGTAGCGTCGACTGAGCCAGCCATCGTGCTTGGCAGCAACCGACGCCGCCCAGCTCTCTCCCTCCTTGTCCCTGTGCCTCGCCTGCTGCAGCCATCCTCCACCTGCGTCGCACCCCTCAGCGACAGTGTGCTACCCGCACTGTGCCCTACCACTGCTACCATGTCCCCTCGCCGGTGCTGCCCCCGTGTGCCGCCACCGATGGTCGCCAAGCCAGTGCAGTCCCTTGGCATTGGTTGATGTTTGTTTGGTTTTGATCTTGTTGATCGTGAGCCGTTGATCTCTTGATCATCTTGATCATGGAGGGTATGATCATCATTGTTTGGAGCCATTCGATTGGATCGTGATCTCATCCATCATCTTGATGATCACTTTGAATTTGGACCGTCGGATCTTGATTATCATCTTTGATTATGGACCGTTGGATTGCTTCATCATCATCTTGGAGTTCCTTGATCATCTTTGATTTGTGGCCATCCGATTCTTGATCACGTGGATCTTGACCGTCCGATCCCTGTGAGTTTGTAATCACCTGTAATACCCTGAATTTTCATTTGTGAGAATTATTATTATTTTTGTATTATTAATTTGTACGTATTGTGCACGTGCAATCTTGCGGTACAAATTTTTATAATTATTTTTCATAAATAAATGAGTATATATGTATATGTCTTTCTATTATCTTTTTATTAAAGCCTATTTTTAAAAGAAAGCATAAGTATTCCTTTATTTTGAGCCCAACTTAATTTATTTTTAAATATAAACTAATTTGGCCCATTAAATAAAAGCCCATGAATTTATTTTCTCTTTTTATTACAACTTGTAGTGTAGACAATTTTTATAGACTTTTTATAAAAATGAAATGTAAAACTTTTTAAAATAAGGGACTTTAGAAACACGTGCATTGCACTAGCACGTGTTTGTGCACCCTTTTGAGGCCGGATAGGATTAGGAGGGAAAAGAGAGAGTGGAGTTGTGGGAGGTAGTTTTTGTGATCATGGTTGGTTACTACAACTTTCCATTGAATCCTAGCCTTTGTTTCTTAACTCCTAGATCAATCATAGCCTTCGAATTGTCCCAAATTTTTTTATAAATACCCCCCCTAGCCTAGTTATCCTTACACTTTTCATTCTCCAAACCTATAGTGAAAGAATTAATCATTAGTAGTAGATTGTTGTGTTGGTAGAGAGTGAGAGTAAAGATTGAGAGTTGAGTGTGTTGCATTCAAGGAGGCCGGCATCACCCTTGGAGGCTTGGGTTGCACTCAAACAAGGAGAAGAATCATTCTTTTGGCAAGCTCAATCTAGGAGAAGAAGGGCTCTTTCATTTAGGAAGAGTTGTGTGATTTTCTCTCCAATTTAGGTGGGTGATTTTCTTGCTTCTAATTCTAGTTACCATGCTAGGAATGATGACATAATTTACATGAAAGAAACTAATAAGAATATATTCCAATTTGAAAAAGGATTGCTAGATGATTAAATTAATATTGGTAGATTGTATGTTAAATTGTCATGATTCTTCATATTGTTGTGCAAATTGCTTGTAGTTATGGAAGTGTTAAATTGGGAATGTGATAATGTAGAAATTGAGTATGAATTGCTAATAGATGGAATTATTGTTTTATGCACTAAATGAACTATTGTGGTATTGGTTCTAGTGAATTAAAATTTGTCCTATGCATTAAATTAATGAAAGAGGAAAAAAAACAGGGAGTTATAATTTCTTTTTATGGTTTATAATATCAAAATGTTGTTTGAGAATTGTTAAGTTAAAATATGATGAGAGTAGTATGGAATTTAAATAATTGTATGAGAAATGTATATTAAATTACTGAAAAATTATTTTAAAAATACTGGGGGTTAATTTAAGTTAAAATATGTATTCTGGAGTTTTACATGGCTTTTGGTGCAAGCAAAATAAAGATAAGGACTTTGAACATCGAAATGTTTTAATAAAACAGAGAACCGAGTTAATTAGACTTAAGTTGTGTTTGTGACAACTTGAGCTCATAGCTCAAGTGGTCGGTGAGCCTCTCTGGCGCTACTGTTGCGTGGCGTGTGGCTCTGTGGTCGCTGGTTCGATACCCTGTGTCCACCTTCTTTTGCATGCGGGTTGAAAAATACCCCAAACCCGAACAAAGAGTATATAACTCTCTGTCTCCCCTTCTTGTTGCTAGCGCGCCTCAGTCTGGTGGTTGGCGTGTGCGGCTGTCTTCTCTAAGGTTGTGGGTTCGACTCTAGTTATGGCTAGAATATATTTTTGACGAAAAAAATGATTTTTTGGGACTTCTTTGATGTGTAAAAATTCTGAAAAAAATACCTTTTTTATTCTAAAATCATGTACAACCTATGAAAATTAAATTGCGAGTTATTGGACTAAAATAATATGTATTTCGAGGTGAAATTGTACTTTAAACTATTGTTTTCTTATATTTATAATTTCGTAAAAATGTGGACTTTTTCATGAGGTGATTAGTATAGATATTAGAAAGAAAAAGTTGGTGAAAGGAAAATATAATTGTGAGTTTTATATGGGTTATTTTGTTAAAGAATAGTGTAACAAATGGTGATTTTGTGAAATATTCACTTGACTAAATATTTTCGTAACATGAACTTAATGTGGAAATAAATGTTGGTTATGGAATGCATGATTTATAATTGAACTCCATGTATGATAATTGATTCATGAAAAGATTGAAATTGTTTAATTGAAAAAGAGAAATGTTCTTGAGTATGACAACTCAAATATGTAAATTTGTGAATTGAAATTGAAAATTAGGGTGTAGCCAAGACTCACGCCGGCAATTGAAAGTAATGAGATATGATAATTGAAATTGAAAAGACCAAGTTTGGGTCATTGTGAAATGAAAGAAATAAGACCGGTATTAGTGAGAGGGATGACTCTAAGAGATTGATTTTGTTCATGATTTCATTAAATTAAGGATTAGTACATAGTGAAGAGGTGATGAAAGTGAGAGAAAAATACAAGTATGATGGCCTCGAGTCTACGATATGGGTGTGATTCACAGTTTGTCTTCACGATGCGTCGTGACATGACGTGGGCACTACTCCGGAATTATCGGGATCTTGGTAACGCTTGTGGGGTTTTGGTGACTGCAAGAGGATCGTGTGCCATGAAGGAGGCTGAATTATTCATAGGTTGTCTTCACGATGCGTCGTGACATGATGTGGGATTCCTCTCACGTTTTTCTGTACATAAGCTCGTTACTCATAGAACAACTAGGATACTTACCATAGTTACAGTAGTATATTAAGTCATAAAGAGGGATTGAACCCTAGAAGATGAAGAATGATTAAGAGGATTGCCCTCGGACCTATGTAGTATGGGATGCATAGAATCCGAACAAGTGCGTATTAGTGTCATGTAATATAAATAACTGTATTAAGGACTAAGTGCACAATCACAACACGACATCAATAGGATATTCCCTTTAGTTTGATATGTGAACAAGTTTGTATTTGTTAAGTATGAAAAATCATTATACTGTTTCCGGCATAGAGTGGATGGCCTTGTATAATATTCATCGGTTGAATAAACTGACGTACCCACAGTTTTGTATGCAGGATAAATGACATGATAAAGATTCAAGGAGAACTGATGCTTAGAGATTATTCAAATGTTGTTGTAATTTCAATTCATATAAATGTTGTAATTTTGCTTCTGCTGTAAAGTGTAAAGATTCATTTGTAACTCTGATGTAAAATGAAAAGTTTTAAATTCCTTGTAAAATTGTACGAAAGAAGTGAAAAGATCCTGTAGAATCTCGAATTTAGTTGTATTTGGAATTCGGGGTGTTACATCACCATTCGATCTCTGATTACCATCGCCATCAGTGTATTCTTGATCATCTTGATCTTGATCATCATCAAGATCCGTGCTCCAATCGTGATCGTGATCGTCTGATCAGATCTAAGCCGCCCGTTGTGTTCGTGATCTTGTTCGTGGTTGTTCATCGTTCGTTGCTGTTGAGTTCATGCCCGGAAATCCATTCCTGTTATTCTCTTTTTTTCGTTGGATACATCGTTGTCTTCCAGGCAAGTAACTTGTACTCCAATTCATTTGTTTGATACAAGTGAAAAAAGTTCACCTATAGTGTAGTTGGGTCTAGAGACAACTCTTGTTTGTGATATGGTTGATGGGAGTTGCCTCTATTGTGAAAATTTGGCCATAGATGACTCACGATACAATTTGGACATGAATTAACCTAGGATTTACCCGTTCTTGAATTTGAATCATGTATGTGAGACTTATGTGAAAATTAGCGATTTGGTTGAGATCTTGTGAGATACTCGGTGTGGACATATTAGATACCCTAATTCATGATGTCTGGACATTTGGTAGACTCGATTTCAAGTTTGGTTGTGTTTGGATCTAGTTTCGTTGGATCTAGATTGATTTTGGTTTTTGAGGAAAATCTGTATTTTGTTGATGTTCTGTTTTGAATTGTATTTTAGACCATACTAAGGTCAGATTCGTAATTTCAGTATAAAATATGAATTGTAGAGAAATTCGTCTGCTTTCCAACCCCTCTGACCTTGCTTGATTTCATTTTTGTATGTGTGAGTTATGACTGTTTTGCTACAGAGGTGTAGATCTTTTCCAGATTTCGTTTTCGATGATTTTTGATGACTAAACCATTTTAATAACTGTGCTACACATATTATTTTGATCCAAAACTTTGGTCAGTATTTCTTTATCTATCTAGGGATTACTCAGAATTTTGGTAGATTTTATTGATGGGTTTTATATATCGTTTCATGGATGTTTACAAAAGTCATACTTGCTGTATTTTGCTCGCTGTTCTGTAATGAATCGTAATTTCACCCTGATTCCTTTTGCTGTATGAAAAATGTTTGTGAAATATGAAAGTTAGTTTATTTTATCTATTTTCACCTCCCTTTGGCATAATTGAATTTTGTTTTACTGGTTGCGAGATATTATAGTTTTCGTACAGCAGTGTTGGGAATTCCAGATTTGCCAAACTATCGTTTATTGGTGTTTCCTGATTTTTGATGACTAATCTAATTTTACTGAAAAATTCTGAAATTTTATAGATACTGGACATATAGGGGAATACCCCAGATTTTTCCTGAATTTATTTGAGAGGTTTTGATGCAGTTTTCCTGACTTAGAATTTGTTTTCCTGGTTTCTGACTGAACATGTTTTCTGTTTTCAAATCTGTTTTGAGTTATGATGTTGTGAATTACTATATGACTTATTTACACTTGCTGGATTTGTGTGGAAGTCTATTTTCCAGATCCATCGACGGATCCAGATTTGGATGTTTGTAGTAGCGGGAATCACTGTTTTAGTACTGTACTATCATGCTGTCCTGAATATGAACACACTGTTTTGCTCATTTATGTGACTGTATCTCATCTATTCATGTTTATTTGTTTCCCTGAACTTAGTAACGATTATACCATGTTAGTTTGACACTATTTCGTACACATTCATGCATGTTTGATGACATTAATAATAAATAACCAAGCCGGGGTTTAAGGGAAAGATCGAATAGTGGATAATTCAGAAACGTGTACTCGGAAGGGGGCCCGTGTTTCCCATTTTGATTCATATTGATACATGAACTTGTTGCTGCATGGACCTGTTGGTTCATGTACCTATTACCTGTTGCTGCATGGACCTGTTGGTTCATGTACCTGTTATATGTTGCTGCATGAATCGGATGATTCGTGTACCTGTTGCTTCATGAACTTGTTACCTGTTTCTATTCTGATTCCTGAGTACACTGCCCTCTATGGTCCACTATGAAATCTAAAACGAAACTGTTTGTTGCCATGTGTTATAATATGGGGCGCATGAATTGCTACCTAGATAGTAATTCACTACAAGACCTGATACATGATACTTGAACATGACGTGAACATGATACATGCTTGCTTGATACTTGACTACATGATACATGAGACTTATTTACATTAGACTTGTTTACTTGAGACTTGAAACTTGACACTCGATACATGATTACTTGGTACTCGATACTTGACACATGCTTATAAGATACTTGTTTACTTGACTATTGATGTATGTTACATGATACTTGATCACATTACCATGCTTGTTGTTTACTTTGACATCACACTTATACCATGTTGCTAGTTAGTTTTCCCCATGTACTTGTATCCTAAATTATAAGTGGCCCGTAACTTGCAATTGATGGGTACTTGTGTTTTCTCTTTTCCTCTTTCGTGCATTCGTTGAATTGCAGATTTTGGAGGACAGGTTCCAAATGGTATCGGTGACATGAAGTATTAGTGCTGGATCTTGTTATGACTATTCTTTGTAGTTTGCTTGAACAATATTGTATTTTTGAGACTTGGATTTATTCTTGTATTTGGGCAATGTGACCCAGGATTATTTGTGTATTTCAGATCATGACTATTTGAGATTAATATATTTTATTTCAAGTATTCTTGTTGGTATTTGGTTCATATGTGCATGTGGTTGACTTTTCTGGCTTCCGACTCTGATTTTATTGTGATATGTTGTAAAGATTCTTAAACAGCTTGTGGATGATGAAAATCATTCGCTGGGCCAATGTTACATGCTCGTATTCCGTATTTTTGGGAAGCGGGGCGTGACAATCACACTTCGTCTCCTTCTTCCCTTCGACAGAGAGAGAGAGAGAGAGAAAGAGAGAGAGCGGGAGACTCCGGCGATGCTGGTGGCTGGCGACGGCGCGGCACTTGCGGTGGGGCGATGACGACTGATGGCGACGACATTGCGGTCGGGAAGCGACGGCAACGGTGAGACTCTGACGTGAGAGCGAGCTCTGTTTTCGCTCGAAAACAAGGGAAGATGATGACGGGAATGAACGGGGCTTGGACGGCGACGAGGAGCAGATGGGGATCAGCGGTGGATGCGAGGGGGGTGCACGAAGGGGATCGACGAGGCAATGGACGAGGATGGTGGGTTCGGCGATGGAGCAATGGGGTCGGTGATGGGTTTTGATGGCGGGAACGAGGATGGGGAAGATGATCGGAGGGGCGATGAGGGAACGGTGAAGAGGACGATGGTGGATGGTGATGTTGGTGGTTGGAGGCGACGAGGTGGCGGCTAGGCGAAAAACAGAGAGAAAGGAGTAAGGTCGGGGAGAGAGGGAGCGGTGGAGAGAGAGAGGAATAGAATTTTAGGGTTTAATAAATATGGTATTTATAGGAGATTAAGATAAAGGGTTTTGAGTTGTGATTTAGTGGGTTTTGGGGTACAGATTTGGCTCCAAAAAGATACGAACAAGCATAAAACAATGAGATGAACCCAAAGCGGAACAAATCAAACTCAAAATAGGAAGAGCAAAATTTTGCAATGAACCAAGATAGCAAAATTTCAACCAAAAGAGCACAGAACAAACGAGAGGAAGTAAAAAATCTCAAGAAAAGCCAAAAATATAATAAAATAAAGGAATCCAGATGCGATAATTAAAAGAGAACAAAATACAATAAAATCCAAAAATAGGGGTTACAAATCCTACCCACCTTTCAAAAAAAATTTTGTCCTCGAAATTCATACAAGAGGTACATAGGGCGAATCTGAAATAAAACAAAACAAAGCAAAACAAAGCACCACTCAAACAAATGAGGAAACCTCTCCCGAATGTCCTCCTCCAACTCCCAAGTCGACTCACCTGGCGAGTGAGGATCCCAAGAAACTCAGACCAACTTGATGACTATTCTTCAACACCTTCTTTCGACGGTCTAAGATAGAGACTGGTCGAATTTCACAGGACAAATCGGGCCTCACAGACAAGTCTGAGTAGTCAACCACATGACTGTCATCCCTGATGTATTTCCTGAGCTGAGAAACATGAAATACATCATGGAAACCTGCTAAAGTTGGCGGTAGCGCAAGCCTGTAAGCTACCTTGCCCACACGTTCCACAATATCGAATGGACCGATGAACCTAGGACTTAACTTGCCCCCGCCTCCAAAACAGATAACACCTTTGCAAGGCGATACCTTGAGGAACACGTGCTCGCCTGCCTCAAACTCTAGCGGTCTACGACGACAATCAGCCCACCTCTTCTGCCGATCCTGAGCGGCCTGCAAGTGCTTTTGGATCTGAGCCACGGCATCAACTGTCTTTGTGATCAACTCAGAACCTAAAAGCTTCCCCTCGCCGATATCGTCCCAACAGACCGACGGTCTACACTTGCGCCTATACAAAGCTTCGAATGGAGCAGCCTTGAGACTCGCCTGGTAACTGTTATTATAAGAGAACTCGGCCAAGTGAAGATGATCTTCCCACCAACCTCCAAACTGAAGAACGCAGGATCTCAACATGTCTTCTAGGATCTGAATTGTCCTTTCTGACTGCCCATCCGTCTGAGGATGGAACGCTGAACTAAAGCGCAACTTGGTACCCAAGCTCTTCTGCAGGCTCTCCCAGAACTAAAACCTAAATCTCATATCTCTATCCTATATGATGCTGACAGAAACTCCATGCAGACGAACAAACTCCTGAATGTATAGCTCGGCCAAACTCTCCATGGACTGACCCACATGGAAAGGAATGAAGTGAGCACACTTTGTCAACCGACCCAGTATCACCTAGATAGCATTATGACCTTTAGAACTCCTTGGCAAAGCTGTCACAAAGTCCATCGTGATATGCTCCTACTTCCACTCTGGAATTGGAAGAGGTTGCAAAAGTCCCGCGGTCCACTGATGCTCTGCCTTCACTTGCTGATAGATCAGGCACTGGGCGACGAATCGTGCCACATCCCGTTTCATGCCGTGCCACCAGAATGTTGCTTTAAGTCCCTGTACATCTTGGTACCACCAGGATGAATAGAATACGGGGACCGATGAGCTTCCTCCAGTAGCAACCTGCCTGACTTCCCCTCTAGGTACACAACCTAGAGCCAAAACGAAGAGACGCATCAGCATGAATGACCAAATCGGATCTCAAGCCAACTTCTACCTCACTCCGAAACTGCTGTAACTGCGGGTCACCCACTTGAGCTCCCTTAATCTTTTCAATCAAAGAAGAATGCAACTCCAACGCCATGAACTGCCGTTCTGATAGGGAAGAAATACATCCAACTCAAGCCTCATCATGTCCTCCACTAGTTCCTTCTTCTGAGTGAGGAACATAGCGGCAGGCCTCCAACTCAAAGCACTATGCACCGAATTTACTCTGGCCGGGTGATACTGCAAATTGATGTCAAAGTCTGCCACCAATTCCAGCCATCTCCTCTGCCTTATGTTCAACTCCTTCTGCGTGAACACATACTTGAGCCTCTTGTGATCTGTGAATATCTCCACTCTATCCCCAAGCATGTCACGCCCCTCTTTCCAAAAGAGAATACGGAATACGGATACGTGACTAAGCCCAGCGAATGATTTTCATCATCCATAAGCTGTCAATATTCTTTACAACATCTCAATGGAATAGTCAGAGTCGGAAGCAAGAAAAGTCAATCAATCATGCATATATGAATCAAAATATCAATAGAAATTTACTTGAAATAAAATATATTAATCTTAAATAAATCAAATCTGAATAAGTCAAATATCCTGGGTCACATTGCCCAAATACAAATAAGTTCAAGTAACAAGTACAATTGTTCAAAATAAGCAACAAGAAAAGAAATAATAATAATAGCAGGAAAATCATGATAGCAAAACACCAGCATCTAGTATCTCATCTCGCCTATTCCATCTCGCAACTGATCTCCAAAATCTACAATTTAATAAATTACAGGAAGAGGAAAAAGAAAACAAACTCCCGTCAATGCAAGTTACGGGCCGCTTGTAGTGCAGGATACAAGTACATGGAAAAAGGGGTAAACAACTAACATGGAACAGGCATGATAACAAAATACAATAACTAGCATGGCAAGATGAACAAGTGTAAGTAGCATGTATCAAGTGTCAAGTGAACAAGTATCAAGTAGCAAGTGTCAAGTATCATGCAAGTAGGCAAACAGGTTATCAAGTATACAAGTAACATGTATCAGGCAAGCATGTAACAGGTATCATGTAACAGGTGTCATGTCAAGTCTTGTTTTATTACTATATAGGTAGCACCTCATGTGCCCCGATTTGTATCACATGGTTACTACATTCAAACAAGTTACATTTAGATTTTGTAGGAGATTCTATAGGGCCAGGTACTCAGGGACAAGTAATCCAAATCATATACCAAATTCCAAATTAACCAAATCATATACCAAATTCCAAATTAACCAAATCATATACCAAATTCTAAATTAACCAAATCATATACCAAATTCCAAATAATTCAAATCATATACCAAATTCCAAATGTGGGAAACACGGGCCCTCTTCCGAGTACACTTTTCTATATTGTCCACTACTAGATCTGTCCCTTAACACCGACTTGTTACTTTTTGTTACAAAATAAACATGATCACGCGATAACGAGAACAAAATCGGGACAGGACAAGGATGTATCAAGAGCTTATATGATGCAAGGAAACATGTTCTAAATCACAAATGCAAGAAACAACACGCAAATATTTAAACATAGCAAAATATAAATTCAGGACAGCAAGACGTTATTGCACAAAAACGGAGATTCCCGCTACCACAGAAAAGCAAATCTGGATCCGTCAGAAGCTCTAGAAATTAGACTCCCGGCCGAATCCAACAAGCGTATATAAGTCATATATTATTTCAGAGCAACAAGTCTCAAAATAGGTTTGAATCCAGAAAACACGTTCAGCCAGAAATCAGAAAATTGTATTCAAAGTCAGGAAAGCAACATGAAAACTCATTAAATAAATCCACGAAAAACCTGGGATATTCCCCTATATGTGTAGCACCAGAATATAAAGTATAATAATTTTCTAAAATAAATAGTTTAGTCAACAAAAATCAGAAAACATCATGATGTAGCAGTTTTGTAAATCTGGAATTGTAAACACTACAGTACTAAAACAGCAATATCTCAAAAATCATAAATCGAAATACAAATTCTCCAAAAGGGTAATACAATAGATACTGTAGGCTAGCTTTCATATTCAGAAATATTTTAAAGACAACAAGTAGAATTAGGAAGAAAATCAGGTTCTTTAAGAACAGTGAGAAAAATCTGCTAGTATAGTAGTTGTTTGAAAACATAGAATGGTTGATAAAACTCATCAAATAAATCCACAAAAACTCAGGGTTAATCCCAATCAGATCTAGTCATACCGTGCAAATTTTTTGATCAAAATATAATTTTAACACCAAAATGAAAATAGATTACTCTTCAGAATTCATAGAAAACAAAATCTGGGAATCTTTCGACACCACTGTAGTAAAAGAGATATAACTCACAAACCGTAAATCAAAACCGAGATCCGTCAAAAGGGTTGGAAAATAGACAAAATTCTCTACAATTTTGCTCACAAAATATTTTCAAATACTGATCTTAATAGGGTTTAAAATACTGATCAAAACGGAGAATCGACAAAACTGAAAATATCCTTCTTACACAAAATCAACTAGTTCACATAAAACTCATCCAAATCACAAACAAACATGAAATATAGTGTACTAGATGTCTAAGCAACATGGTATAGGGTATTTCACAAGTCCACAACAAGTCTACTACAAATAACACGAACGAGCACATGATATCATTTGAACAACACGCATATATACACAAAAAGTGGTCAACCCTAGGTTATTTCATGTCATCTATGTCGTGAGGCAATTATGGTCAAATCATCACTATAGAGAAAATATCAACAAAGGGATTTCACACACAAATTGTCTCTAGAACCCAACTACACTACAGGCAGTATTTAGTACTTGTATTATACAAAGAGAAGAATATAAGTTACTTGCCTTAACCGACGACGAAAACGATGATGATCAAGAATAACGGGAACGGACTTCCGGGAAACAAACTCCAACAAGCAAACAACGAAACCACGAACAAGATCCACGAACAACTACGAACAAACCCAAGAGCGACGAACTCCGCGAACCACCAAGAGAGCAAGAGGGTGAGATGGGGTCGGGGTGTGAGCACCACAACGGAGAGACGGTGGACTGTAAGGAGCTAGCAACGGGGAGTGCAGTGAGGGAAGCCCGTTGTGCCTGCTGTGGCCGCTGCTTGCTGTCGGGTGTCAGAGGGAGGAACCACACGAGGGTCGACGACTGGTTGCATTGCGGAGGTGCGACAGGAAGGGCTGACATCGGCGTCGGGTGGAGATGCGACGCAAGGAGGACAAGCGGGAGGACAGAGGGGGGGGGGGTTGAGCACAGGGGGAAAACGAATGGGTAGGAGAGATAGAGAGAGAGCGACTATGGGTTCACAGGGAGACACAGGGATGCAAGGGTGTAACATATATATATGAGAAGGAGTTAGGGTTGGGGGGGAGGGGAGTTTGGTGTCGGCTATAGGGTAGAGATGGGCTTAACAGGTTGGCATACGGGTATGGATAAATTAGTGTATGGGTTTGGTTAAAAAACAGGGCATGGGTTTGGTTACGTAGATAAATGGGTATTTGGTTAATATGGTTTTTAAGTGCACAGATTTGGGTTTTGGGTAGTTTAGGTGGATATGGGTAATGGGTAGTAGGATAGTAAACAAGGGTATGGTTTTTTAATGGGTATGAATTAAATGGGTTTAGGTATTTGGAAAAATAAAATCACCAATAAAAATATACAATTAGGATTTTATAGAAATACTATTAATAATAATAAAATAATAACAGTAATTATAATAATAATAACAATAGTAAAAATAATAGTAATAATAATAATACTGAGAACAATAATAATAATAAGAAAAAAATGATAAAAATAATAATAGTACTAATAATAACAGTAGTAGTAATAATAATAGAGGTCAATGTAACAATATCGAAAGTAAGATTTGTATTACAATGTAAAATTCATAGAAAATTGGTATAATAAAATTATTGATCGAAAAATTAGATTTTAATAGAAGAGTTAAGAATACATCTTGACAAAAGAATTTGAAAACCAAAAAAATAATTTGCGAAAATTTTAAATACAGAAAATAAGTTTTTGGAAAAATAGAGGTTACAAATCCTACCCACCTTACAACAAAATTTCGTCCTTGAAATTTACTTAGGCAGTACATAGGACAGTGCAAATACAAACTAACTTGGGGGAAGGTAACAAAACAGAAGGTTAAAGGGAAAGGAACAAAGCAGTGGTAACACCAGAAAAGAAGGAAGTGGAATACAATGATGTCAAATGGAATGCATGAAAGAGAATAAACAGTATCAAAAGGAAAGAATCAACACAAGATAACAAGCAAGATAGGGAGTAAGTAGAACTGGAATCAAAGAGAGAATGAACAGGGAAGAATTGAATCAAATAATGAATGGGTGCATCATGGCAAAATAGAATGCAAGAAAAAAGTAACCGGTAAAAAAAATGATGAAGAAACAACACAAGACTTGCAAGATAGCAAGGCAAAGAAGTGAAGAAATAGATAGAGCTGGAATCGAAGAAAGGATGGACAAGGAAGAGATGAATCAAGCAAGGAGTCAACGGATGAGGACGAATACAAGGGATGGAAAGAAGGAAACAATGCAGGGAAGGAGAAAAACCAAAAGAATACTGGGACCTGTGGGTTATGAGCCCACAATGCTTCCGCTGTGCCACTCTGATCGGGGAAGACTCTACCAATAGCATCCAGCGATGCCGAATGACGGACCAATCAAGAAAGAAAAGAATGGATAGCACCAGAATCAGAAAGATATAGGTACGAAAAGAATGAATTCATACCAAGAATAAATCAATCAAAGAGGACAACTGAAAAAACGAAAGAATAAAGGAATCAAGGGATTGAATAAGAAGGGATAAAAAAGAATGGAATAAGACTAGTATCCAGATCAATGTTGGTTATAATTCATGCATGCATGCATGGTCTGTGTAATGTTGTGCCGATCCCAGATCAAGCCAAGCATGTCTAATATATCAGTCAAACTAATACATTAGCCAAACCTGGCTCTGATACCACTAAAAACCTTGTCACGCCCCGCTTCCCAAAAAAGAATACGGAATACAGATGCATGACTAAGCCCAGGGAAGTATTTTCATCATCCATAAGCTGTCAGGAATCTTTACAATATCTCACTGGAATAGTCAGAGTCGGAAGCAAGAAAAGTCAACCAAGCATGCATATATGAATCAAAATATCAACAGGAATTTACTTGAAACAAAATATATTATTCTAAAATAAATCAGATCTGAATAAGTCAAATATCCTGGGTCACATTGTCCAAATACAAATAAATTCAAGTAACAAGTACAATTGTTCAAAATAAGCAACAAGAAAAGAAACAATAATAATAGCAAGAAAATCATGATAGCAAAACTCCAGCATCTAGTATCTCATCTCGCCAATTCCATCTGGCAACTGATCTCCAAAATCTACAATTTAACAAATTGCAGGAAGAGAAAAAAGAAAACAAATTCCCGTCAATGCAAGTTACAGGCCGCTTGTAGTGCAGGATACATGTACATGGAAAAAGGGGTAAACAACTAACATGGAACAGGCATGATAACAAAATACAATAACTAGCTTGGCAAGATGAAAAAGTGTAAGTAGCATGTATCAAGTGTCAATTGAACAAGTATCATATAAACAGGTAACAAGTATCAAGTAGAAAGTGTCAAGTATCATGCAAGCAGGCAAACAGGTAATCAAGTATACACGTAACATATATTAGGCAAGCATGTAACAAGTATCATGTAACAGGTGTCATGTCAAGTCTTGTGTTATTACTATCTACGTAGCACTTCATGTGTAACACCCCGAATTCCAAAATACAACTGAATTCGAAGTTCCACAGGATCTTTACACTTCTTTCGTACAATTTTACAAGGAAATAAAAACTTTTCTTTCATCAGAGTTACATTACACTTGTACATTGTCATAGCGGAAGCAATTTTACAATAATTTGCATGAAACAATATTTAAATCAATCTTGCGCAGCATGTATACTTCAATTTGTCAAGCATCTTTACCCTGCATAAGAAACTGTGGGTGCGTCAGTTCATTCAACTGACGAAATATTATACACGGCCATCCTCTATATGCCGGAAACAGTATAACGATTCTCATTACTTAGCAATCCACAAACTTGTTTACAAACAAAGCTAAGGGGACTATCCTATTGATGTCATGTTGTGAATGTGCACTTAGTCCTTAATGTATTTATTTGTATTATATGATACTAACGCGCACTTGTTCAGAGTTTATGCAGTCCATACTACATAGGTCCGAGGGCAAGCCCTTAACCGTTCTTCATCTTGTAGGGTTCAATCCCTTGTCATGACTTAATCTACTACTGTAACTACGGTAAGTATCCTAGTTGTTTTCTGACCTACGAACTCATGTCTAGGCGCCCTGGAGGGAATCCCAACGCACTGACACATGACTCATCATGCAGGCATCCTGTGGTAATTCAGCTCCTACCATAGACATGACACCATCCGCAGTCGTCAAACACCCCACGAGCGTTGCCACCAGAATGATACTCTGGAGCAGTATCCATGCCCTATCGTGACGCATCATGGGACATCCTGTGAATACTCTCACGCTGCCAATCCAATGCCCCTCATACTCAATATTTTTCTCTTACTTTCATCACATCTTCACATGTATCTTATCCTTAGTTTAATTGAATCATGATTAAGTCAACTCTTAGAATGTAGCACTCCCACTATACCGGTCTTATTCATTTAATTCACATGACCCAATCTTGGTCTTCTCATTTCAAATATCATTTCACAATTCTTTCATTGCCGGTATAAGGCTTGACTATTCCCTAATTCTCAATTTCAACTCATAATTACAATATCGAGCTTTTCATACTCATAAGATCTTTTAATGATTAATCACAATTCACATTTCATATTCATATCATTCATGTATTCATATTCATGGTACTCTTCCTAACTCATCATGTCAACTAATTTCAATTTCTCAAGTAAAATATCATGCATAACAATAAAAATGCAACATGCCACAATCGCTAGTTTATAACCCACATAATTCTATTTTAATCCATGCCAATTCCACAGTTCAAAATTTCACTTAGTTCACACTTCACACTTTTCAAATTTCTCATTACCAAAATCTCATTTTAAACTTCTTAAACAATCCATTCGAACTTCAAAAGAAAACAATTTAAGTTAATAATTAAAATAAGTTCCTTCTTGTAAAAACAGGTCTCACTTATGCAAGGCCACAAGTAATAGAGATTTCCTCACAAAATATAGATATTATTTAAAACTTCAGGGTAGTCGACTGTTAATCATGGCCAGTCGGCTGTTCTGCGAGGTTCTATAGCTCGAAAATAAAGTTGACTGTCACATATGACCAGTCGGCTGTTCCGCGATGATCTTTAAACTCAAAAATAAAACGATCAGGGCAGTCGACTCTTACAAAAGTCGGTCGACTGTTCTGTAAAAGATTCGAACTATATATTTTTCATTTTCTCAGACCAATCGACTGTTTCAACGTGATCGGTCGGCTATGCTACTGGGTTTTTCAATTTCTCAAAAAAAAATGTTTTTTCTGTTCTTTTTCTTCTCTTTTTGAAACATAACTTTTCGGATTATAGCACACATAAAATTACAGCAATTCAGTATTTTTATGAGTATTTTAAGTCTTTTAAACATGCATTTTAGTCTTAGTTTGTATTCCATGATCATAATTTCGACATTCGAGAACTAAAGCATAATTCTTCATAATTAAAGATAGATTCCCACAAAAATCACTACAAAAATGTTTTCTTTCTCACGATGTTTTTAGAACACAAAAATCATTCTTTTTAATGAATAAAACTCATATTTTTATCCACTAATTTACACATAATGCATTCAATCTTTTGTTTGCAAAAATACAATCTTTTCATTTATTCTAATACTCATATATATGGAACATATAACAATGGAAAATTCTACTACAACGATTAACAATCATCTCTTAGTAAATTATTCCATCAATTCATCTCTAGCATAACATTCTACTTTAATACTTTAATCAACAAACATGGTTCTAATCTTTTTACTAGTTAATCCACATAGTTTGCATTTAGAACATACTTAGCATGCATACTAACATTAAAAACAACGAGAACATTCACTTTTACTCATAATTAATAAATCTAGTGATCAAAATAACACACATTTACTAATTTATCAATTCTCTTCTAATTAGGTAAGCATGCATTTTATTTCAACTAGTGGCTTTATAATAACAATTCAATTTCATTCCTAGCATAATTTCTACTTTAGAAGTTGTGAGAAACACCTACATCTTTGAAGAAAAAGCCAACTAAAAGTTCCTAGAGTCCCCTAGAATGCGAGAGAGTGCCTTCTCCTCCTAGATTGCGATGCAAAAACTCCTTCTCCTTGCTTCCTTGCCAAAACCGAGAGCTCCAAGTGTGGGGGAATGAATGGCCAGCCTCCAATGGTACACACACACACTCACACTCACACTAATATATATCTCCTATATAATTTCTTCTTTCAATAGTTTCTTAGTGTAGAATACAAATAGATATGGGGTATTTATACTAATTCTAGGATAAATTGGAGGGCTAGGATTCATTGGATAGTTATAGGATGGATGGCTAGGATAGGAGGGGAAGTTGTAGCAACCACCCATACTCAAATAAACTATCCATGCACACACACCCACTCTCCCATTCCTCTATGCACAATCCGGCCTCAAAATAGTGTGCATTGCACACTACGTGCATGCACGTGCCCCCTAGTACCCCTATTTGAAGTTTGTACAATTTTAATTAATCAAATTGTTTACATTTTGTGTCTATATGACAAGTGTGACCATTTAAATGATTAATTAAATTTGTGGGCTTCACAAATAGTGGGCTTAGGCTTTATAAAATAGGCTTTTAGAAAAATAAAAGAAGAAAATAATTGTTCATACTATAAAATGAAACTTTATATATAATAATAAATAAATAAATATACACATGAAATTTGTACGTGCACAACATGTGAAAATCAACATTTCCATTAAAATGAAAGTTTAGGGTATTACATCATGCGCCCCAGTTTTTATCACATGGTTGCTACATTCAAACAAGTTACGTTTAAATTTTGTAGGAGATTCTATAGGGCCGTGTACTCAGGGACAAGTAATCCAAATCGTATACCAAATTTCAAATTAACCAAATCATATACCAAATTCCAAATTAACCAAATCATATACCAAATTCCAAATAATCCAAATCATATACTAAATTCCAAATGTGGGAAAGACGGGCCTCCTTCCGAGTACACTTTTCTATATTGTCCACTACGAGATCTTTTCCTTAACCCCGGCTTGTTATTTTTTATTACAAAATACACATGATCACGAGATAACGAGAACAAAATCGGGACAGGAAAAGGATGTATCAAGAGCTTATATGATGCAAGGAAACATGTTCTAAATCACAAAATGCAAGAAACAACATGCAAATATTTAAACATAGCAAAATATCAATTCGGGACAGCTAGATGTTGCTGCACCAAAATTCAGATTCCCGCTACTCAAAAATGCAAATCTGGATCCGTCAGAAGCTCTAGAAAATAGACTCCCAGCCAAATCCAGCAAGCATATATAATTCATATAGTTTTTCAGAACAACAAGTCTCAAAACAGGTTTGAATCCAGAAAACACGTTCAGCCAGAAATCAGAAGATTGTATTCAAAGTCAGGAAAACAGCATGAAAACTCGTTGAATAAATTCACGAAAAATCTGGGGTATTCCCCTATATGTGTAGCACCAGAATATAAAGTATCATAATTTTCTAATATAAATAGTTTAGTCAACAAAAATAAAAAAATATCAAAATATAGTCGTTTCGTAAATCTACAACTGTAAACACTGCAGTACTAAAACAACAATATCTCACAAACCATAAATCGAAATTCAAATCCGCCAAAAGGGTAATAAAATAGATACAGTAGGATAACTTTCATATTCAGAAATATTTTAGAGACATCAAGTAGAATTTGGACGAAAATCAGGTTCTTTACAGAACAGCAAGAAAAATTTCCAAGTATAGTAGTTATTTGGAAACATAGAATGGTTGGTAAAACTCGTCAAATAAATCCACAAAAATTCATGGTTAATCCCAATTAGGTCTAGTCATACTGTGCAAAATTTTAGATCAAGATAATAATTTTAACACCAAAATGAAAAAAAGATTACTCTTCAGAATTCATAGAAAACAAAATCTGGGAATCTTTCGACACCACTGTAGCAAAATAGAAATAACTCACAAACCGTAAATAGAAACTGAGATCCGCCAAAAGAGTTGAAAAATAGACAGAATTCTCTACAATTTATGTTCACAAAATATTTTCAAATACTGACTTAATAGGGTTTAAAATACTGATCAAAATGGGGAATCGACAAAACTGAAAATATCTGTCTTGCACAAAATCAACTAGTTCACATAAAACTCATCCAAATCACAAACAAACATGAAATATAGTGCACTAGATGTCCAAGCAACATGGTACAAGGTATTTCACAAGTCCACAACATGTCTACTACAAATAACACGAATGAACACATGATATCATATGAACAACACGCATATGTACACAAGAAGTGGTCAACCCTAGGTTGTTTCATGTCATCTATGTCGTGAGGAAATTATGGTCAAATCATCACTATAGAGACAATATCAACAAAGGGTTTTCACACACAAATTGTCTCTAGAACCCAACTACACTACCGGCAGTATTTAGTACTTGTATTATACAAAGAGAAGAATATAAGTTACTTGCCTTAACCGACAACGAAAACGATGATGATCAAGAATAACGGGAACGGACTTCTGGGAAACAAACTCCAACAAGCAAACAACGAAACCACGAACAAGATCCACGAACAACTACGAACAAACCCAAGAACGACGAACACTACGAACCACCAAGAGAGCAAGAGGGTGAGAGGGGGTCGGGGTGTGAGCACCACGACGGAGAGACGGTGGATAGCGAAGAGCTAGAAATGGGGAGTCAACGAGGGAAGCCCGTTGTGTCTGCTGTGGCCTGCTGCTTGCTGTCAGGCGTGGGAGGGGAGGAACGGCACGAGGGTCGGCGACTGGTTGCGTCGCGGAGGTGTGGCAGGAGGGGCTGACGTCGGCGTCGGGGTGGAGACGCGACGCAAGGAGGACAAGTGGAAGGACGGGGCGGGGGGGGGGGGGTGGTGGGTTGAGCACAGGGGGAAAACGGATGGGTAGGAGAGATAGAGAGAGAGCAGCTATGGGTTCACAGGGAGACACAGGGACGCAAGGGTGTAACATATATATATGAGAAGGAGTTAGGGTTTGGGGGGGGGGGGAGTTTGGTGACAGCTACAGGGTAGAGAAGGGCTTAAGGGGTTGGCATACGGGTAGGGATAAATTAGTGTATGGGTTTGGTTAAAAAACAGGGCATGGGTTTGGTTAGGTAGATAAATGGGTATTAGGTTAATAGGGTTTTTAAGTGCACAGATTTGGGTTTGGGGTAGTTTAGGTGGATATGGGTAATGGGTAGTAGGATAGTAAACAGGGGTATGGTTTTTTAATGGGTATGTGTAGCGCCCCGATTTCCGACACTGGGAAAACCGTGACACGAGCCAAGACCTTTTCTTCAATTAGTCACAATACACAGAAAAACAGGAGAATTTAAAACTTTTTATTCAATACACAATGTGTTACAAGTCTGAATACTGTACAACTGTAATACTTTACAATGGAGTTACAATATTGTCTTTACACTTCTAAGTATTACAACCTTCACATCTTACATCAGAGTACTTCTCAACTAATCCAGAATCAATACATATTTGCAGCGGAACTAAACTTAATACTGACTCCTTGCTTTCCTTGCCTTGAGTCCTCTTGAATCTCGCCTTTGTACTTCGGCGATCCGGTACCTATGGAAGTGGGGACGTCAGTATTCACTGACGCTTAAAGGCTGATCATATAGCAGCGAATCTTCCAAACAATATACACAATATAGCAATGGTGTTGGTGTAGTTTAAGTGTTCGTGAGTGCTATGACTAGACTCTAACGCGATATTTAAATAGAACTAATTATACACAACCCGTTCCTGACAATACTCCATGACTCTGTGAGGTTGCAGAAGGGGTCAAGTCCCCCTATGCAGTCTGCTTATGGTGTCTCCGTTTTTCACTACTACCCGGCATGCCGGACCTCACTCAACAAGGTTGCAGGTGCGGTCTAGTTCCGCCACTGCAGTCATATAGTGGTGTCCATGTTTGCCACTATTGCCCGGTGTATCGAGACTTAATCCAAAATCAAATCATAGGGTTTCGCAAGCGCAGGGTAGCGCAGAGCCTACCCTGTGGCACCCTCTGGGGTTTAGCAAGCACAGGACTGCACAATGCATCCTGTGGCACCCCAGCCATGGTACTTCAGGAATTAACAGCGCGAGATACGCAACCCGTGTCCTCAACTTGTGAGATGGCACCGTACGTATCCCTTTGACGGGAAGGTAGAACAAGGACGCTTCCTATTCTAATGTCAGCAAGTCTCCGAAAGCAACATGCAGCCCATACTACATGCGGCTCCATCTCAAGCCGTTTCTCCATATATAGGGATTGAACCCGCGTTATGAATTCTAATTGCACACAACCTGTTCCTGACAACTACACGTGACTTGCGAGGCTGCAGATGTGGTCATGTGCCACTGTTGCATTTCGCCCGTGGTGTCTATGTTCGCCACCGCGACCCGGCTAACCGGACCTCACTCAAATTAGACGAACCCAATGTATCGGGCGTCATTCCAAAAATCACACTATAGGGTTTCGCAAGCACAGGGTAGCGCAAAGCCTACCCTGTGGCACCCTCTGGGGTATCGCAAGCACAGGACTGCACAATGCATCCTATGGCACCCCTAGCCACGGTACTCCAGGAATTAACAGCGCGAGATACGCAACCCGTGTCCTCAACTTGTGAGACGGCACCGTACGTATCCCTTTGACAGGAAGGCACAACCCAGTACACCACCTATGATCTGCCTCAAGGGACGAGTTAGTGTAAGGGGCTCCCTACAACTGACCCCTCTCTCCCGACAAAAGGGTTTAAGTAAACTGATCCTTATAAGTCACTATCCTAGTGATGTCCCTGACTCGAACAATCCAAGGGATGACGATATTATAACACAACATGCTAGGCCTTAAATTTGGCTTCGCAAGACAACTCTACTAGGCCGCTCAACCTAGATTTACCAGAATCCTTCAGGACCCGGTTCGTGGCTCATTGATCCAAGACTTTGGCCGTTGCGAATATATACGCACGCCGCTACCCTAGACTTGGATTCTGTCTATACTCCGGTCCTCGATCAACCTACCCTGGTTAAGGTTCGACGGTACACAAGGAGCGACTCCTCCACAGTTCCTTAGGGTAGAAACATATGTCTTGATGGTCGATAGCCCTTAGGGTGGTAACATCACCCTAGATAGCACAACTAACTGTGTACTAGCTAACAAGCTATACACGAGTAATAACCACATACGAGCCAACTAAGCTACGTATGAAACAATAACTACCTACGAGCCAGGCGGGCCTCGTAGGAGATAACCACGTACATACCAGCCAAATAAGCCGCGTATGAGACCAACAGCTACGCACGGGCCGGTCGGGCCGCGTACGAGACAATAACCTACATACGAGCCGACTGAGCTACGTATGAGACCCACAGCTACATACGGGCCAGTCGAGCCACGTACGAGCACGACCGTGTGCAAACAACCATACAGGTAATCAATCCTAGAAGCAACCAAACGTGCTTACTAACAAACTTAATCTTCTACTATTAGAAGCAACAAAGGGATCTACTAGTAGTCTATGATCGGTATTCTACTAAGGAAGAACCGAAGGCGACAAACGGCCTTTATCAACTAGTTATTACTAGTGGTCTTCCCACTCTCACTACTTCGACCTATAATGCCTTAAGTACGGCACACAATTGCAAGCAGCTTCCTACGACAATCAATCATATAACACAACCACCATGATATTCCTATGCATAAATGTGATTAATGCTTTATGCTTACATTGAGCTCAAGCATGAAAATCACTAATGTCCTTAAACATAAAATTCTCTATAGTCAATCGTAGGTTACCAATTGAGCATGGAAGCCTACTACTTATCATAACCAACCACCACCACCCAACCAAGCAATACTCCAAGGTATAGTAGGTAGTCCTAACACCACTCCTACAACATTCTAAGCAAGTATTACTCTAGCATGGTATAGAACCCCACATAAATCACTACAACTAGCCATGGGTAGTTTCTTTACTCTAAGCATGAACATTATAGTATGGGTATCCTTAACTTAACATGATTAATAATTAGCATGATACCTACTTACTTAGCATAAGTCATGATCATCTACTAACACAACATACACTTCTCTACCATTTATCTAACATGATATATAATTTGCATACAATTTAAACTAGCATGATATGCAAAATACTTACAATTAAGCTAGCATGTTATATCGCTTTCCAACAATTAAACTAGCATGGTATATGATTTCATCATGGATCCTACAACACTCTAGGCACAATAAAAACTTAGCGACACATGGTAGGAAACTCTTATATTGAATCCTACACATTCTAAGCATAAGTGAGTTACTAAACATGATAGGAAAAGAATCCTACAACATTACCAAGCATGCTAGGAAAAGAATCCTACAACATTCTAAACGTTAAGCATGGTAGGATATTTTTAGAAAAAGTCCTACAACATTCTAAACATAAAGCATGATGGGGATAATTTTATAAAACATCCTACAACTAATTAAGCATAGATATGGCTTCTAATTATTTTTAGAAGCAAAGCTACAATTAACTAAGCATGGTAAGCATGGTAGGATATTTTTAAATGCAATCCTACAACTAATTAAGCATAGATATGGCTTCTAATTATTTTTAGAAGCAAAGCTACAACTAACTAAGCATGGTAAGCATGGTAGGATATTTTTAAATGCAATCCTACAACTAATTAAGCATAGATATGGCTTCTAATTATTTTTAGGAGAAATCCTACAACACTTGAAGCATAATTATGGCTTCTAACTATTTTTAGAAGAAATCCTACAACCTTAGTAGCATGAAAATGGCTTCTAACTATTTTTAGAAGAAATCCTACAACCTTAGTAGCATGAATATTGCTTCCAATTATTTTTAGAAGAAATCCTACAACCTTAGTAGCATGAATATTGCTTCCAATTATTTTTAGAAGCAATCCTACAACATTCTACTACTACTACTACCCCTACTTTAATCAAAACATAACACACCATTATCTACTACTACTACTACTACTTCATTCACAACAAAATCATCACATACAACTATCCATTACTACTACTACTTTATGGACATAAACATACTACTACTTTATTAATTACATACATGCTACTACTACTTCATTTATTACATACTACTACTTATTATTTAGCATACTACTACATAGTTGCTTACTAACCTTATTTATTACTAGTGATAAGAGAAAGATTTATTTTACTTTGCTTTACAAAAGAAAGATCTTTTTAATTAGCTACAACTAGTGATTAAAAATGAAAGAAAGATCCTTTTTAATTAATTACAACTAGTGATTAAAAATGAAAGAAAGATCCTTTTTAATTAATTACAACTAGTGGTTAAAAATGAAAGAAAGATCCTTTTTAATTAATTACAACTAGTGGTTAAAAATGAAAGAAAGATCCTTTTTAATTAATTACAACTAGTGGTTAAAAATAAAAGAAAGATCCTTTTTAATTAATTACAACTAGTGGTTAAAAATGAAAGAAAGATCCTTTTTAATTAATTACAACTAGTGGTTAAAAATGAAAGAAAGATCCTTTTTAATTAATTACAACTAGTGGTTAACAATAAAAGAAGATCTTTTTTTATTAAGTTACAACTAGTGATTAAAAATAAAAGAAAGATCTTTTTGATTATTACATTAGTTCAATCAAGTCCTACAACCAACAATGGTTGTATTGTTCAACAATATGCAATATGTGAGTTCTTAGTCCACAAACAACAACTACAACTTAAAGGTGTGATCTTTATGCATTTCGGTAGCTACTATTACTCCTTTCTTTCTTTTTCATACAACATAACAACATACCCACAAAAGAAAGAAACAAAACAAGAAGGTAAGAAGAAGAAGTCAAACAACAAACAACAAACAAACAAACAAACAAACAAACAAAGAAATCAAGGTGAAGAAACCCCCACCTTCCTTTCTTGTAGGAAGGACTTGCTATGCTCCTTCTCCTTCCCCTAGCTTTTTAGAAGGCTTCTAAGAACCCTACAAAACAAAACTCTCAAGTTAATTTGTTCTCTCTTTCTTTTCCTTTCTTTCTTTCTTTCTTTCTTTCTTTCTTTCTTTTGTTTTCTAAAATGAGAGAAGGAGGAGAATGAAGGGCTATTTATAGAAGGGGATAGGAGGGGGAAAGTGCAAATGTGCACACCAAAAATGCACAAAAGCCCTCCCATAATTTATGGGCCGGCCATACTCCTAGGAAATGTAGGGGTGAGGTGGAGGGAGGTGTATGTGGTGGAGGTTGATGTGGAGGAGAAGTTTTCTAGTAAGGGTTTTTACTTAGGCTTCTCATGCATACAAAAACCCTAGATTAAACCTCCTAATCAAATCCTTAACCATCCCTACTAGGTTATAGCAAGATAAGTGTTGTCCAAAATATACAACACATAATTCGTATAATGCACTAATCGACATACTACTCGTACGTGCGCATATATGTCCGTATACCGGAAAATCTTCGCATAATCCGTATAAAAATAATTAAATCTTGGAAATAATAATAAAATAAATTTTATTATTAGTTCGGAAGATCACGGTATCAATTTGATATAATACGGATATATACTGACCGATATCTGGATACAGATATTGTCTATGAACAAACCGGGTAAAAATCACCAAAATAATTTAATTTTGGAATTAAAACAAAATAATAATAAAATAATAATAAAATATCAATTTATATACGGTAATATCCGTCCGGGATATTACAGTATGAATTAAATGGGTTTGGGTATTTGGAAAAATAAAATCACCAATAAAAATATACAAATTTGATTTTATAGAAATACTAATAATAATAATAATAAAATAACAACAACAACAACAACAATAATAACAGTAGTAAAAATAACAGTAATAATAATAATACTGAGAACAATAATAATAATAAGAAAAAAATGATAAAAATAATAATAGTACAAATAGTAACAGTAGTAGTAATAATAATAGAGGTCAAAGTAACAATATCAAAAATAAGATTTTTATTACAATGTAAAATTCATTGAAAATAGTTATAATAAAATTCTTGATCGAAAAATTAGATTTTAATAGAAGAGTCTAGAATACATCTTGACAAAAGAATTTGAAAACCGAAAAAATAATTTGCAAAAATTTTATATAGAAAATACATTTTTGGGAAAACAGGGGTTACAAAGCAAATAATGCATCCACAACTTCAAGGCCAAAACCACGGTCGCAAGCTCCGGATCATGCGTAGGATAGTTCATCTCCCGAGGTCTCAACTACCTCGATGCATAAGCGACAACCCTGCCTCGCTGCATCAGCACTGCTTCAAGACCTCTACCCGAAGCATCACAAAACCACCCGAACTGTCGGGTATAGTTAGCACAGGCGCTGACATCAACCGACACTTCCACTCGGAAAAAGCATCATCACAAGCTTCATCCCAAACAAACTTCTGCTCCTTCTTGGTCAAACTGGTCACAGGTCCAGCAATCTTCGAAAAATCCTGAATGAACTTCCGAAAGTAGCCAGCCAAACCCAGAAAGCTTCTCATCTCAGGAACAGACTTCGGAATAGGCCAATCCTTGACCGCAGAAATCTTCGCAGGATCCAAAAAAACACCAGCACCAGAAATAATGTGGCCAAGAAAAGCAACCCGATCCAGCCAGAACTCACACTTGTTGAGCTTCCCAAACAGCTGGTTCTCCCTCAAGGTCTACAGAACCACCTTCAAATGCTCAGAATGATCGTCCTTGTTACGCAGGCACACCAATATGTCGTCAATGAAGACCACGACAAACTGATCCAAGAACGGCAAAAACACCCTATTCATCAGACTCATGAACACAGCTGGTGCATTAGTCACTCCGAAACGCATCACCAAGAACTCGTAATGCCCGTACCTCGTTCGGAAAGCCATTTTCGGAACATCCTCTGACTTCACTCTGACTTGATGATACCCGAAACGAAGATCCAACTTCGAGAACACTGAATCCCCTCCCAATTGGTCGAACAAATCGTCAATCCTCGGCAATGGATACCGATTCTTGATAGTGACATTGTTCAACTCCCTGTAGTCAATGCAAAGACTGCGGCTTTCATCCTTCTTGCTAAAAAATAGAACTGGAGCTCCCCAAGGCAAACCACTAGGTCGGATAAAACCCTTATCAAGCAGCTCCTGAACTTGCACCTTCAGCTCTGCCAATTCAACCGGTGCCATACGATACGAACTCTTGGAAATAGGCACCATACCTGGCTGAACATCAATGCTAAACTCCACATCTCAGTCTGGCGGCACCCGGACAAATCCTCGGGAAACACATCAAGGAAATCCCGCACAACTAAGGGTGCAACAACCCTATCGGAGCTCAACGACACAAGCGAAGCAGCCTCAGAATCCATTGAGTTCCTGACATGCCCAGATGGTGTCTCACCCGCATGGAAAAAAAACTCTGGTTGACCAGAAAACCTGAAGTTCACCTTCTTCTCCCGGCAATCAATCATGGCACAAGAAACACCCAACCAGTCCATGCCCAGAATGACATCGAAACCAGAATTGGGAATCATAATTAGATCAACACAGAAATCCACACCACCAATCAGCAACGGACTCCGCTTGCAAACCCTAGAACAGACAATGACACCTCCACCTGTGGTGATGTCCCAATCTGTGGGCATAGCATCACTAGCCAAACCATGCTGATCGATAAAGGGGGAAGAGATAAAAGAGTGGGTAACACCCGAATCAAATGACACATGAGTTGGAAGGGAGAAGAATAAAATCATAGCTAGAAGAAGAAGATCAAACAAAAGAATAAGGTGCTAGCAGGATATATACATGAATAATTTTACAAAAGAAGGGAAATAGCATGCAGAAAACTGAAATAAAGAAAGAAAGTACAACTACTGCGATATACCTACAACCACTCCAATAGCAACTTCCGCTTCCTCGACTGTCAGGTTATAAGCCTGACCACGATCTCCAGCCTGACCTTCTCTAGGGGCCACACGCCTCTGATCAAATGCTTGCCTCTGCGGTGGAAGAGGTGGTCTACCCTGACCATGAGTTGGCGCTCCTAACTGAGCAGTACCAGAAGCCGGTGCAGGAACCCTATTCCTCGGGCAGTCAAGAACCATATGCTCATTGCTCCCACACACTAGACACAGCCGTTTGGCCATCCTGCAGTCTCGCTGTGAATGCCCAGGCTTATGGCAATAGACACAAGTCTCAACTGTCCTTGGGAGAACAGGTGCGTAAAGGTGTACTCTCGCGGGAGGGGGCGGGACTGGCCTCTGAATAGGTCCTCCGAAAGGCCGAGCTGTAACAAGGTGCGAAATAGTCCGCTGAGGAACACCTGACCTGCTGAGGGTCTGCTCCTGATCTGAGCAACATCTAGAACATCGGCATAGGCACGAAGCCGAAGAGCAGCCAAACGGTCCTGGACGGAAAAACTCAAGCCCGACTGAAATCTGCTAGCCTGAGCCTCATCAGTGGAAACAAGGGCGGGAGCAAAGCGACTGAGCCGAGTAAACTTTGTAGCATACTCGTCCACGGAACGGTTTTCCTAATGAAGACATTGCTCAAATTAATACTGTCACAGGTGAAGTAGGCAACAACAATGACATTTAAGAACACTATCTAGCTTCCCTGAGTTAGGAAAACAAATTGTCGCTCCATCTCTACCTTGGTGACACTGGAGAAGAACATCGCCATGAAGCTCTCAGAGAAAGCGGCCCACTCAATGGGTCGAACCTTTCGGATTCAACTCGCCACCAGATGTTAGCGAGATCTACCAATTGGATGCGAACCACATCCACACAATTCGTCTCGGCAACACGAGCGGTGATCAGTAGTTGCTCCGTCTGGATAAGCCATTGCTCGACCTCCAACGATGACTCAGTATGCAAAAACTTATCCGGATGCAGCCTAATGAAATTTGCTACTTTACCAGGCCTAGGTGGCAGGGGCCCAGGTGCAGGTTCAGCGGTAGGTCCATTGTCCGCCAAAGTGGCTCTCATCAGCTCATTGTGCTCCTGCTGAAGAGCCATCATCTGCTGAATCGTCTGGAGAATGGCAGCGTTATCCGGCTGCTCATCCGTCAGGCGAGAAGAAGAAGAATTCCTACGAGCCATGGCTTGAAACACGATCAAAGATGGTCAGTATCCAGATGATATGTTGGTTATTATACATGCATTCATGTGATCATCGTGGTGTGCACATTACGGAGTTAACCCGGCTAGAGCCAAACTCGACTAATATATCAATCAAAGCCAAACTTCATAAAGATAGTCATGTTTGACTGATATATTACTCAACCCTGGGCTCTGATACCACTAAAAACCTTGTTATGCCCCGCTTCCCAAAAATACGGAATACGAGTATGTAACATAGGCCCAGCGAATGATGTAAACACCATCCATAAGCTGTACCAGACTAACTCAACAATATGCAACAACAACACAACCACGCAGGAAGAGATAATCACATGAATCAAGATAACTTCAATAAATAATGAAATAATCCAACAATAATAATATCCAACACAAGAAATCCAACATCTGGGAAAAACAAACTCCGAGAACATAAGCCCAAAACAAAATACAAAGTCATAACAATGTTCAAAGAAATAAGCTAGCAATAAATAAATTAAGCAGCGCAATCTTGGACTCCATCTCTAGAATCGTTGCTCACCAATACCTTCAGGGATTGATCCTTCAGTACCTATAAAATCTTGATCTAAAAAGAAAGAAAAGATTGTCCTTAGAGCAAGTCGTGGGCAGTAAGTAGAGAAAACAGAGGATAAAGGAAACATGAATATCAAAGAAAAAGGGACAGGATCAAAGTCAAAGAACAAAGCAAAGAGTAGACAATAATATCAAAGGTTTACAATAATCAGGCATGTAATGAGTGATGTCAAGTCAAGTTCAATACAGGATCAAGTATGCAGGTTATTAATCATTTTATTAGCCTCTATAGTGCACATACTACTGCATCCCATACTACGGGTTCGGCACAAGCACACAGTGAACGTTTTAGACTGATGGTGAATTCATGATTCGTGTACTCGGTATTGATAACAATAATTTACAATCAAGAATTAACAATAAATCATTGCAATCAATACTTCT
The DNA here is from genome assembly GCA_017893485.1 of Hemerocallis citrina. NCBI lineage: Eukaryota > Viridiplantae > Streptophyta > Magnoliopsida > Asparagales > Asphodelaceae > Hemerocallis > Hemerocallis citrina. Next base: position 386,683,449 of record CM030358.1, on the reverse strand, counting down.
TCCATGTCAAGTGTTCAAGTAAGCAAGAAGGCCTTACCGAGTATATTTTCCAATCGTTCACTACCAAGTCAACCCATGATATCCCGTCTTTTTATTGGTTTATTTTCATCCTATGTGAGCATGCAAGAAGGTGTCAATGTTGTATGATACTAAGTGTGACAAATTTTATGCATTACAGACAAATCATGAAGCAAACAAGTAATTTAAACACACATCACATAATCAGGACAACATGACTTTGCTGTACTAAAACATGAATTACTGCTACTACAAAATGCCAAATCTAAATCCGTCAAAAGGTATAGAAAGTAGACTTCCACATGGTTCCAGCAAATATAAATAAGTCATATAAAAGATACAGTAACTAGGGTGAGAACTCTATTCTATTCAGGTTTTTTGTTTAGGCAGCATGGAGTAAATTGTGTTCAACTATTTGTTTCAGGTCAGATAACTCATCAAATAAATTTATAAAAATTCTGGGTTGTACCTACACATGACTAGATTCAGCTAGATTTATTTCAGATTTTTTTTTACTGTTAGCATGGTCAAATAAATTATAGAATAGCAGGATACACATGCATTTGTGAATCTGAAAATTCTGACACAGCTGTACTAAAATGATGATATCTAACAGATTACACATCGGAATTAAAATCCGCAAAAGGGCAGTAAACTAGACATCAGAGGCTAAATTTCAGGTTTTGAAAGTTATTTTAAAATGTGACAATAACATGGTTGAAAATCTGATTCAAAATAGAACAACTAGCAGTCCAGAATTTGTTTTAGCATGAAAGGGGCAATAAATAAATCATACAATCATATATTTCATGCAAATTGGTAATCAAAGTGATCCTAGGTGTCAACATGCATATTTCTATGTTTAAGATACAATTTCGCAGGCATGGTATTACTTCATCAATCAAATTCAATCCAGCACATTCAATTTAACATGTCCAATCCATCAAACAATCCAATGCATGGGTCTAATTATTTTCATGTAAATGTGCATATGCATGAAACAATAGGGACTAGGTTTTAGATCAAAGAGAACGGCACGATGTTAAGAATACATCAGGTTAGCTCGTGTAAACCCTCAATAGACTTAACAGAGTATCAAAAGTAGTATGATAACGAAAAGGACTGGATCAACTTGCAGAGATCAAATAAACTTGAAGAAAACAAAATATTAGTTCAAGAAGAGACTTTCCTGTTAAATTGCAGATTCAAATAATATAGAATAACGGGATAAGAGTCCTGGGTGACGATCCACAAGAACACGAGCGAGACACATGCGAAGAAACCCAAGCAGTAAAAAAAACAGTAATAGCAACCCACACGGGATCCACTGTGCCCAGAACACCAAACAGCGAAACAGACCAATCACACTTCGTCTCGTTCTTCCCTTCAACACAGAGAGAGAGAGAGCGGGAGACTCCGGCGACACTGGTGGCTGGCAACGGCGCGGCACTTGCGGCGGGGCGACGATGACTGACGGCGACATCGTTGCGGTCAGAAAGCAGTGGCAACGGCGAGACTCCGATGCGAGAGCGAGCGCTATTTTCGCTTGAAAACAGGGGAAGATGACGATGGGGACGAATGGGGCTTGGACGGCGATGAGGAGCGGATGGGGATCCATGGTGGATGCGAGGGGGTGCACGGAGGGGATCGACGAGGCAATGGACGAGGATGGTGGGTTCGGTGGTGGAGAAATGGGGTCGATGATGGGTTTGATGGCGGGAACGAGGATGGGGAAGATGATCGGAGGGGCGAAGAGGGAACGGTGAAGAGGACGATGGTGGATGGTGATGACGGTGGTTGGAGGCGACGAGGTGGCGGCTGGGTAAAAAACAGGGTATTTGATAAATAGGGTATTTATAGGAGATTAAGATAAAGGGTTTTGGATTGTGGTTTAGTGGGTCTTTGGGTACAAATTTGGCTCAAAAAAGAGACAAACAAGTATAAAATAAAGAGATGAACCTAAATCAGAACGAATCAACTCAAAATAGGAAGAGCGAATGTTGCTATGAACCACGATAGCAAAATTTCAACCAAAAGAGCACAGAATGAACGAGAGGAAATAAAAGAACCCAAGAAAAGCCAAAAATATAATATAATAAAGGAATCCAGATACAATAATCAAAAGAGAATAAAATACAATAAAATCCAAAAATAGGGGTTACACAAGATTTGTTTTGAGCCTATATATAGGCCTTGAGATAATTGAGAAGTTATGCTATTCTTGATTTAAAAAAATTATTGTGATTAAGTTCTGCTCTTCATTAATATTTTTGTGTGAGACATTGAGACACAATTTTAGTATGTAAACCCAAACCCTAAATCTACGGCCGCCAACCTCATTTCGACCCTCTCTCTCCCCTCCTTCTTTTTCTTTGTTTTCAACCGTCTACCCCCCATCGTTGCCCCACCCGGCCGTCTCCCCAACACCGAAACCCACCGACGACCTCGTCTCCTTCTTCCTCCCCCCTTCCCGAAACCTTCACCCCTGAACCCATCGCCAGCACCATGTTCTCCCTCACCCCGAAGCACCTCGTCGACCTCCACCTCCCGAACCCAATTCAGATCAAAACCCTAATACCCCCGATTCCACTCGCCGTCGTCGCCGCTCATACCACCGATCACCCTTGTCGACGTTCCAACACTTGCGACAACCCTTGTCAACATTTCCCATGCTGTCACCGCCTTGATAACCCAACACCGGCTCCGACGCCACGCCAGTCCCTCCTTCCTCCTCCACTGCACCACCACAGCACAACCATCAACTGGTTCCTCCGTTGCAACCTTCTGTCGACAACCTCCTCTCCGTTGCTCCATGTGTTTCGAACCCCGATAACTTCTTTTCACTTCTCAATTATTTGTATTACTGCCCATCGTCTCTAAACTATTATTTGATTTATCTGTCGTCTACAAATATTGAGAATGTGTGTTCTACTTCCCTAGTAGCGTACAAATCTTTATTGAATATCTTACATGTTAAGAACAATTAAGTATTATTGTTGATAGATAGGGTTGAATCTTTGATTGGGCTTGTTAAACTTAATTCAATTCTTGAAATCCATTAAACTGATTAATTGTTTTAATTTCTAACTTGATCCGCATTACATGTTGGTAAAATTAATTCTTTAAAATTCTTGGAAATTCTCTATTTAGGGTTACATTTTACATCATTATTGTATCAGCGCGAAGGTTCTTAAAAACCTAGTTCTTGCATCATTTAGGCATCATTTTTTTTTGTTTGCATTCATTTAGAATCGTTTAGTCTTTTATTATATTATATTTTATTTTTCTTTCGTTCTTGTAGATCACTTCAGATTAATATAAAAATACAAAATAAGTAAATTTTAAAAAAAACACTTAGGTGCATTTAGAATACGTTTTCCCAAATTTTAGCAAACATGCAACCCCTAGTTTTCCACCGTTGGTGAATGCATATTCGCAGCACCATCACAAATCCTGAAGAACCTTTCTTATCTCTCCCAAACCACCAAGTTAGGAACCCTAGACCTCCCCGATCCCCTCCCTGAATTGAGATGGACAACTCTGATATTTCCGCTACCCTACCTGCCATCCAAGCAACTCCTACCAATATCAATCATAGGCTTGAGAAAGTAGAATTAAATCAAACTGTTGCCTCTGAGCTTCATGCTAATCGTCAGATCCTTCAAGGGAATGTTCATGATGGCCGACGTAAAGATCGTGATCCTGACGAACAATACATAAGGCTGATGTTTCCATTTTGAAGGCCACACAGAACCCCAAGCTTATCTTGATTAGATCCGTGCCTTGGACCACTACTTCGTCTGGTTTGACATGAGCAAAGTTCTGAAGGTCAAATTTGCCACGATAAAATTGACTGGAAAAGCTCAACAATACTGGACAAATCTTGAACATGCCCATAGAGGTCGAGGTTTGGCACCCATAGCCACTTGGGAAGTTATAAAAGAGATATGTATCGTTATCGTTCAACACCTGATTATCAGATTCGTGGAACCAACTCTATCAAGAAAGTAAATCCACCAAAGAGTATGTTGATAAGTTTGATGACTTCCTTATTTGGTGCAATGATTTAGGTAAAGAGAGCGACAAACAAACTCTCTCTAGGTTCAGGGCTGGATTACGAGCCGATCTGAGGAACGAGCTAATTCATAGAATTGTAGACTGATTAGCGGCGGCTTATGTCCTTGTCCTCGATATGGAATCCGTTAAAGCAAGTTTCCATTATAAATTCAGCGATTCGAGAGATCATTCCTCTATAATGACCTCCACTGATATTCCTAGGCCTAAGCCCTCCTCTTCTCAGTACCCCAAAAAATCATACCCCAGCAAGCCTAATTCAAATTTCTATCCACCTAGAAATGACAATAAGGGTAAGAACACCAAAAAAGACTACTCTAATGATCCTCTCACTAAGTTCTATAAATGTAAGGGATACGACCATATTGCAGGCAACTGTCCTAGCCCCAGTAGGATCAATATAGTAGAGGGTACCGCTGCCATCGCTGATGATTCCGACAATGAGTTTTCTTATAAGCCTATTGAAAGCGATGGCTTCGGCGAAGAAGAGGATGACCAGTATCTCCACTATTGTCACGCCCGGCTTCCTAAAATACAGGAATAAGAGTATGTAACAATGGCCCAGCGAATGATGTAAACACCATCCATAAGCTGTACCAGTCTAACTCAATAATATGAATAACAATCACAACCACACAAGAGAATATTATCACATAAAAAAAGATCAACTTCAATAATAGATGAAATAATCTAAATAATAATATCCAATATCTGGGATAAAACAAACTCCGGGTCATAAAAGCCCAAAACAAAGTATAATATCAATGAAAATGTTCAAAGGAAAAAATAGCATAAATAATTCAAGCAATCTATTCTTGGACTCCATCTTCTAGAATCGTTGCTCACCAATTCCTTCTCGTATTGTTCCTTCGGTACCTGTAAACTCGTGGTCTAAAAAGAGAGAAAATAATGTCCTTAGAGCAAGTCATGGACAACAAGTAGAGGGAAATAGAGAACAAAAGGAAGCATGTTACATCAAGAATGAAAGAACGGATCAAAGTCAATAACAAAGACAAGGAATGGTAATAATGTCAAAGGTCTATGTTTAATCATGTAGTAATTAATGATTTCCATTCAAGATTAATGTCAATGATAGTATACGGGATCAAGCATGAAATTTTAAGTGCGGGTTATTAATCATTTTATTAACCTATCCAGTGCACGTACTACTGCATCCCATTCCACAGGTTCGGTGCAAGCTAACAAGTGGACGTTTTAGACTGTGATGGTGAATTCACGGTTCATGTACTCGGATCAGTAATCAGTAATTTGATGTTCAGTAGCAGTAATTGTCAAGCAGTATTTTATGGCCATCAGTCAGTACAGGGATCATGTCAAGCAGTAAGGGCCCAACCGAGTACAGTCTTTGATTGTTCACTACCAAGTCAACCCATAATACCCCGACTTGTTCATATTTTATTTCATCCTTTGTAAGCATGCAAGAAGGTGTCAAGGTTGTATCATGCTAGGTGTGAATAATTCTACTCATTACAGACAAAAAAAGAAACAAATATATTAAATCAACACAAATCATACAATATGGACAGCAGGACGTTACTATACAAAAACAGATATTTCCGCTGCTACAGAAAAACAAATCTTGAACCGTCAGAAGTTCTAGAAACTAGACTCTTCCAGTTCCAGCGAATATACATACGACATATAAATAAAACAGAAACTAGGTCCAAATTCATATTCTTTATAGATTTTATGTTCAAGCACCAGTTATAGATTGTGTTCACATATATGTTTCAGGTCTGTAAACATATCAATTAAAATCCACAAAAATCTAGGGTGGTTCCTACACGTGTTTAGTTTCAGCCAAATTTATTTTATATTTTAATTTTACTGTTAACATGTTCTTTTTACTAATAAATCTAGGTGATACACATAAAATTGTGAATCTGGAAATTCAGATTTAGCAGCACTAAAAGTCAGATATCTAGCAGATTATAAATTGGAATTCAATTTCGTAAAATGTTCTGAAAAATAGACACATGGAGCTACATTTTATGTTTACATGTTTTATTCAAATTACGACAGAAACAGGTTCGAAATTCTGATACAAAAGAGGAAAACAGCAGGCCCTTAAATAAATTAATACGAATAGGCAATAATTTCATCATACAAGAATATATTTCATGATAATTAATAAACAAAGTGTTATTTGATGATTAACATGCAATTTTCAAGATTTATGATGCAATTTACAATCATTGAAATTAGTTCATCAAATCAAATTCAATCGGAAAGATTCAATACATCAACCAATTCTATAACATGGATCTAGTTATTTTCATGTATTTCGTACATATGCAATGTGCAGTAGGGACTAGGGTTCGAATCGAAGATTAAGGCACGAAGTCAAGGATATCTCAGGTTAGCTCGTGTAAATCCTCAATATACTCAACTAAAAATGAACAGTATAACAATATGATGATTAAAAGATGATCTACTTGCGGGGATCAACAAATTTCATGAACAAAAATAATCAAACTAGTTCAAGAGAGACTTGCCTGTTAAACGGTAAATTCGAATATAAAGAATAACCGGATGAGAATCCAGGGCGACGAAACACTTGCATCAACCGAACTCACGAAAGCACGTGCATTTAACGTCCTCACCAGCACACACAACCAAAGCAATCCACCAAACAGCAAACACAGCAACAGCGGATCACTCTCCCTCTCGAACACTAAACAGCAAGGAGGGAGAGAGAGACAGCAACGGGAACAGCGGCGATTGGGCAAGGTGGTTGTCAGCAGGTTGGCACTGGCGGAGGCTGACAGGGGCTAGGGCGGTGGACTGAGTGGTGGGTAGCTCAGGCAACGATCGACGGTCACAGAGGAAGGCGGCAGAGGACTCTATTTTGGAAGAAAATAGAGGACGAGGCGGGAGGTCGTTGTGGTGGTTATGGTCGACTGATGGGTTCGCGGGTCTGGTGTGAAGACGGGGTGGAGGAGTGGTGATGATCGACGAGGAAGACGAGGGGTGGTCGAAGTAGGGCAGTGATGATGGGTATCAGCTGACAGAACAGGGGATGACGATGAGGATGAGGGTGCTTCAGTGGTTAGATGCGAGGGTGGCGACGAGTGCTGGGGTGACGATCGGAGTGCATGATCGGGAGGACGTCGGAGGACGGAAGATGGGGAGCTTGAGCGGGATGGGTGCGATGGAAACAGAGAGAGAGAGAGTCGGGAGGTTATGGAGAGAGAGTGGCGGGAGGAGAGAGAGTAGATTAATTAGGGTTAATTAATAGTTTAGGGTTAATGGGTATTTTTAGGGTAAGAAGTTATTGGGTTATTGGGTTAAATGGTTATGGGTTAGATCCAATTGGAGAAGAAGTAATTTAAATAAATCAAATAGGATTAATAAAATAGGCTAATTAGGTATGATGACAAGCATAATTCTAAACATGATGACCAACAAAATTTTTGTAGCAAAGATTAAATAGATCAGGAGACAAAGTTGAGTCGAAAGCAATTAATAAACGCCACTAATAGAAAATCGAACTACAGGGTTTGGAAAAGTATACGAAGAAAATGAATTAATAATAACACCAGAAAAAAAAAACAAAATACAGAAAACAGGTTTTACAATCCTACCCTCCGTACAAGAAGAATCTCATTCTCGAAATTAATACAAGTGGTACATAGGGCAACCCCAAAAAAGCAAAAACAAAATAAAACTACTCAAACAAATGTGGAAACTTCTCCCGGATCTCCTTCTCCAACTCCCAAGTCGACTCACCCAGTGAGTGAGGATTCCAAGAAACTCGAACCAGCTTGATGACTATATTCTTCAACACCTTCTCCCGACGGTCTAAGATAGAGATAGGCTGAATCTCACAGGACAAGTTCGGCCTCACAGACAACTCCGAGTAGTCAAAAGCATAATTGTCATCCCTGATGTATTTCTTGAGCTGAGAAACATGGAATACATCATGAACACCTGCTAAAACCGGTGGCAATGCGAGCCTGCAGGCTACCTTGCCCACACATTCCACAATATCGAAAGGACCGATGAACCAGAGACTCAACTTGCCCCCACCTCCAAATCGAATAACACTCCTCCATGGCGATATCTTGAGGAACACATGATCGCCTGCCACAAACTCTAGAGGCCTTCGACGACAGTCAGCCCACTTCGTCTGCCTATCCTTAGCTGCCAGCAGGTGCTTCCCGATCTGAGCCATGACATTAACTGTCTTCGTGATCAACTCAGGCCCCAAAAATTTCCTCTCGCCGATGGCATCCCAACTTACCGGCGATATACACTTGCGACCATACAAAGCCTCAAACGGCGCTGCCTTAAGACTCGCCTAATAACTGTTGTTGTATGAGAACTCGGTTATGTGCAGATGATCTTCCCACAAACCTCCAAACTGAAGAACGCAGGTGTAACCCCTGTTTTTCCAAAATTTTATTTTTCGTATACTTTCTGTATTTAAAATTTTTATAAATTATTTTTTCGTTTTCAAATTCTTTTCGTTAAAATGTATTTTTGAATCTTCCACTAAAGTTTATCTTTAATCAATAATTTAATTGTAACTATTTCCTATGATTTTTTTTTATACAAATCTTATTATTTAAATTGATACCCTGATTTCTATTATTGATATTAATATTGTTATTTTTAACACTATTATTATTTTTATCATGGCCTTGTTATTATTATTGTTATTTGTATTATTGTTATTATTGTTGTTTTTGAATGTTTATTGAAAATCCATTCTATGTGTTAATTATATTTGTACTTATAGACTCTATACTTTTAATGCAAATTATATTAGTTTATAAAATTATATTTTATTAGTTATTATATTTAATTTTCTTATTGGATTTTTTTATTTAAAACCCAAAACCATTTTTAATTTTAAACCCATTTATACACTAAACCCATACCCAATTCCCTATTAATACCCAACCCATTTACCTTATTAACCCATACCCTGTTACCTACCAAACCCGTTACCTATTTAAATACCCGAAACCAACTTCTGCAGCCAACCCTAATTCCCGTCACCCTATCCTTACCTATATATTACCCTGTTCCACCTCTTCATCTTCTCCATATTACCTAATAGCCGCTGTTTCATCTCCCGAGCTTTTCCAACAGTCACCCATCTCTCCCCGACTACCTCCAGCACCCCCCTTCCCCCAGCATCGTGCCACCCTGCGAGCTCGACGACAGCACCTCCCGGTCCTCCTCTTGTTCGACATCGAGCAACCCCGCAGTCGAGCGCGCTGCCCTATCACCTTTAGTCCCGCCAGCAAGACGCACCACCAGTCGTAACCCTCACCCGTCGCTGGTAATCCCCGTGGCGCACAGCTCCTTTGCGTCGTCCTCGCCCAGCACCTGTCCTCTACTCTTGACCTTCTCACCCAACTTCCGGTTCCCTACCTCCTTTCGGCTTCCCCCGACGCACCAGTCGTCGCGACAGCGACCTGCAGACCAGAAGCAACAGTAGCGGCAGCATGCAGCATCTTCGTAGTCTGCTGTTCGTCCGTCTCTCTCTCTCTTTCATTGTGGGTGTGATCCCCTGGTTCGTGTTTTTGTCATTCGTTGGATCGTTGTTCATGGGTTGTATTCGTTGTTAGGTTCGTGAGTTCGTCTGTTGTTCGTGGCCTAGGAATCCACTCCCATTATTCTTATTTTTGATTTTTGTCGGTTTCGTCTTCGGTTAAGGCAAGTAACTTGTACTCCAATTCATTTGTTTCATACAAGTTAAAAAGTTTACCTATAGTGTAGTTGGGTCTAGAGACGACTCTTGTTTGTGATTTGCTTGATGGGTTTTGTCTCTATTGTGAAAATTTGACCATAGATGACTCACGACATAATATGGACATGAATTAACTTAGGTTTTACTTGTTCTTGAATTTGAACATGTATGTGAGACTTTTGTGAGAATTCATGATTTGGTTGAGACCCATGTGATATATTTGATGTGGTCATGTTAGATACCCTAATTCATGATGTTTAGACACTTGGTAGACTCGATTTTATGTTTGGGTGTGTTTGGACCAATTTTCTTGAATCTATGTCGATTTTGTTTTCAATCGAAGAATCTGTAGTTTGTCGCTATTCTGTTTTGTTTGCTGTTTTGGACTGTTTTAAAGATAGTATCTTAATTTCGGTATAAAACATAAATTTTATAGAATTTCGTCTATTTTCAAACCCCTCTGATCTTGCTTGATTTTGATTTCGTATGATTGAGTTATGACTGTTTTAGTACAGAGGTGTTGATCTTTTCCAGATTCTGTTTTTCGGTAATTTGATGACAAATTATTTTAAAGAACTATGCTATATATATTATTTTGATCCAAAATTTTAGTCAGTATTTCTTTATCTACTTAGGGATTACACAGAATTTTTGTTGATAAATTTTATACACCGTTTCATGCTCGTTTATGAAATCTATACTTGCTGTATTTTGCTCGCTGATCTGTAAAGAACCTTATTTTCACTATGATTCCTTTTACTGTATGAATAATGTTTGTGAAATATGAAAGTTAATATATTTTGTCTATTTTCATCTCCCTTTGGTGGATTTGGATTTTGTTTCACTAGTTGCGAGATACTTCAGTTTTCATACAGCAGTGTTGGGACTTCCAGATTTTCCAAAGCGTCGTTTCTTGATGTTTTCGTATTTTTGATAACTAAACTAATTTCTCTGGAATATTATGAAACTTTATATTTTGATGCTAGACATATAGGGGAATACCCCAGATTTTCCTGAATTTATTTGAGAGGTTTTGATGCAGTTTTCCTGACCGAGAATTCGTTTTCCTGATTTCTGATTGAACATGTTTTTTGTTTTCAAATCTATTTTGAGTAATGATTTTGTGAATTACTATATGACTTATTTATACTCGCTGGATTCGTGTGGAAGTCTATTTTCCAGATCCTTTGACGGATCCAGATTTGGATATTTGTAGTAGCGGGAATCTTTGTTTTAGTACAATACTGTCTTGCTGTCCTGAATTAGAAAGCTAGTTGTTTTACCCTGTTATATGTTATCTTGTATCTGTACTTGTTTATCTTGCATCCTGAACCTGATACATATTTATACCCTGTTATTCTTGCTCTGTTTTGCGACACACACATGCATGCCTGATTATAATAATAAATGACCAAACCGGGGTTTAAGGGAAAGATCTAATAGTGGATAGTTTAGAAACGTGTACTCGGAAGGCGGCCCGTGTTTTCCATTTTGATTCATGTTGATACATGAACTTGTTGATGTATGGATCTGTTGATTCATGTACCTGTTACCTATTGATGCATGGATCTGTTGATTCATGTACCTGTTACATGTTGATGCATGGACCTGTTGGTTCATGTACCTGTTACCTGTTGATGCATGATACCTGTTGGTTCATGTACCTGTTACCTATTGATGCACGGACCTGTTGGTCGTGTACCTATTACCTGTGGATGCACGGACCTATTGGTCGTGTATCTGTTGATTCATGAACCTGTTGATGCATGAATCGGATGATTCGTGTACCTGTTTTGATTCATGAACTTGTTCCTGTTTCTGTTCTGATCTCTGAGTACACTGCCTTCTATGGTCCACTATGAAATCTAAAACAAATTTTTTTTGACTGTAGCAACCATGTAGTAAAAGAATGGATGCATGAAGTGCTACCTAGATAGTAATAACTACAAGATTTGACACATGAGACCTGAACATGCTACTTGATAACATGATACATGCCCACTTGATACTTGACTACATGATACATGGTATTTGATACTTGAGACATGTTACATGATTACCTGTTTACCTGTATACCTGTTACCTGATACCTGTTACATGTTTACCTATTTACTTGATTACTTGACACTTGATTCATGCCATTTATACTTGTTCACCTTGCCATGCTAGTTGTTTATTTTGACATCATGCTTATACCATGTTGCTAGTTAGTTTCCCCATGTGCTTGTATCCTACATTATAAGTGGCCCGTAACTTGCAATTGACGGATACTTGTTTTTCTCTTTCCCTCTTTCCTGCATTCGTTGAATTGTAGATTTTAGAGAACAGGTTCCAGATGGTATCAGTAACATGAAGTATTAGTGCTAGATCTTGTTATTATTATTTCTTGTAGTTTGCTTGGACAATAATTGTATTTATGTATTTGGATTTATTCTTGTAATTGGGCAATGTGACCCAAGATATTTGTTTTATTCAGATCATGACTATTTGAGATTGATATATTTTATTACAAGTATTCTTGTTGGTATTTGGTTCATATGTGCATGTGGTTGACTTTTCTGGCTTTCGACTCTAATTATATTGTGATATGTTATAAAGATTGCTGAACAGCTTATGGATGATGAAAATCATTCGCTGGGCTTTTGTCTCGTATCCATATCCCGTATTCTTTTTGGGAAGCGGGGCATGACAGCAGGATCTCAACATGTCTTCTAGGGTCTGAATCGTCCTTTCCGACTGCCCATCTTTCTGTGGATGGAACGTTGTACTGTAGCTCAACTTAGTACCCAAGCTCTTCTTCAAACTCTCCCAGAACTGAGACCTGAATCTCGTATCTTATCTGATATAATGTTGACAGGAACTCCATGCAGTCTCACAACCTCTTGAATATACCTCTCAGCCAAACTCTCCGTGGACTGACCCACACGGAAGGAAATGAAATGGGCACACTTCGTCAACCAGTCCACTATTACCCAGATAGCATTATGGCCCTTGGGACTCCTCGGCAAAGCTGTTACAGAATTCATAGTGATGTTCTCCCATTTCTACTCTGGGATTGGAAGAGGTTGCAAAAGTCCTGCAGTCCTCTGATGCTCTGCCTTCACTTGCTGACAGATCAGACACTAAGAAACATATCTAGCCACAGCTCTCTTCATATCATGCCAACAGAAATGTTGCTTCAGATCTCTGTACATCTTAGTACCACCTGGATGAATAGAATACGGAGACCAATGAGCTTCTTCAAGTAGCTTCTCCCTGACTTCTCCTCTAAGTACACACAACCTAGAGCCAAAACAAAGTGACCCATCAGAATGGATGACCAAATTAGTTCTCAGGCCTGCTTCCGCTTCACTTTAGAACTTCTACAACTACTGATCGCCCACTTGGGTTTCCTTGATCTGCTCTACTAAAGAAGACTGCAACCAAAACATCATGAATTGAAGTTTCGAACCACGAAGAATCACATCCAACTCCAGCCTCCTCATATCCTCTGCTATTTCCTTCTGCTTAGTAAGGAACATAGCAGCAGGTCCTTTACTCAAAGCATCAGGAACCATGTCCACTTTGCCCGGGTGATATTGCAAATGGATGTCAAAATTTGCCATCAACTCCAACCATTTCCTTTGCCTCATATTCAACTCCTTCTGCGTGACCACGTACTTGGGGCTCTTATGATCTGTGAAAATCTCCACTCTATCCCCAAGTAGATGATGCCTCCACAACTTCAAGGAAAAAATCACGGCTGCAAGCTCTAGATCATGCGTGGGATAGTTTTCTCATGAAGCCTTAACTGCCTAGATGCATAAGTGACAACCCTATCTCGCTGCATCAGCACTGCTCCTAGACCTCTACTCGAAGCATCACAATGGATCACAAAACTGCTCGAACTGTCGGGTATAGTCAGTACAGGCGCTGACGTTAGCCGACGCTTCAACTCTACAAAAGCTTCCCCACAAGTCTCATCCTAATCAAACTTCTGCTCCTTCTTTGTCAAACTATTCAGAGGCCCAGCTATCTTCGAGAAATCCTGAACAAATTTTCGATAATAACCTGCCAAACCAAGAAAGCTTTGCACTTCAGATGCAGATTTCGGAATCGGCCAATCCTTGGCCGCAGAGATCTTCGATGGATCAACAGAAACTCCATCACCAGAAATAATGTACCCCAGAAAAGCAACCCGATCCAGCCAAAACTCACACTTGTTGAGTTTCCCATACAGCTGATTCTTCCTCAAAGTCTGCAGAACAACCCTCAAATGTTCAGCATCATCTTCCCAGTTTCAAGAATACACCAAGATGTCGTCAATGAAAACCACAAAAAACTGATCCAAGAACGGCAAGAACACGCTGTTCGTAGGACTCATGAACACAACTGGTGCATTGGTAACTCCGAAAGGCATCACTAAGAACTCATAATGTCGTAGCTCGTTCGGAATGCTGTTTTTAGAACATCTTCTGACTTCACTTTAACTTGGTGGTAACCGAAACAGAGATCCAACTTCGAGAACGCAAAAGCACCTCCCAGTTGGTCAAACATATCGTCAATCCTTGGCAATGGGTACTGATTCTTCATAGTGATGTTGTTCAACTCTCGATAGTCAATGCAAAGTCTGCGGCTACCATCCTTCTTATTGACGAACAGAACTGGGGCTCCCAAGGCAGAACACTAGGCCTGATAAAACCCTTATCCAACAACTCTTGAACTTGTACCTTAAGTTCCGCCAATTCAACTGGTGCCAAGCGATATGGACTCTTTGAGATAGGCACCGTACCCAGCTGAACATCAATACAGAAATCCACTTCTCGGTCTGGCAGTAATCTAAGCAATTCCTCCATAAAGACATCAAGGAAGTCCGCACAACCAAGGGTACAACATCCCCATCAGTACCCAACAACACAAGTGTAGTAGCCTTAGGGCTCATCGGGCTCTTGACACGCCCTGACGGAGTCTCACCCACAAGAAACTCAAACTCTGGTTGTCGAGGAAGCCTAAAAGTCACCTTTTTCTCTCGGCAATCAATCACGGCACAAGAAAGACCCAACCACTCCATGCCCAGAATAACATCAAAGCCAGAATTGGGAATCACAATTAGATCAGCCAAGAAATCCACACAACTAATCAGCAACGGGCTTTGCTTGCATACCCTAGAACAGACAATGACACCTCCACCTGTGGTGACGTCCTAAGATGTGGGCATGGCGTCGCTTGCCAAACTATGCTGATCAACAAAGCGGTAGGAAATAAAAGAGTGGGTAGCACAGGAGTCAAACAAAACATGAGCCGAGAGAGACAAAACTAAAATAACACCTAAAAGATAATCAAGGAAATGAGAATAAAATGCAAGCAGGATATATGCATAAATAATTGCACTAAAGAAAAGGAATAACATGCAGAAATAGAATAAGGAAAGAATAAACAATACAAATACTGTGATATAACTGCAACCCCTCCAATAGCTGCCTTTGATTCCTTAGCAGTCAGGTTATAGGCCTGACCACGACCCCCCAGTCTGGCCTCCTCTAGGGGCCACACGCCTCTGATCAAAGGCTTGCCTCTGCGGGGGAAGAGGCAGTCCACCCTGACCACGAGCCAATGCTCCCTATTGTGTAGCACCTCCAACCTGTGCAGCAGCCCTACTCTTGGGACAGTCCCAAATCATATGATCACTGCTTCCACATGCAAGACATAGCTGATTGGCTACCTTGCAGTCCCGTCGCGAATGTCCATCCTTATCACAATAGTCGGAAGTCTGAACATTCCTCGGGGCAAAAGGCGGATATAGTTGTGCTCTTGTGGGAGGGGTCAGAACTGGCCTCCTAATAGGTCTCCGTATCGGTCGAACTACAACAGGGTGCGGAACAGCCTGTTGAGAAACATCTGACCTCCTAAGAATCTGCTCCTGAATCCGGCAGCTTCTAGAACGTCGACATAGGTGCGAAGCCGAAGAGCAGCAAACGGACCTGAATGGGAAAGCTCAAACCCAACGAAAATCTATGAGCCCTGTCCTCATTAGTGGCTACCAGGGCAGGAGCGAAGCGGCTAAGCCGAGTAAACTCTACAACATACTCGTCCATGGAACGGTTCCCCTGGGTTAGGAAACAAATTGCCTTCCATTTCTGTCTTAGTAACACTGGAAAAGAACTTCGCCATGAAGTTCTCTGTGAAGATAGCCCACTCGATGGGCCTCACAAGCCTTTCAGTCTTAGCTCGCCACCAGATATGGGCGAGATCCACCAACTGGATGCTAATAACATCCACACGATCAACATCAGCAACTTGAGCCGCAATCAACAATTGTTCCGTCCGGATAAGCCATTGCTCGGCCAGTGGCATCTCAGTACCCGAAAACTTATCGAGGTTCAGTCTCATGAAGTCTGCCACTATGCCGGGCTTGGGTGGCAGTGGCCCGGGTGTAGGTACAACGGCAGTTCGAATGGCAGTCTCCAATGCTGCCCTCATCAATTCATTATGCTCTTGCTAAAGAGCCATCATCTTCTGTATTGTCTAAAGAGTAGCAGCATTATCTGGTTGCTCATCCCTCGGACAGGAAGAGGAAGAAGTTCCACGAGCCATAGCCTGAAACAAGATCAAATATGGTCAGTACCCAAATTATATGTTAGTTATTACGTGTTCATGTGATCAACGTGATGTGCACATTATTGAGTTAACCTGGCTAAGCCAGACTTTATTAACATATCAGCCAAACGTGACTAACACATTAGCCAAACCTGGGCTCTGATACCACTTAAAGTTTGTCACGCCCCGCTTCCCAAAATATAGGAATACGAGTACGTAACGAAGGCCAAGCGAATGATGTAAACACCATCCATAAGCTGTACCAGTCTTAACTCAACAATATGAATAACAACCACAACCATGCAAAAGAATATTATCACATAAACAAAGATCAACTTCAATAATAGATGAAATAATCTAAATAATAATATCAAACATCTGGGATAAAAGAAACTCTGGGTCATAAAAGCCCAAAACAAAGTATAATATCAATGACAATGTTCAAAGGGAAAAATAACATAAATTTTCAAGCAATTTATTCTCCTTCTAGAATCGTTGCTCACCAATTCCTTCTGGTATTGCTCCTTCAGTACCTGTAAACTCGTGATCTAAAAGAGAGAAAATAATGTCCTTAGAGCAAGTCATGGACAACAAGTAGAGAGAAACAGAGAACAAAAGGAAGCATGGTATATCAAGAATGAGGGAATGGATTAAAGTGTAACACCCCAAGCATAATTTTTTTCCCTCAATGATCTACAACTAACCTACTCATCTACTTCATTTCTTACTTAGATAAATACCCAAATTCAATTCTTTCAATTTCTATGCCACTTTAAACATAAACTTAGATAATTATATTTCAAATAAAATTTTGGCATAGTTTCCCTGTCACGCCCCGCTTCCCAAAAATACGGAACACAAGCACGTGACATTGGCCCAGCGAATGACTTGCGTCATCCATAAGCTGTTTACCCATTCAACTCAACAATAATAACAATACAAAACAATTGCACAAGCAATGATAATAACCACATGAACAATAATACTTGGAATAAAACAATATGAAATATCCAAATATAATAATCCAACGTCTGGAAACAAATAATAATATCCGGGTCATAAGCCCAATTCAATCACAATAATAATAATAAGTCTCAATACAATAAGTCCAATGCAATAATAATAAACTAGAAAGCATAAATCTCTAGAAAGCTTGTTCTCCGATTCCTGCTGGTAATTCTCCATAATCATATGTAAACACTTCATCTAAAAAGAGAAGAAAAATTATCCTTAGAGCAAGTCATGGACAGCAAGTAGAGAAAGCAAAGAAACAGTGGAATAACGATCTAACAATGAATTCAATGGATCAATTGGAATCAATAATAAGGGACAATATTAATAATCAATATCATGGTAATCGATGCAATGGGCATAAACAATAATTCAATATTTGATAACAGTGTTCAATGGTCGATGTAAATAATACTTAGACAATAGTTGATATCAATAGAAACAATGATGTAATACACAATGTCGATATTGTGTCAATTCTTAAGTCTATTTATTATTTTAATCCTAACTAATGCACGTACTATTGTATCCCATATGTTCCATAACACAGGTTTGATGCATACAATCAATGTTGTTTAGACTATAGTGGTGTACTTTATAGATCATGTACTCGGGTCTTGCAATAACAATATTCCATCCATAACGAGAATTTATCCATAAGATGCTATAAGATCACAAGAACACAAGATTACAAGAACACAAGATTACAAGATAACGATATAGGGAACCATGAGCCCCTCATCCGAGTACAGTTCTACATTGTCCACTACTAAAGTCAACCCTAAACCCCGACTTGTTAACAATTCTTTATTTAATCAATATGCAATAGTTGTTGGCAACATTTCGATAACAATAGGGAACAATAGGGACAACAATATCAATAGGGAAACGATAAGAAGATCAATAAGGGAAACTAGAATGATGACAAAACAACACTAAGATCATGCAATGCAATATACACACTCCAATTCATGCAATACAATGATATATATATATACTTATATTAAGGAAATCTGGAAAATGAATATATGGACAGTAAGAGGTCACTGTACAAAAACCAGTTTTTCCGCTACTACGGAAATAAAAAACTGAAACCGTCCAAAATTCTGGAAACTAGACTTCCTAACAATTCCAACGCATATTTAAAATAAAAAATCCAACAACAGTAGCTAGGTCAAATACATCATTCTTTACAGATTATATGTTCAAACAGAAAATCGACATCAACTTGTTGTATCCTTAGAATCAGCGAAAACTCAATTATAAATTCTTAAAAAATATTCTTTAGACTCCTAAAGATGTTAACTATCATTCTGAAAATTATCAGAGCATTATTCTATTATTAATTTAGCTTTTTAATAGTTTAAACATGAAAACATACATGAATCTGAAATTCTAAAAATAAAACACAGTAGTAGTAAAATCATCATAACTTTTACAATACAACTCGAAATTTAAAGATCTTTGATGTTCTGGAAACTAGAGGCATATGGATACAACTCTTATTCAGAAAGTTATTTATTTTGAGATCAAATACTAGGTCAAAAATGTCTCACAAATTCCAGACAGACAATAAACATACATATTTTTAATAGATTTCATAAAATAAAGCGATCTAACATGATAGGTGTCACTTCAATTAGTCAATAAACTTCATAACTAGCATGGTAGCTATAATAGCATGGTAAACATCATTAAGAATACACACATATACACTAGATTAACCACACAATTCATCAATCAATTATTCAAGCCATCAACCTAGTATTTAATTCTACGATAGTATCTTTGTGTGATGACTATATGAACAACTCCTATTTTCAATACTATTTGAATGCATGAAGGTTCGATCTTTAGAGTCAATAAAGGCACGAAGTCGAGAATATTTGGGTTAGCTCGTGTAAATCCTCAATATACTCAACGAAAAAGGAACAATAGTGTACAATACGATGAACAATTGGACATACTTGCAAGAATTTTAATAAAAATGTGAATTTTATACAAGATTCAATTCAAGAGAAAAGTGACTTGTCTTATGGAAGATTAATTTGAATACCAGAGAATAACAGGATGAGAATCCCGAATCAACCAACCCACGAAGCACGTGCACACTACGTGCACAAGAAACCAAAGCAACAAAGAAAAGGAGCAGCAACAGCAAGGTGACTCAACGACAGGGGCTGACGTCGGCGTTGCTGTTCGGAGTTGGGCAGCGAGACTGGTCGTCGACTGGCGGTGTTGACAGGTGCTGATGAGGGCATCGGAGGGTGTCTGCTGTCGACGGGAAAAGGGAGCAGTAGAGCGGTGGCTGAGGGTGTTCGGGTCTGGCTGGCACTTGATTAGCGGGAGGGCGGCTCGATGAGGTGGCTCACCAGAGGGGGTCGGGGTTGGGTGCTGGCGTTTCGGGGATGATGGTGTACACCAAAGTCGCGGCTAGAGGTTGATGGAGGTCTTGGGGTCGACGGGGCTGAGGTGGTGTAGCATCACTTGCGACGGGCGGTAGTCGAGTGGGGAAAGGCGAGCGGTTGTAGGGAGGGGTTCGGGAGAGAGAACAGAGGAGGGGAGGTATAGGAGATGAATAGTGGAGATGAAGGTTGGGGTTTAACAATATAGGGAATGTGTTTGGCGGCTGGGTATTGGGGGCTAGGGTTATGGTGATTAGGGTTAATTAAGGGGTCTATATATAGGGTTATTGGGATATCGGATTTTTGGGTAGTGGGTTAGAATCCAATAAGAGAATGGGTTAGAGTTAACGGGTAATTGGGTTTAAATCCAATAGAAAAATAGGCTATAGGGTTTATAAAATATGCATATATACGTACATTAAATCAAATAATAAAATACATATAAATGGAGTATGTTCGGGCTTCACAATAACAAAAGACGAATTTATAATAAACAATCAAAATTAATAATAATAATAACAATAATAATAATAATAATATATATGTATCAAACTAGTATTTGTGTTTGAACAAATTTATTAAAATCTAAATAGTAATAATATAAAATATAAATGGTCGATCAATTAGAAATAGAAAATAAGGTTAAAATATACCATTATTCGAATTAAATATAAATTTCGATTCGAAAAGATTTTTATAGAAGGTCTAAATTGAATTAAAAACAAAAAAAATGAATTTACAAATAATCAAAATACAGGAATTACATAGAAAATATGTATTTACGGGAACGGGGGTTACATTCCCCTAAAATATTAGCCTTTTTACAGAATTTCCTTACGGAAATCTGCAAACAATCACACAAAATAATGTACCTATAACATTTTTCAATCCTCCCCAGGCCAAGTCATTCAACATCACACAGGCAATTATATATACGGCTCTAGGGGCATAATACTTCATAACAAGCAAAATACAAATTAAAAACTAAAAGTTCTTTTGAAAACTTATGAGTTTTAGAAAAACATTAGAAAAACTTTTCAAAAACCAACAACAGAAACCAGTAATCCACAACGAGGTGGGTATGGGCTTTCATACTTCATCACAGCACTATAGGTATATTACCTCTTACAGTTATACACACAATCTTCCATAATACCACATAATACATCATTCTACTCACATTTCTATATATAATAATTATACATATATATATATATATATATATATATATATATATATATATATATCTCATCTACTACGAGCAAAGTATAACTACCAGACTACCATATCTAGCTCACCTTGCTGTTATGAAACCTGCAGGAGAGTTAGGGTCGTCCACCCTCAGGGAGGGACTCCCCTAACCCCCAGAAAACAATAGGGGTTAGCCATGTCTGGTGTGAGTATAATTTACTAGTTTAGCAAATAAATTAAATTGTATAAAGAAAATATATTGAACTTACGAATATCAAGTTAGTGAAATTCAACCTGAAATCTAAACATAAAAACATCATAAATGCGACTTTATATTAAAGTACTCTTGTAAATCTACACCCCTCTTCATATCCTTCACCACTCTCCCTACCTTGAAGTTGTGTCTCGACAGGTAGTTCCCACCATTTCCATGGAAATAGCGGGCGGGTAGTTCCTCGGCACAATTCCAAGGCATATCAACTAATATTATAATTTTGTATTTAATTTAATACTCACTCTTATCTCATACTTCATTAATATTCATTCTCATTCCCCCCAAATTTTTATTTACAGCTCCTGTTACAACTTACTTTACCTTTTATATTTTCTCATCTTTTAGATAAAACTCACTTTGCCTTTCTATTTCCATTTTATCTTATTACTCACTTTAATTCTCATTCTTATTTTATAATACGCTTAACTTGGTTTTCTGTCACTTCTCCTCACACAACTTACTTTTCTTTTCATTCATACATGGCATAATATATTCTTTTTGCTTATCATATTCATTCCCTTAACCCGATTTCTTTATTTTTCATATTTATTTACATATATTTTCTTTGCTTTTCATATTTATTCTTATTACACCACTTCTTTACTTCACACATTCGATCCCAGAATAAATTTCTTCATTTTATTCATATTAATTCACAGACTTACTTCCTTCACTTTTCATACTCATTTACATAACACCAAGTTATCACTTTATGCATCATACAAATATCACATGTAACTTTACTTTACGTTCGCATTATATTATATCACCTACGTCTTTCATTACTCCTCATATTCATTCCCATACCACAATTGGTTCGAGTTATTCGCCTCATTTTTTCACACATAATTCCTTCATGGTTAATCTCATATATGCCACTTCATATCAATTCATGTAGATAATTTGTTCACTTTATATTCAAAGACATAACACTGTATTAATCCACATATATAATTTTTTAATTCTTTTACTTTTCTTATTTAGTCACATACACGATGTTCCTCGTTTCATAAATATCTTCGTATTTTTATTACCTTATTTCTTATATAATCACATAAGGCAATTACCCCATTTTTCGTACTTATTTAACCACACACTTCCTTTACCAATTCATTTTCATTGCATAACATCACACTCATTTCGATCCTATAACATCCTCATATATATATATATATACACACACACACACATCACATAACTTCATATTTATTCAATCATATATTTTCACATTCATTTACACAGCAACCCTTCACATGTATTTATTTTATTGCATATCATCACTTGTAATCAATCTCATGGAATCACATTCATTTATTCAGTCTCATAATATCACATTCTTTCATATCACAACGTCTTGTAATACATTAACTTTCATTCTCCTTATATTTTACAATTTATCTTGTCTTCCTTCAGATTTCATCTAGCAAATTATTTTAATACTCATTCTCAATTTATCATATATTTTGCTTTATAACTCATTCTCATCCCATCATATAACTTTAATTACTGCCCATTATTATCAATAATATATCTTACTTTCATTTTCATTTACATCTCATTTTATAATTTTACATTAACTTCCTTCTTTTTCGGTAATACACCGGTAATATAACACCGCACCCCAAAGCCGATAGCCTGAGTAATAATCACCGCACCTCATATAGAACTTGGGTAATATAACATCACATCTCAAGTCGATAGCTCGATTATGATTTTTACTTTATTTTTCTTTTCATCTTACAGTTTACTTTACTTTCCATTTCTATTACACAATACCAATATCAGATTAACAACCCACCAACTCATCCTGGGAGTTGTGCCAAGGCATGTAGTTCCTACCATTTCTAGCACGCGGGTAGTTCCTCGACACAATTCCAAGGTGCATCAACTTATATCTCACCATATTTTACTTAAATAACCATTCTCATAATACAATTTCTTCATGCTATTCATATTAACACATACCACCTTTACTTTTTCATTTGTATAATAAATTCACATTTTTTTTTTACTTTTCATATTAATTTCATTTTATACACTTACTTTACTTTCTCGTTTCGACTTCACATTAAATACTATACTTACTTTCTCATTCACATTCACATCAATTACTTTCTTTTCTTTCTCATTCACACTTCACTTTCTTTACTTTCTCATTTTCATTTCACATTTATTCATTTTATTAATTTGTCTACCTGTGAGCCACAATATCCTACTATACTACAAGCTGACAGCCCAGTAAACACGCGGTCCTCTGCCCCCCAGGGTGTTACGCATATGAGGCTACGTCTTCCTCCGAACCTATGCCAACGAGGGAAAACACGCACCCCAAGTAGAACTTCGGTTGGGTACTTCCTCCCGGCCGAAGCCAACGAGGGAAAACACGCACCCCAAGTAGAACTTGGGTACTTTCTCTTGGCCGAAGTTAAAAAGGGAAAACACGCACCCCAGATAAACTGGGAACTTCCACCTAGCCGAAGCCAGCGAGGGAAACGTGCATCCCTAGTTTCACTAGGGTACTTCCTCACGACAACTGTCATCAAGGGAATAACCGGGCCTCAAGCCGATAGCATGGGCGATAAAAACACGCACCCCAAACATAGTTTGAGTAATAACCACACACTCCAAGCCGGTCCTTGGGTATTAGGAGGTCTAGCCCAAACCCCCAGATTTTCTGTAGGTACTGGTCAAAAAAATATAGTTATTATTATCATTTTCATTTCATCTTTGCCTCTCATTTTATCACCACATAGCCTCTCATCTTTTATTTCAAGAAATTGCCACATCTCGACATTTACCATGATAATTATTATCATCTCACATTATTATCACATATCATATCATATTTTATCTTAACTTGTTAACACATGTTTGGTATTCACCATATTATTTATCTTCTCATTGTTTCACATATATGCATACACTCGGTTATTTAATTTATCAGATTATTACACAATATTATTAATCCTCTCATCATACCTTATATATGTATACATTATATAATTTAATTTATAAGATTGCTACATCATATGGGTTCATATCATGAATGTACCATATTATATATTTCATCACAATACCCATATCATTCTGCCAATTAATCTTCCTTATATCTCTGTATATATATATCACCTTTGTGCGTTCATATATAATTATATTTCCTTTATAATTTCTCCTTACTATAAAATTTCCCACTTATAACATGAATTTCTCCTTTATAACAAAATTTCTCTCTTATAATATAATTTCTCCTTATGACATAAATATATATAACTCCAGTAATTTTATAAGCACATACACACCATCCACATCATACAGATGATTGCACAACTCCATACATTACACGCCTTTAAGTTCATGTATAAAATACACAACTCTTACAAGAAGGGTATAAAACTATATTTATATTACATATGTATAAGCATAACTTCAACCATATAGTATCGTCAATGCACACACACACACACACACACACACACACACACACACACACACATATATATACACACACACACACACATACATATATATATATATATATATATCCCATGATATCTTCTTATATCCTCTTTATCAAATAAAATACACAACTTTAGAAATATAATCTTGTCAATATATTTGTATATATATATATACATCTCCCATAACATATATATATATACAAATTTCAACACACTCGCATACACATATATATTAATTCCTTACATCCAATAATTCACTTTATATATACGGTACACTTAACGTATCACACAAAGCAATTCATAATATAAAATTTTACATAACACAACATATATATAAAATATAAGAAATCATACTCACCTGGGGAGATGCGAAGACGGATTGTATAAGCTCTCCGCTATTGCTCCCCGAACATGCTTCTACTCCTACTACCATGCTATAACACTAATTAGGGCTTAAAATATTTAAAACCAATTAAGGTTGATTATCTATATCTCCATATCTCCAACCATATCAAATCGCTCCGAACCCACTACTACAGTCACTCTAATTCCTCTTAGGCATTTCATCGAATGCCTGACGTGCATACAATATATGCACAAATCTCAAATTCTAATAAATAGGTTTCTCGTCCATAAAATCACTAAAAGTCACCCGATATTAATCTAAGGGTCTACTACAATTTCTACAATTATTAGTGAGATAATTCTAACATTATTAACTTCCTTTATATAAACCAAAAACCCTAATTTATAAGAAACTTGCAAATCTCCAATAATTTACTAGTTTCTTGCCTCTATAATACCCAACACTTTCTAATCTCCCTACTATAATATTTCTATTCAACAGAAATTAAAATCACTTAATTCTATACAAATAAAATAAAATAGGGCATACCTTCACATTGCTTTTTTTTCAAATTGAAGCCACCATGAGGAAGAGAACCCTTCAATTAGCCTACCCCTAATTTTAATTGAAATTTTTTGAAGAAAACCCCGGGATTTGGCATGGGGAAATTGGCCGAAGTTGGGTTTTGATTTCGGTAGAAAAGAAATGGGAAAACGATCTGATCAAAATGAAGAGGAAGAAGAAGAGAAAAGGAAAAAGGGAAAATTTAGTCCCCTATTCGACTCTTTTATTATTCATATGTCCCTATACTTCTTACTTTCATAATAAATCCAATAAAACCAACTCCACCAAATAAATAAATAAATTAAAGAATATATATAAAATAAAATTGCAAATTTATGCATAATAATAACAATAAAAATATCTGATAACAATAAAAGAATTACAAATGACTAATTTTGAATTATAAAATAGGAGGGTGTTACACAAAGTCAAGAACAAAGACAAGGAATGGTAATAATGTCAAAGGTCTATGTTTAATCATGTAGTAATTAATGATTTCCATTCAAGATTATTGTCAATGACCGTATATGGGAACAAGCATGAAATTTCAAGTGCAGATTATTAATTATTTTATAAACCTATCTAGTGCGCGTACTACTGCGTCCCATTCCACAGGTTCTGCGCAAGCAAACAAGTGGATGTTTTCGACTGTGATGGTGAATTCACGGTTCATGTACTCGGCTCAGTAATCAGTAATTTAATGTTCAGTAGCAGTAATTTTCAAGCAGTATTTTATGGCCATCAGTCACTACAGGGATCATGTCAAGCAGTAAGGGCCCAACCGAGTACAGTATCCGATTGTTCACTACCAAGTCAACCCATAATACCCCAGCTTTTTAATATTTTATTTCATCCTATGCGAGCATGCAAGAAGGTGTCAAGGTTCTGTCATTCTATGTGTGACTAACTCTACTCGTTACAGACGAAGCAAGAAATAAATATATTAAATCAATACAAATCATACAATCTGGACAAAAGGACGTTACTGTACAAAAATAGATATTCCACTGCTACAGAAAAGAAAATCAGGATCTGTCAGATGTTCTAGAAACTATAATCTCTGGCGGTTCCAGCAAATATACATACAACATATTAATAAAACAGAAACTAGGTCCAAATTCCTATTCTTCACAGATTTTATGTTCAAGCAGCAGGTTATAGATTGTGTTCACATATATGTTTCAGGTCAGAAAACTTATCAATTAAATCCACAAAAATCTAGGGTGGTTCCTACACATGTCTAGTTTCAGCAAAATTTATTTCATATTTTAATTTTACTGTTAACATGTTCCTTTTAATAATAAATCTAGGAGATACACATAAAATTGTGAATATGGAAATTCAGACCTAGCAGCACTAAAAGTCAGATATCTATCGGATTATAAATTGGAATTAAATTCGATCGAATGTTCTGGAAAATAGACACATGGGGCTATAATTGATGTTTACAAAGTTCATTCAAATTACTACAGAAACAGGTTTGAAATTCTGATACAAAAAAAACCAATTCTATAATATGGATATAGTTATTTTCATGTATTTCGTGCCTATGTAATGTGTAATAGGGACTAGGGTTCGAATCAAAGATAAAGGCACGAAGTCAAGGATATCTCGGGTTAGCTTGTGTAAACCCTCAATATACTCAATGGAAGATGAATAGTATAACAATATGATGATTAAAAGATGATCTACTTGCGGGGATCAACAAATTTCTTGAACAAAAATAATCAAACTAGTTCAAGAGAGACTTGCCTGTTAAACGGTAAATTCGAATATAAAGAATAACGGGATGAGAATCCCGGGCGACGAAATACGTGCAACTACCGAACTCACGAAACCACGTGCGCTCAACATGCACACCAACACACAGCCAAAATAATCCACCAAACAGCAAACACAACAACAATTGATCGCTCTCCCTCTCGAACACCAAACAGTAAGGAGGGAGAGTGAGACAGCGACGGGAACAACGGCGACTGGGCGAGGTGGCTGTCGGTACGGCGGCACTGGCGGAGGTTGACAAGGACTAGGGCGGTCGACTGAGCGGTGGGTAGCTCAGGCAAATGTCGACGGTCGTAGAGGAAGGCGGCAGAAGACTCTATTTTGGAAGAAAATGAAGGATGATGCGGGAGTTCGTTGTGGTGGTTATGGTCGACTGATGGGTTCACGGGTCTGGGCCGAAGACGGGGTAGAGGAGCGGCAATGATCGAAGAGGAAGATGAGGGTGGTCAAAGTAGGCGGCGATGATGGGTTTCAGTTGACGAAATAGGGGATGACGATGAAGATGAGGGTGCTTCGGTTGTTGGATGAGAGGGTGGCAAGGAAGATTGGGGCGACGATCAGAGTGTGCACGATCGGGAGGACGACAAAGGACGGAAGACGGGGAGCTTGAGCGGGATGGGTGCGATGGAAACAGAGAGAGAGTCAGGAGGTTAGGGGGAGAGAGCGGCGGGAGGAGAGAGAGTAGATTAATTAGGGTTAATTAATATATTAGGGTTAATGGGTATTTGTAGGGTAAGGAGATATTGGGTTATTGGGTTAAATAGGTATGGGTTAGATCCAATAGGAGTAGAAGTAATTTAAATAAATCAAATAGGATTAATAAAATAGGCTAATTGGGTATGATGACAAGAAAAATTCTGATCATGATGATCAACGAAAATTTTGCAGAAAAGATTAAATAGATCTGGAGACAAAGTTGAGTTGAAAGCAATTAATAAACGCCACCAATAGAAAATCAAACTACAGGGTTTGGAAAAGAATAAGAAGAAAATAAATTGATGCCCTTGTGTTGTTCCTGCTTTATTGATGCCAAAGAAAGATGGAACCTGGCATATGTGTCTGGACAACCATGCCATAAACAAAATCACGATAAAGTACTGTTTTCCCATTCCCAATTTGGATGACACATTGTCCATGATAATGGGTACCACAATCTTTTCAAAGATTGATCTTAAAAGTCGGTACCACCAAATACGTGTTCGTCCTGGTGATGAATAGAAGACCGTCTTCAAGACGAAGGATGGCTTGTATGAATGGATGGTCATGCCATTTGGAATAATGAATGCCCAAAGCACGTTTATGAGAATTATGATGCACGTACTCCGTTCCTTTATGGGCAAGTTCCTTGTGGTGAACTTTGATGATATTCTTATTTACAGCCGATCCATTGGGCAACATCTTGACTATTTGAGACATGTTTGCTATGTTTTGAGGAAGGAACAACTTTATGCGAATCCTACCAAATGTACCTTCCTCTCCGATCAGACTATCTTTTTGGGATTTATTGTTTCTGCCCGAGGAGTATCCGCTGACCCAGAAAAGATACGAGCTATTACTGATTGGCCTGACCCCACAATATTCGTGATGTGCGGAGTTTTCATGGTTTTGTCACCTTCTATCGACGGTTTGTATAAGGATTTAGCACAATCATGGCTGCGATAACTGACTGTTTGAAGAAAGATGTATTTGTCTGGTCGAAAGAAGCCACGAAAGCATTCAAAGAGATAAAAAAAAGAATGACTCAGACACCGGTCATGAGGTTGCCTAACTTCACTAAAGTTTTTGACGTAACGTGCGATGCTTCTGGTATTGGTATAGGTGGAGTCCTTAATCAGGAGAGTCATCCTGTTGCTTATTTCACCGAAAAGCTGAACGAAGCAAAACAAAAATAGTCCACTTATGACAAGGAGTTATAAGCGGTGATTCAGTCACTTTGCTATTGGAGACACTATCTCCTGCCACAAGAATTCTTCATTTTCTTAGACTATGAAGCCTTAAGATTCCTTAACTCTCAACAGAAGTTGAATCCGAGACACGCTTGATGGATAGAGTTCCTACAAGAATATTCGTATACCATTAGGAATACAAAAAGGATTGATAATAAGGCTGCGGATGCGCTCAGTCGTTGTCACATGATCTTATTTACAATGCACATCAAAATTATTGGTTTTGAGAGATTGAAAGATGACTATGCCTTCTGCCCAGATTTTCACGAGATCTAAACCTCTTTGAAGGATGGCATCACTCGAGTGATAGTTGATTATTTCTTGAAAGATGATTATCTCTTCTATCGCTCCAAACTGTGCATTCCTAGTACATCATTACAAGAGTATCTTGTTTGGAAATTGCACGTTGGTGGCCTTCCTAGATACTTTTGGCATTGCAAAACCATTGATGTTGTGGAACATAGGTTTTACTGGTCGAAGCTTAAGAGAGACGTTGCGAGACTTGTTAACAGATGTCATAGTTGTCAACTCGCCAAGTATCAACAACAGAACACAGGCATGTATACTCAGTTAACCGTTCCCAGTCACCCTTGGGAAGATGTGAGTATGGATTTCGTGTTAGGCTTACCGAAAACACAAAAGTAACATGATTCCATTCTTGTTGTCATGGATCGTTTTTCTAAAATGGTCCACTTCCTCCTATGCTTGAAAACTTTCGATGCATCTCGTGTAGATCAGATCTTCTTTGATAACATTGTGAAGCTACATGGGTTGTCAAAAACCATTGTGTCTGATCGGGATGTGAAATTAACGAGTTATTTTTGAAAGACTCTATGGCACAAGATGGGTACGAAATTGAAGTTCTCTTCAGGCTGCCACCCACAAACTGATGGGCAGACTGAGGTTGTCAATCACAGTCTTGGCAATCTCTTGTGTACTCTTGCGGGAGAGATTTTGGGAATTGGGACAAAAAATTAACGGTTGCTGAATTTTCTTGTAACACATCTAAGAGTAGAATCTGTAACGACCCTATTTTTTATGAATACGGTTTATAAACAAACTAGATTCTACTAGTTAAAAAGTTATTTTTCTTTTGATTAAAAGAATTGTTTTTCTTACTAATAACCTCAAATTATGCATACGCATATGTGCGTTTTTGTGTTGGGCTTGAGAGGCCCAATGTGAAAAACAAAACAACACCCAACAAAACAAAAAAAAAAGAGAAAAAAGCCCACAAGTGGTCGGCCAAGATTAGGAGGGAAAAGAAGAAGGGAAAAAAAATGAGAACTAGGGTTAGGGTTCGAACATGGACTTGACTCATGATGGGTCTTTCACCACCCTTCACTCCACCTCCCACTCTCTCCAATCCAAGAGGAGATTCTCCCTCTTTTCCAACACCCCAAATCCGGCCACTCACCCCCCTTGCTCTCTCTTTTGTGTTTTAGAATCCCTCCTACTTCTACTTCTCATTTTCCATCTTCTACAACCTCCACATTTAAGAGAAAGAGAAAAAGAAAGAGATAAAGAGAGACTTGCTTTTGATTTGGAAGGAGAGAAGTCAAAGAGAAGAAGAGAAGCCAAGGAGGAGGAACCAAGGAGCAAGAAGGCTAATCAAGGAGCTAGGAGCTTGTAGGATCTTTTTTTCCATCAAACTCATCAAGGTGGGTGATTCTAATCTCTTTTTTTGTTTTGATTGATAAATGATGGTTGTAGTGATTGAAAAATGACATGCAAGCTCTTGAATGAACTTAAATAACTCGTTTTATGCTAAGAAACCCAAAATAGAAAATTCTGTTAAAAAGCTGAATTTTTGCTGTCAGTCTGTAGCTCATAACTTGAACACTACTGCTTGGATTAACTTGAAACTCTTACATGATGTTCATTTATGTGTCGTTCACCTTCAGCAAGTTTTCCAGATTTTTATGATTTTTTATGCTATTAAAATAAAATGCTAACTTGCATGTTGGTCAGAAGAGAAACAGTTTTTGTAGTTACTGTTGTGAAAAGAATGACTTGTACCTTGCTGCATTCTTATGGGAATGTTCTGAAATTTTAGTATGTCATTTTTAAATGTATCTAAGACCTATGTCTCCAATTTCATGAGATTTGGACCATTTTAGCTATGTTAATAAAATCATGCAAACTTAGCTACTTATTTTAGTAAGCAGAACTGCTGTTGTTATTGCTCTATTTTTTATGACTATTCAAAGAGGCATAATTGAAAATCTACTTGGTGTAATCACCTGTTTTTTGGAAGTGTTGTCATGTCATGTGTCAGGAGCTAGAATCTAAATTTTTATAATGTTCTGACAATTAATCTGATTTTACCCCATGACTGTGTTATTATGATGTGATGTTCTGAGAATCTGTATACTTGTTAAAGATGGGACCATAAGAGCTTATAAACGACCTTATATGAAGAAACTTGAAACTCGGAAGTTTTAGTAGACACATAGACCCTTCTGTAATGACGGAGAAATCATGATTTGGATAAGTGTACGATTTTATATGATTTTTGCAAGTGACGACAGAAACACATTGAATCTTTTTTTTTGTTGAAGGAAAAGGTGGAATATGGCCACCCTATTTCATTAATAAGAAATTAAAGAAACAAACGTAGAGTACTGGGCCAAAGTACAACCTACAGATAGAAAATATAACATACATGAAGCAACACAACCCGTACAAACAACAAATACCTCCAATAACCCTGGAAGGTGGGCCGACAAACATGCTCGGTCCATCAAAATTGTATGTACGTCAGTTTAGCTTTGTACACTGCCTCCATGGTACATGCACACCCACCTGAAACTAGTCTGGTAGGATTTTATCATCTGCCGAGCCCTGCCTTCTCCTCGCTGGGGGACCCCATCTATGGGCCCTAGTCCCGCAGGCCGAATTTTGACAACCGCCGAGCTCAGTCTACTCGCTGGGGGGGGGGGGGGCATCTTTGGGCCCAAGCCCCGTAGACAGAGTTTTGAAAACTGCCAAGCTCAATCTACACCTCCTATCCTCCCACAATCTTGCTGTTATTACTCCTCCACCAAAAACTGCAGTCAAGGAGAGAGCCATGACGAGGATACCTTCGCCTCTCTCACGCCCTTGCTATCTCCAGTGATTTCTCACAAATTCAGACCACCACCAACATAGAGTAGTGAGGAGCAACATATTTACTCATTCACTCTCTCTCTCTCTCTCTATCAATCAGAAAACCAAAACAAGACCTAGCTGATTGAAGTATCACCTTCTCCTCTCGCCACAACGGGCGATGGCATTGGGCGTCAGCTTCCATTATGAGGATGTACTGGTGGTGGTGCCCCGTCGACTGTGGTCATCAGATGTAGTATCCTGGATGCAACCTCTGCCCCTCTAAGATCACACCCCAACCGAACGAGGAACAAGCTCCACCCACTATCTTTGGCGCTGCCATCAACACAAACCTTGACTACTACACCGGCTACACCAACCCTGGAGGCCCAAATCATGGCTACAGATCACCGTAATCGGCCTCAAGAGCGTGAACATGGTGGTGGCGGCAAAGGAATCGTAAGGCATAGGACACAAGAGTAACGAGTGAGCACATCTTATGGGGGAACCCCATATTCGAGCTCTAGCCCCACAACCATACTACACCGCAATCTTCACACCGAGCCAAAACCAACTCAGACAGCTCCTCCAACCCCCCTCACTAATAATACCTCACTTAAAAACCGCTGTCGTCTCTTACTTCGGCACTGCCATCCTCAAGCAAATCCCTGCTTCTTTGCATGCACAACCAACCCTCGAAAACCAAATCATAGCCGCAGATCGCCGTGATTGACCTCGAGAGTGTGGATATGGTGGCGACCGCGAAGAGCATCTGGGCCCCAAGAGTGGACAAAATAGTGGACGCAGAATAGCAAACGAACTTTGTACTTGGATAAAAATCATGAGCACCAAGCCACCTCATACTAAACTTCTTTCACTATCCAACCATAACCCAAACCCTAAACCAACTCACCCCATCTCCAAACTGCCACAAACTGAACCAAGGCCGATGCTAGGACGTCGGCACGTCTGCCTGGCTCGACGGCAGGGAAGATAGGGCTGGAGCGGCTCGCATCTCGACTGGAAAGGCATCGGTTGTAGTGGGCGAGTGGAGCCCAGGTGCCGTTGAAGGAGGCGCTCGAGGAAGGGGAAGTGGCACCAGAGGCAAGCAGCGACAGGAGGGGGCAAAGAGCGAAGAATCACTTCGGGGGGTGGGGTGGGGGGCATCGCCGTCGTAGGATCACCGTGGGGAGTAGAGCGAGTGGAGGGAGGGACGATGGGGATTTGGGGGTTAGTTTCTCAGATCTAGGGTTTGCTTTTTGGGGGATTTGGGGGTTAGTTTCTCTCTTTAGACTTTTCTAGAGAGAGAAACTCTTGTAGGAAATTTTTTTTTACACAGTAAATCTTAGAGCTTACTGTTTTGCACCATATTCATTGAAATGAGTTGGAACTTGTATCTTGTTGGCTTAGAGATTCTGTTTGAGGTCAAGACTCATGTTATAGATGTGTACTTGGGTTAGGACTTAAATCACCTAAAGTTCCTTGCTAAGAGTAGCTCATAGTTGCTTGTAGACCCCAAAAACGACAATGTTGTTCACTATTTTGAAGTGAAAATTGTATTTGATGCTGGGCTAGTGTGGTTGACCATTTTGGGATGAAACCCATGTCCAAAGTGTGCTATTATTTGCTGTCTACCTTGAGTAGAAGCATGGGAGCGTCGATCGCAATTTCTCAAAGAAACGGGACCGGAAATGACTACGTTTTGGCATAAACGCCAAATGTGTGCTTGCTGTTTGGATTTATAAATTGTTAATTTTAGGGCTCTTAGAACCCTTTTTTGTGGATTCATGGGTTAGGACTTACTCTTGGTGTAGTGTACCTTGTTAGGATACATCGGTTGAGTATTGAGACTCTAGGACTAAGTCTTATTGACAAACCTAGATGGGTAGAATAAGATTCGTGTCGCATCGAACGCATTGGAGGAGATGACTCGTGCGCCGACGCACTCGCCGTGCATGGATGGATTCCATGGTTGTGTTTTGGAGCTACCACTTGTCGAGGACCGTGGAGCATGAAGGTTAGCGGGATCTATGTGTTGGGCGGGCCAAGGTTGCGATCGATCTTCAAGCGTAGATGACAGTTGCGACAATCGACGGGGTCGATTCATCGTTGGTTCGTGCCAAGTGTGGGCCGAGGCCTTGGGCCGGATATGAGGGCTAGTTTATTCCTAGTGTGGGATGGGTTAAGATCCATTAATGATAAAAGGGTAACAAATTAGAAAGAGTCTACATGTAGAACTTAACTAGTTGTTCATAGCAAGCCGAGTTGATTACCAAGTTAGGGATTGGATATGGTAGATAGATCGCCTAACTAAGGGAATGGGTAATATGAGATAGTTCTCCTAGAGGTCCATACTTCTAATAAGAAAATGAAAGAGAATTCGAGTTTGGGTAGAGTGATGGATTTTTAGTAATCGGTTGATAAAAGAGATACTAGTAATCGTGTAATTAGCCTTACCTTTAGTCTCGGAGTGGGGTAGCATGGATACTTTGGTAGGACTAGATCGAGTCTTGGTTCAATGTAAGGACAGGCACTAGCAAGGGTGTTTGCCTGACAGGGGGACGCATGGCATCATCATGCCTGGCCGAATCCTAGGTTCGTTTAACGCGGATAGGGACCCCGAGCTGCCCTGTAATGGAGTCGGGGAGACTCTGTGGGGACTCCGCTATTTCGGCAGGAATGCCTTTATGTCCGTAACAAACTTTAAGGAGGTTTGGAGTGTTGACGTCGTCTCGACTGCAAGTTCTGCTCTAGTGTAAGGACGAGTGTAGCGGAGTTAGGGAAACCTTATATCCATCATGTCCTTAGTTAATCAATGTGGGCATGAGGTTTAGGGAAAGACCCTACAGAGCGAGACTCTACGGGAAAGGCTCTAAGTCCTTCGGCAAGGAGCCCTGGTGCCCGTATATCAGCTTTTGGTGAGGTCCGGGGAGACGTAGATACAGCAACATACGATGGTTACAGTCGTGAAGGAGTAAGCCTGCGACTGGGATCCCAGGCATAGTGGATAGAATACGAGGATTGGACACCACTAATGACGGAAGTGACGAAGTAAGCCGGACGACTACAGCCTCACCATCACTGGAATCAGAAATAGGAGAGAGCACAAGAGTAGGATGTATAGCAGAGGATCGAGCCCCCATCAAACTCTCAGCTTTTGGTGAGGTCCGGGGAGACGTAGATACAGAAACATATCGGGTAAGCTGATTTAATCATAGTCATAGGGTAAGCCTGCGACTGGGATCCCGGGCATAGTGGATAAAACTAAAAGGATTGGACACTACTATTAACAGCAGTCCAAGGGCCTGTAGCCTCACCATCACTGGAATTAGAAACAGAAGAGAGCACAAGGTTAGGATGCATAGCGGGGGATCGAGCCCTATTAAATTGAAGAACGTCGTTCGGATAGGGGGTGTGTAGTATGGGATGCATATCTTTCAACCAAGCGTGCATTAGCTTTAAGAGCATGTGTGCATAATGTGCATGAGATTATGTCATGGCATAAACCGACACTTGTTTGACATCACCTTTTTCTTCGCATCAAATATTTTGTGGATTGTTGAGGTTGGAATCGTTATATTATGGCGTAGAGAGGATAGTCGAATATAGCATTTTCGTCAGTTGTATTCAACTGACGTGCCTACAGTTATCTGTGCAGGATTGCCGATTTGGGATCGCAGGAAAGCTCTAGCAGGGGAAAGCATCCAAGCGACAGTTACTGTCCAAATTTTATTGTACATTCTTGTTGTAACAATTAATTGTAATTATTGTAATCATTGGACATTATAATAACAATTTGATGTAATAAAAGCTTTTAATTTCCTGTGATTTTTGTTGTGTTGTGACTCATTTGAAGAAAGATCCTGGAGTGTGTCATGAGTTCCTATGTTAGGAATTCGGGGCACTACAAAATCACTGGCATGAGTCCACTTGAAGTTGTACGTGGTTATCATCCTAGGTAGCCTATAGATCTTGTACCCATGTTAGAACATCACTGAGTCTTAGAGTCTATTTCTGCATTTGCATCCCGCATTCATGACTTGCATAGAGAAATTTTCAAGAAAATTAATGATAATAATTTTAACTACATGCTTAGAGCAAATATTCGAAGGAAATTTAAAAACATTTAATGTGGGTGACGAAGTGATGGTTTCGTTTCATCTGGAACGGTTTCCTGATGGATCCTGATATGGCTAAAAATGGGATTAAATAGGAACCGTTCAAATTGGGCACACATCTTAAAGTTCATAGGGGCAAAATGGTAATCTCACCTACAGAAGGGTCCAAAATGGGCACTGTGTCTCTTCTCTAGGGCCCAACAACTCACGAACGGATCTTTTCAACTGGGTACGGGTCTCAACCCGTTAAGAGAAAATTCAGGTGGATATGGAGAAATCTTGATCTGACCTCTTCCTTAGGAGGTGGTTCTAACCACCTCTATCTGGACATGCCGGGGAGTAGAGATTCATTCTTATCTCAAAGCCGATCCCCACAGCGACTATAAAACCCCCCTACCTCCTACCGTTACAAAGTGATCACTCTTTGCCTACCTAAAGCTTCTCCTCATATTCTTTTCTGAGTATTGACAAGAGCGTCGGAGGGTTCGTCTCCGGGATCAACCCTGGTGTGTCGAATTTTGTGTAGGTCAGTGGCAGCTCCAAGGAGTCAAGACTATCAATAGTGGAAGTGGTCAGGTTTGACCACTTCGATTCCTAACAAATCCACAAATTCATCTGATTGCCCCCACACCGAAATCATCAGCAACAGATTGGTGCCGTCTGTGGGAAATCGAATAGCAATCTGACCCAACTCCATCAACAAAAGCCACTCCTAGCTATGCCTCCGAAGAAAGGGAAGTCCGCGGCCTCCAACCGTAGAACAACCACCATTATTCCTCTGCCCATCCAACCGGCCCAGCAGCTCAAACAACCAATTCCTCAATCTGTTCAGCAACCTCTAGGGCCTCAAGTAGTCGTTGGGGAACCCTCTCGATGAAGTCGCAGAAGCAACCCCTGCATCAAGTCCACATCTCTGTACACAACCCTTCCACTGACTCCATGGCCTCTCATAGCCCTCCAACGCCGAAAGATCTGCAGGATGTTCTTAACTACCGACAGAACGATACAGATATTCGGATCCTCTTGGACGAGAGGCGGACTCGTGAAGGGAACCATCACCGGAAGCATCAGAGGGACCGGTAACCACGCAGGGCAGGTCGCAGAGGGTCCAACTTTCCCAGGAGGCGGAGAGAGTCACCCCAGCATCGCCAGAGAAGAAGCTGCTCCCCGACTGGCCGTCCTGCCCCTCGAGCTCATCGGGAGCAGGAGGAGCCCATTACGAGGGCAAAGTTCCAATAGTTCCAGGAGGCGGTCCTACGGGCACTCAACGTCGTCCCCAACAACGACCAACGGGCTCCTAGTCCTCGGCACGCTCCGAGCCATTGCCGTCGATTACCCAGTCCTCGGCCGGCTCTAAGCCATCGCCGTCGCACCCCCAGTCTGTGACCTACTCCAAGCTACCTCTGGTGCGGCCCTAGCCCTCTTCATCATGAAGACGAGTCTCGGGGCTCAGCGAGGCATGACTGAAGGGAGGACTCGGTCTACCACCGTCTCCACGAGATGGAGAGGCGCCTTGGACAGCTCGACAGAGATGAAGAACAACAGGCAAGGAACCTCTGCTCGAGCAGGCCTCTGTTCTCCCGTACTATCATGGAGGCCCCATCATAGAGAATTTCAAGCCTCCACCCTTTGAGTCTTACACCGGGGAGTCGAACCCCGCTGATCACATTGAGAGTTTCTAAACCCTCATGATGATCCATCATGCCTGCGATGCCCTTCTCTGTAAGACCTTCCCGGCCACATTCAATGAGCCCGCTCGGGAGTGGTATACCAGACTTGCTCCGGCCTCCATCTTCTCCTTCAACCAGTTCGAAGGTCTCTTCTTCACACACTTCGTGAGCAGCCACCGCTCCGAGAAGACGAGCACATTATTGCTCTTTCTCATCCAAATGAAGGACGAGCGGTTGAGGGATTACGTCATCCTACACCATGCGGCTGGAGGCTAACAGGTGAACCGAACAACAGGCGGAGACCCCGGATGTCGAAGCAGAGGCCATCTTACACCTTATACACGGAGGCCCAATGAGGGGAGATTCCAACTACTCCCGAAAAGCCTTCGTTCGGGAAGTGAACGCCGTGCAGATCCATCCCCATCCGAAGGGTCTTGGGGTCCCTGTCACATTCTTCGATAGAGACTTGGAGGGCATCCGCATGCCCCATTGCGACGTGCTCGTTAGTAACCTCCGATTGGCTATCTTCGACGTATGCCAGATCTTGGTGGAAAATGTTAGCTCGGTTAATATCCTTTTCTTAGAGGCGTTCAAAGGCCTCCAGCTGTCGAGAGATCGGCTCAAGCCCGCTGGCTACACTCTTCATGGATTCACCGGGGTGCTGGTGACAATTGAGGGAGTTATAACCCTCGACGTGACCGCTGGCAAAACCCCGGTCACCCGCACGGAGCCGATGAACTTCATGGTGGTAGATGTGAAAGCCGCCTATAATGTTATCCGGGGTCGACCAGGTCTGGCCGCACTGCAGGCCATCCCTTTGGCCTATCACATGAAGATGAAGTTCCCTACCTCCGTAGGAGTGGGAAAAGTGAGAGGGAACCAGGAGGTAGCTCGCATGTGTTACATGACCTCGATGGGAGGCCCGATCCTATCCCTTGAAGCCCTCGAACTCCCACGAGAAGGTAGCCAGATCATCTCCGAGCCAGTAGACGAGCTGGAAGAAGTGGCCTTTTCAGAAGAAGATGCCACGAAGACATTGCAGATCAACAAGGTTCTCTCTCCCTCCCTCAAGAAAGACATCTCCCAATGCATAAGGGAGAACCGTTTTCTCTTCGCGTGGACCATGACAAATATGCTGGGATCTCAGAGGATCTCTTGATGCACCACCTCAGCATTGCCCCGGGTGTCAATCCTGTCCAGCAGAAGCAACATAAGTTCGCTCCCGAGTGCCATCAAGTGATCAAGGAAGAGGTCGAGAAGCTCCTAAATGCCCGATTCATCCAGGAGGTGAAATACCCCGAATGACTATCCAATGTGGTGATGGTTAAAAAAGCCAACAGGAGCTGGAGGATATGCATCAATTTTACTGACCTCAACAAGGCGTGCCCAAAGGATCCATTCCCCCTTCCAAGCATCGATGCTCTGATCGATGCTGTAGCGCCCCGATTTCCAACACTGGGAAACCGTGACACGAGCCAAGACCTTTTCTTCAATTAGTCACAATACACAGAAAAACAGGAGAATTTAAAACTTTTTATTCAATACACAATGTGTTACAAGTCTGAATATTGTACAACTATAATACCTTACAATAGAGTTACAATATTACCTTTACATTTCTAAGTATTACAACCTTCAACATCTTACATCAGAGTACTTCTCAACTAATGCATAATCAATACATATACTGCAGCGGAACTAAACATAACACTGACTCCTTGCTTTCCTTGCCTTGAGTCCTCCTGAATTTCGCCCTTGTACTTCGGCGATCCAGTACCTATGGAAGTGGGGACGTCAGTATTCACTGACGCTTAAAGGCTGATCATATAGCAGCGAATATCCCAAACAATATACAGAATATAGCAATGGTGTTGGTGTAGTTTAAGTGTTCGTGAGTGCTATGACTAGACTCTAATGCGGTATTTAAATAGAACTAGGACGCTTCCTATTCTAATGTCAGCAAGTCTCCGAAAGCAACATGCAGCCCATACTACATGCGACTCCATCTCAAGCCGTTTCTCCATATATAGGGATTGAACCCGCGTTATGAACTTCTAATTGTACACAACGTGTTCCTGACAATACTCCATGACTCTGTGAGGTTGCAGAAGGGGTCAAGTCCCCCCATGCAGTCTGCTTATGGTGTCTCCGTTTTCCACTACTACCCGGCATGCCGGACCTCACTCGATCCCAGTATATCGGGCATCGTTCCAAAATCAAACTATAGGGTTTCGCAAGAGCAGGATAGCTCGAAGCCTACCCTGTGGCACCTTCTGGGGTCTAGCAAGCGCAGGACTGCACCATGCATCCTGTGGCACCCAAGCCACGATATTTCCGGAATTAACAGAGCGAGATACGCAACCCATGTCCTCAACTTGTGAGACGGCACCGTGCGTATCCCTTTGACGGAAAGGTACAACCCAATACACCACCTATGATCTGCCTCAAGGGACGAGTTAGTGTAAGGGGCCCCCTACCACCAATTCTTCTCTCCCGGCAAAAGGGTTTAAGTAAAATGATCCTTGTAAGTCACTACCCTAATGATGTCCCTGACTCGAACAATCCTAGGGATGACAATATTATAAACTCAACATGCTAGGCCTTTAAAGTAGACTTTGCAGGACAACTCTACTAGGCTGCTCAACCTAGACTTACCAGAATCCCTCAGGATTTGGTTCGTGGCTCATCGATCCAAGACTTTGGCCGTGCGAATATACATGCATGCCGCTACCCTTGACTTGGATTTCGTCTATACTCCGGTTCTCGATCAACCTACCCTGATTAAGATTCGACGGTATACAAGGAGTGACTCCTCCACAGTTCCTTAGGGTAGAAAACATATGTCTTGATGGTCGATAGCCCTTAGGGTGGTAGTATCACCCTAGACGAGCACAACGAACTGTGTACTAGCTAACAAGCTATACACGAGTAATCACCACATACGAGCTAATAAGCTACGTATGAAACAATAACTACCTACGAGCCAGGCGGGCCTCGTAGGAGATAACCACGCGCATACCATCCAAATAAGCCGCGTATGAGACCAACAGCTACGCACGGGCCAGTCGAGCCGCGTACGAGACAACCACCTACATACGAGCCAAGTAAGCTACGTATGAGACCCACGGCTACGTATGGGCCAGTCGAGCCACGCACGAGCACAACCATGTGCAAACAACCATACAGGTAATCAATCTTAAAAGCAACTAAATGTGCTACTAGCGAACTTGATCTCCTATTATTAGAAGCAATAGAAGAGTCTACTAATGTTCTACGGTCGGTATTCTACTAAGGAAGAACCCGAAGGCGACATAACAGCCTTTATCGAACTAACAATCACTAGAGGTCTTCCCAATCCTCATTACTTCAACCTATAGCGCCTTAAGCATGGCATACAATTGCAAGCATCTTCTTACGACAATCTAATCATATAACACAACCACTCATCATGATACTCCTAAGTATGAATATGATCAAGCTTGTGCTTATATCGAGCTTAAGCATGAAGATCTGTAATATCCCGGACGGATATTACCGTGTAGAAATTATTATTTTATTATTATTTTGTTTTAATTCCAAAATTAGAATATTTTGGTGATTTTCACCCGGTTTGCTCCTAGACATTATCTGTATCCAGATATCGGTCAGTATATATCCGTATTGTATCAAATTGATACCGTAATCTTCCGAACTAATAATAAAATTTATTTTATTATTATTTCCAAGATTTAATTATTTTTATGCGGATTATGCGAAGATTTTCCGTTATACGGACATATATGCGCACATACGAGTAGTATGTCGATTGGTGCATTATACGAATTATGTGTTGTATATTTTGGACAACACTTATTTTGCTATGACAAAACCTAGTAGGGATGGTTAAGGGTTTGATTAGGAGGATTAACCTAGGTTAAGTATACATGAGAAGGTTCAGAAAAAAAACCCTTCTAGAAACCCTCATATAACACCTCCCCCCCCCCCCCCCCCCCTATCACCTCCCTCCACCTCACCCCTACCTCTCCTAGGGTATGGCCGGCCCACCTTTTGTGGGAGGGGTTTTGTGCAAATGTGTGTGTGCTCATTTAAACTTTCCACCCTTCTCTCCACCTATAAATACCCCCTCCTTCTCCTCCTTCTCTCATTTTAGAAAGATCAAAAGAAAGAAAGAAGGAAAGGAAAAGAAAGAGAGAACAAAGGCTAACTTGAGAGTT
Source organism: Hemerocallis citrina (assembly GCA_017893485.1). NCBI lineage: Eukaryota > Viridiplantae > Streptophyta > Magnoliopsida > Asparagales > Asphodelaceae > Hemerocallis > Hemerocallis citrina. The sequence goes on along the minus strand of CM030358.1, from coordinate 386,640,993 downwards.
TTGTTTTGTAGGGTGTTAGAAGCTTTCTAAAAGCTTAGGGGAAGGAGAAGGTTGAGCTAGGCAAGTCCTTCCATCAAAGAAAAGAAATAAGGTGGGGGTTTCTTCATGCTTTTTTGTTTGTTTGTTTGTTTGTTTGTTTGTTTTGTTGTTTGACTTCTTCTCCTACCTTCTTGTTTTGTTTTCTTTTGTTTTTGGGTGAGTTTTGTGATGGGTGTGTTGTGAATGTTATGATGAATAAAAAGAAAGAAAATAGTAGTAGTATCTACTAAAACACCTAAAGATCAAATCTTTGTAAATTGTAGTGTTGTTTATGTTGTTATTGGACTAAAAATTCACATATGGCATATGGACTTGAACATACAACCACTTAAGGTTGTAGGACTTGGATGAGAACTACACATAAGCATATGAATACATTTTTACAACCATTGTTGGTTGTAGGACTTTTATGGAACTTAGACTAATAATAATAAGCATATGTTGTTGTAATTTTCTTTATTGAACAAAAAGATCTTTTCTTTTTATTAAACACTAGTTGTAGAAATAATAAAAAGATCTTTTCTTTTTATTAATCACTAGTTGTAGATTAAAAAGATCTTTTCTTTTTATTAATCACTAGTTGTAGATTAAAAAGATCTTTTCTTAATCACTAGTTGTAGATTAAAAAGATCTTTTGTTAATCACTAGTTGTAGATTAAAAAGATCTTTTCTCTTTATTAAACACTAATTGTAGAAATATTAAAAAGATCTTTTCTCTTAATCACTAGTTGTAGAAATCAATGAAAAAGATCTTTTTCTTTCCTATTTACTAGTTGTAGAGTAAAATGAAATAAAAATGATCTTTTCTTTTATCACTAGTAATAACAAAGGCTAGTAAGTAACTAAGTAGTAGCATGCTAAAATATAAAGTAGTAGTATGTGATTAAATGAGGTAGTAGTAGTATGTTGATTAAATAAAGTAGTAATAGTATGTTGATTAATAAGGTAGTAGTAGTATGGTTGATTAAATAAAGTAGTAGTAGGTTGATTAAAGGAAGAAGTGGTAGTAAGTAGTATAGATGTCCATAAAGTAGTAGTAGTAATAGATAGTTGTATGTTGTGATTTTGATGAGAATGAAGTAGTAGTAGTAGTAGATAGTTGGGTGTTATGTTCTTGACTAAAATAAAGTAGTAGTAATGGTAGATAGTTGCATGTTGTGCTTTTGATTAAAATAGAGTAGTAATAGTAGTAGATGATTGTAGATGGTTATTTTGTGTTCATAAAGTAGATACCATGCTAAGATTATATTAGCATAATTTAGATATGCTTAGAATGTTGTAGGACTTTTTCTAAAAAATATCCTACTATGTTTTCATGCTTAATTAGTTGTAGGATTATTTCTAAAAATATCCTACCATGTTTTCATGCTTAATTAATTGTAGGATGTCTTCTAAAAATATCCTACCATGTTTTCATGCTTAATTAGTTGTAGGATGTCTTCTAAAAATATCCTACCATGTTTTCATGCTTAGTTAGTTGTAGGATTATTCCTAAAAATATCCTATCATGCTTTATGTTTAGAATGTTGTAGGATTAATTCTAAAATTCCTACCATGCTTAGATTAATCTATTTATGCTTAGAATGTTGTAGGATGCAATCTAAGAGTTTCCTACCATGCTTAGATCCACTCATTTATGCTTAGAATATTGTAGGATGCAATCTAAGAGTTTCCTACCATGTTTAGATTAATTGTGCCTAGAATGTTGTAGGATCTATGATAAAATTACTTACCATGTTAGAAGTATATATACATATATACTTAGGAATGTTGAATGTTCATACTAGTAGTTACCCATGTTTAGTAAAACATTCATGTTTAGTAGTTATTTATGCTTAATAAAGATTCATGCTTGGATGATAGTAGAAAAGTTGCATACCATGCTAGTTTAATTGTAGGTATGTGATATACCATGTTAGCTTAATTGTAGGTAAGTGATATACCATGCTAGTTTAATTATAGGTATGTGATATACCATGTTAGCTTAATTGTAGATATGTGATATACCATATTAGTTTAATTATAGATATGCCATGCTAGCTTAACTACAAGTAAGTTGTATGCCATGCTAGCTTAATTGTAAGTAAGTTGTATGTCATGCTAGTTTAGATTGAGAGTAAGTTGTATACCATGCTAGGTTATATGAATACTCATGTTTACATGGTACCCATGCTTAAATAAGTGTTTGTTCATGCTATGTTAGTAGATGATCATGATTCATGCTAAGTAAGTAGGTATCATGCTAATTATTGATCATGTTAAGTTAATGACATCCATACTATGATATTCATGCTTAGAGTAAAGGAACTACCCATGGTTAGTTGTAGTGATTTTATGTTGTGCTCGATACCATGCTAAAGTTCAAATACTTGCTTAGAATGTTGTAGGAGTAGTGTTAGAACTACCTACTATGCCTTGGAATGTTGCTTATTCATACTAGTTGGGTTGTGGTGATTAGTCATGATAAGTAGTAAGCTTTCATGATCAATTTGTAACCTATGCTTGACTATAGTGGACTTCGTGTCTAGGTCGTAAGTGATTTTCATGCTTGAGCTCGATGTAAGCATAAGCATTAATCACATTCATACATAGGAGTATCATGGTGGTTGTGTTATATGATTAGATTGTCGTAGGAAGATGCTTGCAATTGTGTGCTGTACTTAAGGCGCTATAGGTCGAAGTAGTAAGATCGGGAAGACCACTAGTAATAGTTAGTTGATAAAGGCTGTTACGCCGCCTTCGGTTCTTCCTTAGTAGAATACCGATCATAGACTATTGGTAGATCCCTCTGTTGCTTCTAATAATAGATGACCAAGTTTGTTAGTAAGCACGTTTGGTTGCTTCTAGGATTGATTACCTGTATGGTTGTTTGCATATGGTTATGCTTGTACGTGGCTCGACTGGCCCGTATGTAGCTGTGGGTCTCATACGTAGCTTAGTTGGCTCGTATGTAGGTTGTTGTCTCGTACGCGGCCCGACCGGCCCGTGCGTAGCTGTTGGTCTCATACGCAACTTATTGGGCTGGTATGTACGTGGTTATCTCCTACGAGGTCCGTCTGGCTCGTAGGTAGTCATTGTTTCATACGTAGCTTAATTGGCTCGAACGTGGTTGTTACTCGTATATAGCTTGTTAGCTAGTACACAGTTCGTTGTGCTCGTCTAGGGTGATATTACCACCCTAAGGGCTATCGACCATCAAGACATAGGGTAGCGACTTGCATGTATATTCGCAGGGTCGAAGTCTTGGATCGATGAGCCACGAACCAGATCCTGAGGGGTTCTGGTAAGTCTAGGTTGAGCAGCCTAGTAGTGTTGTCTTGCAAAGCCTAATTATGGCCTAGCATGTTATGTTTATGATATTATCGTCCCTAGGATCGTCGAGTCAGGGACATTATTAGGGTAGTGACTTATAAAGGTCATTTTGCTCAGACCCTTGCCGAAGAGAGAGGAGTTGGTTGTAGGGGGCACCTTACGACCAACTTGTCCCTTGAGGGAGGCCTTAGGTGGTGACATTGGGTTGTACTTTCCCGTCAAAGAGATATGTACGGTGGCGTCTCACAAGTTGGGAGCACGGGTTGCGTATCTCGCTCTGTTAATTCCTGAAATACCGTGGCTGGGGTGCCACAGGATGCATGGTGCAGTCCTGCGCTTGCTAGACCCCAGAGGGTGCCACAGGGCAGGCTTCGCGCTGCCTTGCGCTTGCGAAACCCTATAGTTTGATTTTGGAACAATGCCCGATATACTGGGATCGAGTGAGGTCCGGCTTGCCGGGTAGTAGTGGAAAACGCATAAGCAGACTGCATAGGGGGACTTGACCCCTTCTGCAACCTCACAGAGTCATGGAGTATTGTCAGGAACAGGTCGTGTGCAATTAGAATGCGTAACGCGGGTTCAAATCCCTATATATGGAGAAATGGCTTGAGATGGGGTCGCATGTAGTATGGGATGCATGTTGACTCCGGAGACTTGCTGACTTTAGAGTAGGAAGCGTCCTAGTTCTACCTTCCTGTCAAAGGGATACGTACGGTGCTATCTCACAAGTTGAGGACACGGGTTGCGTATCTCGCGCTGTTAATTCCTGATGTACCGTGGCTGGGGTGCCACAGGATGCATTGTGCAGTCCTGCGCTTGCGAAACCCCAGAGGGTGCCACAGGGTAGTCTTCGCGCTACCCTGCGCTTGCAAAACCCTATAGTTTGATTTTGGAACGATGCCCGATATACTGGGATCGAGTGAGGTCCGGCTTGCCGGGTAGTAGTGGAAAACGGAGACACCATAAGCAGACTGCATAGGGGGACTTGACCCCTTCTGCAACCTCACAGAGTCATGGAGTATTGTTAGGAATAGGTTGTGTATAATTAGAATTCATAATGCAAGAAACGGTTTGAGATGGGGCACATGTAGTATGGGCTGCATGTTGATTTCGGAGATTTGCCGTCATTAGAATAGGAAGTATCCTAGTTCTATTTAAATATCGCGTTAGAGTCTAGTCATAGCACTCACGAACACTTAAACTACACCAAGACCATTGCTATATTTTGTATATTGTTTGGGAGATTCGCTGCTATATGATCAGCCTTTAAGCGTCAGTGAATACTGACGTCCCCACTTCCATAGGTACTGGATCGCCGAAGTACAAAGGCGAGATTCAGGAGGACTCAAGGCAAGGAAAGCAAGGAGTCAGTGTTATGTTTAGTTCCGCGGCAGTATATGTATTGATTATCTATTAGTTGAGAAGTACTCAAGTGAGAGTTACCAAGTGTTGTTCTTCATTCCTTGTAATCTGATGTAAATTATTGAAGGTTGTAATACTTGGGGTTGTAAAGGCATTATTGTAACTCTATTGTAATGTATTGAAATTGTATAATGTTCAGACTTGTAATACATTGGGTATTGAATAAAAAGTTTTAAATTCTCCTGTTTTTTTTCTGTGTATTGTGACTAATTGAAGAAAAGATCTTGGCTCGTGTCACGGTTTCCCAGTATTGGAAATCGGGGCGCTACAAGATCAATACGATCTAGACATGAAGTCCACTATAGTCAAGCATAGGTTATAATTTGAGCATGAAAGCTTACTACTTATCATGACTAATCACCACCATCCAAGCATGGATATATAACTAGTATTAACATGCAACATTCCAAGGCATAGTAGGTATTCTAACACTAACCCTACAACATTCTAAGCATGTATTTGAACTTTAGCATGGTATAGAACACAACATAAAATCACTACAACTAACCATGGGAAGTTTCTTTAATCTAAGCATGAATATCATAGCATGGATATCTCTAACTTAACATGACCAATAATTAGCATGATACCTACTTACTTAGCATGCATAATGATTAAGCATGATCATCTACTAACATAGCATGAACAAATACTTATCTAAGCATGAGTATTCATTTAATCTAGCATGGTATACAACTTACTTACAATTTAAACTAGCATGACATACAACTTACTTACAATTTAACTAGCATGGCATACAACTTATTTGCAATTAAGCTTACTTACAATTAAAGCTAGCATGGTATACCACTTACCTACAATTAAACTAGCATGGTATACAACTTTTCTACCACTTATCTAGCATGGCATACAACTTAATTACCATTAAGCTAGCATGGCATGGATCTTACTTACAATTAAACTAGCATGGTATATCACATACCTACAATTAAACTAGCATGGTATATCACATACCTATAATTAAACTAACATGGTATATCACATACCTACAATTAAACTAGCATGGTATATAACTTTTCTACTATCATCCAAGCATGAATCTTTATTAAGCATGAATAACTACTAAACAAGAATGTCTTACTAAGCATGGGTAGCTACTAGTATGAACATACAACATTCCTAAGTATACATGTATATATATATATACTCCTAATCATGGTAAGTAATTTTATCATCGATCCTACAACATTCTAGGTATAATTGAATTAATCTAAACATGGTAGGAAACTCTTAGATTGAGTGCTACAACATTCTAAGCATAAATGAGTTGATCTAAACATGGTAGGAAACTCTTAGATCGAATCCTACAACATTCTAAGCATAAATAGACTAATCTAATCATGGTAGGAATTTTAGAATTAATCCTACAACATTCTAAGCATGAAATAGCATTCTTAAAACATGATAAGTAATTTTAGAAAGCATACTACAACACTCTAAGCATAAAAATATGATAGGTAATCTTAGAAAGAAACCTACAACATATATGTCATTCCTACATATGGTAGGCAATTTTAGAATTAATCCTACAACATTCTAAACATGAAATAGTATTCCTAAAACATGATAGGAAATTTTAGAGGGCATCCTACAATATTCTAGCATGAAAACATGATAGGTAAATTTTTAGAATGCATCCTACCACATTCTAGCATGAACACATGATAGGTAAATTTTTAGAAAGCGTCCTACCACATTCTAGCATGAAAAATATGATAGGTAAATTTTTAGAAAGAATCCTACAACATTCTAAACATGATAGGATATTTTTAGAAGAAATTCTACAACTATCTAAGCATAAAAACATGATAGGATATTTTTAGAAAACATCCTACAACTATCTACTACTACTACTACTCTATTTTTATCAAGAACAAAACATACAACTTACTACATAAAACATCTATAATTACTTACCACTACTTCTTCATTCTAACAACATACCTCTATTACTTTATTTAATCCACATACTACTACTACTTCATTTAATCAACATACTACTACTTTTTATTTTAGCATGCTACTACTTAGTTGCCTATTAGTCTTTATTATCACTAGTGAGAAAAGAAAAGATCCTTTTTATTTATTCTACAACTAGTGATTAATAAAGAAAAGATCTTTTTATTATTTCTACAACTAGTGATTAACAAAGAAAAGATCTTTTTATTATTTCTACAACTAGTGATTAATAAAGCAAAGATCTTTTTATTATTTCTACAACTAGTGATTAACAAAGAAAAGACCTTTTTATTATTTCTACAACTAGTGATTAACAAAGAAAAGATCTTTTTATTATTTCTACAACTAGTGATTAACAAGGAAAAGATCTTTTTATTAAGAAAGAAAATTACAATGAAACATACGCTTATTATTATTGTCCAAGTTCAATCAAGTTCTACAACCAAAATGGTTGTATAAGAATGTTCATATGCTTATGTATACTAAGTCCTACAAGTCCTACAACCCTCAATCGGTTGTATGTTTAAGCTCATATGCATTATGTCATTTTTAGTCCAACAACATACATAAACAACAACTTACAATGTTAATGATGTGATCTTTATATGTTTTAGTAGGTACTACTACTATTTTTCTTTCTTTTTATTCATCATAACATTCACAACACACCCATCACAAAACTCACCCAAAAACAAAAGAAAACAAAACAAGAAGGTAGGAGAAGAAGTCAAACATCAAAACAAACAAACAAACAAACAAACAAACACCCAAATAAAAATGTGGAGAACCCCCACCTTAATCTCTTTGTAGATTGGACTAGCCTATGCTCCTTCTCCTTCCCCTTAGCTTCTAAGAACTCCTAAGAAGACCTACAAAGAAAACTCTCCAATTAGTATGGTGTTCTCTCTTTCTTTTCCTTTCTTTCTTTCTTTCTTTTTGATCTTTCTAAAATGAGACAAAGGTGGAGGAAGGGGGTATTTATAGGTGGAAAAAGGGGTGGAAAGTGAAAATGTTCATGCACACATTTGCAAAAGAGACCTCCCCCAAAATAAGGGCCGGCCATACCCTTGGGGAGGTGAGAATTGGTGGAGGTAGGATGTGGTGGAAGCATTATGTAGTATGGTGTTATGTGAGGGTTTCTAGAAGGGTTTCCTTAACCTCTTCATGCACACTTAACCTAGGTTAAACACTTATAAACCCTAACAATCTAATAGGTTTTGTCATAACAAAACAAGTGTTGTCCAAAAATACACAACACACAATTTGTATAACGTACTAATCGACAAACTACACATATGTGCGCATATATGTCTGTATACTGAAAATCTTTGCATAATCCGTATAAAATAATTTAATCTCGGAAATAATAATAAAATAAATTCTATTATTAGTTCGGAATGTCACAGTACCAATTTGATACAATACAGATGTATACTGACCGATATCTGGGTACAGATATTGTCTATGAACAAACCGGGTAAAAATCACCAAAATAATTTAATTTTGGAATTAAAACAAAATAATAATAAAATAATAATAAAATATCAATTTATATACGGTAATATCCGTTCGGGATATTACAGATGCGACCTCTAGCCATGAGCTCCTCAGCATCATGGATGCCTTCTCGGGGTACAACCAGATCCGGATGTTCCCTCCCGACATCCCGAAAACCTCGTTCGTGACCGACCAAGGCCTGTACTGCTACTGGGTCATGCCATTCGGGCTGAAGAATACAGGAGCTACATACCAATGCCTAGTCAACAAGGTCTTCCGAGACCAGATTGGCCATAACATGGAAGTCTATGTGGACGACATGTTGGTCAAAGGCATCTGAAGGTAGGAGCATGTCCTTGACCTCCAGGAAGCCTTCGGGGTGTTGAGGAGGCACAACATGAGGTTGAATCCGAGCAATTGTGCGTTCGGAGTCTCATCGGGCAAGTTGGGTTCATGGTCAGTCAGGGGGGCATAAAGGCCAACCCTGAGAAGATCCAGGACACACTCAACATGGCTCCCCCCTCCAGCTTTAAAGATGTGCAGAGGCCCACCGGGTGCCTTGCGGCAATTGGGCGTTTCCTCTCCAAATCCGGGGAGAAGTGCCTCCCGTTCTTCAAGGCCCTCAGGGGGGCTAAAGGCTTTGAATGGGGGCAACAACAACAAGAGTCCTCGGACCAGCTCAAGGCGTACATAGCCAACCCCGCACTCTTGAGCAAGCCAAGGCCCAGGGAGGTCCTCTACCTATACCTCACCGCTACGGAGCAGACCCTCAGTGCTGTCTTGGTAAGAGAAGAAGACAGGACGTAGAGGACCATCTGCTACGTGAGTAAGGTCCTCTGGGACACTGAACTCCGTTACCCAAAGCTAGAGAAGATGTAGCGCCCCGAATTTCTAACATAGGAACTCGTGACACTCGCTAGGATCTTCCTTCAAATGAGTCACAACACAACAAAAACCACAAGAAATTAAAAACTTTTATTACATCAAATTGTTATTACAATGTCCAATGATTACAATAATTTCAATTACTTGTTACAACAAGAAATGTACAATAAAATTTGGACAGTAACTTTCACTTGAATGCTTTCCCCTGCTAGAGCTTTCCCGCGATCCCAACTCGGCAGTCCTGCACTGATAACTGTGGGCACGTCAGTTGATTACTACTAACGAAATACTATACTCGACTATCCTCTCTATGCCATAATATAGCGATTCCAACCTCAACAACCACAAATAATATTCGATGCAAAGAAAAAGTGATGTCAAACAAGTATCGGTGTATGCCACGGTCTAAACTAATACACACTATGCACACATGCTCCTAAAGCTAATGCATGCTTGGTTAAAAGATATGCATCCCATACTACACATCCCCCAACCGAACAACGTTCTTCAATTTAATGGGGCTCGATCTCCTGTTATGCATCCTAACCTTGTGCTCTCTTCTGTTTCTGATTCCAATGATGGTGAGGCTGCAGGACTCTGAACTGCTGTTAATAGTGGTGTCCAATCCTCTTAGTTTTATCCACTATGCCCGAGATCCCAGTCGCAGGCTTACCCTGTGACTGTAATTAAATTGGTTTACCTGATATGTTGCTGTATCTACATCTCCCCGGATCTCACCAAAAGCCGATATATGGGCACAATGGCTCTATTACCGAGTGATTAGAGCAACTCCCGATAGAGATAGAGTCTAACTCTCTGGGACATCGTCTAATCCGTCTGTCCACATTGATCGACAAAGGACCTGATGGATATAGGGTTTCCTAACTCTGCTATGCTCGTCCTTACACTAGAATAGAACTTGCAGTCGAGACGACGTCAACACTCCAAACCTCCTCAAAGATTGTTATGGATCATAAAGGAATTTCTGCTGAGACAGCGGAGCCCCCAACAGAGTTGTCACCACTCCCAGGGCAGCTCGGAGTCCCTGTCCGCATTAAACGAACCTAGTATTTGGTTGGGGGTGATGATGCCATGTGTCCCCCTGATAGGCGAACACACTCGCTAGTGCCTGTCCTTACATTCAAACAAAACTTGATCTAGTCCTACCAAAGTATCCATGCTATACCTTTTCCTTAGTTAGGCAATCTATCTACCATAACCAATCCCTATCTCGATAATCAACTTGCTTGCCATGATCAACTTGTTCAATTCCTTTAGTAGACTCTCCCTAGTCAGTCACCTTGACCGAAAAAAATAGATCTCAACCCATTTCACCCTAGGGCTCAACTAGCCCTCTAGTCCGGCCCAAGAGTTGTCCCGCCTTAGCCTACACTTGGTACGAATCACGATGAATCGACTCCGTCGATCGCCACAACCGTCATCTATGCTTGGAGTTCGATCGCAACCTCGGCCCGACCGACAAGTAGCTCCCGCTAAGCTTAACGCTCCACGGTCCTCGACAAGTGGTAGATCCAAACACAAACCATGGAATTCATCCATGCACGGTGAGTACGTCGGCGCACGAGTCATCTCCTCCAACGCATTTGATGTACATTCCACTCATCTAGATTTGTCAACAAGACTAAATCTTAGGGTCTCAACTTAACCAATGTTTCCCAACAAGGTGCACTACACTAGGAGTAAGTCCTAACCCACGAATACTCAAAAAGGGGTTCTAAGAGTCCTAAAAACAACAATTTAAGTTTCCAAATAGCAAGCACACGCTTGGCATTCATGCCAAAACGAAGTTATTCCCGGTCCTGTTCCCTTGAGGAAACGCGATCGGTCGCTCCCCATGCTTCTATTCAAAGTAGACAGCAAGCACAAGCACACAATGGGCATGAATCTCATCCCAAAGTTGTCTACAATAATACCCCAACGTTCAATACAATTTCCACTTCAAACATTGAACATCATTGTCTATATTGGGGTCTACAAGCAACTATGGGCTATTCTTAGCAAGAAACTTTAGATAGTTTGAGTCCTAACCCAAGTACACATCTAGGACATGAGTCTTGACCTTAAAGAGCAACTCTAAGCCAACAAGATACAAGTTCAAACTCATTTTCACGAACATGGTGCAAACCAGTAAGCTCTATATTTCACTGTGTTTCTGTCGTCACTTGCAAGAATCATATAAAATCGAATACTTGTCCAAATCAGGATTTATTAGTCATTCCAGAAAGGTATATGTATCTACTAAAAGTTCCTAGTTATAAGTCTCTTCAAATAAGGCCGTTTAGACACTGTTACGGCTCCATCTTTAAAAAGTATTCAGACTTCTAGAACAACAGATCAGATCAACATAGTCATGGGATAAAATCTATTTACAATAGCATATGGTGTCATATCATCATAAAATTTTAGAATCTAGTTCCTGACACATGATGTTACAACACTTCCAAAAATCAAGTGATTCTACTAGGTAGATTTCCAATTATGTCCTTTTATTATCATCCAAAAACATGGTAGTAACAATAGCAATTCTGTTTACTAAAATATCTAGCTCAGTTTGCATGATTTTATTGATATAGCTACAGTGGTCCAAATCCCATGAAATTTGAAACGTAGGTCTTAAATACACTTAACATTGACATACTAAAATTTCAGATCATTCCCATAAGTATGCAGTGAGATACAAGTCATTCTTTGTAGAACAGTAACAATAAAATTTGCTTCTTTATATTCTGACCAGTATGCAAATTCGTAATTTATTATAATAGCACGAAAAATCACAAAAATCTGTAAAAATTACTGAAGGTGTACGACACCTATATGATTATCCTCTAAAAATTTCAGATCAAAATACCAAGTAGTGTTCATGCAATGAGCTACGGACTGACAACAAAAATTCAATCCTTTAACAGGATTTTTTGGTTTTGACTACTTAGCACAAAACGAGTTGTTAAAGTTCATTCCTAGGGCATGCATTTCATTTTCCAATCATCACAAACATCATTCAACAATCAAAAACAAAACAAGAGATTAGAAATACCCACCCTTGCTTGTAGCTTGTTCTTTTGCTTGTAGGTCCTCCTTCTTGACTCCTCTAGAGCTCCTTGCTTCTACTCTTGCTTTGGCCTTCTCTCTTCATCTCCTTTGCTTTTTCTTCTTCTTCTTAATCCAAATCAGCAACAAGGTCCTTCTAGTTATTGTATAAGTGTAAAAGAAAGTGGTTTGGGAGTAGAAAATGAGAAAAATGAAGTTAGGATGAGATGGGGGATTAAATAGAGTGGAGGGGGCTGAATTTGGTTGGTTTCTTGTGCAAGGGGGGGTGAGAAGAGGTTGAGGGCTGCATTGGGAAAGGGGGAGGTGGAAACATCTCATCAACTAAGGGATTGGGTTGCTTGGGAGGTGGAGTGTGGGAGAGGAGAAAGACTCATCATGAGTCAAATATGTTCAAACAATAAAACCCTAACCCTAACTTGTTTTCCCTCCCAAATCTTGGCCGGCCTACACCTTGTGCATGTGCACAAATCTTTTTTTTTGTTTACATACCATGGTACACTACAAGTGTTGAGTTAAACTAGGGTTAACTCGGGGTTAATCGGGTCTAGTTGAATCTTATGAGTTAATTTCATACTAAAAGCTTCAAAAAGAAAAATAAATAAGTAAATATAGCATTTTAGTGCTTAACAAATCATACATATATTCATATAAAAATCTGGGTTGTTAATGGCGCTTGCCTTGGTCATGGCGGCTCGAAAGCTCTGCCCCTACTTGCAGTCTCATTCGGTGGTTGTTCTTACCGACCAGCTGCTAAAGAAAGTTCTCTACAAGTCTGAGACATCGGGACGGTTGGTGAAATGGTCTATAGAACTGAGCCAGCATGACATTAGCTACCGACCTAGAACCGCTATCAAGGAACAAGCCGTAGCAAAATTCATTGTGGAGAGAACCATTCCCGACCCCCGCGAGCCGGCTACCGAACCCCTGGTCTGAACTGTTTATGTTGAAGGATCCTCGTGCGTCGACAAAAGTGGGGCTGGCTTCATCTTGTCCGGCCCAGATAGTTTCATTTTGTAGTACTCCCTCCGCATAAACTTCCGTGCATCGAACAACGAAGCCGAGTACGAGGCCCTCATAGCAGGGCTCTGCATGGCCCGCAATGCAGGGGTCAAGCATATCCAGATCTTCTGTGATTTGTAGCTGGTTGTGAATCAAGTGTCTGGGGAGTACGAAGCAGAGATGAGTGCATGGCCAAGTACCTAGCGAAAGTAAAGGGACTACTGGCTTTATTTGAAGATGCTCGACTCCAGCGAGTTCCCCGAGAGAAAAATGCACAGGCGGACACCCTCTCAAGGCTCGCCTCCTCCTCCCTCCAGGGTGTGGATTGAACCGTACTAATAGAGGTCCCCCTGAGACCAAGTATTGAGGAAGACAGCTTAGAGTCGATGGAGACTATGCCCCTCACACTTGGGGAGAATTGGATGAAGCCCCTACTTGAGTACCTTAGAGAAGGAGTTCTTCCAGCAGACCCGAGAGAGGCAAGAAGGGTCAAGACCAGAGCCGAGCAGTACACACTCCTTGATGGAGTCATGTACAAATGCTCCTACACTCAGATTGACTGCAGACCATACCTGAGGCGTCTCTCCCCCGAAGAAGCACTCTATGCCCTAAAGGAGGCCCATGACGGCATGTGCGACGCGCAATTAGGAGCGAGGTCCCTCGCCCATAAAATCTTAAAGTACTGCTACTTCTGGCCTGCACTTCTTAGTGACTCCGAAAAATATATCCACCAGTGCGGCTCCTGCCAGAGATTCTCTCCAATCCATCGCCTACCACAAGCCCAGCTCTCCTCCCTGGCAAGTTCGATCCCTTTCGTAATGTGGGGGATGGACTTGCTCAGACCATTTCCTCTAGTGCCGGGCCAGCTGAAGTTTCTGGTCGTGGCGATAGGTTACTTCTCCAAGTGGATCGAGGCCGAACCACTTGCAACGATCACTGAGAACAAGGTTCAGAAGTTCTTTTGAATGAACATTATTTGCCAGTTCGGTGTACCCTGTATCCTCGTAACCAACAACAGGACCCAGTTCGCAGGGGCAACCTTCCGCAACTTCTGCGCCGACCTCGGTATCCAACAGTGGTTCTCTTCAGTATCCCATCTTCAGTCCAATAGCCAAGAGGAGAACGCCAATCGACAAATACTCTCCGACCTGAAGAAGAGGCTCGATAAATCCACCAAGGGATTATGGGTCGAACAGCTGCCCAACGTGCTATGGAGCTACCGCACCATGAAGAGAACTCCGACAGGAGAATCCTCCTTCAATCTTACTTATAGCTCCGAAGCCTTTATCCCCCTCGAGGTCGGCCTACCTTCCCCGCGACTGATCGCTTACAATGAAGAGCAGAATGCGAACCAGCTTCGCAACAGTTTGGACCTCATCGATGAGATCCGGGAAAGAGCTTCCATCAGACAGGAGACGTACCGACATAGGATCACTCAGTCCTATAACAAGAAAGTCCGACCAGCTAATCTTAAAGAGGGGACCTAGTACTTCGGAAGCTCGATCTCCATTCTGAGCAAAAAGGGCAAGTTAGCACCCAATTGGGAAGGTCCTGTAACACCTCGGATTTTAAAATACCGAAAATATTCTTTTTTACATCTTGTAGGGGTGAGAATTATTTTTAAGTGATATCTTATCTTATTTATTTTCGATATTGATATTGGTATGAATATTTGTGGTAGATTGGTATTATTGATATATTGGGGCCATGAGTTGAGATTTTACGTGAATAAATATTGTTTATTTTATTTTAATATTTTGGGGGATTATTATAAGATAATTTTAATATATTTTTGTATTGTTTGTATTATGATAGAAAAGAGTTGGGGTTTATTTGTAATATTTTGGATTTGGAGGGCTTATGTGAAAATATGCCTTATTATTATTATTATCTCTTTTTTTTAAACCTCCTCCCTTTCCTCCTCCTTCTCCCTTCCTGACTTCGTTCACGCCCAAAAGAAACCGAGCCCCATTACCGACCCTCTCCTAGCTCGAAATCCCGACTCCTTTCTCCATAAAACTTCGATTAAATTAGGGGGCAAGCTAATTGAAGGGTTCTCTACATCGTGGAAGTGTTGGATTTTCGAAAGAATGTCGAAAAGGTATATCCTATTTTACTTATTCGTATAAAATTAAGTGTGGTTAGTTTTATT
This sequence comes from Hemerocallis citrina, assembly GCA_017893485.1. Taxonomy (NCBI): domain Eukaryota; kingdom Viridiplantae; phylum Streptophyta; class Magnoliopsida; order Asparagales; family Asphodelaceae; genus Hemerocallis; species Hemerocallis citrina. The sequence goes on along the minus strand of CM030358.1, from coordinate 386,625,638 downwards.
GAGTAAGATTATTATGGTAGAGATATTTAGAGGTGTTGGAAGTGGAAGATTTGAGGAATTAGTGGATTGTTTGAGAAATTACAAGTTGTTAGTAAATTAGGGTTTTGGGTTTGTAAAATAGATATATATATATATAAGAAATATCTCTGGTATGGTGGTAAAAATTGTAGTGAGTCATTAGAATAAAATGGGGAGTAGTGATTTTGGTATAAACTCGAACTATAGAGTTTATGAAATCGGGTAGAAAACGCGATCCAAATAATTGTAGAAAATGCATGTGAAGGTGTAGAGTATTATGAAAGTATTAATATAAATTTAGGATGATTTTTATAGGCTTCCAGCTCAATTAAATTGAGTGAAATGGATTATAGGTGAAAAGTGCACGCCGGGTGTTCGGTGATATGCCCGCGCGATATAGAGGTGAGAATTTGATGAATTCGGAGGTATAGATGAGTTCCATTATTGTTGTTAACTCTAATTTGAGATATTAGGACCAAGGGATTGAAGAAATTAGGAAATATGAAAATTTTCTATTGGAAAGCCTCCGATCAATATGTGAGTTCTTGCATCGGGGTTCGAATTTGAAATCGGTCGATGTAGCTCACCTACATATGTCATTTGTGACGCGTGGGTGAAGACGGATTCAAATTTGAAGATCCGTAGGTCGAGTTTTGAGCGTTAAACTAATCGGTTCTATAATTTTTCAATTAGGTGGAAAAAGTCGAACTTCGACTGGCTACAGGACGGACGTGGGACATCGTTTGCTTGATCTGTCAGGTGAGTATGTTGTGTTTATAAATATTTTATATTGTGGCCGAATTTCGTGGCTTTTTGATATGTTTTGTGGGAGTTATGCCCAAAAATGGATTTGTGTTGAAAATACAGATTTTTAAGGATCCAAAATGGGTTTTTGAGATATGTGGTGAAAGTGATTATTTTAAATATATAAAATCTATAGTATGGGTTAATGTGATGTGTCGAAGTATAAAAAATAATTATATTAGATTGTTTATGCACATTTTTATCCAGTGCATGATTTGTGCATGTTTTGGGGGCATATAGGCCCTTATAGGTAATTATAATTACATGGAGCATGGTGTATAAGCTAGTAGGCTATAATTAGATATTATAAGATTTAATCAGAAGAGATAAGTTGTTTTGGCCCATTTTTCTGGGAAACCCGCATGTGTGGTGTGTATTTGAGATATATATATAGATGATTATGACGTGTGATGCAGTAGTTGATAAAATTAACACTTGGGTACATGTTTATATTGTAATTATGTTCGAAGTGAATTAATGGGCAATAATATGATATTATTCTGTGATGAATTATATATTTTGATACGTTTACGATACAGACTAACACCTTATAACTCTTTTTATTTATGATATGACTTGGTGTATGCCTATATGTGATTTAATGAAGTAGTAAATAGCATAGTATTCATAATGGGTAATGTTATGGAAAAATAAATAACATGGTGCATTCGTGATATGCAATAATATGACATGTTGGTTTATATGTTAAATGACTAGGTGTATATATATATGTGATATACTGAGATGATAATTATATCGTGGATATCAGACGTGCATCAAATGCAAGATAAAAGGTAAGATGGTAAGTGTTAATTAAATGTGTTATCAATACACGTGACTAAAATCAAGGTGGTGGCTATTATTGAATTCAAAAGTGTAGCGGCGTGGAATAAAGTAAGCTGTAATGATGAAATGAATAATGCTAATAACAGATGGTTTTGTTGACCAGTACCTACAGCAATCCTGGGGGTTTGGGCTAGACCTCCTAATGCCCAAGGACCGGCTTGGGAATAGTGGACCCAAACTATGTTTGGGGTAACTGGATTTTATCGCCCAAGCTATCGGCTTGAGGCCCAGTTTCCCTCGAGGACAGTCGTCGCGAGGAAGCACCCAGTTTACCTGCGACGTGGTTTTTCCCTCCTGGCTATCGGCTGGGAGGAAGCACCCAGTTTACCTGGGACGTGGTTTTTCCCACCTGGCTATCGGCTGGGAGGAAGCACCCAGTTTACATGGGACGTGGTTTTTCCCTCGATGACAGACGTCGCGAGGAAGCACCCAGTTTACCTGGGACGTGGTTTTTCCCTCCTGGCTTTCGACTGGGAGGAAGTACCCAGTTTACCTGGGACGTGGTTTTTCCCTCGCTAGTTCGGCTAGGAGGAAGACGTAGCCTCAGACGAGTAAGACTCTGTGTGAGCATCGGACCGCGTGTTTACTGGGCTGTCGGCTTTCAGTATGTTGGGATACTGTGGCTCACTGGTCGACAAACTAATAAAATAAATAAGTGTTAATAATAAATGTGGTATTAAAGAAAGTGGTTAGTGAAATGTAAATTGTGTATGAGAAAGAAAGTGATTGTGAATGAAGTAAATGTGAAGGAAAACGAGTCATGAGTGAGTGTATGAAAAGAAGTGATAAATGCAGTACGTGGTTAATTTAAAATGAAATAATAAAAGAGACATGTGTTAATATGAATAGTACGAAGAAATTGTATTATGTAAGTGATTATTAAAGTAAAGTACAGTGTGATATTAGTTGTTACACCTTGGAATTGTGTCAAGGAACTACCTGCCCGCTATTTCTGTGGAAATTGTGGGAACTACCTGCCTTGGCATAATTCGCAAGGTGAGTTGGTATGATAGTGGTAATGATTAATGGAAATGAAGAATTAAGTAAAGTGAAGATGATAAGTGATTGAAATGAATTAATAACCAAGCTATCGGCTTGAGATGTGATGTGATATTACCCAAACTGTGTGTTTGAGGTGCAGTGATTATTACCCAAGCCATCTGCTATGGGGTGCGATCTATTGTGGTCCCAAATTGTGTTTGGGGATTTTTCTAAAATTTTACCTCGTTTTTCAAAGAAATTTATAATTTTTATTTGATATGTGATAATCCATTATGAGTTTGGCTCCCAGAGCATTATATTATATTGCCTGTATGTTTCTGCTCATTTTGGACTGGGGAGCTCGTGAAATTATTGTGTGTATTGTGAGCTACGGAATTTTGAGCAGAATTCCGTAAGCTATTTGTGTTTCGGGGAAAAAATTACAGGGAAAACTTTGCCAAAATTTTCCTTGAAATATAACTTTCTTAGTTTATGATTAAAGTGATATAGAAATTGAAAGAATTGAATATGGAGAAAAAAAAATTTTGGGGTGTTACAGGTCCGTATAGGTTCTCCAGAGTTAATCACCCAGGCGCGTATCAACTCGAAGACCCGGGGGACAGGAGGATACCAAGGACATGGAACGTGGAGCACTTGATGAAGTACTAAGAGGGTGTCTGAACACCGCTCCAAGAACTTCCTCAAGAACGCTCCATAAAACATGTCGATGTTTTTTTTAATATTTTCCTTATCAAAGTGTAAGGGCGGCTCGCAACTTAGAAGTGGCCGCCTAAGTGTTTTCAATAAAAGCCATCTACCCCTGTAAGTTCTCTCTTTTGAGCATTCTAATTGTACTACTTTGGTGATTACAAAAAAAAACATTAAAACGACACACTCGGAGTCCACCACTTGGTTCGATTCCACTTCAACTACTTGCTCCTAAGCGAGTATGAAGTGGTTCACCATTCGGAATTGCTCCCACAGCTATTGGCATTCCCTAAACGACACGCTCGGAGGCCAACACTTGGTTCGATTCCGATTCAACTACTTGCTTCTAAGCGAGTACGAACTGGTTCACCATTTGGAATTGCTCCTACAGCTGTTGACATTCCCCAAACGACATGCATGGAGTCCAACACTTGGTTCGAATCCGCTTCAACTACTTGCTACTAAGCGAGTACGAAGTGGTTCACCATTCGGAATTGTTCCCACAGCTGTTGACATTCCCTAAACGACATGCTCGGAGTCCAACACTTGGTTCGATTCCGCTTCAACTACTCGCTTATAAGCGAATACGAAGTGGTTCACCAATCGGAATTGCTCCTATAGCTGTTGACATTATCCAACGACGAGCTCGAGCGACGTCTAAACACGAAAAGTCAATCTCTTGTACTTCGGCAACGTGTGCCGAGTGTTCTTACCACCAACGTCCAAATGCAAGAGAAATATCTCTGTGACTTCGGCAACCTGTGCCGAGCGCTCTCACAACCGATGCCCAAATACAAGAAAAACCAATCTCTTGGACTTCGGCAACCTGCACCAAGCACTCTTGCCACCGACGTCCAAATGTGAGAGAAATCTCTCTGGGACTTCGGCAACCTGTGCCGAGCACTCTTGCCACTGATGCCCAAATGCGAGAAAAAGCAATCTCTTGGACTTTGACATCCTGCGTCGAGCACTCTTGCCACCGATGTCCAAATGCAGAAAAAATCAATCTCTTGGACTTCGGTAACCTGCGTCGAGAATTCAATCTCGTCGGCTTCGGCGACCGGAGATGTTCCACAACTATTGACACTCATACAAACAATAACAAAACATAAGTTCGAGAAATGAGTTCTCCATTTCATTAAAATTTGAGGTAAAAGTCTAACCATAGACCAACGACTCATCTTTACATCAAGGCACAAGTCATTCGAAACAGATTACAACATTATAAAAACCTGCCGTAACCCTTCCTGGGGAGCGGGATGCTTCTCTTAAATGACAAACAAGGCCGGAGAGCACCGTGTTGCTGTGGCCTTACTTCCGCAGAGGTATCCAGACCGGCGAGCCGAGTTGCATCGTCAGCACCTTAGAGCCTAAGTGTTACCCCAAAAGATGCTCCGCTCGATGAACCAGCTACTCTGCTCTGTGCATCACCAAGGCGCCTCACGACGGGGGTCGAGCGTAACGCCAACTCGCGAAAAGACCTCCCTTGTGCGTACTCACCTCGGGTGCAGGAAGTGCTCCTGAGGTTACTCCCCTCGGAAAGCCCCTTTCCCAGCAACTCATCCGTCACTCTGATCTTCAAGCGTGGCATCCGACTCGAGCTACCCACACGAGAAGCCTCGGTGATGGTCCTCCGAAGTTGTGCCGCCTCCAAGCTCTTCTCGAGTACCACATTTTTCAGCCCATCTCTCTCAGCCCTGACTTCAAACAGAGACTGACGAAGGAATTTTAGTCTTAAGCCCTGGCTAACGGCCATCGAGGGACACCTCTCCTCTCATTCGGAGGGCACTTTGCGAGCCTTCTCCTCTAGTCGTTTCAGCTAAGAGGTGTGACGGACCAACGTTAGCTTGAGGTAGTTCAACTCAGACTCGGCTTTAAACAACCTTTTTCGAGTTCGAGCAAGGACCAGCTTTGTGATCCCAAGACCAGTCCAGAGTCGAGACACGGCAATCTCAGATAGTTCGACCAATTGAGATACTTCGGCGATCTGAAAAGGCCAAGGTACTTTTTTCAAATGAAGCCACAACAAGACAACTCGGGAGCAAATCAGACAAATTGCAATAAACACTTAGCCAAAAAAGATTTCAAAAAGTTCATTTCATTGAAATTCAAGTTACAAGCGGTGGCCAGTCCGCCATTAGGTAATACATTTCTTATCAAAACTGAATTACAAGTCAAGGCTGGACCTCTTTGCCGTGGTTACCGGTCGCTGAAGGCTCCGACCCATGCATGGGGGCAACGATCGCCAAGGGTATGGCATCCGAACCGGTCTCCACTTCGGGCTCAGGGAAGAGGTGTCATTCGGAGCAGTCCACCTCAGGATAGCTCTCCTTCACTTGCTCGAGGGCCCGGGTGTAGGCCTTCGCCAGGTAGACCGCAAGGAACCCCTACGCCTTCTCCATCGCCTCGGTCTCGGCCTCCTTGGCGGTGGCTGAATGTAGAGCAGTCTTGGCAGCCTCGACGACCTCTTCCCTATCCTTCGCTACTGACTCCTTTTATTGGAGCAGAACAGTGATGTCGGCCTCGAGCTTCGCCACGAGACTGTCGAGGTACTCCATCCTCGTCGTCTTCCCCTCGACTTCGGCCTTCAGCTGCTCGAGCTCATTGGCGATCCAAGCCTTCTCTGCCAAGCCCTATCTGTCTCTCGCTTCAACTCTTTCTCGAGTTTGGTTAACTTTTCCATAAGATGATCGAAGTGGCAAGTTATCTGCAAAAAAAGAAAGTCCCATTGAGAAATAGGAAAGGGTACAAGTATACAAATACACTTTGAAGAAGTAATGCTTACTGATAGTGCAGCTTGAGCAATCTCGAGCGCATCGTCCCCTACTCTGCCGGCGTCCATGGCGGCCCTGTCCTTCGACATCGCCAGATGCCGAACCGCCTACATACTCGACGTCGAGTCACTGAGTAAATCGTCGAGCTTCCAGACCTGCCAATCTAGGACGTAGATCTTTTTGTGTTCCTCGGTCAGGAACAGCTCGGCCTTGGCCGTCAGAGGCACAGCCTCCATACCCAAAGCGATAACTAAGGGGAAGTCCCCTATCCCTGCCGAGGCCGAAGTCTCCACCGAGGTCGGTGGCCTGTATACCACAGTGGCTGGCACAACCACTTGCTCTACAGCGGTGGATGCAGTCTTCGACCTCGGAGAAGACACCTTCGAGACGACCCTCTTCCTCTTCCTCAGGGCCTTCCTGCTCAAAACCCCGCATTGCGCCAGCGTGAGGTCGAATTCCATAGTTTCTACATAAAAGGAAGAGTTGATTACGCACAAGTAAACTGAGCCCAAAAATAAAAAAGAAAAAATAATAGACCGCATACTGGGATTTATGCGGCTGAGACCCCTCCCTGAAGAGCACCTCCTCTGTCAGGTCCCTCCAATCGAGCTTCGGTCGGTCGAGAAGAGTCCGAACCTTGTCTTCGCCATCAAGGTAAAGCACCGGAATCTCCCTCACTCTCTTCGACACCTCTTCGACCCAGGTCGTCGAGATGCTCCATAGCTCTTTACTCCGGATGAGAAAGTACTTGTCCCTCCAGTGCTTTATCGAGTCTGAGCAGCTGACGAGTCTGGTGCCGTGCCTCGGATCCAGGTAGAACCAGAACTCCGACCTGTGTTGTTGATGGAGCCAGTAGAGGGTCCGGAGCACTCTCAGGTCCGGCTCGATCTCTACCGCCTGACAGTGGAGGATGAACCGGTTGATCACCCTCCACCCGTTCGGCATGAGCTAAATTGGACTGATCCGGAACCACCGTAGCACCTCGACAGCAAAGGGGTGGAGAGGTAGCAGTGCCCCGGCTATGAAAGCGTCGACCGGCCAGAAGCACATATTCACCGGCATGGGTGAATTGGCCCCACTCCAGGTCTGGGGAGCATTAGCTCGAACTCCTTAGAGATCTGAAAGCACTCCCGAGCTGAGGCCAAGTCTGCCTCGTTGAGTATAGAAATGGTATCGTCAACCTTCGAAGTCTCCCTTGTGGCATTCTCTTCGAAGCTCCGCCCTATTACGTACATGATTCGTTCGACATGCTCCTCTGGTAGTTCCCAAACCCTCTAAAGTCCGGTTAGAACCCCTAGGAAACCTGTCGAACTCTCCCATCATCCGTGGGTTCTCAACTACAGTCTCCACTACGACCGAAGCGGGCTATTCTACAACTTTCCCCTTGTCGATTGGAAGAGCTTGTCTCGAGGTTGGCTCATGAGCGAGAGGGGGGAGGTCTCTGGCCTCGGCAGTAAGCTAGACATTTTTTCTAAAAAATAAGCTAAGTGTTGAGTTACCTTGAACTGACAGCGACGGTCAGAAAGATAACAGGAAGTCGGTAAATTCTCGCCTGAAGCTCCCCCTAGTGAATGCTAGTCGCCTGAGTAAAAACTAGATAAATGAGCAAGTGTGGAGTGGGGGTGAATTTTTATAGAAGCTACACACAAATCGAGACTAACGGGGTTCAAAAACTCAAAAGCCCGGTCCATCAACAGCAAGACGAAAAGAAACTCAATAAGCCTTTGACTGGTCAATGGTCAAACGGTCAACACGCCACGTGCCAATCTCTTGGACTTCGGCAACCTGCGCTGGGCACTCTTGCCACCGACGTCCAAACATGAGGAAAAAATCTCTCTTGGACTTTGGCAACCTGTGTCGAGCGCTCTTACCACCGACATCCAAATGCGAGAAAAATCAATCTCTTGGACTTCGGCAACTTGTACCGAGCACTCTTGCCACCGACATCCAAACATGAGAAAAAATTCTCTCTTGGACTTCGGCAACTTGTGCCGAGCGCTCTTGCCACCGGCGTCCAAACGCGAGAAAAAATTCTCTCTTAGCTCGGCAACCTGTGTCGAGCGCTCTTGCCACCGACGTCCAAACGTGAGAAAAAACCCCTCTTGGACTTCGGTAACCTGTGCCGAGCACTCTTGCCACCAACATCCAAACGTGAGAAAAAATCCCTTTTTGACTTCGGCAACCTGTGCCGAGTGCTCTTGCCACCGACATCCAAATGCGAGAAAAATCAATCTCTTGGACTTCAGCAACCTATGCCGAGCACTCTTGCCACTGACGTCCAAACATGAGAAAAAATCCCTCTTGGACTCCGGCAACCTGTGTCAAGTGCTCTTGCCACCGACGTCTAAATACGAGAAAAATCAATCTCTTGGACTTTGGCAACCTGCCTCGAGCACTCTTGCCACCAACGTCCAAACGTGAGAAAAAAATCTCTTTTGGACTTCGGCAACCTGTGCCGAGCGCTCCTACCATCGACGCCCAAATGTGAGAAAAAATCTCTTGGACTTCGGCATCCTGTGCCGAGCGCTCTTGTCACCGACGTCCAAATGCGAGAAAAACCGCTTCTGGACTTCGGCAACCTGTGCCGAGTGCTCTTGCCACCGACGTCCAAATGCGAGAAAAACCACTTCTGGACTTCGGCAACCTGTGCCGAGTGCTCTTGCCACCGACGTCCAAATACGAGAAAATACTCTGACCAGTCAAGAGTCAATGGTCAACGGTCAACCCAGACATGTGTCATCCTCTCAAGGTCCCTCTCGGCCTCGGCACCGTACACCGAACCCCTTCGACTCGGCCTCCACCCAGACACATGTAATTCTCTCGAGGTCCCTATCGACCTCGGCACCATAACTCCTTCGACCTCAGCCTCCATCCAAACACGTGTCAACCTACCGAATGGCTAAAGGGGGTCGGCGACAGATGCCGAGCGTTCTTGCCACCGACCCCCAAATGGGGGAAAAGAACGCCTTCGCACCAAGAGAGTCGTCCACTCTCTTGGAAGTTCTCACCTGAGCCTGATGAGCGCCTCTGTTTCAGCCACATCACCAAAGCTCAGATCCAACCTCAGATCGTTCAGATATTCATGCCAGCAAGTGATGGACGTCCCAGATTCTTCCACGTCGATAATAAGGTGATTAATTCTATTTTTTTATTTATTAATTCGAATTATATACTTAAAAATTGCAAAAAAAATGATTAAAAATTTAGAAAAAATAGTTAAAATTTCTATATAAAAAAATTATAGATTCGAGGAAATATTTTTGAGCCCCTGGGTAAATAATTATTGGTTAGAATGGTAAATTAGTGCTCTCAAAAAATAAATCATCGCTTTGCAAAATTGAATAAATGATTCGAAAAATAATGTAAAAATTGAGAAAAATCACCAGAAATTCAGAAGAGCCTAAGAACAATCTTAGGCGTGTTACCAGCTCAGAAAAAATACTGTTACCTCATGAACAAGATTTGAACCCCCAATGGGAAATCCGATAAAGTCCTGTACGCCATTGAATCTGCAAAACTACTCCCCAAAGGCTGTAGCAAACAGTCTTTAGGAGTGGGGGGCTCGTGATATAGCTTAAAATGGGATTAAATCGGAACCTTTCAAATTGGGTACGAATCTTAAAGTTTATAGGGGCAAAATGGTAATCTCACCTGCAGACGGGTCCGAAATGGGCACTCGGTCTCTTCTCTAGGGCCCAATAACCAACGAACGGATCTGTTCAACTGGGTACGGGTCTCAACCCGTTAAGAGACAGTTCAGGAGGATATGGAGAAATCCTGATCTGACCTTATCCTTAGGAGGTGGTGCTAACCACCTCTATCTAGCCACACCGGGGAGTACAGATTCGTTCTTATCTCGAAGAAGATCTCCACGGCGACTATAAAAACACCCCTACCTCCTACTGTTACAAGTGATCACTCTTTACCTACATAAAGCTTCTTCTCATATTATTTTCTGAGTATTGACAAGAGTGTCGGAGGGTTCATCGCCGGGATCAACCCTGGTGTCTCGAACTTTGTGCAGGTTAGCGGCAACACTAAGGAGTCAGCCTATCAACAGTGGAAGTGGTTAGGTTTGACCTCTTCGATTCCTCACGAACTCACAAATTTATTTGATTGCCCCCACACCGAATTCAGCGGCAACAGATCCGTTAAGAAGTTGAAAATACGTGCTGCAGGCCCATTTAAAATTCTTCATAAAATTAATAATAATGCCTATGTCGTTGATCTTCTTTAAGGTTTTGGCATAAGTAAGACTTTCAATATTGAGGATATAATACACTATGAAGGCCCAATATTTAACCCTAGAAATCCTTTTATAGATGAGCCTACCCTGCAGCCTAATGGTGAGATTTCCACATTAACCCCACTACTTGATACTACTTACCCACCGATAGAAAAATTGGATAATATTTTAGATGATCAGATAATCTCTACTATAGATGGTTGTGTTCATAGGTATTTGGTAAGATGGAAAAACAAGCCGGAGTTGGCGAATATTTGGATAGACCGTGAAAAGCTCCAGAGCTTGGATTCAAATATTTTGGAGCACAATGACAGGAGGACTGGTTTTGACTCGACTGGGTCGAGCCCTCTCCCACTTGGAGAGAATGATGAGGACATCGGTTCAAGACGATTCAGACGATTCTATCAGTGCAGACATTGTCGAGGACAACTGCTTCATTAGTTTAGTATTCTATTCATTAGTCATATTTATTTTTGGCAATTGTAGCCATATGTAGTACGATTTGCACATTTTCTTTTATGCATTAGAATATTTTTTCAGATTTCAGAATAATTTGAGAATTGTATCAAGATTTGTTTTGAGCTTATGTATAGGCCTTGAGATTAATGAGAAATTATTCTATTCTTGATTAAAAATAATTATTATGAATGAGTTCTGCTCTTCATTAATCTTTTTGTGTGAGACATTGAGATACAATTTTAGGGTTTGTGATAAACTCTAAAACTACCCCCAAATTTCCAAATTAAAATCTAAACCCTAACCCTAAATCTACAGCCGCCAACCTCATCTTCCCTGACCCTCTCTCCCCTCCTTCCTTTTCTTCATTTTCAAACGTCGACCCCCCCTCCCCCGCTGTTGTCGAAGCCGCACCAGGTCGTCGCCCCAACTCCGAAACCCACAGACGACCTCGTCTCCTTCTTCCTCCCCCTTCCCGAAACCCTCACCCCCGAACCCATTGCCAACACCATCTTCCCCCTCACCACAAAGCGCCTCGTCGACCTCCACCTCTCGAACCCAATTCAGATCGAAACCCTAATACCCCCGATTCCACTCACTGCCGTCACCGCTCATACCACCGATCACCCTCGTCGACATTCCAACACCTGCGACAACCCTCGTCAATATTCCCGTTGTTGTTGCCACCTCGATTCCCCAATGCCAGCACCGATGCCACGCCAGCCCCTCCTTCCTCCTCCGCTGCACCACCACAGCACATCCGTCAACTGGTTCCTTTATCGCAACCCTCTATCAACAACCTCCTCTTCGTTGCTCCATGTGTTTCGAATCCCAGTAACTTCTTTTCACTTCTCAATTATTTGTGTTACTGCCTATCGTCTCTAAATTATTATTTGATTTATCCGTCGTCCACAAATATTGAGTGTGTGTGTTCTACTTGGTTAGTAGTGTACAAATCTTTATTGAATATCTTAAATGTTAAGAACGATTAAGCATTATTGTTGATTGATAGGAATGCATCTTTAATTGAGCTTGTTAAACTTAATTCTATTCTTGAAAATCTGTCATATCGATTAACTGTTTTAATTTCTATTTGATCTGCATTACATATTGGTAAAATTAATCCTTTAAATTTTTTGGAAATTCTCTATTTTGAGTTACATTTTACAGTATTTTGGTTTTTATTTTTTCTTCATGGAAAAGTGGAACAAGATCGCCCAGTTTCTCTAAATAGTTAATAATGAAATAAAACCCTAGAGACTATGTAGAAGAAATCTTCAGAACGTTCCTGTAGATTATTCAAAAAGAAAAAAAAAATCCTGTAGATGTGAAGATTCTATAAAATATATAACAATTTGTTCGACCCATAGGGATTCTTTAAAGGCTTAATGATACACACATCTCTGCCTATCGCAAAAGGAAGGATATGATCAAAATATTCTCATGTCCTTTGAAGCTTTTGTGTTAATAATTGGTAGATGAGATGGTCTACTCATATCAAGATCCACAGAAAATATATGTATGAGCCGTTTCCACTAAATAAATATATGTATGAGGTTTAGCTAGGTTTTAGAGGCTTATCTCTAATCTCTAATATTATAATGGGAGAAGACCTTACTGTCATTTGTCAATCTACCAATCCGTGCATTGCACGTGCATAAGTAATATAAAAGAGGTCTCAAGTTCGAGTCCTCACTACGTCAAATTTTTTACTTTAATTTTTTTAATATATTAAATGTGCATCACACGTGTAAATTACTATCTATGCATCACACGTGTAAATTACTATCTATCTATCTATAATATAATCTCTAATATTATAATGGGAGAGTTGGAGTTGTAAATCTACCTACTTACGTGCAATTCCAACTCTCCCATTATAGTCTTCACATTTAATTTTAAAAATATATAATCATATTTATCAAGACATGCATCGCACGTGTAACTCAGAATTTTACTTTAAATCTTAAAATATATATATATATATATATTAATACGTGCATTGCACGTGTATATTACTAGTATATTAAATACGAAAAGGAGTGAGACTATGAAACCAAAATCTAATACACATGCCTCCCTACCAAAGAGCTCGCATTCTTATACGAAGAGAGTCGAGTCTTCCAATATCACTTTCCCTATAATCAAAGTGTTAATTAGTAATAATATTCTATACAAATACCTTCCTCTCTCTCAAGAATCACCAACAATACTAAAGAAGAGATAACACCCTAATTTCCACACATCTATATAATAAAACACAAAGAAAGCTATCAAGTGGCTTCCATTCAATCCCCCCAAAATTAAAGGCCCAGATCCAACCTCACAAAACATATTTTTCCTCCCAAAATTTCAAACCCCAAAATCAAATTTTTCCCCCCAAAACTAAAAAACTCATTACTTTATTACAATATCTCTCTTCTCTCTTCACTTTTTCGTATTTCTCTCTTTCTCTCTCTCTCTCTCCAATTTTTTTTTATTTACTTAGAAATTTAAATTTTAAGATTTTAGGTTTGTAAAATTTTCAGAATTTTTATGCCATTAAAGTTAAATTTCAACAGTTAACTTATGAACATAGCAAATATCTCTTCAACAGTTAAATTTCATCATTTTTTACCATTAAAGTTCTAAGAAGTTAAAATTATTTTTCAACATATACTAATAGAATCATGGATGTTTATTTACAACTAATTATTGTCATTCTATTCAAACTTGAACAACATAATTATTGTTTTACTGTTTACAGGGCTTTTCGCGTGTTGTATCGTTCCAAAGACGTGCCGTAGGGACGTGCCCACGGGCAAATCTAGTATATATACAAGCACCAAATGCTATAAGTTTCATGTTAAGGGTACTTATGTGTGGAGTTGAGTGGTGACTTTTCTGCCATAATCTTTACAGCTTTCTTCTCATATTGGTTCATAATCTTTACAGCTTTCTTCTCCCTTACCTTAATTAATTTTGGCAACTCATACCCCCTGGCTTGCACCTTTTGATGCCCAATGATGCATTGTAAGTGAATTTGCAATTCCTCAGATGATTACAATAAATTAAGTACATATGAACTAGTGGCTCTATATTATACAACTACTTGAACGAAGATTTTTTTATGGAAAATATTTTTGGCAATTTTTGGATTCATGTAGACTAAGTAAAATATTTTTGGCAACTTTTGGATTCATGTAGACTAAGTATGTTCGTGTGTGACGAAAGAGTTAGGTGTTTATGCAATGCATCTTGTAAGAAATGGGATAAATAATAGTTTTCGCAACATTATTAAGTTGTTTGTTTTTGTTTCTTTGCTAAAAATATTGTCAAGTGGTTGAGGGTGGCGGGAGTGCAGCTTATTAAGCTTAAGATCAATTAGACTACATATTTAAATCACCCAGGGGGATGGATATGGTGAATGTGCAGAAATTAAAAACATAAAGTAAATGCGTACAGTAAATGTGTAAAGTAAAAAGTAGAGTTAGAGAAAGCAAATAGAACAATGAGCATGATGCAGAGATACAAGTGCCACTATACTTCAATCCCGTACAGTGAGTTCTTGGTACTCAGGCCGAGATTCCTATTACATCTAACGGGACTACTATTACTCTATAAGCCCTGAAACCCGTCTCTTTTAGAAGCAGAAAAAATAAAAAAGAGCAAGATCGACGTGTTGACTAAGAAAACAATAAAAACACATTGTCTTGATATGTGGCAAACAACAAGTTCTGAAGTTTTAGAGTTAAAAGAGGTGATGAATACTCAGTGAACCCACATTTATTTATTTATAGAGTTTAGAATTTATTTTGCTTCCACAAATGTGAAAAGAAATACCTAAAAAAATATGTGCAGTGTCGATCGACTGCTTGTCTAGGCAGTCGACTGTCAATTCCTCCAAACATGCGGTCGAGAGGAGTTGACAGTCGACTGTTCTATTTTACACTTACAATAACAATTGACTGTTCTATTGCAGTTGACTGGCACCTTTCTAGATTGAATATTTCGGTGGATTCACTTTATTTTCTTACCAAAACTTGATTATTTGCTAGCGATACTTTTGTATATCGATCCTCACAATTAAAGCGAAAAAATTCTGGTACGCACTGATTTCTTGGAGGATTTAAGCACATGTCTCTACTTGACTAAACTTTTCTGATTCCTCGCCTGGGCCGGTCCTGAGATTTATTGGGTCTTGTGTAGAAAGAAAAAAAAACTAGGTATTTTTAAAATATTCTAATACCAATACTACTTATTTTGATTTTGATATCATCTATATATACTTATATAGAAAAGTTAAGTCTCATATTTGTATGAGAAAATTTTCTCATACAAAGTGATGTGTCAAAATAAAAACCCTTAGATTATAGGTTTGTTAAAAAATTATTTTGGTTCATCATGATTGTTAAGATTCTCCACTGCAACTTGCAGATAAATGATTTGATTGAACCTATGATCTAAGGGTTCTTGTTTTGACACCTCACTTTGTATGAGAAAATTTTCTCATACAAATATGAGGCTCACTTTTCTCATATTTGTATATATTATACGAATTCAATTGAAAAATATGTGTATGGTAAATTCTATATCTTAAATATTTTATATGAATTCATTTGATAAATACATTTCAAATTTTATATCAATGGAGGTTCCAATACCTGGGACGACTTAATCGATATCTTGAATTAGTCATCTTATCAATTAAGACGAAATAATATAAATGTGGTTAAGGATCTTCATATTTTTGCAAGACATACACAATTTAAAAAGCTTCACGTCTTAATTCAATCTCAACAATTAACGAAAGAAACATAGAAATTACTAAAGTCAACAACAAGGTTCGAACCTGCACGAGATGAAGCCTAAAGATTTCAATTCTATCTCCTTAACCAATTGGACAAGTTGAATTTTGTGCTAAAATTATGATACAAACCCTGTTAATTACACCTAAACCGGATGTCCTGCGAACCTCCCGATTAGTAGGTCAAGGGTTGGCCCTTTTCTTCGCAATCTTTTATATTATCTTGATTCTTTCCTTTTGCTTTAATTCCGAATATCTTGGTATTTATTTGAATTGTATTCTGAATAATCTTGTACATATCTTGAATGAAAATATTAGATGCATGTGCATATTTTGTACACACCAAACTTAGGCTCAACAATCTCCCCTTTTGGTGTGGACAAAACACATTAAGAATTTATGGATGTCATCCTTATTGGAACATAACAAAAGGGAGTTACTCCGTGTCGTTGTCATCCTTATTTTCATCATCATCGTTCTCCTCCGCTTGATCATCATCATCTCCGTCAATGACACTAGGTCAAGCAGGGTGTGGAAGTGGCTTCCACCCTTCTTTGTTGTCGATCTTATCTAGGATGTTGAGGTAGTGTTGATGCATGCGATCTTCCATAAGACCAAATCGCTCATTCATTGGTTGTTGCGAGTAGGGGTCAGATTTCATTGTAAGAGATCGCTCGACCATTGGCACATCATCTCATTTGAGATGGAAGAATATGCTTGTTGGGTTTGCTGAGAAGAAATTTGCTCATGGGGATGTCGGAATCAATAGCACGATTGTAGATAAGGGTGCTAACTGGAATGAAACGAATATTAATTGGGAAAAATCCCTTGTTCTAATGATAAAAGTTAGTAGGTCAAAGTTATATTCATCGAGAACATAGAAAAGAACAAAGCACTGATTGAGGCAAATATCCGTCATGTCAATGCCCTTATGCCAAAGATTAGCATTTATGATTTTGTTCAATACATTAGATGCATTGGTGAAAACTGTAGGTTTGGACTTCTTAAGAGATCCAACATTTGGCTTGAGAATCATATTAAGAACGATATTTTGGTCATGGCTGGGCTTATACTGGAGGGATTTGAAATCAAGTGAGGGTTCTTGAATATTTGGGCATAATCTTTACGGGTTGGCTAAGGATGAAAGAAGAGAGAGTAATTTCTTTTTCATCAAATTCAGGGTTTGCATAGAATTGATGAGTGATGAATTCAGATGGAACACTACGTGTAGCAAAATACTCTTCCCAAGCCCCTTAAGGATATTAACAATCCCTTCAAATTGGCCCCTCAGTTTATCGAGATCAATAACCCTACTAGGAACGACAACTTTGTCAACTACAATTTTGAAATAGAGATCGGCACTAAGTTGGTTTAAAGTCTATGTCTTCTTCTTAGAAAAAAATTGAATGTAGCGGGTTGCTTACCCTTAGCCCAGGAGGATTGTGGTGCCGTAGAAAATAAAGAGGAGTTTCAAGTGGATCATCTAGGGTTGGAAGCCAGTCTAAAAACAATCTGAAATTCTATTGCGCGAACCCAACAAATATTTGAGAGATTTGTAGTGAGAAATTTGCGAACATGAGATGGGCTTCAAGAGAAAGGGGGCTAGGGTTTTGGCAGTGAAGGAGGAGAGGGTATATATAAGGAGAGATTGGGGCCCACATATCATAAAAGGAATGAAATAAACCAGAAAGAAGTCGTCCGTTACTTGCAGTCGACTGTTCAAACTCTCTGAC
Organism: Hemerocallis citrina; assembly: GCA_017893485.1. Lineage (NCBI taxonomy): Eukaryota > Viridiplantae > Streptophyta > Magnoliopsida > Asparagales > Asphodelaceae > Hemerocallis > Hemerocallis citrina. The sequence goes on along the minus strand of CM030358.1, from coordinate 386,608,286 downwards.
TTAAGAGGAGTTAATTTGCTCGACTGTCAAAAATTTGCACTCGACTGTTAATTGAAGTATTTGACAGTCAGCTCTATTTTTGGGGCAGTCGACCGCTTACGCTTTCTGACTTGACAAAGAATATATTTTGCAGTCGATTGCTACTTTTCTTAGTCGACTATCAATTTTCCAACTGAGTTGTGAAATTGGCGTTCGACTGTTATGTTAGCATTTGACTGCAATGATGTTTATTTGTGACAAAATAGTCATAAAAGATTTAGAGAAATCAACAAGAAATCAAACAAAAATATCAATAACATTCAATTCTCCTCGTAAGTAGTGAAATCATTTTTCATATAAAGTTTCTGTAAAATATCAGCTAATTGCAAATCAGTAGGAACATAGTCAAGTATGATCTCACCTATAAGAAAATGGCCTTTTATGAAATGATAACGAATTTCTATATGCTTTGTGCAACTATGTTGATCCGAGTTTTTGGTAATGTGAACAGTACTAGTAATATCACGTCTAATTGGAATATAATCAAGAAACACCTTATAGTCTTCTAGTGTGTGTTTCATCCATAATACATGTGCATAATAAGATCCTGCAGCTATGTATTCAGCTTCGACGATGGACAATTAACTAAATTTGCTTCTTTGAAGCCTATGAAACTAGACAATTCACCAAAAAGTGACATGCACCACTCGTGCTTTTTCTATTAGTTAGATTTCTTGTCATAGTGTAGCACCCCGAATTTCTAATATAATATCTCAGAAATACATAGCACAATTTTCAGCATCAACCTCAATTGTAATAGTAAACATAGCCAAAACACAGAAATTTTTTTTCAACTTTTATTACATTAATTCTTTACAAAGCACAGTGGAAAACAAACACCTTAAATTATAAATTCTTTCTTTTACAACACATTCTTTTACAATTTACATAAGCCATAACATCATTCTATCTCATGCATCCAAACCCCAAAGCTATAGGTACCTACCTGTAAAACAAGAGGCTAGAGATAACCCTAACCCCAAAAACTATATGGATCAGCCATAACGGTGTGAGTGACATAAAAATAAATGCAACATAAATAAAACATAAGGCCTAGAGTCATAAACAGCATGTATCAACAGCAAGAATAAATGAAATCAGAAATAACAATAAATATAACATGAAAACATCAAGTGAAACTAGACTAAGTGGCAAGTGTAGAAAAACAGAAAACAACATGCATGAAACTAAGTCAAGAAAACACAAATGCTATATGCTGACTCTCTAATACATACTTGTCGGATTCTATGCATCCCACTATACATAGGTCCGGTGCAAGCCCTTAACGTTCTCCTCTTGATAGGGTTTAATCCCCCATTATGCAACTATTCCTACTACGATGACTACTACGAGATTTAGACATTCTGCAAGTGTCGGTTCTCGCGCTTGGAATACTGGAGGCCAATCCCACTCCATGGATCATTCTGTGGCCCTTATGTCCATCGTCCCAGAAAACTGGAGATTGTCTCACTCCGCAGGTCATCCTGAAACTCTCATTGCATAAACATCTCATGAGCGTCGATCTCGTCATCGGAATACTGGAGATCAGTCCCACTCCGCGGATAACTCTGTGGCCCTTACTCCATCGTCCCAGAAAACTGGGAAATATCTCACTCCTTGGATCATCCTGGAGTTCATAACCTATTTTTTGCTCTCATTTCATCATCTCACCATCTAGTGTCTGTCCTTATCTTGTTAAGTTAATTAATTATTAAATAGATTGCAAATCTCTTAGAGTTGGTGTACCCTACCAGGCTTAACTCAACTGAAAAACAACCAAAATCTCAACCACCGGTATTTAGGGCCCCACTCAATCTCTAAAGACTCATAACTCAACCATCAATACCAAAACTTTCAATAAAACTCATAAATCCACCATCAAAACGTTTATATGAAGAAAACTTCTTAAATCAACAAAAGTCCAAATCTATATAATGTACTCATAAAATTCTAGAATTCAAATAAAATATTAAATCCATTAAATAACATAAAACCATATTTTGAAGTCGTAGAATATCACCAAAACATCAATTCTTTTGAAAACACATATAACTCGATAAGGTCATAAGAATACATTTAAAATTCTATTATAAATAAAATATAACTCTCTGTAAAATACTGTAATCTGTAGTAAGAACATCATTTAAAACAATAGAGCAATAATCCATAATATCGAGGAAATAACCGTTTAAAGGAAACGAAGAAAACTCAACAAAACATTAAAAAAAAAATTGACGGTCGAACGCTCAAGCAGAGCAGTCGAATGTCAATTAGAGATTCTCAAAGTAAGGGTATGACGGTCGACTGTGACCTGCTATACAGCCAGGTTAGGATTTGTGCATGTTCAGACTGATACTTCGATTCCACTTTGTAAAATCACAAATTTGAAAAACTAATTTCCTGAGATGAGTTAATACAACTTGTATAATATATAAGAGTTTATAAAACAAATCAAAACCACTTCAAATTAATAAAATAGCAATTTTGACAAATTTCTTCAAAACAGGATATGAATATGTGTGTATATCAGCATAGGGTGTTTGAGCATCAGTTATGCATCCAAATAACATCGTATATAGGTGATATATTGTTCAAAACTATCTCAGTACAAAAATAGTCAAGATTTAAATCAAAACTCCACAAAAACACACAAAAACCCAATTTCTTCAAAACAGTGTAATAGAGTATAGGTATGTAAGTGTATGTGGGTATATCTAACCATCAAGAATCCATTGTAAATACGCAATATATAGTTCTAATCAATCTCAGTATTGAAAACAACTCAAATCAATTGAAGACTACACAAAACACTAAGTTTTTGACAATTTTTTAAATAGTGTACATGAGTGTGTATATATATATATATAGGTGTATGTTGGTGAGTTAAGCATTAGTTAAATCATCAAGAGTGTATCATATTTATGCGGTATGAAGTTCAAATCATCTCATCAATAAAACAAATCAAATCCAATCGAAAAATTTCGCAAAACACAAAAACTCAATTTTTGGCCATACCCTTCAGACCCGAATACAAAAACTCCTTCCTCACTTTAAAACTCAAACTTTTTAATCCAATATCTCATCTAGTAACTAATAAAACATATGCACAACCTCTTACATTAATTTATTCATGACTATATGCAAATCTCAATATGTATCAATTAAGTTTTGTTCCTCAAAATCGCCCAACAGATCACATATGCATACACACACAGTAAAGATTAAGTTTATTCTCTTTTTTGCAATAATCAATGTACAATTCATTAAACTCAATCAAATCAGCAAGCATATGATAGAAAACAACATGCACACGATCTCCATTAGGTTCTTAACAAATCTCAAGTCATCTATATATAATTTTAACCATCCATAGCATAGTTTCATGAAAAGATTCAATTTTAGTTCATCTACTCATCAAAATTTATTATTTCTTCATACAAATCCCTAACATGCTTTGTAAATGCCAAATCATCACATACAACATGCTTAGAACAAAAGAAAATCAAATGTATGTCACTCACCTTATTGAATAATCAACCGAAGATAATAAAGACATAAGAAAAATCCCTTCTTTCGCTTGAAAACCAAGATCCTCGCTTTGAAACTCCAAGAAATAAAGAAAACCACTTTGTGTTGTGCAGCAAAGAGACGGCTACACCTCACCTTTAACAGGCCAGACATAGGGTACTAAGGGTTTTTGAATAGATTTGCAAAATATCTCTTTCAAATATATGTTTACATATATAAATCCTTATACTTGAAAATTAGATAAGACCAAATTAATCGAGATTTAAAATCAAAACAACTACCCTAATATTGGCAGGCACTGTTTTAAAAACCCAAAAAACGAAATTGTACTTTTTGCCCTATAATTGGCAATTTTGGAAAAAACCTCTTCTTTATCAAAATTTGCAAAATAAACCAAATTTATTTTAAAAAATAGTAAACTCTTTACCTATGAGTTGACTAGGCATCATACCCAGCCCAAGAATCCAAAAATCTGAAGTTTTCACTCCAAGTGGTAATTTTGCACAAAAGTCTCTCCTTTTGTAATATTTACAAATAGGTCAAATAATTAACAAGAAAATCCAGAAAATTCACAAATAATATCTAATAATAATTAATGGGTTTCCCCAAAATAATTACTGACTATGAGCTTCCGATGAAAATTTTTGCATGTTTTTTGCATGTGTAAAAAGATAAAATTTAGAAAAGTATTTACTAAATCACCAAAAATTATTTTAATTCATTTATTAATCTTAAAAGCATTATTTAAAAATCTGGGGTATTACACCACTCCCACCTTAGAATAGTTCTGTCCTCAGAACTACTACTAATATGGTCCAAACAAAATAAGCAAAAGGAATTGAAATCTCATAAATGGGAATATAGTTTAAGAAATACAATTACACAAGAGAATGTAATCTAACAAAAGAAATACAACTTAACTCAAATAGTACAATCATACAAAAGAATCCAATCATGCAAAAAGCTCAGGAAAATCCTTCTGCATGCGATCCTTCGGCTCCCAAGTAGCCTCCTCGAACTACTGGTTCCTCCACAACACCTTGACCATAGGTATCACCTTATTCCTCAAAACCTTCTCCCTACGATCAACAATCTCTACAGGATGCTCCTTGAAACTCAAGTTCACCTATAGACCTTCAAGCACTTCTACCAACTGATGACTCTGATCCGGCACATACTTCCTCAACGACGATACATGGAACACATCATGCACTTGTGCCAACTCCTCCGGAAGCTCCAACCTATATGCCGTCTTATCAATCCGCCCCAAAATCCTGTATGGCCCAATATACCTTGGCGCCAACTTGCCTCCCTTACCAAACCTGATCACTCCTTTGGTTGGAGATACCTTGAGGAAAACTGCATCCCCAACCTCAAACTCCAAGTCCCTCCGCCGAGTGTCTACATAACTCTTCTGCCGACTCTGAGCCTCGACCAACCTCTTGTGAATTAACTCAATCTTCTCCGATGTTTGCTGCACAATCTCGGGCCCAAACATCTACCTCTCGCCAACCTCATACTAACAAACAGGTGTCCTGCACTTCCTCCCGTACAGAGCTTCATACGGAGCTATCCCGATACTTGCATGGTAACTGTTATTATAAGCAAACTCAACTGATGCCAAGTACCTCTCCCAACTACATCGAAATCCATAACACAAGCTCTCAGCATATCCTCCAATACCCAATTCACCTTTTCGGTTTGACCATCAGTCTGAGAATGAAAAGCAATACTAAAATCGGTTCTGGTACCCAAAGTTGCTTACAGACTCTTCCAAAACCTTGAAGTAAACCTCGCATCCCTGTCGTACACAATCGACACAGGAACCCCATGAAGTCTTACAATCTCATCAATGTACAGCTCTGCCACTTTCTCTAACGACCAAGTAATCTTTATGGACAAAAAGTGAGCTGACTTGGTCAAACGGTCAGCAATAATCCAAATCGAGTCATTGCCGTTCGGACTCCTCGACAAACTTGTGATGAAATCCGTGTTGATATTCTCCTACTTCCATTATGGAATGAGCAAAGGCTGCAACAAACCTCTATGTCTCTGATTTTCTTCTTTAATCTGCCGACAAGTTAGACACCTTGCCACAAAATCTGTCATATCTGTCTTAATACCGGACCATCAAAAGTGTTGTTTGATGTCCCTGTACATCTTTGTGCCTCCAAGATGTACTGACAACAAAGTACTGTGTGCCTCCTGCAAGATACTCTCCCTCAAATCTACATTCTCCGGGACACACAACCTTTCACACATCCATAGAACTCCATCTTGGACACGGAACTCTGACAACCTGCCATCGGAAACCTGCTGCAACATCTTCTGAATCTTTGCATCTGATTTCTGACCTTCCACAATCTGCTTTCTCAAAGAAGGCTGCAGCCTCAACTGAGCCAAAGGCGCTCCCAAATCCTGCAGTACCACCTCAATACCTGCCTGATCAATCTCTGCTGCCAACTCACTCTGAGTAGTGATCAAGCTTGCCAAACTACTCTTCCGACTAAGCCCATCGGCCACCACATTCGCCTTGCCCGGATGATACTTAATCTCAAGATGAATGTCTTCTAATACTTTCAACTACCTTCTCTATCGAAGATTTAGATCTTTCTACTGATAAATGTACTTCAGACTCTTGTGGTCAATATACATATTAACCTTCTCACCATATACATAATGCCACCATTGCTTCAAGGCAAAGATAATAGCATGTCATGCCCCGCTTTCCAAAAAGAGAATACGGAGTATAGATACGTGACTAAGCCCAGCGAATGATTTTCATCATCCATAAGCTGCTAGAATCTTTACAACATTTCACAAGAATAATCAGAGTCGAAAGCAAAAAAAGTCAACCATGCATGCACATATGAATAAATATACCAACAAGAATTTACTTGAAACCAAAATATAATAATCTCAAATAAACCAGATCTGAACAAGTCAAAAATCCTGGGTTATATTGCCCGGCCAAATAAAATAATCCAAGTAGCAAAATACAATTGTTCAAAATAAGCAACAATAAATAATAATAGCAAAACTCCAGCAGCTAGTATCTCATGTCACCAACTCCATCTGGTAACTGGTATCCAAAATCTGCAATTTAATAAATAGCAGGAAGAGGAAAAAGAAAACAAACTCCCGTCAATGCAAGTTATGGGCCGCTTGTAGTGCAGTATACATGTATATGGGAAAGGAAATAAACAACATAGCATGGAATAGACATGATAACAAAATAGAACAACTAGCATGAATCATGAACAGAATCAAGTAATAATTGGTGTATATAACATGTAACAGGTAACATGTATCATGCAAGTAGGTGAACATGTAACAAGTGTCAGGTAGCATGTACAGGTAAACAGGTAACAGATAAAAAGGTATGCAGGTAACATATAACCGATGAACATGTGAACAGGTGTCAAGTAGCATGTACATGCATCATGTAACAGGTGTCATGTAACAGGTATCATGTAAACAAGTATTATGTCATGTCAAGTCTTGTATTATTACTATCTAGGTAGCACTTCATACATCCATCCTTTTACTATATGGTTGCTACATTCAAACAAGTTGTGTTTAGATTTCGTAGGGAATTCTATAGGTCATGTACTCGGGTATTCACAGGATCACAAAACTTGGTCGGTAAACTTGATCGGTAACAGAAATTAACTTGGTCGGTAAACTTGATCGGTAACTTGGTCAGGTAAACATGTCACACGGGCAACACGAGCCCCCTTCCGAGTACGGGCTCCTATATTGTCCACTACTAGATCTTTCTCTTAACCTCGGCTTGGTTATTTGTTATTATTATCAAACAGGCATATACGTGCACAAAACAGGACAAGAATAATATGACATAAATAAGTAACAGGTTTATGTCGGAAGATAAATATATACAGGTGAACGACAACACATAAAAGGGTAGGACAACAAAAGTTCTAGTTCAGGACAGCGAGATAGTATTTCACTAAATCTAGAATTTCCGTTGCCACAAACATGCAAATCTGGATCCATCAGAAAATCTGGAAAATAGACTCTCAGCCGATTTCAGCAAATATATATAAGTCATATGGTATTTCACAAAAATAAGACTCAAAACAGGTTTGAATCAAGAAAACATGTTCAGCCAGAAATCAGAAGTTTGTATTCTTAAACAGGAAAACCGCATCAAAACTTACTAATTAAATCCAAGAAAAATCTAGGGTATTCCCTAGTATTTTTAGTAACAGAAAATAAAGTTTAATAATTTTCCAACATAGATAGAATAGTCAAGTAAAATCAGAAAGCAGCAAGATACAGTAGTTTTGTAAATATGGAATCGCAACCACTGCAGTACTAAAACAGCAATATCTCACAAAATAAATCGAAATCCAGATCCGTCAAAAGGCTGATAAAATAGATATAGTAGGATAACTTTCATATTCACAAATATTTTATGAACAGAAAGTAGAATTAGGTCAAAATTTTGGTTCTTTACTGAACACTATGAAAATTCTGCATGTATAGTAATTGTTTGCAAGTATAAAATAGTTGGTAAAACTCATCAAATAAATCAACAAAAATTCAGGGTTAATCCCAATCAAGTCTAGTTGTATTGTACAAAATATTGGATCAAAATAATACTTTTAACATCATGATAAAATTAGATTACACTTTAGAATTCATAGAAAACAGGATCTGGAAATCTCTCTATAACTCTGTAGTAAAATAGACATAACTCACAACTCGTAAAACAAAACTGAAATATGTCAGAAGGGCTTGAAAATAGACAGAATTCTCTACAGTTCATGTTAACCAATAGTTTTAATATGCTGACCTTAATAGGGTCTAAAATACTGAACAAAAGCAAGGTAACTGAAAATACAAAATTATTCTTCGAACATAAAATCATATAGTTCATGTAAAACTCATCCAGATCAACCCAAACATGAAATATAGTGTACTAGATGTCCAGACAAAATGATTTAGGGTATTTTGCAAGTCCACGAAAGGTATAGCACGAATAATACATCAAGCTCATGATATCACGAAATAGCATGCATATATACATCCAAAAAGTGATGATCCCTAGTTGTTTCATGTCATGTATGTGGTGAGGCAACTATGGTCGAATCAATACAATAGAGACAATATATAACAGAGGATTCACACATGAATTGTCTGTAGAACCCAACTACACTACAGACGGTATTTAGTACTTGTATTACACATAGAAAAGAATACAAGTTACTTGCCTGAGAGACGATGACAGGAACAGTGCAAGAAGCACGAATAACGGGAACGGCTTCCCAGAACACGAACACAACCAACAACGAACCACGAACACAATCACGGAAAATGAACCACGGGCAACGAACTACGGCCACACGAGATCACACGCACACCCAAAGACAACACCCACACACAAGAACTCAACCACGGAAACCCACGGCAAGACGATGGAAACTGTGTCACTGCTCGCTATTGCGGCACTGGCTGTTGTTGCGACTGTGGGGAGGTCGGACAGGAGCACAAGGCCAGGCAGGGCTAGCCTGGAGGCAGTCTTGGCAGAGCAGGGTCGCTGCAGAGGTAAGCCGGTGCGACACAGAGACGAGGGAGAGGGAGATGAGCAGGAGGAGTTGCACTGGCCTAGCTGCGGTGGCTGTGACTGGCATTGGGAGGGTGCTGGCCTACTACTATGGAGATGCTTTCGTCGAAGGCAGGGAGGCAGGGGATGAGGCTGAGAGCGGAGGGAAGTCAGGAGTAGGGTCGGGGGTACAAGGATGAGCATAACAGGCAGCTTAGGGTTTATGGAAGATGAACAGGTCGGCTGTAGTAGGGGTTTTAAATGGGTTAAGAGTATATATATAAATAGATGAAGAGAGGGTTAGGGTTAGCTGGGTAATGACGGCTGAATAGGCTTAAGTGGGTTTCGGGTTTGATATGGGGTTGCGGGTATGGTAGTTAGGGTGTAAACGGGTTAGGTGAACGGGTTAAACAGGTAAACAGGTTTGGGTATTGGGTTATGGATCCAAGATCTAATAAGAAAATTAAAATAACCAATAAAAAGTAGGTTTATCAAAAAATATATTTTGTACTTCAAAATAATAATAATGATAATAATAATAATAATAATAATAATAATAATAATACTGATAATAATAATACATAAATAGTAGGATTTGTATTATAATATAAGAATCATTTGAAAATAGCAATAAATATAATTAATGAAAAGAACGGATTTTAACAGGAGATACAGAATATTTTTGAAATAAAAAAATTTAAGATAACAAATTTTTTTTATAAAGAGCCCAAACCCAGATAATACACAGAAAAAGAAAATACACCCAAAATACAAAAAACGGAAAAACATGGGTTACATAGCTGTTAACTCCAAATCATGTGTCGGATAATTCTTCTAATGCGGACGCAACTGCCTCAAACCATAGGCAATGAACTTGCCTTCCTGCATCAAGACACACCCCAAACCTCTGAGAGATGCATCGTTGAAGATATCATAATCCTTCCCAGCTTGTGGCAAAGCTAAGATAGGCGCAGTTGTCAACCTCTCCTTTAACTCAAGGAAACTCGTTTCACACTTATCCGTCCATGTGAAAGCCACATTCTTCCGAGTCAACCCTGTCAAAGGAACTACAATCTGTGCATAGCCCTGGATGAATCTCCTGTAGCACCCAGCCAAACCCAAGAAACTCCTGACTTCCTTCACTGTCGTTGGCCTGGGCCAATCCTTCACTGCTTCAACCTTCTGAGGATCAGTGGCCACTCCCTCCTTAGAAATGATATGACCAAGAAAAGGTACCTCAAACTTCCAAAACTCACACTTCGACAGCTTGATATACAAGTTATGCTCCTGTAACTTCTTCAATACCTTTGCCAAGTGCATAGAATGCTCTTCCTCCGACTTCAAATACACCAAAATATCAGCAATGAAAACCACCACGATGGAATCAATAAATGGCCATAAGATCTGATTCATTATATCTATGAATACTGTCGGCGCATTCGTCACTCCGAATGGCATTACCAAAAACTCATAGATTCCATGACGAGTCATGAAAGCTGTTTTACTCACATCTTCCTCCTTGACTCGAACCTGATGATAGCCTGATCTCAAATCAATCTTCGCAAACACAGCTGCTCCCCGAAGCCTATCAAACAGATTATCAATCCGTGGAAGCGGATACTTGTTCTGAATAGTCACCCTATTCAACTCCTGATAGTCAATGCACATCCTTATTGACCCATCCTTCTTCTTCACCAATAACACTGGCACACCCCACAGTGAAGAACCCGTCCTAATGAATCCCTTGCTCAGCAATTTCTCAATCTGCTTTTTAACTTCATCCTGCTCTACAGGTGTCATCCTATACGGAGCCTTAGAAATCGGAGCACTCTCCAGTTGAACATTAATGCATAACTCGACATCTCGCTGCGGCGGAAATTCTGGTAAATCTTCCAAGAACACTGTAGGAAAATCCCTGACAATTGGAATGCCTCTGACTTCATCCAAAATCATCAACTTAGACACCACTGCAGCCACTTTCGGGTCCTTCATCTTTCCCTGAAAAGTCACTGCGGGACCACCTGGTGCCTTCACCAACACCTCTTTCTTCTTGAAATCAATTGTGGCATTATATATTGCCATCCAATCAATGTGCACAATCACATCCACACCCAGAACTTGTAGCTCAATAAGATCAATGCCAAATAATCTCCCACCAATCTCGATATCACAGCCCTCGTAATATCGATCAGCAATCAATTCTTCTCCTGATGGCGTTGCCACCGTCAAGACTCTACCTGGAAACAACTTAGGTTCAACACCTAAGACTTTTGCAAAATTGGGCGACACAAATGTATGCGAAGAATCCGTATCAAATAAAATTTTTGATTGTATTCCATTAACCAAAACAATTCCCTTGATCACATCCTCTGAGTTACGCGCATCCTCCTCAATTAATGCGAACACTTGCCCTTGCCTCTGAAATTTGCTTCCGCCTGCAACACCCTTCTTCAACTGTGGATAGAAAAGCTTAGTATGCCCCACTTGCCCACACTGAAAACAAGTCTGCTTCGCCAGTTTAGGACATGCTGACTTGAAGTGACCTGCCTCTTTACAGTAGTAACACGCCACCTCCTGAGTTGCAGGTGCCCTCTGCTCTGGCCTACTAAACTTGCCCTGCTTCACTAGAAACTTCTTCCCACTCGGACTAGCTGCTGGCCTATTACTTCTGTTCCAGGTCTTTTGCTTCTTCTGGAACTAGTCCATATCCTCTTTTGTCATCGCTACTCTCCTGACCAGCTTATCAAGCCTCCTTATGCCCAAAGGAATCATCCTCGACCTTAAATTCGGCCTCAAGCCCTGCTCGAATTTCTTGGCCATCTTCGCTTCATCAACAATCAGCTCCGGTGCATACCTTGATAGCTGAGCGAACTTAGTCTCATATTCACGCACTGTCATATTGCCCTGCTGCAGGTTCAAGAATTCCGTTGCATTCTTCTCCTGAATATCCAGAGGAAAGAAATGATCCTTGAATTCATCCATAAAAGCTTCCCAAGTCACTTGTTGATCTCCAAAATTTCTCTTTACTGACTACCACCAGACGCCAGCATCCTTCTCTAACTGCATAGTAGCCAATTTCACCTTATTGACTGCTGGTGTTTCCAAGACTTCGAAGACCATCTCCATCTATCTAACCCAATCATCAGCCTCATTTGGATCAGACTGCTCCTCAAACACAGGTGGCTTCATCTACTTGAAGGACTCAACCTGCTTGATAGGATCAACATTAACAAACACTGGTCCGGCCCCCTGATTCTGATTCTGATTTTGAGCCATATTAGCTGCCATGAATGCATTCAAGGTCTGATACACCCTGGCAATCTCAGTCTCAAGATCAAGTCCAGCCACACGGGAACTTCCAGCCCCATCACCATTACCACCATTCCTGGTCCTGGTCCTGCCATTACTGAATACTGCTTCGTTCTGTCTAGCGATTCCTGTAAAGAAATATGTCCTACGTCCCCTGTTAGTATTGGTCCTACTATATCTATCGGTCTCAACTGGATTGGTTGCTTATTTGCTACGTCTTTGTGCCTGACCAGTTGAGGACAAAGTTGGAAAAGAAGGCGATACGGTGTATGGGTACGATGAGCAGAAGAAAGGGTGGAGATGTATTGATCCCACCACCAATAAAGCATACGTCTCGCCGCATGTTGTCTTTGATGAGGGTTTAGCTAGTTGTTTTCTCATTTCTTGCTCGAGAAGGCATTGATGGAGCACTCCTGGGCTAAGAAAGAGGGAGAAAGCCCGGTCCAGAATGGCAGGCAAGAAGGAGAGAGGTCCCATTAAGAAGGAGGCAGGAGAGAGTGAAAGCACAAGCACTTCGTTCGAAAAACATCTCTCCCTGGAAGCCATAAGCATCGATGCCTGCGATTCGTTGTTCTCAAATGCCTACTATTCCACGGTTGTGTTAAACATATAAGACTCACTGAACGTTCACCATAACTGAAAACCAAGAGCTAGTGATACATCTCCTGAGTGTATCTGTAAACAGATAAGAAAATCAAAACCTTTCAAAAACTTCCGTTAGAAAGTCCCATTCCCTCTTTCTTTCGGGAAGGGCTTATCAGCGTCCCGAAATGACCCGGCCCAATAGGGAAATCCCAATTCGGTGGGCCTTTCGATACAATGAAATAGATTGCTACAAGGGCGCCATATTCTAGGAGCTTCTCAGAATTTCCAGATCTTTTTTTTTTCTTCGTTCTACTAATACTAAGGAGGATAGGAAGGTAAAGTTAGAGCATCACAACACAATTCATGTCCACATCAATACCACATGGCAAAACCTCAACCATACCCCAAACCAAATCATCATGTTCCAACTCTATGTGATACTCACACTCTAATATCCACACCTAGATACTCACGCTCTAATGTCCACACCTAGGTTTATTTTTATACCATGTTTATTATTACTATTGAACCTGACTTTGATACCAATCTTTGTAGTGCCCCGAATTCCAAATATAATATCTCAGAAGTACGTGGCACAATCCCAGCATCAACCTCAATTGTAATAGTAAACATAGCCAAAACACAGATAAACTTTTCAACTTTTATTACATTAATTCTTTAAAAAGCACATCGGAAAACAAACACCTTGAATTACAAATTCTTTCTTTTACAACACATTCTTTTACAATTTACATAAGCCATAACATCATTCTATCTCATGCATCCAAACTCCAAAGCTATAGGTACCTACCTGTAAAACACGAGGCTAGAGATAACCCTAATCCCAAAAACTACAGGGGTTAGCCATAACGGTGTGAGTGACATAAAAATAAATGCAACATAAATAAAACATAAGGCATAGAGTCATAAACAGTATGTATCAACAACAAAAATAAATGAAATAAGAAATAACAATAAATATAACATTAAAATATCAAGTGAAACTAGACTAAGTGCCAAGTGTAGAAAAACAGAAAACAACATGCAGGAAACCAAGTCAAGAAAACACCAATGCTATATGCTGACTCTCTAATGCATACTTGTCGTATTCTATGCATCCTACTCTACATAGGCCCGGTGCAAGCCCTTAACGTTCTCCACTTGATAGGGTTTAATCCCCTGTTATGCAATTAATCCTACTACGATGACTACTACGTGATTTAGACATTCTCCTAAGTATCAGTTCTCGAACTTGGAATACTGGAGGCCAATCCCACTCCGTAGATCATTCTGTGGCCCTTACGTCCATCGTCCAGGAAAACTGGAGATTGCCTCACTCCATAGGTCATCCAGGAACCCTCATTTCACAAACATCCCATGAGCGTCGCTCTCGTCCTCAGAATACTGGAGATCAATCTCACTATGCGGATCACTCTGTGGCCCTTACTCCATCGTCCTGGAAAATTGAGAAATATCTCACTCCTTGGATCATCCTGGAGTCCATAACCCACATTTTCTCTCATTTCATCATCTCACCATCTAGTGCATGTCCTTATCTTATTAAGTTAATTAATTATTTAATAGATTGCAAATCTCTTAGAGTTCGTGTACCCTACCGTGCTTAACTCAACTAAAAAATACCAAAATCTCAACCACCGGTAGTTCGGGCTCCACTCAGTCTCTAAAGACTCATAAATCAACCATCAATACCAAAATATTCAATAAAACTCATAAATTCATCATCAAAACGTTTATATGAAGAAAACTTCTTAAATCAACAAAAACCCAAATCTATATAATGTACTCATAAAATTTCAGAATTCAAATAAAATATTAAATCCATTAAATAACAGAAAACCATATTTAGAAGCCATAGTATATCACCAAAACATCTATTCTTTTGAAAACACATATAACTCACTTAATACGGTCATAAGAATACAATTAAAATTCTATTACAAATAAAATATAACTCTCTGTAAAATACTGTAATATGTAGTAAGAACATCATTTAAAATAAGAGAGGAATAATCCATAATATCGAGGAAATAACCGTTTAAAGGAAACGAAGAAAACTCAACAAAACATTTAAAAAAAAAATGACGGTCGACCGCTCAAGCAGAGCAGTCGACTGTCAATTAGAGATTCTCAAAGTAAGGGTATGACGGTCGACCGTGCGGTCGACCGTGACCTGCTATACAGCCAGGTTAGGATTTGTGCATGTTCAGACTGATACTTCGATTCTACTTTGTAAAATCACAAATTTGAAGAACTAATTTCCTGAGATGAGTTAATACAACTTGTATAACATATATGAGTTTATAAAACAAATCAAAACCACTTCAAATTAATAAAATAGCAATTTTGACAAATTTCTTCAAAACAGGATATGAATATGTGTGTATATGAGCATAGGGTGTTTGAGCATCAGTTATGCATCCAAATAACATCGTATATAGGTGATATATAGTTCAAAACTATCTCCGTACAAAAATAGTCAATATTTAAATCAAAACTCCACAAAAACACACAAAAACCCAATTTCTTCAAAACTGTGTAATAGAGTATAGGTATATAAGTGTATGTGAGTATATCTCACCATCAAGAAACCATTGTAAATACGCAATATATAGTTCTAATCAATCTCAGTATTGAAAAGAACTCAAATCCAATTAAAGACTTCACAAAACACTAAATTTTCGACAATCTTACAAATAGTGAACATGAGTATATATATATAGGTGTATGTTGGTGAGTTAAGCATTAGTTAAATCATCAAGAGTGTATCATATTTATGCTGTATCAAGTTCAAATCATCTCATCAATAAAACAAATCAAATCCAATCGAAAAACTTTGCAAAACACAAAAACTCAATTTTTGGCCATACCCTTCAGACCTGAATAAAAAAAATCCTTCCTCACTTTAAAACTCAACCTTTTTAATCCAATATCTCATCTAGTAACTAATAAAACATACGCACAACCTCTTACATTAATTTTTTCATGACTATATGCAAATCTCAACATGTATCAATTAAGTTTTGTTCCTCAAAATCGCCCAACAGTTCACATATGCATACAGACAGTAAAGATTAAGTTTATTCACTTTTTTGCAATAATCAACATACAAATCATTAAACTCAATCAAATCAGCAAGCATATGATAGAAAACAACATGCCCACGATCTCCATTAGGTTCTTAACAAATCTCAAGTCATCAATATATAATTTTAACCATCCATAGCATAGTTTCATAAAAAGATTCAATATTAGTTCATCTGCTCATCAAAATTTATTATTTCTTCATACAAATCCCTAACATGCTTTCTAATAGGTAAATCATCACATACAACATGCTTAGAACAAAAGAAAATCAAACGTACGTCACTCACCTTATTGAAAAATCAACCGAAGATAATAAAGAAATAAGAAAAATCCCTCCTTTCGCAAGAAAACCAAGATCCTCGCTTTGAAACTCCAAGAAAATAATAATAAAGAACCCTTTTGTGTTGTACAGCAAAGAGACGGCTGCACCTCATCTTTAATAGGCCGGAAATAGGGTATCTAGGGTTTTTGAATAGATTTGCAAAATATCTCTTTTAAATATATCTTTACATATATAAATCCTTATACTTGGAAATTAGATAAAACCAACTTAATTGAGATTTAAAAACAAAACCACTACCCTAATATTGGCTGGCACTATTTTAAAAATCTAGAAAACGAAATTGTACTTTTTGCCCTCTAAGTGGCTGTTACCGCTGATTCTGGTGTGGGGGTAAACAGATGAGACTTGTGAGTTCGCGAGAAAAACCTGAACAGCAGATCTAATCCTTCTAATTCCTGCCGCTACCTGCAAGGAAGTGCGATACACCGGGGTTGATTCCAGCGATGCACCCTCCGACGCTCTTGTCAGTAACCAGTGGTGATTAAGAAAGAGCTTAAGGTGGAAAAAGAGTGATTACCTGGTTACAGTGGTAGGGGGGAGGTATTTATATTCGCCAGGGGAGTGATTAGGGACCTGATTTCCTGTGTAACTGTCAGGAGAAAAATCCTCCCAATTTGTTTAGGAAACTGACCCCTGATTCCCGGTGAGAGCAAATCAGGCCTGTTGATTCGGTCAAATCAGTGACCATGATTTTCCTCTTGCTGATCTGGGTTTGTCTTGGGTCGGGACCCGTACCCAGTTGGAGTGGATCCGTTTGTGGGGTGTTGGATCTGTGAGAAGGAGACCCAGTACCCGTTTCGGACTCATTTGTATGTGAAATTACCGTTTTACCCCTGAGCTTCATGATTCGTGCCCAATCTGGACGGTTCCAATTTAACCCCATTTTTAGCCATATCACAAGCCCCCCACTCCTAAAGACTGAGTGTGATCAGCCTTCGAGGAGTAGTTTAACTGTTTCAGTGGCTAGTGGAGTTGTATCGGAGTCTGAATGGAGGATTTTGAATCGCAAAGGGGGTAGTGAGGTAATTTTTTGAAGCCATATGCTGTTCTGTAGCCGTATCGAGTATTTGACGGCTTTTATCTATTTTTTCGGACTATTTATTTAATTTTGCGATGTGTTAACTAATCGTTCGGGGGCCTTAACAGTACATTCTAGGCAATAATTGTTCGTTCAGGGGCTCAAAAATATCCCCCCAAATTTTTAATTATTTTCTAGAATTTTTAGTTAATTTTCCCGAATTTTTAGCAATTTTTCGCAATTTTTAAATAAATAAAACGATTTAAATAAATAAAATTGATTTTTAAATACCGATTTATGGCGTGGCGCAATCTGGACCCTTGATCAGCTCCGAGCGCGATTCTCTGGGTGTTCAGACGATCCCTATTCCTCGGCAGGTAATTTCTTCATTAACGAGGGTCGGCTCCTCGGTTCTTCGGCTCGGCAGCTCGGCTCCTTGGCTCGGAGGCTCGGATCCAGCCGAGGTATGTGGCATCATCTGGGCCGTCCATCTCAGCGCAGATCCCCAAAAAATGCTATCTTGTCATTTAGTGGACGTGGCGAAATTTGAGCCGTCCATCATGACGAGCGCGCTTTTCGACAAGATCCAACGGCTGATATGGGTCGGAGGGTTTTTTTGCCATATACGAGGGTCGGTTCCTTGTTCCCTCGGCTCGGCGGGCTTTTTCGTCGTATACGAGGGTCGGTTCCTTGTTCCCTCGGCTCGGCGGGCTTTTTCGTCGTATACGAGGGTCGGTTCCTCATCCCTTCGGCTCGGCAGGCTTTTCCGCCGCATAAGAGGGTCGGTTCCTCGTCCTCTCGGCTCGGCAGGCTTTTCTGCCGCATAAGAGGGTTGGTTCCTCGTCTCTTCGTCTCGTCCCCTTGGCTCGAAAGGTCCAGGCACCAATAGTTCGGGATCAGCCGAAGTACGTGGCGCGATCCTGGGCGTCCATCTCAGCGTAGATCCCCAAAAAACACTATCTTGTCGTTTAGTGGACGTGGCAAAATCTGAGCCGTCCATCATGTCGAGCGTGTTTTTTGACAAGATCTAACAGCTGAGGATGGTCGGCAGGTTTTTTTCGCCATATACGAGGGTCGGTTCCTCGTCCTCTCGGCTCGGAAGCTCGGTGCCGTTAGTTGAGGCACTGAGTTGGGCATTTTGAAGGATGTGGCTTTGATGGGTCGCTACCTTCCGAGCCCAGTAGCTCGGCTGCTTGGCCAAGCTGTTCGGTAGCTCAGTTAAGCAGGCCGGTGGCAGGCAGTTCGGAAGGTGCACGTGGTCGGTTCTGGTGCGTCCATCATGGTGCGAATCACGAGGATGGGGTTCAGATCACGAGAAAACGTTATCTTGTCATTTTGTGGGCGTGGCGCGATCTGAACCGTCCATCGAATTCTGACACAAATTTTGGAGAGATCCGACGGTAATTTCGCCTCGGAAGGATTTTTCTCCATATACGAGGGTCGGTTCCTCGTCCTCTTGGCTCGGAAGCTCGGTGCTGTCAGTCGAGGCATGGAGTTGGACGTTTTGAAGAATGTCAGTCTTGATGGGTCGTGACCTTCTAGCCCAGTAGCTCGGCTGCTTGGCCAAGCTGTTCGGTAGCTCGGTTAGGCATGCCGGTGGCAGGCGGTCCGAAAGGTACACGTGGTCGAATCCGGAGCATCCATCATCGTGCAAATCTCGAGGACAGGGCTCAGATCACGAGAAAACGTTATCTTGTCGGTTTGTGGGCGTGGCACAATCTGAACCGTCCATCGAATTCTGACACGAATTTTGGAGGGATCCGACGGTAATTTCGCCTTGGAAGGATTTTTATCCATATACGAGGGTCGGTTCCTCGTCCTCTCGGCTTGGAAGCTCGGTGCCGTTGGCCGAGGTGTGGAGACTTAGTAGCTTGGAGCTGTTTTGAAGAGACTCAGTGGCTCGGTTGCCCAGTCAAGCTGTTCGGTAGCTTGGTTAGGCACACCGGTGGCCGAGTCGTGGACTTGGTGATTTGAGGATTCTCTGTTGTTGAAATTGAAACGTCGTAACGCTCCACTTTGGCGTTTTGACTTCTTAATGGGCTTTTTAGATTCCCAAGGCGGCCCAAACTTGCTTTTGGGGTTATAAAAGATCATTCCCTCACCCCCAAGCTCATTCTTCACTTTTCACTCTTAATATTTCACTTTTACTCTTTGCTCTCTGCTAGTGGTGATTTTTGCTCCAAGGCGGTTGCGCTAGCTGTCGCGTGGGCCAGGCGATTTCCGGCGAGCTCATTCCGACCGTGAACGTCACTTCAAAGGTCAGTCTACTAGCCTTAGCTTTTTTTTTAGAGATGTCAAGAGAGAACTCGGGGAGTGAGGCCTCGTCTTCGGGCAATGATGGCGCCGAGGAGAGGAGGAAGGCGGAGATCCGAAGGAAGGGAAAATAGGTCGTCGAGCCGTCTGCAGCCGAGGCGAGGAAGGAGAAGAAGAAGAGGAGGGTGGTCACCCAATCTCCCGTGGTCGAGGTGATCGTGGAGAACCCGAAGCAGGCCCCCGAGATGGGGCGATACCCTTCTGTACTGTCTGGGCATTCGGGGGTTAGGCAGTACGAAGGTGATCTTTTGAAGAAGGCGATCTTCGGCCAGTCGGAAGTATATGAGGAGCCCAATCCGGCACTTCCTACCGAGGCAGACGAGATCGGGTCGGTGCTATCCGAGAGGGATCTCCTTCGGATAAGAAAGGGATTCGCCATCCCTCCGTAGTATAAGTTAATTGTCCCCGGTGCTGGGATGCGGGTGAATTCCAAACTATCGTCGTCGGATATGTGCATGTTCGACTTCGACTCCCTGAATACCGGACTGTGTTTTCCGTTGCATCCCTTCATTCTCCAGGTCCTCGGGTGGTTCTGCCTTGCGCCGACCCAATTTATGCCGAACACATGGCGTCATGTGAACGCTTTCCTGCTTCAGTGCCGCAATGCTGGAGTCGAGCCGGACCTAACGGTCTTCCGAGGTATGTATCGAATAAACCGGATGCACAAGTCCGAGCATCGGTACTACTTGGGGCTGAGGAAGGGTGTTAGGATCATAGAAAACCCGGACTCAATTAATGGCTAGGAAATTGAAGTTTTTTATATTAAGGGGGGAACCAATATTGCAAATTCTGACCCGGTGGAAACCAGAGGTGCCCAAGTTTGCGAGAGCCGACCCCGTACTGTCTGCGGCCGAGGAGGAGGTGGCGAGGAAGATCATGGCCCGCCCCTTGTTGAGTTGGAGGGAGTTGACGGAGGAGGTGCTGTTCGGGTCCGGCCTTAGCCCCATCGACCCGAGTATGCTCCTGACATCTCATTTATTTTTGTTTTTCTTTCAAGTCTTTAGCTCGTCTTACTGACTCAGTTTTTGTTTCGTTTGATGCAGAAGCGATGAAGATAGATTTCAACGCCATGATGGCTGATAGGTCCAAATTGGCCGGTGGCAGGAAGAGGAAGAGGCCGACCGTGGCTGCCTCGTAAGCTCCGCAGCCCAAGGTCGCTTCGACGGCCACTCCGCCTCCTCCGACCACCGAGGCGCCTTCCACGGTGGTTGTTGCCGAGGAGCCCTCGGCGCCTGTGGCCTCGGCCCCTGGTTGGTGGGGCATTCGATGTTAATGCGGCGTTGTCTCTCGAGGCTCTGCAGTTGATTGACGCGGCCGAGGAGATCCTGACCGAGCAGCACAAACAGCTGTTCATGCCGAACTGGCGAGTGAAGAATCACGAAGGATTCCTCGGGAACTCGCAGATGTCGGTGCAGGTCGTCAAGCACCTGGCGACCCCGAAGGATAGAGTCGTGCTGAAGGCGGGGACGGTCGGCGATGATACCTACGAAGTGGCTCGGTCGCTCGTATCGGTAAGTCTTTCATTGTGAATTTCTTCATGTCTATTGCTCGGCCTATATCTTGCGCTTATCGTTGTCTTCACAGGCCACCTATCACTTCGGCCATCTCCTTGAGACGTTCGCCGAGTAGGAGAAAGAGCTGAAGGCCGCCAGCGACAAAGACAGGGCAGAGAAGGTCAAGGCGGTTCGGCAACTCGAGGCCGAGCAGAGGCGAGTCGAGGCCTTGGAAGTCCGGGTTGCCGATCTTGTGGCCGACTTGGAAAGAGCCAAGGGGCGACTTGATGCGGAGTCTGCCAAAGCCGCGAAGGCTGCCGAGGAGCTGGCCGCGTCGGCGAAGTCTCTGGCCGATCTGAAGGCGGAGAAAGAGGCCTTGGCCACGCAGATTAGAGCCGAGGTCGAGGACAAGTGTGGGGCCGAGATGAAGAAGCACATGGCCAAGAACATGGAGATGTCCTATCAGAGGGCGCTCGACCATGTTCAGGACCGTGTCCCCGGCTTCGAGCGGGTCGGCTACAGGCTGTGGCCGGGGTCACCCTCAGGTGGCGAGGAGGAGGGAGCCGAAGGTGACGAGGGGGAAGGCGACGACGAGGAGGAGGTGGAGGCCGACCCTTCGGTGGCAGACCCCCAGGTCGAGGGGAGAAACGAGGGGCCATCTGGCGACGCGCCTGTGGTTGAAGCGGCGACGCAGGTGGACCCTTGATCCCCTCGTAATTTTTGTAGTTTTTGTTCTTTTTCTTTTTTTTTTCAAAAACAGTGTAATGCCTTTTGCAGTCTAGCCACCGCTTTGATGATGAATGAAAAAGATTGTTTTGGTGTTTGGACTTGTCTAAGTGTTTGGCTCGGTCATATAGTTCTTCAATGTTGTCCTTTTTTATTTCAGATCGCCGAGCAAACTCGTATCACCGCGGCAGCTCGGCGCCGCGCGGAGTTGTTTCAGCAGTCCCGGGAGGATCGCCTCGAGGGTGAGGTCCATCTGACGAGGAGAATACTGTACAACGTAGAAAAGAGAAACAGCGAGTTGTTGGCCGAATTACACCATCTGCGGATAGTCGAAGCCGAACTCTCTGCGAAGGAGGAAGAGTTGGCCCGGGCTTTGGCCGAGCGAGATGATTTTGCAAGGAGGGTAGAGCAGCTGCAAAGGGTAACGGTCGACAAGAGTATTGAGGTGACCCATTTGCGCCGTGTCATATCTGATAGCGCCGAGTATCCTGGTTCGGCGAAGCTTCCTCGGTTCAAGGAAATTGTGAGGGACGACACACTGAAGGACAGGATCGTTGAACTGGAGGAAGAGGTTGCTCGGCTTAAACCTCAGCCGGTGAGGGCTAATGTTCGGAGTACTTCATGTACTCGTGAAGAGATTGACCGAGGGATCACATTCTATCAACTCGCGACCCGAACCCCCATCATAGGTAGGACAGCAGCCGACGCCCAAAGTGGAGTAGCGGTATCTTCAAGTGGTGCTTCAGTTGGAGCGACTGTCAGGGTTAGCGGCGAGGGGGCGTCTCGATTCGTCGGCTTAGAGACGAGCTCGGAGGTCAAAAAGCGTCGACCCAAGGTATCCCTGAACCGGAGCGTCCCCCTTCCGCGGAGGCACTAAACGGGTCGTATTGTGTTTTTTGGGTCTCCGAATTGTCTTTTGTTGTAACCTTTTTGTAAATTTATCCAAGTAGTATTAATGAAATTGGAGTTGGCTTGCTTATTGTAGTGCTGTAATTGCTTTAGCTAGAGTTGGCTTGAAATGAACCGCGAGAAGCAAGTGTTTGCTTCGTCGAGCACCTTGGTCACGAAACTCACGCTTTAGCCGTGGTCCTGACTCTTGCTCGGTACATACCGGTGCGGTTCGGTGCCGCGGCAGAGGTGTGACGGTTTCGAGGCTGGGGCCACGTGGCCTAATCTGGATGGTGGATCATGATCAGGGCGCGGATCACAAGAAGGGAGGCGCGAGTTCCAAGAAAACACTATCTTGTCGTTTTGTGGACACGTGGCATGGTCATCTCCGTTCATCACACTCTCGCACGCATTTTGAGATGATCTAACGGTGACTTCGCCTTGGAAGGATTTTTCGCCATATACGAGGGTCGGTCCCTCGTCCGCTCGGCTCGAGGATTTGAGTGGGCGTAGTCAATCCGAACGATGTAATCCGAACCAGCGTTAGCGTTGCTCGACGGTTGTGGGTGTAGCACCCCGATTTCCAATACAGGGAAACCGAGACATGAGCCAAGACCTTTTCTTCAATTAGTCACAATACACAGAAAAAATAGGAGAATTTAAAACTTTTCATTCAACACTCAGTGTATTACAAGTCTGAATATTGTACAACTGCAATACCTTACACTAGAGTTACAATATTACCTTTACATTTCCAAGTATTACAACCTTCAACATCTTACATCAGAGTACTTCTCAACTAATAGATAATCAATACACATAGTGCAGCGGAACTAAACATAACACTGACTCCTTGCTTTCCTTGCCTTGAGTCCTCCTGAATCTCGCCCTTGTACTTCGGCGATCCAGTACCTATGGAAGTGGGGACGTCAGTATTCACTGACACTTAAAGGCTGATCATATAGCAGCGAATCTTCCAAACAATCATACAAAATATAGCAATGGTGTTGGTGTAGTTTAAGTGTTCGTGAGGGCTATGACTAGACTCTAATGCGATATTTTAATAGAACTAGGATGCTTCCTATTCTAATGTCAGCAAGTCTCCGAAGCAACATGCAGCCCATACTACATGCGACCCCATCTCAAGTCGTTTCTCCATATATAGGGATTTGAACCCGCGTTACGAATTCTAATTGTACACAACCTGTTCCTGACAATACTCCATGACTCTGTAAGGTTGCAGAAGGGGTCAAATCCCCCTACGCCGTCTGCTTATGGTGTCTTCGTTTTTCACTACTACCCGGCACGCCGGACCTCACTCGATCCCAGTGTATTGGGCCTCGTTCCAAAATCAAACCATAGGCTCTCGCAAGCGCAGGGTAGCGCGAAGCCTACCCTGTGGCACCCTCTGGGGTCTCGCAAGCACAGGACTGCACAACACATCCTGTGGCACCCCAGCCACGGTATTTCAGGAATTAACAGCGCGAGATACGCAACCCGTGCTCCCAACTTGTGAGACGCCACCGTACGTATCCCTTTGACGGGAAGGTACAACCCATTATCACCACTTAAGGCCTGCCTCAAGAGACAAGTTGGTCGTAAGGTGCCCCCTACAACCAACTCCTCTCTCTTCGGCTAGGGTCTGAGCAAAATGACCTTTTTAAGTCACTACCTTAATGATGTCCCTGACTCGACAATCCTAGGGACGATAATAATATAAACACAACATGCTAGGCCTTAAATTAGACCTCACAAGACAACTCTACTAGGCTGCTCAACCTAGACTTACCAGAATCCCTCAGGATCCGGTTCATGGCCTATCGATCCAAGACCCTGGCAATACGAACACATTCGCATGCTACTACCTGAACTTGGGTTTCGTCACACTCCGGTCCCAATCAACCAACGGTTAAGATCTGACGGCACCCGCGAAGTGACTCGTCCACAGTCCCCTAGGAGTAAGCTAAACACACGTCTTGATGGTCGATAGCCCTAGGGCAATGATATCACCCTAGATGAGCACAACAACTGCGTATTAGCTATGACACTACATACGAGTAACAACCACATACGAGCCAATAAGCTACGTATGAAACCATAACTACCTACGAGCCAGGCGGGCCTCGTAGGAGATAAAAACGTACATACCAGCCAAATAAGCCGCGTATGAGACCAACAGCTACGCACGGGCCGGTCGAGCCGCGTACGGGACAACAACCTACATACGAGCCAAATAAGCTACGTATGAGACCCACAGCTACATACGGGCCGGTCGAGCCACGTACGAGCACAACCATGTGCAAACAACCATACAGGTAATCAATCTTAAAAGCAACCAAACGTGCTTACTAGCAAACTGGATCTTCTATTATTAGAAGCAACAGAAGAATCTACTAATAGTCTATGATCGGTATTCTACTAAGGAAGAACCGAAGGCGACATAACAGCCTTTATCAACTAACTATTACTGGTGGTCTTCCCAATCCTTATTACTTCAACCTATAGTGCCTTAAGTATGGCATACAATCGCAAGCATCTTCTGACGACAATCTAATTATATAGCAGAACCACTCACCATAATACTCCTAAGTACGAATATGATTAAGCATGTGCTTATATCAATCTTAGCATGAAAATCACTATGATCTAGACATAAAGTCCACTACGGTCAAGCATAGGTTATGACTTGAGCGTGAATGCTTACTACTTATCATGACTAACCACCACAACCCAAGCATGGATATATAACTAATATAACATACAACATTCCAAGGCATGGTAGGTATTCTAACATTAACTCTACAACATTCTAAGCACGCATTTAAACTTTAGCATGGTATGCCTCATTCCTAGACATGGTATGCTACTTTAACACTAACATATGGCATGGTGTACATTTTAGTAACACTCTAGTCATGTATACTAGTTAAGTATCAACCTACAACATAGTATGAGTTTCTACAAGCATGGGTAAAATCACTACAACTAACCATGGGTAGTTACTTTAATCTAAGCATGAATATCATTAGTATGGATACCATTAACTTAACATAAATCATCATTAGCATGGTCATCCACTAACTTATCATAACAACAATTAGCATGACATCTCCTAACTTAGTATGAATAATGATTAAGCATGATCGCTTACTAACATAACATGAACATATACTTATCTAAGCATAGGTATCATGTAAGCATGAATATTTATTTAATCTAGCATGGTATACAACTTTCCTACCATTAATCTAGCATGGTATACAACTTACCTATAAGCATGTGAGTATGGATAATTTAATCTAGCATGATATACCACTTTCCTACAACTATCTAGGCATAGATAAATGAAACTAGCATGGTATACTACTTTCTTATAATCATCCAAGCATGAATCTTTATTAAGCATGAATAACTACTAAGCATGAATGTCTTACTAAGCATGGGTAACTACTAGTATGAACATACAATATTTCTAAGTATATATATATATATATATATATATATATATATATATATATATATACTTCTAAACATGGTAGATTAATTTGCATCAATCCTACAACAATGTGAGCATGACATTTATTTAGTGATTAACCTACAACATTCTAAGCATGTAGAAAGACTTAGCATGATACATATCATCCCTGAACATGGTAAGTAATTTTATCATGGATCCTACAACATTCTAAGCATGTATGTCACTCTTAATCATGATAGACAATTTTGGCATGAACCCTACAACATGTATATCATTCCTACACATGGTAGGCAATTTTTTTAGAATTAATCCTACAATATTCCAAGCATAAATAACCTTCCTAAACATGATAGGAAATTTTAGAATGGATCCTACAACATTCTAAGCTTCATTAAACATGCTAGGTATTTTTAGAATAAATCCTACAACATTCTAAGCATCATTAAACATGCTGGGTATTTTTAGAATAAATCCTACAACATTCTAAGCATCATTAAACATGCTAGGTGTTTTTAGAATAAATCCTACAACATTCTAAGCATCATCAAACATGCTAGGTATTTTTAGAATAAATCCTACAACATTCTAAGCATAAATAAATTAATCTAGACATGGTAGGAAATTTTAGAATGAATCCTACAACATTCTAAGTATAAATAAATTAATCTAGACATGGTAGGAATTTTAGAATGAATCCTACAATATTCTAAGCATAAATAAATTAATCTAGACATGGTAGGAATTTTAGAATGAATCCTACAACATTCTAAGCATGAATAAATTAATCTAATCCAATCTTAGCATGGTATTTACTTTATTTTAGTAAGAACACAAAAATAAACATCTACAACTATCTACTACTACTACTACTTCATTATTATAACATAAAGCATCTACAATTACCTCTTTTTATCATCTACTACTGCTACCACTTTATGTTAACCATGAATATAACATAAGTATCTACAACTATCTACCATTACTACTACTTCATTTTAACATAACATAAAGCATCTACAATTGCTTCTTTTTATCATCTACTACTACTACTACTTTATGTCAACCATGAATGTAACATAAGCATCTACAACTATCTACTATTACTACTACTTCTTTTTAACATAACATACAACTATCTACTACTACTTCTTTTAATACTTACTACTACTTCTTTATTTTAACAACATACCACTACTATTTTATTTTAACAACATGCTACTACTACTACTTTGTTCATGCTACTACTACTTTATTGTATTAACATACTACCTAAATGTCTACTAATCTTTATTAGCATTTATTTATTACTAGTGATCATAAAAAAGAGATCTTTTTATTTATTCTACAACTAGTGAACTAAATTAATTCCTTTTTCACAATTAGAATTTACACCTACAATGTGTTCTTTCTTATTTAAGATTATAAAGGAAAAATAAACAATAATAAATAAAGTGAGAACCCTTTATTTTTTTTTTGGTCCATCAATCATATGCTTATTCTTTTTTTTTTTTGTCCAAGTCCAATACAAGTCCTACAACCAACAATGGTTGTATAAAAGTTCATATGCTTTATGTATAGTTCATATCAAGTCCTACAACCAAGGATGGTTGTATACACAAGTCTATATGCATATATTTATTTTAGTCCCATTTCATAACACAAAACAACCACTACAACTATAAAGATTTGATCTTTATGTGTTTAGTTGGTACTACTACTAATTTCTTTCTTTTATCCATCACAACATTCACAACAACAACACATACCCATCACAAGAACAACCCCCAAAAACAAAAGAAAACAAAACAAGAAGATAAGGAGAAGAAGTCAAAACACAATACAAACAAACAAACAAGCAAGAGAAACCCCCACCTTAGTCTCTTTTTGGAAGGACTTGCTAGCTCAACCTTCTCCTTCCCCTAGCTCTTAGAACTCCTAGGAAAAAAACCTACAAAAAAAACTCTCTTGTTAGTATGAGATTCTCTCTTTCTTTTCCTTTCCTTTCTTTCTTTCTTTTTGTTTTCTCAAATGAGACAAGGTGGAGAAGGAGGGGGTATTTATAGAAGGGGAGAGGAGGGGGTAAGTGCAAATGTGCATTCACATTTTGCACAAAAAACCCCAAGAAGGGTGAGGCCGGCCATGCCATGGTAGGGGGTAGGGGTAAGGTGGAGGTAAGGTGTAGGTATGAGTTGGAAGCATGGTGAAGGGATAAGGTTTCTAGAAGGGTTTAATCTTCTCATGCATACAAACCCTTCTTTAAGCCTCCTAATCAAACCCTAACTATCTTATTAAGTTGTCATGACAAGGATGAGTACATTGTCCAAAAGTACATACTACATACTTTGTATAATGTACTAAGTACTATACAATTGTATGTATATGTATATGTATGTGTATATCAAAAATTCCTTATATAATCCTCATAAATAGTTTAATTTGAAAATAATAATAAAATAAGTTTTTATTATTAATTCGGAGGATCGCGCTATCAATTTGATACACTTCGGATGTACACCGACCGATATATGCGCGTAGCCACTGTTTGTGGGCAAACCGGCGAAAAATCACCAAAATAATTTGATTTTGGAATTAAAATGAAATAATAATAAAATAATAATAAAATAGTAATTTATACGAGGTAATATCTGTCCGGGATATTACAGTGGGAGCAGTTCCGAACGACGATCTACTTCTGGCTCGCCTAAGGGCGAACTGGGGAAGTAAAGTCGAGCCGAGTGTTGGACTCCGAACCATCGGTGTAGTTCAACGGTTGTGGGAGCAGTTCCGAACGGCGATCTATTTCTGGCTCGCCTAAGGGCGAACCGGGGAAGTAAAGTCAAGCCGAGTGTTGGACTTCGAACCATCGTTGTAGTTCAACGGTTGTGGGAGCTGTTCCGAACGGTGATCTACTTCTGGCTCGCCTAAGGACGAACCGGGGAAGTAATGTCGAGCCGAGTGTTGGACTCCGAACCATCGGTGTAGTTCAATGGTTGTGGGAGCAGTTCCGAACGGCGATTTACTTCTGGCTCGCCTAAGGGCGAACCGGGGAAGTAAAGTCGAGCCGGACATTGGACTCCGAACCATTGGTTGAAATTAAAAAACAAAAGATAAAGGCAGAGAGGCAAGCAAATTTATAAGCATGAAAGAGCATTCTTCATTGATAATTGACGGCGAGCCGTTTTTACATATAACAACTTAAGAAATGAATTACAAGATAGAGGAGAGGAATGGTTCGACACCTCGTGATACTCAGAGAGGCACCGGGGCGCTTTCTTAGTATTTTAGGAGGTGTTCGGCATTCTAGGTCCTCGGAATCTCTCTGCCCTCTAGATCTTCCAGACGATAGGCTCCGGGCCGAACAACCTTTGTGATCTTGTAGGGTCCTTCCCAGTTTGGGGCTAGTTTGCTCCTCTGATTGGGAAGGGAGATGGCTAGCTTTCTGAGGACCAAGTCCCCCTCCTTGAGATCGGTGGGTCGGACTTTCTTGTTGTACGCCAGTTCGACCCTCCTCCGGTAGATCTGCTGGCGTATTGATGCTCTTTCTCTCAGCTCGTCCACCAGGTCTAAGTTCGCCCGGAGGTCTCTGGCGTTCTGTTCCTCATTGTAGGCTGCAAGACGAGGAGAGGGTATTCCGACTTCGAGTGGTATTACTGCCTCGGACCCATAGGTGAGGTTGAACGGGGACTCTCCTGTGGGGGTCCGTTTGTTGGTGCGATAGTTCCACAGCACATTGGGGAGTTGGTCGACCCATAGGCCTTTGGAACATTTGTCCAATCTCTTCTTGATACCAGAGAGGATTTGCCGGTTAGCGTTCTCCGCCTGTCCGTTCGACTGAGGGTGGGAGACGGAGGAGAAGCGCTGTTGGATGGCAAGATCTTCGCACAGGGCTCGGAATGCGGCACCTGTGAACTGAGTCCCGTTGTCCGTTACGAGGACACAGGGGATGCCGAATCTGCAGATGATGCTCTTCCAGAAGAATTGAAGCACCTTGTTCTCGGTTATAGTGGCGAGGGGCTCGGCCTCAATCCACTTCGAGAAGTAGTCGATGGCTACGACCAAGAATTTGAACTGGCCCGGAGCTGGAGGGAAAGGCCCTAGTAAATCCATCCCCCACATTGCGAAGGGGATAGGACTTGATAGGGAGGCGAGGTTGGCTTGAGGGAGGCGACGAATGTTGGAATGTCTTTGACAGGATTCACATTGCCGAACGTGTCGCTCGGCATCTTGGAGGAGAGTCGGCCAGAAGTATCCGTAATTCAGAGCTTTCCGAGCCAAAGACCTAGACCTTGAATGTGCTCTGCCGATCCTTCGTGGAGCTCCTGTAAGGCGTAGTTGGCCTGTTCTGGGGAGAGGACACCTTAGGTATGGTCGGCCATCAATCTGCGAGAAGGAGTGCTTGTATAAGATCCCCTCGATCAAGACATACCGCTCGGCCCTGGTTCTGACTCGGCATGCTTCTTTGGGGTCCTCGGGGAGGAGTCCGTCCCTTAGAAATTCTACTAAGGGTTTCATCCAATTATCTTGTAGCAGGACCGGTAAAGACTCCACAGAGTCGAGGGTCTCATCTTCTATGCTCAGCTTCATGAGGACCTCGATCAAGATGGTCTGCTCGAGACCTTGGAGGGATGATGAGGCCAACTTGGAGAGGGCGTCGGCTTGCGAATTCTCCTCTCGAGGGACTCGTTGGATGAGTGCCTCTTCGAACCGGCCCATGAGGGTTCGGACCTTGGCGAGGTACTTCACCATCCGTTCGTCTCGCGCCTCGTACTCGCCCAAAACTTGGTTCACAACCAGCTGAGAGTCACTATGAATTCGGAGGCGCTGCGTCCTGGCACTTCGGGCAAGTCCGAGGCCCGCGATTAGTGCTTCATACTCCGCCTCATTGTTTGAGGCCTTGAAATTCATGCGGAGGGCATACTGGAGGACGAAGTCATCAGGGCCGTTCAGGATGATACCAGCACCGCTACCCTCGTTGCAGGAGGATCCGTCCACGAAAACCGTCCAAATGGGGGGTCCGTTCGGGACATGGCTGACCTCGGGAATGGTGGACTCGACGATGAAGTCGGTGAGGGTCTGAGCTTTGATAGCAGTCCGAGGCTGGTAGGAGATGCCGTGTTGGCTCAGCTCTATGGACCACTTCATAAGCCGACCCGAGGTTTCGGGCTTGTGGAGGATCTGCTTCAGCGGTTGGTCGGTGAGGACCACAACCGAGTGGGACTGAAAGTATGGCCGGAGCTTCCTTGCCGCCATGATCAGGGCATAGGCCATCTTTTCTATCTTCGGATAGCGGAGCTCGGCGTCCCGAAGCACCTTGCTCACATAGTAGATGGGTCTTTGAGCCCGATCTTCTTCCCTCACCAGAACCGCACTTAAGGTCTGCTCGGAAGCAGCTATGTAGATGAAGAGGGTTTCCCCCGGAACGGGTTTGCTGAGCAGAGGAAGGTTCACCAAGTAGGCCTTCAGTTGGTCGAACGACTCCTGTTGCGGTTGGCCCCATTCGAAACCCTTAGCCCCCCGGAGAGCCTTGAAGAAGGGGAGGCACTTTTCCCCAGACTTTGAAAGGAATCGGTCAATAGTGGCGAGCCGACCCGTAAGCTTCTGCACCTCCTTGACGTTCCGGGGCGGGGCCATGTCCAGTATGGCCTTGATTTTCTCGGGATTTGCTTCGATCCCTCGCTGGCTCACCATAAAGCCGAGGAACTTTCCCGACGAGACCCCGAACGCACACTTGTTCAGATTAAGCCTCATGTTGTGCCTTCTTAATATGCCGAATGCCTCATGGAGGTCGGCCATGTGGTCGGTACCCCGGATGCTCTTCACGAGCATGTCGTCGACGTATACTTCCATGTTGCGGCCTATTTGGCTTTGGAAGACTTTGTTGACGAGGCGCTGGTAGGTGGCTCCAGCGTTCTTCAATCCGAACAGCATGACTCTATAGCAGTAGAGGCCCTGGTCAGTAATGAAGGAAGTCTTCGGAATGTCCGGGGGGAACATTCGGATCTGATTATAGCCAGAGAAGGCATCCATGAAGCTGAGGAGCTCATGGCCCGAGGTGGCATCGATGAGGGTGTCGATATTTGGGAGAGGGAATGGATCCTTCGGACACGCCTTATTCAGGTCGGTGAAGTCGATGCATATCCTCCAAGAACCATTGGACTTCTTAACCATGACCACATTGGAGAGCCACTCGGGATAGTTCACCTCCTGTATGAACCGAGCTTTTAAGAGCTTGTCCACCTCCTCCTTGATGGCTTGTTGTCGCTCGGGTGCGAACTTACGCCTCTTCTGCTGAACCGGTCTGCATCCCGGTTCGACGCTGAGGCGGTGCACTAGAAGGTCCTCGGAAATCCTGGGCATATCCGCGGCGGACCAAGCAAATAGGTCGCGGTTCTCCCGGATGCACTGCACCAAGTCGGAACATAGGGCAGTCGGCAAGGACTTGCTGATGAGGAACTTTTGACTCAGGTCCTCGTCCAAGAAGAGTACTTCTTCCAATTCGTCCGCCGGCTCGGACGTGGGTCGGACATTCGGCTCGGGGATTTCAAGAGTCTCGAGAGAGGGCACCGGACCCCCAGTGGAAGTCATATAGCACTTCCGAGCCGTTTCTTGGCTGCCCCTGACTTCTCCCACTCCTGACCGGGTGGGGAACTTCATTTTAAGGTGGTACGCAGAAGGAACAGCTTCCAGGGCAGCTAGGCTAGGTCGGCCTAAGATAACATTGTATGCAGCTGGCACGTCAACGACCATAAAGTCCATCGGCTCTGTCCGGGTAGTAGGGATCTTCCCAGCAATTACGTCCAGGGTGATAACCCCTTCGACCGTTACTAGTACCCCCGTGAACCCGTGGAGCGTGTAGCCGGCCGGCTTGAGGCGATCCCGAGACAGCTGCAGCCCTCGGAAGGCCGAGAGGAAGAGGATGTTCACCGAGCTCCCATTGTCTACCAGGACCCTCTGCACCTTGAAGTTTGCCATGCGAAGGTCGATGAAAAGTGCGTCGCAGTGGGGAGTTCGCACCCCCTTGAGGTCTTCATCAGAGAAAGTCACTGGGACGCCGAGGCCTTTAGGGGGAGGGGCACTGTGAACTGAGTTGACCTCTCGGACGAAGGCCTTTCGAGAGGAGTTGGAGGAGCCCCCTATGGGGCCTCCATGGATGAGGTGCAGAACTCGTTCTTCCTCGAACTCGGGGGGTCTCATCGCGCCACTCGGAGCGCTTGTTAGCCCCACGAGGCGGAGGAGTGGTGCGCTCCCCCTGATTGCTCGCCTTCACAAATTTGGCCAACTGGCCCCTCTAGATGAGGGCCTCTATCTCATTTTTCAATGCCCGACAGTCGTTGGTGTCGTGGCCGTAGTCCCGGTGGTAACGGCACCATTTCTCCTTGTTCCTCCTCTTGGCTGGGGTGTTCATCCTCGGAGCGGGAGGTATAACTCCTTCCATCTCCAGTTCCATCAGGATGGTGGAGACATTGGTGGTGAGGGAGTGAACTTCTCGAACCTGGGGGGAGGACGGCACTGACCGCTATTGTCCTTCTGCAACTTCTTGGACCCTTCCTCCTCTACCGTCTTCCTCTTCGATCCGGAGGCGGATCCCCCGAAATTCGAGAGGCACTCGGCCTCCTCCGCCCAAATGTACTTCTCGCACCTTAGGAGAAGATCGGCGAAGTTGTGCGGGGGCTTCTTGGCGAGGGACGATCGGAGGTTGGAGTTGAGGACGTTCGACTGGAACGCAACTGTCACCACTGACTGGTCAAGGGAGGCGATTGACCTGACCTCTGCGGTAAATCTCCTCACATAATCCCTCAGCTTTTCTCCCCTCTCCTGTCGGAGGTGGAGTAGGGAGAGGCTCGTCTTCTCTGTTCGCCTGCTACTCACAAAGTGAGTTATGAAGAGCATTTCGAACTGCTCGAACGAGAAGATGGAAGAGGGAGCTAGCCGGGAGTACCATTCCCATGCCGACCCCTTGAGAGTGGCGGGGAAGGTCTTGCAGAGCATGGCATCGGAAGCTTGATGGATCAGCATTAAGGTCTTGAAGCTTTCGACGTGATCAATAGGGTCTGACTCCCCTGAGTACGTTTCAAACTGCGGAGGTTTGAAACCTCTTGGGATGGGAGCCTCCATGATTGTCCGAGAGAAGGGGGGTCTGCTGGGGCGGACGGTCCCTGCTCTCGACTCCTCCTCTTTGTCCATGCGGCCGATGTGCCTCTCCACCTCGTGGAGACGACGGTAGAGGGCATCGTCCCTCCATTGGTAATCAAACGATCCCCTAGACTCTTCTTCATAGGAAGGGGAGCGGGGGCTGCGGCGTCGATAGTCCTGGGATCGGCGAGGACTATGATGGTGTTGTTGGCGACTGGGAGCCGGGAGAGGACTTCTGGATCGGTGGCGAGGACTTGGAACCCGTGGGGGTGTTGGAACCCTCTGGGCATCATGGTTGTTAGGACGAAGGTTGAGGGCCTGCAACACAGTCTCCTGGAATTGTAGGAACTCGGCACGAGTGATAGGTGCCTCATCGTTCCTTGGATGATGTCGATCAGCAGGGGAACGTGGCCTCCTCCTATGACGCTCGGGAGATGCGCCCCGTCCTCTTCGGTCCGGAGACCTCCTGCCATCTCGGCGATGAGGAGATCGCTCGCCTTGATGTTGGCGGGAGGCTCCCTCTCGGGCCCGCTTCTCATCTAGGCGGTTGCGAAGGTCCTCATCCTTTTGGCGGTTCAGAACGGTGATGCGGAGGTCGGGGTGATGGGAAGCCATTGAATCCGAGGAGGCATTGTGAACCGAGACATGGTCTGGGTGGAGAGGTTGCTTCTGCCTCCGCCCATTATGGCCGGCAGGACCATTCGGGGGTTGTTGGTTCGGAAGAGGAGGCTGGCCCTGTTGGACCGGGGGAGGAAGTTCAGGCTGCGGAGCGGGATGGACGGGGACTTCCTCTGGCTGATCGGCGGGATTGGGTCTGCGATTGGACCCTCTAGATCTGACCTTTTTGGGAGGCATGGTTGGAGAAGGGCTAGTCGACGAGGAAGGGGCGGAGGCTGTTCGTGTGGTTGTTCCCACAGACGGTGCCAATCTGTTACCGCTGATTCTGGTGTGGGGGTAAACAGATGAGACTTGTGAGTTCGCGAGAAAAACCTGAACAACAGATCCAAGCCTTCTGATTCCTGCCGCTACCTGCAAGGAAGTGCGATACACCGGGGTTGATTCCGGCGACGCACCCTCCGACGCTCTTGTTAGTAACCAGTGGTTATTAAGAAAGAGCTTAAGGTGGAAAAAGAGTGATTACCTGGTCACAGTGGTAGGGGGGAGGTATTTATAGTCGCCAGGGGAGTGATTAGGGACCTGATTTCCTGTGTAACGGTCAGGAGAAAAATCCTCCCAATCTGTTTAGGAAACTGACCCCTGATTCCCGGTGAGAGCAAATCATGCCCGTTGATTCGGTCAAATCAGTGACCCTGATTTTCCTCTTGCTGATCTGGGTTTGTCTTGGGTCGGGACCCGTACCCAGTTGGAGTGGATCCGTTTGTGGGGTGTTGGATCTGTGAGAAGGAGACCCAATACCCGTTTCAGACCCATTTGTATGTGAAATTACCGTTTTACTCCTGAGCTTCAAGATTCGTGCCCAATCTGGACGGTTCCGATTTAACCTCATTTTTAGCCATATCAGTGGCAGTTTTGCAAAAAGACCCTTCTTTATCAAAATTTGCAAAAAAAAACCAAATTAATTAAAACAAAAGATAAACTCTTTACCTCTGAGTTGACTAGGCATCATGCCCAGCCCAAAATCCGAAAATCAGAAGTTTTCACTCTAATTTTCGACAAAAATCCATCTTTTTGTAATATTTGCAAATTGGTCAAATAATTATCAGAAAAATCCAAAAAAATCACAAATAATATCTAATAATAATTAATGGATTTCCCTAAAATTATTTCTGACTTTGAGCTTTCCAAGAAAATATTTGCACGTGTAAAAAGATAAATTTCAGAAAAATATTTACTAAATCACCAAAAATCATTTTAATTCATTTATTTATCTTAAAATATTAAAAGTATTATTTAAAAATCTGGGGTATTACACATAGTCCACATCGGAATATCCTACAAAAGAAAAATTTCTATTTTTCTCGTACCAAAGACCCACATTTAGAGTACCTTTAAGATATCGAATGATATGCTTAACGACAACTAAATGTGATTCTTTTGGACACAATTGAAAATGTGCACATAAATAAACACTAAACATGATATCAGGATGAGATGAAATAATATAAAGTAAACTACCTATCATACCGGTAGGTAGAGATATCGGCAATTTTACCATTCTCAACTTTTGAAAGTTTTGTAGTGGTTGCCATGAGTGTTTTGTATGAATTTGCACTGTCGACTACAAAATTCTTAACTAATTCTTTCGCATACTTCGATTGATTTATAAAGGTGCATTCTTTCCGTTGTTGTACTTGAAGACCGAGAAAGTAATTTAACTTAGCCATCATGCTGATTTCGAATTCATCCTGCATTTGCTTTGAAAACTTCTTGCATAGATTTCTATTGGTAGACCCAAAAATAATATCATTAACATAGATTTCAACAATTAAAATATTTTTGGAGTAATGTTTGATAAAAAGTGTAATATCTACTTTCCCTTTTGAGAATCCTATGTGAATGAGAAAAGAGATTCATCGCTCATACCAAGCTCGTGGTGCTTGCATTAAGTTGGGTGTGACGTGTTTGTGAACCCTGGTGGTTGTTCAACATAAACTTTATTGGAGATAAAGCCATTTAGAAAAACACATTTTACATTCATTTGAAAGAGAGTAAAATCCATGTATGATACAAAAGCTAATAAAATACGAATGACTTCAACTTGTGCAACAGGAGGAATTTTTTCATCAAAATCTACGCTTTCTTGTTGGTTATAACATTGTGCAATAAGTGGGGCCTTATTTCTAACAATAGTACCAGATTTATCTAACTTGTTTCTAAACACCCATTTTGTTATGAGAACGGGTGTACTACTCGGTCTAGGAACAAGTCTCCATACTTGATTTCTTTTAATTTGATTAAGTTCTTCTTGCATGACAATGATCCAGTCATTGTCTTGCAATACCTTCTTAATATTTTTAGGTCCAAGTATGGAAATGAATGCACATAAAATTCTTAGCTTGAGTTTGAATAGTTACCTCCTTTGACATATCACTTCGTATCAATTCGGAGGGGTGACTTAACATGATTTTCCATGCAGGTCATTTATCAATAGTGTGTGTTAGGTTTGAAACAGTTTCTTGTTTGCCATCTTCGTTAGCATGGTCATTCTCCGGTGGTTCCATTTCTACCATTGGTTGCTTATGGACTTTATTAGCCTCTTCTTGTTATGGAGATGATTCGTCATTATGAGCTTTTTTCGAATTTCACCAATTGCAATGGCTACTTCCCCACGCAGAGGCACTCCTGCGATTTTCACTAGAAATATGAAGAACAAGTTTACAAATCTCTCAAGAACTTACCACCAAGGTGTAGGGGTTCTCTCTATCTCTCTCTCTCTTCATGACAGCTGATCGGTCTTTCTTTTCCTTTCATCTTTTTACCCTAAAATCGTACACAATACAATATATATAGGTTTACATAACTTTTAATCTCAGCCGCTCATCAATCAGCGTCACGACGGTCGACCGTAACACTTGGACAGTCTACCGGTTCATGCTTTCGACTGTATAGGATCTAACAGAGAGTGGGTCGGTCGACTGTGTGGTCGACCAATCATTCCTTCAAGTATACAATGTTGCAATAGAGAACGAGACGGTCGACTGCGTGTTCGACCGTGCACCGCCTGTACATAGTCAGTGGGGGGTGAGGTCGGGGTTGCGGTCGATCGCAACTCTGTTTGTAGCTTCTGCCTGCTCTTGACCTGTTTGCTCCCACTTTGACTCTTCTTCTTGTATGTCTTCTTCAACCTCATTATCATGTATTTGGATCCACAAATCCCAACAATCTCTCACTTAGAGACATACACGAAGTCTCTAACCTGTTCTTCATTTTTCCATTAGCCTAGTCTAGGCCTGTGCCTCTGCGAGTCTCTTCATCAATTAACCTGGTGAAAATCCAATAGCAGTATAGCAGAACTGATGTTTCTTGCTATCCATTACCTTTGTGAGCATGTCCGCCGAATTCTTAGTGCCAAGAATCTTAGATAGCTTCAACCATTTCTTCTCAACTGCCATTCTAATAAAATGATACCTCATTGGAATGTGCTGAGTTCTAGAGTGATATGCCAAGTTTTTCGCCAAGAAAACTGCACTTTGATTGTCATACCAAAGCTCATCTATGGGTTGCTCTCTACTCAACTATTTCATAAGCCCCAAAATCCACAACATGTCTTTCGTTGCTACTGTAAGTGCCATATACTCTGAGTCCGTGGTTGACTGTGCTACAACCTTTTGTAACTGCAAAGCCCAATTGACAGTTGTTCCTCCAACTGTAATTATGTACCCTATAGTACTTTTGCAATAGTCACGATTGCCCAAAAAGTTCGCATCCATATAACTATGTATTTGCAAAGAATCTCCCCCAAAACAAAGAGAAAAATCTGAAGTACCTGCTATAGATCTAAGAATCCACTTTACTGCATTCAATGCTGTTTACTCGGATTTTTCATGTAATGGCTGACAACTCTCACTGTTTGTGCGATATCTGGTCTTGTAGACACCATCGCATACATCAAACATCCAACATCTGAGGCATAAGGAATATCACCCATTTCCTCCATCTCTATCTCTATCTTAGGACACATGTCCTTCGATAACTTGAAGTGAGCAGCCAAAGGACAAGTGACTGGCCTCGCGCCATCCATATTGAATCTTGTAACACCTTCTTCAAATAGTCCGCTTGAGATAACCAAAGCTTATTGCTTTTCCTGTCTCTATTAATCTTTATGTCGAGATTTGCTTTGCTTCACCCAAGTCTTTCATAGAAAACTCTGAAGCTAGCATCTTCTTCACTTCCTTGATCTTCTCTATACATGAACTTTCTAACATCATGTCGTCCGCATACAATGCCAATGTAACTATATCATTGTCCTCATATCTATGAATGTACACACAATGATCTGTTTCGCATCTATCGAAATCTTTTCCTTTCATAAAGCAATCAAACTTCAAGTACCATTACCGCGGTGCTTGATTGAGCCCATAAAGACTCTTCCTCAGTCGACACACCATGTCTTCTTTCCTTTTTACTTCAAAACCTGTGAGTTGTTTCATGTACAGCTCTTCATCGACATCACCATGGAGAAATGCTGTTTTCACATCCAACAACTCTAAGTGCAAGTCTTCAACTACCACAATACTAAGCATAAACGTAATTGAAGTCATCTTCACAACTGGTGCAAAGATCTCACTGTAATCGACACATTCTCTTTGAGAGAATCATTTCACAAAAAGCCTGGCCTTGTACCTCTTACTGCCATCTGCCTCATCCTTGACTCTAAAAGTCCATTTGTTCATAAGATCTCGTTTCCCTGCAGGTAACTTGGTCAACTCCCAAGTTTGGTTATGTTCCAAGGATTTCATCTCTTCGCTCATGGCTAACTCTAACTGAATTCGAGCCTCATCCTTCAAAGCCTCCTCATAAGTCTCTGGCTCTCCTGAATCCGTGTACAGAACATGCTCATGAACAATACTAGCTGATGGATCAAATATCTTGGTTGAGCTTCTCTCTCGTGTCGATCTTCTCAATGTGGATACCTATTCACCGACCGGTTCAGGTTCCCCAAATTACTCTGGATGTTCCTGTTCATCTTGGATAACCTTCTCATTCCTAATAGACTGACCATGAGTCTCCTATGTTGCATGTGTTACCCGTATCTACTGCTGCACTATAGAGCCCCCACCAGTAGGAATAGCTTTAGAATCTGAATCTGAATCTGATTTTGGACCACAATCTGACTCTGAACTGGTTGTACTGTCTTGGCCTGTGTGCCTATCCTTGTATAGGACATCTTCATTGAACACTACATTCCTGCTGTGAATGACTTCGTTACAAAAGTCTGTAACCATACTGATCGCCACCATAGCCAATAAATACACACCTTATGGACTTAGAATCCACTTTTTTCTTTCATCCCAATCAATTAGTGAATATGCAATACAACCATAAACTTTCAAATACGAATAATTGATAGTTTTACCTGGCCATAGTTTTTGTGGAATGGCCCCATCAAGGGCACTAGACAGGCAACGGTTAATCAAGTACACTGTTGTATCCACTGTAGCGGCCCAACGATGGACCGAAAGGCTCATATGAAGTGTCATGCATCTCCCTCTTTTGAATATCGTGCAGTTCATTCTTTCGGCTACACCATTCCACTGTGGAGTCCTACGAATTTTCTTGATTCTTTTGATACCTTCCTTTGCCAGATAGTCAACAAACTCTTCACCCCCATTGTCAGACTTTAATGCTTTCACATTGCAACCCGTCTCATTCTCAACACTGGCCTTCCAAGCTTTGAATGTATCAAACACCTCTGATTTCTCATGAATTCAATGAATCCAAACTTCCCTTGTAGCATCATCAATGAATCTAATAAAGTATCTCTTACCACCATAAGAGAATTCCTGAGCTGGACCCCACACATCTGTATGTGCCAACTCTAGATTTCTAAGCCTCTTCTCACGCCCACTCAACTGAAAGCTATAGTCTTCTGTTTGCCCATCACGCATTTCTCACAGAGATCCATCTCAACCTTCTTAAGCCCCAACAAAAGATCTCTAGAACAAAGCTACTTGACACCCTTTTCACCAAGGTGCTCCAATCTGGCATGCCATAGAATTGATGAGGAAGTACATGCTAGTGTTGTAGTAATGATATCACCTGAATCACCTCCTCTGAGTAAGTGCAATATGTCACCGCGCTTGAGTTTTGCCACCCACATGGCACCTGTAGTCACCTTCCATTCTCCATACCAAAAAGTTGTTGCAAATCCTTCTTTATCTAGTTTTCTAGTTTAGACTAAGTTCTTCTTCAAACTTGGAATATGTCTTGTGT
The DNA here is from genome assembly GCA_017893485.1 of Hemerocallis citrina. Taxonomy (NCBI): domain Eukaryota; kingdom Viridiplantae; phylum Streptophyta; class Magnoliopsida; order Asparagales; family Asphodelaceae; genus Hemerocallis; species Hemerocallis citrina. Next base: position 386,566,865 of record CM030358.1, on the reverse strand, counting down.
CATTCAAGACCAATTGCCCACCATTGCGAGCCTTCACTATCATTGTTCCTTTACCTGCAACTGAATATATTTGCCCATTGCCAACTGAAACTGCACCAAAATCAACTGTCCTGTAATCCTCAAAAATAGCCCTCATGGGTGTATAATGATAAGAAGCCCCTGAGTCTATACACCAATCATCTTGCATAAAATTAAATCCAGCCGATAAACTCAATTCATCTAGCCGGGATTCAATACTTACCATATTGGCTACCTGTGACTCTGCTTAAGCTTTCTTATAATCCTCGCATTGGTCTCACATGTGTCCCGACATCATGATGTACCAAAACTCACCTTTGCGATGTCTTGTTCTTGACTTGGACCTGTGATTCATGCTTTGCAACCTTCCTCTATTGTTACTTCTACCACGGTTATCAACTGACATCGCGGCATTGCTAGGATATGACACCGAAGTCTCTCCATATCTCTTCCTTCTTGCATCCTCATTCATGATGCTGCTTATAATATCCTTTAGAGTAATTGTATTAGCCATGGTGCTTGTAATTGTCTGCTCTACTATGCCGTAACTATTAGGAAGACTGGATATCAACAACAACGATTGTGCCCTTTCCTCAAACTTTAAACCTGATCATTCCATCTGATTGTAAACCATACAGAAATTGTCGATGTGCTCTGCAACCGAATCCCTTTTCGACAACTTCAAGTTGACCAACTTCTTTAGGTGTAGGACCTGGTTCGCTACATTCGGTTTCTCAAACATATCTGTCAAGATCTCCATTGCCTCCTTCGCAGTCTTTGCCTGCTAACTGTGAAATAGCGACTTCCAACTTAGCGACAACCGAATCTGTCCAAGTGCTGATCCAATCTATTCCAAGCCGTCAATGCAACCGATTGACCTCTGCCCCTTCTAGCTTCAAACCAAACAATGGATCATCTAGATCCTTCTGTCAGAGATACACAATCATCTAGATCTTTCACATTGTGAAATTTGTTCCATCAAACTCCTTGACTCTACTCTTATCCCCCATCTCAATCAATGCTAACAACACTACAAGGAATTTGCCATATACCAACGGACACCTGTAGTGACGGATCACTAAAACCGTGGGTATAGGCATCATATACCTACAGACATGTAGTAAACCATGGGTATAGATATCCTATAGCTTTAGAGTTTTTAATCCGTACCTATAAGTTTTACTGACGGATTAAACATTGTGGGTAGAGTACATAATTTATTTTCCCCCTAACTTTTTCATTTTCCCTCTCCCCCCTTCAAAATATTACATTTATCCCTCTAAAACTCCTAAATCTCAAACCCAATCTCCAAATCCTCTTCCTCCCGAGTCGGATTCTGTTCCTGATCCGATTAGGGTTTTAAATTATGTTTTCGTGGTCGAAATCGATGATCACGGTGAAGGATCTCAGGAGAATTTTTGAAGAAGATTACGTACGTAAGTGTCATCAACTCATCATCTTCATTATTCTATCGAAATTTTGGTTTCATTATACTACGAATTTGAAATTAGATCTCAGATTTCGCTGTACATAAGAAACTAGGGTTTGGAATTCTGTTTTGGATCTGAAATTTGATCTCGACATTTTGTTCTTGATTAGGTATTCGCTAAACCATTGTCAATTGGCGATGCGGTTGTGATCGATGGTGATGGCTGAGGATCTCAAGGGGAGTTTTGAAGAAGATCGTGGTATGTAAGTCTGGTTAACTATTTCATTGCCGATTATATTTCAAAATTGATTTTATATGTTGTTTCTTGAGTGTTCTACTGTTTATGTGATTAGAAGGTGAAGTAGTTTAGGGAAATGGGGTATCTATCGGGAAGTGTGTGTCAATTTGTATAAGAAAAATATAAAAGGGGTTAAGAAATGCCTTCTTTTTTACAGTAAATCAACTAGGCTATGATTCATTATGTAATTCATGTGGAATTTTGATGATTAGATAGGAAGGTTATCTAATGGATTTGTAGTGTTGGGTATTAGATTAATGTACTAAGAGTGTTTCTCTATTAACTATGCTTACACACTTAATGATTAAAAAAAGTTTGTTTCGATCTTTATTCATTATTTTAGTATATGATTTTATAATAATTTCACTAGAATTTTTTTTGTCGTTGTCAAGTGTCAACTCTCTTTCTCTCACCCTAGCACGATTACAAGTAGATAAAGGAATGTAATTAGAATTAGCGAGGAATATAATGGCAATTGTGATCTTTCTGTCACCCTATCATTTCTTAAGGTGCTGCTCTGCCTGGGGGATCAGATATTCTAATGGATCTTCTATTAATTGAAACTTCACCTGTACATAATAATGCATCTTTACCTATAACTACAAATGGTAACTAGGGTGGTATTGCATCAGTTGTTCCCTTGGATAGATTGTCTTCTTCAGCTTCTTCTTCATTGGCTTCTCAACTATCAAATCCAGATCCTATGAAAGGGATTCTACAGAAAAACCAATCTCCACAAGCTGCTGCTCCTGTATTGGATTTACTGGACGGTCTTTCATCGGCTCTGTCTACTCCAGGTGAATCTTACGATTTTTTGACGATAATTTTGTGGAGACTATTTACAAATTATTGATGTTGCGAATTTCTTGTTATCAGAAATGGAAAATCCAGTTCTTCCATCCGTCACTGCTTTCGAGAATAGTGCATTGAAGATTATGTTCAGCTTTACAAAACCACCAGGAAAGCTACAAGTTACAGTAATCCAGGCTACATTTTTAAATATGTCACCAAATGCCTACACAGATTTTATTTTTCAAGCCGCTGTTCCAAAGGTATTATTATATATAGTGAAGAGGTGCCGATTTTAAAAGTGTTTGCAATCATTTGTTTAAGTAAATTATCCAGCACTTTATAATCTGATTTAGTGATACTCTTAATTGTTGGATTAATACATGGTTATGATTCCTCCTATTATCCTCCTACTTTGGTTCCAAATTGAACTCACAACTTCTCTTAAGTCTCAACTTCCTAAAAATTCTATATACTATTATACAAAGGACGATTTATGGGTGCATTAATTCTGTTGAGAATTTAAAAAAAAGATAGTGAAACTGTGAAGCTCCTAAAAAAAGATAATTTTTCATACTTTTGTGCAAGTTGTAGAGACTAAGAAATTAATAAGAAATTAAATCAGGTTTGCTATATCTTTTGAGTGAGATGTGCGAGTGAAGTAGTTTTCGCTAAGGTGTGTTTCCTGTGTTAACCTTAATGTAAGTAGAGTTCAAAGTGGTTGACTTTTGCTAGCAAATGGGGTGTCTCGTTTGGTTCGTGTATGAATCTAAGTAACTTCTCAAACAAATGTAAGAATCAAAGTAATACAGGACCCCATCACTTCCCTGACATTGTGAAGGACATACATAGCTGGTCTAATGGATGAAAATTCTCACCGTGGCATATATAAATGCCTTATTCCATTTTATCATAACTATCGCAAGTTGAGTTACAAAATCAGTTATGTGCTAAAATGCTTGCATATTCCAGATGCTAGTCTATATTTCACAATATGTTAATTTAGTTATCTATCTATAAGTAGTTCGTTATGTGTGCCACCGGCAATTCGATCCAGACTCAAACTCATGTTACAACCATAGTTTTTTGGTTTTGAACTGATGTACAATTTCCTGATTTTAATTATATCCATGTAAATATAAATATATATATACACTAAGCAATTGATGAGACCTTCAATTGACAAATTATGCCATACATTTTTTTACCCAAAATGGAAACTAATTTGGTTCACAATGTATATAATACATTGTGCATTCAGAATCCAATCATGTATTCTTCATACCCAGTTTTTTTTTATTGTTTATATTGAAGTTGTTTACAGTAAGAAAGAAAGCTTCAAAAAGTCTGATAACTCAATTATATCAACTTCTATAGACAAGTGAATGAATGGATTATTTATCACCCATGAATTACTTTCATCTTCCTTCTTTTCCTTTGAATAAACTTTAATCAGAGAAAAAAATATAGAAAAGTCATCTTATTCACAGGATCTTGTATTTTACCATGACACCATGACTGTTCTGTAGTTAAATATAACTTTATTTTACTGTTATAAGAAGATAAAAGACAAGGGCACGTGATATGTATGCATGTATGTATGTATATGGTGGGGATGCAAATGAACTGAAAGAGGTCAATGTTCAGCCTTAATCCAAGCCTGCCCTATTGGAGATCAGCTCAGTTCAGTTTACTTCTCAGTTCTGATCAGTTCAGTAGCAGAGGGGGGCACTGTCATTCTCAGCATTGAGATTGCAGAAAGTAATTTGGAGTTTAGGGACTTTATAGACATGGTTAAAGCTATTCTCAAAAAGTACGTCTGATATAAGTTTACAGATAAACAGTCTATTATCTTAGTAAGATGTATTATACATTCATGAAACAGATAAAATATGTTACTTGTTGGTTTGAGTCTGAACTCAGATAACAGAGTTTCAGGATAAAGAAGCCCTTCCGGGTGTTATAACTTACAGCCTGATGTAATCTGTCTAAACTTAGCAAGAAGTAAAATGCCTGTAGTTTTAAGTTGTATACATACAAATTCTGTGGGTAGAGTAGGGAAATCATTTTCATGAAATTCATTGATGATCCCTATATTGCATCATCTACACATCTCGAATAGTCACACAACGAGAGATGTAGTGGGTTTTAGTTTGGAGGGAAAATATGTTGGGTCGGATATGAAAAAGAATTATCTTATATTTTACATTTCTAGTTTCCGATTTTGTTTATAAGTTTGATGGAACTTTATGTTACAGAAACAGACAAGTTATAATTTCGTATAAGATTTTTATTCTATATCAGAAATATTTTACATATAATAGTAAATTTGATGTTAACAAAATGATAGTCATGTGAATATGACATCGTATAGAATGGCAATTTACTGCATTCAATGATGCTTGTTGAGCTTGCATTCAATGATTTGAATGATGCAATTCTTATTTATTAGAAAATTTATCTGTCAAATTATTCATCTTGTAAAATCATTAGCATTGACTTTTTGGTTTTCCAGGCCGGTGCACTGATGCTTGTTGATAACGGAATATGTTGCATCGATGAGTTTGAGAAAATGGACATTAGAGACCAGGTAAAATTTGTTAGTGAATTTACTGTATGCGTAAGCATACCTGGAGTGCTAAACATTATGTATCCTGTCTGAAGGTTGCCATCCACGAAGCTATGGAACAACAGACTATTAGTATCACAAAAGCAGGTATACAAGCCACACTTAATGCCATAACCGCTAGTTTGGCAGCAGCAAATCCTACTGGTGGACGCTATGATAAGTCAAAGCAACTGAAGGTTTGCATCTTTACTAGGACATTCTCTGACAACACTGAATTTTATTTATTCAACATACCTATTACTCCATGTTTATAAATGAGACAACATCACTGTAATTGGTTAAGATTTCTTAGATTAGAATGCGAGAAACATGATGATTGTATCTCCTTGTATAATGTGGCACTTCCTCATGCTATCCTCTCGAGATTTGATCTTGTCTATGTTATGATCGATGAGCCTGATGAAAACTTTGATTATCACATGAACAGTGATTAGTAATGTGATGTCTTTAATTAGTGAACATTGATTATCACATGAACAGTGATTAGATCGACAAGCCACACTTACGAAGTTTTCTTGATTAGTAATGTGATGTCTTTAATTTGCAGGACAATGAATAGTGATAATCAAGGATGCACTACTCTGCTTTGAGATTAGAGTCTGATTGATTCATTTTTTTGTGTGTGGCTAAATACACTACTGTCCTAATAGGAAGGGATGAGAAGATGTAATATGCTGTAAATTTGGCATTCTTTGTTTGTGTCAAAATTTTAGTTGATCGATCAGTATCAGAATGTAACAAGTTGTAAATTTGATTACCCGTATGAAACAATATCCCAATATTTTCAATTCTGAGTTGATTACTGTAATGGTTATGAATCTGTGATTAACATGATCGATGTTGATCTCTTGTAATGATTATATCTGATGATGAAGAATTAAACAAACACAATAATGAGGCTTGAACATCTCAATCAGAAAACCATCGCTAAAACCTATAGCAATGAAGTTTCAATCGTGGGTATAGGAAAGCAAAAGGTGTCTTTAAAACCTATACCAACAGATACGAAACCGTGGGTATAACACCGAGGTTTTGTCCAACGGGTGAAAAAATCATCACTATAGGCTATAGTGATGGTATTTTGCCGTGGGTATAGATAATTAAAAACGACGGAAAATTATGTCCGTTGGTATAGGTTTTACGGGCTATACCTACGGTTTTTTGCCTTTTACCCACGGATTTTTGCTGTCACTATATGTCAAATTCCTTGTAGTGCATGGTGCTCTGATTCCACTTTGTTGAGTTTTAACTTCGGAATAACTCACCAACGAGATGCAAGAACAATAAAATTAAAAGTAAGAGAATAAAGAACAACCAAAAGAACCATACAGGAAAATATGAGATTTTTTCAAGGTTCACCCAATGCAATGCCTACTTCCCCGCGCAGAGACACTTCTGCGATTTCCACTACAAATCTCTCAAGAACTCACCACCAAGGTGTAGGGTTTCTCTCTGTTTCCATCTCTCTCAATGACGGCTGATAGATCTTTCTTTTCCTTTCATCTTCTCACCCTAAAATTGTACACAATAATATATATAGGTTTACATAACTTCTAATCTCAGCTGTTCATTAATTAACGTCGCGACGGTCGACCGCAACACTTGGACGATCGATCGGTTCATGCTTTCGACTGTACAGGATCATACAGAAAGTGGTTCGGTTGACTACGCGGTCAACCGATCATTCCTACAATTATACTTGGTTGCAACAGAGAGAGAGACGGTCGACTACGCAGTCGACCGCAACTCTGCCAGTAGCTTCAGACTGCTCTTGACCTGTTTGCTCCCACTTCGACTCTTCTTCTCGTATGTCTTCTTCAACCTCATTATCGTGTATTTGGATTCACAAACCCCAACACTGAGTTTTTGTTATTGTTGTGAGTGTCTTTGCACAACTCCTTTTCATTTCCAACTTTTCTTTTGTCTATATGAACACCTGTCTCATCATCACCAACATGTAGTATCACTTTTGCAAGAGGATAGTCCCACAAATAATATTAATAGATCCTGAATGGTGTGTCTTCTTTTTTTGAAGACATGATATGCTCTGCTGCTTAGAGAACATCCTAAGAATACTCCTTCACCACTCATACGATCAAACTTTTCAAGTTATCTAGAGTACTTAAAATAAAGACTTGGCAATAAAAGACTTGAAAATAACATAGATTTTGTCGTTTTTCATAACATAGCTCAAATGGTGTTTTCTCAAGATGTTTTCTAATGATTTCTTTGTTTATTGTGTAATATGATGTATTGACAACTTCTGCCCATAAGGATTTGGGAAGATTGTGTTCATTAAGCATAGTACGAGCCAATTCTTGAAGGGAATCCTCTCAATAACCCCATTTTTTTGTGGAGTGCAAGGACAAGCGAACTCATGGTTTATTTTATTTTCATCAAAAAATGCAGTAAAGAGTTTTGTTTTAAAATTTCTTCCATGATCACTACCTATAGTTATGATGGTAAGGTTTTTCTTATTTTCAACTCTACGACAAAATTTTTGAAAACAAGTGGAGTTTCATTCTTTTGTGACAGAAGGAAAACCCAAGTAAAACTAATAAAATCATCAAAAATTAGAAAAGCATATCGTGCCCCTCCAATACTACACGTACATGATGGACCAAATAGATCCATGTGCAAAAGTTGAAGAGGTCAAGAAGTTACCATTTTCTTTGGTTTGTGAGAACTCTTAGTTTGCTTATCAAATTGGCATGAGTCACATGATTTTTCTTTCTCGAATTTTACCTTTGGTATCTCTCTTACAAGTTCTTTGTTCACGATTTTATTCATATTTTCCATTACAGTGTGTCCAAGCATCTGGTGCCATAGCCAATCGTCCTCGTTTCTTGCTACAAAACACTTCATATTTTATTGTGATAATTTATTAATATTAATGACATAAATTTTATTGTAACAATTAGGAGTAAGTAAACAGGTGTAACAATTGTTTAAAACTACACATGCATGCTTATCAAATATAACAACATCGTCTTTATTTCATATTTGACTGACAGTAAGTAGATTATGTTTTAAACCATATACTAAAAGAACATCATCAATGGAACAAGTCGAACCAAAATTAGTTTTACCTTATACCAATAGTTTTACCAATAATATTATCTCCGAAGATGATGTCTTTCTCTTTTTCCATTGATAGTGATGCAAAATATTTGCTATCGCCAGTCATATGATTTGTGCATCTACTATCAAGGTACCATCGGTCTTTAGGTTTGGCGCGTTGATAAATCTACATTAAAATTAGTAGTGTGACTTTTGGTGACCTTTGGTGCCCATGTTTGTGTAGTTCCTGCAATTACATTCTTTCTTACCCAAACAAGGTTACCATTTCTTTTTAAAGTAAAGTTTTAAAAAATATGTCATGCTCTACAACAACAATTGTATGTAATATGATTATGCCTTGATTCACATGCATTTGAACAATTGTATGTGTGAGTATGTCAATATTGTTTGGGAAATTGATGTTTAAGTGGATGGTTGAAACAAAGTCCTCTTTTATGATAGATTGTTCTTGAGTGCGTTGTTATACAATAAGTCTGCCCTTTTTCAAAATTTTCAATGGTTATTTCGAGCTCAATTATTTTATGACAAAATTTCTTGTGCGATCATCGTCTTTGGCATCCCAACAAAGATTATCAAGTGTTGCATCAAGTTGTCTATTCTGTTCAAGTGCTTGTTTACAACCTTCCACTACTTCATCGAACTTCTTTTTGCATTTATCAAGGTCAATTGTGAGCTTAAAAATATGAGTCGGTTTCTCATTGATTAATTTTAGATTATGATTATTCACTGATAGAGATTTTTGAACATGTTCTTTCAAACATTTGTTTTCTTTTGTTAATAAATCATGATATTTTCTAAATGACTCAAATTTTTCAATGATTAAACAATTTGTATTCTTCAATTTTTTGTTTTTGGCAATACATGAGTCATGTGATCCATTCGACATTCATTTGTATTGTTTAAGCTCATGATTAATTCTTTGAATCATTACAAAAATCAACTAATTCATCATTAGTAGGTTTTTCGATTACCTCTTCTTGAAGTGATGATTGTACCTCATTATCTCCAAGTGCCATGAATCCAAAGTCCATATGTGCTTGTTCATATTGATTGTCTTTGTTTTCACTTGAGTCAAAATCAAGTCAAGTGGCCTTTAACACCTTCTTTTTGTAATTTGGGTTGGACTATATGCCCTGTACTTATCTTGAGTGAGAAGACAATTTGTACGGATATGTTCGGGCTTCTTATATTTATAACAAGCATCTTCTTTACCTTTATCTCTACCTCCTTGGTACCTGTATTTCTTAGCCTTAAGATGCATACTGATTGTTTGGTCAATAGTGCAATGTCCTCGTCAGATTATTCTTTGTCTGATTCTGCATGTGTATAGCGTGATGAGGCAACTTTTAAGGCGATGGTCTTCTCTTCGGTTTTGGGTATGATCCCAGTGTTCTGTCTATACCTTTTTGTCTCCGCCATCTCAATCTCATCAGTTTTGACTTTGCCCTGAAGAATGTAGTAGTTGAACCTTTTCTCTACGAGTGTTTCCCTCAGGGAAGTAGCTTTGATATTCCATTTTGGTGTAAGACAACTTATGAGTTATCAAACCTTTCGGTCATCATTTAAGCCCTTACCCAAGCTTTCAAGTTTGCGAGAGATTATGTCAAAGCGAGCCAATATATAGTCAGGGCCGGCCCCACTCTTGAGGCTGGTGAGGCGGCCGCTTCAGGCCTCCAGATTTTTTACATTTTTAGGGGCCCTCAAATTTGTATTCTCGTTGTAAATATAGACACGTATTTTGCGCGTAAAATTATTATATTGTTATTAGGGGTCTCAAAAATAATTATTTGGGCCTTTAGAAGTTTTCGCCTCAGGCTCCTGGGAACTCAGGGCCGGCCCTACATATGATATATGTTTTCACATGGAATCATGCAAAACACATTAAACTTATAATAGTATAATGTAACTTTAGCTTTTACCTTCGAGACTGTCCCTCATGACGTTTTAACATGCTGTTCCAGATTTCACAAGTAGTTTTATAGTTTTTGTTGGAAAATTAAGAAAAGTTGTTACGATTTGTTTTTGTTATGATTTGTTAGGAACTGTTAGGAGTTCCTTATCAGCAAGTTGTTAATATTTGTTTTATTAGCCGGAGATTAGGTCCTATTATTTAGCTAGTCAGTTATGAGCAGAAGGATACTAGTTATCCTATTTATAGATGTAATTCTAATGTTATTCAGTAAGGAAAAATATATATTTTCTTCCAAACGTTCATAGTATCGGAGCTAGGGCTCGAAATCCCTATCTTTTGATGGCAAAGAAAACAGTGAAGAGAACATCAACTACATCTAACACCACGTTAGAAAGTCTTTCCTCCATAATAGGTAGTGTGGATCACTTATCTACAAACTCTTCTCTGCAAAATTACTGTTAACAAGTTGAACGGTAAAATTTACTTGGAGCGGTCGCAGTCCGTCAAACTAGCCATTGATGAGAGGCTGTGGCATACGAGCGAAACTTGTTGGAAGCTGCATCCACATCTGAAGAACAAATTTTATGGCAAAACCTTTCGTACGAAAACTGAAGATTCTCAAGTGCAATCCGTTAACTCGGAAGTGTATCGTTTCACAAAGGAACAATTAGCGCATCTCTACAAAATTCTCAAATCTTCACAAATCTCTGTCACTCCTTCATGTTCTCTAGCTCACCAAGGTTAAACTTTAATCACAGATTTTTCTAGTGTCACACCTAATTCAGCAATTTCTTGGATTATCGATTCTAAAGCAACTGACCACATGAGTAATTGCTCACAATATTCACATCTTATATTCAGTGTGCAGGGAAAAAAAATTCAAGTTTGCAGATGGATTTATTCCGACCATAGCCAGAATGAGTTCAATAAAAATCTCATCTTTTTAAACTCTTCATAATGTGCTCCAGGTTCCAAAATTGTTTTATAGTCTCTTGTCGATTAGTAAGATCACCCTTGATCACAATTGTCGAGTTAATTTCTATCCATTCCATTGTGAATTTAAGGAACTAGCATTGGGAAGGACGATTGGCAGTACTAGAGAAAGCAGAGGGCTCTATTTCTTTGAAGATGGAACAAATTTAAGTAAACAAGGTCAAAGAACATGTTTTGAGTCTATTTATGTTTCTGGTAATCATGAAATAATGTTGTGACATTATAGGCTTAGCCATCCTAGTTTTCTGGATTTAAAACAGTTGTTTCATAATTTGTTTTGAAATAAAAGTCCATCTTCATTCCAATGTGAGATATGTGCTTTGGCAAAGCAACATCATGTTTTCAATCCTTTCCGACTATATAAACCGACTAAACCGTTTACATTAGTTCATAGTGACGTTTGGGGACCCTTGAGGATTCCCACTCTTTCGAGAAAAAAATGGTTTCACATTCATTGATGATCATATTAGGGTTAGTTGGGTTTATTTACTAAAATAGAAATATGAAGTTGAAGGGGTTTTCAAAAATATTTACACCATGGTACAACCACAATTTCATGAGAAAATTCAAATTTTTAGAAGTGACAAGGCTATTTTTTCTTGGAAAATGGTATTATTCAACAAAGTTCTTGTAATGAAACCCCTTACAAAATGAGATAGCCGAAAGAAAAGACAAACACCACTTAGAAGTGGCGAGAGCGCAACTTTTTACAAATCATGTTCCAAAATATTTTTGGGGTGAAGCAATTCTTTTGGCAAGATCTCATTAATAGAATGCCTTCGAAAATTCTGAATTCATTAATAGAATGACTTCGAAAATTCTGAATTTTAAAATTCCTTTGCACACTTTTCAGAAATTTTTCCCCAGCTCTAGGATCTCGGCAGACTTACCAATAATTTTTTCGGTTGCACTGTGTTTGTCCACAATCATGATAAAGACCATGGCAAGTTAGATCCTAGGGCCTGTGATGCAGGCCCAGTGGGGGGATCCCTGTTTGGATCCAATCTTGTGTTAGCTGGCATGGTGAATCTACTGATTAGTTAAAGAAAATGAAGAAGAAGAGTAAACGTGGGGAGCAAGGAAAAGAGAGAAAGAGATAAGAGGAAGAAGATGAAGGCTAATTTCTCATTCATAAAAAACAACCAAGAGATTACATCTGATATATATATAGCAGGTTTAGTTCAGGTGCGCATCGCACGGGCTAACCCAATTCACTACAGTGTTACCTACCACCTGCTAAAGAGTGGGTTGTTTTGCAAGTTTCCCTCTTATTTTGCAATAAAGCCCCTGAAAGAAAGAAATTCTCCTGGGGACTGATACGCAATAGATTGAGGACTGATACGGGACTGATACGCAATAGGTTGAGGACCGATACAACCTAGAGGACTGTATCAATCCTTCCCCCTTAAATTGACCTTGTCCTCAAGGTCAATGTGACATTCTTTATCAACACCAAGAGACTCATCCAAAAACATCTCCAAATGTTCGATAAATCCCCAATAGTCTTTTCATGTGTCATCCTCTCAATATTTGCCGTTCTCCACTTCGTGAACTTTTCTTCTTCCAACAATATCTTTTCGGTCAAACTATCGACCTCATACCTCACCTGGGCAAGTGCTAGCATATCTTCATCATTCTGTTGTTGCTGTAAGAGAATCTCTCTTTTCCCCTGTAGCTCAATGAGCTCATAAAGAATCCCATCCACTGGTATATAGCTTATAGAGTGATAGACATCGTCATCCTTGGTTGCAAACTTTGGTACTTCATGGACAAAAGGTTCAGGTCTTGCAAACCTGTTGTGAGTAGTCAAAATGGCCGCACTGTTATTGATGGTCAAACCTCTCAGATCTGTTGGGAAGTTTCTAGTAAATCCTTTCAGATTCGGCAGCTCAGGGCCTATGTCAACTTCTGGGCAGTTCAGTAGAATGGCAAGAATGGCTTGGGTCGCTCAAGCATTGTTGATATCCTGGCTAGCAAAGAAGAGATTAGGTTTTGAGTCATCGATCACAACATGATCATCTTTTTCACCTGCTTGCCATTTAAAGAGGAAGATCAACCCATATACTGGCCATAGACTATTCATGGAATCAATGTCCAGTGAGTACAATTCCTCTACTTGAACACCTTTTACTTTCATCTGTTGTGTAAGTTTAGTAGAAACTCCAGTGTTTGACTCAATAGTGCACAAGGGCATGCTTCGAAAACTCTCATTCGGTATAGCAGCATACATTTCCATGTCTCTTCCTCCCCCCGGATCAAAATTGAAGTTCCTTGCAATGACAAATATGTAAAGAAGTTGAACATCATTTAGAGGAACTTCGCCTGAAGAGATCCATCGAACAACCTGCACAACTTGGATTCCCATTGCAAGACCAATGTCTGCCTCAGGCAAAGCAGGGACATCATTCATAGATAAAAGGTGAACATTGGCACTACTGAGAACTTTTGATGCAAGAAAACGAGCAACAATGAGTATCTCGTAGGCTTGAATTGAACTCTGGCTCTCACTATCAAACCCCCCAATATGATCAGTGAAGGTACGACTCTTAGAATACTCGAACAGGCCGCGTAGTTGGGATTTCATATCTGTAAAAGAATCTACGCTCATTGAAAGAGGTCACATACAGTAACCAATCTCAGGCCACAATCTTGTTGAATGATTTTTCCCACAACAGACTGCAGTCAACTTGATAGGTAACTCATGATGAAGAAATCGAACTTGAATCACTTTCACTATCATCTGACCTGGCTCCAGATTTGTAACTTCTTCCATAGGAAATATATTTGGCATATCATTGACATTCAGTAAGCCTTCCGGCTTCTCCAAAATAGCGTCTGCAGGTCCCACACTTCCATTAGACTCATCATCTTTCACACAGATATTTTTTAGTTTCTTCGAAGAATGGTTACTAAGGAGAACTTCAATGCATACTACCAAGGGGGGTACAGTCGAAACTTCAGGTGAAAAAGAATACTCCACCTTCAAGCCATTTCCATTAGCAGGATCAAGTAGTGTCTGACAATTACGTTTAACATTTAAACCATGATTATTGAAAGAAACTCCTGCAGAGGAAAACTGTTGCTCAGCTGATCGGTTGGATTGGTCACCAAGCCATGACTCTAATGCCGGTTTGGACATAAGCTCTGATAGACCCGAAGAAAGAGATGCTGAGGCCTTTTCCAGTGCACTTGAACTCACTTGACTACGGATAAATTCAGTATCGGACAGGTGAACAAAAGGCGTATCTTTGTAATTTGCAGATAACAGAGAATCGGTATGACCATTATTACCGTTACCATTTGAATCACTTTTGCTATCAACTGAGCGGGTATTAGAATGTTCAGAATCATAATTAGAGCCACTTTCTTCAATTGAAAATCCACCAGATGTTTCAGCATCATTACTGCTGAAGGAATCACAGTCACTGACATCCATATTTGAGATAATCTTCCCCTCATTATTCATCTCCTCTAGTGAGTGGTTGAAAATATAGCTGAAGTTTGATGAGTTACCCTCATGTTTCTCTTGGGAATTTTGTCGAACATATGGTGGGTTCTCCACTCTGGTGGGTGTTCCCTCAATCGAAGGGACCAACCTTTGTAGCCGATCTCGTAGCTCATCGAACTGCGCTTGGATCTGTTGTCGAACTCCATGAGCTTGATTCTGGAAGGTGGTGGCTAGACTCCTAATCGACATTTCCATCACATCCATCCTCCTCTCTAGGTCGGTCGCTGTAGGTGATGGATGGAGTGGCTCTGATACCACTGATGCAGGCCCAGTGGGGGGATCCCTGTTTGGATTCAATCTTGTGTTGGCTGGCATGGTGAATCTACTGATTAGTTAAAGAAAATGAAGAAGAAGAGTAAACGTAGGGAGCAAGGAAAAGAGAGAAAGAGTTAAGAGGAAGAAGATGAAGGCTAATTTCTCATTCATAAAAAACAACCAAGAGATTACATCTGATATATATAGCAGGTTTAGCTCAGGTGCGCATCGCACGGGCAAACCCAATTCACTACAGTGTTACCTACCACCTGCTAAAGAGTGGGTTGTTTTGCAAGTTTCCCTCTTATTTTGCAATAAAGCCCCTGAAAGAAAGAAATTCTCCTGGGGACTGATACGCAATAGATTGAGGACTGATACAGGACTGATACGCAATAGGTTGAGGACCGATACAACCTAGAGGACTGTATCAGCCTGAAAATGCATTTTTTAGGATACGCATCAACTCAAAAATGCTACAAATGTTATGATCTTGTTTCGAAAAAAATGTATGTTATTATGGATGTATCTTTTTTTTTTTGAAACCAAGCCATTTTTTGGATCTCATATTCAGAGGATAAAAAACAAGAAGATTCATTTTTTTCTATCGAAAAGATTCATTTTTTCAAAACATGAATGTTCAAGATTCTGATCTGGTTCAAAATTTGACTTTTTCGGATTTATTGCAACAAGAAAATCCAAATTTTCTTCAACCACAAGTATTACACTTGTTTCAAGATAGTTTGAATTCAATTTTATTTCATAATGAGCTTATTCAAGCTGAACAAAATTCAAATTTAACTCTCAATTCAAACTGAAGCAAATTCGAATAACACAAATGCTGAAATTGAAACTATCCCAACTAGAAAAACTTATGTTTTAAACACAAAAATATCTTCAAGATCACCTGTAATCTCATCACAAGATCATGATCTTACTTAAAAAGAGGAGGTGCAAATATGGAAAAGTTTTGTGGATTAGTTTTGTCACGCCCCGCTTCCCACTATGCAGAAATACAGGCACGCAACTGAGGTCCAGCGAATAATATATATTATCCATAAGCTGTACAATACTAGTAAGCTCAACAGGATATTTATAACACATTCAAGCAAGAAAATATAATAATCACATAAGCTGGAAATAGAATAACCATCATCTAGAAATACATAAATATCGGATCAAGATGTCCGGGAATACAAGGTGCCAGAATTAAAACAGTACGATAAACAGTTTGCTATAACAATTAGATAAATAGCGACAGAATGAAAAACAACAAGAAGTAGTAATACTGCAACAATGATCGTCTAGAGAGTCTGTTTGTCGGTTCCATCAGTACCAGTATAATTATTAACTCAAAAAAAAGAAGGAAAGTACCTGTTAGAGCAAGCTTCGGGTAGCAAGTAGTAAAGCAGTAAAATGGTATGATAACAGAATAAAACATGGAAGGAATAAGAAGTGGCAGTGCAATTACTGAAAACAGTACAATGCAAGATGGAAGGAAGCAAGAAACTGGAACAATATGATCATGTAAGCAACAACTATAGACAAGTGTATTCCAGACTTCAAAGTATAATCAATTGGTAACCTAGGATCGGTTAATCACAAATCATGTAATCAAGAATCACATAATCAAGAATTAAGAATCATGTAATCAAGAATCAAGAATCATGCTTAGTGTCAATATCGAGTTTATCGGTTTTATTAACTTATCTAATGCACGCAATCCTGTGTCCCATACAATAAGTTCCGGTGCATATTAATCACGTGACGTTTAGACTTAAGTAGTGAACTCTATAGGATTATATACTTGGGTCTTCCAGTGATAGTATCAAGACATCTAATTAAGAATCGTGTAATCAAGAATTATGTAATCAAGAATTAAGAATCAAGAATCAAGAATCAAGAATCACTATTCCAGGAAACACGGCCCCCCTTCCGAGTATACTCCCCTATATTGTCCACTACTAAGCCGTATAACCTCGACTTATTATTCTTTTACAATAATTAAGCAAGAACATGCAGTCAATACGACTAGTGGAACGGTAGTATCAAGACAGTTAATCAAGATTCAATGAAAATATCAAGAGCGATAATCATGGTATAATCAAGTGATATAAAATGCATTATATGAGAAAATCTGTCAACATATTATATGGGTACAAGTTATTACTACAAGAACAACAATACATATGGTTAAATTCATTAAATATGGAAAATAATAGGTTCACGTGCTGAAACGTAGTGATAAATTTCTAGATAGCAACACCTATCTACTTTCAAATTCACTTTACCGTTGCTACAGAAAAGCAAATCTGATTTCGTCAGATTTTCTAGAAAGTAGAATGCCTTCCGGTTCCAACGCATATTCACACGATACATTCTAGGGATAGAAGTTATGCGTAAGAATTCATTATTTGCTAATTTCGATGTTTCGTGCACAGTTATGTTCTGGAAATCCAGGAGTCACAGTATTAAAACAATGATATCTCAGAAACGATAATTCATATTGCAAAACTGTAAAATTTTCTGAATTCTAGACTCAATGGGCTATGATTTTCATGTATAAAGTTCTTGAATTCAGTATCGGGAACTAGGTCAATCTCTCTGTTCTTTACTGGTTCATATACAGTTTTTGTGTTCTGAAAATTACAATATGACACTACTAAAAATGGGATATCTCACAATCTATAAATCAGATTGTGAAACCGTAAAATGTTCTGTATTCTATACTTGAAGGGCTATAAGATTCATGTATAAAGTTCTTTGATTCAGTATCATTAGATGGGTCGAATATGTAGTACAAATTCGGGCAATTAACAAGACAGAGTTATTCGATATTCGATAACATGATTCAAAGTGTGTTAACGGTTCAAGATTTGAATAAATAGCATGGAGTAAGTAACTAGACAAGAAAATACGATGATAACTAGGCTACTTGCTGAGAGTTCAAGAAAATGCTTGCCTTATACGACGTTTACGTTGTGCACGACGGAAGGAACGAGAGACACGCGGCACACGGCTGCGACAACACAAGCAAGAACACAAAAGAAATAGTAAACGGCAGCGGCACAAGCAAGAGGGTATCAGGTTCGGCGACAAGGAAGACAACAGTAAGGAGTTTGAAGTGGCAGTCGGGAATGGCAACGAGGGAGCTCCGGGTTGTAGAGGCCGGAGGTCGGTGGAGGTGGAGCTTGCGGTGAGAGTATAGGAAGTGGAGCTCGGTTTGGAGAGGTGATGGGTTACGGGTTGAAGTGGCAGTGGGAGTGAAGAAGAAGGGAATGAGGTGGAATATTCATGCATGATATATATATAAATAAGGAGAGAGAGAGAAATAGTATGCATGTGTGTGTGTGTATATATATATATATATAGAGGGGTGGAGGCAGTAGTGTCGGAGTAGGAGTAGTAGGAGGAGGTGGAGGCAGAAGACTAGAAGACGTTAAATGCCGAAAAAGAAGTTGGGGGTTGGCTGTTGGGTTAGGATTAGGATTAGGATTAGGATTCAGATTAATCAGGGTTTAAATTTGAACTCCCGTGGAAAAATTCGCAAAAATTTAGAATGGATCAAAAAATATTTAAGTTCTAATAACAATGAAATAATGCCAGATAAAGAGTCCAAAGAGAAGAAAAGAAATAAATTTTGATTGATATTTGGAATACAAAAATTCACCTAATAATATACGTACAAATAGAACATGGAGTTACAACCCTTCCCACCTTACAAGAAAATTTTCTTCCTCAAAATTTACTCCGGCGGGATTTAGGATAGTAAAGCAAGACACCTACTCGAAGATATGGGGGTACTTCTTCTGGATTTCTTCCTCGAGCTCCCATGTTGACTCACCTAGCGAGTGAGGATTCCAAGAGACTCATACAAGCTTGATTACTTTATTCTTCAGCACTTTCTCACGCCTGTCGAAGATAGAAATTGGTTGATCTTCACATGATAAGTCCGGACATACAGATAACTCTAAGTAGTCGACAATATGGCTGACATCTCTGATGTACTTCCTAAGTTGGGAAACATGGAATACGTCATGAACTCCTGATAACACCGGTGGTAGCGCGAGCCTTTAAGCGACCTTTCACACTCGTTCAACAATATCGAATGGGCCGATGAATCGGGGACTAAGCTTGTCTCTGCCTCCGAAACAGATGATGCCCCTTGATGGTGATACTCTGAGGAACACATCATCACCTACCTCAAACTCCAAGGGTCTTCGGTGAGTGTCAGTACATTTACTCTACCTGTCTTGAGCTGCACTCAAGTGTTTCCTAATCTGAGACACTGTGTCTACTGACTTCGTAATCTACTCTGGTCCCAAAAGCTTCCTCTCGCCGATGTCATCCCAACAGACTGGTGATCTACACTTACGACCATAGAGTGCCTCGAATGATGCCGCCTTAACTGTTATTGTACGAGAATTCAACCCAGTGCAGATGATCTTCCCAAGAACCTCCAAATTGAACAACACAAGACCTCAACATGTCTTCTAGAGTCTGAATCGTCCTTTCAGACTGTAGAACCCCGTATTTTCAAATATTATTTTAATTATTTGAAAATGATTTTAAATGATTTTGAGTATTTAATAAATACTTTCCAAAAGTTATCTTTTGTACACGTGCAAAACACGTGCAAATGACTTTTAGAAGTTTGGAAAATTAAGTTTTCTTTATGAAAAATCATTGTTTATTATTTGAGAATTATTTAATATTTTTCCAGATTTTTCAGAAATTAATTATGCCTATTTGCAATTTTTTGAGAAAAGAAGGACTTATTTGCAAAATTGACAATTTTGAGGGTTGAAGTGCAAAGTGTATTTGCTGGACTTTCCGATCAGTACTTGTTGAGGTTTGAGAATATACTTTTCTATTAGATCCTAATTTAAATGATATTTGGTTTATTTTTCAAGAAAAGAATTATATATGTAAAATGTACTTTCGAAAGAAGTATTTTGTAAAGAGGGAATAAAAACCCTAATATTTTACTCCGGCATATATAAGGGATTTCTTATTCCCAGCCGTCATTTTACAATATTGAGACTTTTGAGATTTGTTTGAGGAACAAGAAGAGGCTTTTTGGATCTAGCAAGGAGAAGAGCTATTTCGTGGATTTTCTTCAAAACAAGGTGAGTTGGTTTGCTTTGTTTTTGCTTTGCTTGTTTGTTTTGATTGGTAGATGACGTAAGATCTTTGTTATGCTTGTTGTGATCATTATGCCATTATTTTGTTAGTCTCATTGTAAATATGATTTGGATCTTTAATTCGAGATGGAGGATGAGAACTTTTGTTGATATTTGGATCATGTATGAGAAATATTAAGATTTATTGAGGATATGTTGATCTATGAGATCGTATTGTTGAGAGACATATTAAGAATTAATTTTGTTGTGATTAGATGGTAAACACCTGGACCTCATGGTTGTAAATCAGATTTGGATTAAGTTATGGAAGACATTTTGTTGAGAAAAACCCTAATGGGAGAATTAAGAATTGAGATCATGAGAAAATGAGATTAGAGAAATTGATTGATTGAGTAATGTAACCATGATGGAGATTATTGAGAATTGTTTATTTGCCTGGATATAAATTAATTTTATGAGCGATGAATCTTTAGAATACTCCCGTTTGATTTGTGTTCAGACCTATACTTTTTGTAAATCTGTAGCCGACAGTCGACTGGACTGCGAAGCAGTCGACTGGTACGAGCCTATTGTGTATTTTCAGTCTTTGAGTTTTGTTCGGGACAGTCGACCTAGACTGAGGTCAGTCGACTGATCCTCTGTTTGTGATTTTGTTCAGTCCTTTCGGGACAGTCGACCTATGACCTTTCAGTCGACTCAAATACTTAGATTATTTTGATGGGGACTATTTGAATTCGTCTCGGGGCAGTCGACTGATGACTTGTCAAGTCGACTGGTCATGCCTTAGATTATTTTTTGTAAAATGTTGGGATATGTCCTCTGGACAGTCGACTGGTCCTTTATGCAGTTGACTGGTCCTGAATGATCTTTGTATTTGATTGTGAGATATTTTGTTTAGTGTTTGATTTTAAGATGTTTAGTTAAGTATTTGTTTTTGAGATGTTCAGTTAAGAACATGATTTTGAGATATTTTGTTGAGCCACCTGTTAAGTGGCATTTGTTCAGATATTTGTTTTTGAGTCTCTAGAGGTAGGTGACCCTAGTATACCGGTGTTTGTTCAGTTATTTGTTGAGGCCCATCGAGGCAAACTTTCAGTTATTCAGATTTTTAGTCCGGTAGGGTGCACTACTCTAGGAGACTTGTTCAGTAACCCAAACTAATAAGGACAGGCATTAGTAGTGTCATGACGAATGGGAACTTGAGTTATGCACCTCAGTATGGCTTTTGATGTAGGATTTAATCTCATGAATTATCCAAGTAGTTAACTTGTGATGTGTGATTTATCTCCGGAATTATCCAGGCAGTTAACCTGTGATGCGAGGTATTTCTCCTGAATTATCCAAGTAATTATCTTGTGATGTGGGATTGAACTACGGAATGATCGGAGTCGAGGCGACGCTTTTGGAATATTATTGTGATAAGGAATCTATGTTTAGATGTGGGATGATCTCCTGAATTATCCAGGGAAAATACCTGTGATGTGGGATCAATCTCCGGATGATCAAGTATGGGCAAATTATCATAGTTTATCTTCATCTCTTAGTAGTCATCGTTGTCAGCATGTAGTCATGATATTTTCTTGAATCACTTTTATGCATTCGGATTTCCTGTTTTTACACACTTGACTTTTGGATTTGATATCACCCTTTATTCTTTTGGTCGTTACTTCATACTTTAGTGTTTGATTATTATTTGTTGGATTTTATGTTTTAAGTTCATTTATGCTATTTGTTTGATTTGTTACCACTCACACCTTTTATGGCTGACCCCGTAGTTTTGGGGTTAGGGTTCAACTCTAGCCTCACTTGTTGCAGGTTATTGCTTAGTTGGAGGTTGGATACTTGAGTGGGCAGTTTGAGATAATTGGATTATTTAGTGTTTTGTGTAAAATTGTAAAGACTTATTTGAGTTGTTTTTGAGTTGTAAATAAAAGAATAATTTGTGTCGAGATGTTTAGACTTCCGCTGTAATCGTAACAATTGTTGTAATAAAGAAAGAAAAATATTAGTGGAGTTGTTGGTGTATATTGTTGTATTGAAGTGGATTACTGGGATTTCGCCACTTATTTTCTAAGCTCTCATATTAGAAATTTGGGGCGCTACAGAGATTGGTATCAAAGCTCTGCTTCAATGTAATAATAGACTTAGTATGACAACCAACCTAGGTGTAGACACTAGAGTGTGAGTACCTAGGTGTGGACATCAGAGTGTGAGTATCACATAGAATTAAATTATGATGTTTGGTTTGAAATTATGGTTTGGGGTATGGTTATGGCTTTGCCATAGGGTAATGATTTGAGTTTGAATTGTATGTGTGCTCTAACTTTACCCTCGTTTTGCAGTAATCACAATGGTTGCACCCAGAGGTAGAAATGGTGGCAACAATGAGGATGGTTCGGGTAGTTCTCGAGGAACGGGAATTGACCTAGAGGTTGAATTCGCTAAGGTCTATCAGACCTTGAACACATTGATGGCATTCAATGTGGCGCAGCAGCAGAACCCGCCGCCGAATCATGGAGCTGAGCATGGATTGGTGAATGCCGACCCCATCAAGCAGATTGAATCCTTTAAGAGGATGAGGCCGCCAGTCTTTGAGGGGCAGGCTGATCCAACAGCAGCAGATGACTGGATCAGGAAGATGCAGACGATCTTCGAAGTGTCGGAGACTCCTGAAGCTAGCAAGGTGAAGTTAGCTTCGATGCAGCTTGAGAAAGATGCTGGTGTCTGGTGGGAGTCATTGAAGAGGAACTTGGGAGATCAGCAGCTGACATGGGAAGCTTTTCTGGAGGAGTTCAGAGATCGTTTCTTTCCTCTTGATGTTCAGGAGAAGAAGGCGACTGAGTTCATGAACCTTCAGCAGGGGAGCATGACTGTTCGGGAGTATGAGACGAAATTCGCTCAACTTTCGAGGTATGCACCAGAATTGGTCATGGATGAAGCAAAGAAGGCCAAAAAGTTTGAGCAGGGCTTGAGGCCGAACTTGAGGTCAAGGATGGTTCCATTGGGTTTCCGAAGATTTGAGAAGCTGGTCAGGAGGGCCGCGATGACTGAAGAAGATATGGAACTGTTTCAGAAGAAGCAGGAATCATGGAACCGGAACAAGAGGCCAGCATCAGGCCAGAGTGGGAAGGGATTCCCCGCGAAGCAGGCGAAGTTCAGTGGACCGGTGCAGAAGGCATCTGGAGCTCAGGGAGTGACCTGCTACTACTGTAAGGAAGTAGGACATTACAGGTCAGCATGTCCGAAGTTGGCAGAGCATGTTTGTTCTCAGTGTGGGCAGACAGGACATTCGAAGCCCCATTGTCCACAACTGAAGAAAGATGGTTCGAGTGGAAGCAAAGTCCCGAAGAGGCAAGGGCGAGTATTTGCATTGACCGAGGAGGATGCGAGGAACTCGGAAGATGTAATACAGGGTATGCAGGAATTTTGATTTCTTTCATTTTTGAATCAGTGTAATGAATAAAAGCTTTTATTTCAGAACAATTTAAGATTGAGTATCATTCTTATTGTAACAGGAGTTGTTTTAATAAATGGAATAAAAGCAAGGGTTTTGTTTGACACTGGATCATCGCATACATTTGTATCGCCAAGTTTTGCAAAGATCTTAGGTTTGGAACCTAAGTTATTTCCAGGAAGAGTTTTGTCGGTGGCAACGCCGTCAGGTGAAGAGCTGGTAGCGGATCGATATTACGAGGGCTGTGATATCGAGATTGGTGGAAGGATGTTCGGCATCGACTTGATCGAGCTACAAGTGTTGGGAGTGGATGTCATTGTCGGCATCGATTGGATGGCTATTTATGATGCCACAATTGATTGCAAGCAGAAGGAGGTGTTGGTGAAAGCACCAGGTGGACCTGCAGTAACCTTCCAAGGGAAGAAGAAGATCCCGCAGGTGGCTGCAATGGTATCTAAGAAGTCTATTGCAGATGAAGTCAAGGGCATTCCGGTGGTTCGAAAGTTTCCTCAGGTGTTCTTGGATGACTTTCCAGGATTACCGCCACAGAGAGATGTGGAGTTTTGCATCAATGTTCAGCCGGGGAGTGCGCCGATTTCCAAGGCTCCGTACAGGATGGCACCTGTAGAGCAGGATGAAGTGAAGAAGCAGATTGAGGAGCTTTTGAGCAAAGGGCTTATCAGACCGAGTTCATCTCCGTGGGGAGCGCCAGTGTTGTTGGTCAAGAAGAAGGATGGGTCAATGAGGATGTGCATTGACTACAGGGAGTTGAATAGGGTGACTATTCAGAACAAGTACCCACTGCCGCGGATAGATGATTTGTTCGACAGACTTCGAGGAGCAGCAGTATTTTCGAAGATTGACTTGAGGTCGGGGTATCATCAGGTGCGAGTCAAGGAGGAAGATGTGAGCAAGACAGCTTTCAGGACTCGTCATGGGTTGTATGAATTTTTGGTGATGCCATTCGGGTTGACGAATGCGCCAGCAGTGTTCATGGATATGATGAATCGGGTGTTGAGGCCATTCATTGATTCCTTCGTGGTGGTCTTCATCGATGATATCTTGGTGTATTCGAAGTCGGAGGAGGATCATTCTAAGCACTTGACAGCGGTATTACGGACATTGCAGGAGCACAGCTTGTATGCCAAATTGTCGAAGTGTGAATTCTGGAAGTCTGAGGTGGCTTTCCTTGGTCACATTCTTTCTAAGGAGGGAGTGGCTACTGACCCTCAGAAAGTGGAAGCAGTGAAGGATTGGCCCAGGCCGACGTCAGTGAAGGAATTCAGAAGCTTCTTGGGATTAGCTAGTTACTACAGGAGGTTTATTCAGGGGTATTCTCAGATTGCAGTTCCATTGACAGGTTTGACCCGGAAGAATGTGGCTTTTGTGTGGACAGATAAGTGCGAGGAGAGTTTCCTTGAGTTAAAGGAAAGGTTGACTACCGCACCCATATTAGCATTGCCGCAAGCAGGGAAAGATTATGACATCTACAGCGATGCATCTCTCAGAGGTTTGGGATGTGTCTTGATGCAGGAAGGCAAGGTCATTGCTTATGGTTCGAGGCAGTTGCGTCCGCATGAGAAGAATTATCCGACGCATGATTTGGAGTTAGCAGCTATCATATATGCATTGAAGCTATGGAGGCATTATGTCTATGGTGAGAAGGTCAGTATGTACACTGACCACAAGAGCCTGAAGTATATCTATCAGCAGAGGGATTTGAATCTTCGTCAGAGAAGATGGTTGGAAGTTTTGGAAGACATTCGTCCTGAGATCAAGTATCATCCGGGCAAGGCGAATGTAGTGGCTGATGGACTTAGCAGGAAGAGTAGTTTGTCAAGATTGATCACTACTCGAAGAGAGTTGGCAGCTGAGATCGATCAGGCAGGTATCGAGGTGGTACTGCGAGGTTTAGGGGCATCTTTGGCTCAGTTAAGGCTGCAGCCGTCTTTGAGAGAGAAGATTGTGGAAGGTCAGAGATCAGATTCAGAGATCCAGAAGATGTCGCAGCAGGTTGCAGAAGGCAAGTTATCGGAATTTCGTGTCCAAGATGGAGTTCTTTGGCTGGGTGAGAGGTTGTGTGTTCCAGATGATGCAGAGTTGAGAGGGAGTATCTTGCAGGAAGCACACAGCACATTGTTATCAGTTCATCCAGGAGGTACGAAGATGTACAGGGATATCAAACCACATTTTTGGTGGTCTGGTATGAAGCGAGATGTAGCAGATTTTGTGGCAAGGTGTCTGACTTGTCAGCAGATCAAGGCAGAGAATCAGAGACCTGGAGGTTTGTTACAGCCATTACCCATTCCGGAGTGGAAGTGGGAGAATATCAGCATGGACTTTATCACGGGTTTGCCTAGGAGTTCGAAGGGCAATGACTCGATTTGGGTTGTTGTGGACCGATTGACTAAGTCGGCACATTTTCTAGCCATGAAGATTACTTGGTCGATGGAGAAATTGGCTGAGTTATACATTGAAGAGATTGTGAGACTTCATGGAGTTCCAGTTTCGATTGTGTCTGACAGAGATCCGAGGTTTACATCAAGGTTTTGGAGAAGTTTACAAGCAGCTTTGGGCACCAGGACTGATTTCAGTACAGCATTTCATCCGCAGACAGATGGTCAGACGGAGAGGGTGAATCGAGTGCTGGAAGATATGTTGAGAGCTTGTGTTATGGACTTTGGTGGTAGTTGGGAGAGATACTTGGCATTGGTTGAGTTTGCCTATAACAATAGTTACCATGCAAGTATTGGGATGGCACCGTATGAGGCTTTGTACGGGCGGAGGTGCAGGACACCTGTTTGTTGGTATGAGGTTGGTGAGAGGCAGATGTATGGTCCTGAGATCGTGCAGCAGACGTCAGAGCAGATTGAGCTGATTCGCAAGAGATTAGTTGAGGCTCAGAGTCGGCAGAAGAGTTATGCTGACACTCGACGAAGAGATTTGGAATTTGAGGTTGGGGATGCAGTTTTTCTCAAGGTTTCTCCGACCAAAGGAGTGATCAGATTTGGTAAGAGTGGCAAGTTGGCGCCAAGGTACATTGGGCCGTACAAGATCGTGGAGAGGATTGGCAAGACCGCATACAGATTGAAACTTCCAGAGGAGTTGGCTCAGGTGCATGATGTGTTTCATGTATCATTGTTGAGGAGGTATGTGGCCGATCAGAAGCATCAATTGGTGGAAGTTCCTGAAGATCTACAGGTGAACTTGAGCTACAAGAACAGCCTGTTGAGATCGTTGATCGTAGGGAGAAAGTCCTTAGAAGCAAGGTGATACCTATGGTCAAGGTACAGTGGAGGAATCAACAGTTCGAGGAAGCTACTTGGGAGCCAGAGGGTCGCATGCTGAATGATTTTCCTGAATTGTTTGAATGAATGTATTTCTTTTGTGTGATTGTAATTCTTTGAATGACTGAACCATTGAATGATATACGATGTATCCTTTTATTTTGATTGTGATGTTATATGGAATTGTTGGATTTTGTTCTATATATGAAGTATTGTTTCCTTTTGTTGGTATGTGCTTGAACTCATTAGTAGTAGTTCTGAGGACAGAACTCTTCTAAGGAGGGAGTGATGTAGAACCCCGTATTTTCAAATATTATTTTAATTATTTGAAAATGATTTTAAATGATTTTGAGTATTTAATAAATACTTTCCAAAAGTTATCTTTTGTACACGTGCAAAATACGTGCAAATGACTTTTAGAAGTTTGGAAAATTAAGTTTTCTTTATGAAAAATCATTGTTTATTATTTGAGAATTATTTAATATTTTTCTAGATTTTTCAGAAATTAATTATGCCTATTTGCAATTTTTTGAGAAAAGAAGGACTTATTTGCAAAATTGACAATTTTGAGGGTTGAAGTGCAAAGTGTATTTGCTGGACTTTCCGATCAGTACTTGTTGAGGTTTGAGAATATACTTTTCTATTAGATCCTAATTTAAATGATATTTGGTTTATTTTTCAAGAAAAGAATTATATATGTAAAATGTACTTTCGAAAGAAGTATTTTGTAAAGAGGGAATAAAAACCCTAATATTTTACTCCGGCATATATAAGGGATTTCTTATTCCCAGCCGTCATTTTACAATATTGAGACTTTTGAGATTTGTTTGAGGAACAAGAAGAGGCTTTTTGGATCTAGCAAGGAGAAGAGCTATTTCGTGGATTTTCTTCAAAACAAGGTGAGTTGGTTTGCTTTGTTTTTGCTTTGCTTGTTTGTTTTGATTGGTAGATGACGTAAGATCTTTGTTATGCTTGTTGTGATCATTATGCCATTATTTTGTTAGTCTCATTGTAAATATGATTTGGATCTTTAATTCGAGATGGAGGATGAGAACTTTTGTTGATATTTGGATCATGTATGAGAAATATTAAGATTTATTGAGGATATGTTGATCTATGAGATCGTATTGTTGAGAGACATATTAAGAATTAATTTTGTTGTGATTAGATGGTAAACACCTGGACCTCATGGTTGTAAATCAGATTTGGATTAAGTTATGGAAGACATTTTGTTGAGAAAAACCCTAATGGGAGAATTAAGAATTGAGATCATGAGAAAATGAGATTAGAGAAATTGATTGATTGAGTAATGTAACCATGATGGAGATTATTGAGAATTGTTTATTTGCCTGGATATAAATTAATTTTATGAGCGATGAATCTTTAGAATACTCCCGTTTGATTTGTGTTCAGACCTATACTTTTTGTAAATCTGTAGCCGACAGTCGACTGGACTGCGAAGCAGTCGACTGGTACGAGCCTATTGTGTATTTTCAGTCTTTGAGTTTTGTTCGGGACAGTCGACCTAGACTGAGGTCAGTCGACTGATCCTCTGTTTGTGATTTTGTTCAGTCCTTTCGGGACAGTCGACCTATGACCTTTCAGTCGACTCAAATACTTAGATTATTTTGATGGGGACTATTTGAATTCGTCTCGGGGCAGTCGACTGATGACTTGTCAAGTCGACTGGTCATGCCTTAGATTATTTTTTGTAAAATGTTGGGATATGTCCTCTGGACAGTCGACTGGTCCTTTATGCAGTTGACTGGTCCTGAATGATCTTTGTATTTGATTGTGAGATATTTTGTTTAGTGTTTGATTTTAAGATGTTTAGTTAAGTATTTGTTTTTGAGATGTTCAGTTAAGAACATGATTTTGAGATATTTTGTTGAGCCACCTGTTAAGTGGCATTTGTTCAGATATTTGTTTTTGAGTCTCTAGAGGTAGGTGACCCTAGTATACCGGTGTTTGTTCAGTTATTTGTTGAGGCCCATCGAGGCAAACTTTCAGTTATTCAGATTTTTAGTCCGGTAGGGTGCACTACTCTAGGAGACTTGTTCAGTAACCCAAACTAATAAGGACAGGCATTAGTAGTGTCATGACGAATGGGAACTTGAGTTATGCACCTCAGTATGGCTTTTGATGTAGGATTTAATCTCCTGAATTATCCAAGTAGTTAACTTGTGATGTGTGATTTATCTCCGGAATTATCCAGGCAGTTAACCTGTGATGCGAGGTATTTCTCCTGAATTATCCAAGTAATTATCTTGTGATGTGGGATTGAACTACGGAATGATCGGAGTCGAGGCGACGCTTTTGGGATATTATTGTGATAAGGAATCTATGTTTAGATGTGGGATGATCTCCTGAATTATCCAGGGAAAATACCTGTGATGTGGGATCAATCTCCGGAATGATCAAGTATGGGCAAATTATCATAGTTTATCTTCATCTCTTAGTAGTCATCGTTGTCAGCATGTAGTCATGATGTTTTCTTGAATCACTTTTATGCATTCGGATTTCCTGTTTTTACACACTTGACTTTTGGATTTGATATCACCCTTTATTCTTTTGGTCGTTACTTCATACTTTAGTGTTTGATTATTATTTGTTGGATTTTATGTTTTAAGTTCATTTATGCTATTTGTTTGATTTGTTACCACTCACACCTTTTATGGCTGACCCCGTAGTTTTGGGGTTAGGGTTCAACTCTAGCCTCACTTGTTGCAGGTTATTGCTTAGTTGGAGGTTGGATGCTTGAGTGGGCAGTTTGAGATAATTGGATTATTTAGTGTTTTGTGTAAAATTGTAAAGACTTATTTGAGTTGTTTTTGAGTTGTAAATAAAAGAATAATTTGTGTCGAGATGTTTAGACTTCCGCTGTAATCGTAACAATTGTTGTAATAAAGAAAGAAAAATATTAGTGGAGTTGTTGGTGTTTATTGTTGTATTGAAGTGGATTACTGGGATTTCGCCACTTATTTTCTAAGCTCTCATATTAGAAATTTGGGGCGCTACACAGACTGTCCATCTTTCTGAGGGTGGAATGTTGTACTATAATTTAACTTGATTCCTAGACTCCTCTGAAGACTTTCCCAGAACTGGGACCTGAATCTCGTATCTCTATCGGACACAATACTAACGGGAACTCCGTGCAACGGTATAATCTCCTGTATGTACTTCTCGGCCAGACACTTTGTGCACTGACCCACTCTGAAAGGAATGAAGTGGGCACTCTTTGTCAAACGAACCACGATTACCCAAATGGCATTGTATCCCCTAGGACTCTTTGGCAGCGCCGTCACAAAGTCTATGGTGATGTTCTCCCATTTCCACTCCGGGATTGGAAGAGGTTGCAACAGTCCAGTGGTCCTCTGATGTTCTGCTTTCACTTGCTGGCAAATTAGACACTGTGATGCAAACTTCGCCACTGCTCTCTTTATGTCGTGCCACCAAAAGGGCTGCCTTAGATCTCTGTACATCTTTGTACCTCCAAGATGAATAAAATAAGGTGAATGGTGGGCGTATGCAAGCAGTGACTGCCTGACTTCCCCCTTAGGTACACACAGTTTGGCTCCGAAGCGAAGTGATCCATCTGCGTGAATAATCAAGTCGGTTCTCAAGCCTGCCTCTACTTGACTTCTCAACTTTTGTAACTGCTTATCACCTGCCTGGGCTTCTTTGATATGCTCGACACAACGAAGATTGCAACTGTAACATCATAAACTATTGTGTTGAACCTGGCAAAATCGCCTCCAATTCCAATCTCCTCATTTCTTCCAATAATATCTTCTACTCAGTGAGAAACATAGCTGATGGTCTCCTGCTCAGGGAGTCTGGTACTAGGTTCACTTTACCTGGGTGATCTGTAGGTTGATGTCGTAGTCTTCCATGAATTCCAGCCATCTTCTCTGCCTCATGTTTAACTCCTTCTCCGTGAATACATACTTGAGGCTCTTATGGTCAGTGAAGATCTCAACTCTATCCCTGAGCAAGTAGTGCATTCATAACTTCAAGGCAAAAATCACGGATGCGAGCTCGAGATCATGAGTAGGGTAGTTTTGTTCGTGTAGCCTCAACTGCCTGGATGCATAAGTAACAACTTTGCCTTGCTGCAGCAGTACTGCTCCCAACCCTTTACCAGATGCATAACAATAAATCACAAATCTTCCTGAACCATCTGGTACAGTTAACACAGATGCCGATGTCAGTCGATCTTTGAAATCCTCGAATGCCTGACGACACGCATCATCCCATACGAACTTCTGATATTTCCTCGTTGGTTTCGTCAGGGGTCCAACAATCCTTGAGAAGTCCTGAATAAACTTCCGATAATAGCCTGCTAGTCCGTGAAAACTACGGACTTCTGACACTAACTTAGGTACTGGCCAATCCTTGACAGCAACAACTTTCTCTGGGTCTACTGAAACTCCAGCTCCTGAGATGATGTGGCCCAAAAATGCAACACGATCCAGCCAGAACTCATATTTACTTAGCTTCCCGAACAAGCGATTCTCCCTCAAAGTCTGCAGAGTGATCCTCAGATGCTCAGTGTGGTCCTCCTTGTTCCGAGAATACACCAGGAATGTCGTCGATGAATACTACTACAAACTTGTCCAAAAATGGTGAAAACACCCTATTCATCAGACCTATGAAAACAGTTGGTGCATTAGTAACTCTAAATGGCATTACAAGGAATTCATAATTACCATATCAGGTTCGAAATGCAGTCTTCTCAATATCCTCGGTCTTCACCTTAACTTGATGGTATCCCGAACGAAGATCCAACTTTGAGGAAACAAAAGCAACTCCAAGTTGATCAAATAGGTCGTCAATCCTTGGTAGTGGGTACCGGTTTTTCACAGTCACGTTATTCAGCTCCTGGTAATCGATGCAGAGCCTACGACTTCCATCATTATTCATAACAAATAATACAGAAGCTCCCTAAGGCGAAACACTCGTCCTGAGAAATCCTTTAACTAGTAACTCTTGAACTTGCACCTTCAGTTCGGCCAACTCCACGGGTGCCATCCTGTACGGACTTTTCGAGATTGGCGTTGTACCCTTTTGGATTTCGATACTAAACTCCACTTCACGGTCTAGCGGCAACTTTGGCAATTCATCTGGAAAGACATCTAGAAAATCCGTACAATCAAAGGTGCCACGTCACCATTAGTGCACACTGACTTCAGCATTCCAGCCTCCTTGACACGCCCAAACAGTGTATCGCCAGCATGGAACTCGAATTCCTGGTGACCTGGAATCCGGAACACTACCTTCTTCTTTCGGCAGTCAATCATGGCATGAGTACCCAACCAATCCATTCCAAGTATGACATCAAACCCTGAGTTGTTAATGACGATGAGGTTTGCTTTAAAATCCCTGCTACTAGTCAGTAAGGGACTCTACTTGCATTCTTTAGAAAAAAACAACGACACTTGCTCCTGTGGTGATATTCCAAGTAGCTAGCATATCATCACAAGCGATCGAGGAATCGAGCAGAAATAAAAGAATGGGTAGAACCGGAATCAAAGAGAATATGGGTAGGAAAGGTGTGAACTAGTATGTTACCTAATAGTGAGACAAGGAATAAATATGAATGCAAAATGAAAAAAAAAGAAAGTGCAGGAACTGAATATGACTCAAATGTAGGAATACCTGCAACTACTCCTTCGGCAGTTTCAGCTTCTTCTGCAGTCAGATTGTAGGCCTGACCATGTCCCCCAGTTTGCCCTACCCTCAGAGCTAGGTTCCTCTGATTATAAACTTGCATCTACAGTGGAAGCGGTGGCCTGCCCAGATCATGAGCTGGTGCTCCCTGTTGTGCCGATCCTCCGGCTAGTGCACCGTACCTGTTCTTCGGGCAATCCCGAATCATGTTTTCGCTTGCTCCGCACGCAAGGCACAGGTGGTTAGCAGTCCTACAGTCCCTACATACATGGCCGATCTTGTGGCAATAGTCACACACTAGGTCCACTTTCATACCAATTGGCGAGTAGGGTAGTGCTCTAGTCGTCAGGGTCTAAAATGGACTTCGTACTGGTCCTCATGATGGCCTCATTACGGTAATAGGCTGTACTGCTCGCTGAGCGGCGCTCCTCCTTTTGTGGGTTTGTTCATGAATCCTAGCTGCATCAAGCACAGCAACATAGGTATGGTGCTGGTGGGCGGCTAGACGATCCTGAATATCATAGTCCAAGCCCATCGAGAATTGTCGGGTCCTGTCCTGATCATTTGCTACAATGGCTCACGCAAAATGACTCAACCGGGTGAATTTTGTGGCATATTCATCAACTGAACGCTTTCCTTGGGTTAGAGAGATGAACTGGCGTTCCATCTCCACCCTAGTAATACGGGGGAAGAACTTAGTCAAAAATCTCTCGGCGAAGGTGGCCCAAGTGATAGGCCTCTCTAATCTTTCGGTCTGTGCCTTCCACCAGATGTGGGGGATGTTTGCTAGCTGACTGGTGACTACATCTACACGGTCCACATCAGAGATTCGTGCGGCCGGTAGCAACTGCTCAGTCCTAATTAGCTACTGCTCAGCTTCCAGTGGTGACTCAGTTCTTGCGAACTTCTCTGGACGCAATCTCATAAAATCTGACATGGTGCCAGGCCTTGGCGGTAATGCTCTTAAGATTGGTCCAGCTCGGTTGGCAGCTTCTTGGGCTTTTTCCAAACTGCCCCTCATCAGCTAGTTTGTTCCTGCTGAAGCTCCATCCTTTGCTGCATTGCTCGGAGAACTGCGGCATTCTCCGATGGTCCATCTCTGGGTCGTGAAGTTGAAGATCCTTCACGAACCATGTTCTGCAAAATCAAGTAAGGTCAGTATCCAGGTTACAAAATGGTTTTTGAATGTACATGTGTTCAATGATTGTGCATACTTGTTAAGCTTAACATGGTTTAGAGAACTAGGCTCTGATACCACTAAAAACCTGTCACGCCTTGCTTTTCACTATACAGAAATACATACATGTAACTGAGGCCCAACGAATGATATACATCATCCATAAACTGTACAATGCTAGTAAGCTCAACAGGGTATTTATAACACATTTATGAAGACAAATACAATAATCACATAAGCTGGAAATAGAATAACCATCATCTAGAAATACATAAACATTGGGTCAAGATGGCCGGAAATACAAAGTGCCATAATTAAAACAATACGATAAACAGTTTGCTATAACAACTAGATAAAATAGCGACTAAAAGAAAAACAACAAGAAGTAGTAAAAATGCAGCAACGATCGTCTAGAGAGTCTGTTTGTCGGTTCCATCAGTACCTGTATAATTATTAACTCAAAAAAAGGAAAGTACCCCTTAGAGCAAGCTTCGGGCAGCAAGTAGCGAAGCAGTAAAATAGTAAGATAACAAATTATAACGTGGAAGGAACAAGAAGTGCAATTACTGAAAACATTACAATGCAAGATGGAAGGAAGCAAGAAACTGGAACAATATGATCATGTAAGTAACAACTATAGACAAGTGAATTCATGACTTCAAAGTATAATCAATTGGTAACCCAGGATTAGTTAATCATGAATCATGTAATCAAAAATCACGTAATCAAGAATTAAGAATCATGTAATCAAGAATCAAGATTCATGCTTAGTGTCAATCTCAAATTTATCGATTTTATTAACTAATCTAATGCACGCAATCCTGTGTCCCATACCACAAGTTCGGGTCCATATCAATCATGTGATGTTTAGACTTATGTAGTGAATTCTATAGAATTATGTACTCGGATTTTCCAGTGATAGTATCAAGACATGTAATCAAGAATCGTGTAATCAAGAATTGTGTAATCAAGAATCAAGAATCAAGAATCAAGAATCAAGAGTCAAGAATCAAGAATCAAGAATCAATAATCAAGAATCAAGGATCAAGAAGAACTATTCCGAGAAACACGGACCCCCATCCGAGTATACTCCCATATATTATCCATTACAAAGCCATACCCTTATAACCCCGACTTGTTATTCTTTTACAATAACTAATCAGGAATATGTAGTCGATACGACTAGTGTAACGGTAGTATCAAGACAGTTATCAAGAATCAAGAAAAATATCAAGGGCGGTAATCATGGTATTATCAAGTGATATAAATTGCATTATATGAGAAAATCTATCAACATATTATACGGGTACAAGTTATTACTACAAGAACAACAATACATATGGTTAAATTCATTAAATATGGAAATTAACGGGTTTATATGCAAAAACGTAATGATGAATTTCTAGAAAACAACACCTATCTGCATTCAAGTTCACTTCACCGTTGTTACAGGAAAGCAAATCCGATTCCGTTAGAGATTCTAGAAAGTAGACTGCCTTCAGGTTCCAATGCATATTCACACGATACATTCTAAGGACAACAGTTATGCATAAGAATTCATTATTTGCTGGTTTCGATGTTTCGTGCACATTTATGTTATGAAAATTCAGGAGTCACAGTATTAAAATAGCGATATCTCAGAAACTATAAATCGGATTGAGAAACCGTAAGATGTTCTGGGTTCTAGACTTGATGGGTTTCATGTATAAAGTTCTTGAATTTAGTATCGGTAACTAGGTCAATCTCTTTGTTCTTTACTGGTTCGTATACAGTTTCTGTGTTCTGGAAATTACAATATGACAGTACTAAAACCGTGATATCTCACAATCTATAAATCAAATTGTGAAAGCGTAAAATGTTCTCGATTCTATCCTTGAAGGGATACAAGATTCATGTATAAAGTTCTTTGATTCAGTATCATTAGCTGGGTAGAATATGCAGTGGAATTTCAGGCAATTAACATGCCAGAGATATTCGATATTCGATAATACGATTCGAAGTTTGTTAACGGCTCAAGATTTGAATAAATAACATGAAATAAGTAACTAGACAAGAAAATACGACGATAACTAGGATACTTACTGAGAGTTCAAGAAAATGCTTGCCTTATACAACATTTACGACATGCACGATGGAAGGAATGGGAGACACGCGGCACACGGCAGTGACAACACAAGCAAGAACAGAACAACAACAGTAAACGACAGCGGCACAAGCAAGAAGGTGTCGGGTTCGGCAACAAGGAAGACAACAGTAAGGAGTTCGAAGTGGCGGTTGGCAATGGCGACGAGGGAGCTCTGGGTTATGGATGTTGGAGGTAGGAGGAGGTGGAGCTTGTGGTGAGAATATAGGAAGTGGAGCTCGGATTTGGAGAGGAGATGGGTTACAGGTTGAAGTAGCAGTAGGAAAGAAGAAGAAGGGAATGAGGTGGAGTCTGCATGCATGTGTATATATATATAAATAAGGAGAGAGAGAGATAGTATGCATGTGTGCGTGTATGTGTATATATATACATATATATATATATATATATATATATATATATATATATAGGTGGAGGCAGTAGTGTAGGATTAGGAGTAGTAGGAGGAGGTGGAGGCAGAAGAGTAGCAGGTGGTAAATGCCGTAAAAGAAGTTGGGGGTTGGCTGTTGGATTAGGAGTAGGATCAGGATTAGGATTAGTATTAGGATTAATCAAGGTTTAAATTTTAACTCCCATGAAAAGATTCACAAAAATTTAGAATGGATAAAAAAAATTTGAGTTCTAATAATGATGAAATAATGCTTGATAAAGAGTCCAAAGAGAAGAAAAGAAATAAATTTTGATTGATATTTGGAATACAAAAATTTACGTAATAATATATGTACAAAAAGAAGAGGGAGTTACAAGTTTACTCGAAAAGGCAGCCAGTTCAGGAAATAGAGCCTGAAGGTTCTCTGCAAGGCCATGAGTCCGATCCAAAACAAAACCAAAACTCACTTTGTTTTTCTCACCCGTGTCCAACATCTGAAACGCCATCTAATGATCTGAATATTCCAATTGCTGTTCGTAAGGGTGTTAGGTCATGCACAGGTTATCCAATATCAAAGTATGTGTCCTACAAAAATCAGTCACCGTTTTTTTCTGCTTTTACCTCTTAACTTTCAGTTGTGATGATTCGTAAGAATATTAAGGATTCCTTACAGGTTCCAAAGTGGAAGTAAAGTGGAAGGAAGATTTTTTTGAGGAAATGAAAGCTCTTAAGAAGAATGACTTGGGTGTTGGTTGATCTGCCTAAGGGAAAGACAACATTTGGATGTAACTGGGTGTTTACCGTGAAGTACATGTCAGATGAAACTCTTGAGAAATATAAGACTCGGTTGGTGGTGAAGGGCTTCAATCAAACCTACGACATTGATTACACAGATACGATTGCACCAATGGCAAAACTAAATACTGTAAGGGTGATGCTAGAATTCCTTCATGAGAGGAGACTTAGAGGAGGAGGTCTACATGGTCCCCTTTTAGGCTTTGGAGAAAGATTTGAATCCAGTGTATGTCGGTTAGAAAAGGCTTTTTATGGCCTCAAACAATCACCAAGTGCATGGTTTGAGAAATTCACATGATCCATGAAGAACCAAGGCTACAGTCAGCCTCATGATCATACAATGTTCATGAAGCACTCAAAAGGTGGTAAGACGATTGTTTTGATAGTTTATGTAGATGTTATCATCTTAACATGTGATGATTTGGCTGAAATAAACTGGCTGAAGGAAAGTTTGTCCACTGAATTTGAGAACAATGATTTGGGAGCTCTCGTGTATTTTCTATGAATGGATGTTGACCTTATGTTTGGTGTGCACAAAACGTATCAATTATAACTAAGATTTTCAGTTGAGTTCCACAGGATTTACAGGAAAAGAAAAATCATAATAAAGATACAAAATGATTTGCAAAAGCGAAAAGTATCGAAAAGATTGCAAAAATCAAAGAAGATTGCAACACAAGAAACACGTGCTTCAAATTCTCAAGAAAGTCAGGCAATAATTAATTAATTAATTATGTTCTTGTGAAAAATAATATGTAAAGAGTCGTTGATTGATTGATTAGTATTTGGAAAGAATATAAAGTAGATTCACCAAATTAATGTTGAATCTGCACGATTGCGGTCGACCGTACAATATGTCGGTCAACCATCGCAATAGTCGACCGCTCATCATAGTAAAAAGATGAGTCAGTCGACCGTTCATCTCTTGACTTTGTTTAAAAGATGAACGGTCGACTGCTCAATAAAGCGGTCGACTGCACTCGTATAGTTTTGGCTATTTCGGGTATATCTTTTCATTTTTGGAAATGTACAGTTCCTCGCTTTATAAATAGAGGAAAATTCACTGAGTATTCTTTATCCCTAGCAATCATAATTCTTCTGAATTAATCATTTAATCAATGATCTGAGTGTGAGAACTTTTATTGTTTCTTTAGTCAAGATCGTTCGGTGAGTTTTTCGAGACTGACTTGTAGAAACCCTGTGGGTGTAATATGTCCCTTGGACTGAATTCCGGGAAACACTGTAGAAAGGTTAAAAGTATAGTGGAATGCTTGTGGCAGAGAATTGCTACAAGTAGGTGGTGTGGACGTAGACGTGGGGGTCGATCCACGTTATATCGCTATGTCTTGCGTGCTTGCTTTATTTGCTTTCTCTAACTCTATCTCCTTAATTTATGTATTTTATTTGAATTTTTTATTTCCGCTCAATCACCCTATTCACCCCCCTAGGGTGATTTACAGTAGTATCAGAACGAGGTGCTCATTAATAGTTTAAAAGCTTGAGGAAAAGGTCCAATAGCCGAAATCCCTCCTCCTGAAACTTGTACACATCGGAGCCATTCATCTCCAATGGAACAAGTTTAACACGTTCACCTTATTTTGATGAAAATTTCTATGATGTTTGGAAAGTTTGCATATCTCATTTTTTGCAGATGCTTGGAGAAAAAGTATGGAATGTTTGCTAAACAAAGTAGATATCCTCGTCAGTGATGAAAAGAGGGCTTTCACAAAAGCTGAACTAGCAATGAAAACTACAAATTTCAAGGCTATAAAAACACTTTATGCAGGTCAGAATAATGAAGAGCTGATGCGATGTGGGCGAAATTGGAAAACAGAAAATGATATCTGGAACAACATGCTAAAACAACATGAAGGGACTGCATCTGAGATAAAGACAAAAGTTAAGTTATGTTTCTATTAGTTTGGTATTTTTCGTATGCTTCCAGGAGAAACTATAGATCAGATGCTAGCTCTCTTTGATATTATCACACATGAACTTGAGAGCTTCGGTAAGGGGTTAGATGATGACCGAAAGGTCAGAAAACTCATAAGCTGTCTCACACCTGAATGAGATATCAAGGCTGCTGTAATGAAAGAGACGCTTGAAGAGAAAGGTTTTGACTACTACACATTTCAAGGGAAATTGAAGACATATGAATAGAGATGGGCGAAACAATGAGGTACCGACAAAATATTGAGATTATAACCAAAACTGAGGAGAAAACCATTGCCTTGAAAGAAAAAACTTCTCAACCATCAAAATCAGTGTCAGATCATGAAGAATCAGATGAAAATATCAAACTACTGACTAAACATATCTGTAAGTATCTCAAACGCAAAAAAGTCTGGTAGGTCTCAAGGAGGAAGAGAAAAAGACGAAGATGACACGTTTTATAAATGCAAAAAGTCAGGACACACCTTCGCAAACTGTCCCTTCTCACAAGATATGAACAAAGATTATCATCACTGCAACTCAAGAATCAGAAAGAAGGTATTAAAGGGAACATGGCTAAATTCAGACTCCAGCGATGAAAAGCATGAACACAATGAATTTGGATTGATGGCTCTTGGGGATGGTATGGTGTAATCATCACTCTAAGAAGAGGTAATCTAAGAACCCACCTATGATGATCTAGTTGACATGTGTAATGGTTTAAGAGATTATTCAAAGAAAATAAGCCGTGAGATGAGACAACATTAGCAAATATCTAATGAATCACATGACTCTTGCATTGCTAAAAATCAAAAGTTGAAAAATAAATATTCATTGATTATTGAAAATTTTAGTCGTTTGGGAAGGATCGTGATGTATTGATAGAAGAAAATGAATGTTGAAAACAACATATTCAAAAATCACTGGCAATACATAATGGAAATCTAAGAAAAATTCATGAGAAATCTGCTTATATCGCTATGCTCACTGACGATATAAATGAATGCAAAAGAAAATTTAATGAGGTAGTGGAAGGTTGTAAGGAAGCAGTTGAACATAATAAAATACTTGATGCTACTCTAGACACTCTTCGTTGGAATACCAAAGACGATGAGAAACTAGAAAAAGACATTGTAATAGAATACTTGAGCTCGAAAAATGGTTGAAAAATATGAAGGACCCAATTATCTTATGATAAAGAATTCAAGGTTATGTCATGATAATCGAGGACTTAGCTTTAATGAGCCAATACAATGTTAAAATTTCTAGAAATCTTGTCATACACATATGCATAACCACCAATATAATTACAAACCAACACATAACTAAGCACATGTGCATGATCCAAGGCATAATCGTAGTACATGTCACTATTGCTGTAAATAAGGACATATATCTTATAAATGTTAATTAAAAAGGAATACTAATTTTGTTTGGGTGAAACAGAATGTAACTGCAGGTTCAGTTCTAACTTGGGCACCCAAAATTACACCTACTAATTTCAATTTAGGTGCATCAACATATCAAATCTAAAGATTGGTGGTACCTTGATAGTGGATGCTCAAACCATATGAATGGTGACGATAAATACTTTGTATCACTATCAAGGGAAAGAGGAAAGGACATCATCTTTGGAGATAACAACACTGGTCAAACTATCGGTAAAGGTAAAAAAAACTTTGGTTCATCATCTCCATTGATGATGTAGTT
This sequence comes from Hemerocallis citrina, assembly GCA_017893485.1. NCBI lineage: Eukaryota > Viridiplantae > Streptophyta > Magnoliopsida > Asparagales > Asphodelaceae > Hemerocallis > Hemerocallis citrina. Next base: position 386,526,274 of record CM030358.1, on the reverse strand, counting down.
TTGGTAAGAGGCTTGAAACACAATTTACATAGTGTTAGTCAGTTATGTGATAAAGGTTATACAATTACTTTTGACAAAAATGTATGCACTGTACTAGATAATAATAAATCATGTTTACTTCTTGCTAACAGATGCAATAATGTGTATGTCATCAATTCTAATGAATTAGCACATGAAAATATGAGATGCTTTGTTGCTAGAAACGAAGATGGTTGACTATGGCATCAGAGACTTGGACACATAGCTATGGATAATCTCAACAAACTTGTCAACAAGGAACTTGTACGTGGAATTCCCAAATCAAGTTTGAGAAAGATAAGCCCTGTGATTCATGTCAGTTCGGTAAGCAAACTAACAGTTCTCACAAGCCAAAGAAAATAGTATCAACTTCTAGACCTTTGGAACTTTTGCACATGGATCTTTTTGGACCATCACAAACACGTAGTAATGAAGGTGCACAATATGCCTTCGTAATTGTAGATGACTTCAATAGAGTCACTTGGGTTGTTTTTTTATCACAAAAGGATGACACTTTACATGTTTTTCAAAACTTCTGTCGTAGAATAGAAAATGAGAAAAACCTTACAATTGAAACTATTCGTAGTGATCATGGTGGGAAAATTCAAAATAAACTCGTTACGTCGTTTTGTGATGAAAAAAGAATAAAACTTGAGTTCGCTTGTCCTCACACTCCCCAACAAAATGGGGTTCTTAAAAGGAAAAAAAACGATCTCTTCAAGAAATAGCCCGCACCATGCTTAGCGAAAATGATTTACCAAAGTCCTTTTAGGCAAAAGATGTCAATACAGCATGTTACACCATTAACCAAGTAATCATTAGGAAGTATCTCAAAAAATCGTCTTTTGAACTATTTTATGGAAAAATTCCAAACTTGAGTTATTTTTCGTGTATTTGGATGCAAAGTGTTTATTTTAAATACCTTAGATAACTTGAGATAATTTGATAGTAAAAGTGATGAAGGCGTATTCATAGGATATTCTCTAAGTAGCAAGACATATCATGTATTTAATAAAAGAAGTCACACAATTCGATAATCTATTGATGTTATATTGATGAAACTATCACAAGAGAGATATTACATGTTGTTGTTGATGATGAGACATGTATTCACGTTAAAAAGAAACAGGTACATACTGAAAATAGGCCAAATGATGACTCTAAAAGTAACTCATCTCATCAAGATGAAAACCCTTCCATTAATTAAAGAAGTAACAAATTCTTGATGGACGAGATGCACACACAACAAATTGATGTCATGGAAGATGATCACACTCCTCCAACAGCACAAACTCAACCTCCCACCAGTGAAAAGCATACTTGCTTGAAAATCATGTCTAGCCATCCCTCAGATCTTATACGAAGTGACATGTCCAAGGGGATAACTACTTGAACTCAAGATAAAAATTTCATGTGTTTTTCCGTATTCTTGTCCATACTTGAACCTAAAAATATTAAGGATGCCCTGTAAGACAATGACCGGATCATTGCCATGCAAGAAAAACTTAATCAATTTGAAAGGAATTAAGTATGGAGACTTGTACCTAGACCCCACAGTAGCACCATCCTTGAAACAAAATCGGTGTTTAGGAACAAGCTTGACAAATTAGGTACTATTATTAGAAATAAGGCCCGTCTTGTTTCCCATGTGTACAACAAACAAGAAGGAGTTGATTCTGATGAAACTTTTGCACCTGTTGCATGGCTTGAGGCTATTCGTATTTTTGCTTTTGCAGCTTATATGGATTTTACTATTTTTCAAATGGATGTCAAAAATGCATTTTTAAATGGTTTTATTTCTGAAGAAGTTTATGTTGAACAACCACCTTGGTTCACTGACCCAATACACCAGAACCATGTATTTTGTCTTGATAAAGCGCTATATGATTTGAAGCAAACTCCTCGTGCTTGGTATGAGCGACTAAACTCGTTTCTTATTCACATAAGTTTTTCTAAAGGGAAAGTAGACACTACACTTTTTATCAGACATGTTTCTAAAGATATTTTAATTGTTCAGATTTATGTTGCTGATATTATATTTGGGTCTACTAATGAAAATTTTTGCAAGAAATTTTCTAAGTAAATGCAGGATGAATCTGAATTGAGTATGATAGGAGAATTAACATATTTTCTTGGACTTCAAATACAACAAAGAAAAGACGACATCTTCATAAATGAATCCAAATATGCGAAAGAACTTGTCAAAAAGTTTGGTCTTGATAGTGCAAACGCATATAAAACTATTGGTGTATGCCCTAGAGGCCAATTGTGTATTGACATTACTAGTTTACATTGTATCATGACATTTATATCATATTTAGGAATTTCATTTATTACGTTATTTATTTTGAATTAAATGAACATAATGAAGTCCTTAGAATAGTATGTTCAGTGTCATGGGATATCAAGTGCATGACTTGATTGTGAGATCATACTGGCTAAAATCAGAATACTATTCTTAAATGTCCCTAGTCGAGTATTATTGTGAATTAGGACGACGATAAGACATAGAGACTAGTGTGTGCGTAGAATGATGACCATTCTCACAGGTCATGGATATGAGTTATCAAGTCTTCGTATGAGTACATATTACATTAATAATATACTGGACTGATCCATCATGAGAATGCTGTATGGATCATTACGTGAATGTAATAAGCGGTTCTCACAGTGAACATGGTGTACGTATTCCTTTGACTTGAAGTCACTACGGTTCCCTACATGAGAAGTTATATGTTTTAATGCCGTCAAACGTTGCCTGTAATAAGGTGATTATAAAGGCGACTATTGGATATACTACAAATAATGCTGAGGGATGTAAAAGACTTAGATAGGATTTTTTCCACTTATATAACATGAGCAATATCTATAGGTCCCTTGATTGAGTGAGACTGCAAAATACATACCGTGCTCAAATGAGTCAATCTGAGATATTCATCTCATTTATTTTAGTAAGTCTACTCGACATCAAGAAACCAAAGATTGAATTATACAAGGGTGACACGCTCTATATCTTGTAGTCAATTAAGATATCTGGATAAAGGGACTAGACTACATGGTAACATTGGTCACAGGTAGGTTATGTCAAATAACTGACATTCCCATTACTTGAGTAGCAGTGATGTCTTGCTAGATACCGCTCACTATTCGTAATACTTGAATATGATTTTAGTATTACTGTCAACGTAATGGGAACCTACAGGGTCACACACTTAGAATGAATCGAAATTGGAATTTAAATTCATAAGATGAATTTAATTAGTGATCCAAGTTCAAAGGCCCTAACATTGGTTGGACATTTAATCAGATTAAATGAGCCGATTAAAGTTCAAAGGCACGTATACGAATCTGGCCAATGTCAGATTGTGAGCCCAAAAACATCATTACTTTCTTAGGGTTGATTTTTTACACCTATATATAAGATATGTATGTGTGGAAAAGACAGATGTGAAAAGAAACCCTAGTCGTCACAGAAAGTGAGTGAGAGAGAGATCGCGAGGACAAACAAGCCATTCCTGTAGTTAGCACCGCAATCTGAGGGAGATTTTTTCGTTCCGTTCGTGTGGATACCATAGAGGCAACGCAATATTGCAGTGTTGTGATTGGCATACTGTGGAGATAGCATATCCATCTTTAAGGTATAACTCCTAAACACGATTTATAGTTTTCGCATGGATCCATGGCTAGGTTTTTATATTTTTGTACTTTTTCCGCTGTGTAATTAATTTGTGATTGCATTTGAAACCTAACAAAAACTCACATGACTACTACCACTAAACTATCCAAAGATGAATCTGGTAAATATGTTGATATTACTACCTATCGTGGTATGATTGGTAGTTTGCCTTATATTACTGCATCTCGTCCTGACATAATGTTTATTGTCTGTCTATGTGCCCATTTTTAATTGTTTTTAAACGTGTCCAAAGGAATCCTATTTGGTTGCATTTAAGTGTATCATTCGATATCTTAAAGGCACACAAAATGTGGGTTTTTGGTACCCGAAAAATAAAAAAAATTCTCTTGTAGGCTATTCAGATGCTAACTATGCTTGCAATTTAACAAATAGAAAAAGCACAAGTGGTACATGCCACTTCTTGGGGAACTGTCTTGTTTCTTGGGCATCTAAAAAGTAGAATTTCGTCACTTTATCCACCACCGAAGCCGAATATATAGCCGCTAGGTCTTATTGTGCCCAGGTATTCTGGATGAAACACACATTACAAGTGTAATGCCCCGTAATTTTTAATATCATATTTTTAATTAATAAATAATTTTAAAATCAATTTATTTAATTATTTTGAATTTTTATAAAATCGACATTTTCACACGTGCAAATATTTTTGAAGTGTGTATTTAGAATTTTGTGTTGGTGAAAAAATTATATTATTTGTTATTGGGTAAATTTTAATTTTTGGGATTTTTCTGAATAAAGAAAACTGCTTTTGTAAATTTTTGAAAGAAATGGGTCTTTTTGTAAAAAGTCGTTTAGGGGTTAAAAATTGAACTTAATTTTTTTTGGATGCATTTAGGGATATCTGTTCAGTTCAAGGCTCTAAGGAATTGTATTATTTCCATATTTGGTTGATTTTTATTGAATTAATTGAATAAATATATAATTACGCAATTTTGAGATTGTTGGGGCTTTATTGAAAATATTCTTCCTAGAGTATAAAATTTGAAAAATTTATTTGGAAAATCTAATATTTATTATTAGATAATAATTCCAAATTTTCTGGGTTTTTATGAATATTTTATGTCTTGTTTGCAAATATTAGAAAGAGACGGACTTTTGTGCAAAATTGCCACTTGGGGGTTAAAAATATGAAATTTGCAATTCTGGGATGCACAAGTTGGTTGGCCAAATTAGGAGAGTTAGGAGATTTGATTTTATTTTATTTTAAATTGAATTGGTTAACTAATAATTGGAAGAATCCGTATATGTAAATAAATATTTTTCTTGCCGAGTATTTTTATAAACTATGTAAAACCCTAAAAATCCAAAATTTTGGCCTATACTAAGGGTAGCAGCCGCCCTACTGTTGTGAACCCAAAAAAATCTTATTTCTCTTTATTTTCTTGGAGGTTAAAGCTTAGATCTTGGACTTTTGCAAGGAGAAGGCTTTTCTTTATTACTATTATTGTTCTTCAAGTTAATCTTCTTTGAGGTGAGTGATACTTATTGTCTATTGATGTGTTTTACTTATATTATCATGATGAATGAACTTCTAGATGTTTAAACGAACTAAAGACGAAATTTTTATGAGAGATGATCATGTTTTATTAATTTTGAATGTTAAATATTGATGATGTAATACCCCAAAATAAAATAAACATTATATATATATATATATATATATATATATATATATATATATATATATATATATATATAGGAAAATCTTCCATTGTGTACCACCCCTTCATGTGCACTCGTGTGCACTCGGCCTTCCCGCCTTCGTATCGACGATCCGAACCGTTCACATTAATCTACACATCTAAATTAGTATAAATATGTAAAATCAAATCATTTGAAATTCATTTTCCCATCCATCATGTGACTATAAAAAACAATAATTTTCAGCCATACAATTTTGCAATGCTTCAATGGATGGGCAAATGAATTCTAAATGATTTGATTTTATATATTTGGACTAATTTAGATGTGTAGATCAATGTGAACAGTTCAGATTGTCGATACGAAGGCGAGAAGGCCGAGTGCACACATCGTGTGCACCACCTATGGTTCACAATAGAAGACTTCCCTATATATATATATATATATATATATATATATATATATATATATATATATATATATATATATCTTGTGTATTAAATAAACTAAGTATATCCTTGATTTAAATTAAGTATATGATTAATTTGAGTAGAATGTGATATGAATGGTCATACTTTTGCATAAGGGTTAGGGTTGTTTAGTGTTAGGGTTACTTGACCTAGGGTTAGAATCTAACCTAGGGTTCTGTAACCCTAGCATCATGATGTGAGCTTGTATATATGTATATATATCTTGTGTATTAAATGAACTAAGTATATACTTGATTTAAATTAAGTATATGATTAATTTGAGTTGAATGTGATATGCATGGTCATACTTTTGCATAAGGGTTAGGGTTGTTTAGTGTTAGGGTTACTTGACTTAGGGTTAGAATCTAACCTAGGGTTAGGCCTCCTTCTTGAAGGAGGAGAAAATCTTGAAGGAAAGCTCGTGTAATCAAACTAAACTACAAGGATGGGTGTTCTCTAAACTCTAGATTAGTTATTTTTTAATGTAATTTTGTGTGTAGGAGTAAATAAGAGAAGCTTGATTCCACGCATGTGTAATTGATAAGTTATACAAACTAGTAATTTACACGTGCGATGCACGTTTTAATAATTCCAAAAAATAAAAATAAAAACTCTGACGTAGGGAGGATTTGAACCAGAAACCTCATTTATATTAGTTATGTACGTGCGTTGCACATGTTGGTAGAATGAAAAAATGACAATGACACTAAGGCCTCCTACCATTATAATATTAGAGATTTTAAGCTTGTATGACAGTACAACTTTTATACCATGTTCCATATTATAAACACATATGTTATGTTAAGACTTAGAAATTTCTAAACTTTTAAATGGCTTAGAACCTATGCTTAATATTTTTATGGCATGTTCTAATATGAGTCTAGAGCATATTTAAAATTTTTCATAATTTTTGGGAATCATTTGGTAGCTCAAAAAAAATTCTATTTCGGGAACAGTAAGTAGTAATAAAACTGGGTATTGTTTTGTTAAGCAGTGATGTTTCAAAATTCATATCTTGGGATTGGTAATATATCTTGAGCCAAAATTTTTATTAGAGGTTCTTGAATATGTTAACAACAATGGTTTCAAATTCATATTTTTCTGAATTTATTTGATATTTCTAAGAAAAATATGTTGGCCGACTAGTTCAGAGCCAAAAGCTGGCTCTGTTATGTTTCAAAGGTGAAGTTCAATAAATCATAACTATTTTGTGGTATATAATCTTGCAATAAAATTTTTAATGTAGCATCTAATGTGTGTCTAGGTCATGTATAAAAAATTTTAGGATTTCTAGACAACATTTCAAGGGTTTTTAAAAATGTGAAAGGGGTTTGGCACACTGCCCGAAAACAGAGAAGTTTTTCTACCAGATTCAAAAAGCTATAACTCCCTGCATATTTTGAATGTTGATGCAATTCTTGGATATGTTGGATTTGTGTATGTGTAGTTAATGAATCCTAAATATTATAATTCTTGGATTTGTGTATGAATTGATATTGAATTTTTAGTAGACCATGTTCAGTATAAGGTCAGATTTAACATACCTGAGAACTAGAGACTTTCCTGCACTCTATGTTTAAAATATGAGGAAATGATTAACTAGAGAATTGAATTAGAGATTCTTAAATTTCCAAAAAGTCTAAAATCATGCAATTCCAGTTTATATATTAATAGATATGATTTTTCTAATTCTGGACAGAACCAGTCCTGGTTAGAATTACTTGTTTTGTAGATTGGTGAATTTTGCTCAACTCCTAAGTCTTGGATTTGAGAGTTAGTAGCAATTTCCATGTTTTAAATGCTTGGTTATATCATGTCTTGATTTTTTCAAAGCATGTGTGATGGTTTGATCATGATTTGAGTTGTTTGGATTGTCTGGGGAAAGAATATCCTACGACTATCAACCCTTAGGCTAGGAATTGAAATCTTTCGCCTCGAAGTTTTGATGGTCAATTCTTATGCGCCGATGGAGTCATGAACAATAGAGGATGATCGCGGGCCGAGGATGAGGACGAGGTCCAAGATAGGGGAAGTGGCGAGCAAAGTGATCCCATCGCCGGAGCTGTGGGTTAATAGATGAGAACCGAGGTTTTGGTAAACCCCATAAGACTAGGAATAACCTAGTGTATTGATTAAGTTTTATTAAAACCGTACCCTTATAACACATCTAGGGTAGGATCAATATTAGATAGAAATACATGTAATTTGCATTAGTTTTCTAGTAAACAATAGTCGGGTCTCCTCTGTCGTAGGGATATGTGCTGAGTTGCGTACCTCGCTCTGTTAATTCCTGAAGCTCCATGGTAAAGAAAACGAGTGTTTCCTGTCGGCTAGGGGAAATAGACCCTCGAGTTCGTCATGTTCTAAGTTGGTGATGAACGGGCCATACGTGGGGTTCCGTATGAGTCTTCCGTGCCACTTGGTACAAGGTACCGTGTAAGTTCGTCCCGACTTTTGAGTGAGGTGCAGGCGCCAAGCACTAGTGGCAAACAGGGACACTGCTAGGTAACTACAGTAATGGGTTGGACCATAAATCTGCAACCTCATGAGCCCCATTGTGTCTGTCAAGACCAGGATGAGTACAAGAGTATGATACATGGCGAGGGTTCGAAACCCTAAACTTGGAGACAACAACTTGATTTGGGGCGTATGTAATATAGGATGCATGCATTTCCAAAGTCTTTCCTACATTAGAATAAGTGCATTATTGGCCTGTGCATTAGACTACTAGGTCATGTCATACACGGACACTTTAACCCAGATACACCTTTTTTTTGAGTTACACCTTTTCCTATTTCCTAAAATCTTGATTGTTAGTTGGAGATCCATTTCTACCCTATAAATACTATTCTATAACCTAACCTAACCCTCCCCCCTTTATTGTGCAAACCCCCCTCAGCCGCCAAACCCCTCCATCCACTGTTCATCTTCTCCCCTGCACCTTCTCTCCTCTGTTTCGATCCCAACCGCCCTCAACCGCCCTCGTCCTCGGCCTGCACCACCTCTCGACTCCCTGCTTTCTTCCTCCTCACCCTAAAGTCAACTGCCCGATCCAACCCCGTTGCCTCCCCTGTACACCCCTTGCTATTCGTCGCCCCTCCATCTCCCCCTTTACAGAACCCATCCACCTTCATCCACCTGTTCACCCGTCTTCCTCCTCCAGTCACCCCACCTCCGAACCCATCTCTCCATCAACTGTGCCCTCTTCATCTCATCCCTGTCCAGTCACCTTTCAGCTCTCGTCAACCCACCATCGCCTGCATTCCTTTGCACCGCAATCCTCCACCCATCTATCGACTGCCGGAGTCCCATCCGTAACTGCTCATCGACGCTAGAGACTACCTTCAACTGCAGCCAAGCCAAAACCCCCACCACTTGTGCTGCATGCCGAACCCTCGAGCCCCTTATTTCGATGACTGCACCTGCCTCAGTCACCACCCTACACCATCTCCTTCTTCCCCTGTGGTTCCCGAAAATCCATCACGCCACCTCCGAGCCCCCCTGTTTCGTCGCCTACACACCCTCAGTCAATTACCACAAACCACCATCGACCACCGCGAGCCAGCATTGGGGTCGAGCTGGATCTGCATTGGACTCGCTGTTGCTATTGTTGAGGTTCTTGCTGTTGTTTGGATTGAGCACGTGTTGCACGTGCTTTTGTGGTGGAGTTGCTCGAACGTAACATGCACGTGCTCTCACGGATTCGTATTCGCGAATCTTTCATCGTCCTACAATCCAATCAATGCAAGTATTCATCGTGTACAATTCGTTGTTCCATACAAGCATTCTCAAAATACCGCATTTAGTTTGTTATTAAATTATTGCATTTGGATCTCAACCCGTAAACATATATGTCTTGTTTGAACTATCGAGAATCCCGTATTCATATTAGAGCACGAATACCCCCCTCTACATGCATGCACGACACGACACATGACAAACAACACTATGTATATGTGAAATATTAGAATTAATTGTGTAATTTGGTTGTATGCGTTTGCGTCGAAATATTGAAACGTGATAGCATAGCCATTATAGCAATTTACCCATCTTGATAATGTTGAAATCATGCTTGAGTTGCTGATGTGATAATTCAATAATCTATAGTTAATATTTTATAATTGTTTGAACAAAAATCAAGTTGTTATGAATATTTTAGTTCTGGAATACTGCTGTCCTTACTTTTTTTGATTGGTTCGACCCTGTTAATAACAAATATTGAGTTGGTTTCTAAATATGAATTGTAGCCCCATGTTTCTAGTTTTTAGAACATCTGATGAAATCAAATTTCGAGTTATTTTTTGTGATATATTGCTGTTTTAGTACTGCTTGGTCTGGATTTCCAGATTCACAATTTCACTGTATCACCTTGCCTTTCAATTTAATTTGAACATGTTATTAGTAATATAATAATATGAAATCTATCTTGATGAGACTAGACATACTAGGAAATCTCCCTTAATTTTCTTAGATTTATTTGACGAGCTTTCAGACCTGATTCAGCATGTAAATATAACTTTAAGAATTCTGGTTGAACCAAAAATCTGTGTAGAATGTTGATTTGATCCCATTGTTATAACTTTTATATATCGTGTGTATGCACTGGAACCGGCAGAGAGTCTAGTTTCTAGAACTTCTAACGGATACAGATTTGCATTCCTTTGGCAATGGGCATTCCAGTTTTGGTGCAGCAACGTCCTGCTGTCCAGAATTGGAGTTCTTATTGTTTCTAATAATTATAAGTTGTTTTGACATCCGAATATGTTTTCTACCTAGCCCGAACATGTTTACTGTTTCCTATCATGATTACTTGCCATGTTTGTGCACTTTCATGCTTGTTCTATTAATAATAATGAGTAATCAAGCCGAGGTTTATGGAAAAGACCTAGTAGTGGGGTATATAGGAGATTGTACTCTAAAGGGGACCTGTGTTTCCCATGATTATAAGTTAAATGGAACTAAGTGCCACATCAGGGATTGACGGCAGTTACCTCTAGTGCCTGCAAAGGTTACCTCTAGTGCCCATTACATGATTACATGATATGTGTTTGCAGTTATATGTAACTAAGTGCCACGTAGAACTAAGTGCCATGCCTGGAGTTGATGGGGGTTACCTATAGTGCCCATGGGGGTTACCTCTAGTGCCCATTACATGATTACATGATATGTGTTGCAGTTATATGGAACTAAGTGCCACGTCAGAGGCTGACGGGGGTTACCTCTAGTGCCTGCGGGGGTTACCTCTAGTGCCCATGGTTTGACTACTTGCTCATATTTCCTGCAAGACCAGAGTATTTGACCATGTATAATTTGCCACTAGATTCTAAACGAAAGTTTTTGTATGCATCGAACATGTGCTTTGGTACGCAGTAGTACGTGCATTAGTTATGGCTAAATTAAATGAATAGGCTTAAGTAGACACCGAGCACTTGTAGATTTCTTTTACATGCTACATGTTTTGTTTACCAGTATATGATTCATGTTCACATGTTACATGTTAATTACTAGCTTTGTGATTCCTTTTTATAAGTTGAAATTACATGATCCACATTTGCATGTTGTACTTTCCGGTTACAAGATCCATTTCTTTATCTTGATTCCCTTGTTGCATTCCTTGTTTCTGTACCATTTTTCTTGTACTACTTGCAGCCCATAAATTGAACTAACAGGCGTACTGTTTTCCTGTTTTCCCTATTTCTTGTCAATTAATAATTATACAAATTTTGGAGACCAGCTGCCTGAAGGAGTGAGTGACCAAGTATTTTGAGCCTTGGCTGAATCTTTTTATGCTTTAGTTTATTTCATGTATTGATTTTGTCAATTCCTGTTTGTTGCTACTTGAACTTGTATTGGGCATGTTGTCCGGAGTTTTGTTTTCTTTCCAGATCTTGTTTTTATTTGAAGACTATGTATTTGTTTTTCAAATAATTCTATTGATTATGAGATTTGTTTTGTTCATAAGTGGTTGTATATTTCTTATATATTACTTTTGTACTGTTGAGTTGATCCTTACAACTTATGAATGATGAAAATTATTCGCTCGGCTTTATCACATGCTCGTACTCCATATCCTTTTTGGAAGAGGGGTGTGACAAATCACTTTGTGTCTCACTTTACAGAAGCAGTGAACATAGAATTCAAGTCGATGGTGTATCAGCGTGGGGGTCTAAGTAGCAAGGCTCCCGATGAGAAGAAGAGAAAGAGGACTGTTGCGGGACCCCGGCCTGCCAAAGCTGCTCGGGGTTCGGCGCTTACCCCTCTGGTGATTAACTTGGAGTCTCCCCCTTTCACCTCTCCTGCCCCGTCTGCTAGGGAGTTCTGTCTAGGTGCCACTTTGGCTTTGGAAGCTCCGCCTCTTACTGCAACAACGGAGGCTATTCTCATTGAGGAGCACAAGAAGCTCTTCATCCCCGACTGGCGTGTAATGAAACACGACGGCTCCCTCGGGGATTCTGCCATCTGCATGCAGGCGGTGAGACACTTGGCGACTTTGAAGGACCGAGCCACCATGAAGGTAGGGTCGGTTGGTGACGATGTCCTAGAGATAGCCAGGGCCAACATGTCGGTAAGTTCTGTTTTAACCTTCTGTGGATTGATAGATCGCTCGTCACTTCGAAACATAGAATTTTTCTTCCGCCTTTGTAAGTTGGAATTTTTTTTTTTTGCCTTAGTAACTTAGAATTTTTTCTTTGTCTTTGTAGATTACGTACCACTTTAGCCACTTATTGGACCATTTCGCAGAGTAAGAGAAAGTGCTCAAGGCGGCGAGGGACGGGGACCGGTCGGAGCGAGCGAAGACCACCAAGGCATACGAGGAGGCGAAGCACCTATCAGGGACTCAAGCAAATCAGAACGGTTTGTTGGAGTTCGTGCTGGTGAAGGGAAATGAGCAAATTGCCTTGGAGAAGGAGAGGTCAGATCGAGAGAAAGAGCTCATCGCAAAGCCGATAGAGGCTGCGACAAAGGAGGAGGAGGCGGCAAGGGTAGAAGCAAAGGGGCACTTGCGCTCGAACATGGACCAGTCTTTTGTGAGGGCACTTAGGAATGTAGAAGCGTTCATCCCCAGGTTTGATTGCTCGCAGTACTATTTGTACGATCCCATCGATGGCGAAGAGGACGAGGAGGGCGATGAAGAAGAGGAGGAGATTGTGGTAGCAGACCCTCAATCTGCCATAGTAGCGGTGTTGGGCACGATTGAGGGGAGCAGTCGCGAGCCCCCCCCCCCCCCCCCCCCCCCCACCCGTAGACCAGTCTATCGAGATGGACCCCTGACTTCTTTTATAACTAAATGTTTTCGTTTGTTTTTTTTTCTTATTGCTTTTGTATCGATGCTTAATAGCAGCTTGACCACTGCTTTTGTTTCTTTACTTTAGAAATGAAAACTTCTTTTGTGTGTTCACATCATGTATGGCACTGAAGTTCTCTTCTCCCTTGCTTTTGGGCGCTCACACTTTCACTTAGAGTTACCTTGTAGCTTTCATATTTTCATTTAGAGAAATTATGTAGCTTTCACACTTTCACTGAGAGTGATTTTGTAGCTTTCACACTTTCACATAGAGTGATTTATGCATCTTTCTTGGGTTGGTAGGTCTTTGTTTACTCCGCACATTTTTCTCAAGACAGCGTGACGTCACAACTTCGTACCAAGCTCTATATTACTGATTTGGGACTTGCTCAGTCTCGGAATAGACTTTCGCAAGTTGAAGCAGAGCTCAGCCACTTGAGAAGAGTGTTATCCCGTTGAAAGATAGCAATGCGGCGTGAAGATGAGGCTTCGCTTGAAGTACCCCGTGTTGGTGTAGAAGATAGTCCTTCGTGGTAGGCAACTACTCAAGAGTCTTCACGGGTTAGACTCCTTCGTCACTCCTTACTTTCGGCTACAACTGAGCGAGATGGGTTGAAGAACATGGTGCTCCAGAGGAGCATGAAGGTCTCCCATCTTAGGAAGACAATTCTCAAATTTTCTACAGGGAGTGTGCCTCGTTTGAAGTTCAAGGTGAAGGACGATTCTCTCAGTTGAGCTAGAAATGGAAGTTCACCGATTGAAGAGGCTTCTTGATGGTGGCAAGATGAGGTGCACATCATGTTCGCGAGAAGAGCACGCCCAAGGAAGATCATTTCATGAGTTGGCTCTTCGTGCTCGAAGTCTTGAGAATCCCAGGGGACGCTAAGAGCAGAGTAGCTGGTTCATCGAGCGGGATATCAGTTGGAGGGTCCGCTAGAACAGTGGGCCCCAAAGGGTATGTCTCAGCTTGCGTGTCTAGAGATCTCTTCAGAGGGGTCGAGAGAATGGCATAGCACTCGTCAGCCGCGTGTATCTCTCAACATGATTGTCCCTTTTCCCAGGAAGAGTTAGGGAGATTCCTGTGGTTTTGTACAAGATGTGTCCCAATAAAACTTGTAATCCAGATTTTTGTTATGAAATAAGATCTTATCAGCACTGAAGCAATGTTTTTGTTGGTTGTGCCATTCTGATCATGTAATTGGTTTCTTTTTGGAGTAAAAATCTGCTATGTATTTGCGTGTTACTTTCTCTGGGTCGGACCACTAGAATGTCGCGAGTTTTGTTTGGGAGTTCTCAACAGTTGTGAGAGCAATTCCGAATGGCGAACTACTTCTCACTTGCTCATTTGCAAGTGGCTAAAGTGGCATCGAACTAAGTGTTGGACTCCGAACTTGTCGTTTAAGAGTTTTCAAAAGTTGTGGGAGCAATTCTGAATGCCGAGCTACTTCGCACTTTCTCATTTGCAAGTGGCTATAGTGGTATCGAACCAAGTGTTGGACTCCGAACTTTTCATTTAAGAGTTTTCAACAGCTGTGGGAGCAATTCCGAATGGCGAGCTACTTCGCACTTTCTCGTTTGCAAGTAGCTAAAGTGGCATCGAACCCAGTGTTGGACTCCGTACTTGTCGTTTAAAAGTTTTCAACAGTTGTGGGAGCAATTCCGAATGGTGAGCTACTTCACACTTGCTTGTTTGCAAGTGGCTAAAGTGGCATCGAACGAAGTGTTGGACTCCGAACTTGTCATTTAAGGGTTTTCGTACTTAGTGTGTACGCTTTTAGGGTAAAACAATTAGTTTTTTACAACATTTTTTCAGAAAAATAAACTATGTTGTTATAAAGGATAAAACTAAGTGGCTGATTCTAAGTTGTGAGCCTTTATTACATGGCAATGAAAAAAAAAACAACAGAAGTAAAAAAACAAAAGAATTTAACTCTCTGGAATCTAGCTCTCTTGGAATTTTATCCAATGCTCTGCATTCCAAGTTCTTGGCACTTTATTCCCTTCCGGGTCTTCAAGTTGATACGCGCTAGGGCGGACAACTCTAGAGATCCTGTACGATCCCTCCCAATTTGGAAATAGTTTTGATTTCTTTCTCGGGAAGGAGATTGATAACTTTCTAAGGACCATGTCTCCTTCTTTGAGATTTGTGGGGCGGACATTCTTATTGTAGGACTGCTCGACCCTGCGTTGGTAGATCTGATGGCGGATGGATGCTACTTCTCGGATTTCGTCAATGAGGTCGAGATTTCTCCGGAGATGGTTAGAATTTCATTCTTCGCTGAAGGCTAACAAGCGGGGAGAGGGTAGGCCAACTTTGAATGAGATTACGGCTTCTGATCCATATGTCAAGTTAAATGGAGATTCTCCTGTCAGGGTCTGTATAGTGGTGCGGTAGCTCCAAAGCACATTAGGAAGTGGTTCAACCCACAACCCTTTTTTATATTTGTCGAGTCTCTTCTTTAGGACAGCGAGAATTTTTCAGTTGGCATTCTTTGCCTGATCGTTGGATTGTGGGTGGGATATTGAGGAGAATCATTGTTGGATGCCGAGATTTGCACAGAAGTTGCGGAAGGTCTCCCCTGTGAATTAGGTCCCGTTGTCAGTCACTAGGATCCGAGGGGTGCCGAATCGGCAGGCAATGTTCCTCCATAAGTACAGTTGGACCCTGTTCTCCGTAATTGTTGCTAATGGCTCAGCTTCAATCTATTTCAAGAAGTAATCGATCGCAACGACAAGAAATTTCTTCTAACCAGGCGCCGGAGGGAAAGGCCCGAGCAAGTCCATTCCCCACATAGCAAAGAGGATCAGACTAGACAAGGAAGATAGTTCAGCATGAGGTGTACGTTGAATGGATGAGAACATGATGTTCGGCATCGCTAAGTAGCGTGGTCCAGAAGTAGCCATGATTCAGGATTTTATGGGCAAGGGACCTTGTTCCCATATGGGTGCCACCGACCCCTTTCATGAACCTCCCTTAGGGCGTACTAGGCTTCCTCGGGGGAGAGACACCGCAAGTAGGGTCTACTGTCTACTTAGGTGTAGGAGCGCTTGTACATGACTCCCTCGATGAGCGTATATCGCTCGGCTCTAGTTTTGACTTTCCTAGCCTCTTTAAGGACTGGGGGGAGGATTCGTTTTTTGAGGAATTCGAGAACGGGCTTCATTGAATTTTCTCCATGTGCCAGGGGTGGTATCTCCATTAGTTCGAGGCTTCCTTCCTCATTGTTGGGTCTTAAAAGAACTTCGATCAAAACAGTGTGCTCAAGTCCTTGGAGAGAAGAGGAAGCCACCTTTGACAGGGCATCTTCCTACCCATTTTCCTCTCGGGGATCTGCAGGACTTCTGCTTCTTGGAAGGTGGCTAGCAGCACTTTGACCCTAGCCAGATACTTGACCATGTGGTCATCTCTAGCCTCGTACTCCCCCGAGACTTGGTTTACCACAGCTCGGAGTCGCTAAATACTTTGACGCATTGAGCGCTAGCCTTACGTGCCAGGAATAGACCGGCTATGAGTGCTTCATACTGCCTCATTATTTGACGCTCGAAAGTTGATGCGGAGCGAGTACTGGAGAACGAAGTCATCTGGGCCAGTTAGGATGACCCCTGCTCCGCTTCCCTCAGCGCATAAGGATCCATCTACATAAATGCTCCATAACGGGGGTTCCTTGACTTCCTTGCAAAGATTGGGGATGGTAGTTTCCGCTATGAATTCTGCTAGGGCTTGAGCCTTAATAGGGGTTCTTGGCTGATAGCTGATATCGTGTTGACTCAGCTCGAGGTGTAACACCCCCCAAAAATAGTATATAACTATTTTGCATTGTAATCCGTGCATGTTTAAGAATTGCACGTGATTATGTGTTTTTCTAATAATTATTAGTTTTAATTGAGAAACTTTAGATATATTAGCCATTCTGAACCTGATAAGATAAATTCGGGATGTCTTCTCCATTAAATTACATGTATTATCCCGATTGTTTTAATGAGACAATCTTTGGGGAAAATAATAATTTTTATAAATATATTTTTATATTCAACAAATACATATTTTATTTGTTAGCATGAATATATATAGATCTATATATTGTTTTGATCGTATATTGGATCATATATGATATATGTATCTATAATTATTTTGAATGTGAATATCTCCATATATATATTCTACGATTTAAATATTTGAATTTATTTTTCTGTATATAGATATATAAATAATTGTTTTAAATGGTTATGTATTTATTTAAAGGGTTAGGGTTTTGCTTTGACCTAGGGTTCCTTAACCTAGGGTTAGAGGCTAGGTTAATGTAACCCTCTCATCTTGATGATCTTGGTTTTGCTTGATGAGATCCAATGACTAGTAGATGTCATGAAGATTTCTTCAAGAAACAACTTGGAGTGCACTTGAAACTTCTAGCAATATGTGTTGGCACACATCTAAACCCTTCATTTCTCTACTCACCCACACTCTCATCCTCACCTCCCACCTTGCCAAACCCTAGCCGGCCAATCACCTCCCCACTCTCTCTCCATTCCTTAAATCTTCATCTCCATTCCATTTTTTTTTTTCATTTCTTCATTTAGGTTGTTCAAAGAAAAATAAAAAATAAGAGAAGATAGAAAGCAAGAAGAAGGAGAAGAAGAAAAAGAGGCTGAGAGTGTGTGTTTTGGCCTTCTCCATTTACAATTTTTTTTTTGTAGGTTTCCTGTTCAAGAGGAGGTAAGCCAAGGACAAGCTCTCAAGCTAAAGCACTTGTTCCATGTTATCAAACTCCATTTAAAGTTGGTGTTGTCTAACTCTAGATTAGTTACTTTTTTATGTGATTTTTTGTGTAGGAATAATAAGAGAAGCTTGATACCATGCTCGTGTGATTGAGAAATTATTTAAACAAATGCTTGTATGCTGGTTTAAATTGATACCATGGTTATAAACACATATGTTATGTTAAGAATTAGAAATTTTCATCTTGAAAATTGCTTAGAATCTAGAGTTAAAATTTTTATGGCATGTTCTACTATGTGTTTAGATCATACTCCACTTTTTCCATAATATTTTGGGTTCATTTAATAGTGCAAATTAAATTTTGTTTCCAAAACAGTGAGTTATGGAAAAGTACAGTTTTTAGCTATAACTTGTTTGGATTCAAAAATTCATACCATGGAATTGATAAGATATCTTAAGCCCAAATTTTATTAGAGGTTCTTGAATGTGTTAACAACAATTGTTTCAAATTTCAAAATTTTCTGAAATTATTTGATATATTTAAAATATATG
The DNA here is from genome assembly GCA_017893485.1 of Hemerocallis citrina. Taxonomy (NCBI): domain Eukaryota; kingdom Viridiplantae; phylum Streptophyta; class Magnoliopsida; order Asparagales; family Asphodelaceae; genus Hemerocallis; species Hemerocallis citrina. Next base: position 386,507,894 of record CM030358.1, on the reverse strand, counting down.
TTTGATCGACTGGTCCATAGTCAAAGACTGGCTCTGTTCTGTTTCAAAGGTGAAGTTGAATAAATCATAACTATTTTGTGGTATATAATCTTGCAATAAAATTATTAATGTAGCATCTAATGTGTGTCCAGATCATGTATCTAAAGTTTTAGAATTTCTAGACAAAATTTTATGGGATTTTAAAATTAGTTTCCGAAAGAGGTTTGACACACTGCCTGAAAACAGAGAAATATTTCTACTGGATTCAAAAAGTCATAATTCCTTGCATATTTTGTATCTTGATGCAATTTTTGGATATGTTGGACTTGTGTATGTGTAGTTAATGAATCCAAAATTTGATAAATATTGGAGTTTTGGATAAATTGATATAGAATTTTTAGTAAACCATGTTCAGTATAAGTTCAGAATCAGCATGTCTATAAACATGGGACTTTCCATCCCTGTGTGATTAAAATCTTGGGAAATAATTAACTAGAGAAGTGTAGTAGAGAATTTTAGATTTCCAAAATATTTAGAATCATTCAATTTCAGTTTGCATAATGAAAGATATGATTTTTTTAAGTTCAGGACAGATCAAATATAAATAGAAGTTATTGTTTTTGTTAAATTAGTTAATTTTGCTCTACTCCTATGTCTTGGATTTTAGATTAGTAGCATTTCTATGCTTTAAATACTTGATTCTATCATGTTTTGAGTTTTTCTAAATGTGTGATTATTTGCTTTTGATTTGAGTTGTTTTGGGGATCGTCTTGGGTAAAGTATTACCCTACGACTATCAACCCAAAAACTAGAATTGTATTCTTCTGCCTCAAGAACTGAATTCTCATTCCTCGTGCATCGACGAATTCTTAACCAATGGGTGCTTGATCGCGGGCTGGAATATTGAATGAAGTCTAAGTTAGATGTGGTGGCGACTGATGGAGATCAGGTAGCCAGTATCTTGGATTGCTAGACTTGTCTGATCCACCTTTGATGTGGGTATTATTAAATTATTTATTTGGTTCTTGCAGAATATCTGTTGTTGCCAAGGTCTATCAATAGTTGGGTGTTGATGTTTGTATAGGTTTACCTCTATTACCGGGTTTAAGGCATCCATTGGGCACCGTTGTACTGCTTGTTGAGGGTCATGGGCCGAGAATTTGGTCATGGACCAATAGAGGTGGTGGCAGCCGATGAATATCGACTCGCCAGGTTATTATTTTTGACGAACCAGTCTAGTTCAATCGTTTGTTAAACACTCTGCATATTTTGAATAAACAACATATTTTGGTAACAACTATTATTTAATTATTTCTTTACCTTTGCCTCTTGAGGAACAAGTTGGTGTAATGGGTGATACCTTATAATCCGATTTGTTCTGAGGGCTAACACTAGGCAGTGATAACCAGGATTGTCTCTTCATGTCAAAGAGATATGGGTTGTGTCTTCTCACTAGTTGAGAACACGGGATGCGTATCTCACTCTGTTAATTCCTTAGGTACCTTGATAAGAACGGGATGTTCCCTTATTCAAAATTGTTGGACACGAACGGACCATGGGGCTGCGGTCTTGTGGATCTTCGGTGCCATAGGTATGCTGCTGTGTATCTGTAAGTTCGTCGCGGCTTTTGAGTGAGGTTCGGTACACCGATTATTAGTGGTAACGGGGACACCACTATGTGTTTGCAGTGACGGGACTCGACTGAATAAATGTAGGCCTCACCATGTTTGTGAGAAGATCCAAACCCGGATTAGGGGCACTAGTGCCAACGGGGACATCAAGAAAATTTGCAACCTCCTCAGTCATGTTGTATCCATCAGGAACAAGTTGAGTACAAAATAGAACGCAATGCATGGTGAGGGTTCGAAACCCTGAACTGAAGAAGACAACTTGATTTGGAGCGTATGTAGTATGGGATGCATGCGTGTCCAAAGTCTTACTGACATTAGATTAGGTGCATCTGTTTCTGTACATTGTATTGTGCATTAGACTTCATGTCTTGGCATACACAAACACTAGAAAATTAGGGTGCACATTTTCTTTTCATACAAGATGAATTGTGAGTGTGCAAATTGAAGATCGTTGTTTTAATCAGCATTGCATTAGTATACGTATTGACGTGCCCACTCAATAGATTCCGGTTTGCAAATGCAGGAAGACTCAAGGCCAGTAGAGTATCCAAGTGGAATAACTAGTATACATCTACACCAATAAAGCAGTTACAGAAGAATCAAAGTAGCGTAGCGGAAGACTCGAGCCGCATGATGCATTTCAGGGAAGCAGATTGACCACTCGGTGGAGTTTCAGTAGAGGTCGGTTGACTACCACTCTGAAGGGCAGGCGATAGCTGTTACTCACTAGAAATTGTAATAAGTGGTTGTAATTTGTTTTCCTTGTTTATAGAACAAGATAATGTTTGTAATTATTGATGTAATAATTTTATTGGCAATAAAAAGTTTTTAAATTTCCGTATTATTACTGTGTTGAGATGCATTCGAAGGCAAATATTCTGGTTTGTGTCACGGATTTCCGGTAGTGGGATCCACGGCACTACAAAAGTGGAATCAGAGCTGACTTCAAATTGTAATCCAACATAATAGAAAATTAGGACTTAAAATGCTAGTTAGAGGTAGGTTTATGTTCGGACAGTTCGAGTAATCAATATATGTCTGTGATTCCTCTCTAACCGGAACTAAACCGGTGTATATTTTGCAGGATAGTGTTCGAAGATATCTTCATCAATGATGTGTCAGTAGCATCGGATGAACCAATACCTATAAAGGGACTGATGACAGTGGAGGAAGAAATGAGGGAAGTGCCACATCATCATCATCACCAAACCTAACCACGGAGCAGCAGATGACAGCCATCATGTATCTAAGAATGAAAAGGCTAAGGGAGCACAAGGACAAGGCGATCTTCCAGGCCAAGTCGCAGATCAACACTTACTAGACACATATTGCACGCTTAAAGAAAGAACGAGGGCAACTTCAATCCGATATGACACTTTCAGAACGTTGGTGGGAACTCCAGAAAGACACCAAGCCAAGAACTGCTAGAAAAGTTACCAAACATTCTAAAGGAAAACGCCCCAAGAAAGAAATTATAACAAAGGATTGTTACAACCGTGGGAAAATTAGACACATCCAGTCAACCTGCCCAGCAATTATAGCCAAGAATTGTTACAACTGTGGAAAATTCGGGCACCTCAAGTCAACATGCCCACAACTACAAGGGGATGCTCGTTGAACAAATTAGCATGATATCAGTAATAAGGTGTTAACATTATGAGAACTGACTACGTTTTGGTATGTTTTGTAAGTCGAAGTAAGATGTAATATACCTTATATTCCGAAGGTTCAGTTTAGATATGTATAATATTATGTTTTGGGGGACTTTTGATGTACTACTTCCTGGATGATTGATTATTTTTTTTCATAATTGTGGTGCAACCGGATGTCAAGGACATACGACTACAACTAGAAATCTGTAGAGGTAAACATGCAATCAGATGTCGAGGAGAAGGTATGTAAGCTGATGTTAATATAGCAAATCTGCATCCGAACGACAAATGGGGACGAGTCACAGCATAGGAGTTGGGAAAAAACAATTGAGCCCCACCAACAACTTAACATCGAGACTAGAATTCACGATATGCCGAGGAAAGCACTGGTGGAAGACAGCAGAAACCAGACGCCATCCCCAGGAATAAATCATGCTTAGACTCGAGGAAGGATCTGTCAACGACCAATTCAATCTTTTTCTAGAAATAGCAGAGTTCTCTAAGATCAGCTTATGATTAAGCAACCGCCAGGAGTTCGCCAAGGAGGAAACATCACCATGACAGAAGATGACCACGTCAAACATTCAGCAAAATCATCAAAGGAGCTGCTAGAAGATTAAAGTGGCAATTCGTGATTTGGTCCTTTTCTAAGGAGGGAGTGGTCACCAACCAGCAGGAGTTGTAATCAAGGCATGAATCGGCATCATTGGCGGGTAAGGAACGAAGCAAGATGGTGCTAATATCGTGTCCTAATGTTAAAGGTACCTAAAGATACTGAAAGATTAGGGTCAGAAATCGATGACTAATGTGGCTATTGTCTACTACAGAGCAGGAGTAGAAGAATATCAGTATCAAATTCATGGTCGATCTATCCAGAAGAGTGGAGAGCAACAACTCCACTTGATGGAAGACCAGTTTGTCGAGGGTGTCACTTGAGAAACTGGAGATGGTTCAGGGATATATCTCATAAAACCATTGATGATTGTGTTTTCTTTTCCTCTCCACTAGCGTCGTTCTGAGGACAAAATGATTCTAAGGAGGGAGTAATGTAACACCCCCCAAAATAGTATATAACTATTTTGCATTGTAATCCGCACACGTGTAAGAATTGTACGCGATTATGTAGTTTTCTAATAATTATTAGTTTTAATTGAGAAACTTCAGATATATTAGCCATTCTAAACCCGATAAGATAGATTCAGGATGTCTTCTCAATTTAATTACATGTATTATCTCGATTATTTTTACGAGACAATCTTTGGGGAAAATAATAATTTTTATAAATATATTTTTATATTCAACAAATAAATATTTTATTTGTTAGCATGAATATATATAGATCTATATATTGTTTGGATCGTTATTGGATCATATATGAAATATGTATCTATAATTATAATGAATGTGAATATGTCCATATATATTCTACGATTTAAATATTTGAATATATTTTTCTATATATAGATATATAAATAATAGTTTTAAATGGTTATGTTTTTATTTAAAGGGTTAGGGTTTAGCTTTGACCTAGGGTTCGTTATCCTAGGGTTAGAAGCTAGGGTTATGTAACCCTCTCATCTTGATGATCTTGGTTTTGCTTGATGAGATCCAATGGCTAGTAGTTGTCATGAAGATTTCTTCAAGAAACAACTTGGAGTGCACTTGAAGCTTCTAGCAATATGTGTTGGCACACATCTAAACCCTACATTTCTCCACTCACCTACACTCTCATCCTCACCCTCCACCTAGACAAACCCTAGCCGGCCAATCCCCTCCCCACTTACTTTCCATTCCATAAAACTCCATCTCCATTCTTTCTTTCTTCATTTCTACAATTAGGTTGTGAAAAATAAAAAAATAAAAAATAAAAAATATAGAAAGCAAGAAGAAGGAGAAGAAGAAAAAGAGAGTGAGTGAGTGTGTTTTAGCCTTCACCATTTACATTTTTCTTTGTAGGTTTTTTGGTCAAGAGGAGGCAAGCCAAGGAGGAGAAGCTCTCAATTCCATTCAATCAAACTCAATATAGGGTGGGTGTTCTCCAACTCTAGATTAGTTATATTTTTATGTTAAATTGTGTGTAGGAATGATAAGAGAAGCTTGATACCATGCTTGTGTGACTGAGAAATTATGAAAACATATGCTTGTATGCTAGTATAAATTGATACCATGGTTATAAACACATATGTTATGTTAAGACTTGGAAATTTCCATCTTGAAGCTAGCTTAGAATTTAGACTTAAAATTTTCATGGCATGTTCTACTATGTGTTTATAGCATACGCTATTTTTTCATAATTTTCTAGATTCATTTAGTAGTGCATATTAAATTTTATTTCTGAAACAGTGAGTTGTGGAAAAGTGCAGTTTTTAGCTATAACTTGTTTGGATTCAAAAATTCATAACAAGGAATTGGTAAGGTATCTTCAGCCCATATTTTATTAGAGGTTCTTGAATGTTTTAACAATAGTTGTTTCAAATTTCAAATTTTTCTGAATTTATTTGATATATTAAAAAATATGTTTGCTTGAGTGGTCCATAGCCAAAGACTGGCTCTATTATGTTTCAAAGGTGAAATTGAATAAATCATAACTATTTTCTGGTATATAATCTTGTAATGAAAATTTTAATTTAGCATCTAATGTGTGTCTAAATCATGTATCTAAAATTTTAGAATTTCTAGAAAAAATTTGATGGGATTTTAAAATTAGTTTGTGAAAGAGGTTTGGCACACTGCCTGAAAATAGACAAGTTTTTCTACTAAATTCAAAAAGTTATAACTCCCTGCATATTTTGAATCTTGATGCATTTTTTGGATATGTTGGACTTGTATATGTGAAGTTAATGAATCCAAAATTTGATAAATATTGGAGTTGTGGATGAATTGATATAAAATTTTTAGTAGACTAGGTTCTGTATAAATTCAGAATCAGCATGTCTGTAAACATGGGACTTCCATCCCCGTATGATTAGAATCTGAGGAAATGTTTAACTAGAGAAGTGTAGTTGAGAATCTTGGCTTTCCAAAAACATTTAGAATCATGCAATTTCAGTTTGGATAATGAAAGATATGATTTTTCTAAGTTCAGGACAAATCGAGTATAAATAGAAGTTATTGTTTTTGTTAAATTAGTTAATTTTGCTCTACTCCTAAGTCTTGGATTTGAGATTATTAGAAATTCTATACTTTAAATACTTGATTCTATCATGTTTTGAGTTTGTCTAAATTTGTGTGATTATTTGCTTTTGATTTGAGTTGTTTTGGGGATCATCCAGGGTACAGTATTACCCTACGACTATCAACCCAAAAACTAGAATTGAATTCTTCCGCCTCAAGAACTGGATTCTCATTTCTCGTGTGTCGACGAGTTCTTACCAAATGGGTGACTGATCGTGGGCCGATATATTGAATGAAGCCTAAGTTAGAGGTGGTGGCGACTGATGGAGATCAGGTCGCCAATATCTTGGATTACTAGACTTGTCTGATCCACTTATGATGTGGGTATTATTAAATTATTTATTTGTTTCATCTAGAATATCTATTGTGGCCTAGGTCTGTCTACAATTGGGTGCTGATATTTGTATAGGTTTACCTCTATTGCTGGGTTTATGGCATCCATTGGGCACCATTGTACCACTCGCTAAGGGTCACGAGCCGGGAATTTGGCTGTAATCCCCGTTCCCGTAATTACACATTTTCTGAATATTTTTTGTATTTTGATTATTCATAAATTCAATTTTGTTTTTAATTCGATTTGGACCTTCTATTAAAATCATTTCAAATCGAAATTATATTTACTTAGAATAATGATGTATTTTAACTTATTTTCTATTTTCTAATTGATCGACTATTTATATTTTATATTGTTACTAGTTTGATCATTTTAATAAATTAGTTGAACCAAATTCCTATTTTTTTATATAATTTTGTTATTACTATTATTATTATAGTTATTGTTATTATTATTATTATTATTGTTATCATTATTATAATTATTGTCATTGATGTTGTTATCATTATCATCATCATCATTATTATTATTATTATTATTATTATTATTATTATTATTATTATTTTTAAAGCCCGAACATAGTCCATTTTATATGTACTTCACTAGTTGATTTAATATATATATATATATATATATATATATATATATGTATATTTTATAAACTCTATAGTCCTATTTTATTTATTTATTTGTTAATTCCCTATTGAATTTGAAACCCAAACCCTATAGCCTTTTTTCCTACTAGATCCTACCTAGAACCCATTAGCCCAATATCCCAATTAAGCCTATATATACTCACCTATACTACCCTAACCCTAGCCCCCCAAAACCAAGCCGCCAAACCCTTCACCTCCTTTTACTGTTTAAACCCCCATCTTCAATCTCCCGACTCTTTCTCTCTGTTTTGATTTTGAACCCATCGACTCCACAATTCGCCATCCCATCGCAGCTTCCCGACGACCGCACCCCTGTTTCCCCCGTCAAGCCGCCATTGCCAATGCCACCCCGACTGCCTGCTTCCCACCATCGTCTTCAACCTCTCCTCCATCGACCCCTCATCCTCCTTGCCATCTCATCTCCACCGACCACCGCCTCGACTCCTTCTCATCGTCATCGCCATCACCACCGAATCAGTCATCCACCACTGTTGCCCCTCGTCAGCATTGCCTTCTTCCTCTATTTCACTTTTGAAACAGAGCAACCTACATCGCCCTCACCGTCGTCTTCTTCTTCCATCCGCTTCCACCATCGACCATCACTGCAAGCAGTTGACAACCCCATCGAGCCCCAGTCAACTGCCAAGTCGAGCACCACCGTGCTTGCCACCTCGAAGCTCCACTTCGATCGAGCCCTCGACTACTGTCACAACCCTCGAGCACCCCACCCCTTGTCTCCACCTCCGCAACCAGCAACTACGCTCACCGACAGCCACTGTGCATCGTCGTCGAAGTCGAAGCCAAGCCGAAGCCGGGTCTCCTTCATCTCTTGCACAAGATCAGCAGTCATAGGATCTTGACCCTTTGATCTTCTTGATCCTTGAATTTTAGCTGTCAATCTCTTTGACCATCTTGATCTTGATCACCTTGATCTCGATCATCTTGATCGACAGTTCAGATCAAGATCATCCGTTCAAATCGGATCATTGTTTCAGCATCGGGATCTTCATCATGTTCGGCGTCAATCTCATTGCTATTTTTGTTGTCTCGATTGTTGGGATTGGACATTGCCGTCGGGATTCTCATCCCATTATTCTTAGTATTCGGACTAATCGTCAATAAGGCAAGTCACTTTTCTTCTTGAATTGAATCTTGTATAGAATTTCAAGTTTTTATTGAAACTGTTGCAACTAAATCCAATTGTTCATCGTATCGTATATTGTTCTTCTCTTTTCGTTGAGTATATTGAGGAATTACACAAGTTAACCAAAATATACTCAACATCATGCCACTTTTGACTCCAAAAATTGAATCTTCTATGCATTCATGTAGTATTGATGATAGGGTTACTCATATATTCACAACACAAATAATCTATCGTAGATACTAATGTTAGGTGGTACGTTTGAATAATCGATTGATGTTTGGTTGTTGTTAAAATAGTGTATGTGTGTGTTTTAATTGTAATTACCCAGCTATTACACCCATCATGCTGATTGTAAGATTTATTGACTAAAGAATTGATACCCATCATGTTTAATCACTTTATTTCATCAAAAATATCGAAAAACCTGTATGTTGCTTGTTGTCTGTACTTTGCATGACGTTTTCGACCCAGTATTTGATCTCAAAATAAATAACTTTCTGAATAAGAGTTGTAGCCCTATGTTTATAGTTTCCAGAACATCTTGAATCGCTGAATTCCGAGTTGTACTGCAAAAGTTATGATTGCTTTACGACTGTTGTGTTTTTATTTTCAGAATTTCAGATTCATGTATGTTCCATATTCAATCTATTAAAAGGCTGATTTAATATTAAATTATCCTTAGAGCAAGTCATGGATAGCAACTAGAGAAAGCAGGAAACAATGGAATAACGGTATAACAATGAATCAATGGATCAATAGGAATCAATAACATGAGACAATAATCATGATAATCGATACAATTGGCTATAAACAATGGTTTAATAATCGGTAACAATAATCAATGATCAACATTAATAACACTTAGCCAATATTCGACATCAATGAGAACAATAATGAACAATATGCAATGTCGGTGATGTATCAATCCTTATGTCTCTTAATCACTTTAACTCCAAACTAATGCACGTACTACTGTGTCCCATGTATTCTGTACCACAGGTTCGATGCATACAATCAATTTAGTTTAGACTATAGTGGTAGACTCTATAGCTCATGTACTCTTTAACAATAAACAACAGTCACCTTTCGGTGTACGATACGGTCATCGGCAACGATAAAATACACGATAGATTGGGTTACGGCCATAACCACAATCACCGATAAAACAATAGCCGGAATATTATTTAGGAAAACACGAGCCCCTCTTCTGAGTACAATTCCTATATTGTCTACTACTAAAAGTCAATCCCTTAAACTCCAGCTTATTAATTATTTATCAATGCAACAACACAATATGCAATTAAGGGATAAGAGGTGAACAATAGTATCAATAGGGGAAACAATAGGGTGATAACATAGATAGGACGGTTAGAATAGTGACAATAACTCATTCGGAATATGCAATGCAACATACATTCATTAATTCATGTAATAATACGATATAAGATTAGTTAATTCATTAAAAAGTAGTATCCAAAATTCTGGACAGCAAGCGCAACCTGTACAAAAATGCAGTTTCCCACTGACTCAAAAATTGAAAGTTGAATTCGTCAAAAAATCTGGAAACTAGACTTCCACATGGTTCCAACGCATATTTAAAGTTTTAATTCCCAAAACAGTAGCTATGTCAAACAAATGTTTCTTTATAGGTTTTGTGTTCTGACAGAATTTCGACATCTTGTTGTTTTAATTTTTAAATCAGCAAAAACTCAATATTAAAATTAGTAAAAATATTTTCTGGACTCCTAAACATGTTAACCAACAATCTGGAAATTTTCATAGCTATGTTTTGTCATTTGATCAGCCTTTTTACTGTTTGAATATGAAAGGTACGAGAATCTGAAAATCTGAAATGTAGAAACACAGCTGTAGTAAAATGGACATATCGTTAGCTACAAAACTCGGAATTCAAAGATTCTGGATGTTATTGGGAACTAGACACTTGGGCCTACATTTCATATTCAGAAAGTATTTCATTTTAAGGTCATTTACCGGTTTGAAACAGCGATCAAAGTTCAGGTCAGCAAGCACGTTAGGGTATTTTCTTGAAAATAAATCAATTGATCAGGGTGGGTATCGATTCTATAGTCAATAATTTATGTAACTAGCATGATAGGTGTCCAAATATGATAAATAAAATTTATAATACACACATATACACGTCTAACATCAATTAATCATCACACGATCAAACAACATACAACCTAACAATTGTCTCTAGAATAATTTATTTGTGTCGTGACTATTTGTGTAACCCTAGTATCCATACTACATGATGTATGGAAGATTAAATACTTTTGGAGTCAATTTGGCACGATGTCAAGAGTAATTGAGTTAGCTCGTGTAAACCTTTAATAAACCCAACGAAAGAGATAAACAATGTATAATACGATAACAAAGAGTTCTACTTGCAAGAATTTCAATAACACTTGAATTTGATACAATTAGCAATTCAAGAGGACGATGACTTGCCTGTTATTCGATGAAATCGAATACCAAGAATAACGAGATAAGAATCCAGATGCAACGAACTCATGAACTAGTAAATCCCAAAAGCAGCACGTGCAAAATACGTGCAATCAAGTTCAATATCACAGCACACAAAAGAGACAGCAACAGCAAGAAGCACAAGACAGCAGCAACTTCAGCACTGGCCAGCGCCCAGGGCAGCACCGGTGACCAGAGGGCGGAGCGACGCGGTGGGTGGCATCGAGCGGCAGCAAGAGGCGGCGCTAGGTCATCGCCGGCGATTGAAGCAAGGGAGAGGAAGGCCAATCGGAATAGGGGGTTTGGAGCTCTGTTAATGGCGGCAGGGAAGACGGAGGGTCGGGGTGCTGGGGGGTTGCAACAGGAGGTCGGCGGCTCTCAGGGGAGTCGTCGACGGGGGATGGAGCAAGGGGGGTCACCGGAGTTGGCCCCAGAGAAGGGAACAGCAGATGGGTTCAGATTGGAGAGAGAGAAAGAGGAGAGAGGAGAGAGAAACAGTGGGCGCATCAGACTGGTCATCCTCAGTACGGGAAGAAGAAGTACCTTTTCTAGCCATAGTCTGCAATAGAAGATCAAACGGTTAGCATCCAGATCATAAGTTGGATATCAATTGTTCATGCGATCACTGTATTACTCATATTGTTGAGACAATTGATATGATCCCAAATCTGATTAATATATCAATCAAAGCTAAACTTGCTTTCGCTAGTCAAGTTTGACTGACATATTATCCAAACCTAGGCTCTGATACCACTAAAAATCTAGTTACGACCCGCTACCCAAAAATACGGAATACGAGTATGTGACATTGGCCCACCGAATGACTAATTTCACCCATAAGCTGTTTATTCGATCAACTCAACAATATAAATATTACAGAACAATTGTGCAGGAAATAATAACAATCTCAAGAATAATAGTACTTGAATTGAAGCAATATAAAATATTCAAGTACAATAATAATCCAACGTCTGGAAACAAATAACAATATTCAGGACATAAGTCGAAAACAATAATAAATACTATCCAAATAATAATAAGTCTCAATAAATTAAGTTTATTAAAGCAATAAGCAATTTAGAAAGCAAAAATCTTCAGACTGTTTGTTCTCCAATTCCAACAGGAAATTCTCCTTTATTACAAGTATACACTTCATCTAAAAAATAAAAAAAAAATTGTCCTTAGAGCAAGTCATGGACAGCAAGTAGAGAAAGCAGGGAATAATAGAATAACCGTATAACAATGAATCAATGGATCAATAGGAATCAATAACATGGGACAATAATCATGATAATCGATACAATTGGCTATAAACAATGGTTCAATAATCGGTAACAATAATCAATGATCAATATTAATAACACTTAGCTAGATATCAATAAGAACAATGATGAACAATATGCAATGTCGGTGATGTGTCAATCCTTATATCTATTAATCATTTTAACTCCTAACTAATGCACGTACTACTGTGTCCCATGTATTCCGTACCACAGGTTCGATGCATAAAATTAATTTCGTTTAGACTATAGTGGTAGCCTCTATAGTTCATGTACTCTTCAATGATAAACATTAGTCACCTTTCGGTGTACGATACGGTCATCGACAACGATACAATACACGATAGATTTGATTACGGCCATAACCACAATCACCGATAAAACAATAGCCGGAACATTATTTCGGAAAACACAGGCCCCTCCTCCGAGTACAGTCCCTATATTTTCCACTACTAAAAATCAATCCCTTAAACCTCGACCTATTAATTATTTATCAATGCAACAACACAATATGCAATTAAGGGACAAGAGGTGAACAAAAGTATCAATAGGGGAAACAATAGGGTGATAATATGGATAGAAGGGTTTGAATAGTGACAATAACTCATTGGGAACATGCAATGCAACATACATTCATTAATTCATGTAATAATACGATATAGGATTAGTTAATTCATTAAAAAGTAGTATCCAAAATTCTGGACAACTAGCGCAACCTGTACAAAAATGCAGTTTCCTGCTGACTCAGAAATCAAAAGTTGAATCCTTTAGAAAATCTGGAAACTAGACTTCCACATGGTTACAACGCATATTTAAAGTTCAAATTCCGACAACATTGGCTAGGTCAAACACATGTTTCTTTATAGGTTTTGTGTTCAGGTAGAATTTCGACATCTTATTGTTTTAATTTTTGAATCAGCAAAAACTCAATATTAAAATCAGTAAAAATATTTTCTAGACTTATAAACATGTTAAGCAACAATCTGGAAATTTTCATAGCAAATTTTTTTCATTTGATCAGCCTTTTTACTGTTTGAACATGACAGGTACGAGAATTTGAAAATCTAAAATGTAAAAACACAGCTGTAGTGAAACAGGCATATCCTTTGCTACAAAACACGGAATTCAAAAATTCTGAATGTTATTGGCAACTAGACACTTGGGCCTACATTTCATATTCAGAAAGTATTTCATTTTAAAGTCATCTATAGTTCGAAACAGCGATCAAATTTCAGGTCAGCATGCACGTACAGTTTTTAGGGTATTTTCTTGAAAATAAATTAATTGAACAGGGTGGGTTTCGATTCTATAGTCAATAAATTATGTAACTAGCATAATAGGTGTCCAAACATGATAAATAAAATTTAGAATACACACATATACAAGTCTGACATCAATCAATCATCACACAATCAAACAACATACAACCTAACAATTGTCTCTAGAATAATTTATTTGTGTCCTGACTATTTGTGTAACCTTAATATCCATACTATATGATGTATGCAAGATTCAATACTTTTGGAGTCAATTTGGCACGATGTCAAGAGTATTGGGGTTAGCTCGTGTAAACCCTCAATAAACCCAACGAAAGAGATAAACAATGGATAATACGATAACAAAGAGATCTACTTGCAAGAATTTCTGTAACACTTGAATTTGATACAATTATCAATTCAAGAGGACAGTGAATTGCCTATTAATCGGTGAAAATGTATCCCAAGAATAACGGGATAAGAATCCCGAAGCAACGAACTCACGAACTAGTAAATTCCAAAAGTAGCACGTGCAAAATACGTGCAATCAAGTTCAATATCACAGCACAGAAAAGAGATGGCAACAACAAGAAGCACAAGACAGCAGCAACTTCAGCACTGGCCAGGGCCCAGGGCGGCACCGGCAACTGGAAGGCGGTGCGACGCAGCGGGTGGCATCGAGCGGCAGCAAGGGCGGTGCTAGGGCATCGCCGGCGATCGAAGCAAAGGAGAGGAAGGGCAATCAGAATAGGGGGATTTGGAGCTCGGTTAATGGCGGCAGGGAAGAAGGAGGGTCGAGGTGCTGAGGGGTTGCGAGAGAAGGTCAGCGGCTCTCAGGGGAGTCGTTGATGGGGGATGGAGCAAAGGGGGGGTCGCCGGAGTTGGCATCGGAGATGGGAACAGCAGATGGGTTCAGATTGGGGAGAGAGAAAGAGGAGAGAGGGGAGAGAGACTGAGAGAGAATAGACAGCTATTAGGGTTCAAAAAAGTGCAATTTTTAGGGTTTGTAACAGAGTTGTATTTATAGGGTACAATTAAGGTGTTGGGTTAGTGGTTTAGGGTCCAATAAAAGCGGATTTGGGTCAAGAACAAATCAAATTGGGTTTTAGGGTTCAATTAGCGATAGATCAAAATCAATAAGGTTGCAATGTAAATATCCATATTAAAAAAAGAAAAATAGGATTAATATGAAAAATAATTCACCAAGAAGATCAAATAGTTTCATGAACAAGAATTTAAATCCAAATAATTAAATAAATCATACAATTGAGAAGAATATAAATATGCTTGAAAATGAATCAGAATTCGCCACGAAAATTAGATCGAGTACGAAAATAAAATAATTCGATAAATAAAATTTAATTAAATAATCAAGGAATAGCGATTAATAGTTATAATTATAAAAATAATAAAATCATACAATAAAATAATTATTCGGGTTTAACAATTTACTAAAATGAGCCAATATATATATATATATATATATATATATATATATATATATATATATATATATATAATTTGGATGCAAATACAAATAGTTGATCAATAAGATCTAGAAAATAAGATCAAAACACATCATTATTTGAAATGAATAATTTCCGATTAGAAAAACACTTTATTATAAAATCCAAAATGGTTTTAACAAATAAAAAAAATTATAATATCGAAATACCGAAAATATTTAGAAAATTTGTATTTGCGGGAATGGGGGTTACAATCCTACTCACCTTACAACAAAATTTCGTCCTCGAAATTTGCTCAGGCGGTACATAGAGCAAAGCAAAAGCAAAATGGGAAAATAACAAAGCCGGGGATTCAAAGGAAAAGGCAAAATGGAGGCAACACCAGGATAAGAAAGAGCATGGATATCAATGGAGTGATCTAGGAAGAAGTCAAATAAAGATTTAATGAATGATGCAATGCAAATGAATGAATAAGGTAGAGAAATGAGTGGGGTGGTATAACCGGAATTGGAAAAGGGTATGGTGGAGAAGGAAAAACTACTATGATACTCAATAATGGATCAATAAATGTAGGTATATGCAAGATACAGAATGGATAAATGATGCAAGAGAGGATAACCAATGCAAGAACAGAAAATGAAAAAAAATAAATAAACAAAATAACTTTATTGCAGAATACCTGTAGTCACTCCTTCAGCGATCAAGTTGTAAGCCTGACTACGAGCTCTGGTCTGCCCTCTATTAGGGGCTGGTCCTCCCGTCGGCGCATTGTAACGGTTCCTTGGGCAGTCTCGAACCATGTGGTCGTTGCTTCCACATTTAAGGCACTGGCGATTAGCTATCCTGCAGTCCTTGCGCAAGTGCCCAACCTTGTGACAGTAATCACAAGTCAGATTTGTCCTTGAGGCAGCAGGTGGATATGGCAGTGTCCTCACTGGAGGGGTCGGATCTGGACTCCTAATAGGCCCACCAGAAGATCTAGCAGCAATGGGGTGCGGGGCAGAACGCTGAATAGCACGCTTCCTTGAACCGGTTTGTTCCTGAATTCTTGCAGCATCTAGGATATCGGTATAAGAGCGAAGTCGCAAGGCAGCAATACGGTCCTGTATCTCAATGTTCATGCTCGATAGGAAACGATGGCCTCTACTTTCCTTATTTGCCACCATGGAAGTAGCAAAACGACTCAGTCGGGCGAACTCTGCAGCGTACTCATCCATGGTACGATTCCCCTGAGTTAAAGAAACAAACTGTCGTTCCATCTTATTCTTGGTGACATTCGAAAAGAACTTTGTAAGGAAGCTCTCAGAAAAAGCGGCCTAGGGAATGGGTCGGCCCAAACGTTCAGCCTCAGCCTGCCACCAAATGTGGGCAAGGTCAACAAGCTGGATGCTCACAAGCTCCACACAATCCACATCTGCAATACGTGCTGCGATCAACAACTGCTCAGTCATGATAAGCCATTGCTCGGCTACAGGTGGACCTTCAGTACCCGTGAACTTATTTGGGTGAACCTCATGAAATATGTTACATTACCAGGCCTCGGTGGCAGCACGACGGGGGCAGCAACAACGGGTTCCCTATTGGCAGTTTCATAAGCTATTCTCAACTGCTCATTATGTTCCTGCTGCATCTGCATCACCAGCTCATTGTTCTCACATTGCATTTGCATCAACTGCGCAACAATGGGCGCATCAGACCGGTCATCCTCAGTACGGGAAGAAGAAGTACCTTTTCTAGCCATAGTCTGCAATAGAAGATCAAACGGTTAGCATCCAGATCATAAGTTGGATATCAATTGTTCATGCGATCACTGTATTACTCATATTGTTGAGTCAACTGATATGATCCCAAATTTGATTAATATATCAATCAAAGCTAAACTTCCTTTCGTTAGTCACGTTCGACTGATATATTATCCAAACCCGGGCTCTGATACCACTAAAAACCTTGTCACGCCCCGCTTCTCAAAAATACGGAATACGAGTACGTGACATTGGCCGAGCGAATGACTAACGTCACCCATAAGCTATTTATCCGATCAACTCAACAATATAAATAATACAGAACAATTACGCACACAATAATAACAATCTCATGAACAATAGTACTTAAATTGAAGAATATAAAATATTCAAGTACAATAATAATCCAACGTCTAGAAACAAATAACAATATTCAGGACATAAGTCCAAAACAATAATAAGTTCAATCCAAATAATAATAAGTCTCAATACATTAAGTTTATTAAAGCAATAAGCAATTTAGAAAGCAGAAATCTTCAGACTGTTTGTTCTCCAATTCCAGCATGCAATTCTCCTTTATTACCTGTATACACTTTATCTAAAAAAGAGAGAAAAATTATCCTTAGAGCAAGTCATGGATAGCAACTAGAGAAAGCAGGAAACAATTGAATAACGGTATAACAATGAATCAATGGATCAATAGGAATCAATAACATGAGACAATAATCATGATAATCGATACAATTGGCTATAAACAATGGTTTAATAATCGGTAACAATAATCAATGATCAACATTAATAACACTTAGCCAATATTCGACATCAATGAGAACAATAATGAACAATATGCAATGTCGGTGATGTATCAATCCTTATGTCTCTTAATCACTTTAACTCCTAACTAATGCACGTACTACTGTGTCCCATGTATTCTGTACCACAGGTTCGATGCATACAATCAATTTAGTTTAGACTATAGTGGTAGACTCTATAGCTCATGTACTCTTTAACAATAAACAACAGTCACCTTTCGGTGTACGATACGGTCATCGGCAACGATAAAATACACGATAGATTGGGTTACGGCCATAACCACAATCACCGATAAAACAATAGCCGGAATATTATTTAGGAAAACACGAGCCCCTCTTCTGAGTACAATTCCTATATTGTCTACTACTAAAAGTCAATCCCTTAAACTCCAGCTTATTAATTATTTATCAATGCAACAACACAATATGCAATTAAGGGATAAGAGGTGAACAATAGTATCAATAGGGGAAACAATAGGGTGATAACATAGATAGGACGGTTAGAATAGTGACAATAACTCATTCGGAATATGCAATGCAACATACATTCATTAATTCATGTAATAATACGATATAAGATTAGTTAATTCATTAAAAAGTAGTATCCAAAATTCTGGACAGCAAGCGCAACCTGTACAAAAATGCAGTTTCCCACTGACTCAAAAATTGAAAGTTGAATCCGTCAAAAAATCTGGAAACTAGACTTCCACATGGTTCCAACGCATATTTAAAGTTTTAATTCCCAAAACAGTAGCTATGTCAAACAAATGTTTCTTTATAGGTTTTGTGTTCTGACAGAATTTCGACATCTTGTTGTTTTAATTTTTAAATCAGCAAAAACTCAATATTAAAATTAGTAAAAATATTTTCTGGACTCCTAAACATGTTAACCAACAATCTGGAAATTTTCATAGCTATGTTTTGTCATTTGATCAGCCTTTTTACTGTTTGAATATGAAAGGTACGAGAATCTGAAAATCTGAAATGTAGAAACACAGCTGTAGTAAAATGGACATATCGTTAGCTACAAAACTCGGAATTCGAAGATTCTGGATGTTATTGGGAACTAGACACTTGGGCCTACATTTCATATTCAGAAAGTATTTCATTTTAAGGTCATTTACCGGTTTGAAACAGCGATCAAAGTTCAGGTCAGCAAGCACGTACAGTTTTTAGGGTATTTTCTTGAAAATAAATTAATTGAACATGGTGAGTATCGATTCTATAGTCAATAAATTGTGTAACTAGTATGATAGGTATCCAAACATGATAAATAAAATTTAGAACATACACATATACAAGTCTAACATCAATCGATCATCACACGATCAAACAACATGCAACCTAACAATTGTTTCTAGAATAATTTGTTTGTGTCGTGACTATTTGTGTAACCCTAATATCCATACTATATGATGTATGCAAGATTCAATACTTTTGGAGTCAATTTGGTATGATGTCAAGAGTATTGAGGTTAGCTCGTGTAAACCCTCAATAAACCCAACGAAGGAGATAAACAAAGGATAATACGATAACAAAGAGATCTACTTGCAAGAATTTCAATAACACTTGAATTTGATACAATTAATAATTCAAGAGGATGGTGACTTGCCTGTTAATCGGTGAAAACGAATATCAAGAATAACGGGATAAGAATCCCAAAGTAACGAACTCACGAATTAGTAAATCCCAAAAGCAACACATGCAAAATACGTGCAATCAAGTTCTTTATCACAGCACACAAACGAGACAGCAACAGCAAGAAGCACAAGACAGTAGCATCTTCAGCACTGGCTAGGGCCCAGGGCAGCGCCGACGACCAGAAGACGTCGCGACACGGCGGGTGGCATCGAGCGACAGCAAGGGGCGGCGCTAGGTCATCGCCGGTGATCGAAGCAAGGGAGAGGAAGGGCAATCGGAATAGGGGGGTTTGGAGCTCTGTTAATGGCGGCAGGGAAGGAGGGTCGGGGGTGCTGGGGGTTGCGCCAGGAGGTCGGCGGCTCTCAGGGGAGTCGTCGACTGGGAATGGAGCAAGGGGGTCACCGGAGAAGGGAACAGCAGATGGGTTCAGATTGGGGAGAAAGAAAGAGGAGAGAGGAGAGAGGAGAGAGAAACTCGAGGGGTGAGAATAGACGGCTATTAAGGTTAAAAAAAGTGCAATTTTTAGGGTTTGCAACAGAGTTGTATTTATAGGGTACAATTAGGGTATTTAGTTAGTGGTTTAGGGTCCAATAAAAGCGGATTTGGGTCAAGAAAAAATCAAATTGGGTTTTAGGGTTCA
The DNA here is from genome assembly GCA_017893485.1 of Hemerocallis citrina. Classification (NCBI taxonomy): domain Eukaryota; kingdom Viridiplantae; phylum Streptophyta; class Magnoliopsida; order Asparagales; family Asphodelaceae; genus Hemerocallis; species Hemerocallis citrina. Next base: position 386,487,997 of record CM030358.1, on the reverse strand, counting down.
ATTAGGGATAGATCAAAATCAATAGGGTTGCAATGCAAATATCCATAATAAAAAAAGAAAAATATGATTAACAGGAAAAATAATTCACCAAGAAGATCAAATAGTTTCATGAACAAGAATTTAAATCCAAATAAATAAATAAATCATACAATTGAGAATAATATAAATTGGCTTGAAAATGAATTGGAATTCACCACGAAAATTAGATCGAGTACGAAAATAAAATAATTCGATAAATAAAATTTAATTAAATAATCAAGGAATAGCGATTAATAGTTATAATTATAAAAATAATAAAATCATACAATAAAATAATTATTCGGGTTTAACAATTTACTAAAATGACCCAATAAATATATAAATATATATATATATATATATATATATATATATATATATATATATATATATATAATTTGGACGCAAATACAGATAGTTGATCAATAAGATCGAGAAAATAAGATCAAAACACATCATTATTTGAAATGAATAATTTCCGATTAGAAAAACACTTTATTATAAAATCCAAAATGATTTTAACAAATAATAAATTTATAATATCGAAATACCGAAAATATTCAGAAAATACGTATTTGCGGGAATGGGGTTACATCAGTCATTAAATAATCGGTCATTATTGTATATCGTTGTCGAGTACATGATTTATAGAATCTACCACTTTAGTCTAAACGACATTGATTGTATGCATCGAACCAGTGGAATGGGACACAGTAGTACATGAATTAGTTAGGATTAAAATAATTAATAGACTTAAGAATTGACATCAGATCGACATTGCATATTATACATCATCGTTTCTATTGATATCGAATATTGCCTAAGTGTTACTGACATCGACCATTGTACATTGTCATCGAATATTGAATCATTGTTTATACCAATTGCATTTACTATCATTGATATTAATTATTGCTGTTGTCCCATGTTATTGATTCCTATTGATTCATTGAATTCATTGTTATATCGTTATTCCATTGTTTCTTTGCTTCCTCTACTTGTTGTCCATGACTTTCTCTAAGGATATATTATTCTATCTTTTTAGATGAACAACTTACAGGTAACCAAGGAGAATTGCATGATGGATTGGGAGAACAACATTGGTGAAGGAATTATAGCATCACCGTTTAATAAATTATTGTTTTTTCATGGAGACTTAGTTATTGAACTATTGTTATTTTATTGTATTGTGGGCTTTTGACCCGAATATTGCTATTATTGTTCTATATGTTGGATTATTATCATATTTGGTTATTTCATATTGCCTTATTCCAAGTATTATTGTTCATGTGGTTGTTAGTATTGCCTGCGCAATTGTTTTGTATTGTTATTATTGTTGAGTTGAATGGGCAAATAGCTTATGGATGACGTTAGTCATTCGCTGGGCCAACATCACATGCTCGTATTCCATATTTTTGGGAAGCGGGGCGTGACTTTGGTCAAGGACCAATAGAGGCGGTGGCAGCTGATGAATATCGACTCGCCAGGTTATTATTTTTGACAAACCAATTGGGTTCAATCATTTGTTAAACAATGTGCATATTTTGAATAAAAAGCATATTTTGGTAACAACTATTGTTTAATTATTTCTTTGCCTTTGCTGCTTGAGGAACGAGTTGGTGTTAGGGGTGATACCCTATAATCCGATTAGTTCTAAGGGCTAGCCTAGGCAGTGATAACCAGGGTTGTCTCTTCCTGTCAAAGAGATACGGGCTATGTCTTCTCACTAGTTGAGAACACAAAATGTGTATCTCACACTGTTAATTCCTAAGGTACCTTGATAAGAACGGGATGTTCCCTTGTTCTATGTTGGTGGACACGAACAGACCATGGGGCCATAGGTATGCTGCTGTGTATCTGTAAGTTCGTCACGGCTTTTGAGTGAGGTCCGGTACGCCTATTATTAGTGGTAACGGGGACACCACTATATGTTTGAAGTGACGGGACTAGACTGAATAACTGTATGCCTCACCATGTTTGGTGAGATGACCTAGACTCGGGTTAGGGGCACTAGTGGCAAACGGGGACACCACGAAATTTTGCAACCTCCTCAATCATGTTGTAGCCATCAGGAACAGGTTGAGTACAAAATAGAATGCAATGCATGGCGAGGGTTCGAAACCCTGAACTAGAGAAGACAACTTGATTTGGAGCATAGTAGTATGGGATGCATGTGTGTCCAAAGTCTTGCTGGCGTTAGATTAAGTGCATCTGTTTCTGTATATTGTACTGTGAATTAGACTTTAGGTCTTGGCATACACAGACACTAGAAAATTAGGGTGCACGTTTGTTTTTTCATTCAAGATGAATTATGAGTGTGCAAGTTGAAGATCACTATTTTAATCAGCATTGCATCAGTATACGTACTGACATGCCCATTCAATTAGGTGCTGGATGTCGGTTCGCAAATGCAGGAAGACTCAAGGCCAGTAGTGTATCCAAGTGGAATAACTAGTATACATCTCCACCAATAAAACAGTTACAAAAGAATCAGAGTTGCGTAGAGGAAGACTCCAGCTGCATGGCGCATTTCAGGAAAGCAGATTGACCACTCGGTGGAGTTGTAGTAGAGGTTGGTTGACTACCACTCTGAAGGGCAGGCGATAGCTGTTACTCAGTAAAAATTGTAATAAGTGGTTGTAATTTGTATTCCTTGTTTAAAGAACAAGATAATATTTGTAATTATTGATGTAATAACTTTATTGGCAATAAAAAGTTTTTAAATTTCTATATTATTACTGTGTTGAGATGAATTGAAAGGCAAAGATTCTGGTTTGTGTTACAGATTTCTGGTAGTGGGATCCGGGGTGCTACACGATGGACCATTTCACGAGGCGCCCCTAACTTTCAGGCTTATGAAACACTTGCTTGAGGGTTGGTAGGTAGGAACGGCCACCGAGTATGCTTTAAAATATAGGCAGAGCTTTCGAGCAGCCATGACCAGTGCATAGGCCATTTTTTCTATCTTTGAATAGCCGAGTTCAGCATCTCGGAGGACCTTACTTACATAATAGATCGGCCTCTGGGCTTTGTCTTCTTCCCTCACTAGGAAGGCACTGAGGATTTGTTCTGATTTGACGAGGTAAAGGTAGAGGATTTCCCTAGGCTTGGGCTTACTCAGGAGCGGGGAGTTGACCAAATATGCTTTGAGTTGGTCAAAGGATTCCTGCTGTGAGTCCCCACTCAAAGCCTTTCGTTTCTCTTATTGCCTTGATGAATGGGAGACACTTTTCCCCTGACTTAGAGAGGAAGCGACGTATGGCGGCGAGGCGCCCTGTGAGCCTTTGTCCTTCCTTAACACTAGATGGGGAGCCATATTCAATATGGCTTAGATCTTCTCTAGGTTGGCTTCTATGCCTTTGTGGCTAACCATAAACCCTAGGAATTTGCCAGATGATACCCCGAAGGCACATTTAGACAGGTTGAGCCTCTTGTTGTGACTTCACAAGACATCAAAGGCTTCCTAAAGGTCGACCACATGGTCCTACTTCCTGAGGATTTTTACCAACATATCATCTAGATAAACCTCCATGTTCCTCTTGATTTGTTCGTTAAAGACCTTATTAACGGGGCACTGATATGTTGCTTCGACATTTTTTAGCCCGAAGGGCATGATGTGGTAACAATATAGACCTTGATTAGTCGTGAAAGAAGTCTTCGGAATATCAAGAGGGAACATCCTGATCTGATTGTACCCGGAGAAAATGTCCATAAAGCTCAAGAGTTCATGACCGGAAGTAGAATCAATTAGTGCATCGATACTAGGAAGCGGGAACGGATCTTTTGGACAGACCTTGTTTAGATCTGTCAAGTCGATACAAATTCTCCATTTTCCATTGGCCTTTTTCACCATTACGACGTTGGAAAGCCACTCGGGGTAATTAACCTTTTGGGTGAACCGAGCCGCCATGAGTTTATCTACCTCTTCTTTGATGGTTTTCTGGCAGTCCAGTGCAAACTTGCGACACATCTATTGGACAAATTTCATTTGGGAGCTATGCTGAGGTGGTGCATGAGTAATTCTTCTGAGATACCAGGCATATCGGCAGTGGTCGACGCGAACAGGTCTCGGTTGCCCTTTATGCATTGGACGTGTCGGCTTTGACCGGGTGGGGGAGGACCTTTCATACTTGGAACATCCTAGTCAGGTCTTCTTCAGAAAATACCACTTCTTCTAACTCATTGATCGGTTCCGAGACGGCTTGGTTGCTTCCCTTTGGGGGAGCTCAAGGGTTTCAAGAGAGGACCGAACCCCCTACCAAAGTCATGTAACATTTTATGGCAATCTTCTAGCTCCGCCAGACTTCTCCCACCCCTGCGGGGGTGGGGAATTTCATCTTCATATGGAAGGATGAGTGTACGACTTGAAGTGCGGCCAGGACAGGTCGGCCAAGGATGGCATTGTATGTGGCCTTTACATCGACAACTATTAAATCCATTGGCTCTGTTCGGGTGGTTGGGGTTTTGCCAGCGGTTACATCAAGAGTGATAACTCCCTTAATGGTCACTGGCACCCCGGAGAATTCATGGAGAGTGTAGCCGGGGGGTTTAAGGCAGTCTTGGGACAACGTAAGGCCTTGGAAGGCCTGTAGAGAGGATATTTACAGAGCTGCCATTACCGACTAGGATCCGGCACACTTCGTGGTTGGCCATTTGGAGACTGATTAAGAGAGCATCACAGTGAGGCATTCAGACACCTTCCAAGTATCTATTTGAAATGTTCACGGGGATCCCAAAGCCTTTGGGCGGAGGGTAGTTCTGTACTGAGTTTACTTCTCGGATGAAGGCTTTTCGAGAGAAGTTCGACTCTCCCCCCATTGGGTCTCCTTGGATGAGATGCAGGATTGCCTCAGGTTTGGAGTAAGGGGACTCACTAGGTCTTTCATCTCTCTTGTTCGCCCCCCCAAGGGTGGAGGAGGGTCAACTTTATTCTTCTTAACGAACTTGGCCAGTTGCCCTATCTGAATGAGGGCTTCGATCTTGTCCTTAAGGGCCCGACAGTCGTCTGTGTCGTGGCCATGGTCCCTGTGGAAGTGGCACCACTTATCTCTATTCCTCTTTTTGAAAGGGGTATTCATCATTGGGGAAGGTTGGATCAGCTCCTCTTTGCCGACCTCCATGAGGATAGACGAGACACTGGCATTTAAAGGGGTGAATTTTTCAAAATAGGGAGGAGGACGGTGCTGGCCGTTGTTATCTTTCTGAAGATTCTTAGTGCCTTCTTCATCTGCACCCTTCTGTTTGTTCCCAGACATAGACTCCTTCAGGTAATAAGGATGGAGAGCTTCTTCTGCCCGGATATACTTCTCACTCTACAGTAGGAGCTCCGACAAGTCCCGGGGTGGCTTCTTGACGAGGGATGCCTTTAGGTCGGCAAGGTTGATGTTGTGTCGGAACGCTGCTGAAGCCACCGACTGATCGAGAGAGGCGATAAACCGAGCCTCGGTGGTGAGGCACCAAACATAGTCTCTCAGGCGCTTACCCTTCCTTTAACGGAGTGCCAGCAAAGATGCGCTCGTCTTCTCGGCCCTGACGACTGCTAACAAAGTAGGTGAGGAAGAGCTCCTCAAACAGGTCGAAAGAGAAGATGGAGGTAGGGGACAGTCAGGAGTACCATTCTCTCGCAGGTCCCTTTTATATGGCAGGGATGGTCTTGCAAAAGACCGCATATGAGGCTTGGTGAATCATCATGAGAGTTTTGAAACTCTCGATATGATCAGCTGGGTCTGATTCCCCATTATAGGACTCGAAGTGGGGGGGCTTGAAGGTCTCTAGGACTGGAGCTTCTATGATCGCTCTGGAGAAGGGAGGCCTGCTCGGACGGAAATTCTTGGCCAGCTATTCTTCTTCTAGGTTATGTTTGCTTAGGCGCCTCTCCATCGCTCGGAGACGGCAATGGACCAAGTCGTCCCTCTGGTCAACTAGTATCGACCCTCGGGATTCTCCTTCGTGAGGGGTGGCATGACGAGGGCTAGGCGCACGTTGGTCATGACTTGGGGTATGGTGAAGGCTAGGTGCACGTTGATCGTGACCAGTGGCAATGTTGCGGGCTCGCAATATGTCCTCTTTGAATTTATGGAACTCTGCATAAGTGATTGGTGCCCCTCCATATTGGCAGTTTCTCGGTGCTGATCGACTTTTCGGGGTGAGACTTCTCTGCTGACTACGTGGAGTGGACTCTATTTGCCTCCTTAGGAAGGGGGTTCTTCTAGATCTTGGCCTGTAGGAGGACCAAACTCTTTGGGCCCTTCGATGCTCGTGGTGAGGGACTTCATCAATGTCTCACCTCTCATTCAAGCGAGTTCGGAGGTTTACCCCCTGCTGACGGTTAACAATGACTTTTCGGAGCTCCCGGTCCTGGAGGACTTTGAGAGGCTAGGGAGTCGGTTGAAGGATTGTGGACCGAGACATGGTCATTGTGAGAGTGTTGTCCTTGACGGCTTCGACGGGAGTCCCCCAGGCAGCCCTCCTGGACCTGGAAGGACCCTGTTGAGGAGGAGGCTGTTCTGGCTGTGTTTGCTGAACCTGTTGGTCTAGTTAAGGAAGAACATCTTGGAGTGAGGGAGGAGGAGGAAGAGGAGTGGCTCTTTGGCTGGATGTCGCTGCCTTCCCTTTACCTTTCGGAGGCATTGATAGAAACTACTTTCACAGGGGAGGTTTGGTTGGATCACTTCTTCTATATCTCACAGACGGCGCCAATCTATTACTGCTAATTTTGGTGTTTGAGCAAACAGATGATTTCTGAATTCTTCCAGAAACAATGAAAGCAAACCTACTGACTTCTTGTCGGTGTTGACCATTTCTCACTCCTGTCACTGACCAGCAAAAAGTTCGAAATACCGGGATGGATCTCGGCGACGAACTCTCCGACGCTCAAGTCATTAATCAAGAAGATTATTAAAGAGCGTTTGTGGAAAAAATACTGATTACCTTTGTTATGGTGGGGGTAGAGGGGTATTTCTAGTCGCCTTTAGAGACAGTTTAGAGATAATCATTTAACTTTATGTCTCGATGTTTTTGGATAAGAAACAGAGTTTAAATAGTTTAATGATAAGAGATTTGGCTCAAACTGTCTCTTAGATTTAATCATAAATTTGAGTTACTCTTTAAATATCCTGGGTTTGTTCATAATGGCTGTCACCCTGACCCAATGAGACAGACCCTTTTTTGGTCAATGGGCTTGGAAAAGACCCAATTCTCATTTTCGGACCAATTTACAGGTGAAATTACCATTTTACCCCTGGGAGCTTTAAGATTCGTGCTCGATTTGAACGGTCCGGATTTAGTTCTATTTTTACCCATATCAGTATGTATATAGAATTAAATGAAAACAACACTAGAAGATTAACTTGATCATGTGCTAACTTGTCGCAGGGGACTGATTTCTTTCCAAAGGATGGGTTACCAAAGGCACAGTCTAAATCTGACACAAATTAAGAGATAGATGAATGAATTAGTTCGGAACAAAGATAATATGTATGGGAGGTATTACGGTTGCACTTGGATAACCGATATCTGAACCCATCCATAATCGTATTCGAAAATGAGGCGGATACAGATACAAAAAAAGGTATCCAATCGGATTCGTATCCGGATGATATTCTAACTAATTTTGTTCTTCCACTACAGTCTACAATTATTGAATCAGATACAGATATCTGAATACATAGTATATACATATTACGTTCACATTCATACATAATCCAACAAGCAGGTTGATGGTTTATCACTTAGATTTCCATCATGGTGCTCCTGGTTTGAATCCCAGAATTTAGATTGCCATCGAAGCTGAACCGTAGCATCAATAACCGAATTCAAATTCCAGCAGTTCTTTTGGATATACATCATTTGTAGGTTCGTCACCCCACAAATATTGATCACCGACAATGACACATAATTCACAACAAGTGGTTTTCACAAATTTTACATAGACTTAGGGATCCAGCAGAGATTCTCCTCAATCACTCACTCTCAGTCGAATGGTCAGATCGAAAATGCAAACTTCTAGATCCTCAACGATCTCCAAAAATGGCTTGATGACTCTTCCAAAAGGTTATGGGTGGAGGAACTGCTGAGCATGCTCTGGTCGTATAGAATGACCAAACGTGTACCGACATGAGAATTGTTGTTGAATCTCACATACGGGTCTGAAGCCATTACCCCTCTAGTAGTAAGACTCCCTTCCTCATGACTAATGAACTTTGATGAAGGAACCAATTACGAAGTACTATGTGGCAACCTAGACCGTGTCGAGGAAGTGCGAGAGTAGTTAGCCATCCGGAGAAATATCTATCAGCAGAGGGTGGAGCAATTCTACAATAAGAAGGTTTGGCCTGCCAATATCAAACAAGGGAACATGGTTCTGAGAAAGCTTGAAATTTCTGACCTCGTAGAAGGGGGAAGTTAGCTTCAAATTAGGAAGGGTCTTAAAATGTCTCCAAAGTGGTCCGCTCATGAACTTACCGATTTGAAGACCGGGGGGGGGGGGGGGGGGGGGGGGGGGGGCAAGACAATATCGAGGACATGGAATGCAGGACACCTGATGAATTTCTGTGAGAGTGTTTAATGCTCCCAAAAAATTGAAATGATGCCTTCAAGCCTAACGAATGTAATAACGTTCGTCAAGAGGTAGCCACTTAAGTTTATTATTGTAATGAGGCCTTGAAGCCCAGTGAATATAATAGATACTCACCGAGAGGCATTCATTTAAGTCTGTTATCATCTATGAATAAAATCTGTAGATTTTCAACATATTTTCAAAGTCGACTCTATTCACACGGCTAGTTCCTCGGCAGGGACTTAGAGCCATAGCGAAAAATGCATAAATTTTGCTTGGCCTCATCCCTCGGCATGGAATTTAGGCCACACACGATATAATCCTAAAACGACTGGACTAGTGTTCAGATTATGGCCTGTAACTTCTCCTACAACTCATTGACTAACGAGTTAGGAGCGAGGCTTGCCGATAGAAACCAGACCCGCGACTAGTCGAAAATTGTCAACAATGGCTTCAGAGTCCGAACCGTAGTTCGATATATCTGTCGCTTCTTGCGCAAACGGGGCTCACCAATCAGTACTGCTCCAACAACCCATTACCTTTCTAGAACAAGTTCAGAGTCCAACCCATGGTTCGACGCTTTGGTCACGGCTCGCAATAAATTAGCCACATAACATAGCTCACCATTCAAAACTGTTTTCGCATCCTGCTAATACTCTAATGATATGACAATTTAGAGGTACGACCCGCGGCTTGAAGCAACACCCCTTACTTGTGGGCACATGAACTTAAGGGAATGGTTTGACTGTCCAACGTCGATCTTACAACTTGTTAGATCACCAAAAATATTCAAGTCTACTATAGGCTCAGTACAAGCCTGCAGACTCAGTACAAGTATACTTGGCCATCCTGAGTATGCGGAAAGCCCAAGTATGCTCGACCAGCTCGGGTCATCACAACATATGAACGAATAATATGAGATATAAAACTTGAAGTCTTTTAATAAACAAATTGTTACAAGCTCGGAAAACCGATAGGAAAAATACATATCGTTACATCCGGGCATAAGTGAGAAAATACATATTGTTACATTCGGCATAGCCGAGGAACTTAAATTAGTATAATAAGATACAAAATAATCTAAATCACAAGACTCGCTTAGAGAACCTCCTCATCAAAAGCATACCCCCTCGGGCTCACACATACCAACTCCAGACCGACTGACCTGGTTTGTACTTTAGTAGGCTGATCGAGCCTTTCTTGGGTGCTGGCCATGCTGGATAATCCGGATGTCACGCCCCGCTTCCCAAAAAGGAATACGGAATACGGATACGCGACAAAAGCGCAACGAATGATTTTCATCATCCATAAGCAGTTCAAGAATTTTTTCAATATATCACAGAAATAATCAGAGTCGGAAGCAAAAGATTCAACCAGGCATGCATAATCGAAACAAGATACCAACAGAAATTACTTGAAACCAAATATAATAATCCCAAATAATCAAATTCTAAATAAGTCAACTATCCTGGGTCACATCGCCCAAATACAAATAAATATCCAAGTCACCACGTACATTTTATTCAAGTTCAAGCAACAAATAATAATGATAATAAAGCAGAAAATCCAGCACTAATACATCATCTCGCCAATACCATTTGGCAGCTGACCATCCTGATCTGCAATTAGTAAATTTGCAGGAGAAGGAAAAAAAAGAAAACAAGTACCTGTCAATTGCAAGTTACGGGCCATTTATAATGTAGGATACAAGTACATGGGGAAAACTAAACAAATCTAAATAATAGCAGAAACAGACCTAGCATGGAATAGCAGAATCAACTAGCATGGTATACAAACATGTGTCAAGTATCAAAGTCAAAAGGCATACAGACAGATATACATATAGTGTCAATATGGTGTCAAGTGATAATGTCAAATAAATAACAAGTAATCAGATGATTAGATAACAGATAGCCAGATACATATAACAGATTCAGATTTCAGATTTCAGATACAGATACAGATGTCAGATTTTTATAAGTCTTGTATTAATTACTAACTAGGTAGCACTTCATGTGCCATCCTTTTATCACATGGTTGCTACATTCAAAATAGTTACATTTGTAGATTTCGTAGGAGATCATATAGGGCCGTGTACTCAGGGTTCAGACAGATATCAGATAACAGATCCAGACAGACAGATAACAGACGATTATGCAACAGATAGGACTAAGTCCCCTCCAAGTACACCCTCTCGTAGGAAGTATGTAGTTGGGTAACAGATGGGATCACGGGCCCCCTTCTGAGTACACCTTCTCATAAGGAAGTATGTAGTCAGGAATTAGATAATCAAAATCTTACATGATCTCATAAACAGATAACAGATAATCAGATGGGAAACACGGGCCCCCATCTAAGTACACATTTCTATACTTTCCCACTACTAGATCTTTCCCATAAACCCCGGCTTGGTTACTTTTATTATAGTCATCAAAAGGCATGAATGTGTACGAAATAGTGTCAAACTAACATGTTATAATCAGTATTAGGTTCAGGGAAACAAATAAACTATAACGTCCCGCACTCAACTCGTACGCACACAATTAACTAAATTCTAGCCACGCCCACCACAGGCTACCTCAAAAGGGTGGTTAACCATTGGGTAACCCTTCATCATGGGCTTTCCTATATATCTCTCATTTCTACCTTTTATCCCACCGATATGGGATTTAAATCCCTAGTCAAACCCGGTCATAGCACACCCCAGCACACATACACATCCATTCTATCATTCCATCTTTCATTCATTCATTCATTCCATATGGTCAACCAGTCAACCATCACAAACACACACATATTCCTTCTTTTCCTTTCTTTCCATCCTTCCACATCATCACCCACTTCCATTCTTTCTTTCTACTACTTTTCTTCTGATTCTTATATACTATAATATATACTATTTTCTATACTAGTATATATACTCTCTAGAAATACGGGGTCTCACATTCACCCCCTCTTAAGAATTCAGCATCCTCGCTGAATACGGGACGTGCAATCTAGTACAGGATCGTCTTTCTAGTCGAATGTAGACTTGTCTCCTAATCGCTGCCCTCCCAGGGTCTTACGCATCTCATACATATATACTACGTCCCACGCACTTCCTATATACAAGTCCTACATTCGATGTCGAAAGTTGGCTCTGATACCGTCTGTAACGTCCTGCACTCAACTCGTACGCACACAATTAACTAAATTCTAGCCACGCCCACCACAGGCTGCCTCAAAAGGGTGGTTAACCTTTGGGTAACCCTTCATCATGGGCTTTCCTACATATCTCTCATTTCTACCTTTTATCCCACCGATATGGGATTTGAATCCCTAGTCAAACCCAGTCATAGCACACCCCAGCACACATACACATCCATTCTATCATTCCATCTTTCATTCATTCATTCATTCCATATGGTCAACCAGTCAACCATCACAAACACACACATATTCCTTCTTTTCCTTCTTTCCATCCTTCCACATCATCACCCTTTTCCATTCTTTCTTTCTACTACTTTTCTTCTAATTCTTATATACTATATATATATACTATTTTCTATACTAGTATATATACTCTCTAGAAATATCGGGTCTCACATAAACATGCATAGATAATATACAGTCACATAAACGAGCAAAATGGTGTATGTTCATATTCAGGATAGAAATATAGTAAAGTACTAAAACAGTGAATCTCGTCGCTACAGAAATGCAAATCTGGATCCGTCAAAGAATCTGGAAAATAGACTTCCACACAAATCCAGCGAACATAAGTAAGTCATATAGTAATTCACAACATCATAGCTCAAAACAGGTTTGAATTTAGAAAACACGTTCAGCCAGAAATCAGTAAAACAAACTCACAGTCATGAAAAAAGCATTAAAACTTCTCAAATAAATCCAAGGAAAATCTGGAGTATTCCCCTATATGTCTAGAATCAAAATATAAAGTTTCATAATATTCCAGTAAAATTTCTTCAGTCCTCAAAAATAAGAAAACATCAAGAAACGATACTTTGAAAAATTTGGATTTCCCAACACTGCTGTACGAAAACAGAAATATCTCGCAAGCCGTGAAACGAAACTCAAATCCGCCAAAGGGAGACAAAAATAGATAAAATATACTAACTTTCACATTTTACAGACATTTTTCATACAGTAAAAGGAAACATAGTGAAAATAATGTTCTTTATAAAATAGTGAGCAAAATACAGCAAATATAGATTTCATAAACGAGCATGAAACATCACATAAAACTCATCAATATGATTTACCAAAATTCTAGGTAATCCCTAACTTGATAAAGAAACACTGACCAATGTTTTGGATCAAAACAATATATGTAGCATAGTTCTTTAAAATGATTTGTCAACAAATTTACCGAAAAACAGAATCTGGAAAAGATCGACACCTCTGACTAAAACAGTAATAACTCACTCATACTAAAACAAAATCAAGCAAGGTCAGGGCAGTTTGAAAATAGACAAAATTCTCTAAAACTCATGTTTTATACCGAAATTGAGATACTGACTCTAACACAGTCCAAACCCGCAAACAAAACAGAACAGCAACAAAATATAGATTTTCCCCTTACGAACAAAATCAACATAGATTCAAGAAAATTGATCCAAACACATCCAAACATAAAATCGAGTCTACCAAGTGGCTAAATATCATGAATTAGGGTATCTACCCTGTCCACACCAAGTATTTCACATGGGTCTCCACCAAATCACTAATTTTCACAAAAAACTCACATACACGATCCAAATTCAAGAACGGGTAAATCCTAGATTAATTCATGTCCAAATTGTGTCGTGAGCCATCTATGGTCAAATTTTCACAATAGAGACAAAACCCATCAAGGAAAACATAAACAAGAGTCGTCTCTAGACCCAACTACACTATAGGTGAACTTTTGACTTGTATCAAACAAATGAATTGGAGTACAAGTTACTTGCATTAAATCGGGATGAAGAACGATGCAATCAAGAGTAGGAGCAAAACCCACAAACAAAAATCCACGAATTGACGAATCCAAGCGACTAGAGCCAAGAATCTCCACACGAACAAAACTCCTCAAAGAAAGATGCTAAAAGTGGCTTGCGGCCACAAAAGAACACCAAGAGAGAGACGAGGGACTATGGGGTGGTGTGAGGTGGTCGGGCCAAGGAGAAGAGGATCGGGAGTAGGGTGGATGGAGGGGCTCGGTTGTAGGAGATAGGGGCTCGGGTTGTGGTGTTGCCGGGATGAAGTAGGCCGGGAAGGGAGGATGGGGTGTGCTCGACCTGGAGCTTGGGGTCAGGGTCGGCTGCGTAAACAAGGAGGAAGGGAGGCCGGATGTGAGGGAGAGAGAGAGAGAGGAATTTAGGGTTAGGGTTTAGGGTTTGTGAGGGGTTATATATATAAGGGTTAGTTATAGGTTAGTGGGTTAATGGGTATTTGGAGTAGTAGTAGGTTTACAACTGGGTTTTGGATATTGGGGCAATCAAATAGGAATACAAATAGGATTGGACATTTTAATTTGGCTTTGGTAGTCAAATAGGGTTCAAACAAAAAGGTTGGAAAATAGGACGATCCATCACCACCACAAACACCAAGAAAAATAAAAATGAAGAGACGAGCCCAGAAATGAAGAAAGAATTAAAATAACGAAGAACGAAACAAACGGACCAACCAATCACACACGAAGAGCTCAAAATGAAATAACAGATATATATATTGAAAAAAACTCCAATATACGGTTCAGAAAAATACAAGAGAGAAAATACACCAAAACGAAAAATACACTTCAAAATACACAAAATGAAAAACAGGGGTTACACGGACACTCCGCTCTGAGCATCCTCGAGGTTCGTTGGCTCCATCTGGACACTTGGAGATGGACCTCGAACAGAAGTCCAACCGCTAGGAAGAGGGATGGCGCCACTCCCAACTCCACCTTCAATTGGTATTTCTCAAACTCTTTCTCCACCAGCATTTCCTGACGGAAAGAGTCCGCCGACCAGATAACACCTTATGAGGATGGTGGTCAGAATGACCCGCCGGGGAAAGCTACTTAGGATCTAGCTAAAACTAAGCTTTTGTTGACCATCACCTCTTTCAAGTGGGCAAGCTCTAGTATACTTGGTGAGACCTTCAGATATGTCAGAAGAATGTCGCCTCCCTCCTTCAACTGCTTTCGTTAACGAGCCAAACTCTACTTCACGATATGCAGTATATTCCTAAGATATTCATGCTCAGCATCACGAGGGTCGACCCCAACACGTTCGGCAATCTAGCCAGAAAAGGCAAAGCAACATTACACCAACAATCAGTGACTTAAATAATTCTAATGCTATGAAAGTCAAAGTTACGAAACTCGACAACGAACGTTTTAAGGGGTTCATGAAACTCGGCAACAAACATTTTAATTAGTTCGGCAAGCAACACAATAATCAAAAATAAAAATTTCAAGTTATGAAGTTCGGCCCAAAATAGCATTCATTCGATCCAAATAAATCAGAATACAGAAGAGTGGTGGCCAGTCTGCTATCGGCAAATACAAAACAAAGAAAAAGACAAAATTTCAACTACTTGGTAGGGGAGGCACCTTTTCGACCTCGGTGGCGGTGGTCTCAGTGTGGACCTTGGTGGGGGCTACCTCTACCGTAAGTGACCAGGTATCCTCTTCACCACTAGATGGGATCTCATGAGGGGTCAGAAGGGCTTCATCGAACTTCATGGAGCGGGAGATGCCATCGAGGATGAGGTTGGCGTACCTCCGCTCGATGTGCTAGATGGTCCGCTTGTACCTTGTTCCTGGGCGAGGTTGACCCTGTCAATGGCCTCCCCCTGGTCAGCCACCAACTTTTTCTCCTTCTCCTTCACCCCCTAGATAGCTTTCTCCTTCTCCATCTTCTCCCTATCAGAGGCCATGGAGGTCTTCTCGGCCATGAGCATTTTTTTGCTCTTCTCTATGTCCTTGAACCTCAGCTAGAGGTCTTATATTCTCTCTTGACTCGTTGCCCTCTGGTTGGTGAGCTTGAGGTCACGGTCGTACTGCCTCCTTATTTATGCCCTTTGCGGAGTTACTTCCAAAACAGAGGACACATACATAGAAGGAAAAAATTAATTTTTTCAAAACAAAACTTGAACTCATCGAAGGTCGGATGCTTAGCACCATATGAGCATGACCCCACTTCAAGTAGCTCGAGTCAAATGTCTCGGTGGCGAGACACTCCCTGTCGCCAGGCATAGCGATATTTTTCATAGCCTCCATGGCGAGCAGACCCTCCATTATCGCGTTTGCCACCTTCATTGCCCAGTCGGGCCTCAATGGCTCCAGGGTCTTGTCCCCGAGGAGGCTCTTGACCTGGGGATAAATGGGAGGAAGGCTAGACCTTGCAATCTCGGCTACCCTGAGGGGACTCAAGCTCAGAGCTAACTTTGGCGAGTTGGGGGAGTCAACGAGGGTCAATGCCCTCAATTTCCTGGCCTTCCCCTTATAGAGTTGTCGAAAAAGAAGCCGAGGGCCTCTTCTAGCCCTTACTTATTCAAGATCTTCTTCTTGGCCAGAGATGCCCATCTCACCTCGATCTCCTTCTCTTCGAGCATCGTTGCAACAAAAATAAAATAGTTGTTAGAATGAAGCGAACATGTTGAATGCAAAAAAGAAACAAAGGACATACAAGGGTCGGTTGGGCTCAATCCGCTCTTCACAAGGTGCCTCTCGGCCACCTTCTGCCAGCTCACATTTCCCTCCGTGAAGACTTTCTCGAGCTTGTCCTTTTCCCACGAGGTGAATTTCCTAGGCCTTGGGGCTTTGAGTTGCGGAATATCAAACATCCACTTGGTTGGGATGTCTTAGGGCTCGGGACTCCAGATGACAAAGTATTTTGACTTCCAATCCTTGATGGAGTCTGGGTGGTCGTGTATGACACGCCTCCTGACCCGAGGCGAGAAAAAGAATCGGCCCTCATAGAGTTTAGCAATACATAGGCCCAGGCACATACAAAACTACTTGAGCTTCAAGGGTACGTCCTTCTCCCCGCATATCAAGATAAAGTTGACGAGCTGCTTCCACGAGTTTAGCCCATACTGCACTGGATTCACCCTGGCCTAATTCAACACCTCCCTGATGAAGGGATGCATAGGTAGTCAGAGTCCCAAGACAAAGGCATCTAGAGGGAACATGCAGAACCACGATGCCTAATTATCTGTCAATCACAGCCCGGTGTTCTGAATCATTAGCTTGAACTCCCCTGGAATGAAATAACATGTCCGAATCAGGGGGAGGTTAGCTTTCACTAATGGTTTCGAAGCTCTGTTTGCCTAGATATTCTGACGGCTGGGGGACGACGATTGTATCCCGAAACTGATCAAGTCCAGGAGTTCGTCAGGGTGCATCCTTATAAATATTGGCTCCTGGTAGTAGGTTCGCTCAAAGTCACTTTCCAGGTTGTACTTCATTGGTTCGGGCCCCGGTCTCGTGGGCCAAACAAACTTCCCCTTTCTCCTTGGTGGTCGAGGAATATGCAACTACCTTATCAAAAGAACCCTCTATGCTTTAGACATACTCCTCCACCTCCTCTCTTGCTTCCTCTCCTGCATCCATCTCATCTTCTCCCTCTCTTCATTAGAAGGGACTGCAACTGCTTCTGAGGCTTCACCCTCCTCCGCTCCTTCTTCCCTCTAAAACGACCTGAGGGAACCTCCTCCAGCTTCTCTTCAAGGATGGACCACGATATGAACCGCGAGGGATGGTCATTGCGGCCGGAGGCAGAGGCAGAGGTGCCGGACTAAACTCTTGACATAATTAAAATAGTACTTTACCTGATTATTTGTTGATGAAAGGTTTGTCGGAAAGATCACCGGAGTGTCGAAATGGTTCTAGAGAGACAAACTCCACAAGCTAGGGAGATAAAGTAAAGAATGAAATGAGATGGGAGTTGGGGATATATAGGCAAGGAGAGAGACTCCTCGATAACCACAAGAATGATGTGGAAGAATTCTAGCCCAATAACTTCATCCCACGACTGCAATGAGAGAGACTCCTCGATAATGACAACGATGACGCGGAAGAATACTAGCCCCACAACTCCATCCAACATCTACGATGAGAAAATCTTATCGATTTCGGCAAAAGTGATTTGGACCAAACCACGTGCAACACACATGCACCTGTAGCTCACAAGAGAGACAAAATTCCTAAGTCTTTCATCTTCGACAAGATTTGCAGGCTTGTACCTCGGCGTGGACTTCGCGCCACTCACAAAAATTCTAAAATTTTGGTTGGCTTTGTCCCTCGACACGGACTTCAAGAATTTCACTTGGCCTCATCCGTAGACATGGACTTTAATCCACACGTGGAAAATAACTAAATTGCGTTTGGCTTTGCCCATCGGCATGGACTTCGAGCCACTCACAGAAATTCCTAAATTGTGTTTGGCCTCGTCTCTCGACATAGACTTTGAGCCACTTGCAAAAGTTTCCTAGATTTCGTTTGGCCTCGTCCCTCGGCGGTCTGAGGCACTCATGGTCGGTGCTCATCATGGACTTCGAGGCACGCTGGCGTGGGACGCAACAGTGACTGCCAGATCTCCCCAAGAATCGTGCCTTCGTATGAATTTTTATTAAAATTTTGAAATAATTAAAAACTGGAATAATTAGTTAAAATTTCTGAATAAATAATTATAAATTTGGAAAATTAATTTAAAAATCCAATAAATAATTATGAATTCAAGAAAATTAATTAAAAATTCTGAAAATGAAAGCAGAATTCGGAAAAATTAATTTGAAGCCCTGAAGGATGATAGTGCCCTCAATAACTTCGATTATGATCCTGGACATCCCCAGGAGAGAACTACTCCTCAAAGGCTGTTGCACCATACCTTCAGGAGTGGGGGGCCTATGTTGTGGGTAAAAATTATAGGTAATCAGGGCCGCACGAATATCAAGGTTCCCGAGGTCGAAACAATAATCTTACAGTAGCTATAGGCCCACGATCAGTACATGAACCGTCCCAGCTTGCTATCTTGGATTAGCCCATAATAGGGGCTGATTTGTAGCTCAATTTTGGGAGATTGACTAATCAATCATGACCGACAATCAAATCCCCCCAAAATGGGAAGATAATTATTGATCTAATTGATTAATGGTTAAAATTAAATGAATTAAAGTAAATATATATTGCTCGTGCACTACATAATGTGTATTTATAATATCAAAATGAAACAAATCAATAGATAATATATATCTTTCAAAAAATAGTTAAGGTTTTATAATAACATGTTTTATAAATATCTTCTTAATTTTGAGTAGATTAAGTTAGGTAAGTTTTAAATTAATTTATTAATTTTGTTTCATATGGATACAGCTGTTAGTTGTACATGTAGCATATGCGTTAGTTCTTTTTTTTATAACTTTGATTTAGTTTTGATAGAGATAGAACTTTTTTTTAGTGTAAATAGATATATAACCTTTGTTTCTTTAATTTATTGTACAATCTAGTTGGGAAAAAAGGCTTTGTTGATGTTATAATTTTTTGTATGATATATATTTTCAGTATATTTATTTATTTATTGCCTACAATTCACGTAAATTTCTTCAAATTGTAATCAATTTTGAGTTTAGAGTTTTGAATAGAGCTTATATAACTATAAATATATGTTTTATTTATTTCTATCATTTATAATAATAATTTATTGTTGTGATTTGAATGGATATTATTTAAAAATTCTCGAGTAGTACAATACAAGGCACACACGCTAAGCCAAGTGCAGTTGGTGCGCTGCCAATTTCTAGTAGTATATATATATATATACAGAGAGAGAGAAAGAGAGAGAGAGAGAGAGAGAGAGAGAGAGAGAGTCCCCTTCCGTTGTGCATTAGGCCACCGTGTGCACTCGACCTACCCACCTTTGTATTGACGATCTGAATCATTCACATTGATCTACATATCTAGGCAAATGAATTTCAAATGATTTAATTTTACATATTTAGACTAATTTAGATGCGTGGATCAATGTGAACAGTTCAGATCATCAATACGAAGGTGGGAAGGCCGAGTGCACACGAACGCACACGGAGGCCTAGTGCACAACGGAAGGGGACTCATATATATATATATATATATATATATATATATATATATAAGATATGGGGGGCTCTATGCTATAGGAAGAAATTTCCTCCTATGGCACACTAAAAATTCATTCTCCGCAACCTAAATTAACGTTCCACACAGTTCAAGTTGATCTGCATATCATAAAACATAGAGTACAGAAAAATTACTAAATTTCAATAAATTTTAACTTTCATCATGAGATTGCAAATGAACGTTAACAACACAACTATTTTGATCATTAAATACATTGCCAAAACACATTCAACTTTGATAATATTTCATCCTCCTATGTTTTATGACATGTTGAGCACTCTAAACAGTGTGAATAATGCATTTAGGAGCAGGGTGTAGGATTTTTTAAGGTGCAATTGGAGAAAATTTCTTCCTATTCTACCTTTCCGTATATATATATATATATATATATATATATATATATATATATATATATATCTATATAATAAAACACAAAGAAAGCTATCAAGTGGCTCTCCTTCAATCCGCTCAAAAATCAAAGGTCCAGATCTAACCTCACAAAACATATTTTTCCCCCCAAAAGTTTTTTCCCAAAACTCAAATTCAAATACCCCACCCAAAACAACTCCTATATTTATTTATTTATTTTTTCCCTCTCTTTCCCTCCCTCTTCTATTCAAAAAATTAAGAAAATAAAAATTTTAAAAAACACAAAGAAAGCTATCAAGTGGCTCTCCTTCAATCCGCTCAAAAATCAAAGGTCCAGATCTAACCTCATAAAACATATTTTTCCCCCCAAAAGTTTTTTCCCAAAACTCAAATTCAAATACCCCACCCAAAACAACTCCTATATTTATTATTTTTTTCCCCCTCTCTTTCCCTCCCTCTTCTATTCAAAAAATTAAGAAAATAAAAATTTTAAAAATTTTAAAAAAATTAAAAAATTAAAATCTAAAAAAATTTAAATTTTAAAAACTTTAAAAATAATTCAAAAAATCAAAAAAAAAAAAAAAAATCATATAATATGTAGTCAATACTATTTTATATGATCAAATAAGGTACACCGTTCCGAAGACGTGCCGTAGGCACGTGTCAACGGGCAAACCTAGTATATATATATATATATATATATATATATATATATATATATAATGAGTCCCCTTCCGTTGTGCACTATCCATGGTATGCACTCCGTGTGCACTCGGCCTTCAGACCTTTCTATCGACGATCTGAATTGTTCATATTAATCAACACGTATAAATTAGTCTAAATATGTAAAATATAAAGTCATTTGAAATTCATTTGCCCATGCATTGAAGTGTTACAAAATTGTATGGCTGAATATCATTTTTTTATAATGACATAACGGATCATAGATACGAAAGCCCAAAGACCGAGTGCACATGGAGTGCACACCATGGCTAGTGCACAACGGAAGGTTTGTATGTATGTATGTATGTATGTATATATATATATATATATATATATATATATATATATATATATATATATAGACAACCGTTTCGAACAGGTGTCATGAGCACGACCTGCTCGCATGACAAGCGAGCCATCCAATCGCTTGGTCATGATCGGACGGCTCAGATCATCCCACGCTCAACTCGTGAATAGGGGTGTTTTGGGTATTTCCCCTCCTTTCTTTCTTCTTCGTCATTTCTTTCTTCTTCAAATCCAAACTCCTAATCTGTTCAAGCTCCTCAAACTCCACCTCCTTATCTTCAACCTCTTCAAATCCGAACATCAAGCTGCCTCGTGCTCCTCAAATCTCCTGTAGGTCCTCCTCCTCCTCCAATCATGTTCCTCTCCGAACATGAAGGTCCCCCAACAAACCCCCAAACCCGATCCTCCTCCTCCTCCTCCTCCGGAACCCCAAAAGCTTCTCTCCATTCTCCTTAAGATCCTCCTCGTCCTCCTCCAATCCAGTGACTCCACCTATCCTGTAACATCCTAGAGAATATTTTTTTTGCACGTGCATTGCACGTAAAAAAATTGTGCACTTTGGTTCCTAAAATTTTCTAGAGTCATGAACATTTTTCTTCTCTCTTTTTTAGTCACAATTGTATGTTTTATTTTTAATTAAACCCATTAGGCCTAAACCCATTTTGTAGTCCAATAAAAATTAATTACAAATTGAGGCCCATAATTATTTCTACATTTAAATGAACATTTAAAATCTAGTGCACTTGTCATGTGTATCACATACATACATCTAATTGAATATAAAAATTAATTTGTATGAGAAGATTGTGCACATTTGATGCACGTGCACGTGCGTGTGCACATAGGAGAGCTTGGCGGGCCATAGATGGGAGTGAGGAGTGGGGTGAGTTGTATGAGAGTGAGGTGTTATTTTGGGTAGTGGGATTCATCTCAACCATTCATTATTCATATAAATAGCCCCCTCTTTTACAATGAACAACACTAAGATAAAAATTTTAAAAAAGAAAAAAAAAAGGGATTTCGGTTTCTTGCTAGAGGAGGAGAAGGCCAAACTTTGGGGGGAGCTTTGTAGCATTTTCCAGGAGTTCTACTTACTAATTACATCAAGAAAGAGGTGGGTGCTTTTTTTACTTTCTAGTTGTTTATAGAATGATTTCTTAGATAAATTGTGTTTGAAATGGAAAGTTTGGCATGAGTTCTTTAGTTTCTAAACTTGTTATGATGCATATTGTGTTGACATCTAGAGTTTTGTAGTAGATGAATATGAGAAATTAATGCTTGCTAGTTAGGAACTTCAATGTATAATTGTCATGTAGTCAAAGTAAAATTATTATTAGAGTGTTAGTAGTGATGTCATGCGTACTGTAGTATATAATGATTAGATCTTGTATATAAATTGTATGTGTATATAAAGTTGTTAACTCACGCCTAAAAATTGTTAAAATAATGGGGTAGATTATGATTCAATAGGGAGATGAGAAATCCCCACAAATTCAGAAAAAATGCTAAAAGAAAATATATTAATGTTAGTTGTTATAAAAAGGAAGTCTTGATGATTAATAAAAGCATATGTGTATAAAATTTCTCAAAAATTACTATTTAAATTACTTTGTAAAAATTCATTCTAATATAAATAAAATCACTGAGAAATCATTCTGGAAATCTAGGACTGTATTTTATGAACAAATATTTTGAAAGAAAATGATAGAAATCAAAATAGATGATTAAATTAAAATGAGATGGAAACAGAGAGCAGAGTTAAAAGATTTTAAAGACAAATATTATCAGAATAGTGCTTGGGCATAGTGGTTAGTGCTTGTGCTTGGGGTGGTTTCTTGGTCGCTGGTTCGAGCTTGGGAGGCTCTGCCTTTTTGAAATATTTTGGAAATTTATGAATTCGAGTATTCTGGATGTAAAAGGAATTATGTGTGGTTTGTATCACCATCAGTGAGTTAGCTCACTGGTTTGGGCAACTGTTGGGGTTGCGGTTGGTCCTGGGTTCGAATCCAGGTGTCTACATTTGGGGTTTTATTTTATTTTTTATTCCTTTTAAATTTTAAAAATTGGGAAATTTCGTAGATATATTTTAGAATATTATTAGAACGACCCTTGGAAATAATTTCACACTATTCTAAGATATATCTTGGGAATTAAAAGTCAAATTTATATTAAATAATGTATTAGTTGAGTTTTGAATTCAAAATCAAAGGGAATTGTGTATGATTAATATATTTAAGAGATGGCTGTAGAATACAAATTTAGAACACTCCTTTGTGAAAATTTCATAGATATTAATCCATTGAATTAAAGAAATGGTCGAGGTGGTTGATAATAAAATCAAACATAAGTATGAGGTTAAAAATCAAGAATTTCTAGTGATTAATCTTAAGGATATTTTTGTATTAAGAAATAGTGCTTTTAATCTTAAAGAACTTTGTATTAAGAAATATACTTGAAGTATAGAAAACCATGGAAAATGTTCTATTAATTGAAAGAGAATTGAATATTATTAAAGTGAATAGTTTGGTTTGTTAACCGAGAAATTATCTACAAGACTTTGATTTGAAAAATTGTTATTGAATGTTCTATAAGAAGTTGAATACTTCATAATCTATAAACATAATGAAATGATGGATAGTGAATGAAATGGTTATGTTAAGGTTAGATGTAACCTAAGTGATATCTATATTGAGATGGTTGGTGGAATCTAGAGGCTGAGCGAGACCCGTAGTAATCGGAAATTTGTGAATAAAGAAATTTGAGAAGTAACCAGTGTAGGCTAATGTTCTCATGTGTTGATTTATGTCGGGTAGGATAAGCTAGCTCTAGGTTGTGATGATTATAATTAAACCTAAGGATAGGCACTAGGAAAAGTTGTGACGATACCTGGGCAAACGTATGTGGGACGCTTCTATATAGTCTGACGGTGGATTCCTGTACTATAGACCATGCCAAACGATGGATTCCAGGACTGTGGATGCGTGCGGGGGTGAGACGAGCCACAATTAAATTCGGGACTACGATTGATTTGATGGTGGATTCCAGGATCATGAACAGTCGGGCAGATGGGAGGCAGATGACCATTATATATGTATATACCAGGCTAAAGCGGCACTTGCGAGATGTTCACACGATGAGGATTTCCATATAGTTTGACGGTGGATTTCAGGACTGGAGTCTGTACTCGTGGAATGTCTAAATCTTGCTTTTGTTACCGTAGTAGAATTTTCATGACGAGGGATTAAACCCTATATTGAGGACTACGATAAGGGCTTGCCCTCGGACCTATATAGTATGGGATGCATAGAATCCGAACAAGTATGCATTAGTATTATCGTAGTGTAATATCTGCATTAGGAATTAAGTCATATCATACACTGACACTACTAGGGTAGTCACTTTTCCTGTTTGCATTCAAGTTTGTTTTTTCTAAAGTTAAAGAATCGCTGTATTATAGCATTGCGTCAATTGTATGCAATTGACGTGCCCACAGTTTTCTAGTTGCAGGATTGGACCTGGCATGGACTTGAAGTCACTATAATGAGCTGATACTGATGATTTCTTCCAGATTAAAGTTGTTGAATGTTAAAATTGTATATTCACTTCCACTGTGTAATTGTAACAGACAATATGTAATGAAAATTTTTTAATTCCTTGTAAATTTCTATGAATAGAAGTAAAAGATCTTGTACTTGCTACGAATTACCTGTGTTTGAAATTTGGGGTGTTACAGAGTGGTATCAGAGCCGACTTCAATAAGTAGTACAAAATTATAAGGACGACACATTAGGGTGGACATTAGAAGTGTGAGTTCAGTTTATAGAGATTTAAATGTAAGTTGGTTAACATTTGTGTTGCTCTATACACTGATGTCTTCTCCTCCCTTTTCCTACAAGATGGCTGATAACCAGGACATAGTGGACGAACTAGAATGGATCTTTGAAGACCCAGAAGAGGAAAAGGAAGAACGCAAAGAAGAAGAAGAACCCGAAGAAGAGGATGACCCAAAAGACGAAGAAGGAGAACTGTCTGAATCTGGGGAGATCATTCCACCTCCACTTGATTCCCAAAATGAATCCTTGGATGAAGAATCGATTCGAGAAAAGAAGGATCACATCATCGCTTCCCTCTGTAGGTAGCTGATTATCCACTAGTGGAGAGTAACCCACATGGAGCCTCATCATGTAGAGGATAAGCAGAACATCACAGTTCTGAGTCAGCGAGTATGGGAACTGGAGAAGTGTTGACACTGGAATGCTCGGCATTTCACCCAGCTAGACAGCAAAACTCGTTGGGGGAAGCAAGAATGCCATCAAAGATGCGAGGAGATGCAGAAGGAAATAGATGAACTACAGAAAGAGCTCAGAGAAGCCAAGAGGAACAGTAGGATCTATACTGCTTTATGTTTGGAGTTTTCTGGTGTTTTCTGTATTGATGTATGGACAAATTTATTTCTAAATGTACACAGTTTATTTTTGGAAATGAATAAATTGTGTTGGAAGAAAAGTCTATATTGTTGTTGCTTTTGGTGATTAATGAAGTTTTTTGACCCAGAAATGGCCTGACGAAGAACTAGAAATGGTGAGGGATCAAGCGATGAAAGCAACCGACTAGATCTGGAGACAGAACTGGCCTGGGTGTACCAAACTCTCAATACCTTTGCCGCAAGTGTGAACCGAATCACCAAGGCTGGGCAGGTAGTGCAAGTCCCGGAGGCTATTAAATTGGTGGAATCCTTCAAGCAGATGAAACCACCTATTTTCAAGGGCAAAGGCGGATCCTGATGCAGCCGATGATTGCATCTGGCAAATTGAAACTGTGTTCGAGGTCTTAGAGAAACCTGCAGCTAGCAAGGTGAAGCTTGTCACCATTTAGTTGGAAAAGGATGTTAGGGTATGGTGGCAGTCCATGAAGCGAACCTTGGGAGATGAACCCATTACCTGGGAAGACTTTTTGGAAGAGTTCTGCAACCACTACTTCCTGATAGATGTGCAAGAGAAAAAGGCAATGGAGTTCCTCAGCCTGCAACAGGGGAGCTTGTCAGTTAGGGAGTATGAGACGAAGTTTACTCAGCTCTCAAGGTATGCTGAAGTTAGTGATCGACGAGGCCAAGAAGGCAAGGAAGTTTGAGCAGGGGCTGAGGTCAAGTCTAAGGTCTCGATGATACCCCTCGGTATCAGGAAATTTGATAAGCTGGTACGGAGGGCTGCAACCACTGAAGCAGACATGGAACAATATCAGTTGCCGCAAAACAAGAAGAACTACTGGAGTGCTGGCAAAAGGCTCGCAACATCATACAACTTCAAAGGGCAGCCCCCAGTGCAGAAGTTCAAACCTACTGGGGCGAATGCTATTGCATCAGCTGGACGGCCAGGCACTTTGTAACAACCATGTATTTTATAATTTCAAAATAGTTATTGTATTTCTTTTATTGAAATTAAATATTATTGTTTTTATTATTATTATGTATAAATATACAATTTTATCTCATATTTATTTCTTATTTTATTTATTCATTTGGTGGAGCGGATTTTATTGAAATTTATTGCAAAAATTGGACTATGTGGGCCTTATAATAAATATTTGGAAAAATAGGGGTTTATAGTAAATTTTCCACCTTTTGTCTTCTTCTTCCCCTTCATTTCGTCCATATCGCAACCCAAATTTCGACCAAAACCCATTTTCAAAACCATTTCTCGTCCATTTCCAAGCCCAAATCCTGGGGTTTTTCTTCATTAAATTTCGATTAAAATTAGGGGCATACTAATTGAAGGGTTCTCTTCCTCATGGTGGCTTCAATTTGGAGAAAAAGCAATGGGAAGGTATACCCTATTTTATTTTATTTGTATAGAATTAAGTGATTTTAATTTCTATTGAATAGAAATATTGTAGTAGAGAAATTAGGAGGTGTTGGGTATGATAGAGGCAAGAAATTAGTAAATAATTGGAGATTTTGCAAGTTGCTTATAAATTAGGGTTTTGGGTTTATAAAAGGGAAGTAAATATATAAGAATTATCTCCTTAATAACAATAGAAATTGTAGTTGAACCATTAGACTAGTATGAGGTGATTTATAGTAATTTTATGGAGATAAAATCCTGTAGGAATTCGAATAATATGTTCATCGCATGTGTGCATGCCAGGCAATCAAGAAACCTCCTCAGTGATATTAGGATTAGTATTATTATTACCTGTGACTAATTTGGATGTTTTGAGCCCTAATTGGCTTTGAAATTTGATAATAGGAGATGTTAGCGACTTTGGATGCGTGATGGAGAAGTGGTGCTTCGAGTCTTCGCGGAATATCAAGTGAGTATGACTTATTTTATTTATATATATGATGTGCTATGATAAATTTTAAACCATGGTTGATATGTGTAATGTGTAAAGTGTATCGAGTATAGATGCATAAAATGTATCATAGAAATCTATAAGTATTATATGGAGGAAATTATGGGGTGTAAGAAATTAATGGCGTGTATATGCTTATGAAATTAAAGGAGTTTTATACACTTATGATATAAGAAGAAATTATATTATAAAGGAGAAATTTTATTGTCAGGAGAAATTATAAAGGAGATATATTTAGATATGGAGATATAAAGGAAATATATATACGGAGATATAAAAGAGATAAAATGGTGAATTTGTTTGATTTTGAATATTTGGTGCTTTGAGTAATATATTGGATATATATGATAATATGAAGTAATTGGAGTTTGATATATGTATAATATACTAATGATAAATAGAAATGATATATATATATATATACGGGGTTACGATGTGTTGACTAATATGGTGCATATTTATGAGATATGGGTGATAATGAGAAGTGATATCATAAATGATGAAATTAATGTATTGGTATATGTATGATATAGAGATATTCATGGTGAAATTAAAGGGTGATAACATGATGTAATAAACTAAATTACACTGTATACTCATAATATATGATAATATGTTAAAATAAATAATTTTGTGTATTCATGATATCAAATAATAGGATGTAATAATCTTATAAATTAAATAATATGGTGTATGCATATATAAGGTATAATGAGAAGATAAATAGCATGGTAAATGCCAAAAATGTGGTAATATGTTGAGATAAAAGATGAAATGGTATGTGATAATAAAATGAGATAATAATTCACATGGTTGAAGTCAAAGATGTGACAAGTTATTGAAATAAAAGATGAGATGCTATGTGGTGATATTATGAGATGAAAAGATGAAATGAAAATGATAATAACAATTAAATATTGTTGATCAGTACCTACAGAAAACCTGGGTGTTTCGGCTGGATCTCCTAATACCCAAGGACCGGCTTGGGGTGCAGTGTTTATTACCCAAACTATGTTTGGGGTGCGTGTTTTTATCGCCCAAGCTATCTGCTTGATGCCCGATTGGATGCGTCAGACCCTTAGTGGGCAGCGATGCGTAAGACCCTTAGTGGGCAGCGATTTATGTTTGAGAACTATCGGCTCTAGTGTTATTGGATGTGTAAGACCCTTGGTGGGCAGCGATGCGTAAGACCTTTGGTGGGTAGCGATTTGTATTTGATGGAGCTATCGGCTCTAGTCTTGATGGATGCATAAGACCTTTGGTGGGCAGCGATGCGTAAGACCCTTGGTGTGCCGCGATGTTTCCCTCGCTGGCATAGGCTGGGAGGAAGACATAGCCTCGGACGCTGTTGCCGCTAATTTCGGTGTGGGGGCAAACAGATAGAATTTGTAAGTTCTTGGAAAACCTGAATAGCAAACACCTAACCTGTTCCGCCGGAGCTTGACCGTTGACTCCCGCCGTTCACCTGCAAGGAAGTGCGAGACACCGGGGTTGATCCCGGCGACGCACCCTCCGACGCTCAAGTCAGTAACCAGAAATGATTATGAAAGAGCGTTTAACTAGAAAAAGATTGATTACCTCTTAATGGAGATGGGTGTGGGGTATTTATAGTCGCCGATGGAATCAGATAAGGAATGTGATTCCTGTGATCTGATAAGGAATATTCTCCTAGTAAACAGATTAGGAATGTAATCCCTTAATTCCCGGTGAAAAGATAGATGTGAATCAGAGCCGTTGATTAGGATTAATCAGAAACCCTAATTCTATCTTTTCTGGACTGGGTGTGTTTCGGGTTAGGACCCGTACCCAGTTGAGGTGGATCCGTTCGTGGGTTATTGGGTCGTGAAGAAAGACCCAGTTCCCATTTCAGACCCGTTAGTAGGTGAAATTACCGTTTTACCCCTGAGCTTTAAAATTCGTGTCCGATGTGAACGGTCCCGATTTAATCCTATTTTTAGCCATATCACGAGCCCCCCACTCCCGAAGACTGAGTTTGATCGGCCTTTGAGGAGTAGTTTTACTGTTCTAATAGCGTACGAAATTTTATCGGTGTTCTTAAGGGAGTTTGGAATCTTTCTCGGGGTGTAACGGTATTATTATGGGCTTGTAAAATGCCCAAAAATATTCTCAGAATTTTCTGGATTTTTGGTGATTTTTTCAGATTTTTCCGAATTTTTTCTCATTTTTTTGAATTTTTTATTCATTTTCCGAATTAAATAATTAATTATCAATAATATTAATTAATTATTCTAATTTAATAATTAATTTTTCAGAATTTAAAAATAATTTTTTCTGAATTAATAATTATTTTTAGAATTTTTAATTAATTTTTTCGATTTTTAAATATTTTTTTCGGATTTTTTAAATAAAAAAACAATTAAATAAATAAATAAATAATTTAAATATTACCTGGACACCTGGCAGATTTCTGGCCGTCCATCATGACCAGATGAGCACGCATCGTGAGACAGATCACGATCTGGACACGTGGCGCGTTTCTGGTCGTCCATCATGATCAGATCTGCGCGCATCGTGAGGCAAATCACGATCGGGACACGCGGCGCGTCTCTGGCCGTCCATCATGATCAGATCTTCGCGCATCGTGAGGCAGATCACGATCGGGACACGTGGCGCGTTCCTGAGCGTCGATCGTGTCGCGACGCGAATTTTGAGACGATCGGACGGATCGTGTGCGTCGGCGAGTATTTTCTCCATATACGAGGGTCGGTACCCCAGCTCCTCGGTTCGGCTGCTTGGGTCGGCTCGGCTAGATGCCACGTGGCAGTGCCACATGGCGGTTTTTTTTTTTTTTTTTTTCGCTCGCTCGCACTGTTTCCTTCTCTTCTTCTTTTTTCCCGCTACCTCCTCTACTTTTCTTCTTCTTCTTCGCTGCTTCTTCATTTCTTTCTCCCTTCTTTTTCTTCGTTCGGCCTCGCTCCTCCGACGTCGCCTTCGTTGGGGGTGAAGCTCGACAGAGGCGGCAGAGGCGGAGCTAGCGAGGGGGAGAGTTTGGTCGGGGGACCCTGGCAACGAAGGAGTTCGTCGTTGGAGCTCGACGGAGGTTCGATTTCGATCGGCAAGGAACTCGCGAGTTCGGCGAGCGAGGCGAGGGGCTCTTCAAACTGGAGATGGGGTCGAACTCTTCGGAGGGCCACTCGAGCTCGGCAATGGCGTGAGTTGGCCATGGGGGGAGACGAACATGGAGTTCGGAAGCCGAAGGGAAGTCATTGCTCGGAGTTCGACTGAAGTGGGTCTGATGCTTGTGGAGTAGGAAACTCGCTAGCGCCATGGTGATGGGTTCAAGTTCGGAGCTCAGTCGCGAGGGAAGCTCGGCGAGAGTGGGAGCTCGGCAAAGTGGGTCGGCATCTTGACGAGCTTGATGCTTCGGTGCTCGACGAAGAGAAGAGGCGAGCGTGGGGTTGAAGGAGCTGTCGGCGCTGTGGGGAGCTCGACGGCGGTATTGGAGCTCGGCACGAATGAAGCTCGCGAAGGTGGTGCTCGGAGCTTGTTCGTGGGGCTTGGAGGAGGCAGTCGGCGAGGTTGTCTGCGATCGGTAGCGGAGCTCGGAGCTTCGACGGCGGTATTGGAGCTCGGCACGAATGAAGCTCGCTGGCGTTAGAAGTTTTCGAAGGAGAAGTTGGGTTTCTCTCTTGTTGGTTTGTTTTGGCGGGAGCGTGCGGAAGGAGAAGAAGTGTTGGGGGATTTTGTTTTGGCGGGAGGATTATTGGAGAAGGAGATGGAAAGGGGCCCGGGTCGGATCCCCTTAACGGGTCCGAACCCGGCCCCTTGTGCCCCCTTTTTTTATTGTTTCTCTCTCCTTCCGTGTTGCTCGGCCAATGCATCTGGTTCGGCAGATCCGAGCACGGATTTTGAGGAGAATTTTTTTTCACTTTGCTGTTCGGTAGATCGGTAGCTCGGATTTGAGATCCGAGCTACATGGCTCAATCTGGACAGTTGATCACGATCGTGGCACGAATCACGAGACAAGAGGCACGAGTTTCGAGAAAACGTTATCTTGTCATTTTGTGGTGACGTGGCGAGATCTGAGCCGTTCATCATGTTTTAGCACGAATTTTGAGATGATCCGACGGTGAGATGGGATCGGCCGAATTTTTCTCCATATACGAGGGTCGGTACCCCGGCACCTCGGCTCGGATCGGCACCTCGGATCGGATCGGGTTGGCAGCACTTCTGAGGAGAAAGAGGAAGGGGAGGAGAGGCATTTGGGTTCTCTCCTCTGCCTTGTTCTTTCGAATAATGGAGAAGAGGAGAAGAGGAAGGGGAGGAGAGGCATTTGGGTTCTCTCCTCTGCCTTGTTCTTCCGCACAGTGGAGAAGAGGAGAAGAGGAAGGGGAGGAGAGGCAATTGGGTTCTCTCCTCTGCCTTGTTCTTCCGCACGGTGAAGAAGAGGAGAAGAGGAAGGGGAGGAGAGGCAATTGGGTTCTCTCCTCTGCCTTGTTCTTCCGCACAGTGGAGAAGAGGAGAAGTGTTGGGGAAGAAGGAGAAGAATGAAGGAGCTAAGAAGGGTGTGGGTCGGACCGTGGGTATCGGATCCGACCCCGACCGTTAGCCTCTTTTTCTTTCTTCCTCTTCATCTACTTGCTTTGTTCGGCGGATCCGAGCACGGATTTTGAGGCACATTTTCACCGCTCCGCCGGTTGGTAGATTGGTAGATCCAGGCTACGCAGCTCGATCTGGATGGTTGATCACGATCGTAGCGCGAATCACGAGACAAGAGGCACGAGTTTCGAGAAAACGTTATCTTGTCGTTTTGTGGTGACGTGGCACGATCTGATCCATCCATCACGCTTGAGTGCGAATTTGGAGATGATCTAACGGTGAGATCGCCTCGGGACGATTTTTTGCCATATACGAGGGTCGGTACCCCGGTACCTCGGCTCGGCGCATCAGGGCTGTTTGGCCGAGGTGCTGAGTTGGCTGTTTTGAGAGGAATGTTTCTTGGGGGTTCCATCCTTCCGTGCCTAGTAGATCGGAGAAGAGGAGAAGAGGAAGGGGAGGAGAGGCATTTGGGTTCTCTCCTCTGCCTTGTTCTCTCGCATAGTGGAGAAGCGGTGCTGGGAAGATCCTCGTAAGAGCCATGGGAAGACCCATTCTTTGAAGTGAGTGCAGGGAGCAACTCTAGGGGAGAGTTGTGCTCCAATCTCGTCGAGAAGAGCAATTTGAGAGACAAGTTTGAGGAGGAACTCTAGGAGAGAGTTGCTCTCCGATCTCGTCGAGAAGAGCTATTTGAGAGACAAGTTTGAGGAGGAACTCTAGGAGAAAGTTGTGCTCCGAACTTGTGGAGAAGAGCCCCGCTTTGGAAGTGAGCGGAGTGAAGAGCTTGACTTGTAGAAGAGCCATCTGGAAGAGGAGTTTGAGGAGCAACTCTAGGAGAGAGTTTTGGCTCCGAACTCGTTTGAGAAGAGCTCCGCTTTGGAGGCGAGCAGAGCGGGGAGCTCGACTTGTAGAAGAGCCATCTGGAAGAGGAGTTTGAGGAGCAACTCTAGGAGAGTTTTAGCTCCGAATTCGTTGGGAAGAGCTCCGCTTTGGAGGCGAGCGGAGTGGGGAGCTCGATTTGTAGAAGAGTCATCTGGAAGAGGAGTTTGAGGAGCAACTCTAGGAGAGAGTTTTAGCTCCGAACTCGTTGGGAAGAGCTCCGCTTTGGAGGCAAGCGGAGTGAAGAGCTTGGCCTTGAGAAGAAAGAGGAAGGGGAGGGGAGGCATTCGGGTTCTCTCCCCTGCCTCGTTCTTTCGCACAGTGAAGAAGAGCAGAAGTGTTAGGTACTTTTGGCAGGAAGACTGAAGAAGGAGAAGAATGAAGGAGCTAAGAAGGGTATGGGTCGGACCGAGGGCATTGGATCCGACCCTGACCCGTTAGCCTCTTTTTCTTCCTGCTCTCCATCTGCTTAGCTGCTCGGTAGATGCATCTTGTTCGGCAGATCCGAGCACGGATTTTGGGGCACATTTTCCGCCACTTTGCTTCTCGGTAGATGGGTAGCTCAGCTCGGATGGTCGTGGGGGCAGTTCGGAATGGCCATCTTCCTCCGGCCCGTTTAAGGACGAGCCGGTGAAGTAAAGTCGAGCCATAGGACCCCGACCATCGTGAGGTTAGTTTGAGGGATGCAGGAGCAGTTTCGAATGGCGAGCTACTTCTAGTCCGCTTAGGAGCGAACTTGCGAAGTAGAATCGAGCCAAGTGTTGGACTCCGATCCATTCAACGGCTGTAGGAGCAATTTCGAACGGCGATCTATTCCTGGCTCGTCTGAGGACGAGCCGAGGAAGAAGAGTCGAGCTGAGTGCTGGACTCTGAACCATTGTGAGGTTAGTTCAAGGGATGCAAGAGCAGTTTCGAATGGCGAGCTTCTTCTAGTCCGCTTAGGAGCGAACTTGCGAAGTAGAATCGAGCCAAGTGTTGGACTCCGATCCATTCAACGGCTGCAGGAGCAATTTCGAACGGCGATCTACTTCCGGCTCGCCTGTAGACGAGCCGAGGAAGAAGTGTTGAGCCGAGTGCTGGACTCCGAACCATCGTGTGGTTAGTTTAAGGGATGCAGGAGCAGTTTCGAATGGCGAGCTACTTCTAGTCCGCTTAGGAGCGAACTTGCGAAGTAGAATCGAGCTAAGTGTTGGACTCCGATCCATTCAACGGCTGCAGGAGCAATTTCGAACGGCGATCTACTTCCGGCTCGTCTGTGGGCGAGCCGAGGAAGAAGAGTCGAGCCGAGTGCTGGACTCCGAACCATCGTGTGGTTAGTTTAAGGGATGCAGGAGCAGTTTCGAATGGCGAGCTACTTCTAGTCCGCTTAGGAGCGAACTTGCGAAGTAGAATCGAGCCAAGTGTTGGACTCCGATCCATTCAACGGCTGCAGGAGCAATTTCGAACGGCGATCTACTTCCGGCTCGTCTGTGGGCGAGCCGAGGAAGAAGAGTCGAGCCGAGTGCTGGACTCCGAACCATCGTGTGGTGCTTAGCAAGTTGTGGGAGCAGCCATGTAGAAGAAGCTGGACTCCGAACTCGTTGAGAAGTGGTCCGCCTTGGAGGTGAGCAGAGCAAAGAGCTCGGCTCTGGAAGAGAGCCATTTGTGAGACAAGTTTGAGGAGCAACTCTAGAAGAGAGTTGTGAGCTCTGAACTCGTTCAGAAGAGGTCCGCCTTGGAGGCGAGCGGAGGGAAGAGCTCGGCTCTGGAAGAGAGCCATTTGTGAGATGAGTTTGAGGAGCAACTCTAGGGGAGAGTTGTAGCACCGAACTTGTTGAGAAGAGGTCCGCTTCGGCGGCGAGCGGAGGGAAGAGCTCGGCTCTGGAAGAGAGCCATTTCCGAGATGAGTTTGAGGAGCAACTCTAGGAGAGAGTTGTGCGCTCCGAACTCGTTGATAAGTGGTCCGCTCCGAGGTGAGCAGAGTGGAGAGCTCGGCTCTGGAAGAGAGCCGTTTGTGAGACAAGTGCGAGGAGGAGCTCTTGGAGAGAGTTGCGAGCTCCAAACTCGTTGAGAAGAGGTCCGCTCCGAGGTGAGCGGAGTGGAGAGCTCGGCTCTGGAAGAGAGCCGTTTGGGAGTTGAGTTTGAGGAGCAACTCTAGGAGAGAGTTGTGCGCTCCAGACTTATTGAGAAGAGGTCCGCTTCGGCGGCGAGCGGAGGGAAGAGCTCGGGTCTGGAAGAGAGCCATTTGCGAGATGAGTTTGAGGAGCAACTCTAGGAGAGAGTTGTGCGCTTCGAACTCGTTGATAAGTGGTCGACTCCGAGGTGAGCAGAGTGGAGAGCTCGGCTCTGGAAGAGAGCCGTTTGTGAGACGAGTGCGAGGAGGAGCTCTTGGAGAGAGTTGTGAGCTCCGAACTCGTTGAGAAGAGGTCCGCTCCGAGGTGAGCGGAGTGGAGAGCTCGGCGCTGGAAGAGAGCCGTTTGTGAGACGAGTGCGACGTGGAGCTCTTGGAGAGAGTTGCGAGCTCCGAACTCATTGAGAAGAGGTCCGCTCCGAGGTGAGTGGAGTGGAGAGCTCGGCGCTGGAAGAGAGCCGTTTGTGAGACGAGTGCGACGTGGAGCTCTTGGAGAGAGTTGCGAGCTCCGAACTCGTTGAGAAGAGGTCCGCTCCGAGGTGAGCGGAGTGGAGAGCTCGGCTCTGGAAGAGAGCCGTTTGGGAGGCGAGTTTGAGGAGCAACTCTAGGAGAGAGTTGTGGGCTCCGAACTGTCTGAGAAGAGGTCCGCTTCGGAGGCGAGCGGAGCGAAGAGCTCGGCTCTGGGAGAGAGCCATTTGGGAGATGAGTTTGAGGAGCAACTCTAGGAGAGAGTTGTGCGCTCCGGACTTGTTGAGAAGAGGTCCGCTTCGGCGGCGAGCGGAGGGAAGAGCTCGGCTCTGGAAGAGAGCCGTTTGGGAGGCGAGTTTGAGGAGCAACTCTAGGAGAGAGTTGTGGGCTCCGAACTGTCTGAGAAGAGGTCCGCTTCGGAGGCGAGCAGAGCGAAGAGCTCGGCTCTGGGAGAGAGCCATTTGGGAGATGAGTTTGAGGAGCAACTCTAGGAGAGAGTTATGAGCTCCGAACTGTCTGAGAAGAGGTCCGCTTCGGAGGCGAGCGGAGCGGAAGAGCTCGGCTCTGGGAAAGAGCTGTTTGCGGGACGAGTGTGAGGAGGAACTCTATGAGAGAGTTGTGCTCCAACTCGTTGGATCTCGTCACGGGTGATTGGCGCCTCATCGTTCCTAGGCTGCTGCCGACCCGCGGGGGAGCGTGGTCTTCTTCTGTGATGCTCGGGGGATTCTCTTT
The DNA here is from genome assembly GCA_017893485.1 of Hemerocallis citrina. Lineage (NCBI taxonomy): Eukaryota > Viridiplantae > Streptophyta > Magnoliopsida > Asparagales > Asphodelaceae > Hemerocallis > Hemerocallis citrina. The sequence goes on along the minus strand of CM030358.1, from coordinate 386,451,799 downwards.
GCTCCCTTCGGGTAGGAAACCTTCTGTATTCTCGGCGGCGGGGAGATCGCTCATCCGGACGGTGTTGGCGGGAGGTTCCCTCTCGGGCCTGCTTTTCATCCAGACGGTGGCGAAGGTCCACCTCTTTCGGCCGATTTGGGACTTGTCGTTGGAAGTCAGAAGCTCGGCGATTATGGGAGGCCATAGAATCTGAAGAGGCATTGTGTATGGAGACGTGGTCTTGGTGGAGAGGTTGCTTCATGCGGGAGCCCCCCGCACCGGCATTCTGTGGACCGGCAGGACCCTTGGGGGGTTGCTGATTCTGAAGAGGACGCTGATCTTGTTGAAGAGAGTCCTCTACTTGAAGCGGGGGTTGTCCATGTTGCGGAGCGGGTTGGACGGGGACTACCTCTTGCTGATCGGCGGGGTTGGGTCCACGGTTGAACCCCCTGGATCTTACTTTTCTGGGAGGCATGGCTGGAGAAGATCGGACCAACGGGAAGAGGGGCTGCTATTCATTTGGTTTTCCCACAGACGGCGCCAATCTGTTGCCGCTAATTTCGGTGTGGGGGCAAACAAATAGAATTTGTGAGTTCTTGGAAAACCTGAATAGCAAACACCTAACATGTTCCGCCGGAGCTTGACCGTTGACTCAAGCCGTTCACCTGCAAGGAAGTGCGAGACACCGGGGTTGATCCCGGCGACGCACCCTCCGACGCTCAAGTCAGTAACCAGAAATGATTATGAAAGAGCGTTTAACTAGAAAAAGATTGATTACCTCTTAATGGAGATGGGTGTGGGGTATTTATAGTCGCCGATGGGATCAGATAAGGAATGTGATTCCTGTGATCTGATAAGGAATATTCTCTTAGTAAACAGATTAGGAATGTAATCCCTTAATTCCCGGTGAAAAGATAGATGTGAATCGGAGCCGTTGATTAGGATTAATCAGAAACCCTAATTCTATCTTTTCTGGACTGGGTGTGTTTCGGGTTGGGACCCGTACCCAGTTGAGGTGGATCCGTTCGTGGGTTATTGGGTCGTGAAGAAAGACCCAGTTCCCATTTCAGACCCGTTAGTAGGTGAAATTACCGTTTTCCCCTGAGCTTTAAGATTCGTGTCCGATGTGAACGGTCCCGATTTAATCCTATTTTTAGCCATATCAGACGCGTAAAATCCTTGGTGGGCAGAGGTTCGCGTGTTTACTGGGCTGTCGGCTTTCATTATATTGGGATATTGTGGCTCACTGGTCGACAAATTAATAAAATGAATAAATGTGAAATGAAAGGAAAAATGAGAAAGTAATGAAAGAGTATAATGAGAATGAAAAGTAAATGATTACCCAAGCTATCGGCTTTGGGGTGCGGTGTATATTACCCAAACTATGTTTGGGGTGCAGTGTATTATCTGAAGAGAATGAGAGTTAAAGTGAACTGTATTATGAGATGAAAATGAAAAGTAGAATACATTGTATTACGAAATGAAAATGAGAAAGTAAAGAAGGCGTATGATCTCAAATAAATATGAGAAAGTAAAGAAAGCATATGATGTGAAATGTGAATGAGAAAGTTGAGAAAACATATGATGTGAAATGAGAATGAGATATTAAAGCAAGTGTATTATGAGTTGAGAACAAAGAGTAAAATAAGTTATATTATAAGATGAGATTGAGAAAGTAAATAAAGTGAATGATATGAAATGAATATGAGAAAGTATAGAAAGCATATAATACGAAATGAGAATGAAAAAGGAAAGGAAGTGTGTGTGTGTGTGTGTGTGAATTAATATGAATAAAATGAAGAAATTGCATTATGGGAATGAATACGAGAAGTAAAGAAAATGTATTATGCATTATATGAATAAAAGTGAAGAAGATTTATTATGAGAATGAAATGTATAGTAAAGTGAATTATGCAATGAATATTAAAAATAAGTGGTATTATGTTATGAGAATGGTTGATAAAATAAAACCTGTTTTGAAATGATTTTAATGCACCTTGGAATTGTGTCGAGGAACTACTCGCCCACTATTTCCATGGAAAAAGTGGGAACTATCTGCTTTGACACAATTTCTAGGGTGAGTTGTTGGGTTGTTGATTTGATAGTTGTATTGCGAGATGGAAATGAAAAGTAAAGTGAATTGAAGATGAGAATGAAAATAAAGTAAAGTAATAACCGAGCTATCGACTTGAGATGTGATGTTAGATTATCCAAGTTCTTTTTGGGGTGCGGTGTATTAAAGTTAAAGTAAAATTGTAATATAAAATAAAAATGAAAATGAAAGTAAGATATATTATTGATAATAATGAGAAGTAACTAAAGTTTTATGATGGGATGAGAATGACTTATAAAGTAAAATTTGTGATAAAATGAGAATGAGCATTCCAATAAGCTATATGATTGAATGTGATGATACGCGATAAAATAAATACATGTGATGAGATGCGAGAAAAATGCATGTGATATTATATGATTGAATTAATGTGAAGTTATGTGATGAGAATAAATATGACGAGAATAAAAATCAATTTGTTGTAAGAGTAATGAGTGAGATGTTATGTATTATGAGAGTGAGAAAGAAAATGAATATGAATGAATGTGAATTATATGCGGTGAAATGAATGTGATATGAGATTGAATGCATGTGAGGATATACTTTGAAAATTGAAGTATGTGTTGTTATGCAATAAAAATGAATGTGATAATGTATGATTGAATAAATATGAAGTTATGTGATGAGTATATGTATGAAGACATTAGAAGATTGAATGAGTGTGATGTTATGCAATAAAAATGAATGGTGAATGAAGTATGTGGTTAAATAAGAATGAAAAATAAGGAAAATGCATTATGTGATTATATATGAAAATAAAGAAATTGTGATATGAAGATATTTATGAAAAGATGAACATTTGTGGTATATGATTAAATATGAAAAGGGAAGGAATTATATATATGAATTTATATGATGTGGTGTATACGGTAATAACCATGAAAGAATCGTGTATGTAAAATTAATGCGAATAACCCGAAGAAATTGTGGTAAGAAAAAGAGTATGAGAAGTAAAGAAAGTGTGTATGTATGATATAATAGTATAGGAATGAATGGTAAAGAAGAATGTGATATTAGTGTGAAGCACAAAGTAATGCGGATTATGTGATAATCGTGAAGTGTATTATGTGATGAATATGGGAATGATTCCAAACTAAAGATAAGTTGTGATATGAGTTGATATAAGTTGATATGCCATGGAAATGGTGGAAACTACCCGCCGAGGCACAATTTCAAGGTAGTGAGAGTAGATATGGATATGTTGATGGGTGTAGATTCAAAATGGTATTTTGGTATGAAAACACTTTTATGATGTTTTTATATTGAGATTTCAGGTTGAACTTTATTATCATGATATTCGTAAGTCCTTTCAATTTTCTTTATATAGTTTCATTTATTTGATAAACTAGTAATTATACTCACACTAGACTTGTCTAACCCCTGTTGTTTTCTGGGGGTTAGGGGAGTCCCTCCCGTGAGTGGACGACCCTAACTCTCCTGCAGGTTTTGATAGCAGTGAGGTGAGATAGATGTTGTAGTTTGGTAGTTATACTTTTGCTCGAAGTAAAATATGTATGTATGTATTATATGTAGAAATGAGAGTAGAATGATGTATTATATAGTATTATGGAAGATTATGTATATAACTGTAAGAGGTAATAATTTATAGTGCTGTAATGAAGTATTAAAGCCCGTACCCACCTCGTTGTGGAGTACTGGGTTATGTGGTTGGTTTGAAAGGTTTTTCTAAAGTTTTTCTCAAACTCATATATGTTTTTAAATGAATTTTTTTAAAATTTGTATCTTGCTTATTATGAAGTATTATGCCCCCGGAGCCGTATATATTATTGCCTGTGTGATATTGAATGACTTGGCCTGGGGAGGATTGATATATATTACATGTGCCTTGATTTCTGTAATTGTTTGCAGATATCTGTAAGGAAAACCTATGAAAGGGCTAATATTTTAGGAGAAACTCTGCCAAAATTTTTAATAAAAATCTATGAATATTTTTCTAAGAAATGATGTAGATGAGTAATAGGTTAAGTTGAAGATCATTGGAATAAATAGTAAAAAAATAAAAAATTGGGTGTTACACACTTGCTACAGATGTGGAGAGACGGGCCACATTGCAACGGGATGTCCTAAACAGCAGAGGATCAAGTCTTGTTTCCACTATGGCATGGAAGGGCATGTGCGGCCATTCTGCCCACAACTGAACCAGGAAATGCTAACAGGGACCCATCAGGGAAGAATGGGAAACCGTACCGGCAGGGGCAAGTATTCGCTTTGACAGAAGAGGACGCTGAGGATGCCAACAATGTCATCACCGGTATGGGAGCATCTATATAGAGTTTATGATGTTATTTCAAGTCTTGTATTAGGAGAATGTTATGTACTAAAAGATAAAATTCATTATGTAATAGGGGGACTTCTAATAAATGAAATAAAAGCTACTGTCTTGTTTGATACTAGATCGTCACACACTTTTATGTCTCCTAAATTTTCAAAAGAATTGGGGGTTGAGCTGAAAATTTTGCCCAACAGGATTCTGATAGTAGCTACCCTTTCAGAAGAAACACTAACTACTGATCGGTACTATGCTGGTTGTGACCTTGAGATCAGAGGAAGAGTTTTTGGAATCGATCTCATAGATTTGGCAATCTTGGGAGTTGATATAATCATTGGCATAGACTGGATGTTGATCTACAATGCTAGTATCGAATGCAGGAGCAAGAAATTTTTGGTGAAGGCACCAGGAGGACCAGCAGTAACATTTTAGGGGAAAAGGAAGTGTAAGGAATTGGTGGCAGCTTTAGCTAAGAAGACGATCCCTGAGGAAGTCTGGAAGATTTCTTTTGTTTGGAACTTTCCGGCTATATTCCTGGAGGACCTACCTGGACTACCACCTCATCAAGATGTGGAATTTAGAATTTCCATTCAGCCAGGGAGTGCACCGATATCCAAGGCACCTTACAGAATGGCACTAGTGGAACAGGATGAGGTAAAGAAGCAGATTGAAGAGCTTTTTCACAAAGGTTTTACCAGACCGAGTGCGTCGCCTTGGTGAGCGACAGTTTTATTGGTGAAGAAAAATGATGGGTCGATGAGAATGTGCATCGATTACAGGGTGCTGAATAAGGTGACTTTCCATAACAAGTATCCTATTTCGCGAATCGATGATTTTTTTTGACCGACTGCAAGGAGTATCAGTTTTCTCTAAGATAGATCTTCGGTCGGGTTATCACCAAGTTCGTGTTAAAGAAGAGGATGTGCACAAGACTTCGTTCCGAACATGATATGGGCATTACGAATTCTTAGTTATGCCATTTGAGTGACGAATGCACTGGCCATATTCATGGACATGATGAACAGGGTCCTGCGACCATTCATCGACTCTTTGGTCGTGGTGTTTATCGACAATATTCTGGTATATTCCAAGTCAGAAGAAGAGCATGCTGGGCATTTGGCAGAGGTATTGAAGAATCTGCATGCCAAATTATCCAAGTGTGACTTTTGGAGGTTCGAAGTCGCGTTCCTGGGTCATATCCTTTCTAAGGAGGGAGTGGTCAATGATCCGCAGAAGATTGAGCCGGTGAAGGATTGGCCAAGACCCACATCAGTGAAGGAGATCATAAGTTTCTTGGGTTTGACTGGTTATTACCGGAGGTTTATTCAGGGCTATGCTCAAATAGCCATGCAACTCACAGGACTTACGAGGAATAATGTAAGTTTGAAGTGGACGGAGCAGTGCAAAGCAAGTTTCCAAGAGTTGAAGGAGAGGTTGACTACCTCTCCAATACTGGCTTTACCGCGAGTAGGGATTGATTATGATGTCTATAGTGATGCTTCACATTGAGGTTTGGGCTATGTACTGATGCAAGAGGGAAAGGTAATAGCTTATGGGTCTAGGCAATTGAGACCGCATGAGAAAAATTACCCAACCTATGATTTGGAGTTGGTAGCGATCATATTTGCCTTGAAGCAGTGGAGTCACTATGTGTATGGAGAGAATGTCAATATGTACACGGATCACAAGATCCTGAAATACATCTATCAGCAAAGGAGGAGGTAGTTGGAAATGCTACAAGATATCTGTCCTGAAATAAAGTATCGCTCTGGCAAAGCAAATGTTGTGGCTGATGTGCTCAGTAGGAAAAGAAGCTTATCCTGTTTGATTACAACTCAGGAGAAACTAGCATAGGAGCTCGATCGAGATGGAACTGAAGTTGTGTTGCAAGGACTGGGAGCGTCTTTAGCACAGTTGAGGCTTCAGCCCACACTGAGAAAGCAGATTGTCGACGGTCAGAAGTCTGATTCAGAAATTCAGAAGATGAAAGGGCAGGTCGACACAGGCAAATCGGCAGAATTTCAAGTGAATGACAAAGTAATATGGTTCGGAGAATGGTTGTGTGTACCTGATTGGCACAAGAAGCACATACTACTCTATTATCAATGCATCCAGGGAGCACTAAGATGTACAAAAATATTAAGCAGCATTTTTGGTGTTCAGGAATGAAGAAGGATGTAGCGGACTTGTCAACAAATCAAGGCAGAAAATCAAAGATCCGGAGGATTGTTGCAGCCGTTACCCATTCCAGTATGGAAATGGGAGAACATCAGCATGGATTTCATCACTGGGCTACCAAGAAGTCCCAAAGGTAATGACGCGATTTGGGTAATAATGGATCGATTAACTAAGTCAACTCATTTCTTGGAAATGAGAATTACCTGGTAAATGGAGAAGTTGGCGGAATTGTACATCGGGGAGATAGTAAAACTGCATGGAATTCCCGTATCGATTGTGTCAGATCGCAATGCACGGTCCCCGGTGCACTTATGGAGAAGTCTTCAGGCAGCTTTGGAAACCAGGACTGACTTCAGAACTGCCTTTCATCCTCAAACTGATGGGCAGACTGAGAGGGTCAGTCACGTGTTGGAGGACATGTTGAGGTGTTGTATGATGGATTTCGGCGGCAGCGGGGAGAGGCACCTAGCTCTGGTGGAGTTTGCCTACAATAACAGTTTCCAGACTAGCATTGGTATAGCACCTATAACCCCCATTCCCGCAAATAAGTATTTTATGAATATTTTCTATATTTTGATTATTTATAAATTTATTTTGTGCTAAATTTGTTAGATCTTTTATTAAATCGTTTTCTAACCAAAAACTATATTTATTTTGAATAATGGTATATTTTAATTTTTATTTTCTATTCTTATTGATCGGCTATTTATATTTGAGCCAAATCAAATGTATTAATGCTATTTGGGTTATTTTAATAAATTTATATTTTATAATATAATCTTATTATTATTATTATTATTATTATTATTATTATTATTATTATTATTATTATTTTTATTATTATTATTATTTTCGTTATTGTTATTTTGATCATTGTGATTATTATTATTGTTATTATTATTGTTATTAGTATTAATATTTTTATCGTTATTATTATTATTATTATTATTATTATTATTATTATTATTATTATTATTATTATTATTATTATTTTATTATTATTTTTTTTTTGATGAAACGGATAACGCCTTACGGTGCCAGCCAGCTAAAAATATATTTCAGAAATAAACGAAGAGTACAACAACTCATTTTACAAGCGGTAAAACAAGGCTCAGAAACAAAACAAAACCCTAAGCTCAAGGCATATAACACCGAGCACAAACAAACTGGACAACGAATCAAAAGCAAACAAAACGCACTAAACACAAACAGCCAACTGGCTGACTAGCGCAGCTATGCCGCACAGTGGCCGCTGAGGGGGGTTGCGAACCAGAAACAAACTCGCCATCACGCCAGAAATCACGTTCGATGGCCGAACCCAAAGCCGGACACCACCTAGGGAAAGATGTAGAACACAACTAACTGCAAACCACACAAAATAGTCCACAGAGGAGAGCTGTGAACCAGACACAGAGGCAAAAAGCCAAACCCCTCCAGCCGCAACTAAAAGAAAACAATCCCCAACTTCGGACCGACTAGCGCGATGAGAGTCGGAACTAAACTCAGTGTCGCAATAATCAAATCTGGAAGGAAATGAAAATCAAGCGTTCCCTCGCGACAGAACAAGCCAAAAAGGGAGCAAGCCCGCCTAAAAACTCCGTCGATCATCACGGCGACTACCGCTATAGCGACACAACATTAGAAGGGAGAAAACTCCGAAAAGACAAGCGAACAACAGAAGAGAAAGCAGAGAACTCCAGGAAGCAAATTAGCCCCAGAGCAGTGCACAAAGAGCAAGCTGAGGACCAAAACGTCCTTGCCAACATGGGAAACTGAAAAACACGATGCAAAAAATCCAACGTGACAACAATGTCGGATGAAACGAAGGTCATCCACCTCCGACACACTCCAGAAAACTCCATCCTGGAGCTCAGCCCCATCCCACTGAGCCCCACAAGGAAAAAAAGGGGGGTGGGGAGGGTAGGGGTGGGAAAGCTAGAAATCCACCTTCACAAACAAAGCTCAATAGCCTCAGCCCTCCCAACACAAACCAATAACAAAATCAGAAACGTACAACCACCACAACAACATGGATCAGTCACCACCACCAGAAAGACCCCCAGACTGGAGGCCAGGCCAAAAACAGAGTTCACACAACAAACAAGGGTAAAAACACAATCACAGCGACCCAGCCTAGAACAGATCCATAATAAGACAAAACAACTAAAACCAAATAGAGTCCTGAACAATCTGGAACAACACAAAAAGAAAGCTGGCTAAAGAAACCAGATCAAAACCTTCTAGATATCGGGCCTCCCAAGGATAGCCCCCCAATGCTAAAAGAAGCCAGCAAAGAACTCCATCGTGCATACTGCGAAGACCAGAGTAACTGCAACAAAAGGGATGAAAGCCTGACAACAAAACGAGGCTAAAGAAGCGCCTAAAAAATGCCAACAGCTTTCCCTCCCTAAAAGAGCCCTCCGGGCACGCCCTAGAATTCAGATATGTAAAGAAGATGTAATAATAACATAAGAAAGGAAAAAATAAAAAGGGGTTACGAAAAGGAAGTATTATTACAAAGAAAATTAAAAGCATCGTCTAGACCATATAAATGCAGTGCTGCCACTTTATCAACAGTTAAAGTGGAAGACCAGAATTTAGGAAAAAACAATAACTCATCGATGTGAGGTCAATCGAAGCCACTGTCTGCTTGAAAATATGCTTGTTCTGCTCTGCCCAAATGACCCAGATAACGGCTATAATAGACAGAATCCACAATTTACGAAAACCCCTCCTGAGGGATTGAAACCTCCAGCAAGAAGAGAAAAATTTCGGGGAGCCCTGCGCTTGCCAGGTGTTGACAGCAATCAACCAAAGCGGTTGAATAAATGCACACTTAAGGAATAAGTGCTTAGCGTCTTCATGATGACTCGAGCATAACACACACAGGTGGCCAACGGCAAGGTGCCTTTTATTAAGAACATATACAGTCAGAAGCTTATTATTCAGAGCAAGCCAAGAAAGGATTTTTGTTAACCGAGAAATTACCAGCAGTGGTCCATCTCCATTTGAAATCTTCAAAAGGATACCAATGGTAAAGGTTAATACTATTAAACAACTCTTGCAATTCAGTCTCAATAGTCGGAGGGAGAACAATAGTGAACGAAATGGACCAGAATTTTTGGTTATCAATAGCGATAACGTAATCAGCCACCCTGGCAGATGGGTTGGTCGCCAGTCGAAAGAGATTAGGAAATGCATGGTAGAGTTTGGTGTTCTCAAACCAAAGATCAAGCCAGAATCTATTCCTGGTTCCATTAGTGCAAAGATGAACTAAACCACACTGAAACGGGTTGGCAACCTTCCAAACCCCTCTCCAGAAAGCAAAGGATTTACGAGAGAAAGCAGTGGAAAAATCTGTCATATATGATTGGGAAAAACAATTGGAGGCGATCATGCGCGCCCAAGGCAGCTCCTCCTTTTTAAGGAATCTCCATAGCCATTTACCTAAGAGAGCCAAATTCTGGTGTCTAAGATTAAGAACCCCCAGACCACCAGCTACCTTAGAAGTGCAGATAAAAGTCCAGTTGTAAAGGTGAGAGCCGGCCTTATACGCATTCGAACCAGAACAGAAGAAATTCCTTCTGATACGATCTATTTTTTTGATAACCCACGTAGGAAGGTAGTAGAAAGACATCATGTAGAGAGGGATAGAAGAGAGAACGGAGTGAACAAGAACGAGTCTGCCTCTGCAAGAAAGGTGTCTTCCCGACCATCTGTTGAGCCTCGACTCAACCTTTTCGACCATCGGCAACCAATCCGCTTTATGAAGTTTACCCCATCTCAAGGGGATACCTAGATAAGTGAGAGGAAAGGTGGCAGAGACTCAATTAAAGAAATGTGTGATCTCTTTTTGTCAGTTATGAGAACCCCCAAGCCAGATGACAGAAGACTTTTGAAAGTTGATGGCCAATCCAGACGCACTTTCAAAAACGTAAAGAAGTAACTTAAGGTTACGTAAAGTGCACCCATTAGGATTTGCAAAAATAATAGTATCATCAGCATATTGGAGGTTAAAAACACCACGAAAACTACGAGAACTACCCAAACCTTCAATAATGCCCGCATCCCACACATTGCGTAGAAGTTTACTAAACACATCCGCACAAAGTGCGAAAAGCAGGGAGGAAATTGGGACTCCCTGGCGAAGCCCACGCTTACACCTGAATTTGTGACCTTCAGTCCCGTTGATAATGATGGATGAAGTGCCGGCAAAAAGACTAGATTTGATCCAGACAATCCATTTCGGACCAAAACCACGATGAAGACGAATTTCAAAGAGGAAATCCAAACTAACGTTGTCGTAGGCTTTTTGAAAGTCTAACTTCAACAGGATGCCCTCCGAATTTGATTGTGGCAATCCGAGATGATTTCTTGGGCTGATGCCACACTATCAAGGATAAAGCAATCCTTAATGAACCCCAATTGCATGGGGTCAATTAAAGGAGCTATGATGGAACTAAGACGAGACGAGAGTACTTTCATGATAATTTTAAAGGTAGAGTTCATGAGGCTGATAGGCCGAAAGTTGGAGACCGAATTAGCCCCCAACAATTTTGGGATAAGGACAATTTGTGCATAATTGATCCTATTGAAGGAAAAGTTACCCAGATGAAGATCAGAGAACATTTGGAAAAGATCGTCTTTCAAACAATCCCAAAACTTTTGGAAAAAGAAAGCCGGAAAACCATCCAGCCCTGGGGCAGAATCGCTTTTCAAAGAGAACATCGCCCGCTTGATCTCTTCAAGAGAAAAGGGGGCTTCCAAACTGGATAGATCTTGAGACTGGTGACCATACAATTGTTGCCAGTCTAGATGGATAGATCGATGCTTAGTCGATCCTAAGAGATCTTTAAAGAAACGAAGAAACAAAGCATGAATGTCGGAGGTTGATGATAACTCAATGTTGTTATCAATGATAGCCGATATTCTGTTGCATTGTTGCCTGTGTGATGCAAAATTATGGAAAAAAGCAGTGTTACCATCTCCTTCCTTAAGCCACCGACATTTGGCTCGCTGAACCCATTTAATGGGGTCGTTGTGAAGTAATTCAGCGAAGTTTCTTTCACAAGAAGCATGCTCAGAATGGAGGCCATCAGAGATGGTCACAACCTCTTCCATACAATCAATGGACTCGATAGTCGAAAGGTAAACTAATTTAAGAAAGTTATCATTGACATATCTTTCCTTATGCCATAATTTGCTACCATATTTGATCGCATGCAGCTTAATTAGAATACGACCTAACCCGTAGGAGCCCGAGATAGCAGAAAGACATTCCGTGATGAGTTCTGGAGAAGTTAAAGTCAGAAGATAACGAGTGGGGATGTGATCCGATGAAGGATTGGGTAAAGCCGAAACGAAAGAGGTATGGAAGAAATTGGTCCAGTCCCAGGATACCAGAAAACAATCAAGCTTAGCCAAGGTAGGAGGAGACCTCAAATTGGTCCAGGTGAATGATCTACCATTGAGTGGCAGGTCAGTCAATTAGAGGACTTGGATGCACTCATTAAAGTGGGACGAATCGGAAGAGAAGTGAGAAGCTCCGGATTTATCGGAAGAAAATCTGGTGACATTAAAGTCACCACAAAAAATCTAGAATCCGTTAATGGAGTGTTGGAAGGAGAAGAATTTGTTCCATAATTCTTCCCTCCTATTCACAGAAGACGGACCGTAGACAGACACTACGGTGAACATACAATCATACTCGAGCCAGTGAAGACGAACCAGCAGGAAGAAAGTCAAACAACTGGTCGAAATGTGGGAGAAATTTGAACCCAAAAAGGATTCCTCCCCTAGTGCCAATAGCATCAAGAGAGATCCAATGGGAGATCAAAGATCCGCCTATCGCGCGAAGGATAGAGTTCGAAGGGGATACAAGTTTTGATTCTTGAATCGATATCATATCACAGTGGGAAGATGAAATCAGATGAAACAAGGCATGTTGTTTCGACGCACACCCCAACCCGCGAATGTTCCAAGAGATCCTAATCATTAAACAACTTTGCCTCAAAAGCTCTTAAAATTTTGCGATCGTGAATAGCCTCAAAAACAACAAAGTTATCCGAGTCTACTAGAAATCCCATTTTCCTAGTCAAGCCGAGCATATCTACATTGGAAAGAGAGTCGAAATGCACCTGGTATAAGGAACCCAAACGTTCCTTACCAGAAGAAAGGGGAGAGGGGGGAGAAGATTCTTTCTTGCGGAAATGATTCACAATAGGGAAGTGCGGATCTGCTAAAAGGTTCAATTCTCTGTTGGCTCGGATACGAGCACTAGAACGGATGACCGATAAACGTTTCGGTTTAATAGTCTTATTACACAAGTCTTTAAACCCTTTAGAGGGGAAATTTCTATCGCTACTAGACTCGGGACTAATCCCTGAAAAGGATCCCCCTAAAACCTGAGAGGGGGCAGCCGAGTCCGTGGCATCGGAGGCCCTGTGGTCCGACGGGACAAAGCAGGGAGCCGGAAGGGCCAAAGAAAGGTTCTCTGACCTTCTCCCAATACCAGTGAGAGAAGGAAAGGACCCGATAGGAGGAAGAGGGAGAGAAATTATATCCAATTTGGCAGCAATATTGAAACCAAACGGTGAAAAGGAAGCCGAAATTTTTTTGAAAGAAAATAAGTTGATGAAATTTAATCCGAAATCAGCTTGAATTAGAAAAAAGAAGGAACTAGGCGACGAAGATACCTGCTAATGAGAGAGCGAGGGATCCATCTCAACCAACTCATCTGCCAGAAGACCATCTTTATCCGCCCAAGCATCGTCTTTTAGGGTAACAGCCGACGCAGCTTTGGAAGGAGCAATAGAGGGGGGTGACCCAAAGGATGGGAGCGATGAACCGTGCTAATAAACTTGTCCCAATCAGAGGAATACTACGGGTTCGCATCCCATGGGGGCCACTTCTCAGACTGTTCAGGAAGAATTTGCTTTAAGGGAAGAAGGGTGTAATGATCTGGGGGGCAGCGGAAGAGTGAGCCTCAGTGGTTATATGAGCAGAGGCCTTAGGGAACACCCTAGATGGATTCCCCTGAAGGGGAGAGATGGATTTCCTCGCAGACAACTCTGGGTTAATCCAGACCAAATTTGGTGCTTTCGATGGAGAGCCTTTGGCTTTGGATGGAGGGATAACCGAATTGCACTGAAAAGGTGGGTTCTTCTTGGGTGGCTCTTTATGAGGCCTCCTCTACTTAGAAGATTAGGAGGTAGCCTGATAAGAAGTACCTATCGCGAAAGTGCTAGGAAGCACAGGAGTTTTCCTCAGCTGATTGGCGACAGACAAGGATGCTGGAGCAGAGGGTTGCTGCAAATCCTCCAAATCTTGATAAGAGACCGAGACCAGAAAGGAGGTTATCTGGTCCCTTAAAACGAACGAGTCAATTTTATCTTTTACCGACGGACAAAAGAAATTAGCATCCACTTGAAGACATCCTGAAGCCAACTTAGTCGAGGAGGAGATGTGCTTAAGTTCCCCTACACATTTGGTGAAATTGGAAATGACTCGGTGGGAAACACTGAAAGGCGGTAGGCCTAGCAGAGTAACTTTAACTGCCGAGGGGATCAAAGGAGGAGGGGGGCTTCCACGGTAAATCCACTTACGAACGGTAACGTGGATGGCTCCAATCGAAAGGGTGTTGTAGGAAACAAGATCCTCCAGAGTTTTCAAGGAGGGACAGTTAATAAGCACTTCACCATTGGAGCAGATATCGACCGACCACTCCCAATCTTGAACATTGCAAAAATTGCTAAGGAAAGCATTTAAAGTAGTGTTAGAGACCGAACCTCCCTTGAAAAAGACGACACCATATTGCTCGAAAAACATCAATTTATCGGAAAACTCCAAGTCTGGGATGAAAACCAAATTGACATAGAGACTTGGAGTTCTTCAAATTGGGAGGAGGGTCGACTTGAGGAGCCATTGTACCGACAGATGGGTAGCTTTGGGGGACGGTAGGAGTTGGGAGGAGTGGGGAAGAGGAAGAAACCCTAGGTCGCTTGGCCTTCGATGCATGGCGATCTGCCAGCTTCGATTGAAGCGTGCGTAGATCAAGAGCCGCAATCACTTGGTCCAAGATGGGGACCCCCACCGTCAATCCCAAAATTTGTTGTAAAGAGAAACAACAATTACGGACATGGCCAGACATCAAACAAAATAGGCATTTCATGTTGTGAAAGCAAAACGCTCTAATATGCTCAACCTGTAGATAGAAGAAGCAGCGTAAAGGTTGGGGATGAGTGCTCGACGACACAGACTTGGAGCCAGAAGAAATGGAGGAGGAGAACGGGCGGTAGAGTGAAGAAGGGCGATGCCCTAGAAGATTGTTAAGGGCGGGATTAATGGGTCGAGCAGGAAGCGAGGAATGGTTGGGCTGAGACGGCCCACCAATTCCATTCGAAATAGTAGAAACCACTTTTTAAAATTTTTCTTTTTAACAACTTCGATCCATGTCAAATCCATGGCAGGCCAAGGCCCAAAACTGGACCTAGGAAAAGGAGAAAAGGGAGCGAAAAGGTGCCAGAAAACGATAAGAAAAAACACTCTACTGTAGCGATTCAGCTGAGACACAACCAAGCACCCAAAAAATCTTCTCTAAAATAGAGAAAAAAGAAGAAGATAATCTCGAGCTGAGGGGCTATCGCCAAGCCAAGAGAAAATAAGAGATAAAGAGAAGAAAAGTACTCTCAGGATGGTAAATCACAAAAAGAAAGTGGGATAAAAACAAGGCCGGAAACCCTAGCACTTGGAGCAGTGCCATCCCCAAGAGATCAGAGCTCAGATAGCCTGACTCAGTAGAAAAAAAACTGAGACCAACGACAGTGCCTCAAACAAAACAACCAAAACCAACAACGGCCAAACCACACCTCCGAAACGCTAAAAGAGAAAGTAAAGGCTACTCACAGTGAGAAGCCGGAGAACGAGCAATGGAAAGCAACTTGGGCCAGGCCAAGTGTAAAGATCCCTAAACCAGATCTCAGGACCAGGCCAGCAAGGGCACCGCAAACACCAGGGACCCAAGAGGGAGGAATTCCAACAGGAACAGAGAAACGCAAAAAAGCGGATCTGGGTCGACAGAGGATAGCGAAACCATGACTTTTAACGAAAGGAGAGGGGTCGAAGGAAGAGCGAAATGGCCGGATCTTATTATTATTATTATTATTATTATTTATTTATTTTTATTTTATTTTTATTTTATTTTTGTTTTTTTTAAGCCCAAACATACTGTACCAATATGCATCTTATTATCTGATTCAATGTATATTTATATGTATATTTTATAAACCCTATAGCCTACTTTCTAATTGATTTTTAACCCAAAACCCAAGCTCATTCTCCCATTGGATCATACCCAAACCCAATATCTCAACTAAACCATATAAAAACCCTATAACCTACCTAACCCTAATCTTAATAACCCTAGCCGCCAACCTAACCTCCTATACTGTTTTAACCCCCGTTACTATTCACTCATTTTCATGCTCTCCTACTCATCATCGTATTCCTCTTCCTCCGCCACAGTAGGCCAGTCGTCACCATCCCGTCAATCCTCCCCCCTGTGCTTCTCGCGCCCTCATAGCAAGCCCACTATCTCCAACTCGTCTTCATCCTTGACTGCCACCAGCCCCGTTCGTCTCTGCCGAAACCCATTGCACCATCTCCGTCGCCCTCTAGCCTCCTCGTCCCCCGTGTGCTGCCCTTCACCGCAGTGCACCGCCAACGTCAATCACCCTCCTTGTTCTCCTCTGAGTCCCCGTCGATGCCTTAACTCTCCGCCATCATCACCCTCCCTTCCTCTGTTTCGAAACCCAAAACAGAGTACACCACCCTGGCATCGAACCCATCATCGATCCTCGCCACTATCCCTGTGCCTCCTCACCACCGAAGAACCACTGCGACTGCACCCTGCTCCTCCACCTCCTAGTCGCCGTCGTCTTCACCCCTGCCTCGTCGAAACCCATCCCCTGCCCTATTGCTGTATCCGTCGACCCACCATTTCAGTGCCGTCGAAGATCGTCGCCTGCCCCTATGCAGTTGACCAACGCACTCGACGAATGCACCGCCTGCAGCCACCATTGCCGGAGCCCCGAACGTCGCTTTCCCTGCTGCTCCGTCTCTCTCTCTCTCTCTCATCTATTGTGTGGCGTTTGGGAGTAGGGGGATTGATTTTCGCTGTTTGGTGTTGTAGGAGTTGGGTTTTGTGTTTGCTTTTTATGAAGGAGTGGTGTTTGGTGTTTTGGATCCGGTGTTTTGGTGTTTGGATTGGAGATCTGGAGTTTGTCATTTTGGGTGTGTGGTTTCTCGTAGTTCTTTGTGATTTCGTGTTCTCATGTTTGTGGCTCATCGTCCGGGATTCTCATCCCATTTTTATTGATATTCAAATTATCATCTAACAGGAAAGTCACTGTCCTCTTGAATTGTTAATTGTATCAAATTAAAGTTTTGTTGAAACTCTTGCAAGTAGATCACCTAGTTATCGTATTATACATTGTTCTTCTCCTTCGTTGGGTCTATTGAGGGTTTACATGTGCTAACCCTAATTTACTTGACATCATGCCACTTTTGACTCCAAAGATTGAATCTTTCATGCATTCATGTAGAATTGATAATAGGGTTACACATAGTCACGACATAATAAATTGATTGTAGAAAGAATTGCTAGGTTGTATGTTTGATTGATCGTTGTTGTTTGATTGATGTTAAATTAGTGTATATATGTGATTTTTTTATCTATCTTGTTATTGCACCCATCATACTGATCATATAGTTCATTGACTAATAGAATTGATACCCATCATGTTTAATTAAATTATTTCATGAAGAATACCCTAAAACCTGTATCTTGCTTGCTGGCTGTATGTTGACTGCTATTTTCGACCCAGTAAATGATCTTAAAATAAATTACTTTCTGCATAAGAATTATAGCCTTACTTTTCTAGTTTCCACAACATGTTAAATTTCTAAATTTCGAGTTGTGTAGCAAAAGTTATGCTCGTTTTACTACAGCTATGTTTTCAATTCCAGATTCTCAGATTCTTGTACGTTTCATGCTTAAACAGTAAAAATGATGATCAAATGATAAAATATTGCTCTGAAAATTTTCAGATTGTTAGTGATCATGTTTAGGAGTCTAATAAATATCTTTACTGAATCTATTATCGAGTTTTTGCTGTTTCTAAAATTATAACAACATGATGTTGAAATTCTACCTGAACTTGAAATCTATAAAAAACAATGTGTTTGACCAAGCTACTGTTGTCGGACTTTGAACTTTAAATATGCTTTGGAACTGTGTGGAAGTCTAGTTTCTAGAACTTTTGATGGATTCAGTTTTCGATTTTGGAGATAGCGGGAAACTGTATTTTTCTACAGACTACTCTTGCTTTTCAGAATTTCACTTTCCAGTTTTTAATAGTTTAATTAATCCTATATCGGAGTATTGCATGAATCTAAGTGTGTATGATATATTGCATGATTCTAATAAGTTATTATCATCGTTTACCATTCTATTGTTTTCCTATTGTTATTATCGTTCATCTAATATCTCAAATTGTATATTGTATTGTTCCATTAATAAAATAATAAATAAGCCGGGGTTTAAGGGATTGACTAGAGTAGTTAATGATATAGTGACTGTACACTGAAGTGTGGGCCATGTTTCCCAAATATTGTGTGTTGGCTATTGCTATTGTTATCGGTTTATTGTTGGATTACTGACACAGTATCCCAATTGATCGTGTATTATTTATTGTTATTGAGCCAACTAGTGTGCACCAATGCTGCAAATACTATTATCGTGCCATGTACATGATCTATAGAATCTTCCACTTGAGTCTAAACAAAATTGTACGTATGCATCAAACCTGTGGTATGGAACATATGGGATACAGTAGTACGTGCATTAGTTAGGAGTTAAAATGATTAATAGACTTAAGAATTGCATCACACCGACATTGCATATTGTTCATCATTGTTTAGTTGATATCAAATATTGGCTAAATGTTATTGATATTGGTCATTGATTATTGTTACCGAATATTGAATCATTATTTATAACCATTGCATCGATTATCATGATATTGATTATTGCTATCGTGCCATATTATTGATTCCTATTGATCCACTGAATTCATTATTCTATCGTTATTCCATTGTTCCCTGCTTTCTCTACTTGCTGTCCATGACTTGCTCTGAGGACAAATTTTCTCATCTTTTTAGATAAAATGTTCACAGGTGTTGATGGAGAATTGCCTGATGGATTGGGAGAACAACATTGGTGAAGGAATTGATAGCATCTCCGCTTAATAAATAATTGTTTTGTCATGAAGTCTTAATTATTGAACTATTGTTGTTTATTTGTATTGTGGGCTTTTGACCTGAATATTGCTATTGTTTGTTTCCAGATGTTAGATTATTATTGTATTTGGTTATCTCATATTGTTTATTTCAAGTTTTATTTTTCATTAGATTATTAGTATTGTTTACGCAATTGTTCTGTATTGATTATATTGTTGAGATGATCGGATAAACAACTTATGGGTGACGTTAGTCATTCGCTGAGCCAATGTCATATACTCGTATTCCGTATTTTTGGGAAGCGGGGCGTGACAAGGTTTTTAGTGGTATAGAGCCTAGGTTTGGATAATATATCAGTCAAACGTGACTAACGAAAGGAGGTTTGGCTTTGACTGATATACTTGTCAAAGTTGGGTTTTTAACCGGTTTGACTCAACAGTATGTGCAATACAGGAATCACATGAATAATTAATATCCAAATTATGATCTGAAAACTAGTCTTATTTGATTCCTCTTTGATCCTTTCACATTCAGTTCCTTCATTCCTTGTTGTCTGTTGTCCTCATTGATTGATTCCTTATTGGGTACAAATTCATTCTTTTTGTACCCATATTCTTTTAATTCTGGTGCTATCCTTTCTTTTCTTCCTACTTGCTTCGTCGATCTGCATGACTTGATCTACAATGACATGTTTGCAACTTGAAACATCACCATCATAGTAGCACAGCGGAAGTGTGGTGGGCCCAAAACCCACAAGTCCCAGGATTCTCTTGTTGCTTCTCTTTCTTTGCATTGTTTACTCCTTTATTCATTCATTGCATTGCCATCATTCATTGAATCTTTATTCAACATCATTCTTGATCACTTCATTCATATACATGTCCCTTCTTGTTCTGGTGTTGTCACCATTTTGTCTTTTCCTTTGAATCCCCAGTTTCGTTATCCACAGTTTGCTTTTGCTTTGTCCTATATACCGTCTAAGCAAATTTCGAGGATGAAATTTTGTTGTAAGGTGGGTAGGATTGTAACCCCCATTCCTACAAATAAGTATTTTCTGAGTATTTTCTATATTTTGATTATTTATAAATTTATTTTGCACTAAATTTGTTTTGGATCTTTTATTAAATCGTTTTCTAATCGAAAACTATATTTATTCCGAATAATGGTATATTAATTTTTATTTTCTATTCTTATTGATCGGCTATTTATATTTGAGCCAAATCAAATGTATTATTGCTATTTTAGTTATTTTAATAAATTTATATTTTATTATATAATGTTATTATTATTATTATTATTATTATTATCGTTATTGTTACTTTTATCCTTGTGATTATTGTTATTGTAATTGTTATTGTTATTAGTATTATTATTTTTATCGTTATTATTATTATTATTATTATTATTATTATTATTATTATTATTATTATTATTATTTGGTGTGAATATTTGCAAGTGTACAAAATCGCAACAAGTAATATAGTAGTGAATAGAGTGTCGAACCCACAGAGACTAGATATTTTATTGAGTACCGAATTTACTAGATTCGCTACTATTTGGAAGATCGAAATTTAATAAATAAAGAAAACAACTAAAAAAATCTAACTAACTAAATTAATGGAGAGGGGGCGGAGTCTAAAAATTGTAATTTGTTAATGGCAAAATTAATTCTAGGGCTTTAGACTTCACCTAGTTCATCCCACACAATTTATAATTCCATATGAATAAAAATATTATTTTCCCTAGTTGTAGACCAAAATCCCCAACTTATTCGATGCTTTCTCTCGAACAACACCAAAAATATCTCCAACTAACAATTTGACACATCTCGATGCAAATTTAATTAATCAAAGACTCATTAAGTTCTGTGGATTTTTTAACAGTCACATTAATCGCGGTAAATTATCTCTAATTTCGCTCAATCAATGGTGTTCAATTTTTATTGTTCTAAATCACAAATTACCTCTCGGTCTCTCCATGATCCAATAATCATACAAAAATTGGCCAAATATTTGTAAGCATTAAGCACAAAAATTAAACACACAACCATAGAAAAATATGAAATTGTGTTCTCAAAACTAGGTTACATCTAAACCCTAGAACAATAAATTTAGTTCATAATAAAAATATTGCGATTAACAAAATTATTCAAGGATTGCATAATTAAAAATTAGAGAGAGAAAAGAAATACAAAAATAGACTGTTTTGTAATAAAAAATGCAAACCGAACAGTCTTGAAAATTGTGCCCGAACAATAAACCAAGTATTCTCTCTCTTCTCTGTCTGCGTCGAAGCCACGTCAGCAGGGGAAGCCTGCTTCTGTCGAATCAGGGAGAGGTTGCAGGTCGGTCCCACCTGCTGTCGCGTCGCACGCAGAGGAGGCCTGTCTAGCGTCTGCTACTTCTCTCTCTATTTATTATTATTTTTTATTTTTTATTATTTCTTTTCAGCTCTTCCGCCTCTCCCCTTTTGCTTCGATTTTGGTTTCTTTATATAGGAGTTGTAGATGAGGTGTAGACTAGAATTAGTATATATCCTGCAAAATAAAAATCAGAATTTAAGATAAATATTTAAATTTAAATTAATTAGATAATTTTAAAAATAACTAATTTTTATTTTTGCCTTATCAAAGTTCATTTGTTTATTCATTTTACACCCTCATAACAATTAAAATTGTATTTTGCTCCTATTTTGTTAATTTGTAATATATAAAATTCAAAAAATCATTAAAAATAATAAATCAATAGTTTTTCTTTGTTTTGTTGATTTTCATCAAAAATAATAACTTTTTGCATCAAAAATCTTATTTTCTCAAAATAATTAATTAATTGAAATCTAATAGAAATAAGGCAAATTATAAACAAGATAACCGAAAACAAGCAATTTTAATGGGTAAATGAGTACAAATATTTGTATAAAAATTAGACACATCAAATACCCCCAAACTTAAGATTTTGCTTGTCCTCAAGCAAAAAGTAGAATCATAAACAAGGGAAAAATAATAGTAGACTCAACCAATGACACCAAGAGATCTTATCGTGCAAGCTTCAAAATTTCAATTAAAATTATAAACAATCACAAATAAAGTAAAATCAAGCATACCCACTTTCTCCAGTGCAATTATCTATTCATAACTCCAAACCCAATCATATTTATCATGCAATTAATATAATTATAGTATGTAACCACCCAATCTGTGATTATCCCTTCTAACTACTGCAAACCGAGTAGCAAACTAGAGTTTTTTTTTTTTTTTTTTTTTTCTTTTTTCAAGTCCCCTCTCTAAGTCGTCACTTGCCTTTTGACGCGAATGCAAAATATTTGTGATGAATTCACCCGGTTACTCAACAAGTCACAAACTTAAAGTGCTTTGCATACTCATATTTCAAATTGCCGTTTGATGTAAAAGTAAACATTGGTGATGAATACCCCTAGTTACTAAGCAACTCAAAACATTGGAGTAGATTGAATTTATTCATAATTTTTTTTTCGTTATTACTCTATTTACTTAAACTCTGTTTAGGACTAGATCAAAGGGGATAATCACAAGAAAAAGCATCACATTTGTCTTTAATGTATAATCGCATGACTCGTACAATTTTGTAAGGAATTGTGAAACTCAATAATCCTAAAGTAAATAAGTATGCTTACTCTTTCTTTATAAGCAAGTGTCTATCTAAAAAAAATTATTTCAATGCTTATCATTATAAAGAACTCAAAAGTGTAAAGATGAATCAAATTGAAATCCTTTTAAATTTTTGTTTTTCTTTTCTAAAAAATAATAATAATAATTTGTAAACCTTCCCCCCAAACTTGAATATCACATTGTCCTCAATGGGAAAGGAAAAAGAAAAACAAAAAGAATGCAAAAAAGTTCAGATTTTCTCCCCTGATTCGTCTTGAAAATTCTGCACGCGCGACGTTCAGTATTTTGGCGATATCTGGAGCTGTAGATATCCAAATGGGCTGAATTGTTTTTTGTTGGAAAGCTAAGACAATTGTCTACAATATCTCTTTGAATCACTTTTCCATATTCTGACTCCATACTGCTCAAAAACAGCCATCAATGAAAGTGTACAAAACAGCTCCGCCCCGGCGACTTCCAAATTATGCAATCCTACAAAATAAAATCAAAAATTAAAAATAAAAATAAACTAAAAGAAAAATCTAACCTAAATGCAGTAAAAGAAAAACATGGGTTGCCTCCCAAGAAGCGCTAAGTTTTAAGTCTTCAGCCAGACGTGGGGGTGAGATGGTTATGTAACGCCAAGATCCAACAACATTAGCACATCTTTTCTAATTTTTCTCTTCAGATGTGGATTAGGTTCAAGCTCAAGTTTGAGGCGTTTCCTGCATGATGATGATGTCTTTGATTCCCCCGCCTCTTTAAATTTATGCTGCAAAAATGAATAAATAGAGGGTGCAGCATCTAAATACATAACATTTTCAAAAATATTTTCTTTTTCAGTTTCAAATGTTGCTGTATTTGTTGGACATACTTTGTTTGGCAGCTTTTCAATTTCGAGACTATGTTTCTCACCCACAATTACATCAATTTTACTTACTTGAAAGCATGACTGTTCTTCAGGAGGAAACTTTATGGAATTAAAATCATCATACGTTACTTGCTCGTGCTGAATTTGTTCCTCCATAATTTGTTCGATCTCACATTGCTTTTCAACCACATTATGTTCGCCATTTTCTTCTTGTGGTTGCTCAATTGTCTTCCCACTGCTTAGTGTTATTGCTTTGACATCCTCCGTGGGGTTAACAACTTTGTTGCTTGGATATATTCCTGCAGTTCTTTCATTTAAAATATTTAAAATTTGATCAATTTGTACCTCAAGATTGTGAATGGAAGCCGAAGTTGAATTTGCAATATTTTGAATTGCTTGATCTGTCTTTTGTATGTATTGCATGAACATCTCTTCCAATGTCGGCTTCTGTTCTTGTTGTGGAAAATTGTGAGGTGGTATAACTGCTCCTTGATTGTTGTTCCAAAAAAAATTTGGGGTGTTTCTCCATTCTTGATTGTATGTGTTTGCATAATGATTGTTTTGCACTTGAAAATTTGACACAAAATTTTCATGTTCGGCATTTGATGGAGCAAAAGGGTTCCCCACTTGGCAATCTACACTAAAATGGTTTCCTGCACAAAGATTACAAATGATATTAGATTGAATAGCATTAACATTCATATTACCTATTTGCTTAGATAAAATATCAAGTTTTGCATTTATATTAGAAATAGGGTCAAGTTCAAAAACTCCAGCCACTTTTCTTGGCATTATTCTTTCTGAAGACCATTGGTAATGATTTGATGCCATCTCCTCTAAAAGATCATAGGCTGCTTTGTATGTTTTGCTCATAAGTGCACCACCAGCTGCTGCGTCAACCATAGATCTATGTGTAACTCCCAAACCATTATAGAATGTTTGCATTTGCAGCTATTTCGGTAGTTCATGATTAGGACACTTTCTCAATAACTCTTTAAACCTTTCCCATGCATCATACAAAGACTCGGTCTCAAATTGAGTAAATGTGCAAATATCATTTCTTAGCTTTGCGGTCTTTGCTGGTGGAAAATACTTGACTAGAAACTTTTGTGCAAGTCCCTCCCAAGTAGTAATACTACCGGGTGGTAGATAATGTAGCCAAGCCTTTGCCTTATCTCGTAGGGAAAAAGAAAAGAGTCTCAGTCTAATTGCATCGTCTGATACACCGTTGTGCTTGAAAGTGTCACAAATTTCTAAAAAGTTTGCAATGTGAGCATAAGGATCCTCGTGCGGTAATCCCCAAAATTGAACAGTCTGTTGAATCAATATAATCATCTCCGGTTCAATCTCAAAATCGTCAACTTCATTAACCGGCTTCTTTATGCTTGATTCATAAATCGAGGGCATAGCATAGTCTCTCAAAGGCCTGTTTTCATCGTTTGCCATGATAATTTTCTTGTACGTCCTGAAATGTAAGTACTAAAAAAAATAATAGAAAAACTAAAAAAATAAAATAAGAAAAATAAATGAAAGTAAAAGTTAGTCAAAAGAAAATAATAATAAAATACAAAAAATCCAAACTAGCAACAATCTAGCAATTTTCAATATCAATAAAAGAATAACTAGTCCCCGGCAACGGCGCCAAAAACTTGGTGTGAATATTTGCAAGTGTACAAAATCGCAACAAGTAATATAGTAGTGAATAGAGTGTCGAACCCACAGAGACTAGATATTTTATTGAGTACCGAATTTACTAGATTCGCTACTATTTGGAAGATTGAAATTTAATAAATAAAGAAAACAACTAAAAAAATCTAACTAACTAAATTAATGGAGAGGGGGCGGAGTCTAAAAATTGTAATTTGTTAATGGCAAAATTAATTCTAGGGCTTTAGACTTCACCTAGTTCATCCCACACAATTTATAATTCCATATGAATAAAAATATTATCTTCCCTGGTTGTAGACCAAAATCCCCAACTTATTCGATGCTTTCTCTCGAACAACACCAAAAATATCTCCAACTAACAATTTGACACATCTCGATGCAAATTTAATTAATCAAAGACTCATTAAGTTCTGTGGATTTTTTAACGGTCACATTAATCGCGGTAAATTATCTCTAATTTCGCTCAATCAATGGTGTTCAATTTTTATTGTTCTAAATCACAAATTACCTCTCGGTCTCTCCATGATCCAATAATCATACAAAAATTGGCCAAATATTTGTAAGCATTAAGCACAAAAATTAAACACACAACCATAGAAAAATATGAAATTGTGTTCTCAAAACTAGGTTACATCTAAACCCTAGAACAATAAATTTAGTTCATAATAAAAATATTGCGATTAACAAAATTATTCAAGGATTGCATAATTAAAAATTAGAGAGAGAAAAGAAATACAAAAATAGACTGTTTTGTAATAAAAAATGCAAACCGAACAGTCTTGAAAATTGTGCCCGAACAATAAACCAAGTATTCTCTCTCTTCTCTGTCTGTGTCGAAGCCACGTCAGCAGGGGAAGCCTGCTTCTGTCGAATCAGGGAGAGGTCGCAGGTGGGTCCCACCTGCTGTCGCGTCGCACGCAGAGGAGGCCTGTCTAGCGTCTGCTACTTCTCTCTCTGTTTATTATTATTTTTTATTTTTTATTATTTCTTTTCAGCTCTTCCGCCTCTCCCCTTTTGCTTCGATTTTGGTTTCTTTATATAGGAGTTGTAGATGAGGTGTAGACTAGAATTAGTATATATCCTGCAAAATAAAAATCAGAATTTAAGATAAATATTTAAATTTAAATTAATTAGATAATTTTAAAAATAACTAATTTTTATTTTTGCCTTATCAAAGTTCATTTGTTTATTCATTTTACACCCTCATAACAATTAAAATTGTATTTTGCTCCTATTTTGTTAATTTGTAATATATAAAATTCAAAAAATCATTAAAAATAATAAATCAATAGTTTTTCTTTGTTTTGTTGATTTTCATCAAAAATAATAACTTTTTGCATCAAAAATCTTATTTCCTCAAAATAATTAATTAATTGAAATCTAATAGAAATAAGGCAAATTATAAACAAGATAAATGAAAACAAGCAATTTTACTGGGTAAATGAGTACAAATATTTGTATAAAAATTAGACACATCATTATTATTTATTATTTATTTTTTAAATTTTTTTTAAGCCCAAACATACTATACCTATATGTATTTACATGTATATTTTATAAACCCTATAACCTACTTTCTAATTGATTTTTTACCCAAAACCCAACCCCATTCTCTTATTGGATCATACCCAAACCCACTATCTCAACTAAACCCTATAAAAACCCTTTAACCTACCTAATCCTAATCCTAATAACCCTAGCTGCCAACCTAACCCCCTATAATGTTTTAACCCCCGTTACTATTTCCTTATCTTCAACCTCTCCTACTCATCATTGCCTTCATCTTCCTCCACCACCGTAGGCCAGTCGTCACCATCCCGTCAATCCCCCCCCCCCCCAGTGCTTCCTCGCGCCCTTGCAGAAGACCATTGTCTCCAATTCGTTTTCATCCTCGACTGCCACCAGCCCGCTCGTCTCCACCGAAACACATTGCGCCATCTCTGTCGCCCTCCAGCCTCCTCATCCCCCGTTTGCTACCCTACACCGCAGTGCACCGCCACCGTGGATCACTCCCCCTGTTCTCCTCTGAGTCCCCGTCGACGCCTCAACTCCCCGCCATCGTCACCCTCCCTTCCTCTATTTCAAAACCCGAAGCAGAGTACACCACCCCCGGCATTGAACCCATTATCAATCCTCGCCACTGTCCCTGTGCCTCTTCACCTCCGACGATCCACCGCCATCCCCTCATCATTAGCCACCGCGACTGCACCCTGCTCCTCCACCTCCTAGCCGCCATCGTCTTCATCCCTACCTCGTCGAATCCCATCCCCTGCCCTGTTGCTGTATCCTTCGACCCACCATCGCGGTGCCGTCGAAGACTGTCGCCTGCCTCTGTGCAGTTGACCACCACACTCGATGACTTCCCCGCCTGCAGCCGCCATTGCCGGAGCCCCGAACGCCGCTTTCCCACTGCTCCATCGCTTTCTCTCTCTCTCATCTGTTGTGTGGTGTTCGAGAGTAGGGGGATTGATTTTCATTGTTTGGTGTGTAGGAAATAGGTTTTGTGTTTGTTGTTTGCGAAGGAGGAGTTGTGTTTGGTGTTTTGGATGCGGTGTTTGGTGTTTGGATTGGAGATCCGTTGTTTGCCGTTTTGGGTGTGTGTCTGCTCGTAGTTCGCCGTGATTCCATGTTCTCGTGTTCGTGGTTCGTCGTCTGGGATTCTCATCCCGTTATTTTGGGTATTCAAATTATTATCTAACAAGCAAGCCATTGTCCTCTTGAATTGTTAATTGCATCAAATTCAAGTTTTGTTGAAACTCTTGCAAGTAGAACCCTTTGTTATCGTATTATATAAACTTTGTTCATCTCCTTCATTAGGTCTATTAAGGGTTTACACGAGATAACCCCAATTTACTTGATATCGTGCCACTTTTGACTCCAAATATTGAATCTTTCATGCATTTATGTAGAATTGATAATAGGGTTAAACATATAGTCACGACACAATGAATTGATTGTAGAAAGAATTGCTAGATTATATGTTTGATTGATTGCTGTTGTTTGATTTATGTTAAATTAGTGTATATATGTGATTTTATTTCATCTATCTTGTTATTGCACCCATCATATTGATCATATAGTTCACTGACTAATAGAATTGATACCCATCATGTTTAATTAAATTATTTTATGAAGAATACCCTAAAACCTGTATATCATGCTTGCTGGCTGTATGTTGACTGCGATTTTTGACCCAGTAAATGATCTTAAATTAAATTACTTTCTGAATAGGAATTATAGCCTAATTTTTCTAGTTTCCAGAACATCTTGAATTTCTAAATTTCAAGTTGTGTAGCAAAAGTTATGCCCGTTTTACTACAGCTGTGTTTTCAATTCCAGATTCTCAGATTCTTGTACATTCCATGTTTAAACAGTAAAAGGCTCATCAAACGATAAAATATTACTCTAAAAATTTTCAGATTGTTATTGATCATGTTTCGGAGTCTAATAAATATTTTTACTGAATTTATTATTGATTTTTTACTATTTCTAAAATTATAACAACTTGATGTCGAAATTCTGCCTGAATATGAAATATGTAAGAACAATGTGTTGGACCTAGCTACTGTTGTCGGATTTTAAACTTTAAATATGCATTGGAACCGTGTGGAAGTCTAGTTTCTAGAACTTTTGACGGATTCAGTTTTCATTTTCTTAAGCAGTGGGAACTGCATTTGTCTATAGACTACTCTTGCTTTCCAGAATTTCACTTTCCAGTTTTTAATAGTTTAATTACTCCTATACCGTAGTGTTGCATGAATTGAAATGTGTATGATATATTGCATGATCCTATTGAGTTATTATCATTGTTTACCATCCTATTATTTTCCGATTGTTATTATCGTTCATCTAATATCTCAAATTACATATTGTATTGTTGCATTAATAAAATAATTAATAAGCCGGGGTTTAAGGAATTGACTAGAGTAGTTGATGATATAGTGACTGTAGACTGAAGTATGGGCCATATTTCCCAAAATATTGTGTGTTGGCTATTGTTAATATTATCGGTTTATTGTTAGATTACTGACACAGTATCCCAATTGATTGTGTATTGTTTTTTGTTATTGAGCCAACCAGTGTGCACCAATGCTGCAAATACCGTTATCGTGTCGTGGACATGATCTATAGAATCTTCCACTTGAGTCTAAATGATAATGTATGTATGCATCGAACCTGTGGTATGAAACATATGGGACACATTGGTACGTGGACTAGTTAGGAGTTAAAATAATTAATAGACTTTAGAATTGCACCATACCGACATTGCATATTGTTCATCATTGTTCTCTTGAGATCAAATTTTGGCTAAGCGTTATTGATATTGATCATTGTTTATAACCATTGCATCGATTATCATGATATTGATTACTGCTATCGTGCCATGTTATTGATTCCTATTGATCCATTGAATTCATTGTTATATTGTTATTCCATTGTTCCCTGCTTTCTCTACTTGTTGTCCATGACTTGCTCTAAAGAAAAATTTTCTCCTCTTTTTAGATGAAGTGTTCATATGTGTTGATGGAGAATTGCCTGATGGATTGGGAGAACAACATTGGTGAAGGAATTGATAGCATCACCACTTAATAAATAATTATTTTGTCATGAAGACTTAATTATTGAACTATTGTTATTTCTTTGTATAGTGGGCTTTTGACCTTAATATTGCTATTATTTGTTTCCAGATGTTGGATTATTATTGTATTTGGTTATCTCATATTGTTTATTCCAACTATTATTGTTCATGTGATTATTATTATTGTCAGCGCAATTGTTCGGTATTGATTATATTGTTGAGTTAATCGGATAAACAGCTTATGGGTGACATTAGTCATTCGCTAGGCCAATGTCATGTACTCGTATTCCGTAATTTTGGGAAGTGGGGCATGACAGCACCATATGAGGCTCTATATGGGAGGAAGTGTAGAACACCGGTTTGTTGGTATGAAGTGGGGGAAAGGCAAATGTACGGGCTAGTAATAGCACAACAGACCTCGAAGAAGATAGAACAGATCTGGAAGTGACTAGTTGACGCATAGAGCAGACAAAAGAGCTATGCTGACAATCGGAGAAGGGATATGGAGTTCGAAGAGGGTGACTATGTTTTCCTGAAAGTATCTCCAACTAAGGGTGTGATTCGATTTGGGAAAGGAGGAAAGTTAGCCTTAATGTACATAGGACCATATAAGATATTGAAAAGGATTGGGAAGACAGCTTATTGGTTGGAACTACTAGAAGGGCTAGCCCAAGTTCATGATGTCTTTCACGTGTCTATGCTACGAGGCTACATTCCTGATCCAAGTCATCACTTATCAGGATTGCCAGAAGGTCTACAGATAAATCTAAGTTACAAGGAGCATCCGATGGAGATTGTGGATCGGCGGGAAAAAGTAATACCCATGGTCAAGGTTATATGAAGGAATTAGCTGGTCGATGAAGCCACATAGGAATCAGATGAGAGGATGATGAGGGACCATCCCGAACTATTTGCCTAAACTTTAAGATGTGAGGATGATGAGGAAACCCTGTAATTTTATTTCTTTTGATTTTCTCACTCTTTAAGCATAGTTCTGAGGACGCAATTATTCTAAGTATGGAGTGCTATAACATCCCAGAGTAAATTTTTTTTGCACGTGCATTACAAGTAAAATTTTGTGCACTTTGGTTCCAAAATATTTCTAGAGTCATGAACATTTTTCTTCTCTCTTTTTTTAGTCACAATTGTATGTTTTATTTTTAATTAAACCCATTAGGCCTAAACCCATTTTGTAGCCCACTAAAAATTAATTACAAATTGAGACCCATGATTATTTCTACATTTAAATGAACATTTAAAATCTAGTACACTTGTCATGTGTAACACACAAATACATCTAATTTAATATAAAAGTTAATTTGTATGAGAAGAGTGTGCACATTTGATGCACGTGCACATGCTTGTGCACTTGGGAGAGCTTGGCCGTCCATAGATGGGAGTGAGGAGAGAGTGGGGTGAGTTGTGTGAGAGTGGGGGGTTATTTTGCGTATTGGGTATCATCTCAACCACTCATATTCCTATAAGTAGCCCCTTCCTTTACCATGAACAACACTAAGATCAATTCCAAACTAAAAGAAAAGAGAAGAAGAGGATTTCGGTTTCTTGCTAGAGGAGGAGAAGGCGAAACTTTGCGGGGAGCTTTGGAGCATTTTTCTAGGAGTTCTACTTACTAATTACATCTGGAAAGAGGTAGGTGCTTCTTTTACTTTCTAGTTGTTTGTAGAATGCATGCTTAGATAAATTTCGTTTTGAAATGAAAAGTTTGGCAAGAGTTCTTTAGTTTCTAAACATGTTATGATGCATGTTGTGTTGACATCTTGAGTTTTTGTTGTAGATGAATATGAGAAATTAATGCTTGCTGGTTAGGAACTTCAATGTAGAATTGTCATGCAGTCAAAGTAAAATTATTATTAGAGTGTTAGTAGTGATGTTATGTGTATTGTAGTATACAATGATTAGATCATTTATATAAATTGTATGTATATATAAAGTTGTTAACTCATGCCTAAAAATTGTGAAAATATTAGGGTAGATTATGATTCAATAGGGAGATGAGAATTCCCCAAAAATTTAGAAAAATTGCTAAAAGAAAATATATTCATGTTAGTTGTTATAAAAAGGTAGTCTTGATGATTAATAAAAGCATATGTGTATAAAAGTTCTCAAAAATTACTATTTAAATTATTTGTGTAAAACTTGACTCTAATATAGATAAAATCAGTGATAAATCATTTCTGAAAGTCTAGGAGTGTATATTATGAACAAATATTTTGAGAGAAAACGATAGAATTCAAAGTAGATGAATAAATTAAAATGAGATGGAAACAGAGAGCAGAATTAAAAGATTTTAAAAAAATATATTATGAGAATAGTGCTTGGGCATAGTGGCTAGCGCTTGTGCGTAGGAGGGATTCTTGGTCGCGGGTTCGAGCCTGGGAGGCTCTGCCTTTTTGAAATATTTTTGGAAATTTATGAATTCGAGTATTCTGGATGTAAAAGGAAGATTGAGTGGTTTGTATCACCATCAGTGAGTTGGCTCACTGGTTTGGGCGATTATTAGGGTTGTGGTTGGTCCTATGTTCAAATCCGGGTGTCTACATTTGGGGTTTTATTTTATTTTTGATTCCTTTTCAAATTTTAAAAATTGGGAAATTTCATACAAATATTTTAGAATAACACTAGAACCCTTGGAAATAATTTCACACTATTCTAAGATATATCTTGGGAATTAAAAGTCATATTCATATTAAATAATGTATTAGATGAGTTTTGAATTCATATTCAAAGGGAATTGTATATGATTAAAAATATTTAAGAGTTGGCTGTAGAATACAAATTTAGAACACTCCTTTGTGAAAATTTCATAGATATTAATCCATTGAATTAAAGAAATGGTCGAGGTGGTTGATAATAAAATCAAGCATTAGTATGAGGGTAAAAATTAGGAATTTCTAGTGATTAATCTTAAGGAGATTTTTGTGTTAAGAAATAGTGTTTTGTATTAAGAACTTTGTATTAAGAAATATACTTGAAGTATAGACAAGCATGAAAATGTTCTATTAATTGAAAGAGTGTTGAATATTATTAAAGTGAATAGTTTGGTTTGTTAACCGAGAAATTATCTACAAGAATTTGATTTGACAAATTGTTATTGAATGTGCTATAAGAGGTTGAATACTTCATAATCTATAAACATAAAGAAATGATGGATAATGAATGAAATGGTTATGTTGAGGTTAGATGTAATCTAAGTGGTCTCTATATTGAGCTGGTTGTTGGAATCTAGAGGCTGAGCGAGACCCATAGTGACCGACAATTTGTGAATAAAGAAATTTGAGAAGTAGCCAGTGTGGGCTAATGTTCTCGTATGTTGATTTATGTCTGGTAGGGTAAGCTAGCTCTAGCTTGTGATGATTATAATTAAACCTAAGGATAGGCACTAGGAGAAGATGTGACGAGACCTGGGCAAACGTAAATGGGGCGCTTCTATATAGTATGACGGTGGATTGATGGACTATTGACCCAGTAAGATGGTGGATTCCTGAACTATGGTTGCTTGCGGGTGAGACGAGTCTCAATTAAATCCGGGACTACGATTTATTTGACGGTGGATTCCTGGATTATGAATAGTCTGGCGAATGGAAAGCAGATCACCATTATATATATATATATATATATATATATATATATATATATATATATATATGTATGTATGTATATATATAAAAATAAATATACTGGGGCTAGAGCGGCACTTGCGGGATGTTCGCACGGCGAGGATTTTCGTATAGTCTAACGGATATATATATATATATATATATATATATATATACTGGGGCTATATATATATATATATATATATATATATATATATATATATATAAATATACTGGGGCTAGAGCGGCACTTGCGGGATGTTCGCACGGCGAGGATTTCCGTATAGTCTAACGGTAGATTCCAGGACTGGAGTCCGTACTCATGGAATGTTTAACGTGGTAGAATTTTCATGACGAGGGATTAAATCCTATATTGAGGAGTACGATAAGGGCTTGCACTCGGACCTAGTAGTATAGGATGCATAGAATCCGAACAAGTATGCATTAGTGTCTCATAGTTTATATATCTGCATCAGGCATTAAGTAATATCATACATTGACACTACTAGGGTAGTCACTTTTCCTGTTTGCATTCAAATTTGTGTTTTATAAAGCTAAAGAGTCGCTGTATTATATCATTGCGTGAGTTATATGCAACTGACGTGCCCACAATTTCCTAGTTGTAGGATTGGACCTGACATGAACTTGAAGTCACTATGATGAGTTGATACTGATGATTACTTCCAGATTAAAGTTGTTGAATGTTAAAGTTGTATATTTATTTCTGCTGTGTAATTGTAACAGGCAATTTGTAATGATTTTTTTAAAATTTCTTGTAAATTTGTACGAATTGAAGTAAAAGATCATGTACTTGCAACGAATTACCTGTGTTTGGAAATTGGGGCATTACAAATCCCGCTCGCTCGATGCTTCTCCACCTTCGAAACCCAATCACAAACTCGAACCCCAAATTCGCTGTAAACTCCCTACACAACAACCTCCCCACTCATCACCGTTAATATCTATGGCGTTAAACTTCGTATTGTGCAAGGTAGTCAAACACCCTAGCTTTGTATGATTGTTAATTATTACTTGCAAAATTGAAATGTTTGTAGAATTTTTGTTATGAGAATTTCAGACAAGAATATGGATTGATTGGTAATTGTTGTTGCTGGTAATTGTTGTGAGAATTTCGGATTAGTTAGGTTTCATTGAGCATTGTATGGATTGACTGGTAGTTGTTATTGGTAATTGTTTGGGTTTGGTTATTACGGTTTGGTCATAATTAAATACCGTCACTGTCTATATAGCCTTTTTGTTGGAAAACTATTACTTTATAATTGAATGGTAGAGCTAAAGAGTGTGAAGTATACAAGATCCGGAGGATCCGTTGTTTGATTGCATATGGAACTTGATGTTTGATGTTAGATTTCTTGATTTTTTTGAAATTTGATTGCAATCCTTACAAGTTAAGGAATGCTTACAAAAGCAATGTATAGATGTTTGATCTTAAACGTTGTAAATGACACAACAGAATTATGTTAGGTTTTTATTACATATTGTCATAATTGTTTGATCTATATGAATAGTGTACTGTGAATTGCGGTATTATTGTTGATAGACCATGGGCAGAGCGAGGGATCGTCAAGGACGTCTGGTAGTAGTAGTGGCCAACTATCTACACAAGTAAGAGGATTATTACTGTTACTTTTGAATTTGAATATGTAATATTGTATCTATAATAACAAAATTTGTATACGTTGGTGTAGGTTGGTGGCCAACCGTCTTCTTCCGCCGATGTTGGTATGTCATCATCGGTTGGATGTACACTCATTGGACCGTCATACCCAAGCATACTCACACTGCAACATAGACATAGGTCGCAATTCGTGTGGAGTGGGTCGACAAAGAAATTTTATTTTTGGATGCAAAAAAATCTCCCCTCACGCCCGTAACCACGAGTACTTGGTCCAAGCTGGTTTCTACGGCATTAGATTAATGGGGAATGTGAAGCTCGATTGGGCATTACTTATAGCTCTATTCAAGTGATGGCGGCCGGAAACACACACATTCCATTTACTGGTAGGAGAGATAATAATCACACTCCAAGATATCGTGATGATTTCCAGACTTCTGATAGATGGGATGACGGTGATAGGAAGTATGGATTTCGACCGAGAAGAGGCTGTACGTGAGTACTTCGATATCGATTTAGAAGCTAAATAGGCTGAAAGGGGCGAACAAGTATTACATGAATGTGAAGTTTTTTTCTGGCTAATCAATCTAACTTTCATTGCTGAAGACAAGGTTCAAAGGGTACTTGAATGAAAACTCAACTAACCAGGAAGTCCAGTACTACACATAAGCCTATATTGTAAGTCTGCTTGGAGGTGTGATCTTGCCAAACTCCTCCGGTGATACCGTACCACTGATGTATTTACAGCTGTTGGTCAACTATAGTAACGCAGGCGGCCGGTATAGTTGGAGAAGTGCGGCATTAGCTTCTTTGTACAAGTCTTTGTGTGCATGTGCATTTGATTCGGTACAGATGACAGGGGACGATGGTGGTGTTACAGATTTGGAGATGGGAGCATACACACATCGGTAACCCCTCAAATTACCAAGCAGTCACCGGCTTGGTTTTCCACCCGCATTGAACGAGATATTGCCTCCTTTAGGAGTGTAATGGGCAAGTTGAAACTGTCACGCCCTGCCTCCCAAAAAAAGAATACGGAATACAGATACGTGACTAAGCCTAGCAAATGATTTTCATCATCCATATGCTGTTCAGAATTTTTACAACATCTCACAGGAATAATCAGAGTCGGAAGCAAGAGAAACCAACCACATGTGCATAATCGAATCAAATAGAATTTTACTTGAAACCAAAATATAGTAATCTCAAATAAGTCAAGTCTGGACAAGTGAATATTCTTGGTCACATCGCCCAATACAAAATAAATCCAAGTACATGTACATTATTCCAATCAAGCAACAGAAATAATAATAATAAATGCAAAACTCCAGCACTAATATCTTATATCACCAACTCTGTCTGGAAGCTGGTCATCCTGGTCTGCAATTAAATAAATTATAGGTAAAAGGAAAAGAAAGAAAACAAACTCCCGTCAATGCAAGTTACGGGCCGCTTGTAGTGCAGGATACAAGTACAGGGGAGGATAAACAAATATAAATTAACAGCATAAACAAACATAGTATGGTATAGGCATATCAACAGAATAGGATAACTAACATGAATCAAGTAACATGATATACTAACATCTACAGGTAGCATGTATCAAGTGTCAAGCAAGCAGGTAAACAAGTAAACATTTAATCAGGTACAGGTAAACAGGTAAATATGTAATCAGGTACAGGTAATCGTGTAACATTTATCAGGTTATGTCAAGTCTTGTATTGTTACTATCTAGGTAGCACTTCATGCGCCCCAGGTTTTTATCACATGGGTGCTACATTCAAACAATTTCGTTTAGATTTCGTAGTAGAGTCCATAGGGCAGTGTACTCAGGGATCAGGATAACAGGGAAAACACGAACCGGTAGAACCTAGTGGTTCTCTTCCGAGTACACCTTATGTAACACCCCGAATTCCAAATAAGACTGAATTCGAAGTTCCCCACATGATCTTTACAATTCACTTCGTACAATTTTATAAGGAATTAAAAACTTTTATTACAACAGAGTTTACATCAATGCAGCAGAATTATAAATTACAACATTTGTACATGAATTGAATAATAACTTGAACATTCTTTAAGCAGCAATCAATCTTTAATCGTGTCATTCACTTTATCCTACATAGAAACTGTGGGTACGTCAGTTACATACAACTGACGCTAGGATATAATACATCAATTTCTTTTACTTGGAAAACACATACTTGTCTCAAAACAAACTAAGGGGGACTACCCTATTGATGTCTTGTGTGAAAGTGCACTTAGTCCTTAATGTAGTTATTAATATTTACATGACGTTAATGCGCACTTGTTCGGATTCTATGCATCCCATATTACATAGGTCCGAGGGCAAGCCCTTAATCGTTCTTCATCTCGTAGGGTTCAATATCTCGCTATGACTTAAACTACTACAGTAACTACGGTAAGTATCCTAGATGTTCTATGAATTACGAGCCCATGTCCAGACAGCCTGGAGGGAAATCCCACGTCATAACATGATGCATCATGTAGATAACCTATGGACAATTCAGCCTCCGTCAAGGGACAATGGCACCACCCGTAGTCACCAAACACCCCATAAGCGTCGCCACCGGGACGATAATTCTGGAGATGTGTTCACGTCATGACATGATGCATCATGTAGACATCCTGTGAAACACTCTCACACTACCAATCTGATGGTCCTCATACTTGTGTTTTTCTCTCAATTTCATCACATCTTCACTATGTATCTAAATCCTTAAGTAATTGAATCATAAATAAAAATCAACACTCTAGAATTCAGTGTTACCTCCACATCGGTCTTAAAAGTATCAATCATTATCCATGACCCAAACTTGGTCACAATTTATCACATTTCTCTTTTCAAAACTTTCAGTCCTGCCGATGTGAGGACTTAGCTAAAATTCTAGTCTAAATTCTCTTTTCATGTTCATTATACTTGTTCACAAATTTCACAATTCATCATGTTTCGTTTCAATCAATTTTCCATGCACAACTTGCATATTCTAAAACAATCTCACATTAAATTCTACCCAATAATTTATAAGTCAAAATTTCATTTTGAGCTCTTCACAATTTTTTATGTTCAACAAAAATATTCTCATCTTTAATTACAAAAGAATTATATATTAAAGAAATTTTATTAATCACTTTTCCCAAAAATTTCTTCTAAACCTCATTATAATAAGTCAAAATGTTATTGAAAATTTTCCATAAAGTCTAGATATTTTTCTGATATTTCTAATATTTTTTCTCTATTTTTAAAACACTTAAAATCTCAAAATATAATATTTTATCCAAAATGTCAAAAAATAAAAAGTTTGGCCGAAGTCAGGATTCGAACCGAGCACAATAGGCCCGCCCGAGCTACAGTAACGCTTTTAAGGCACCACCAAAGACCAAAAAGTCCACAGTGACTTGCTTTTTAAAGTGTGACTCAAATTACACTTAAATTTCAGTGCTCAGGTTTGAATAAAAATCAGATTTTGGAAAAAATAGTGTTCCTGCCGAGACTCGAACCCAAGACCTCTGCTCCGCTCGCTACAGTAACACTCTTAAAATGCACCCGATGACCATAGGTCCAAGTGACTCACTCGTAAAGAAGTTTGGTTGAAACACTTTTGTTTGTGACTGTACTGTTTCTAGATTATTTTATAAAACTGTATTTTTCCTTATTCGAATCGTTCTTATAAAAAATAGATTTTTCCTGAGTATAATTTCTAAGGAAATCAGTAGCTTGCATTTTCATAATTTTCATGGAACACATTTTTTTTAACATAAAAAAACTTTTTCTCCCTTAGTTCGTTTAATACATAGATCAAAATAAACTCATTTCGACATAAAAATATTTATTTTTATAAGAATCTTTTTATCACAATTTTCCTCAATCTCATTGAATTCAAATACAAATTTTCTTTCTTTCATTCC
The DNA here is from genome assembly GCA_017893485.1 of Hemerocallis citrina. NCBI lineage: Eukaryota > Viridiplantae > Streptophyta > Magnoliopsida > Asparagales > Asphodelaceae > Hemerocallis > Hemerocallis citrina. Next base: position 386,413,016 of record CM030358.1, on the reverse strand, counting down.
TTGCTAAAGATTTAATTAATCAATTTAGTCTTATTTCCCAACTACATATTTTAAGAGACAAATAGGGCTAAATAAATCAAGTCATCACAACACTACTTGTAAAAGGCACATAAACTTACTTTTATCACAATTTCATCTATTTAACATTTCTTGCCAATTAATTTAAATTCCATAATCTATCCATAATCACAATTTCCACATATTGTATCTTTCATTTTCATGCATAGACAAAGTTTCACAAAAAATCATAATTCACTCATTTTAGCATGCAAAAAAACTACCAAGTCATCATACACATATTCACATACACCTTCTATTTATTCTAATACTTTTTCATGTAAATTACTTTGGTGATCTTTTCCTCTTAATCTCCTTAAACAAAAGCGTGGCAATATTTTCTATTCATTTTTAACATGATCACAATGTGAATTCCTAGCATGATATCTAACTAGAAGCTTGAGAAATCACCCACCTATTTGAAGAAACACAAATGAAAAGAACTCTTAGAAATCTCCTTGAACAACAAACGATCCTTCTCCTCCTAGATTGTGCCACAAGTTGCCTTCTCCTCCTTGTGCTTGATGGAACCCAAATGCCCTCGTGCTCCTTGGTGAAATGGCCAGCCTCCACTTGAAAGGGACACACATTAAAACACAATTCAATGTTTTTTACTCACAATCTCTCAATCTTTTTCTCACTTTTTGTTCCTTTCTTTCTTTCTCTTCATCAAATTTTTTATGTGTGTTGCATGAAGAAATGGACGGGGTATTTATACATTTTTTAAAGTGAAATGGCGAGCCAAGATGAACTAGATGGTTGTGGATTAGGGGCTAGGATGAACTAGGGAGTTAAAGCAACTACCCATGAACTCAAAACCACCTCTCCACTACACCAACTCACCACTCTGTCTTGTTCCATTTCCGGCCTACCCCATGCATAGCCCAAGACACGTGCTAGTGCAATGCATGTGTCATACAACACACCCCTAGTTACTAGTTGTACATATTTATTTAATTAATTGTCTACAAAACTAGTCTACACTACAAGTTATGACAATTAAAAGAGAATTAAACTAGTGGGCTCAAATTAGTGGGCTTTAGAACCCATGGGCTTCTAATTAAAATAATTAATTAATTAGTGTGGGCTAAGAATAAACAATTTGGCGTAGCATTTAAATAGGCTTTTTAAAATAAAAAGAGAGGGGTTAAAATATTTGTTCATGGTATGAAAATAAATAATTTTCAAGGAAAAATGCACATGAATTTGTACGTGCAAAACACGTAAAAATCAACAAACTCTTATTTAATTATAATTAAAAATTCAGGATGTTACACCTTCCTATAGGGAACTAGGTAAACAAGTACAGGTAGAACCTAGTGGTTCCCTTCCGAGTACACCTTCCTATAGGGAAGCGTGCAGTCAGGTAACAGGATCGTAAATCATGTAGTCATGAACACGTAACAGACAAGACACGGGTCCTCTTCTCAGTACACATTTCTATATTTTCCACTACTAGATCTGTTCCTGAACCCCGGCTTGGTTATTTTGTTATTATTAGCAAACAGGCATGTATGTGTCACAAGCATAATAAGAATAGAATGATATAAAAAAGTAACAAGTTCAAGATGAAGAATAAGCATGTTCAGTTGAAAGATAACTCATAACAGGATAATACAACGAAAATTCGAGTTCAGGACAGCAAGACAGTACTGCATTAAAACTGAAATTCCCGTTGCTACAAAAGTGCAAATCTGGATCCGTCGAAGAATATGAAAAATAGACTCCGGCCGAATCCAGAAAATATATAAGTCATATAGTATTTCACAAAAATAAGTCTCAAAACAGATTTGAATCAAGAAAACATGTTCAGCCAGAAATCAGAAGTTTGTATTCAAAGTGAGGAAAATAGCATGAAAACTCATTAATTAAATTCACGAAAAATCTGGGGTATTCCCCTATATGTATAGTAACAGAAAATCAAGTTTCATAATTTTCCAACAAAAATAGAGTAGTCAAGTACAATCAAAAAACAACAAGGCACGACAGTATTGTAAATCTAGAATCACATACACTGCAATACGAAAACAACAATATCTCACAAACCAAAGATCGAAATCCAAATCTGCCAAAAGGGTGGTAAAACAGACACAGTAGGACAACTTTCACATTCATAAATATTTTACAAAAAGCAGGTAGAATTATGTCGAAAATCAGGTTCTTTACTGAACAGTATAAAAATTCTGCATGTAAAGTAATTTTTTGGAAACATCGAACGGTTTGTAAAACTCATCAAATAATTCCAAAATAATCCAGGATTAATCCCAATCAAGTCTAGTTGTATTTTGCAAAATATTGGATCAAAATAATACTTTTAGCGTCATGATAAAAATAGATTACTCTTCAGAATTCATAGAAAACAAAATCTAGAAATCTCTTTACACCTCTGTAGTAAAATAGACATAACTCGTAACTCGTAAAACGAAACTGAGATCTGCAAGAAGGGAGGGAAAATAGACAGAATTATCTACAGTTCATGTTCACAAATATTTTTCATATACTGACCTTAATAGGGTCTAAAATACAGATCAAAAGCAAAGTAACAGAAAATACAGAATTGTCCCTTGAGCATAAAATCATCTAGTTCATATAAAACTCATCCAAATCAACCCAAACATGAAATATAGTGTACTTGATGTCCAACCGACATGATATAGGGTATTTTGCAAGTCCATGGCAAGTATAACACGAATAACACATCAAGCACACGATATCACAAAATAGCATACATATATACATCCGAAAAGTGGTCATCCCTAGTTGTTTCATGTCATGTATGTCGTGAGGCAACTATGGTCGAATCAACACAATAGAGAAATTATATAACAGAGAATTCACACACGAATTGTCTCTAGAACCCAACTACACTACAGGCGGTATTTAGTACTTGTATTACACAAAGAAAAGAATACAAGTTACTTGCCTAAGAGACGACGAAAATGGTGCAAAGACCATGAATAATGGGAACAGATTCCCGGAACACGAACAACGAACGGAAACCACAAACTACAACGAACCAAACTAACGAACAACGAACCAACTAACATGTGCAACTCACGCACGCGCCCAAAGAGAGAGAGAGGGGATGGAGAGACGACAGCACAGTGATGGGGAGTGAAGCGAGGGAAGCTCGCTATGGCTGTCGTCGGACCACGGGGCTGACTGTCGGGCATGCTGGTGCTGCGGATGGCCGGAGGGCGACTGTCGTTAGGCGTCGCGATAGGGGACGGAAGGCGGCGCGACGCGGGGAAGCTGCGTGTGTCAGGGGCTTCGGTGGCATCACACCAGGGGAGCACAGCGCAGCCACTGGTTGCGCTGCTGCTGTCGAACAACAGGGAGAAACGGGAGAGATGGGGGTCGAGGTGAAGAGAGGTAGGGGATGCACAGGAGGGTCGGGGAGAGACGGCGGCTAGGGTTTACTTGGTATACAGGGGATGGGTTAAAATATATATATGGATAGGAATTATATTAGGTTTTGGGGTAGAAGATGGCAACACAGTAGGTAACTGGGTTTAGGGGTTAAAATGGGTCGGGTTTGGGTATTTTAATGGGTTTTGGGTTAACAAATCAAGATAGAAGAGTAAAGTGGGTTTGGATTATATATAATTAGGTTTTAAAGAAATGGGTAAAATAAATAGGGTAGGATTAAGGAAAAAAATAAATTATGGATTTAAAAAATATGAGACGGCACAAAGAGGATAATAACAGGGCATGAACAAAAATAACGAGAATCAAAAATACAAATGAGACGACAAAGCAAATAGAGAATATATAGAACAAAAAGACTCAATATACGGTCCAAAGATATAAAAGTTGAATCAAATACACGAGAAAAGAAAATACACTCAAAATACATAAAATGGAAAATAGGGGTTACAAATTCTACCCACCTAACAAGAAAAATTTCGTCCTCGAAATTCAACAAGAAGATAAATAGGGTAACCCCGAAAAGAAAAAAAAGAACAAAACAAAAACTACTCAAACAAATGAGGAAACTTCTGCTGAATGTCCTCCGCCAGCTCCCAAGTCGACTCACCGGCGAGTGTGGATTCCAAGAAACACGAACCAGCTTGATGATTTTGTTCTTAAGCACTTTCTCCCGATCCACAATAGCAACAGGCAGAATCTCACAAGTCAAATCCGGCCGAACGGTCAACTCAGAATAGTCGATCACGTGGCTCTCATCTCGGATATATCTCCCGAGTTGTAAGACATGGAAAACAGTGCACTCCTGATAAAGCTGGCAGCAATGCAAGATGATAGGCCACCTTGCCTACTCGCTCCACAATGTCAAACGGTCCAATAAACCTAGGGCTGAGCTTACTCCCACCACCGAACCAAATGACACCCCGCCAAGGTGATACCTTTAGAAAAACATGGTCACCAACCTCAAACTCCAAAGCTCTCCGATGGACATCGGCCCATCGCTTCTGCCTATCCTGAGCTGCCTACAAATGCTTTCTAATCTGAACCACCGCGTCTACTGTCCTGGTGATCAACTCCGGACCCAAAAACTTTCTGTCACCAATGTCATCTCAGCACATTGGTGATCTGCACTTCTACCCATAAAGTGCCTCGAACGGTGCAGCTTTAAGACTGGCCTAAAAGCTGTTATTGTACGAGAACTCTACGATATGCAAATGGTCCTCCCATGATCTACCGAACTGCAGCATATAGGACCACAACATGTCCTCAAGAATCTGGATGGTCCTCTCTGAATGTCCATCAGTCTGAGGATGAAAAGCTGTACAGTACTTTAATTGTCAAGCCCTGCTTTTCAAAAACGAGAAATATAGAATACGAATACGTGACTAAGCCCAGCGAATGATTTTCATCATCCATAAGCTGTCAGGATCTTTACAGCATTTCACAAGAATAATCAGAGTCGGAAGTAAGAAAAATCAACCAAGCATGCATATATGAATCAAAATACCAACAGGATTTACTTGAAACCAAAATATTATTATCTCAAATAAATCAAATCTGGACAAGTTAATATTCAGGGTCACATTGCCCAATACAAATAATCCAAGTAGCAAAATACAATTGTTTAAAATAAGCAACAATAAATTATAATAGCAAAACTCCAGCAGCTAGTAACTCATGTCACTAACTCTATCTGGCAACTGGTCTCCAAAATCTGCAATTTAATAAATTGCAGGAAGAGGAAAATGAAAACAAACTCCTTTCAATACAAGTTACGGGCCGCTTGTAGTGCAGGATACAAGTATATGGGAAAGAATAAACTACATAGCATGGAATAAACATGATAACAAAACAGAACAACTAGCATGAATCATGAACAAAATCAAGTAATGTGATACGCAACAGGGTACAGGTAACATGTAATAAATGTCAAGTATCATACATGCAGGTAAACAGGTAACAGGTGAACAGGTAACCAGGTAGCATGTACAGGTAATCATGTAACACGTAATCATGTATGTCAAGTCTTGTATTATTACTATCTAGGTAGCACTTCATGCGTCCCAGATTTTAATCACATGGTTGCTACATTCAAACAAGTTACGTTTAAGCCTAGTGGTGGGTTTCTAAAGAGCCGTGTACTGCGTCAAGTAAAGTAACAAGTAATAGGTAAACAGGTACGAATCACGTAGTGAAATCGTGGCAATATAAACAAGCACGAATCATGTAGTCATGAAACATGGCAACAAATAATAACAGGCATGAATCATGTAATCATGAAATATGGCAATATATAATAATAACAGGCATGAATCATTTAATCGTGAGTTCATGGCATAATATAATAATAACAGGCATGAATCATGTAATCATGAGTTCATGGCAGAATATAATAATAACGGGCATGAATCATGTAATCATGAAACATGGAAACAAGTAATGGGAAACATGGGCCCCCTTCTGAGTACTCATACCTAGATTGTCCACTACTAAGGTCTTTCCCTTAATCCCGACTTGATTATTTATTATTATTATTAAATAGGCATGTATGTGTCACAAAACAGAGCAAGAATAATATGGCATGAACAAGTAACATGTTCAGATTGAAAGATAAACATGTATGGATGATAAACAACACATACCCGGACATAACAATGAAAACTCTAGTTCAGGACAGCAAGACAATGCTGCACTAAATCTTTAATTTCCGTTGCTAAAAGAGTGCAAACCTGGATCCGTCAAAGAATCTGGAAAATAGACTCTCGGCATAATCCAGAAAATATATATAAGTCATATGGTATTTCACAACAATAAGTCTCAAAACAGATTTGAATCCAGAAAACACGTTCAGCCAGAAATCAGAAGATTGTATTCATCAATAGGAAAACAGCATGAAAACTTAGCAATTAAATCCATAAAAAATCTGGGGTATTCCCTAATATGTTTAGTAACAGAATATAAAGTTTCATAATTTTTCAATATAAATAGTTTAGTCAACAAAAATCATAAAACATGAAGATGCAGTAGTTTTGTAAATCTGGAATTATAAACACTGCAGTACGAAAATAGCAATATCTCACAAATCATAAATCGAAATTCAAATCCGTCAAAATGGTAATAAACTAGATACAGTATGCTAACTTTCATATTCACCAAGATTGTAGATACAGCAAGTAGAATCAGGTCGAAATTAAGTTTCTTTTCAGAACAGCAAGAAAAATATGCAAGTATAGTAGTTGTTTATAAGTATAGAACAGTTTGTAAAACTCATCAAATAAATCCACAAAAGTTCAGGGTTAGTTCCAATCAGGTCTAGTTATAGTGTGCAAAATATCGGATCAGAATAATACTTTTAACATCACGATAAAAATATATTACTCTTCAGAATTCATAGAAAACAAAATTTGGAAATCTCTCTACACCATTGTAGTAAAATAGACATAACTCGCAAACCATATATCGAAACTAAGATCTGTCGGAAGGGTTGGAAAATAAACAGAATTCTCTACAGTTCATGTTTACAAATAATTTTAATATACTGAACATAATAGGGTCCAAAATACTGAATGAAAACCGGGTAACATAAAATACAGAATTGTCCCTCATACACAAATCAACATAGATCATACAAAATTCATCCAAATCAACCCAAACATGAAATATAGTGTACTAGATATCCAACCAACATGGTATAGGGTATTTTGCAAGTCCACGACAAGTATAGCACAAATAACACATGAAGCACATGATATCACAAAATAACATGCATATATACATCCAAAAAGTGGTCATCCCTAATTGTTTCATATCATGTATGTCATGAGACAACTATGGTCGAATCAACACAATAGAGACAATATATAATAGAGAATTCACACACGAATTGTCTCTAGAACCCAAACTACACGACAGACGATATTTAGTACTTGTATTACACAAAGAAAAGAATATAAGTTACTTGCCTGAGAGACGACGGGAAAAAAGCAAAGCGAGAATAGCGAGAACGGATTCCCGGGGCACGAACACAACGAACGACCACGAACACAACGAAAAACTCCGAAATGCCCCCGAACAACAAGCAAAGATCTAACAACCACAACAGCCAACAAGAACACAAGCACACAAGAGCGAAAGAGACGGGCAGACAACGGAAGCACACGAGTTGCTGTTGCTACTGTCGTTGTCAAAGAGGAACCACAGGGAGGCTAATGGGGGCTGGTTCCGGCAGCAATTGCAGGAAGACGGATAGGAGACCGGAGGGGAAGCTCGAAAGTGCAGCGCTATCGCTGCAGAGCAGCAACAGAGGGAGAAGGACGGGAGGAGGTGTAAGAGATGGCAAGGGCTAGGAGGTCAGGTGCTGGAGTGGAGGCTGGCTGCGGCTGATGAGGGGTAGCCAGGATGAGGGGATGGACGGAAGTGGATGTCGGCTGGTTTGGGAAGATGAAGAAACAGGGTTAGGGTCTCGAAGTAAGTGGGCAGCTGAGGGTAAATATGGGGAACATGAGAAGTTGATGAGTTGCGGCTGAAGGTTGAAGGGGAATAGGGTATAGGAACAGTCGCATAGGTAAATATACAAGCAGGGGTGAATGTATATAAAGTAAGATGAAGATAAGGTTTTAGGGGGGTGATGGCTAGGTATATGTGGTTTCAGGTTTGGGTTTTTGATAATGGGTTGGGGTAGAAGTGGCTGATAATTAGGTTGAATAATTAATGGGTTTGGGTAGTTTAGGTGAGGGTATTGGGTTGTTAACAGGGTAGTGGATTAAGTTAATACCTTGGTATGGGTTCAGGGTAATATAGGGTATTAAATGGGTTTTAAAAATTCAATACAAAAATAAAATAGCCAATAAAAATATTGTTTATAATAAAATGTAATTTGCATTACAAAATAGAATTTATTTAAAATACTACAAATACAGTTAGTAAATAAAAGTCAATTTTTAATAACTAGTCAAAAATATCAATAATAACCATAATACAAATAACAATAATAATAATAAGAAAATGATAAAAAAATAATAATGGTAATAATAATAATAGTAATAATAATAATAATAAAAGTAATAATAACATAAATTAAGAATTGTATTACAATATAAAAATCATAGAAAATATTTAAAAATGAAATTATTGATCGAAAACATATTTTAATAGGAGATCCAATAATACAATTTGACAAAAGAATTTGGAGGCGGTAAAAATAATTTACAAAAATTTTAAAAATAGAAAATACACGAAAAAATACGTATTTGGGGAAATAGGGGTTACATTAATTTACTTCCCAAATTGTTCTGAAGACTCTCCCAAAACTGAGATCTGAATCTCGTATACCGGTCGGATACAATATTGACTGGAACCCCATGAAGTCTGACAATCTCTTGCATGTAATTCCCAGTTAGGCTCTCAGTAGATTGTCCGACATGGAAGGGAATGAAGTGAGCACTCTTCGTCAAACGGTCGACAATCACCCAAATGGCATTATGACCTTAGGACTCCTCGGCCAAGCGGTCACAAAATCCATAGTGATGTGTTCCCACTTTCTCTCCGGAATGAGAAGCGGTTGAAGAAGTCCGGCAGTCCTCTGATGCTCTGCCTTAACCTGCTGGCAGATCAAACACTGAGAAAGAAATCGAGCCACAACCTTCTTCATACCATGCCACCAGAAATGAAGCTTCAGATCCAGATACATCTTAGTACCTGCCAGGATGGATAGAATACGAAGACTGGTGGGCTTCCTCAAGCAACCTCTGACGAACTTCACCCTTCGGGACACATAACCTAGACCCAAAACGAAGTGATCCATCAGCATGAATAACCATGTCCGTTCTGGACCCAGACTCAACCTCAGCTTGAAAACCCTACAATTGCGCATCACCAACCTGCGCCTCTTTGATCTGATCAACAAGAGACGTCTGAAGCTGGAGCACCAAACAACTCCGATCAGAACTCGGCAACAAAACATCCAACTCCAACCTCCACATCTTCTCAATCAGATCCCTCTACTGAGTCAGGAACATAACTGTCGGTCTCCTGCTCAAAGCATCTGGCACCAAGTTTACTTTACCAGGATGGTATTGCAAACTGATGTTATAATCGGTCATAAGTTCCAACCAATGCCTTTGTCTCATGTTTAACTCCTTCTGGGTGAAGACGTACTTGAGACTTTTGTGGTCTGTAAAGATCTCCACTCTGCCCCCAAGTAAATAATGTCTCCACAACTTCAAAGCATAGATCACTACTACTAACTCCAAGTTATGAGTCGGATAGTTCTTCTCATGCGGCCTCAACTGCCTTGATGCGTAAGCAACGACTCAGTCCTTCTGCATCAGAACTGCCCCAAGACCCTTACTAGAAGCATCATAGTAAATTACAAATTCGCCTGAACCATCTGGAATAGTCAATGCTAGCGCTGACGTGAACCTGCTCTTCAACTCAGCAAAAGCCTCACGACAAGCCTTAGACAAACAGAACTTCTGGTCCTTCGCATTCAGCTTGTTCAATGGTCCTGCTATCTTTGAAAAATCTTGGACGAATTTTCGATAATAGCCAGCTAAACTAAGAAAACTCCTGACCTCTAAAACTGACATGGGAACAGGCCAATCCTTCACAGCCTCAATCTTCGAAGGATCCACAAAAATAACATCGCGAGAGATGATGTGCCCTAAGAAAGAAACCCTGTCGAGCTAAGACTCACACTTGCTGAGTTTCCCATAGAGCTAATTCTCTCTTAAAGTCTGCAGAACCACTCTAAGATGCTCAGCATGATCTTCCCGATTTCGAGAATACACCACAATGTCATCAATGAAGACCACCACAAATCTATCCAAGAACTGAGAAAAGACCCGGTTCATAAGACTCATGAATACAGCAGGCGCGTTCGTGACCCCGAACGGCATCACAAGATACTCATAGTGCCCATATCTGGTCCTAAATGGAGTTTTCTGTACATCATTCGCCTTAACTTTGACTTGATGATACCTAGAACGAATATCCAACTTTGAAAAAACAATAGCTCCACTTAACTGATCAAATAAATCAACGATCGTGGGCAACGGATATCGGTTCTTCACAGTAATAATGTTTAGTTCCCGATAATCCATGCACAATCGACGACTACCATCCTTCTTGTTGACAAAAAGGACTGGAGCACCCCAAGGCGAAACACTGGGTCTGATGAACCCCAAATCAAGTAACTCTTGAATCTGCAACTTAAGCTTTTCTAACTCAACAGATGCCATCCTGTAAGGACTCTTCAATATAGGCTCCGTACTCGGCTGAACTTCAATAACGAACTCCACATCCCTATCAGGGGGTAAGTCAGGCAACTCCTTTGGAAAAACATCCAGAAAATCCCGAACTACTAGAGGTGTAGCCTCATAGCCTGAAGGTAATTCCATTACACAACCCTCTTGATCAACTGAAATCTCAGCTCGGCCAAGGGACATCTCTCTGGCATGGAACTCAAACTCTGCGCGATTTAGGATCCAGAACACAACTTTCTTGGCACGACAATCAATAATGGCGTGGGATTCACCCAACCAATCCATATCGAGAATAATGTCGAATCCTGAATTCCCAATTATAATCAGATTGGCCTTGAAATCTGCGCTACCAATAATTACGGAACACTGCCTGCACTGCCGGGAACAAATGACAATACCACCACCTGTCACAATGTTTCAAGCTTCTGACTTGCTGCTGCACTCCAACTGATGGTGAGCCACAAATCGAGAGGAGACAAAAGAATGGGTTGCCCCGGAATAAAAAGAACATGAGTAGGGAAAGAGCAAACAAGGACAATACTTAAGATAGAATCAAAGAGATGGAGAAAAAGAATGGGTGAACAGGGGTGAGGAAAACAAAAAGCAGAAAAATAATATGAAAGAAACAAATGCAAGAGAAATGAAAAGAAGCAAAAGAGAGACAATAAAACAACAGACAATAAAAGTAAAATATACCTGCAACAACACCCTCAGCTGACTCAGCCTCTGTAGTAGTCAGGTTGAAAGCCTGACCTCTCCTCCGAACAGCAATCCTCTGACCGACAATCTGGCGCTGCGGAGGAAGCGGTGGCCTGACTGGACCACGAGTCAGGGCAACCTGCTGGACGGGACCCCTGGCTGGAAGAGCCAACTGCTACTGTGGTTGCGGACAATCTCGACTGAATGACCAGTATCGCCACACCTGAAGCATCAGTGATTGGTGCTCCTACACTCCCTGTGATCATGCCCAGCCAACTGACAGGAGTCACAAAAACCACTCCTCTGGGAACCTGCAGAAGTGTAAGGAGCTGCCATCACCGGATGGGCTGGGACAGGCCTCCGAACCGGCCCTGCCAGAAGGCCTAACAACAACAGAGTGTGGAACAGTCCGCTGGGGAGGAGCCAATCCACCACGAGCCTGCTCCTGAGCTCGAGCTACCTCGAAGACTCAGCATAAGTACGCAAGCGGATGGAGACAAGTTGCACCTTAATGTCTCGAGCAAGTCCCAATATGAATCTATGAGCCCTATCCTCTTCGTTTGCTACAAGAACGGCAGCAAAGCGGCTAAGTCTCGTAAATTCAGCTGCATACTCATCCACAGACCTAGAGCCCTATTTCAAGAAAGTCTCATGTTACAACATTGCATGAACAATATGTAACAAAATTCCAATAATAGAACAATGACCAACCTGTTTCAGGGCTAAGAATTGTTGCTCCATTTCAACTCTAGTGCTGCTAGGGAAGAACATCTCCAAGAAGCCCCTAGTGAAAGTTGCCCAAGTGATAGTTCGTTTGAGGCTTTCGAACTCGGACCTCCACCAAATATGAGCCAAGTCCACCAGCTAGATGGCTACCACATCCACTCGATCTGCATCTGCAACTCTAGCTGCCAAAAGCAGTTGCTCAGTCCGGATCAACCACTGTTCAGCCTCCAAAGGCATCTCAGTGCCTGAAAACCTATCGGGATGCAGCCTCATGAAGTCCGTGACTATACCCGGACGGAGGGAAAGGGCTGCCTGCATAGGCACAGCGGGCGGGAAAACCCGAGCAGCTTTCAAAGTAGCCATCACCAAGTCACTGTGGTTCTGCTGCATATTGATCAGCCGTTCCAACACAGTGGTGACGGCCTCAATCCCAGGCTGATCTCCCCTGGGGATGGGAAGTATAACCTCTGCAAGCCATAGTCTGTACAAAATCAAAAACAATTAGCATCCAGATCAAGGTTGATAATAATTCTTTTATGCATGCATAGTTAGTGAAATGTTCAGCCGACCCCAGTTCGAGCCAAGCTTGTCTAATATATCAGTCAAACTAATACATTAGCCAAACCTGGACTCTAATACCACTAAAAACCTTATCACGCCCCGCTTTCCAAAAAGAGAGTATGGAATACGGATACGTGACTAAGCCCAACGAATGATTTTCATCATCCATAAGCTGTTCAGAATCTTTACAACATCTCACAGGAATAATCAGAGTCGGAAGCAAGAGAAATCAACCACATGTGCATAATCGAATCAAATATACCATCAGAAATTTACTTGAAACCAAAATATAGTAATCTGAAATAAATCAAGTCTGGACAAGTCAATATTCTGGGTCACATCGCCCAATACAAAATAAATTCAAGTACAGATACATTATTCCAATTAAGCAACAGAAATAATAACAATAAATGCAAAACTCTAGCACTAATATCTCATATTACCAACTCCGTCTGACAGCTGGTTATCCTGGTCTGCAATTAAATAAATTGCAGAAAAAATGAAAAGAAAGAAAACAATCTTCCGTCAATACAAGTTACAGGTTGCTTGTAGTACAGGATACAAGTACAGGGGATGATAAACAAATATAAAATAACAGCATAAACAAACATAGCATGGCATAGGCATGTCAACAGAACAGGATAACTAACATAAATCAAGTAACATGATATACTAACAGGTACAAGTGGTATGTATCAAGTGTCAAGCGAGCAGGTAAACAGGAATACAGATGAATAGGTACACAGGTAAACATGTAATCAGGTACAGGTAAACAGGTAAACATGTAATCAGGTATAGGTAATCATGTAACATGTATCAGGTTATGTCAAGTTTTGTATTATTACTATCTAGGTAGCACTTTATGCGCCCTAGGTTTTTATCACATGGTTGCTACATTCAAACAATTTTGTTTAGATTTCATAGTGGAGTCGATAGGGCAATGTACTCAGGGATCAGGATAGCAGGAAAACCAAAAACAGCTAGAACCTAGTGGTTCTCTTCCGAGTACACCATCCTATAGGAAAACATGCAGTCAGGTAATCCGGTAAACAGGTACAGGAAGAACCTAGTGGTTCCCTTTCGAGTACACCTTCTTATAAGGAAGCATGCAGTCAGGTAACGGAATCATGAATCATGTAGTCATGAACACGTAACAGGCAGGACACGGGTCCTCTTCTCAGTACACATTTCTATATTTTTCACTACTAGATCTTTCCCTTAATCCCGGCATGGTTATTTTGTTATTATTAGCAAACACGCATCTATGTGTCACAAGCAGAGCAAGAATAGCATGATATAAACGAGTAATAGGTTTAGGATGAAGAATAAGCATGTTCAGGTGAAAGATAAATCATAACAGGATAATACAACGAAAATTCTAGTTCAGGACAGCAAGACAGTACTGCACTAAAACTGAAATTCCCGTTGCTACAAAAGTAAAAATCTGGATCCGTCGAAGAATCTGGAAAATAGACTCCCGGTCGAATCCAACAAATAAATATAAGTAATATAGTATTTCACAAAAATAAGTCTCAAAACAGATTTGAATCCAGAAAACTTGTTCAGCCAGAAATCAAAAGTTTTTATTCAAATTCAAGAAAACAACATGAAAACTCATTAATTAAATCCACGAAAAATCTGGGGTATTCTCCTATATGTATAGTAACAGAACAGCAAGTTTCATAATTTTTCAATAAAAATAGAGTAGTCAAGTAAAATCAGAAAACAGTAAGACACAACAGTTTTGTAAATCTGGAATCACAAATACTGCAGTACGAAAATAGCAATATCTCACAAACCATAGATTGAAATCCAAATCCGTTAAAAGGGTAATAAAATAGACACAGTAGGCTAACTTTCATATTCACAAATTGTAATATCTTGAATTTTTATTTACAAGAGTTTGTGATTTTTGTGTTTTGCACGTATAATTTCATATGCATTTTTTCTAGAGACAAATATTTCTTCATAAATTAAGCTATTAATTATTCTTTTTATTTCCTAAAAGATCTATTTTTAAAACCTAAATAAAATTCTAGGCCTAATTATCTCTCTAGCCCATTATAATTAATTTATTAATTAATTCTCTTGAGTCCATGGTCTTTTGGCCCATTAGTGAGCCCAATTAATTTAATTTCTCTTTTAAGTAACTTAACTTGTAGTGTAGACCAACTTAACAAACAATTAATTAAATGTGCATAAACAAAGTTTGGTAGGGGGTACTAGTTTGCATGTGCATTGCACTTGCACGTGCAAATGCACAATGGAGTGTAGGCCGGATTGTGCAAGAGAGAGGGAGAGATGAGTGTAGTGGTGAGGTGGTTTCTCAAGTCATGGGTAGTTACTACAACTCCCAAACTCATCCTAGCCTTTGATCCCTAACTATTTGATCTAATCCTAGCAATTAAATTCACTCAAAAATATGTATAAATACCCCCTCTCATTTACTCACTTTTGCACTTGAAAAGAAATAAAGAAACATAGAAGTTAGAAAAAGATTGAGAGAAAGTGACAGAAAGATTGAGTTTGTGTGCTAGTGTGTGTGTTCATCCCTTTCGAGGCCGGCCAAATCAACAAGGAGCAAGGGGAGCTCGGGTTCCATCAATCACAAGGAGAGAAGGCAATTTGCGGCACAATATAGGAGGCGAAGGATCGCTTTTTATTCAAAGAGATTTCTAGGAGTTCTTTCTTTTGTTTCCCTCAAATAGGTGGGCAATTTTCTCTAACTTCTAAGTAGTACCATGCTAGGTTGGTTTTTGATCATGCTAGAATAAGTAAGTGAAAACATTGCTCTATATTAGTAACTTGATTAAGGAGAAAAGAAACATATGTGAAATTGCATGAAATGACTAGAGAAATTGATTGAATGGTATGATTAGAATTGTTGTTGTCGTAATTTAATATTGCTCTAGCATGCTAATTTAGAATGAATGATTCTCCATGTTGAAATATTCTTGTATGTGGGAAAGGTGCAACTTAAGAAATGTGCTTATGTGAAAAATACAAATTTTGAGAACCTCCATGTTATTAAAATTGACTAGAAAATTATGCATGTTTATGGTTAGTATGATTGATACTAGATAATCCTGAAGTTGTATGTTAGTTGTTAGAGAAATGAACGTTTTGTAATTTAGGCCAAATTCAAGAAAAGATCAATTTGTGTGTAAATCAAAAAGGAGGAAGAAAAACTCATTAGTCTAATAAAGAGGAACTAAAATATGATTGAAAGAAATCAAGAAAAATGTCTCATTGAAAAGGAAGTTGTTAATAGAACATTATGCAATTTTCATGTACACTTTGTATGAATAAAGAGTAGAACTTATATGGGAAAAATAAGATTTTAATGGCTTTAATAACCCTAAAATTTACTATTTATTTTGAAAGAAATCCAGTCAGAAATTTATTTAGTTTTAGAGAAGTACAAATCACATTTTTGAAGAAATGAGTTTTTTTTTATGAACTACAATAGTTACAGTCTTATACAAAACAAGTTGGAATTATTTCTCTACGGGTTAGTCACTCTGTCCATACTGGTCAGTGGGTACAAATTAAAAACGTCACTATAGTAGGAGGTCACGGGTTCGAATCTTGGCATAAACTTTTTATTTTTATTTTTGAAAATAACCCATTACCGAGACCCTGAGTATAAGAGAGTTAAGACCCCCCTTGTATCATGTTGGCGCTCTGTCCTCTTTGGTCAGCCGCTGCGCCACAGTAACGTTACTGTAGCACATGCTGCTGTTGTTGCTGATTCGTAACCTGGCTTCGGCCTAGGTTTTTAAAAATTGAATTTTTTTTTTTGGGAAAAATTAATATTTTTTAATGATTCTTTTTGTAAAATTAAATTAGAAAAAGTATGTTAATTATCCTGAGATTAATTTGAACTTATATAGAAAATTTCTATGGATTGATTAAGAATTTTTTAATCAAGATTATAAAGATTATAAGGGTGTTTATGTGATAAATTAAAGCAATATGCATTTGTCTTCTTTAGAAAAAATTATGTAAAATTATTTTGGGAATTCATGACTAATTGCAAATGTGAATAATTTCGTTTAAGTTAAATAAATGAGGTTTTAGACCTATGAATGCAAAGAAAAATTATGAGATTAAATACGTAAGTCGAGAAATTGTGAAATGAAACTATCTTGTCTCTCACTTGTGAAAAGTAATACATGAATTGAAATGAGGATGAATCATGATAAAATATTGATGAGTGTGAATACTCACTTTATGAACATGAAATGAGATTTTGAACTAGAGGGTAGCTAAGTCCTATTACCAGCAATTGAATGAATTATATTTGTTGAGTTGAATTATTGAGATGAAAGACCAAGTTGGACATGTTATTGATTAGGACCGGTATATAGGAAAGAACTAACTCTAGGGGTTGATTTTATTCATGATTCAAACAAACTAAGGATTAGATACATAGTGGAGATGTGACGAAAGTAAGAGAAAAACACGAGTATGAGGGCCATCGGATTGGCGGTGTGAGAGTGATTCACATACTCCCTGCTTGATGCGTCATGACATGACGTGAGCACTACTCCGGAATTATTGTCCCGGTGGCGATGCTTGTGGGGTGTTTGGTGACTACGGGTGGTGCCATCGTTCCATGACGGAGGTTGAATTGTACATAGTATGCCTGCATGATGCGTCATGTCAGTGCGTGGGATTTTCCTCCAGACTGTCTGGACATGGGCTCGTAACTCATAGAACATATAGAATACTTATCGTAGTTACCGCAAGTCATGGCGAGAGATTGAACCCTACAAGATGAAGAACGATTAAGGGCTTGCCCTCGGACCTATATAGTATGGGATGCATAGAATCCGAACAAGTGCTCATTAGTGTCATATAATATAACAACTACATTAAGTACTAAGTGCGGAGCACAACACGACATCTATAGGATAGTCCCTGTAGTTTTTCTTGTGACAAGTGTGTACTTTCTAAGTAGGAAAAAATTGATGTCTTATATCCTTGCGTCAGTTGAATGAACTGACGAGCCCACAGTTTCCATGCAGGATAAAGAGATTGATAAGAATAAAGTAGGCAGGTTGCTTAAAGGATGTTTCAAGTGTTGTACAGTTAATTCATGTTATTATTGTAAATTGCTTTCACTGTTTAAATGTAATTTAAAGATGTAACTCTGATGTAAAGTAAAGTTTTAATTTCCTTGTAAAATTATACGAAGAGAAGTGAAAAGATCATGTGGAACTTCAAATTCGGTCTGTTTTGGAATTCGGGGTGTTACACAAATATTTTACAAACAGCAAGTAGAATTAGGATGAAAATCAGGTTGTTTACTGAACAGTATTGAAACTCTGCATGTATAGTAAATGTTTGGAAACATATAATGGTTTGTAAAATCATCAAATAAATCCACAAAAATTCAAGCTTAATCCCAATCAATTCTAGTTGTATTGTGCAAAATATTGCATCCAAATAAAACTTTTAGTATCATGATAAAAATAGATTACTCTTCAGAATTCATAGAAAACAAAATCTGGAAATCTCTTTACACCTCTATAGTAAAATAGACATAACTCGCAACTCGTAAAACGAAACTGAGATCTGCAAGAAGGGTTGGAAATAGACAGAATTCTCTACAGTTCATGTTCACAAATATTTTTCATATACTGGCCTTAATAGGGTCTAAAATACTGATCAAAAGCAAAGTAACAGAAAATACAGAATTGTCCCTCGAGCATAAAATCATCTAGTTCATATAAAACTCATCCAAATCAACCCAAACATGAAATATAGTGTACTAGATGTCCAACTGACATGATATAGGGTATTTTGCAAGTCCATAGCAAGTATAACACGAATAACACATCAAGCATACGATATCACAAAATAGCATGCATATATACATCCGAAAAGTGGTCATCCCTAGTTGTTTCATGTCATGTATGTCGTGAGGCAACTATGGTCGAATCAACACAATAGAGAAATTATATAACAGAGAATTCACACACGAATTGTCTATAGAACCCAACTACACTACAGGCGGTATTTAGTACTTGTATTACACAAAGAAAAAAATACAAGTTAATTGCCTGAGAGACGACGAAAACGGTGCAAAGACCAAGAATAATGGGAACAGATTCCCAGAACACGAACAAACGGAAACCACAAACTACAACGAACCAAACCAACGAACAACGAACCAACTAACACGTGCAACTCACGCACACGCCCAAAAAGAGAGAGGGGACGGAGAGACAACAGCACGGTGACGGGGAGTGAAGCGAGGGAAGCTCGCTACGGCTGTCATCAGACTACGAGGCTGACTGTCGGGCGTGCTGGTGCCGCGGATGGCGGAGGGCGACTATCATTAGGCATCGCGACAGAGGGACGAGAAGGCAGCGCGACACGGGGAAGCCGCGTGCATCGGGGGCTTCGGTGGCATCACACTAGGGGAGCACAGCGCAGCCACTGGTTGCGCTAGTACTACCGAACGACAGGGAGAGACGAGAGAGATGGGGGGTCGAAGGGAAGAGAGGTAGGGGATGCACAGGAGGGTCAGGGAGAAATGGTGGCTAGGGTTTACTTGGTATACAGTGGATGGGTTAAAATATATATAGGGATAGGAATTATATTAGGTTTTGGGGTAGAAGATGGCAGCACAGTAGGTAACTGGGTTTAGGGGTTAAAACGGGTCGGATTTGGGTATTTTAATGGGTTTTGGGTTAATTAATCAGGATAGAAAAGTAAAGTGGGTTTGGATTATATATAATTAGGTTTTAATGAAATGGGTAAAATAAATAGCGTAGGATTAAGGGAAAAAATAAATAATGGATTAAAAAATATATGAGACGGCACAAAGAGGATAATAACAGGGCATGAACAAAAATAACGAGAATCAAAAATATTGGCACGATCAAACAGGGATGAAACACAAGACTGAAAATTGAATTAAGAATTCAAATGAGATGACAAAGCAAATAGAGAATATATAGAAGAAAAAGAACTCCAATATACGATCCAAAGAGATGCAAGTTGAATCAAATACACGGGAAAAGAAAATACACTTAAAGTACATAAAATGGAAAACATGGGTTACAAAAACACGTGGACAAATAACCCACTAATGCTCTGACGTACTATAGAAACGTGTTTGACCAATTGCGAGATGATTGTGTCAATTGGGAACCGTACACCCCTGAGCGAGCGATTGGAACGACTACCACCCGCATGTACGACTGCTAGACAACTTTGGTTGACGACAACCCCACTCGTCAGTAGAAAATTCTCGTTCCCCGGTCTTACGACCGTAAGTTACACATGGTTAAAGGGACTGGTCGTATACCCAATCATGACTGGGCGGATTTCCACCGGCTACATGCAGCAGCTTGGAATGAGCGGAGATTCTACATAGTACTGGAAGATGTTGAAAGATACGATGGTTCGATGCAAGAAGCTTGCATGTCGTGGTACAAGCACATTACACGATTGTATATATTTCCCCGAACTGATCTACCAGCAGGGATTCAGATACTAATTCTGGTAAAAGAACAAGGGGTACCACCATCGGGGCATTCATCTTCTCAAACGATGTATCAGCCGAAGGCGACATGGTATTGAGTCATGGTTAGTGAATACAAATTTTTTTTATAAGTTAACAAATTACATTTCCTAACGTGCATGCCTTCTTCAAAATTTATTCAATTCCTTTTATCTCAAAACAATTTGATCTCTTGTATTTATCTTAAACATGTTATAAATGTATTCCATATATATATATATATATATATATATATATATATATAGTTAGGTTTATTCACAACTAAATCAACATATATAACATAAAAGAAGATAGAGAAAACTTGAATTTTGATGTGTAAGTTTGAACATTTCGATAAAGAGATGTATATATGATTTGAAAAGTTTTGTAACTGGTCATTTAATTTTTTTTAATTTTATTTTATAATTTTCTATTACTTTTTAGTTTTGTACTTCATCATTTTCTATCACTTTATAAGACTTTATCATTTATTGGTTATAGATTAATAACACATGGGAGATTGCATGGATATGCGCTCGTACGCTATCGAATACCATTCCCGAGGGCTTCAAGGAGATAATTCGAGAGATCCTGAAACCATGCAGAGGCAGTCTTGAAGAGGCAAGTGATGGGGCAAAACTTGAAGTTTTTCTAAATTCGACGGTACGCCGGAAAAGAAGAGCGTAACTAGGGGACTTCGCATCTCGGAACCACAACAAGAGCCACAATAAGAAGAAAAGCATGATGAAGAAGAGGTACATGAAGAAGAACAAGATCCTAAGGTGCCGTTGATGCAAAATCATCGCAGACGCGAACAACCCGCTAGGAAGAGGAAAAAAGCCCGATCACTACAGTCCGAGTAGTAGCTTGATGTGGATAATTATTTTGTTTGTTCTTATTGTGTTGTTATTTATATTGTTGAAGTTATTTTGTTGGATGTGGTTAATTGTTGCTTTTTTATTATGTTATTATTATTATTGTTGAAGTTATTGTGTTGCATTGTGTTAGATGTGGTTAATTATTTAATGAACGAGGAGTTGATTGTGATTGTTGTTATTTGATTGGGGAGTTCAGTATGTTTTTCTTGCTATTGTTTGATTGTGAGTTGGTTCTTAGTTGATGCTTCCGATGTTGATTGTTGGATGTTGCAGCTGATGTGTTGTTAATCATTCAAATATTTTCATTTTTATAAAAAATTTAACTGAAGTTGTCACTGGAAATAACGGTCGAAGAGTTAACCTACAACGTTGTTTCCAATAACGACTTCAGTTATAGAATTCAAAAGGAGACTTGAAGTTTCTTCAAAAATTTGAACACTACTGAAGCCGTTATTAGAAACAACGACTGAAGCTGTATTTCCAATATTGGATTCAGTAGTTTTGCAAATTTCAAGAAACTTCAAGTTCTCTGTCAGAATTATAACAGAGAACATGAAGTTTCTTCAAAAATTTGAACACTACTGAAGCTGTTATTAGATACAGCGGCTTCAGCTACTAAAGCAATTGTTTCTAATAACAGTTTCACTAGTATTGTAAATTTCAAGAAACTTCAAGTTTTATGTTAGAATTCTAATAGAGAACACGAAGTTTCGTCAAAAAGTTGAACAATACTAAAGCCTTTATTGGATATAACGGCTTTCGCTGCTGAAGACGTTATTTCACTGTAAGAATTCTAACAGAGAAGATGAAGTTCCTTACAAATTTGAACTTTACTGAAGCCGTTATTGGAAACAACGGCTATAGCAATAACGGCTTCAGTAGTGTTGTACATTTTAAGAAACTTCATGTTATCTATTATAATTCTATCAAAGAACTTGAAGTTTCTTCGAAAAGTTGAACACTACTGAAGCTGTTGTGTAACCCCTATTTTCGTAAATACGTATTTGCTGTGTATTTTCAGTATTTCAAATTTTTGTAAATTAGTTTTCCGCTTTCAAATTATTTTTGTTAAAATGTATTATTGGATCTTCCATTAAAGTCTATTTTTAATCAATGATTCTATTTGTAACTATTTTCCAATGAATTTATATTATAATACAAATCCTATTATTGTTATTGTTATTCTTATCGGTATTATTATTTTTATTATTATTATTATTATTTTGAAGTACAAACCAAGTACATTATTTGTATATGACTACTCTAATTGTTTCTGAAAAGTTAAATATTAATCTAACTGTATTTTTTCAAATTAATTTTATTGAACCCTGTAAAACATTGTTTTGCAACCTATGAGAAATTGTGAAATTTGTGTTTTATAAATCCTACTTATTTTTTTCCTATTGGATTTTAAAACCAAATCCTATTATTTCTTATTGGATAATACCCAAAACCCTACACTACCCCATTACCCTCTACCCGTTATGCCCATCAAATCATATTCAATACCTTACCCGTTTACACCCTACTCAACCCGAAACCCTATACATCTAACCCTAACTACCCCCCCCCCCTCCAGTATACACCCTACCCTATATATATAACCCCCCCCCCCCAATTTTGTTTTCCCTTAACCTTAAGCTTCAGCCGCCTTCTATCATCCCCTACCCCGTGCCCTCTCTCTCTTCCCATTCAGCAGCCTCTCGAACCCATCCCCGCCAGTTGCCCCAAGCTTCATCCAGTCATCGAGCACCGCCTGCCTTGCCGTTGCTCCTCCGCCCTGCCTCCCGACCACCTTCGACCCTGTGCTGCACCCTCTCCATCCCTCTTCTTCGCCTTGTGCTCCTCCCACCTGCTCGCGCCACCCTAGCAACCCCAATGCTCCCCTCCTCCGTCGACAACAGCATTGACATCACAGCCACCACAGCCCGGCGACCCCCTATCGCGAGCTCCCTAGTGTCGCCCTGTGTCGTCCTCCGTCGACAGCAGCAGCGCTAGCCAGCCTCGGCGACAGCAGCCCCTGCCTGCTTCTCCACCACAGCGACCCTCTGCCCTGTAAGCACCTTCCATTTAGCCAGCCCCCTGTGCCCTCCCTGTGTTGCGACTCCAATCCGACAACACCATCATCTTCTCATCCGTCTCTCCCTCTCTCTCTTGGTGTGTGTGAGTAATCTTGTGTGCGTGTGTTGATCGTGGGTTCGTTTGTTCGTGATTCGTTCGTTGGTTCGTGATCCGTTCGTTCGTTGAGTACGTGCCCGAGAATCCGTTCCCGTTATTCTTGTTCTTACTTCATCGTTTTTGTTTTCATCTCCAGGTAAGTAACTTGTATTCTTTTCTTTGTGTAATACAAGTACTAAATTCCGCCTGTAGTGTAGGTTTGTTCTAGAGACAATTCTTGTGTCCCTTGTTTGATCTTGTATCTAGTTGTTGATCAGTCCATAGTTGTCTCGTACACACACGACATGAAATAACTTAGATATAATCTAGATTCTTGATACATATACATGCATGTTGTTCGTGATCCATGATGTGTTGTATGATCTTGTATGCTTGATGTGTTAGTAGTAGTATAACTTGTTGTAGTCTTGCCACATACCCTATACCATGTTGCTTGGACATCTAGTACACCATATTTCACGTACGTTATGATTTGGATGTGTTTCATATGATCTATGTTGATTATATTCATGAAGAAGATTTTAGCTTTTGCCGTATCCCATTTTTTATCAATATTTTAGACCCTATTAATGTCAGTATATGAAAATTATTTGTGAATATGAATTATAGAGAATTCTGTCTACTTTCCAGATTTTCTAACAGATCTCAGTTTCGATTTATGAGTTGCAAGTTATGACTATTTTACTACAGATGTGTTTAAAATTCCAGATCCAGTTTTATATGAATTCTGTATAGTTAAGTATTTTTCTACTGATGTTAAAGATAATATTTTGATCCAATATTTTGCTGGTTACAACTAGACCTGATTGGGATTAACCCCTAATTTTTATGGATTTAATTAATAACTTTTATGAACTATTTTGGGCTTGTGAACAATTACTATACGTGCAAAATTTTCATACTGTTCAGTAAAGATATATAATTTCGACCTGATTCTATTTGCTTTCTTTAAAAACTTTGTGAATATGAAACATATCCTACTGTATCTATTTTATCACCCTTTTGAAGGATCTGGATTTTGATTTATATTTTGTAAGATATTGATGTTTTAGTACTACTGTGTTTATGATTCCAGAT
This sequence comes from Hemerocallis citrina, assembly GCA_017893485.1. Lineage (NCBI taxonomy): Eukaryota > Viridiplantae > Streptophyta > Magnoliopsida > Asparagales > Asphodelaceae > Hemerocallis > Hemerocallis citrina. The sequence continues at coordinate 386,388,636 of CM030358.1, read as the reverse complement.
TTACAAAATTGTTGTACATGACTACTTTCTGATTTTTCTTAATTACTCTATCTATGTTGGAAAATTATGAAACTTTATATTTCTAGTTACTAAACATACTAGGAAATACCCCAGGATTTTCTTGGATTTAATCAGTATGTTTTTATGCTGTTTTCCTGTTTATGAATACAAGTTTCTGATTTCTAGCTGAACATGTTTTCTGGATACAAATCTGTTTTGAGTCTTATTTTTGTGAAATACCATATGACATATATATATTTGCTGGATTCGGCCGGGAGTCTATTTTTTATATCTTCTAAATGATAAAGTTTTGCATTCCTGTAGTAGTGGGAATCTCAGTTATGGTGCAGCAACGTCTTAATGTCCAGAATTGGCATTTTGCTATGTTTAAATATTTGCGTGTTGTTCCTTGCATTTTGTGATTTAGAACATGTTCCTTGTATTATATAAGCTCTTGATAAATCTTTGTCTTGTCCTGATTTTGTTCTCGTTATCTCTTGATCATGTTTATTTTATAATAAGAAGTAACAAGCCAGAGTTAAGGAAATGATCTAGTAGTGGACAGTATAGAAAAGTGTACTCAGAAGGGGGCCCATGTTTCCTTTATTTTGTTACATGATATAATTTGGATTACATTTGGATGATTTGGATTACATTTGGATAATTTGGATTACATTTGGATAATTTGGAATTTGGTTAATATGATTTGGATTACCTGATACCTGAGTACACGGCCCTATAGAATCCCCTACGAAATCTAAACACAACTTGTTTGAATGTAGCAACCATGTGGTAAATGGATGGGATGCTTGCTACGTAGATAGAAATAAATACAAGACTTGACATAACATGACACCTGTTACATGCTTACCTGTACATACTACCTGACACCTGTAACATGTTTACCTACTTGCATGATACATGTTATCGGTCACATGTTACATGCACCCTGTTATCACATCATATTACTTGTTCCTACTCCTATTTTATGTTAACCATTCAGTCATCCGTTCCATGCTATTCTTGCTTCCGCAGTTACTCTATTCTTGTTTATCTTTCCTGTACTTGTGCCTGCACTACAAGCGGCCCGTAACTTGCATTGACAGGCATTTTATTCTCTTTTCTCTTCCTGCAATTTTGCTAAATTGCAGATTTTAGAGATCAACTGACAAATGGAGTAGGTGATATGAGATTCTAGTTGCTGGAGTTCTTGCTTTATTTACTTTTCTGTTGCTTTTGAATAAATGTATCTGTTACTTGGATTATTTTGTATTGAGCAGTTTGTCCCAGGATTATTGACTTGTTCAGATCTGGTTTATTTGAGATTATTAAATTTGTTTCAAGTAAATTCTGTTAGTATATCGATTTATTCATGCATGCATGGTTGAGTATATTTTTCTATATTTCATGTTATGATGTTGAGTCGATCCTACAGCTTATGAATGACGAAAATCATTCGCTGGCTTCATCACATACTCGTTTCTGTATTCCTTTTGGGAAGCGGGGCGTGACATGTTGTTTCCAATAACGGATTCAGTGGTGTTGTAAATTTCTTACAAATTTTATCAAGATTTTCATATAACTTTGATCGTTATTGGAGATAATGGCCTAAGTTACACCTAGACCGTTTACCAAAAATGGTCTAGCTTATAGAAGAGAATTCACTTGTCTTAGGTCACAACAACCCCTAACCAAACTTAGTTTAGTTCTGAAAAACTGAACAGAAATTGAACTTGAATTCTTTTCAAAATTCTCAAATAAATGAAACTGTTATTTTGAACACTACTAAAGCCGCTGTTTCCAATAAAATCCAAACGTATAACTTGAATCTTTGAGAAATATTTTTTTTTATTTTTTTTATTTTTTTAAAATTTTTTTAATATTTTTTTTAATTTTTTTAATCATAGATGTTGAATTTGAGTGATTTGTTTTTTTTAAAAAGTTTTATTTGTAATTTTTTTTGTAGGTGTAATGAAGAAGGTGAACAGAGGGGAGATAAGGTTTTCTCTCTTTTTTTTATTTTTTTTCTTCAAACATTTTTCTTTTACTTTGGGTCCTACAACTAAAAATAATTAAACTAGAGGTGAATTTATGTTTTTTTACTCATACGCTGACTCTCCCTCTCTAAATATTTTGTCATGACAGTCAAGGAACACATGATTAGTCACATTGTACTTTCTCAAATTTTTTATGCCAGCTGTTTTTATTTTTTATTTTTCATTTCTAACAAAGAATTTGTTTTTCAACAAGTGTAATTCACGAAACCGAACCGTAACTTAACAACCCCTCAATACTCTACTCATTTCAATCCATACGTATAACAATTATCAATTTTTTCAATTGATTATCACATCACAAAAATAATTTTCAGAATTGAACTAAGTAAACTGTAACATCTACCTTTTAAAATTATTAAATATTTGAGTTGTATTATTTTTATATATGATATTAAGTATATTTTCTTGTATTAATTAGTTTTATTTTATTTTAATAATTTAATTGGATGTTCGGGTCAAACGAGAAATATTTGAAATATAGGAGTTTTGAGATGAGTTTTCTCAGAGGAGACGAGTTTGAGTTAACCCGATATTTTTCTTGTGTACCTGTGCATAATAGAGGGTTGGATAATTTCTAATTTGAAGGAGTTCCTTGGTCTTAGCAAGAAGTTAGAAATTTTGGAATTTAAGGTTGAAAATAACCCTAAAAATGAGCCTTTTATGTGAAATTGGGCCTTAGCCCATAACCCTAACCCCTTCACTATTTAAAATCCTCATATTTAAACCTTTGACACTCTTTTTTTCTTCCCCTTTCCTTTCTTTCTTTCTTGGCCGAACCCCCCCCCCCCCCCCCCCCCCTCCCCAATATATATATTGCCTGTGTGATGTTACTTGGATTGGCCTACGGAGAGTTGATATAAAATTTCTGTGTTGTGTTATATGTAATTGTTTGCAGAATTTTGTAAGGAATTTCTGTAAAAGGGCTAATATTTCAGGGAAGACTCTGCCGAAATTTTAATTAAAATTTGTTAAGATTATTCTGAGTAAGAAATAGTTTAAGTAAGAAGTAAATTTAGTAAAAATTTGTTTATAAGTAAGAAATTGTTAAAAAAAATAAATTTAAAAAAAAATGGGGTGTTACATAAACAACAAAGAACAAGTTAGGGTTATTGTAACCTCGGTTTCCGTTTATACTGATTTGTATTTATTTTCTTCGTATTCCTGAATTTTATTTTTTCAAACAAATCCTATTATCATTTTGAATCCAATTTCCTTCTTTTCAATATTCGATTATTTTATCTAGCCCAAACTCCTAATTCGAACCAACTTTTCCCATTCCTATTTTCTAATTCATATTTATTATTTTATTGAAGCCCAATGTTATTCATTTTGAAGTCAATCTCATATCCTTTATATTTGTATTGATTATTGGAAACCCAAACCAGTTTGATTTTATTATCATTTTTTTCTCTAAAATCCCAATGTTAGCTCATCCTATAAATTAATTTGATTCTTTTATGAAGCCTAACTCCAAGAACACACCCTATTGTCTACCCAAATCGGAATCCTAATCTAAGCCAAACCCGTTAACCCTTCACCACTACCCAAACTTCTTAACAACTACCCCACTTCCTAATCTCCACTAATCCCGTTTAACCCTCTGAACCCCGCCTTAATCACCCTCAAATTAACCCCCCCCCCCTAATCACTCTCTCTCTCCCACTCTTCTCCTCTGTCTCTTCAGAAAACCCAACACTACGTCGAGCTCCCCATCGTCACGAGCAATTGATCAAACTCGTCACCACTTCATTGCCAACCTTCCGCTCGCCTGCCTCGCCTCCCGCTCGAGCACCGTCCACCGCACCCCATTCTCCGAGCCCCGGCAGCCTCCGTCGTTGTCTTCACCCCCTCACAACCGCCATCGTCACCGAAACCCATCGAAGCTGCTCCTCCACAGCTAGTCTCTTCCATCGCCATGGCCAACACCCCCATTGCCGCACTCTATGTAGTGCCCCGAATTTCTAATATGATATCTCAAAAATACGTGGCAAAATTTCCAACATCAACCTCAATTGTAATAGTAAATGTAGCCAAAAATACAGATAACTTTTTTCTCAACTTTTATTACATTAATTGTTTACAAACACAGCGGAAAACAAACACCTTGAATTACAAATTCTTTCTTTTACAACACATTCATTTACAATTTATATAAGCCATGACATCAATTTAGCACAAGCATCCAAATCCCAAGCTATAAGCACCTACCTGTAAAACATGAGCCTAGAGATAATCCTAACCCCCAAAATTACAGGGGTCAGCCATAACGGTGTGAGTGACATAAAAATAAATGCGAGATAAAAATAAATGCAATATAAATAAAACATGAAACATAGAATCATGAACAACATGTATTAACAGCAAGAATAAAATGAAATAAGAAATAACAATAGATAAAGCATGAAAACATCAAGTGAAACTAGACTAACTATCAAGTGTAGAAAAACAGAAAATAACATGCATAAAACCAAGTCAAGAAAACATCAATGCTATATGCTGACTCTTTAATGCATACTTGTCGGATTCTATGCATCCCACTCTACATAGGTCCGATGCAAGCCCTCATCATCCTTCATTTGGTAGGGTTTAATCCCTCGCTATACAACTAATCCTACTACTATGAATACTATGAGATTTAGACATTCTGCAAGTATTGGTTCTCGCCCTTGGAATACTGGAGACCAATCCCACTCTGCGGATCATTATGTGGCCCTTACGTCCATCGTCCCGGAAATGGAGATTGCTTCACTCCGCAGGTCATCTTGGAACCCTCATTGCACAAACATCCCATGAGCGTCGCTCTCGTCCTCAGAATACTAAAGATCAATCCCACTCCGCAGATCATTCTACGGCCCATACATACGTCCATCGTCCAGGAATACTGGGAAATATCTCACTCCTTGGACATCCTGGAGTCCATAACTCACGTTTGCACTCATTTCATCATATCACGTTCTAGTGCATGTCCTTATCTTTTTAATTAATTAATTAATTACGAATCTCCTAGAGTTGGTGTACTTGACCGGACTTAACTCAACTGATCAACAACTGTCACGCCCCGCTTCCCAAAAACATGGAATACGAGCACTTGACAAAGCCCAGCAAATGATTTTAACATCATTCATAAGCTGTAGGATCGACTCAGCATCACAACAAGAACATAACAAGAGATATATATAACCAAGCATGCATGAATAATTTATTAGCAACAGAAACAATTGAAAACACAATAATAACATCCAAATAGTTTCAAGTCTGGATCAAGTTAAAACTCGGGAACATCAGTCCTTTACAAGATCTTAAGGAGAGAGAATAAATAATTCAAGAAAAACAAATATTCTAAGCAAGTTTTTTCTCCACTTGAAGACTAAAACCTCTGCTCACCAATTCCAGCAGGTAGCTTGTCACCAAAGTCTGTTTAATAAATATAAAAAGAAAAAAATAGAGAAAATAAGAGAAAATGTCCTTAGTGCAAGTTAGGGCCATAAATAGTAAAAACGAGTACAAGTAATGTGGAACAAGAATTTGGAATCAAGAATATAATAGGGATGCAACAAGTAGTGATAATTCAAGAACTAACTAGCAAGAAGGACAACTCAAGTAAACAGGCTGGATAACAAATACTAATAGTGGAGCAAGTGACAAGTAAACATGTAGGGGTATCTAACCTCAAGTGACAGGCATCAAGTACAAGTGTCAAGTAACAAGTCTCAAGTCTAATATCAAGTAACAAGTCTCAAGTCTAGTATCAAGTAACAAGTCTCAAGTCTAGTATCAAGTATTATGTTCAAGTGTCAAGTCTCAAGTAACAAGTTGTCAAGTATCAAGTAGCAAGTATCAAGTTCAAGTTTCATGTTCAAGTCTTGTGGTTATTACTATCTAGGTAGCACTTCATGCATCTATCTTTTAACTACATGGTTTCTACAGTCAATACAGTTTCATTTAGGCCTAGTAATGGATTATATAGGGCGGCGTACTCAAGTAAATAACAAGTTTCATTTAGGCGTACTCAAGTATCAAGTATCAAGTAAGCACGGTTCATGAATACGAAAATAAATAACAAGTTCATGAAGCGAGTCCGTGAATACTAACAAGTTTAAGAACCGCACAGTGGGTTCATGAATACAGCAAGTTCATGAGCCAAGTAACTGGCTCCATGAATACATCAAGGTGCAACAAATTCATGAACTGAGTACTGGGAAACATGGGTCCCCTTCCGAGTACACTTAACTATATTGTCCACTACTATGGTCTTTCCCTTAAACCCCGGCTTGTTACTTTTATTATTATTATTAACCAAGCATGAAAGTGTGCAAAACAAGTCAAGAAATCATAATCATGGATATGAGACAAGTTTGAGATAATTATACAGCATATTCGAGGGTCAACACGAATAAGAATATCACGAACAACGAAAATCTCAAATCTGGACAACACGACATTGCTGTACCAAAACTGCGATTTCCGTTGCTACGAGATAGAAAATGTGGATCCATCAGAAGATCTAGAAACTAGACTCTTGCCTGGTTCCAACGCATATAATTAAGGTACAAGAAAGTTGTGGTAACATGTGTCAAAATAGCGAACTACACTGCTAATGTGTTAAGGCAGAATTTGTGAATTTAAGTTTAAACACGTGAAACAGGGTTAAAACATTACAAATAAATTTTGAGAAAAACTGGGGATGTCCTATAGAGTGTCCAGAAATTGTATATAAAATTTCAAGTCAAACGCTTACTGTTAACATAATTAAATTAATTTACAAACTAAAGAATTGCAGCAGTTTTGTGAATCTGTGACTACCAACACAGCTGCAGTAAAACTACGATATCTCCTAGACCGTAACTCGGAATTCAAAAATTTCGGAGGCTATCGATATTTAGACATCTAGAGCTACATTTACTGTTCAGGGCTCAGACTCAGATTCTAACTTTAAAGGGATCGAAACAGCAAGTAAAATTCAGGACAGCAACAAGTGTGAATGTCATACATGTACAGGTTGCACGATAATTGGTTGTTAGGCATCTAGATTAATGTGTGATATGAATACGGAGTAATGCTTATCAAAACAGCAAGTAACCTTTGTTTCTAAACTCAAATGGGTGCAAATTCATCACATACAAGATATAACACACACCTACAAATCTAGGGTTCCTTAATTTCTTATGTTCATGTGTTTAGGGGATAAAATGAGTCCAAGTAGTGGTAATATAACAATGAAATTGTTATCTCTTAAGATTATAGAATTGATGAGGATTAATATTGGATCAATAACGACAAGTCAAGGAAGAGTCACAACTACTAACTATTTGCGGTATTTTCAAATTAAACGCTTGTACTAGAACAAAAATTTGTACAAGATGAATACTTGCCTTAACGATGGTGAATCCAAACACGAACCAATACGGGATGAGAATCACGAGAGACGAGGCACTAGGCACGGACACACGCACGCACGTATGAGACATTTGCCACCAACTCACAGGATATGATCCACCGGATCTACTCTGGGGCCAAAATAGCAAACACAGATCAGGATGATCTGTGTTGCATGGATCATGAAGAAATCCCAAGGCCCAGATTCAATCTGCCAACTGCTGCTTCTTCTTCCTTCTCGATCGATAGAGAGCGAGGGAGAGAGAGAGGGAGAGGTGGCGACCAGCAGCGGCGACCGGCAAGGCGGTGCGAGGCTCGCAACGATGTGAAGGACGGCGGTGCGACTGTGTCAGCATGACGTCGAGGAGCGACACGGCGACGGCGTGGAGCTGCGACTCTGTTTCTTCGGGTTCGAACAGAGGACGAGATCGGGGAATGACTTTGGGGGTGACGAGGCGAGGGGTAATCGTGTCGAGGTGTGAGGATGGTGGAGGTCGAGAGTTTGGGTAATAGTCGAAATGGGTTCGGGGGTCGGGTACGGTGGATGATGATGGCGGTGGTGGTGATTGTAGGGTTGACGAGGAGCGGCGACGGTGAAGGTCGTGGTGGTGAAGTCGAGAGGGAGGCGAAGGCGATCGGGTATGGGTGTGGACGGAGGAAGAAGGGAGCGAAAGGTTGAAGATGGAGTGGGAGAGAGAGAGCGGCGGGTTTAGGGTAGCAAAGTAGTTAGGTTAGGGTTAGGGTTAGGGGGTGTTTAGGGTTAAATAGTTAGGGTTTCGTGTTTTTGGGTATTATGGTATCCGGTTTGAACCTGGTATCTGAAGGCTCTCCCAAAATTGAGATCTGAACCTGGTATCCCTGTCGGATACAATACTGACCAGAATCCCATGGAGTCTGACAATCTCCTGCATGTACCTCTCTGCGAGACTCTCAGTAGACTGACCAACTCTGAAGGGGATGAAATGAGCGCTCTTCGTCAGTCTGTCGACAATCACCCAAATGGCGTTGTGACCCTTAGGACTTCTTGGCAAGGCGATCACAAAATCCATGGTGAAGAGGCTGGAGAAGTTCGGCGGTCTTTTGATGTTCTGCCTTCACCTGCTGGCAGATCAAGCACTGAGACACAAATCTGGCTACTGCCCTCTTCACGTCATGCCACCAGAAGTGGAGCTTCAAATCTCGATACATCTTGGTACCACCGGGATGAATAGAGTATGCCGACTGGTGGGTATCCTCAGGCAATTTCTGCCTAACTTCACCCTTTGGGACACACAGCCTAGCCCCAAAGCAAAGTGATCCATCTGAGTGAATGACCATATCAGTCCTCAAACCTGCCTCAATTTCTGCCCTGAACTTTTGCAACTACTCATCACCTGTGTGCGCTTCCTTAATCTACTCTACCAGAGACGACTGCAACTGGAGCAACATACAACTCTGATCGGTGCCTGGCAAAATCACATTCAAATCTAACCTTCTCATCTGCTCTATAAGCTCCTTCTGCTGAGTCAATAACTTGACGACTGGTCTCTTGCTCAACGCAATGGGCACTAAGTTCACCTTACCAGGGTGATACTGCAAACTGATGTCATAGTCGGCCATCAACTCTAACAAGCGCCTCTGCATCATGTTCAGCTCTCTGAGTGAAGACATACTTGAGACTTTTGTGGTCGGTAAATATTTCCACTCGGTCTCTAAGTAAGTAATGTCTCCACAACTTCAGAGCGAAGATCACCGCTGCCAACTCCAAGTCATGAGTAGGGTAGTTCTTCTCGTGCGGCCACAACTACCTGGATGCATAAGCAACAATCCGACTCTTCTGCATCAACACTGCACCTAGACCTCTGCCTGAAGCGTCACAGTGAATCACGAAACCACCCAAACCATCTGGTATAGTTAACACGGGCGCTGAAGTCAACCTGCTCTTCAACTCTGCGAAAGCTTCACTGCAGGCCTCATTCCAAACAAACTTCTGATCCTTCCCTGTCAGTTTAGTCAATGGCCTAGCAATCTTCGAGAAGTTTTGGACAGACTTCCTGTAATACCCTGCTAGCCCGAGGAAACTCCTCACCTCTGAAACTTTGGCACTGGCCAATCCTTCACTGCAGCAATCTTGGATGGATCTACAGAGATTCCCTCGCTCGAGATAATATGTCCCAAGAATGTGACTCGTTCAAGACAGAACTCACACTTGCTGAGTTTTCCATAGAGCTTGTTCTCCCTCAGAGTCTGTAAGACTATTCTCAAATGTTCTGCATGCTCTTCCCGGTTCCGCGAGTACACCAAGATGTCATCTATAAAGACCACCACAAATCTGTCTAGGAACTGGGAGAAAAATTTGTTCATCAAGCTCATAAACACTGCTGGGGCATTCGTGACACCGAAGGGCATCACTAAGAACTCGTAATGCCCATACCTGGTCCTGAACGCAGTCTTCGGCACATCTGCTGCCTTCACTTTCACCTGATGGTACCCCGAGCGAAGATCCAACTTCGAAAAGACTACAGCACCGCCTAACTGATCAAATAGGTCATCGATCCTGGGTAGTGGATACCGTTCTTCACGGTGACACTGTTTAGCTCTCGGTAATCCATGCATAATCTGCAGCTTCCGTCCTTCTTATTGACGAACAGCACAGGAGCTCCCCACGGTGATACACTGGGCCTGATGAAACCCAAATCTAACAAACCCTGAATCGACACCTTCAGCTCTACTAGCTCAATTGGTGCCATCCTGTACGGGCTCTTCGATATCGGCACTGTACCCGGCTGAACCTCAATGCCGAACTCCACCTCTCGGTCTGGAGGTAACCCGGGCAATTCCTCTGGGAAGACATCCAAGAATTCCCGTATTACAAGAGGCGCAGCCTCACAGCCTGTGTGTAACTCCATTGCACAACCTTCCTCATCTACCACCTTCTTACCACGCCCAAGAGGTGTTTCCCCTAGCATGGAACTCAAACTTTGCATGCTCCGGAATCCTAAACACAACCTTCTTTGCTCGGCAGTCAATAACAGCATGAGACTCTCCCAACCAATCCATGCCGAGAATCACATCAAATCCTGAATAGCCGATCACTATCAGATCTGCCTTGAAATCTCTGTCCCCAATAACCATAGGGCCCTACTTGCACTCCCTAGAGCAAACAACAACACCGCCACCTGTGGTGATGTTCCAAGCTGCTTGCATGGCACTGCACTCCAACTGACGCTGATCCACAAAGCGGGAGGAAACGAAGGAATGGGTCGCCCCGGAATCAAATAGGACATGGGCAGGATAAGAATGGACTAGAATGATACCTATGATAGAGTCAAAATATGGGAAGAGATAAATAATGCAGGATAATAAGGAATGGGAAATACTGATGTGAAAAGAACTACACAATGTATGATGCAAGATAAATAAATAAAGTAGGGAACAGATAATAAGCAACAAAATACAAATTTACCTGCAATGACCTCCTCTGCGGTCTCAGCTTCCTCTGTAGTCAGGTTGAAGGCCTAACCTCTCCTTGGGGCAGCGGTCCTCTGACCGACGATCTGATGCTGAGGAGGAAGTGGCGGCCTGACCTGACCCTAAGCTGGCGCACCAGCGGGTGGCACAAACCTCCTCTGCGGACAGTCCCGAACGGTGTGATCACCAGCACCACACTCGAAGCATCAACAGTTGGCCCGTCTGCAATCCCTGTGCATATGTCCTGTAATCTGACAGAAGTCACAGTAACCCTCTCTCCGTGGAGCAGCAGTAGGGTAAGGAGCAGCCCTGGTAGGATGGGCTGGAACTGGCCTCCTGATTGGCCCTCCAGTGGGCCTAGTAGCGACAGGGTGCGGGGCGGACTGCTGAATGGCATGCTTCTGCCTGCTGGTCTGTTCCTGGCTCCTAGGCAGCCTCCAGGATATCAGTGTAGGAATGAAGTCTCAAATTAGCCAGGCGATCCTGGATCTTGATGTCCAAGCCAAGCCCAGTAAGAAGCGACGGCCCCTGCCTCATCATTAGTCACCATGGACGTGGCAAAGCGGCTCAATCGGATAAACTCCGCAGCATACTCGTCCACGGTCCGATTTTCCTGATTCAAGATAGTGTCTTAGTTAAGCATCGATATATCATGAATTAACCATGAAAGCTTGCATATTAAACACTATCTGACGAACCTGAGTGAGCGCGACAAATTGCCGCTCCATTTCGTTCTTAGTGACGTCAGGAAAGAACTTTGTGAGGAAGCTCTCTCTGAAGATGGCCCAGGTGATGGGGCGCTCTAGCCTCTCCATCTCAGATTGCCACCAGATGTGGGTGAGGTCAACCACCTGGATGCTCATGACATCCACACGATCCACATCGGTGATTCGTGCCGCGATCAATAGCTGTTCTATCATGTTGAGCCACTACTCGGCTCCTAGCGGACCTTCTGTACCTATGAATGTGTCGGGGTGTAGCCTCATGAAATCAGCAACATTGCCCGGTCTAGGTGGCAACACCCCAGGTGCAGGTACAAGGGGCTCTCTGTTGGCAGCACCCAAGGCTGCCCTCATCAGCTCTGCATGCTCTCTCTGCATTTGCATCATCTGCTGCATGTGCCGCTCATTTTGTTCCTGTTGGATCTGTAATAATTGCACAATAGCCGGCTGCTCTGACTGATCACCCCCAGACTGGGAGGACGAGGCGTTCTTACGAGCCATGGCCTGCACAAACCCAAAACAATCAGTATCCAGATCAAGTTGATAATAAATTTTTTCATGCAATTACATGGCCTGTTAAATGCTGAGTTAACCCTGACTGAGTTAGGCCTGTCTAATATATTAGTTAACTAACACATTAGTCAAACCTGGCTCTGATACCACTAAAAATCTTGTCACGCCCCGCTTCCCAAAAATATGGAATACGAGCGCGTGACGAAGCCCAGCAAATGATTTTAACATCATTCATAAGCTGTAGGATCGACTCAGCATCACAATAAGAACATAAAAAGAGATATATATAACCAAGCATGCATGAATAATTTATTAGCAATAGAAAAATTAAAAACACAATAATAACATCCAAATAGTTTCAAGTCTGGATCAAGTTAAAACTCGGGAACATCAGCCCATTACAAGTTCTTAAGTAGAAATAATAAATAATTCAAGAAAAACAAATATTCTAAGCAAGTCTTCTCTCCAGTTGAAGACCAAAACCTCTGCTCACCAATTCCAGCAGGTAGCTCGTCACCAAAGTCTGTTTAATAAATATAAAAACAGAAAAACAGAGAAAACAAGAGAAAATGCCCTTAGTGCAAGTTAGGGCCACAAATAATAAAAACGAGTACAAGTAATGTAGAACAAGAATTTGGAATCAAGAATATAATAGGGATGCAACAAGTAGTGGGAATTCAAAAACTAACTAGCAAGAAGGACAACTCATGTAAACAGGCTGGATAACAAATACTAATAGTGGAGCAAGTGATAAGTGAACATGTAGGGGTATCTAACCTCAAGTGACAGGCATCAAGTACAAGTGTCAAGTAACAAGTCTCAAGTCTAGTATCAAGTAACAAGTCTCAAGTCTAGTATCAAGTATTATGTTCAAGTGTCAAGTCTCAAGTAACAAGTTGTCAAGTATCAAGTAGCAAGTATCAAGTTCAAGTTTCATGTTCAAGTCTTGTTGTTATTACTATCTAGGTAGCACTTCATGCATCCATCTTTTTATTACCTGGTTGCTACAGTCAATACAGTTTCGTTTAGGCCAGGTAATGGATTTTATAGGGCGGCGTACTCAGGTATCAAGTATCAAGCAAGCACGGTTCATGAATATGAAAATAAATAACAAGTTCATGAAGCGAGTCTGTGAATACTAACAAGTTTAAGAACCGCACAGTGGGTTCATGAATACAGCAAGTTCATGAGCCAAGTAACTGGCTCCATGAATACATCAAGGTGCAACAAGTTCATCAACCGAGTACTGGAAAACATGGGTCCCCTTCCGAGTACACTTAACTATATTGTCCACTACTATGGTCTTTCCCTTAAACCCCGGCTTGTTACTTTTATTATTATTATTAACCAGGCATGAAAGTGTGCAAAACAAGTCAAGAAATCATAATCATGGATATGGGACAAGTTTGAGATAATTATACAGCATATTCGAGGGTCAACACGAATAAGAATATCACGAACAACGAAAATCTCAAATCTGGACAACACGACGTTGCTGTACCAAAACTGCGATTTCCGTTGCTACGAGATAGAAAATGTGGATCCGTCAGAATATCTAGAAACTATACTCCTGCTCGGTTCCAATGCATATAATTAAGGTACAAGAAAGTTGTGGTAACATGTGTCAAAACAGCGAACTACACTGCTAATGTGTTCAGGCAGAATTTGTGAATTTAAGTTTAAAAACATGAAACAGGGTTAAAACATTACAAATAAACTCTGAGAAAAATTGCGAATGTCCTATAGGGTGTCCAGCAACAGAATATAAAATTTCAAGTCAAACCCTTACAGTTAACATAGTTAAATTAATTTACAAACTAAAGAAGTGCAGCAGTTTTGTGAATCTGTGACTACCGACACAGATGCAGTAAAACTGCGATATCTCCTAGACCGTAACTCAGAATTCAAAATTTCTGAGGCTATCAACATCTAGACATCTAGAGCTACATTTACTGTTCAGGACTCAGATTCAGATTCTAACTTTAAAGGGGTCGAAACAGTAAGTAAAGTTCAGGACAGCAACAAGTGTGAATGTCATACATGTATAGGTTGCACGATAATTGGTTGTTAGGCGTCTAGATTAATGTGTGATACGAATACGGGGTAATGCTGATCAAAAACAGCAAGTAACCTTTGTTTCTCAACTCAAATGGGTGCAAATTCATCACATACAAGATATAACACACATCTACAAATCTAGGGTTCCTTAATTTCTTATGTTCATGTGTCTAGGGGATAAAATGATTCCAAGTAGTGGTAATATAACAATGAAATTGTTGTGACTCTTAAAGTTATAGAATTGATGAGGATTAATATTTGATCAACAATGACAAGTCAAGGAGGAGTCACAACTACTAACTATATGCGGTATTTTCAAATTAAACGCTTGTACTAGAACAAAAATTTGTATAAGATGAATACTTACCTTAACGATGGTGAATCCGAACACGAACCAATACGGGATGAGAATCCTGAGAGACGAGGCACTAGCACGGACACACGCACGTACGAGACACGTGCCACCAACTCACAGGATCTGATCCACCAGATCTGCTCTGGGGCCAAAATAGCAAACACAGATCAAGATGATCTCTGTTGCACGGATCTTAAAGGAATCCCAAGGCCCAGATTCAATCTGCCAACTACTGCTTCTTCGTCCTTCTCGATCGACAGAGAGCGAGGGAGAGAGAGGGAGAGGCGGCACGAGGCTCGAAACAACGTGAAGGACGGCGGCGCGACTGTGGCGGCGCGATGTCGAGGAGCAACGCGGCGACAGGGTGGAGCAGTGACTCTGTTTCTTCGGGTTCGAAGAGAGGAGATCGGGTAATGACTTCGGGGGTGACGAGGCGATGGGTAATGGTGTTGAGGTGTGAGGATGGTGGAGGTCGAGAGTTTGGGTAATGGTCGAAATGGGATCGGGAGTTGGGTACGGTGGAGGATGATGGCGGTGGTGGTGATTGTGGGGTTGACGAGGAGCGACAACGGTGAAGGTCGTGGTAGTGAAGACGAGAGGGAGGCGAAGGCGATCGGGTATGGGTGTGGACGGAGGAAGAAGGGAGCGGAAGGTTGAAGATGAAGTGGGAGAGAGCGAGCGGCGGGTTTAGGGTAGCACAGTAGTTAGGTTAGGGTTAGGGTTAGGGGGTGTTTAGGGTTAAATAGTTAGGGTTTCGGGTTTTCGGGTATTAGGGTATCCGGTTTGAGCGGGATCCAACCGGAGACTTTGTCAAAAATCCATTAAAATGGGGATAAAGAGATAAATGATATGAACAACCCATCCCTTCATGAAGAATGACACGAAAGAGCAGGATGGACATACAATTGAATTAGATAAAGGTACCAAAAATTGAGTTGAAACAATATAATGATTTTATACGAACAGAAACAAAATACAGGATCTCAAATTGATAAGACTACAATGAGGCAAAAATACAGTATAAAAATTCAAATACGGGAAATAGGAGTTACAACAACACAGCCACAACTAGCCAAATCACAAAACCTCAACTGCCGGTGTCTAGTGTTCCACACAATCTCTAAAGACTCACAACTCAACCATCAATACAAAAGCGTTCAATAAAACTCACAAATCCATCATCAAAATGTTCATATAAAGAAAACATCTTAAGTCAGCAAAATTCAAATTCATTTAATGCGTTCATAAAATTCCAGAATTCAAATAAAATATTAAATTCATTAAACAACAGAAAATCATATTTTTAAGTCGTAGAATATCACGAAAACATCAATTCGTTAAAAACACGTATAACTCACTTACTGAGGTCATAAGAATACAATTAAAACTCTATTATAAATAAAATATAAGTCTCTGAAAAATATAGTAGTCTATGGTAAAAATATCATTTATAACAGTAGAGTAGTAATCCATAATATCGAGAAATAATCATTTAAAAGAAACGAGGAAAAATCAACCCAAAGCAGCCAAAACAACACTGTCGGTCGACTGCATAACATGGCAGTCGACTGGCAATGCAAATTCTCAAAATTTAAAGCAGGGCGGTAGACTGTACAAAGGAGCAGTCGACCGTGGCCTGCTGCAGAAACAGATTTAGGGTATTTTGTGCATGTTTTGGTATGATACTCGATTAAAACTTTGCAAACTCAAATCTAACTTCCTGATATATTTGAACATGTCTAGTGTGACATGTATGAGTCATCAAGACACTTCAAACATACCAAGATCTCAAAATATAATTTTCGACAAAATCTTTCAAAAACAGTGAATATGTATATGTATAAGTTCAAGTATCCATTTTAGCATCAGAAATTCACCAAATAAAAGTAATAGGTGGTTTAAACTATCTCAGGACCAATGAAATTGAAATCCAATCAAAACTCCATCGAAATACGCAAATCCTTCAAAACAGTATATATACATATAATGTAAATGTGTATATAATTGTGGTTGTGCATTAGTTAGACATCAAGGGGGCAGGTATGATTATAATATGGGGTTTAAAACCATCTCAGCAACAAGAGCAAATCAAAATCAGTTGAAATCGTCACAAAATTCCGTCGGCCATACCCTTCAGACCCAAAAATACGAGTTTTTCCTTCACATTCATAGCTTGATCTTTTAACTCAAAACCCATCTTCAAATTTCATTAACTTATGCACAGACAGTCACAACAGTTCACTCATGAATAAAAATCAATTGTAACATGCAATCACTTAGGTTTTACTTTTTCAGCAAATCAAAACAGAGTATATGGGTGTACACACACAGTAAGGGTCATTTCCAATCAAAATTGTTTGTTCTCTTGCAATAACATCATACAACTCAATATACACGATCAAATCAGCAAGCATATGATAAAAATAACATACCCATGATCTATATTAGGTTCTTTAACAATCATAATTTATCTAATTAGAGTTTTGGTCATCAATAACATAGTTTCATGAAAAGATTCAATTTTAAATTCATCTACTCATAAGAATTTATTTTGTCTTCATATAATCATCTAACATGCTTTCTAATAGGTCAATCATCACATACAACATGCTTAGAACAAAAAGAAATTAAACGCAAGTCACTCACCTTTTTGAAGAATCAACCGAAGATAATAAAGAATAAGAAAACTCCTCCTTTCGCAAGAAAACCAAGAATCCACGCCTTAAAACTCCAAGAAAATAATGATAAGAAATCCCTTTGTGTTGTGCAGCAAAGAGACGGCTGCACTCCACCATTAATAGGTCGGGATCCAAGTAAATTAGGGCTTTGAATAGATTTGCAAAATACCTCTTTTAAAAATATA
The DNA here is from genome assembly GCA_017893485.1 of Hemerocallis citrina. Classification (NCBI taxonomy): domain Eukaryota; kingdom Viridiplantae; phylum Streptophyta; class Magnoliopsida; order Asparagales; family Asphodelaceae; genus Hemerocallis; species Hemerocallis citrina. Next base: position 386,371,242 of record CM030358.1, on the reverse strand, counting down.
CCTTTACATATATAGATCCATACACTTGGAAATTAAATAAAACATTCTTAATTGGGGATTTAAAACAAAAACACTCCCTCTATATCAGCCGGCACTGTTTTGAAAGTCCAGAAAACGAATTTGCACTTTTACCCCTCTAAGTGGCCATTTTGCAAAAAGACCCTCCTTCATCAAAACATGCAAAATAAACAAAATTTATTAAAACAAAAAGTAAACTCTTTACCTATGAGTTGACTAGGCATCATGACCAACACAAAACATCAAAAAAATGGAGTTTTTACTCCAAGTGGTAATTTTGCACAAAAGTCCTTCTTTTTTAAATATTTGCAAATAGGTCCAATAATTATCAGAAAAATCCATAAAATTCACAAGTAATATCTAATAATAAATAGTGAATTTTTCCAAAATAATTTTTGACTTTGAACTTCCCAAGAAAATATTTGCACATATTTTGCACGTGTAGAATGATAGATTTCAGAAAAATATTTATTAAATCACCAAAAATCATTTTAATTTCATTTATTAATCTTAAAAACATTATTTAAAAAATATGGGGTATTACACTCCAAGCATTGTCGAACCCAATGCTACCACCTGTGCCGCTTGTGCTCCGCCACTGCTCCTTCCCCATTGTCATCATCCTCATCTGCTCGCATCCTCGTCGTCCTCCTCGCCATCGTCTTCCACCACCATTGCTCCAGCCCCGAGCATCGACAGTCACTCTCCCCATCGCCGCCAACCACCAACTCCATCACCGAGCTTCCCCGCCATTACTGCTCTGAGCCTCTTTCTTCTCCCTCAAGCGTCATCAGCCTGCATTCCGAGCTTCTTCCCCCTTCAACAGAACCATTGCGACCACCGCACGTCACCTTCCCTCCATCCTCAACAGACCCCCTAAAGCTCCACTGCAGCCTCGACCACCGACGCTCCTTCTCGTTGCTGCTCCTCCTGAGCCCTATCGACCACCAAACGAGAGCACCGGTGCTCCCACCTTTGCAGTCACCTCCCCACTAGCGGCCATCACTAGCCACTACTACTACCTCCCACCGCAGCCAACACCGAGCGCCACCCAAGTCTAACCCACCATCAGCCCTGCCTCACTGTCGTCGACCATCTATTGTTGCTTGCTATTGCCATGTCCCTTGCTGTTGTTACTATTTCTTGTGCCGTCGCCACTGTTGATCTCGCTGTTGCTAATCTTGCCTTGCTGTTGTTGCTATCGATCTTGCTGCACTACTTACATGTGTTGGCTCCTTATTGTTCTTGCTGTTCTTGTGCACGTAGTGTGAACGTGCTGCCGCTTTTTGTTGTCCGTGTTTGCACGTGTTTCCGTTGAGACTCCCGTCCCGTTATTCTTTTATGTTCGAAATCTTCATCTTATAGGCAAGCATCTCTTGAACTCATTTTGATTGTTCTAGTTCAAGAAAACACTCCTTGAAATCCGGCAAGTAGTAATCGAATTGAACTCCACTGTTTTCTTTATTGTATCATGTTATTGATTCATAGTCGTCTTATCGTGCCATTGCTATTGATTTAAAACTTGAACCATAAAATTATCGTATTATTGAATATTCAAATATGTTGCCCTATTGTTTACCCGAGTTTGTACTGAGGTTTCGACCCAGTTCCTGACATCGAAACTTAAGACCTTGTACATAGAAATTGTAGCACACTGTGTCTAGTTTCTAGAATATCCGAAGGATTCTCAATCTGATTTATGGATTGTAAGTTATCACTATTTTAGTATTGGCATGTTATAATTTTCAGAACCGAGATGTGTACGAAACCCGTAAAGAATTGATTTATCGACCATTGATTATCGAATTTTGATCTTGTTATCGTTTATCATTTATTGACTCCAATATCGTTCCAATTTCTGTTCTTGTTTTATAGTCCTTTACTTCCTTCACTACTTGCTACTACTTGTCGCCCGAAACTTGCTCTCACGGGTATTCGATCCATCTTTCTTTTGAGTTTTTTTATACAGGTACATACGATGGGTTATTGAAAGAACTCATTGAATTGTTACTGCATTGCATATTCTCCGGCTATTTTGTAAGTTCTTGTATCTCAGATATTGCTTATTATATTATACCCTTGTTAATGTGATTATTATCGTACTATTGAGCTTACTGGTATTGTACAGCTTATGGATGGTATGAGTTGACATACTTATATCATCCGCTGGGCCTTAGTTACGTGCATGTGTTCCCGTATAATGGAAAGCGGGGCGTCACAGTTAGGGTTAAGGTTTCCATGAAATTTTATTATTATTATTATTATTATTATTATTATTATTATTATTATTATTATTATTATTATTATTATTATTATTATTATTATTATTTATTTATTTATTTTTATTTTTCGGGGGGGGGGGATCGAGGGGTGATGGTCGGTGACTTGGGTGTGGTGGTTGTGCTAGGTCGGAGGTAGGGTTTGGTCGATGTGATTTGGGGGAGATGGATAGTGTTAGGATTAGGGTTGTTGTAACCTAAGAGAAGTGAATTCTTTTATATAAGCTAGACCGTTATTGGAAACAACGATTTAGGTACAACCTAGGCCGCTATATCTAATAACGGTCTAGCTTATAAGAAAATCTTGATAAATTTGTAAGAAATTTACAACACTACTGAAGTCGTTATTGGAAACAATGGCTTCAGTATTGTTCAATTTTTCAAAGAAACTTCAAGTTCTTTGTTAGAATTCGAAAAGAGAACTTGAAGTTTCTTGAAATTTACAACACTACTGTTGCCGTTATTGGAAATGACGACTTCAGGAGCTAAAGCCGTTGTTCCCAATAACGACATCAGTAGTGTTCAAATTTTTGAAGAAACTTCATGTTCTTCGTAAGATTTCTAATAGAGAATTTGAAGTTTCTTGAAATTTACAACACTTCTGGAGCCATTATTGGAAATAAAGGCTTCAGCAGCTAATTGAATTCTATAAATGAAGCCTTTGTTGGAAACAATGGTCTTGGGTAACTTACACCGTTGTTTTCATTGATGGCTTCAGTTTAAAAAATTATAATATATATTTGAATCATTAACAGCAGCATCAGCTGTAACATCCAACAATCAACTTCCCAATCAAATAACAATTAACCACATCCAACACAATGCAACACAATAACTTCAACAATAATAATAACAACACAATAAAAATGCAACAATGAACCACATCCAACATAATAACTTCAACAAGAACAATAACAACACAATAACAACAAACAAAACAATTATCCACATCCAACACAATAACAACATCAACAAGTAACATTAATCACTCAATAATTTTAACAAGAACCACTCAATAACATTGAAGGCATTCAACTACATATGTTTTGTTGAATCTCAAAATCCTCTCAAAATTCAACAATCTCAAGATCATCTCAATATCTGATAATCATCTCAAATGTTCTTATATACACATTCAATTCATTAACATAATATCGTACAAAAAAAATTAGCTGAACTCTAATGAGTCATACAGTACTCCATAAAAGCTGTAGTGCTCAAAAGAACACCACTTCAACATGTAAGCAAATAAATTATTCAAACATTATTCAAACATCACCTCAAAACCTTAACATAAGTATAATATCGCATTCCATTAGTTGATATCATAAATTTCTATCTTCAGAATTTTCTTAGGAGATGGAAGTTGCTTCTTTTTCAATGGTTCCACTAAATAAATGACAAGAATGAGTTAGTCAAGTTCAATTTCTTAATTCGAATTCAATTGAAAGAATGAAATTTTACGTATCAAGTTTCTTTCGGCAATTTTTTCAATTGTGCTTTTGTCCCCGCGTACCGCAAGTATTGCACATTCTAGGTTATTTTTTCAACTTCTCTTATCAGTTTCAATCTCTTCCCCATTAGGCATTTCCTTTGTATTGCATTGACGAGGCTCATCCATGGCAACTTGAGACATATCAGCATTTCCCATATGCATGTCCACTACCTTCGGGTTGCACAAGATGAGCGCCTTCCATGTATTTCACCATGTTGTCACGCATGTATTCGTATCTTTCATTGGAAGCTAATCCAAGATTAACCATTTGTTTTGCTAAATCACTTAACTCACAATAGCGGGAAGAAAAAATCTTGCTAAGGATGTCATCAATGCCTTTCTTATTTGTGAAGGTATAGGTTCTTCTTATCACATCTTGGCCCCATCTTCTTAAAATATATAGTTTCAATAGTTCATTATGATCGGAGTATTTGAGAAATGCAAAAATATGCTTGCAAGGAATGCCCATGAATTCAAACAACAAGCACGAACAAGTAGCCATTTGAGTCCTTTTGGAATAACCAATTTCTCATTTAGTTCTGATTGGCCACACAATCTCACTATGTAATAATAGTGTGCCTCATTGTCAAGTTCTTCCACCAAATTCACATTATATAATAAGCTAGAATACAATTCCTTTTGGAATTTATAGAACACTAGGTTTGCCCGTGGCCACGTGCCTACGGCACGTCTTCAGAACGATACAGCATATGAAAAGTCTTGCAAACAGTAAATTAACAATTATGTAGCTGAAGTTTGAATAGTATGACAAAAATTAGTTGTAAATAAAAGTCCATGTTTCCATTAGTATATGGTGAAAAGTAATTATAAATTAAAGTATAAAAGTCCACGTTTCCGTGAACGATGCAGGATATAAAAAGGCATGTGAAAAGTTAAATATATGCACGTCTTTGTGAAGATTGATTTATATAAATGCGTATTTGGCTGAGACATTGATGTATTCTAAATTAAGTTGTTTATTGGTTTATATCTTGCAGGATCATTTGTCAGGAGCTCAGGATTGAAAAAGTGTACTGTGAATCTACAACAATAGTAGATCGAAATCAGTTGCTATATGTGACTTAAACATAAGAGATTTCAAACTGCATGAGTAGCAATTCAGTTGATAACTCAGTTATCGCCTCAAACAGCATGAGTTAATTTCCCGTTTCATATTTTCATGTAGTTAACCATGTATGATTTTAAAATATGTTAAAAATGAGAGAGAGAGAGAGAAAAAAAAAAGCTTGCTGTGATGTATATGTAAAGACCTTTCGTTAAATGTGATCAAGTACAATATATTTAGTATCCAAATACTAAAGAGCCTATTGCAAATTTGTTCTGAAACAGGCTTGTTAGTCCCATTTTTTGATATATTTCAGTGAATGAGATATTTGACATGTTTTTTTTTATAAACTTACATCAAAACACATAAGACCAACTATTAGGCATTTCAAACATTAAGAGAACATGAAGATTACAGATGGATTGACAACTCAACCTGCCAAAAATAACGATCCAGGATGAAAAATCATTATAATGAAAAATGAATCAATCAAGTCAAAACCAATGGACATTTCTATTGTAGAATACTAATAGAAATTTTAGTAAAAATTTCGACAGTCTCCATTAAAATATTAACCCTTTTACAGCAATTCCTTACAGAATTCTGCTAACAATTAAAAATATAACATCACAGGCAGTTAATATCAATCCTCCTCAGGCCAATTCAAGCAACATCACACAGGCACCATATATATAAGGCTCTGGGTGCAAAAATCTCGATATAATGCAAGATACCAAATAAAAACCAAGATTTCATTTTAAAACGTATGATATAATGCAAGATACCAAATAAAAACCAAGATTTCATTTTAAAACGTACTGCATTTGTAGAAATTTTAGTGAAAATTTTGACAGAACCTCCCCTAAAATATTAGCCCTTTTACAGCAATTCCTTACGGAATTCTGCTAACAATTAAAAATATAACATCACAGGCAGTTAATATCAATCCTCCCTAGGCCAATCCAAGCAACATCACACATGCATCATATATATAAGGCTCTGGGGGCAAAAATATTCATATAATGCAAAATACAAAATAAAAACCAAAATTTCATTTGAAAACGTAATGAATTTTTAGAAAAACATTTGAAAAACAGCACACGGAACCCAATACTCCACAACTTTGCGGGTACGGGTTTTAACATCACTATATTATATCATCATCCTATACAGATACTTACATCATCTCCCAAAATCCTAAATATGACACAGATTTACATAATCTCTTATTCTACATAACTTAAGGGAACAAAATATACAACTAATACATCATCCACCAACCCTACTACAAAAAAAAAAGATTACAGGGTTGTTACAATAGGGATCAAACACAAAGATTCAAGTCTTCAATATGGGATGAAACAGTGAGTCTATACAAACAGTAAGAGTTTTTCAAGAATCAATCAAAACCAATTATAATTAAAGAAATAAATAGTAAGAGTATGTAGGAAAATTTATTCTCAAACCAATACCTTTCAGATTAGATGATGTACAAAAGAGATTGCCTTCAAACTCGACGGTTTGAACCCAACATATCTGCATAACAAAGCTTACTATTAGCACCCAAAATGAAAGTAAGCTATCAATGAAAACATCATCAACAGAACTCAAAATGAGAAACAACATAAAAAAGCCTAGAAACAACATAAAAATATATTAGAATTTTCAAGAACAACATAAACAGAGCTCAATACACCTGGAAACAACACTATATATGGCTCAAAATGCTCATAAACCTAGTAGTGTAATATCAACACAATCATAAGAAAATTAGTGTAATATCATCACATTGTAATCTCATAGTGAAGCATAATAGTGTGATCAACTGCTTGTACACATAGCTAAAAATGACTGGAAACAACATAAGAATAGCTTAGAATTCTCAAAAACAACATAAACAGAGCTGAATAAGCTTGGAAACAACATAAACAGAGCTCAAAATGTGCTTATAAACAACATAAACAAAGCTCAATACACCTTGAAACAACATAAACAGAACTCAAAATCTATGTAATTGGTTGTGAATAATTTTACTTGCAATAAAGAAGAATGAAGATGGGGAAAATGTTTAATCTTCTTTGTTCTTGTTGGTAATCCCTACTTGACATATTAAAGGCCTGAGTCTGAGCATATTAAATCAATACAATCTCGTTATATGATAATCAATCATCCCAATTTCAATCAGTAGAAATGTTGACACAATTGTATATATAAAACAATTGAAAATAATAATAACTTGTAGTATCCTCATGCTTTATGGCTTATGGTTCTTATTTTTTTCTAGAAACCTAAACATGTAAAGGGGCCAATTGCAGAACCCCATATTTTCAAATATTTTTTTTATTATTTGAAAATGAATTTAAATGATTTTTGGAGATTTAATTAATATTTTCTTAGAAATTTATCTTTTGTACACGTGCAAAACACGTGCAAATGACTTTTTAGAAGTTTGAAAAATTAAGATTTCTTTATGAAAAATCATTATTTATTATTTAGAATTTATGTAGTATTTTTCCAGATTTTTCGGAAATTAATTGATACTATTTGCAATTTTTGAGAAAAGAATGACTTATTTGCAAAATTGACATTTTCAAGGGTTGAAATGCAAAATTGGCATTCTGGACGTTTTGAGCAGTATTGGCTGAGGTTTAGAAGTATATTTTCTATTAGATCCGAATTTAAAGGAGTTTTATTGAATTTACAAGACTAATGTATATATGTAAGTTGTATTTTTGGGAAGGATTGTTTTGCAAAATGTGAGTAAAACCCTAATATTAATCCGGCATATATAAGGGATTTCTTTCCCAGCCGTCATTTACAAAACATACATATTTTGAGATTTGTTTGAGGAGCAAGAAGAGGCTTTTTGGATCTAGCAAGGAGGAGAGCTTTTTCGTGGATTTTTCTTCAAAACAATGTGAGTGGTTTGTTTTTGTTTTGCTTTGATTTGTTTTGTTTGTTTTGATTGATGAATGACGTAAGATCTTTGTTACACTTTGTTTGGATCGGTATGATATTGTCTTGTTGTCTCATTTTATGCATAATATGGATCTTTTATTTTGATATGGATGATGAGAATACTTATTGATATTTGGACCATGTATGAGAAACCATCAAGATTTGTTGAGGAAATAGTGATTTATGGGATCGTATTGTTGGAAAGCATGTTAAGAATTGATTAGGTTGTGATCGGATGATAGACATCTGGATCTTATGATTTTATATCAGAATTTTGATTATGAGTTGAGGAAGAAATTTTGTTGAGAAACCCTAATCGAAGATTAGTGATTTAGATCATGAGAAGTTGAGATTTGAGGAATTGATTGATGAGTAATGTATCCGTATTGGAAATTATTTTGAGAGTTATCATTGGCTTGTGTACGAACTATTGATTGATAAATAGTGAACCATGATTCTTTAGAAATCTTCAGTTTGATTTTGTATCTAGACCTATTTTTGAAAACTGTAGGCCGACAGTCGACTGGCCTACTGTGCAGTCGACTGGCACGACTCTAATGATTATCTTCAGTCTTTTGAGAATTGTTCGGGACAGTCGACCTAGGCTATTGTCAGTCGACTGGTCTGCTGATTGTAAAATCTGTTCAGTCCTTTCTGGACAGTCGACCTATGAACCTTTCAGTCGACTTATATACTTAGAATATTTTCTTCAGAATTATTGGAATTTGTCTCGGGGCAGTCGACTGATGACTTTCTTAGTCGACTGATATGCCTTAGATTATTTTTGTGAAATCTTGGAGAATTGTCCTCTGGACAGTCGACTTACCTTAGCATAAGTCGACTAGTACTGAGGGATCTGTGTATTTGATTTTCAGATATTTGTTCAGTATTTGATTTGAGATATTTTGTTCAGTATTTGATTTGAGATATTTTGTTCAGTATTTGATTTGAGATGTTTTGTTCAGTATTTGATCTTGAGATATTTTGTTCAGTGTTTGATTTTGAGATATTCAGTTGAACCACTTGTTTAGTGGGAATTTGATTAGATATTTGATTTTGAGTCTCTAGAGGTACGTGACCCTAGTATACCGGTGTTGAGTTATTTGTTGAGGCCCATTGAGGCGAACTTTCAGTTATTCATATTTTTATTCCGGTGGGGTACACTACTCTAGGAGATTTTTTTAGTAACCAAAAATAATAAGGACTTGCACTAGTAGTGTCATGACGAAGGAGACATGAGTTATGCACCTCAGTAAGGCTTTAGATGTGGGATTTAATCTCCTGAATTATCCAAGTGGTTAACTTGAGATGTGGGATTTATCTCCTGAATTATCCAGGTAGATGACCTGAGATGTGAGATATATCTCCTGAATTATCCAAGTAATTATCTTGAGATGCGGGATTGACCTACGGAATGATCAGAGTCGAGGCGACACTCTTGGGATATTATTGTGATGATGAGTCTATGTTTAGATGTGGGTTGATCTCCTGAATTATCCAGGGAAAATACCTGAGATGTGGGATTTACTTCCGGGATTATCAAGCATGGGCAAATTCTCATAGTTTATCTTCATCTCTTAGTAGTCATCGTTGTCAGCATACAGCATTTGTGTTTTATTGACTCATCTTTATGCATTCGGATTTCCTGTTTCCACATTTGACATTTGGTTTTGGCATCACCTGTTGTTCTATTTGGTATTTTGATTATTACTTGTTGGACATTATGATTTAAGTTCATTTATATTGTTGTTTGATTTTTATGCCACTCACACCATTTATGGCTGACCCCTTTAGTTTGGGGGTTAGGGTTCAACTCTAGCCTTACATGTTGCAGGTTATTGCTTAGAGTTGGAGGTTGGATGCTTGAGTTAGCTTTTGGGATAAATGGACTATTTAGTGTTCAGTGTTAATTTGTAAAGACCTGTTGAGTTAATTTTGAGTTGTTTAGTCTTCCGCTGTGATATGTAAAAGTTTTGTTGTAATAAACATTGAAAATTTTATTGGTGTTTGGTTGTGTTTATTGTTATATTGAAGTGGATCACTGGGAATGTGCCACGTATTTTCTAAGCTCTCATATTAGAAATTCGGGGTGCTACAGAGATTGGTATCAGAGCTCTGCTTCAATGGTAATAATAGACATAGTAAGAAAACCAACCTAGGTGTGGACACTAGAGAGTGAGTACCTAGGTGTGGACATCAGAGTGTGAGTATCACATAGAGTTAAAATATGATGTTTGGTTTGAAATTATGGTTTGAGACATGGTTATAGTTTGGCCATAGGGCATTGGTATGAGTTAGAATTGTGTGTATTACTCTAACTTTACCCTCGTTTTGCAGTATTCAAAATGGTTGCACCCAGGGACAGAAATGGTGGCAACAATGAGGATGGATCGGGTAGTTCTCGAGGAACGGGGATTGACCTAGAGGCTGAATTCGCCAAGGTGTACCAAACACTGAATACGTTGATGGCATTCAACGTGGCGCAACAGCAGCAAGCTCAGCAGCAGCAGAATCCGCCGCCAAATCATGGGGCTGGACATGGATTGGTGAATGTCGACCCCATCAAGCAGATTGAATCCTTTAAGAGGATGAGGCCGCCAGTCTTTGAGGGGCAAGCTGATCCGACTGCAGCAGATGATTGGATTAGGAAGATGCAGATGATCTTCGAAGTGTCGGAGACTCCAGCAGCCAGCAAGGTGAAGTTAGCTTCGATGTAGCTCGAGAAGGATGCTGGTGTTTGGTGGGAGTCACTGAAGAGGAATTTGGGAGACCAGCAGTTGACATGGGAAGCTTTTCTGGAGGAGTTCAGTGATCGCTTCTTTCCTCTGTATGTTCAAGAGAAGAAGGCGACCGAGTTCTTGAACCTTCAGCAGGGCAGCATGACTGTTCGGGAGTATGAGACCAAGTTTGCTCAACTTTCGAGGTATGCACCAGAGTTGGTCATGGACGAAGCGAAGAAGGCCAAAAAGTTTGAGCAGGGCTTGAGGCCAAACTTGAGGTCAAGGATGGTTCCGTTGGATATCAGAAGATTTGACAAGCTGGTCAGAAGAGCAGCGATGACTGAGAAGGATTGGCCCAGGCCGACGTCAGTGAAGGAAGTCAGAAGCTTCTTGGGATTAGCTGGGTACTACAGGAGATTTATTCAGGGGTATTCTCAGATTGCAGTCCCGATGACAGGTTTGACCCGGAAGAATGTGGCATTTGTATGGACCGATAAGTGCGAAGAGAGTTTCCTCGAGTTAAAGGAAAGGTTGACTACTGCACCTATATTGGCATTGCCGCAAGCTGGGAAGGATTATGATATCTTCAATGATGCATCTCTCAGAGGTTTGGGTTGTGTCTTGATGCAAGAAGGCAAGGTCATTGCTTATGGTTCGAGGCAGTTGCGTCTGCATGAGAAGAATTATCCGACGCATGATTTGGAGCTAGCAACTATCATATATGCCTTGAAGCTATGGAGGCATTATGTTTATGGTGAGAAGGTCAATATGTACACTGACCACAAGAGCCTGAAATATATTTATCAGCAGAGGGATTTGAATCTTCGGCAGAGAAGGTGGTTGGAGGTATTGAAGACATTCGTCTTGAGATCAAGTATCATCCGGGCAAGGCGAATGTAGTGGCTGATGGACTTAGCAGGAAGAGTAGTTTATCGAGATTGATCACTACTCGAAGGGAGTTGGCAGCAGAGATCGACCAGGCAGGTATCGAGGTGGTACTGCGAGGTTTAGGGGTATCTTTGGCTCAGTTGAGGCTGCAGCCGTCCTTGAGAGAAAGGATTGTGGAAGGTCAGAGATCAGATGCAGAGATCCAGAAGATATTGCAGCAGGTTTTAGAAGGCAAGCCATTGGAATTTCGTGTTCAAGATGGAATTCTTTGGTTGGGTGAGAGGTTGTGTGTTCCGGATGATGCAGAGTTGAGGGAGAGTATCTTGCAGGAAGCACACAGTACATTGTTGTCAGTTCATCCAGGAGGCACAAAGATGTACAGGCACATCAAACCACATTTTTGGTGGTCTGGTATGAAGCGGGATGTAGCAGATTTTGTGGCAAGGTGTCTGACTTGTCAGCAGATCAAGGCAGAAAATCAGAGACCGGGAGGTTTATTGCAGCCATTACCCATTCCGGAGTGGAAGTGGGAGAATATCAGTATGGACTTTATCACGGGTTTGCCGAGGAATTCGAAGGGCAATGACTCGATTTGGGTTATTGTGGACCGATTGACTAAGTCGGCACATTTTCTAGCCATGAAGATTACTTGGTCAATGGAGAAATTGGCTGAGTTGTACATTGGAGAGATTGTGAGACTTCATGGAGTTCCTGTGTCAATTGTTTCTGACAGAGATCCAAGGTTTACTTCGAGGTTTTGGAAGAGCCTACAAGCAGCTTTAGGCACCAGAACTGATTTCAGTACAGCATTTCATCCGCAGACAGATGGTCAGACGGAGAGGGTGAATCGAGTGCTGGAAGACATGTTGAGGGCTTGTGTTATGGACTTCGGTGGTAGTTGGGAGAGATACTTGGCATTGATTGAGTTTGCTTATAACAATAGTTACCATGCAAGTATTAGGATGACACCGTATGAGGCATTGTACGGGCGGAGGTGCAGGACACCTGTTTGTTGGTATGAGGTTGGCGAGAGGCAGATGTATGGTCCTGAGATCGTGCAGCAGACGTCAGAGCAGATTGAGCTAATTCGCAAGAGATTGGTTGAAGCTCAGAGTCGGCAGAAGAGTTATGCTGACACTCGACGAAGAGATTTGGAATTTGAAGTTGGGGATGCAGTTTTCCTCAAGGTTTCTCCGACCAGAGGAGTGATCAGATTTGGTAAGGGAGGCAAGTTGGTGCCGAGGTATATTGGACCGTACAGGATCGTGGAGAGGATTGGCAAGACAGCATACAGATTGAAACTTCCAGAAGAGTTAGCGCAAGTACATGATGTGTTTCATGTGTCGCTATTAAGGAAGTATGTGGCCGATCAGAATCATCAGTTGGTGGAGGTTCCCGAAGACCTACAGGTGAACTTGAGCTACAAGGAACAGCCTGTTGAGATCGTTGACCGTAGAGAGAAAGTCCTTAGGAGCAAGGTGATACCTATGGTCAAAGTGTTGTGGAGGAATCAACAGTTCGAAGAGACTACTTGGGAGCCAGAGGATCGCATGCAGAAGGAATTTCCTGAATTGTTTGTATGAGTGTATTTCTTGTATGTGATTGGAATTCTTTGGATGATTGTACTATTGACTGATATATGAGGCATTCTTTTGTTTTTTTGATTGTGATGTTATAAGCAATTGGTCGGATTATGTTCTAAATATATGAAACATTATTTTCCTTGTTTGGTATGTGTTTGAACTCATTAGTAGTAGTTCTGATGACAGAACTCTTCTAAGGAGGGAGTGATGTAGAACCCCATATTTTCAAATATTTTTTTATTATTTGAAAATGAATTTAAATGATTTTTGGAGATTTAATTAATATTTTCTAAGAAATTTATCTTTTGTACACGTGCAAAACACGTGCAAATGACTTTTTAGAAGTTTGAAAAATTAAGATTTCTTTATGAAAAATCATTATTTATTATTTAGAATTTATGTAGTATTTCTCCAGATTTTTTGGAAATTAATTGATACTATTTGCAATTTTTGAGAAAAAAAGGACTTATTTGCAAAAATGACATTTTCAAGGGTTGAAATGCAAAATTGGCATTCTGGACGTTTTGAGCAGTATTGGCTGAGGTTTAGAAGTATATTTTCTATTAGATCCGAATTTAAAGGAGTTTTATTGAATTTACAAGACTAATGTATATATGTAAGTTGTATTTTTGGGAAGGATTGTTTTGCAAAATGTGAGTAAAACCCTAATATTAATCCGGCATATATAAGGGATTTCTTTCCCAGCCGTCATTTACAAAACATACATATTTTGAGATTTGTTTGAGGAGCAAGAAGAGGCTTTTTGGATCTAGCAAGGAGGAGAGCTTTTTCGTGGATTTTTCTTCAAAACAATGTGAGTGGTTTGTTTTTGTTTTGCTTTGATTTGTTTTGTTTGTTTTGATTGATGAATGACGTAAGATCTTTGTTACACTTTGTTTGGATCGGTATGATATTGTCTTGTTGTCTCATTTTATGCATAATATGGATCTTTTATTTTGATATGGATGATGAGAATACTTATTGATATTTGGACCATGTATGAGAAACCATCAAGATTTGTTGAGGAAATAGTGATTTATGGGATCGTATTGTTGGAAAGCATGTTAAGAATTGATTAGGTTGTGATCGGATGATAGACATCTGGATCTTATGATTTTATATCAGAATTTTGATTATGAATTGAGGAAGAAATTTTGTTGAGAAACCCTAATAGAAGATTAGTGATTTAGATCATGAGAAGTTGAGATTTGAGGAATTGATTGATGAGTAATGTATCCGTATTGGAGATTATTTTGAGAGTTATCATTGGCTTGTGTACGAACTATTGATTGATAAATAGTGAACCATGATTCGTTAGAAATCTTCAGTTTGATTTTGTATCCAGACCTATTTTTGAAAACTGTAGGCCGACAGTCGACTGGCCTACTGTGCAGTCGACTGGCACGACTCTAATGATTATCTTCAGTCTTTTGAGAATTGTTCGGGACAGTCGACCTAGGCTATTGTCAGTCGACTGGTCTGCTGATTGTAAAATCTGTTCAGTCCTTTCTGGACAGTCGACCTATGAACTTTTCAGTCGACTTATATACTTAGAATATTTTCTTCAGAATTATTGGAATTTGTCTCGGGACAGTCGACTGATGAATTTCTTAGTCGACTGATATGCCTTAGATTATTTTTGTGAAATCTTGGAGAATTGTCCTCTGGACAGTCGACTTACCTCAGCTTAAGTCAACTAGTACTGAGGGATCTGTGTATTTGATTTTCAGATATTTGTTCAGTATTTGATTTGAGATATTTTGTTCAGTATTTGATTTGAGATATTTTGTTCAGTATTTGATTTGAGATGTTTTGTTCAGTATTTGATCTTGAGATATTTTGTTCAGTGTTTGATTTTGAGATATTCAGTTGAACCACTTGTTTAGTGGGAATTTGATTAGATATTTGATTTTGAGTCTCTAGAGGTACGTGACCCTAGTATACCGGTGTTGAGTTATTTGTTGAGGCCCATTGAGGCGAACTTTCAGTTATTCATATTTTTAGTCCGGTGGGGTACACTACTCTAGGAGATTTGTTTTGTAACCAAAAATAATAAGGACTTGCACTAGTAGTGTCATGACAAAGGGGACATGAGTTATGCACCTCAGTAAGGCTTTAGATGTGGGATTTAATCTCCTGAATTATCCAAGTGGTTAACTTGAGATGTGAGATTTATCTCCTGAATTATCCAGGTAGATGACCTGAGATGTGAGATATATCTCCTGAATTATCCAAGTAATTATCTTGAGATGCGGGATTGACCTACGGAATGATCAGAGTCGAGGCGACACTCTTGGGATATTATTGTGATGATGAGTCTATGTTTAGATGTGGGTTGATCTCCTGAATTATCCAGGGAAAATACCTGAGATGTGGGATTTACTTCCGGGATTATCAAGCATGGGCAAATTCTCATAGTTTATCTTCATCTCTTAGTAGTCATCGTTGTCAGCATACAGCATTTGTGTTTTATTGACTCATCTTTATGCATTCGGATTTCCTGTTTCCACATTTGACATTTGGTTTTGGCATCACCTGTTGTTCTATTTGGTATTTTGATTATTACTTGTTGGACATTATGATTTAAGTTCATTTATGTTGTTGTTTGATTTTTATGTCACTCACACCATTTATGGCTGACCCCTTTAGTTTGGGGGTTAGGGTTCAACTCTAGCCTCACATGTTGCAGGTTATTGCTTAGAGTTGGAGGTTGGATGCTTGAGTTAGCTTTTGGGATAAATGGACTATTTAGTGTTCAGTGTTAATTTGTAAAGACCTGTTGAGTTAATTTTGAGTTGTTTAGTCTTCCGCTGTGATATGTAAAAGTTTTGTTGTAATAAACATTGAAAATTTTATTGGTGTTTGGTTGTGTTTATTGTTATATTGAAGTGGATCACTGGGAATGTGCCACGTATTTTCTAAGCTCTCATATTAGAAATTCGGGGCGCTACACCAATACACTGGAAGCACACACCCAGCTATCAAAGAAACTATTATGCAAAATACCGAATGAAAATTCATTGCCAACAAATGAGATTCTCAACATACGTGAGGCATGAAACCTTTTGATTATGCGATGAAAAATTGATTATGCGAGCAAAATTTTACATCCAAATCAAGTTGCATCTATCTTAGAATAGGTAGCATGTTCGGAAGATTCCCTAACTATAATAGTATCGGAAAAGAAAGAAAACAGTGAGAAACTATCCCAAAGAGAAACAGAACGGGAGAACCAAATTAAAGGGTTTTCTGACATTATATCCCACAAAATGATCAGAAATGAGAATATAGAACAAATTTATATTCAGATTACTTGAATAAAGAACTATCAAGGAATCAAGGTATGCATATAATTGTAATAAAACCTTTGGAAATTTAAATTGATCCTATCAAATTCACCCAACGTTATAAGATTCTTGTATGCTGATTCATAGTTTCCTACAGATTCATAGTTCAAATATTAACTACCTACTTGTGAAAAGAAACCCTAGAATAAAGGACTAACATATCACAACCAAAAATAGGCATAGATGGAGAAATCTAATTCTATTTCACGTCTGTCAGCTCTGACATATATGGTTTAACCAAGTGAATTCACCAAGTTAGTAACTGATTTATGTTTTGACATGGATGTGTCTATTGCAATCATCTTAATTGGACATATCTTCCAGCATCATGGCCTTAGGGTTAATTATACTTGTCTGCACGAATAGCATTTTATTCTCAAATGCCAATTTAAGAACTTAACACAAACCTAAATTCACATCCTACAGTTGCATAAGCTTTCAGATTATGCAGTTATAAAACAAAGAAAGAATAAAGCAGTTGAGGTACCCAAGACCCAAACTACCGCAGGAGGGAAATATCACAAACTATGACATGCCAAATGAGATTGCTTCATACAACAGTATAAAGTAAAATCTACCTTTTTTGATTCTGCATAGAGACACATGCCACCAACATAGAATATAGTGTGGCACCAGTGCCTCTAAAGAAACCTTTAAAGCCATCCTGACGAAGAGTACCTACAATTGCTTCTCCCACATTATCAAAAATGCCAGCCTGTAATCGTTGCTTTAAAACCTCACATGGAATTCGAACTGCCATTTCCAAGATTGTGCTGCAGAAGGATGCCATAGATGCCATA
Organism: Hemerocallis citrina; assembly: GCA_017893485.1. Taxonomy (NCBI): domain Eukaryota; kingdom Viridiplantae; phylum Streptophyta; class Magnoliopsida; order Asparagales; family Asphodelaceae; genus Hemerocallis; species Hemerocallis citrina. Next base: position 386,354,088 of record CM030358.1, on the reverse strand, counting down.
GAAATGGCGTTTTTATAAGATGGTTACCATTCAAGTCTCCACCTTTAAAATATTGCAAAAATTAAAATAAAACATTGCTAGTTCTACCAGGGTACATTAGAAAGAGAAAACCAAACATAAATATCACAAACATGCTATATATTATATTTATACATCGGTATATTCTCGGTTTGCCCATGAATAAGATGAATACATTAGTTATGAAGGGATGTATTAGTAATAACTTCAACTGATTATTTAAATTTTACTATCACTTGGTGCATTTGGAGTAGGAAGGCCATGATCAAGGATGAAAGGAGGGTAAACAACTCCTGATTCTATTTGTTTATGGAAAGATAATCACCTTATAACTGATAAACAATGACAGAGGACAGAGTACTGAGACACCTCTGTCATTCTCTCGTGTTATACTTCGATTATTAGCTCATAACAATGTTCTCAATATTCTATAATAATTTGCAATACTAACCTATATAGATATCTATTATATCTATCATCCCTTAGGAAAAAAGGTCTATTAACAATTACATAAATAATTACACAAATAATTCTCAATTATGTCTCTTCCACAACAAATACAACAAAAGAGCTCTACCCCCATGCACAAAGACCCACTCCTCATTTAGGCATTCAGATAAGTTATTTTCTACTTCCTTTTTTTTACTCTTCATGAATTTGAGAGTTGAACCTTTGGTACTGATACTATTAGTACATCAAACTGCAAAATACTCGAGTGAACTAAGGCTACAAATGGAAGCAAAACATTGATATTGTTCATTAACAAAATTTTGCAATAATAAATGGAAGAGGAACTAATAAATGTGTGCAATCTTCAATCTTGTTATTTAAAACAACCCCAAGTCATTCCTCTTTCTGATAATTAATTGGGCACCTAGAAATTCCCTTTTCTCGCTCCACCATGTTAATTTAATAGGATACTGGAGACTTCTTGAAGTGGCATTTGCCAAATATATTACTTCTCTAAAAAGGCTACTAATTTACTTGCAATGCAAAATAGTGCTAGAAGTTATACCTCTACTTCAAGAACATCTCATTATATTCATTAGCATTCTTCTAAATTTCTAACCTTTTCAAGTTAAGCTAATTAATTCAGAATTTGAATTCCTCAGGCAACCCCAAGAATGAAATATTCTCAAAACATCATGTTGTTTTAACTGTCTTTTTAAAAGCATTATATCATTTGTGATGTTAAAAATACTATATAACCTGTACAAATAATGCAGATACAGAATGCAAAATTACCTCTTAACATCCCTCCAATTCTAAGAAAACTAAACTGCATGTTTCCACATAAGACCCTTCAATTGTATGTTCTTAAATAAGCACACTATCCCTTTTCCCGCTATAATTAACACTTACAATCAGTATCCCAGCATCACTGTTGCCAACTAAAATTGCAACATTTTCACAAAACCACCAAAGCTGTGATTTGGAAATGAAATTATCTCATGAAATTTCGAAGGAGGCATGTATAGAGAAGACCCAATAACTACACACACCTTTAGATCAAGACCCAATATCTACTCTCACTTTCGCAAAACCAACTACATTACCAACAAAATTAACCCTTTATATCAGAACCCTAAACCATTTTTACCAAACCAACAAAATCAACCACAAAGTCTGCCAAAAAAAAAAAACTTCCCAAAAATGTTCACAACCAACCGACCAAATCAAAACAAAAACAAAAACCAACCTGAATTACTGCAGAGGGTGCTAACACTACTGATCGAAATGCAGCTCTTCATCAACCTAAACCTAATCCAGCACCCTGCCTCACTCTCCTCCTCCTCTCAAATCTCCCCCATTCTTTATCAACCTAAATGTGTTTTGTGAGTACCAATTATTAGTATCAATTTCTAAACAGTATCAATTTCGGAATTAGATGCAAAATTAGATGCAAAATGAAGTTGAACTTATTTGATGCAAAATTAGATGTAAACAGTATCAATTTGGGGATTAGTATTAATTTCTAAACACTATCAATTTCTAAACAGTTCAAAATGGAGTTGAACTTACAGTGACGATTGGGTTGTCGGAGCTTCGAGTGTGGATTTCGCTGAGGTGGAGGTTGGGTTGACGGAGCTTCGAAGGTGCTGACGGAGCTGATGGGGTTTCGCAGTATCAATTTTGGGATTAGTATTAATTTCTAAACAGTATCAATTTCTAAACAGTATCAAAATGGAGTTGAACTTACAGTGGTGGTTGCGCTGTCGGAGCTTTGAGTGCGCTGGGGTGGAGTTTGGGTTGACGGATCTGACGGAGCTTCGAAGGAGGTGGAGCTTCAAAGGAGCTGACGGAGCTGATGGGGTTTCGATGAGGCAGGGCTGACGGGTTTCGATGAGGCGGGATTTTGGGAAGAGAGATAGAGACAGAGAGAGAGAGCGGGGGATGGGTTCTGAGTTGGGGAAGAGAGAGAGAGAGAAGAAAGAAAGAGAGAGAGAGGTGGAAGACAGAGAGAGTGAGAAGCGGTAGGGGGGTCTGAGCTGAGAGAGAGAGAATGGTTTTAGGGTTTAAAATTGTGGAATTTAAAATTTTGGGCGGAAAAATATGTTTTGTGATAATCAATCTGAGCTGTTGATTTTAGGGAAGATTGAAGGAGATCCACTTGACAGCTTTCTTTATAATTTATTATATAGATTACCAATGTGTACACTTGCATCATTTGTTTCTCCATATGCCATTTGGTCTTCAATTTTGGTTTCTTCTCTAGTGTACGATAATTTTCTTTAAGTTTTTTTTTCTCTTTGTCTTGCTATGACTCTCTCGAAGATTACAACAAATTCATGTAGTGAGTACATCTTTTGAGTACAAATCTTTAAGGAAGAATTCATCCCCTCGCTCCGTTGGCTACTCGACATGTCGGCCCAAAATTGAGATCTATTATAGACAAGGCCCCATTTCTCACAATTTCAAAATTTTCATTCAACCAATAATCATTTTCCACTTCATACTCAATAAGCAATGATTTCCATTTCTGTTCAAAAGCAATGGAATTATAAGAATTCCAGATATTATCCATAAAAACACTCACAAAGTCACTATTTTGATTCAATTGAGGCACATATGTTGGTATCTTGTCCAAAATATGCCACATGCCATACTTATGCCGAATTTGAGGAAAAACAACTTTGATTGTAGCACCTATCCACGATCTTCATCCGTCACCAAGCCAAATGGAGCATGTTTCATTACTCCTAACCATTTTTTAAATAACGACACAAATGATGCAGCCTTTTCATTTGGAATGAACCCACAACTAAAAAAACAGATTGCTAATGGAGATTTATTCCAACAAATGGAACAAATAACATTCTATAGTGGTTCGTACTATGTGTTACATCAAATGAAACTACATCACCGAACTCTTCGTAATTCATCCTGGCAATATCATCCACCCAAATACAATCAGACAATCGACCAAACTGATCTACCTCGAAATCATAAAAAAATAAAGTATCTTTTTCTTGTTGCCATTTAAAAAAGTCAAACAACATTTACCCTTCGTGACCTTTCATAGCCTCCCTTAAGTTTCTCTCATGATTTCTAGCATCGGTTTCGGTGAATACACCTCTATTATGACCCCCACTAGTACTTTCAAAGAAAAGCATTTGTTTGCATGTAGGAATATAGCTTGTGAAAGTTGCTACATTATTACTTCATCGGAATTTGACACACTAGCAACAAATGTCTTCTACCGGGTGGAGTAAATACATTATTGTGATTCATGAAATGAATAAAAAAATCATGAATTATTTTCTTCGTTTAGTTTCACACGAACGAATGGTTTGTAATCTGTTCTAGATATAGTTCCCTGCCTAACATCATTTGGCTTACTCTTCAAAACCTTGGCTTTATTACAAACATATGACATATCCACTACCTCAGTTTCCTTGTATTCATTTGGACCCTTACACATTTGGAAACCTCCACGTTTAGCATAACATAAAAAATTTCAGCTTGCTCTAGAGTATCAAATGTCATACCTATCTTTGGTTTTAGGTGCTCGTCAACTGTCGGGATAAATTTACCATCTTGTATACTCAAAAAACTGTCCGTGACAATATAGCAAAGCATCATCAATCTACATACCTATTATCAAAGCAAATGAATCAATAATTCAAAACCCTTAATTACAAGCGGTAAGTTAGCTATGGTAGAACAAGCATACGAACACTACTTGTTCAAACAAAACCAAATTGTGCCTTCAACTCATCTCAATACACTACTCATATCAATCTTGACAACCCATCTCATAACACTACTTATATTCATGCATACATATACAACAATCTTCTTAAAGTTGACAACAATACTTATATCCATGCATACATGTATTAACAAAACATCTAAATACACTACTTGTTCAAACAAAACCCAATCATGCCTTTAAGTAGGGATGGCGAACGGGTCGAGTGGGCCGGGCCGAGCCCAACCCGTACGGGTTGGCACGTATAGTGGGCGGGCTCGGGCCGGTTTGCCCACTTATCCGGGCCGGGCAGGGCCGGGCTCAAACGTGGTTTGGGTGGCCCGCCCAACCCGTGAACCCTTTAGGGTTCAACCTGGGTTGGGCCGGGTCGACCCGCGGGTTAGCCCGTTTATATAGGGTTAGATTTATTTATTTATTTATTGTAGCTTAAAATAATAATAATAATAATAATAATAATAATAATACGTAAGTAATAATACTAATAAACATTAAAAATCATAATAATAATAATAAGATTGAAAGAGTGAAATTGGCAACAAATTTTGAAATATTATTCATATGAATTTAAGTTATACAATTTTCATAATTTCTAATGAAATGAAGAATTCAATTCACAAATAAGTTTTATACAATGACATATTTCTTATATACAATTTTAATTGACTACAATTTTTATAATTTAACATAACAAGCAAAGCTATTGTTGTTATTGTTGTTGTTGTTGTTGTTCTTCCGGCGAGTTGCTCCCACTTGTGGACGTTGATAGTGCTTTCCCTTGTGTCCTATCTTCAGCCTTCAGCCAGTCTTCTGTGCAAACGAGCAACTCTAATTTGTCGGGTTTCATGCGATTCCTGTAATCAGTTAGAACCCTGCCACTTGAAGAAAATGCACTCTCAGAAGCAAATGTAGAGACAGGAGGAGTTAGTAAATCTTTAACCATAATTGACAGAATACTAAAAGTGTGTTCATGGTCTTTCCACCATTGTAAAATATCTAGTGGAGAAGTAGAAGGCTCAGAATCTTGTTGGTTATACCAATTTAATTCATTTGGTTGATTAGTCCTAGATTTTTTTAATTGAATTTGTTCAAGTAAATTAAATGTTCTATCACCAATTCTACTTTTACCCTTACCTTTAGAACTACCAGAAGAAGAACTAACTACAGAAGTTGTACTATTAGAAGCAAAATGTCTATCATAATAATCATACAAGTTATTTAACGTAGATTCAAACTGAACTAAAAATGTAGCGCAATCAATTACTAATTCTACATGTTCCTCAAGTAATGCAAAAAACATTTCTATCAAACTCTTCGAACCTTCTAATTTGATGCGAGGATTCATAACCGTAGCAACACAAATCAACATAGGAGGAGGAAAATAATACTTCAAAATTTTTTGAAATGCAGGTTTTACAATCTCACCAACATTGATATCATTTAACATTTCGTTAAATGTTTGCATCATGCTAACTAATTCAATAAAAATGCTACTAGAAGTAGATTCATATGTTTTTGAAAATTTTAAAGTTGCGGTTTTAAAAGGTTCTAAAAATTTCAACAAAGATTCGGTAAAAAACCAATCGGAGGGAGTCATTTCAAAATTGTGCATATTTTTTGCGATACAAAAATCATTTACAACTGCTTTATATTCGGTAACAACATTTAGTAAATCAAAAGTAGAATTCCATTGGTGTCTAACATCCTTTGGAAATCTTCTAAAAGGAACATTTCTAACCCTACACCAAGCTTTCCATTCTTGTAAAATGCTTGGACTTAATACAATGAAATGTACACAATTTCTAATTTTAACTATATATGGATCGGCTATTTTTAATGCATCTTGAACACATAAATTTATAATATGACATGCCCATCTAACATGAAAAATATTGTTAGATGGAGGATTTAATACGGATTTTAAAGTTGTAATTGCTATATTGTTGTTAGATGCATTATCAAAACTAATACACATAATTTTATCGCGAATATGGAAAACATCACAAATTTCTATAATACGATTTGCTATTTCAGCGCCACTATGGGGATACGGCAACGCCGCAAGTGATATGATTCTTTTTTGAAGAATCCAATCATTGTCGATCCAATGACAGGTTATTCCCATCGTTAGAATATTGTTGACACCCGTCCAACAATCCGAAGTTAAACAAATCCTACAAGTTAAACTCCATAAAATTGCAATCAAAGCGTCCTTCATTTCGATGTATATTTTAAAACAATCTGATTTGCAAGTATTTCTCAGAATTCTTCTAAAATGAGGGCTTAAGGCCGTTTGATTAAAATTTTCCAAGTCCCTACTCTCAGGATAGGAAAATGGTAACTCTTCCTTAATGACTAATCAGGCCATTTCCCGACGAACAAGATCGGGATCATAAGGGTGGCTATCAACTAGACCGGTCCTAGGGTTGATTTTTTGTTGGCCTTGTAATTGTTCAAGAAGTTCTTTATGGTTATGTTGGATGTGTCTACTAATGTAACCCCTGTTTTTCGCTTTTTGGTATTTTGAGAATATTCTTCATTTTTTTGTGAATTATTATTTTTCCATTGTATTTTTCGGAATAATAAAATTTAATTATTTTTATTCTATAATATTTTTCTGGCAGTTTTGACTTCCTTTTTGCTGTTGTGTGCCGTTTGGCAGTTTTTCGACATTTTGAGCTCTTTTACTCAATTTCTTGATCTCGTTCATGTATAAATATTATTTTAGGGTCATGGTGAATTTTTAGGGGAGTTTTGACCAATTTGAGATTTTTGGCCCTTAAGGAGATTTTTAGGAGCTATAGGATTCATTGTATTTTGTATCCCCATTAGAAATCTACCCAATATCCATTATCCAATTGTATACCCATTGTTTTCTATGGATATCCACTACCCATTAACCCACATATGATCTCCTATATATACCCCTAATACTAATTAATCCCTAACCCTAATATTTTTCTCTCTCCCTCTCCTATTCCAAACCGGCTTCCTTCCCAAATACCCCCGACCTGCCTTCTTCAACCCTAGGCCGACCTTCCCCTGCCCTCTCTTGCCTTGGCCGACCAACCATATCTCCCTTCTCCGCTATTTTATACTACTTCGCCTTGATTCTACCTCGTCTCTCCTCTTTTTGTGACCGGCCAAGCATCAAATCTGCACTCAACCACTCCAAAACAGCACCTTTACACCTTCCCTCGCTGTTTTGAGTTGTGGGCATCTCCCACTTCGGTTCGTGTGTCGAAGGGATCAACCGTTGGCGCATCTTGTTCGTGGGTTTCGCTCGAAATCGCGCTAGAAGGCGTCTTGCTCGTGGATTCTCTTTGCTAGGCTTGAATTCGTCGCGTTCGTCATCACAAAAAGGCAAGTAACTTGTACTTAAATTTCTTAGGTTGATACAAGTAGAAAGTTCACACATAGGATAGTTTGAGACTAGAGACGGACAAAGATCATGTTTTTAATTGTGGGTTTCGTCTCTAATGTTCAAAAAAGGCCATAGACGACTTAGGACATGAATTTTGATAGGGTTATGCCTTAGGATTGATACAGTTCTACTAAAATGAACTGTATCTTATATATCAGCCCTTAGTTATTTTGTTTCTTTTGAGGGGTTTTCTGCAAAGGTGTTGAGAATTTTGTAATTCAGCCCTCCTTTTACTACGAGTTGTGCACGGGCTTATGCTTCACCTATTAGTACTCATTGTAACCCCATTCTCCTGATATGAATGAATATGAATGAATCACTATCTTCTAGTCTCTCCTTTCTCTTCTAGTTTCTTCTTCATCTCTTCTTCTTCTTATCTCTTGTAGTTTCTTGTATCTTAGTATTAGCAGGTTCCCCATGGCCATCACCCGTTCCAGTAGAGATGCACCACCACCACCACCACCCACTGGAGGACTTGCATCAATGGTATCAGAGCCACCTCCTTCCCACCTCTGCCATTCACTACCGAACTCATCCAAAGCCCCTCCGACCGCTCCCAAACTCTTCCCCCTAAACCATCCACCTTGGTCATCAATAGCAACTCCAATATTACCAACAGAACTGCAAGAAGAAACCCATTTCCAACCATGGCCCGATCTTCCCTCCGACCACTGCAACCTCATTTTTGCCAACCCTAAAGAGTACTTTTCCCCAAATCCATCTTACTACCCTCCACAACCTCAACCTCAGTATTACCAAACGCAAGATATCTATTCCCCAAATATCCGACAACCTCCTGGAGCCCCACCACCATATGCTCGACGAAATCCCCAAGAGAAACAGGGAGTGAACTACCCACCAAGTGTTCGACCAGATGTTTCTTTGATTGCATCATCTTCAATCACCCATCCTCACCGATCAAAAGAATGGGTGGATCAATATCTGAAGAGTCTCCAAGAGAAAGCCAGAAAACAATCCCCACCTCCTTATTATTTGGAATATTGCCAAGAGAAAGCTAGACGATATCCTACACCACTTCAATATAGGGAGTACCTCCAAGAGAAGATGGAAATGCAACCAACTAGGGAGGTAAGTATGTCGGCAACTCTTCCTATTGTTGATGTTGTTGAAGAAGAGGAGAATGATGGTGAATTGGCAATCGAGAACAATGAAGAGGATCAAGAAAGTGAAGCATCAAAGCAAGATGCTGAGGCATCTTCAAGTCAGTATTTCAACAATCATGAAGGTCACTTTTTCCCTAAGCCAATGCCAGTTGTGGAAGTTTCTTTAGGTGAAATGCAACCCACGGTGAGTGCTGTTTTGGAAGAGAATGTGGAAGCTTTAGTGGAGCAACACCGGTGTATCAATATTGGAAGCCTTTATGCTCATGTCAAAGAGCTGCACCCTTGGGCCGATGCTAAATTCGTGAAGGAAGTAATTGATGCAAGCTGCTTTACTTTTATTTTGGTTCATTCTTCTTTGGCAAGGCTCACCATTGCATTGTGGGGATCTGAGGAGCACTATTCCAAGTACACATCTGAGAATGGTTCTGAGATGGTGGGTATTGTAACTGATGCATCCCTTGCCCCTGAAATGCATACCCTAGAAGCTACACCTGTATGTAAGGCTCTTTACTTCTTAGGGGACATGGGTAATTCCACTTGCTCTTTGCTTGATAAGCTATGTGAGGATGGGATAGTGAGACAATGGGTGGAATTAATTGAAGACGGGACAATTGTTGTTATCTTTGATCCCGGAGGAGGAGAAGACGAGGCTACATTGGCGGATACAGGTCTTCTTAAGAATATCTTGATGAATAAGAATGATACCGGGAAGATAACAATTGTCAGGTTGCTGGGTGGATATCTGCCTGATGCGATTGAAGATACAGTTTTAAGTACCAATAGTGGACAGCAAACTTCGATGGAACTGCCAAAGGAACTTCTCAGACATCCCCCCAGTGCCAGCCATGTTTCGCTTCCAGATGGAAGAAGTGTTGCATATCAGAAAAAGGGGGTTTCATCAGAAAGAGCTCGATTTTCTGTGGTTGTTCCACATTCGTTTCTGTCTTCTCGGTTGGCAGGATTACCTGGAACCAAAGCCTCTTTGTTAGAAGAGTTTGGTGTACGTTTGGTTACTTATGATCTCCCTGGTTTTGGTGAAAGTGATCCTCACCCAGGAAGAAATCTCAAGTCATCGGCTGTTGATATGCTGCAGTTAGCTGATGCTGTTGGGATCATTGACAAGTTTTGGGTGGTCGATTATACTGGTGGTGGCAAGCATGCATGGTCTGCTGTGCGCTATATTCTTGAAAGGCTTGCAGGTGTTCCAGTAACATTTTACGAAGATTTAAAGAACCAGTTTGTTGAAGCTAATGTTGGGTTTGACACAATCTGCAAGGTGAATTCTCAACTAGTCAGCAATATATGCACTGATGCACTTTCTGCTGAAAAGTATTACTATTTCATTCGCCTCATGGGGAGGAGAGCAACTCACGTTACTTTGGAATGTGCGCTACAGTCTCATCCTAATATGGTTATCCTAAGTGAGGAAGTTACTTCTTCGAAGCTTACTCTTTTCGATATAACAAAAAAGATCTATGATGCTGTTCAGGCCAGGGCAGAACAAGATAAATATCATGGAGTACTTCTTTTGCCCGAGGGACTCATCGAAAGCATACCTGAAGTGTATGCCCTATTGCAGGAAATACACGTTCTTCTTATGAATGGAGTTACTGCTGAGCTCAAGAATAAGACATTCCCCGAAGGATCATTTTTAAACATAGATGTACCAGCGGATGTTGCACATCATAAGGGTATTAAGATAACAAAACAAGGAAGGTTTATTATCAGAACTGGGTGGAAGCAGACAGATAACAGTGGATCATTATCAGAGGAGAGCTACCAAACTGCTAATATGACTGGTGTGTCTGTAGCTGATACAGAAGATGGTGCATTTGCAACACCTTCGGAGGTCTCTTAGAGCCGAAGAATATCTTCGCATTGACCTTGTGGTCAAGGTCAAAATAAGGGGGAAGGATTGATACAGTTCTACTAAAATGAACTGTATCTTATATATCAGCCCTTAGTTATTTTGTTTCTTTTGAGGGGTTTTCTGCAAAGGTGTTGAGAATTTTGTAATTCAGCCCTCCTTTTACTACGAGTTGTGCACGGGCTTATGCTTCACCTATTAGTTCTCATTGTAACCCCATTCTCCTGATATGAATGAATATGAATGAATCACTATCTTCTAGTCTCTCCTTTCTCTTCTAGTTTCTTCTTCATCTCTTCTTCTTCTTATCTCTTGTAGTTTCTTGTATCTTAGTATTAGCAGGTTCCCCATGGCCATCACCCGTTCCAGTAGAGATGCACCACCACCACCACCACCCACTGGAGGACTTGCATCAGATTCACCCTAACGCGATTTTAATCGCGTATGTGACATATTGTGTAACCGATGTTTGATTGAACGCCCATATGAGAAATACTAGATTTTGACATGTTAGTTACCCTCTTTTATGATAATTAGACATTGGGTATACAGCGATTCGAATTTGGAAGAGTTTGGATTACTTTTGTAGAAGTTACGACGTTTTGAAGTTTAGTTGAGAAATCTGGAAATTTGGATGTAACTGGATTGATTGCTGTTTTTATCTGGATTAGAGTCCGAATCTCAACATGACTATTTCTGAGAAATTCGTAGATAACTGAATCTATTTTCTAACCCCACTGATTTCACCCTGTTTGGACATCGTATGAATTAGTTATGATTATTTTAGTGCCTGTGTATCGGTAGTTTCCAGATTCAGTTCGGAGTAATTTGTGTGGACAAACTATTTTCAAGACCAAAGTTAGACATAATTTCATGCCACAAGATTTTGTCCTGTATTTCACCATGATGTTAGGTAGTTCTCTGATTTTTTTGATAATTAAAAGATGAGTTTTGAGTGATGCCTTACATCCTTTTCTAGATGTCACTTTTGCTGTAAACTGCGTGTGATTGTACGTTGAATGCCGTGTTCACCTTGTTTTTAATTACTGTATGAATATTTTGTGTGATATATGAAAGTTGGGTAATTGTATCTACTTTCATCCCGTTTTGGCGGAAGTGGATTTTGATGCGCTGTGTGCAAGATATGTATGATTTTGTACAGCGGTGTTAAAGAATTCCAGATCCATCAAAACTGTGTTATGTGTTAGTTTCTATTTTTGAAAACATATCTATACTTTCTGTAAAACTATGAAAATCTATATTTTGAGACTATACATATAGGGGATTAGCCCAGAATTTTCGTGGATTTAATTAACAACTTTGTATGCTGTTTTCATGTGGTTTAAGTTCTTCCCCTGTTTTCTGGCTGTACATGAAAACTGTGTTGAATTTTGTTTTAAGTCGAGACGTTGTGAAATAGAATATGGATTTATTATACCCGTTAGAAGCGTGAGGAAGTCTAGTTTCCAGATCCTTCGACGGATCATGATTTGCATTCCTATAGATCTTTGGATCACTGTTTTTGTACAGACTGGTCTTGCTGTCCTATTTATAAATCTATACCATTTTGCTCGTATTTGTGAATGTTTTGTACCTATACTTACTGATCTAATTCCCCGAGTTTAAACCTGAGTATAACCTGTTAGTTTGACATCATTTAGCACACTCTCATGCCTGTTGATGATATTATTAATAAAAGTAACTAAGCCGGGGTTTAAGGGAAGATTCTATTAGTGGAAGAAATAGAAACGTGTACTTGGAAGAGGACTAGTATCCTACCTGCCTGTTTACCTGTTACTGACCCTGTCTACATTGCTTCTTATGTAAGAAGGTGTAGAGTAGAAGAGAGCCACTGGGTTCTGCCTGTTTCCTGTACCCAAGTACATTGCCCTATGGACTCCATTATGAAAATCTTACTAAGCGAAATTGTTTGTTGTAGCAACCATGTGATATAATTTGGGGCACATGTCGTGCTACCTAGATAGTTAATAAAAGATTAGACTTAACATAACCTGATGAACCTGTTTACCTGATTCATGATTTCCTGTTACATGATTACCTGATTATCCTGTTACCTGTTTTTCCTGATACTTGATACATATTTACCTGATTACCTGAATTCCTGATAATCATACATGTTACCTGTTACCTGTTGACACTAGACATAGGTTTATCCATACCTGTTAGTATATCATGTGGTTAGATAGTGTCCATGTGCTTGTATCCTATTCTATTTGTGACCCGGACTTGCCATTGACGGGTACTGTGTTTTCTTCTTTTCCTTTTTCCTGCATTCGATGATTGCAGATTATGGTGGACAGATTCAAGATGGTACTGGTGGCTCGCAGTATTAGATGCTGATATTATTATTTCTGTTTCCTGTTATAACATTATTCTGTATTCCTGAGACTTGATTCATTTCTGTATTTGAGACACGTGTATTATTTATTTTGTTTTGGGCGATGTGGCCCAGAATATTTGTTTTCCAGACTCTGTTTTATTTGAGAACAAGATATTTGATTTCAATTAATTCCTGTTGGTGAAATTATCTCGATGTTGCATGTTGGTCCCACTCTTTGCTTCCGACTGCGATATTTTGACTCTGATATATGTTGACTCTGATATACTGCCTGAGATATGTTGTAAGATTTCTGAAACAGCTTAAGGATGATTATATTCATTCGCTGGGCTTGTGTTACGTGACCGTATTCTGTATTTTTGGGAAGCGGGGCGTGACAACTAATTGTACCGGTGCTGTCACCCCTCTTGAATTTGTATGTTTTACCACATGTTTTACAAACTTTCAAACCTACACCCGGAGTATGTTCGTCCGGGATATAATCATAAAACTTATGCTAATCGCTAGTTTCTCCTCTACTTTTTCTACTACTACGGGGTTGTGTGGTTTCGGTTGGTTGTTGTTGTTGTTCTTCTTCTTCCAATTGTATGTCACCTACAACTACATTGTGTGTACCCCATTGTTCCATAGGAGGATCATGGTATTCTTGGGCGGGCTCACTAGTTGGGACAATTGGTGGCCTACGGGAAGAGGAGGAGGAATCTTGCCCGCTACGACTGCTACCGCGTGATCTAGACATAATATAGTAATGTGCTAAAGTATGTAAAAAAAATATACAATGTAGGAATGGTGAATTATACAAAAAAACTAAAAAATAAGAGGGTTGAGATACAGAAGTTCAAAAAACGAACAATAATTTTAACTACAACGCAAAAAATATAACGAGAGAGGTATGAAATTTTGATACAGTTCACCGTGGAATACGCGTATGTAAAAAAAACCGTGAAAATAAGAATAGAATAGAACTAGAAAGAAGCGCTTTTGCCGATTCCGCAATTGAAGAGTTGAGGAGAGCTCGAAGTAGATTTGACGAAGGTTGAAGAGAGTTGAAGACGTTGAAGACGTTCAATTTTGTTTCCGATACGACCGCAATTTGATCATGTATATGCCTCGTTGTAGACTTGTTTGATGAATACTACAATTGTTGAAAAATTCTTTACAAATGATGTATAATAGTAGAGAGAGTAAGAGAGTAAGGTGTGTTTTTTTATGAGATTTTTGGGGGTATTTATAGGCTCAAAATATGGGAAAAAACAAAAAAAAAGCCAAAAAAAGGCTAAAGAGCCGTTCGGAACGGCTCTGGAGACAGAGAGCTGTCGTTTTCGACCGTTCGACCCGTATGGGTCCAACGGGTCGGAACCCGCGGGTTGGCGGGTTGAATTCGCGTACTTAACGGGTTCGTGGGCTGGGTTTCGCAGGTTCAATTCGCGTTATTTGCGATCCGGGTCGACCCGGTACCGTTCACTGGGTTCGACCCGAACCCGCCTAGTTGTTAAACGGGCCGGGTTAGCGGGCCGGGTCGCGGGTGGGTCGCCGGTTGACCTGGCCCAGTTGCCATCCCTACCTTCAACTCATCTGAATACACTACTGATATCTATGCATACATATACAACAATATTCTTAAATTTGATAGATAATTAACCACATCCAGTCATAAATTTCATAAACTAGTCGTATTAACCAAACCAAAACAATTAACAATAACAACAATTAGCAAGCAATCCATATATGTGATATATTTCAATTTTGCAAGCCATTCTCACATCACAAACCTAATTCTACAAACCAAATACTAGTCCAAAATTAACGAAGTAAAATTTATTATACAAAGTTAGGGTTTTTTATTACCTTGCACAATTCAATGTTTAATGACGTAAATGTTGTCGATGATGAGTGGGTTGGTTGCTAGATATAGATTTTAAGGGCAAATTTGGGTTTTGATTTGGAGCTTAGAGTTTAACGACAAATTTGAGTTTCGATGTTGGGGTTTCGAGTTTGTGATTGAGTTTTTAAGGGGGAGAATGAGAGAGAGAGAGAGAGACGTCTGTAGGGGAGCTGAGGCGGAGAGCTTGAGATAGGGGAGATAAGGAAAGTGGAGCTCAGGAGCTTGAGTTAGGGTTTCGAAGGTGGAACTTTGGAAACTTGGAGGAGGAGGTGGGATTTGGGGAAGCTTCAAGTTTGGGAGAAGAATGAAGAAGAAAGAATAAGAGAGAAGAAGAGTTAAATGAGTAAAATTTCCTATACAGCCTCACATTAAAATTCTTGAACCACTGATGCAGCTACTGGGAGCAGCAACATCAGTGAAAATGATACCGCTATTGGGAATTGCAGCATAACGATATGTTTTTTTTAAAAAATTTACACTAATGTCACTACTTGACTAGCGGCATCAGTGGTTTGCATGCCAGTTCACAACCGAATGCCAACCATATATATATATATATATATATATATATATATATATATATATATATATGTACATATATATATATAATCCTAAAGAAGTCAGAGAATTAAGATTGTAACCAAATGCAAACTAAAACTGTAAGCACTATATTCACTTTTATAGGAGCTTTATCAGTCATATACATATTAGTTGCACGTCTTTGAGTTGTGTTGACTTTCTATTATGTAATTAGATATAAAATGTTGGTACATGTATGTTATCTATATTTGAGTACTAAATAAGAAAAAATTATATCAAAAAGTATATGTTTGAAGTCTGAATCAGTGCAAATGATGCCACTATTGGTAATAGCAGCATCACTGTATATTTTCTAAATTTTGCATGACATCAGTAATTCGCATGCCACTTCGCACCAAAAGTTCGTTCGCAAACGAAGACTGATCTATATATATATATATATATATATATATATATATATATAGGGAAAGGCTCCGTTGCACACTACTATTGGTGCTCACGGCGTGAACACTACTAGTTCGGGCATTCAAATCGAAAATCCGAACCGTTCACATTGATCTACACATCTAAATTAGTCTAAATATGTAAAATCAAATCATTTGAAATTCATTTGCCCATTCATTGAAGTGTTACAAAATTGTATGGCTGAAATTCATTGTTTTTATAGTCGCGTGATGGATGGACAAATGAATTTCAAATGATTTGATTTTACATATTTAGACTAATTTAGATGTGTAGATCAATGTGAACGGTTCGGATTTTCGATTTGAACGCCCGAACTAGTAGTGTTCACGCCGTGAGCACCAAGGTAGTGTGCAACGGAGCCTTTTCCTATATATATATATATATATATATATATATGAAATCCTAAAGAATATATATGAAATCCTAAAGAAGTCAAAGAATTCAGATTGTAACCATATGCAAACTAGAAATGTAAGTACTATATTCAATTTTAAAGGAGAACTATTTGTTATATATATATTAGATGTACGCACTTTTTTGAGCATCTTTTGTTGTGTAGATTTCTATTTTATAATTAGATATGAAATGTTGATACATGTGTGTTATCTATATTTGAGTACTAATTACGAAAAATTAAACCAAAGAGTATATATTTGAAGTTCGAATCTGTGCAAATACTACAGACCATTAGGCCTTTAATGGCATTCCTCTCCCGGCATTTCGAGCGCCATGATAGGTGAGGGTGTATTTTTATTTTTTAAAAACACACACTCTACAACAGCGGTTGCACTAACCGTCGTGTTAGACGGACCCTATAATGGCGTTTTTTATGTAAATGCCGGGACAACCCCCCCTTCTATCAGACGGCTCGGTATATTAATTTTTTAAAAATAAATTACATATTTATCCCGGCATTTATGCGATGAACGCCGATGGAGGGTTATTCTGTAATGGTGTTTACTTAGTAACTACCAAGACATGCTTCTTATATCGTGGGATAGCTATTTTAGTAATTTTAAAAATTAAATTATATATCTATCCCGGTGGTTGACTTGATACACGTCCGGATATGGTTTATGAAATATTTTTTAACTTATTTCTTATAATTTTTATATATTTTAATATGTATATTTTTAGTAATATTTTATATGTAGATAGCACGAAATTTGATTATCGAATATTATTATGAAGAATGAAACAATTTTGATTCTATATATGAATTAATTAACATTATATTATATATATATATATATATATATATATATATATATATATATGTATATATATATATATATATATATATATATATATATATATATCAGTACTAAACTCTATGTAAAAACAAATTTGAGAATTAGTTAATTTTTGAATTTGAGAATTTGTAGGTTTGAGAAGATTAATTAAAGATTATAGAATTCTATAGTTTTTTTTTTTTTTGAAAATATTGTGGTTTGTTTGATTGTATATTTAGACTTATTAATGAGTAGAACCAATAGAAGATAGTTCGATTTTCAAAATAATAATACACTTATACCGGCGTTTCTGATAAAAACGCCAGTGTATATGCAACATATCCTGGCTTTGTTTAGTTGAAACGACGGGATAGTGATTGGGTAAATTATTCTAAAACCCCTGTCCCCAACCCTCGCCTCGATCTCTTTCATTTTCCCCCAAATTGGCTAGCCCTATCCCTTCTCCTCTCTATCCTCACTGCGATCTTTCCTCGCTGACGACTTTATCACCCTTACCAATTGCCACCGCACCTCCCTCGGTGCTTCTCCTCCTCACCTTTGCTTATCCCTCACCGCATCTCCTCTGCCTTCTCTTATCTATTGCCACCGCAAAACCTTTGCCGCCGCTCCTCCTCACCATTGAACACCCTTCGCCCCACCTACTTTGCCTCCTCTTATTCATCGCTGCCACCCCTCACTCGCAACCCGTCTCTCATTGTCACCGCATGTCGAGCAATCTTGCTCCCTTCACCACTGATCCACCACCGGTGTTCTCTCCCTCATTCTTTCCCTTATCGGCAAATTTGCTAGAGTTTAGTAATATTGATAGGATTTAGTATTCTTTTTTAGTAGAGATTGGTTAATATAGTTGTTGTTCTTTTTTTCTATAACGAGGATAAAATCGTTAGATTCCAGCCCAAGAAATATATTTTAAAAATGAGGAATTACAACAAAGTTCAATTTCATCGGAAGTAAAACTAAAAGCAAACAGCAACATAGCCAAAATAGAAACCAGTAGTAATTGAGTAAATTGCGAGTAAGGCACAAAAATACAATAAGGCAGGAAACAACTCCAAGCAGCAGCAGGGACAACTAGGAAAAGGGGCGAAGGCAAGCTCAAGACTGTACCCCATAGACACTGGCCAACCAACGCAATCGCGACTCATCTGAAGCCCAACCCTGGATATCCCCAACCTGGGCCCAGACACAGAGGATGCAACAGGAGCACAGAGCAGGGAATGCAACATTTGAAGCCCAAGACGCAGAGCAAGCACCAGGAGCATATAGCAGCATCCAAGCCAAAAGGAGACAAACACAAGCAACCCCGATAGGGAAACCTAACAATAAAACAAAGAGCAAACCCAGGTTGGACGAAAAGAAAATGCCTACAACCTGAATTTGCTACGAGGCCCAAAATGCTAAGCACAGGAGCCCCTAAACAGCCTAAAAAGCCACCTCAAAGAGGGGCAAAACCATAGATCGCCCACAGCGTGCTAAGGAAGCACCAAACAAAAAGATTCACCACCTAAAAGAAAACAAACGGGAGCATCTCAGCTCTAAAAAAATAAAGAGCAACGCACAAAGAATCGCTTGCTATAGGCGATAAGCTACGATCGAAACTCCTCCAGCGACTGCAAACACAATCAAGGTCGGCCAAAAAGAAGCCATCTTTGTAGAACAGAACAAAACGAAACAAAGCCAACACAAGCCCAGGCAAAAATAACATCCATAGCACGAAAATAACAGAAGTTATACAAAGACATCACAAAGACAGAACTATATCCAAAGTAAAGGCCCGGAGCAAAATCAAGATCGTGGCCACCAAAAGCACCCTAAACTAGTGCCAAAATCAACTGAGCCAACACCAGCCATCCCTGAGAACAGAATAAGAACT
This sequence comes from Hemerocallis citrina, assembly GCA_017893485.1. Classification (NCBI taxonomy): domain Eukaryota; kingdom Viridiplantae; phylum Streptophyta; class Magnoliopsida; order Asparagales; family Asphodelaceae; genus Hemerocallis; species Hemerocallis citrina. Next base: position 386,335,070 of record CM030358.1, on the reverse strand, counting down.
TGAACCAAAGATATCAGAACGCACAACCCAAAAGATACAGATAAGTAAATCCAGCTCGGTAGGGAGGCAAGATGCCATCCCAGACAGTCAGAGCAAAACCAAAACAAGCCAAAAACCCTCCAGAAAGGAAGAAAAGCAAGCTACACCCACTTCATATCTGCAAAGAAAAGGAGAATGGAAGATAGATTAGAAATAAAGAAATCTAATATGAAATAGTGTTAGTGGAACGATAAAAGATGATCGCCTTATCAAGGCGACCAAGATGCAATGCTTCCACTTTATCAGGCAATAAAATGGATGGCTAAAATTTGGTAAGGAATAAGAATTCATTGATAATGGTATCGATCGAAGAAATGGAGTGTGTAAAATTATGTTTGTTCCGTTCCGACCAAATCACCCAAATGATAGCCATCAAGGAAAGAAACCAAGATTTACGAAACTCTTTCCTGAGAGATGGCAACATCCAACATGAGGAAAATACGTTGGGGATAGTGGGGGCGTTCCAAGCCAGAGTAGTGATCCTCCACAACGGTTTAGTAAAGTTGCATTGAAGAAAAAGGTGGTTGGCGTCCTCATGATTGGAGGAGCACAACGAGCATAATTGGCCTAAGGTCAGATTCAAATTATTTATGACCTCTACGGTGAGAAGTTTGTTGTTAAGAGCAAGCCAGGTAAGGATCTTAACTTTCAAAGGAGCGCAACTACTCCATAAGGGCTTAGCAAGCAGGGAAAATGTACCTCCGAAATTAAGGAAATTGTAGAAAAATTCAACCGAGTAAATACCGGACCTGGTCCATCGCCATATGAAGTCTTTTGTGGGATGCCGGGAATAAAGGTTGAGTTTAACGAAAACTCTTGAAGCTCGACTACAAGCAACGGGGGCAGAACGCAACTAAAATGAATAGACCATAACTTTTGGTTATAGATGATAGTAACATGATCCGCCACTGTGGCCGAAGGGTTGGTGGCCAGTTGGTATAGTGAAGGATAGACCAAAGCAAGCCTGATATTATCAAACCATAAATCGGCCCAGAACTTGGTCTTAGAACCATCAGCGCAAACATGGGATATACCACAGTGGAAGGGGACGACCGCTTTCCATACCCTCTTCCAAAAGGTAGAGGACTTGCGAGAAAGGGTGGAAGGAAATTCCCATATCATACTGCGGGAAAAACATTTAGAAGAGATAAGGCGAGCCCAAGGCAATTGATCATATTTGAGAATCCGCCATAGCCATTTGCCCAGAAGAGCTAAATTTTGGTGCCTAAGATCAAGCACCCCAAGGCCTCCAGCTGCTTTGGAAGTAAAGATCAACCTCCAGTTGCAGAGGTGAGATCTCGCTCTATAAAAATCTGCACCAGACTAGAAGAAGTTCCTTCTGATTGGCTCAATCCTCTTAATAACCCAAGACGGGACGTAAAAGAAAGACATCATATAAAGAGGAATAGAAGAGAGGACAGAGTTGACAAGAATCAATCTGCCTCCGCGCGAAAGGTGCTTTCCAGACCAAGAGTTAAGTCTAGATTCCACTTTTCCAATCATCGGCATCCAATCCGATTTATGGAGTTTCCCCCATCTCAAGGGAATACCAAGATATTGGATAGGAAAAGCGGCCAAAGCACAGTTAAAGAAATGGACAATTTCAACTTGCGGTTGAGAGACCCTTCTAGCCAAAGAACTGAAGATTTTTGAAAATTGATAGATAAACCGGAGGCATTTTCAAAAATATAAATGAGTAACTTGAGGTTCCGAAGGGTCTTCCCATTGGGTTTCGCGAAAATAATAGTTTCATCGGCGTATTGGAAGTTCAGTACTCCACGGTAACTTTGAGAACCCCCAAGACCTTCGATGACCCCAGCCTCCCAGGCATTACGAAGCAACTTACTGAATACATCGGCCACTGGAGAAAACAGGAGGGAGGAAATTAGCTCACCCTAGTGAATGCCACACTTACACCTGAATTTGTGGCCTTCCGAACCATTAATAATAATGGACAAGGTACCAGCGAACAGGCTGGATTTAATCCATGCAATCCATTTAGGACCAACGCCACGATACATAAGGATTTCAAAGAGGAACTCCCAACTTACATTATCATAAGCTTTTTGTAAATCTAATTTTAACAGAATACTCTCATAATTGGATTGATGGCATTCGGTAATGATTTGGGCCGAAGCCACGCTATTTAAGATAAAGCGATCTTTAATAATCCCGTTTGAGCGGGGCCGATCAAGGGAGAGATAATCGCACTGAGACAGGTCGAAAGAACTTTTATAATGATTTTGAAGGTCGTATTGAGAAGGCTAATTGGTCGAAACTTAGAGATCGTGTTGGCTCCCAAGACTTTGGGGATGAGAACGATATGAGCGTAATTGATCCTGTCAAAGGAGAAAGACCCTTGGTGAAGATCAGAGAACATTTTGAGAAGGTCGTATTTGAGACAGTCCCAAAAATGTTGGAAGAAAAAAGCTGGAAACTCGTCCGGCCCTAGGGCTGAATCACTCTTCAACGAAAATACTGCAAATTTAATCTCTTCTAGAGTAAAAGGATCTTCCAGGCTTGACAGATCATGAGACTGCTGGCCGTACAATTGGTACCAGTCCAATTGAATGGAGCGGTGTTTATGAGACCCAGAAGACTTTTAAAGAAGCGAAGAAAAGATGCATGGATTTCAGAGTCTGAATACAATCCATTGCCATTATCGAGGATAGAGGTAATACAATTTCATCGTTGACGATGAGATGCAAAATTGTGGAAGAAAGAGGTGTTACCATCACCCTCCTTAAGCCAACGAAACTTAGCCCTCTAAGCCCATTTAATGTGGTCGTTATGGAGAATGAAAGCATATTCTCCCTTACAAGATGCACGTTCAAAGCGAAGGGATTCCGAAATAGGTCCAAGCTCCTCAAGTTTATGAATGGAATCAATGGAAGAGAGAAGAACATTTTTAAGGAAATTTGCATTTGCAAATCTCTCTTTACACCAAATCTTACAGCCATATTTAATAGCGTGAAGCTTAAGAAGGATGCGACCTAGTCCGGAAAATCCAGTGATAGAAGAAAGACATTCCGCAATGAGATTGATGAAAATTTGGTCTTGTAACCAGAATTTTTCAAAACGGAATTTAAAAGGTCTTATGAAATTATAATTGGAGAACAACGAGATAGGCACATGGTCCGAAGACGGATTGGCCATGGCCGATACAAAAGAGTTGTGGAAATAGTTGATCCAATCAAGGGAGACAAGAAAGCGATCGAGTTTAGCCATGGTCGAGGACAACCGTATGTTGGACCAAGTGAAAGATCTACCGTTGAGGGGTATTTCAGTCAATTGAAGAGAGCGGATGCAGTCATTAAAATGGGAGGAAGCTAAAGAGTTCGAATCGGTCCCTGATCTTTCACAGGAGAATCTGGTGACATTAAAGTCTCCACAGAAAACACAGAACCATTAAATGTTGTTTTGGAAAGAGATGAATTCGTTCCAAAACTTGTTACGATGATCCGCGATGGATGGTCCGTAAACCGAGACCACAGTGAGTTGACAGTTGAATTCAACCCAGTGTAGCCGAACAATGAGGAAGAAAGTTAATCTACGAATGGAAATGAGAGAGAAGCGGGCATCTTTAAAGCCAAAGAGGATCCCTCTCTTGATCTGATGGCATCAAGAGAAACCCAATTGGAGATAAGGGATCAACCTATCGAACGAAAGGATGGAAGGGGACGGGGATTCAAGTTTAGATTCTTGAATAGAGATCAAATCACAATGGAAGGAAGATATCAGTTGAAACACTACTTGTTGCTTGGACGCACTCTACAGACCCCTAATGTTCCAAGAGATGCTAATCATTATAACTGTTGTTCTCAAAAGCTCTTGAAATTTCGCGACTTCGAATAGAATCAAAGTCAACAAAGTAGTCCGAGTTTACCAGAAACCCCATAGCCTTAGAAAGACGAAGCATCTCTAGATTTGAGAGGGTGTCGAAGTGCACCTGATAGATGGAGCCAAGTTGGTTTCTCCCAGAAGAGGAAGGAATGGGGGGTGAACAAACAGACTTACGGTGCTGAGCCGCAAGGGATGCTTGAGAGTTAGCTGAATAATTCGATGTTCTTTTAGCCTGAATACGGGCACTAGAGCGAATGACAGAGATAGACTTTTTATGCGATTCAATAGTCTGCTGTCTCTCCGGGGGGACACCAACTGCTGAATGCATCAACGCCTCAGAGAGAATGTCTGAACAGGGGGGTTTAAGTTCATCTGATAAATTGGGCCGGGTAAAGTGAACGAGGGTGGTGGAGAAATAGGGTAATGTGGACTAGTTCGGAAATGAGGTAGGGGGGTCTCTCTATAACGACAAGGTGTTTGGAAACCCACTGGGTACGATGTCGGATCCCAAAGTAGAGAACTAAAGTGGAGATAAGTAGCGAGACAGTACTCAAAAAAGTAACTTGCTGAAAAAGAAGAGTAGACACCAAATCGAAAAAAGCAGCAGTGATAGAAAAAGCAAACAAATGAAGCGTGAAATTTAACAATAACAAAATGAAAAGATATAAGTACCTTCTGTTGAGGATTAGGCTGATCCAGGTCTCCAACTCTGCTTATAAAAGATCATCATGATCGATCAAAGCGTCAGCTTTTGGAGTGGGGGAGGAAGATGCTTTAGTTGCTTTAGTTGCAGTTGGATTGGATTTGGATCCAGAAGATGGAGTACAATACACTGCGCTCTTGTACTTGTCTCAATCAGAGGAAAAGGTCGGATTCACCTCCCAAACTGGCCACTTCTCGTCCGACTCAACCAATGTGGGCATAGGGGGAACAAGGGAAGGTGCAACAGCCACAGCAGAGGTCAGAAGAGAGTGGGATCTCGACGGAGGAGGGAGAGGAAGTTTAGGAGGGGGCTCGACAGCACCAGAATGAGTGGTAATATTGTGCTTCACAGCGGCTAAGTCACGGTTAATCCAGACAAGGTTGAGGGCTTTCGACGGCGAAATTGTGGGCTTAGGAGGACCGCTAAAACCTCTGCATTAGGAAGGAAGGTTCTTTTTATACGGAGCATTGTGCGATGCCTTCCAATTGGATGAAGAAGCCATCAACACCGAAGAAGTTCCGACAGAGAAGGTATTAGGAAAAGAAGCTGCATCCACAGAGGTCTTAGGAGCTCTAAGACCCAACCGAACTGGATTAGAACTACCCTTAACACCATTCAGATAAATGACAGAGATAGTGAAGATAGATACATTATCTCTTAACGAATAAGCATAAATTCTGTCTGTAACACCCCGAATTTCAAAACAGACCGAATTCGAAGTTCCACGGGATCTTTTCACTTTTCTTCGTACAATTTTATAAGGAAATTAAAACTTTACTTTACATCAGAGTTACATCTTTAAATTATATTTAAACAGCGGAAGCAATTTATAATAATTACATGAATAAACTATACAACACTTGAAACATTCTTTAAGCAGCATGCCTACTTTATTCTTGTCAATCTCTTTATCCTACATGGACACTGTGGGCTCGTCAGTTCATTCAGCTGACGCAAGGATATAAAACATCAATTTTCTCCTACTTAGAAAGCACACACTTGTCACAAGCAAAACTACGGGGACAATCCTGTAGATGTCGTGTTGTGTTGTGCACTTAGTCTTTAATGCAGTTGTTATATTATATGACACTAATTCGCACTTGTTCGGATTCTATGCATTCCATACTCCATAGGTCCGAGGGAAAGCCCTTAATCGTTCTTCATCTTGTAGGGTTCAATCCCTTGCCATGACTTAAACTACTACGGTAACTACGATAAGTATCCTAGATGTTCTATGAGTTACGAGCCCATGTCCAGACAGTCTGGAGGGGAATCCCACACACTGACATGACGCATCATGCATGCAGACTATGGACAATTCAACCTCCGTCATGGAACGATGGCACCACCCGTAGTCACCAAACACCCCACCAGTGTCGCCCCCGGGACGATAATTCCGGAGTAGTGCTCACGCCATGACATGACGCATCAAGCGGGCAGTCTGTGAATCACTCTCACACTGCCAATCCGATGGACCTTATACTCGTATTTTTCTCTTACTTTCGTCATATCACCACCATGTATCTAATCCTTAGTTTGTTTAAATCATGAGTAAAATCAACTCCTAGAGTTAGCTCTTTCCTCTATACCAGTCTTAATCAACAACATGACCAACTTGGTCTTTCTTCTCAATAGTTCATCTCAAAAATAATTTATTCACTTGCCTGTAAATAGGACTTAGCTACCCTCTAGTTCAATATCTCATTTCATGTTCATAAATTGAGTATTCACACTCATCAATATTTTATTATGATTCATCCTCATTCAATTCATGTATTACTTTTCACAAGTGAGAGACAAGATATTTTCATTTCAAAATTTCTCAACTTACATATTTAATCTCATAATTTTTCTTTGCATTCATAGGTCTAAAATCTCATTTATTTAACCTAAACGAAATTATTCACATTTGCAATAAGTCATGAATTCCCAAAATAATTTTACATAATTTTCCCTAAAGAAGAGAAATGCATATTGCTTGAATTTATCACATAAATACCCTTATAATCTCTTTAATCTTGATTAAAAAATTCTTAATCAATCCATAGAAATTTTCTAGATAAGTTCAAATCAATGTCAGGATAATTAACATGCTTTTTCTAATTTAATTTTACAAAAAGAATCATTAAAAAACATTAATTTTTCCCAAAAAAATCAAATTTTAAAAACCTAGGCCGAAGCCTGGTTTCGAACCAGCAACAACACAGTATGCGCTACAGTAACGTTACTATGGTGCAACGGCTGACCAAAAAGGACAGAGCGCCTACATGATACAAGGGGGGTCTTAACTCTCTTATACTCAGGGTCTCGGTAATGGGTTATTTTCAAAAATAAAAATAAAGAGTTTATGCCAAGATTCGAACCCATGACCTCCTACTATAGTGACGTTTTTAATTTGCACCCACTGACCAGTATGAACATAGTGACTAACCCGTAGAGAAATAATTCCAACTTGTTTTGTACAAGACTGTAACTATTCTAGATCATAAAAAAAAACTCATTTCTTCAAAAATGTGATTTGTTCTTCTTTAAAACTAAATAAATTCCTGACTGGATTTCTTTCAAAAAATTTTAGGTTTTTTAAAGCCATTAAAATCTTATTTTTCCCATATAAAGTTCTACTCTTTATTCATACAAAGTGTACATGAAAATCGCATAATGTTCTATTAACAACTTCCTTTTCAAGGAGACATTTTTCTTGATTTCTTTCAATCATATTATACTTCCTCTTTATTAGACTAATAAGTTTTTCTTCCTCCTTTTTGATTTACACACAAATTGATCATTTCTTGAATTTGGCCTAAATTACAAAACATTCATTTCTCTAACAACTAACATACAACTTTAGGATTATCTAGTATCAATCATACTAACCATAAACATGCATAATTTTCTAGTCAATTTTAATAACATGGAGGTTCTCAAAATTTGTATTTTTCACATAAGCACATTTCTTAAGTTGCACTTTTCCCACATACAAGAATATTTCAACATGGAGAATCATTCATTCTAAATTAGCATGCTAGAGCAATATTAAATTACCACAACAACAATTCTAATCATACCATTCAATCAATTTCACTAGTCATTTCATGCAATTTCACATATGTTTCTTTTCTCCTTAATCAAGTTACTAACATAGAGCAATATTTTCACTTATTATTCTAGCATGATCCAAAACCAACCTGGCATGGTAATACTTAGAAGTTAGAGAAAATTGCCCACTTATTTGAAGAAGACAAAAGAAAGAACTCCTAGAAATCTCCTTGAACAAAGAGCGATCATTCTCCTCCTAGATTGTGCCGCAAATTGCCTTCTCCTCATTGTGCTTGATGGAACCCCAGCTCCCCTTGCTCCTTGTTGATTTGGCCGGCCTCCAAAGGGATGAACACACACACTAGCACACAAACTCAATCTTTCTCTCACTTTCTCTCAATCTTTTTCTAACTTCCATGTTTCTTTATTTCTTTTTCAAGTGCAAAAGTGAGTAAATGAGAGGGGGTATTTATACATATTTTTGAGTGAATTGAATGGCTAGGATTAGATCAAATAGTTAGGGATCAAAGGCTAGGATGAGTTTAGGAGTTGTATTAACTACCTATGACTTGAGAAACCACCTCACCGCTACACCCATCTCCCCCTCTCTCTTGCACAATCCGGCCTACACTCCATGGTGCATTTGCACGTACAAGTGCATTGCACATGCAAACTCCCCCTACCAAACTTTGTTCATGCACATTTAGTTAATTGTTTGTTAAGTTGGTCTACACTACAAGTTAGGTTATTTAAAAGAGAAGTTAAATTAATTGGGCTCACTAATGGGCCAAAAGACCACGGGCTTAAGAAAATTAATTAATAAATTAATTATAATGGGCTATAGAGATAATTAGGCCTAGGATTTCATTTAAGCTTTAAAAATAGATCTTTTAGGAAATAAAGAGAATAATTAATAGCTTAAGAAATGAAGAAATATTTGTCTCTAGAAAAATGCATATGAAATTATACGTGCAAAACACGTAAATCACAAACTCTTGTAAATAAAAAAAAAATCAGGATGTTACACTGTCATTCCCAGGAGGACAAAAGAACTTTGCATCAACCTGTAGGCAACCTGATGCCAACATGGAAGAGGATGAAATTCGACGCAGCTCTCCCACACATTTGGTCATGTCAGCGACAAGATGGGGAGAGTCACAGAAAGGTGGGAGACCGAAAAGGGTGACTTGGACAGGGGATTGGATCAGTGAAGGAGGAGGAAGATCCTGGTGCCCCCATTTGCGAATGGAAATCTTAATAGCACCGATAGAAAGAGAGTTGATGGCAATAAGATCTTCCAGAATTTGAACTGAGGGACAGTTAATGACCACTTCCCCGTTGGAACTGGTGTTAATAACCCACGCCCAATCTTGAACATTACACGAGTTGCACAGAAATGAATCTAGGGTATAATTAGCAACCAAACCTCCGGTGAAGGAAACCGCCTAATAGGACTCTAACATTTTCATTTTATCAGAGAGCTCCGCAGAGGGAATGAAAACAAAGGGGACTTGAGGCTTGAACACCTGCGGAGAAGGCTGGGAGAGCACTTGGGGAGCAGGCTGCTCTGCAGCAGATAATCGTTGAGAGACCGGAGGTGTAGGGAGGAGAGGAGAAGCAAAAGTTAATTTAGCCCTCTTAGGTTTGCGAGCTTGAATGTCCGCAAGCTTAGTTTGTAGAGAGGGGAAGTCAAGTGCTGCTAGCACTTGATCAGAGATGGGAACCCCTAAGGAAAGACCTAATATTTTCTTAAGAGAGAAGCAGCGATTACACGAGTGGCCAGATTTCAGGAAAAACAAGCACTTCATGTTGTCAGTGCAGTAAGCCTTAACGTGCCCAGGTTGGAGACAACGGTAGCAAAGGAGGGCAAGGGAATGAGAAGAACAAGAATAACATTTAGAATGAGAATTAAAGAAGGAGGTGAAAGGGCGGTAAAGGGACGAGTACAGTGGCCCTAGAACCTTCTTTGATTTAGACCGACATGGAAGAGGCTTCGAAGCAGCCGAAATACCCAAAGTAGTAATTTTTTTTGCCTTATTCTTTTTAACAATCTCAGCCCAAGTAGAGCCCATCACTGCTCGGGCCCAGTACCAAAAAATGGAGGAAAATTGGAAAGGTAATTGAACAGAAGAGCGAAAACAAAGACTGTAGCGATCAGAACTGTTGCTCGAAAATGGAAAAAATCAGAACCAAAAAACAAAGAAAGAAGAATAAATCAAGCTTTATGAGCAGGATCGTGAGCAAGACGAAAAAGAGAAAAGTCTAAATGAGGGGATCATAAGATCCAAGCAAAAGAACTCACAATCAACCTAAACAAGAGATAGGTCAAACAAAAAACGCAGAAAGGTCTCTGATAGACACACGAATGAGAAGAGAACAACGAAGAAGAACAAGAACGAGATCAAGATAGATCTCAGCAGAAAAAATTGCAAAGAGAGCCCCGGAATCGGAGCAAGAAAATAAAATAGAATAAAAAAATCAAAACACAACTACTTACAGTGGTAGGCGCGCGAGTCTTCGGAGCTAAGAAACAGGGAGAACGAAACCTCCGTTGGTGTCCCCAGAACAAAATCCACAACCCTGGGGCAGCCGACCACGGAAGGAGCCGACTGGAGAATCCTAAAGGGGAAGACGCGGAGATCCGCAACGAAAGGGCCACCGATTTTAATTTGCAAGTCAAGAAGTAGGATTCTCTTTACTGGAGAATCCTAAAGGGGAAGACGTGGTGATCCGCAACGAAAGGGCCACCGATACAGTACAAGAAAAACTTGAAGATGCTAGAGCCTAGGCTACCGAAGAGGGGAAGGAGCTGAAACGGGAGGGAATCAGCGAGGAGAAGACGGAAAGGGGGAGATGGGTGTGAAGGGAAACGATAGCCGAACGATTTGGTGGAATAGAGAGGGCGATCAAGAGGGAGGGTGATATGGCTAAAAATGGGGTTAAATCGGAACCGTCCAGATTGGGCACGAATCTTGAAGCTCAGGGGTAAAACGGTAATTTCACATACAAATGGGTTCGAAACGGGTACGGTAAGTTCACTCTTGACATCTCTAAAAAACAAGCTAAGGCTAGTAGACTGACCTTTGAAGTGACGTTCACGGTCGAAATGAGCTCGTCGGAAATCACCTGGCCCACGCGACAGCTAGCGCAAAGAGTAAAAGTGAAATCTTAAGAGTGAAAAGTGAAGAATGAGCTTGGGGTGAGGGAATGATCTTTTATAACCCCAAAAGCGAGTTTGGGCCGCCTTGGAAATCTAAAAAGCCCATTAAGAAGTCAAAATGCCAAAGCGGAGCGTTACGACGTTTCAATTTCAACAACAGAGAATCCTCAAATCACCAAGTCCACGACTTGGCCACCGGTGTGCCTAACCGAGCTACCGAACAGCTTGACTGGGCAACCGAGCCACTGAGTCTCTTCAAAACAGCTCCAAGCTACTAAGTCTCCACACCTCGGCCAACGGCACCGAGCTTCCAAGCCGAGAGGACGAGGAACCGACCCTCGTATATGGAGAAAAATCCTTCCGAGGCTAAATTACCGTCGGATCCCTCCAAAATTCGTGTCAGAATTCGATGGACGGTTCAAATTGCGCCACGCCCACAAAACGACAAGATAACATTTTCTCGTGATCTGAGCCCTGTCCTCGTGATTCGCGCGATGATGGACGCTCCGGATTCGACCACGTGTACCTTCTGGACCGCCTGCCATCGGCCTGCCTAACCGAGCTACCGAACAGCTTGGCCAAGCAGCCGAGCTACTGGGCTAGAAGGTCACGACCCATCAAGACTGACATTCTTCAAAACGTCCAACTCCATGCCTCGACTGACAGCACCGAGCTTCCGAGTCGAGAGGACGAGGAACCGACCCTCGTATATGGAGAAAAATCCTGCCGAGGCGAAATTACCGTCGGATCTCTCCAAAATTCGTGTCGGAATTTGATGGACGGTTCAGATCGCGCCATGCCCACAAAATGACAAGATAACGTTTTCTCGTGATCTGAACCCCATCCTCGTGATTCGCACCATGATGGACGCACCAGAACCGACCACGTGCACCTTCCGAACTGCCTACCACCGGCCTGCTTAACCGAGCTACCGAACAGCTTGGCCAAGCAGCCGAGCTACTGGGCTCGAAAGGTAGCGACCCATCAAAGCCACATCCTTCAAAATGCCCAACTCAGTGCCTCGACTAACGGCACCGAGCTTCCGATCCGAGAGGACGAGGAACCGACCCTCATATATGGCAGAAAAAACCTACCGACCATCCTCAGCCGTTAGATCTTGTCAAAAAACGCGCTCGGCATGATGGACGGCTCAGATTTCGCCACGTCCACTAAACGACAAGATAGTGTTTTTTGGGGATCTGCGCTGAGATGGATGCCCAGGATCGCGCCACGTACTTCGGCTGATCCCGAACTATTGGTGCCTCGACCTTCCGAGCCAAGGGGACGAGACGAAGAGATGAGGAACCGACCCTCTTATGCGGCGGAAAAGCCTGCCGAGCCGAGAGGACGAGGAACCGACCCTCTTATGCGGCGGAAAAGCCTGCCGAGCCGAGGGGACGAGGAACCGACCCTCGTATACGACGAAAAAGCCCGCCGAGCCGAGGGGACGAGAAACTGACCCTCGTATATGGCAAAAAAACCCTCTGACCCATATCAGCCGTTGGATCTTGTCGAAAAGCGCGCTCGTCATGATGGACGGCTCAGATTTCGCCACGTCCACTAAACGACAAGATAGCATTTTTTGGGGATCTGCGCTGAGATGGACCGCCCAGATGACGCCACGTACCTCGGCTGGATCCGAGCCTCCGAGCCGAGGAGCCGAGCAGCCGAGCCGAAGAACCGAGGAGCCGACCCTCGTTAATGAAGAAATTATCTGCCGAGGAATAGGGATCGTCTGATCACCCAGAGAATCGCGCTCGGAGCAGATCAAGGGTCCAGATTGCGCCACGCCATAAATCGGTATTTAAAAATCAATTTTTATTTATTTAAATCTTTTTATTTATTTAAAAATTGCGAAAATTTGCTAAAAATTCGCGAAAATTAACTAAAAATTCTAGAAAATAATTAAAAATTTGGGGGGATATTTTTGAGCCCCTGAACGAACAATTATTGCCTAGAATGTACTGTTAAGGCCCCCGAACGATTAGTTAACACATCGCAAAATTAAATAAATAGTCCGAAAAAATAGATAAAAGCCATCAAATACTCGATACGGCTACAGAACAGCATATGGCTTCAAAAAATTACCTCACTACCCCCTTTGCGATTCAAAATCCTCCATTCAGACTCCAATACAACTCCACTAGCCACTGAAACAATTAAACTACTCCTCAAAGGCTGATCACACTCAGTCTTTAGAAGTGGGGGGCTTGTGATATGGCTAAAAATGGGGTTAAATCGGAACGGTCCAGATTGGGCACAAATCTTGAAGCTCAGGGGTAAAACGGTAATTTCACATACAAATGGGTCCGAAACGGGTACTGGGTCTCCTTCTCACAGATCCAACACCCCACAAACGGATCCACTCCAAATGGGTACGGGTCCCGACCCAAGACAAACCCAGATCAGCAAGAGGAAAATCAGGGTCACTGATTTGACTGAATCAACGGGCCTAATTTGCTCTCACCGGGAATCAGGGGTCAATTTCCTAAACAGATTGGGAGGATTTTTCTCTTGACAGTTACACAGGAAATCAGGTCCCTAATCACTCCCCTGGCGACTATAAATACCTCCCCCTACCACTGTGACCAGGTAATCACTCTTTTTCCACCTTAAGCTCTTTCTTAATCACCACTGGTTACTGACAAGAGCGTCGGAGGGTGCGTCGCCGGAATCAACCCCGGTGTATCGTACTTCCTTGCAGGTAGCGGCAGGAATCAGAAGGCTTGGATCTGCTGTTCAGGTTTTTCTCGCGAACTCACAAATCTCATCTGTTTACCCCCACACCAGAATCAGCGGTAACAGAGGGGCTTCGGGATCAGAGAAGAGAAGACGGCGGCGGAGTAGATCTCTATCGTGATTCAAAGTATTAATCAATATAGTGGTTGTTCTTAAAGCTTTGAATTTGTTGCAAAGGCCTCATTTTTCATATTTACATATATTTGAACTACTTTTAAAGTGCAAAAGAAGTTGGATTTGCCTATTAAATGAAATGTCGGTGAAGTTAGATTCTAATTTCCTTGATTTAATTGATAGTGGTGAATTGTTTTGTATGATTTTGGAGGAACATCCAATTTGTAGGGGAATTTAAAACTAATAACAATATTAGTGCAAATTTGAAATATTAGGTGCACATACAAATTGTACCTTCGTTTGCTCTTGTGATTGAATTATTAACTCTACATAGAAGTTGGAAAGCATATAAAAGAGAAGACGATGTGAATTGTGCGGTATGAACTTTCTCACACCTAATTAGAGAGGTATTGGACTCAACCAATGAGGATTTTTAATAACATAATACTGATCAGCAGGATTTTAGAAATTTGCATATAAATTTATATCACAGATTAACTAAGTTATTATCATGCCAGCTAGGTAGTCTTAAGCTACAATGATATTTGCCCTAAGTAGAATGTATGAACATGTATCTATACGGTCACTTAGGATTATGGCAACCCCCTCTTGTTCATAGTTTGGCACTAAATAAGAGAGTTGACGTTATGTCAACATCTGTCTGTGAAATTTTCGTACTTTTCAGTCTTCCATATATAACAGCAACAATTTGATGGAAAAAGGTCCAGATGATGCTGACAGACATCGACTAAGTTAAATTGCAAGCTTCTACTAATGTTGGCTAATAAAAATTGGTCAAGTAATGACAATTAGACGATACACCTTTTGTTTCTCCAATATTAAAACTAAATTAGCCTGCCGAGGCTAAAGCATTCAGATAGCATTGATAAATAAACTGTTAGAATAATTTTATAGATACAATGCACAAACCTGCAAAATCTGAGATAATAAACTGTTAAAGGAAAACTATAGATACAATGCATGAACCTGCAAAAGAAGCTGAGATCAATGATGCCTGGATCATGATTAAGAGAAAAATAGGATCTATAGGCTCCATGTGAGTGACGTTGATGAACTTCTTCTGTTACATTCCTTACTTCAGTTGTAAATCACCTTAGGAGTAAACAGGGTAATTGTGCGGAATAAATTTTTTTTAAAATAAAATGCAGAATAAATAAAAAGTTAAGAAGAGCAAATACAGATAGCACAAGTGACGCAGCGATATAACGTAGTTCGATCTCCAGGTCTATGTCCACACCTCCTGCTTGAAGCAATTCTCCGCCACAAGCGTTCCACTATACTCAAAACCCTTGTACAGTGTTCTCGGATTCAGGCCGAGAGACCTATCACACCTACAAGACTTCTAACACAAGTCCTGTCAATCTCACCAAAGTGGAAGAAAAAGAAAAAGAAACTCAAGATCTTAAATGATCCTGACTGAAGAACATAAACTAGTTATATCACACACTCGGATTGATTGTTGAACGATTAGTTCAAAAGATTTTTCTCAGAAGTAATAGGCGAAGAATAAACAGTGAGTTCGTCCAAATATATAGACTAGGAAGTGTTTCGATCAAAAATAGAAACGATACATTCCAAAAAATGTGAACAACGCAAAGTGCGGTCAACCGCAATATTAGTGCAGTCGACCGTTCAGCTCTCTGTTGTAAACTAGAGAGATGAAGGGTCGACTGCTTCTTACACAACTTAGAGTTGCTATCGACTGCGATGCGGTTGACCGACATAAAGTGCGGTCGACCGTTATCGCGTTGTTCATACGAATCCACTATTTGTTCTTACCAAAAACTAATCTTTCAGTCAATCAATTTATACAAATTTAAGTCTCACAAATATGGAATGATGGCAGCTGGTCATGATGGCTTTCTTGAACATTAATCAATCAATTTCTCTTTTTGAATATCTTCTCCTTTTGCTTGATTTCTCAATTTTTCTTTATTATTTTCCTTCTTTGAATATTCTTGAATCTTTTTCCTTATTTGAATATTCTTGAATCTCTCTTGGATATGGTTTCGATCCTGAAAATCTGAATAACTTAATTCAAACTTATTAGTAATTGTAGAGACGTTTTGTGCACACCAAACTAAGAGTCAACAATCTCTCCCTTTTGGTGTGAACAAAACATGCCTTTGAATATTGAAAGTAAAATAAAATTGCACAAAATACTCTCCCTGAATTTAGTTTTTCCTGTAACACAGATTTTCATAAACAATAAGAGATTTGTGAATACTCCCCCTTAATTTAATATTTCATAAAAAATAAAATAAAATAAAAACTTTAATTATGTTTACTTTCATGCATTCATAAATTCATAATACTTCTAATATTGCATTCATAATACTTCTAATATTCTCCCCCTTTTTGGAACACACCAATAGGGGGGGTAAAAGACAATGATAAATTACTTTTCACGAAAACCATTTAAAAGGAGACTTTCATCAAACAAAATAAGGGAGATAAAGTAAAAAAAATTATGAACACGGAGGAGAATCTACTTACATGATACCATTGATAACGAAACTCTTTGATATACAGAGATAGCTTTTCATGGTATCATAGATTTGAGATATTCCCAGTACAGATGCAAGGCATGGATAAGAGAAAGAAGTGTAGACTAAATTTCAAGAAACTGATACTAGAAAATGAGTAGAGAGTTCTTTTTAAAAGAGAAACACAACGCGAAGTCAAAAAGAGAACCAGTCGACCGCAAAACTAGTCAAGCATAAAAAAATTCAGAGAGCAAACTGGTCGACCGCACTCCTTTGTTAAAAACACAACGAATTACATAGGGCAAACCGGTTGACCACAAAAACTGAAGGACAATTTATGCAAAAACCGGTCGACAGCACAGTCGACTAAAAAACTGATACATTGCAGGCAATTAGATATTTAAGAAAAGCAACTTAATATGGATATATTTCTTCATATAAGATTACACAACAACAAGGAGCATACATAGTGATATCACAAAAAGATATTTACTCATCATTATCATCCTCGCCATCATCACCATCATCTTCATTGCCGTCATCGTCTTCCTCATCTTCCTCATCATCTTCATCATTTGGTGGAGGAAGAATTTCCCAATGTTCCTTCCCTTGCAAGTACTTAATTATGTTAACATAATATTCATATACTTGCATTTGATGAGTAGTAAACTGCTCATGAGTCACGAATGATGAAGAGGCAGTGGCACTCTTGCATCGTGAAGAGGAAGATGCTTGTGGTGCTTGTTCGGCTTGGCGTGCTTGTTGTTGGGATTGACAAGGATGAGCACGCTGATTGAAGGATACATCAATACCCATTTGTTGAGGAGAATGGGCATAGGACTTTTACTGAGCAAGAAGTTCCCGACGTCAATGTGGGAACCATTGGCAAGGTTGTATATTATAGAGCTGAATGGGAGACCACAATTAGTAGTAGTTGCATAATTCATCGTGCGAATGATGAATGTAGCAAGATAGAATTTGTACTCCCTAAGAATAAGAAAAATAATAAAGGATTGATCGACCCAAATTTCTATTTTTTCATTCTTTTTGGGCCAAATGTCAGCATTGACAATTTTATTTAGGATCCGAGCGGTATCAGTGAAGTTTGTGGGAGCGGGACGAGGGAGACGAGAGAATTCGGGTTGAATGATTATAGATTTGACGGTGTTTTGATTGTGACCGGGCTTATAATTGAGGGTTTTAAAGTATAAATGATATGCATCAAACTCCCCTTCGGGAAACTCGTAACTCCCCGAACATATTTGGGAGTGATTTTAACTCTTCGACCAAGGATGATAGAAGAGAGGGTAAGATCATCATCTTGAAGTCCCTCAAGATTTGCATAGAATTATCGAGTTAGAGACTCGAAGTGAGTGCTCGGGATAGCAAGATAGTTTTCCCACCCAAAATTTCTAAGAATTCTAACCATGACAGAGAATTGTCCTCCCAAGGATGATAGGTTAATAACCCGATTTGCAACAACAGGGGCATTATAGAGGAGAGAAGTAAAGATCAGCACAATGTGAGTTGCGAAAGATTATACCATCTTTAGTGAAGGATTTGGAGGCAACAGCTTTCTTGGCCTTCGATTTGTAAGAAGATGAAGCCATTGAGACAAAGGATGAGAGGGCACTTGAGAAAATTTTGACGAAAAAAAAAGTTGAGAGATGAGGGTTTATTTGATGGGTTTATATTTGGAGGCTAGGGTTTCTTTGTAAGGTTGAGAGGTTGGGTGTGAAGAGGTATTTATATTAGGAGCGAAACAAGTGAGTCAACCGTCTTGGTCGGTCGACCGGTTCATCGATACGGTCGACCGCATCATACGAATTAGGGGGATTTTACTTTGTTGAACATTGGCAGAGGGGTGGACGGTCGACCGTACGGTCGACCAGTCCATTCTCAACTTATCAAGGACACATGAATATTACGGTCGACCAATCATTCAATTTTTGAAAGGTGATTTTATGTCTATATTCACATATTTCATGTATTTCAGAAATAAATAACACATGCGCATTTAATATAGATTCGAGAAAGTATAGATTTTACCCGGTGCTATACTTATTAGAAGGATCACGGTCCTTCTCCTTTTACCTTGATAGAGATGCAGGTTGCTAGTGTAACTTGCTGAGCCTCTCGAGCGTCTCTATCAAGGTGTATGTGACCTTCTAGTTTGAGAGCATCAGACCACCTACATTAGATTTTGTAGGAGTCCAAATAGGTTTTGGGCCTACATTAACATTCTTCCTCACCCAGACAAAGTTAGTGTTACTTTTTAGTGGACAATTAAAAGAAATGTGCGATAGTCTACAACAATAATGACATGTGATATGACTATGTCTTGAGTCATGCACACTTGCATAGTTTTAAGTTGATTTGTGATTATGTTGGTGATTGTGCAAGTGTGTGACATGATTATTTAAATTTTTGATGGTGTATTGGTTCTTCATAACCAAGCCCTCGATTATCATGTAGGATCTAGAATTTTTTGTAATAAGGTAATTGGGCCCTTCATACTTTTCTACAATTTTTTTAAGCTCAGTTACTCTTTTACATAGTCTTTTCCTAGTCATCTCATCATCTTTTGTATTCCAACGAAGAGTGTCTATTCTAGCATCAAGAATTCTATTTTGTTCAAGAGCTTCATTACATCCTTCCACTACCTCATCAATTTTTTTTTTGCATTCTTTTAAATCATCTGTGAGTTTGGCGATATAAACAGATTTCTCATGAGTTTCTCTTAAGTGATTATCATGTGTTGCTAAAGACTCTCGAATTTGTTGTTTTAAGATTTCTTTTTTCTCTAGCAATACATCATGATCTTTTCTAAATGACTCAAATTTTTCCAAGATCAAGGCATTCTTATTTTTCAGTTTTTAATTTTTTGTAATACAAGTCATGGGATATTGCCTAAGTTCACGACTTAATTTCTTAGCATAGTCTTTCAAACCATTACACATCTACTAGTTCATCATAAGTGGGTTCTTTGATTACCTCTTCTTGAGATGGTGATTGCACCTCACCATTCCCAAGAGCAATGAAGCCAACGTCATCGTAGCATGTTGCCTTCAGCGCCTTCTTTTTTAGACCTGGGTTTGAGCGGTAGTCCTTATTCCTGTCTTGTGAGACGAGACAATTTGCACGGATGTTTCTAGGCTTCTTGCACTTATAGCATACATCATCTTTATCTTTCTCCCTTTCTCCTTGGTACCTGCCATATTTTTTATATTTGAGATACTTACGAAATTACTTGGTCAATAGGGCAATGTCCTCGTCCGACTCCTCACGATTTGAATCTGTTTTTGATTGTCGGGATTTTTCTGCTTTTACTGCAATTGTTTTCTCTTCGACTTTTGGTTCAATCCCGATGTTTTGTATGTATCTTTTGGTTTCCGACATTTCCATCTCTTATGTCTTCAGCTTTCCTTGAAATATGTAGTAGTCGAAACCCTTTTCTTCGAAGGTCTCCTTCATTGCAGTAGCCTTTACATCCCATTCTGGCGTGAGATAGCTTATGAGTTTTCTGACCTTTCGGTTATCATCCAACCCTTTACTTAAGCTCTCAAGTTCGTGGGCAATGATATCGAAACAGGAGAGCATTTGTTCCACATTTTTCCCTCGCAACATGTGAAACACATCAAACTTATAGAAACATGAATTAACTTTAGCTTTTACCTCAGAAGCAGTTCCCTCATGCCGCTTCAACATGTTCTTCCAAATCTTGTATGCTTTCTTACAGTTTCTCCGGCATCGCATTAGTTCTTCATTGTTCAACCCTGCATAGAGAGCCATCATGCCTTTGGAATTTACTGTCTTAAGAGCCACCTCTGCTTTTGTGAAGGCTGTCTTTTCGTCACTAACTGGAATATCTGTTTTATTGATGCACACATTCCATACTTCTTCTCCAAGCATCTGTAGAAAATGAGACATATGAACTTTCCAAACATCATCGTATTTTCCATCAAAAAATGGTGATCGTGTAAGGCTTGTCCCATTGGAGATGAATGGCTCTGATGAGTACAAGTTTTCGGGAGGAGGGATTTCGGCCATTGGACCTTTTGCTTAAGCTTTTAAGCTTTTGATAAGCATCTCGCTCTGATAC
The DNA here is from genome assembly GCA_017893485.1 of Hemerocallis citrina. Taxonomy (NCBI): domain Eukaryota; kingdom Viridiplantae; phylum Streptophyta; class Magnoliopsida; order Asparagales; family Asphodelaceae; genus Hemerocallis; species Hemerocallis citrina. The sequence goes on along the minus strand of CM030358.1, from coordinate 386,314,827 downwards.
CACTGTAAATCACCCTAGGGGGGTGAACAGGGTGATTGTGCGGAATAAAAAATTACTTAAATAAAATGCAGAGTAAATAAAAAGTTAAGAAGAGCAAACACAGATAACACAAGTGACGCAGTGATGTAACGTGGTTCGACCCCCAAGTCTACATCCACACCTCCTACTTGTAGCAATTTTCCGCCACAAGCGTTCCATTATACTCAAAATTCTTGTACAGTGATTCTCAGATTCAGACCGATAGACCTATTACATCCACAGGACTTCTAAGACAAGTCTCGTCAATCTCACCAAAGTGGAAGAAAAAGAAAAAGAAACTCAAGATCTTAAATGATCCTAACTGAAGAATATATACTAGTTATCATACACACTCGGATTGATTGTAGAAAGATTAGTTCAGGAGATTTTTCTCAGAAGTAATAGGAGAAGAATAAACAGTGGGTTCGTCCAAATATATAGACTAGGAAGTGTATTGATCAAAAAAAGAAAAGATACATTCCAAAAAATGTGAACAGTGCAAAGTACGGTCGACCGCAATATTAGTGCAGTCGACCGTTCAGCTCTCTGTTGTAAACTAGAGAGATGAAGGGTCGACTGCTTCTTACACAACTTAGAGCTGTCGTCGACTGCGATGCGATCGACCGACATAAAGTGCGATCGACCATTATCGCGCTGTTCATACGAATTCACTATTTGTTCTTACCAAAAACTAATCTTTCAGTCAATCAATTTAGACAGATTTAAGTCTCACAAATATGGAATGATGGCAGCTGGTCTTGATGGTTTTCTTGAACATTAATCAATCAATTTCTCTTTTTGAATATCTTTTTCTTTTGTTTGATTTCTCAATCTTTCGTTATTATTATCCTTCTTTGAATATTCTTGAATCTTTTTCCTTATTTGAATATTCTTGAATCTCTCTTGGATATGGTTTTGATCCTGAAAATCGGAATAACTTAATTCAAACTTATTAGTAATTATAGACACGTTTTGTGCACACCAAACTAAGAGTCAACTTCAGTATCATAGAAAAAAGGTGGTTCCTCTTATCTTGCTGAAGGAAATGAATAATAAGTGTAAAAACATTCTTTCAAACTAAGAGTCAACTTCAGTATCATAGAAAAAAGGTGGTTCCTCTTATCTTGCAGAAGGAAATGAATAATAAGTGTAAAAACATTCTTTATATGTCGCAATGCATATCTATTAGGCTATATGATTTTAGATTTAGCATATAGGCTGAGCACCATCGCTTGTTCACCAAAGTATAGGGCCCAACAGTGTTGGTGGAAATAATATTTTGAGTTAAGAATATCTATTTATTATTAAATTGAAGCAAGGAAATGACAAAATCTTGATTTAGGATGAAACAATAATTTGAACAAAATCCACAGGAACACCACATATAATTGTTAAAACTTTTTTTTGGTCAGAGAAAGATATTTAGGTTAGTCTTTCTATATTTATAATTCAAATTCCAACAATTATTATAATTTTAAAATTTGTTAGAAAATGTTGGAAGGACTAGTGCTTGTATCATTATGTTAATGAATTGGCAGGACTTCTCAAGTTGCCAAAGGATTAATGCCGAGATAGCTCCGTATTCACTTTCCTAGTAGCAGAATGAAGCGGTAGAGGTTTACCCAATAAGGCTTATAGAAAATGGATGAGTTTGGATACGGATTCATGCAGGCATAGCCCCCTTTCTTGATTAACAGTATATTGGATTTATTTTCATTTCTGAAGTAAAGCGGCATCATTCGACGGGTTTTCATTAAAAAGCAAATAACTAAACAAAAACATATCTAAAAAATCACATATTAACAATATATTTATTGGTTCTTTGAATTATTGAACTTCTTAAATTGTGAAGTTTTCCAACTAATAAAGATATACGACTGTTATGAAAAGATTGTGATACTAATCTAATAACTACTACCGAAAAAGATTATGTAGTTAAATTTGATTTTGTTCTGTAACATATGTAGATTAATACATATGTTAGTCACTATAATGACATCATATGTGTTTTAATTTATAAATTTTAAATTTCAGATTAACTCATATTTTCGAAAATGGATAAAATTTGGATTAATAAGTCGTGATTATCCAAGGAGTATCGGGATAGTGTGAAAGATTTTATAACTTTGCAAAAAAGAATTCTCCTGACCCGAACTTAATTTTGTGTCCATGTATCCAGTGTTCAAATTGTGATTTGAGGACATACAACGTAGTTGAGACACATGTGATTTGCAATAGTTTTTTTTACTGGGGTATAAAATTGGTTTTGTCATGGAGAGTCTGCTCAGTCAGTTTCTAATGGTCCGATTATACATGAAGATTTGTCTTTCTTTACAAGTTATCCAAGTTTTGCCAATGGGATGCACTCTTTACTGCGGGATGGTTTGAGATTTCATAACTTTCAAGTCCACACAAACAATCCAATCAACCAAGTTTGCGATGAGTCGGCGGAAACATTTGTTCATGGTGATGGGGTGGGAGAAGAAATGCACGGTGAAGAAATTAATAAAGAAATTGAAGCCTTTAATAAGTTGCTGAAACATGCAAACACTCCCTTATATCGTAATTGCACCAAGTATTCAAAGTTTTCCTTCATTGTTAGACTATTTCAGCTTAAATGTCTAAATGGATGGTCTACCAAGTCCTTCAACTTACTTTTTGAATTGTTGAATAAAGCAATTCCTAAAATCCAAATCCCAAATACATCCCTTGCCACAAAAAAATTCCTTAAGTATTTTAATGTATGGTATGAGAAGATAGTAGCATGCCCATACGGTTGTATGCTATTTAGGGGAGATAAGAAGATTCTCGATGAATGTGAAGTATGCAGTACTTCAAAATGGAAACAAACACCTAATGTTGATGAGCAAACAGATGAGCCAGCTACAACAACTAAAAAAAAGAAGCCTGCAAAAATACTGTGTTAGTTTCTTTGATTTCTAGGCTGCAAAGGTTGTTCATGTTCTCTAAAACATCTTCTAATATCAGATGGCATGCGGAAGGTCGCAAGAATGATGAGAATTTTAGGAACCCGGCAGATTCTGCATCTTAGAAAAAAAATTGTTGAAAGATATCCCGATTTTGCTGAAGATCCTCAGAATGTGAGACTTGGATTGGCCAGTGACGGTTTTAACCCATTTAGGGAAATTAATAGCACCTATAGCATATGGCCCATTGTATTAATTCCATACAATTTACCCCCTTGGTTGTGCATGAAGCAGTCATCCTTCATTTTGACCATGATTATTCCTAGACCAAAAAGGCTAGGAAATGATATAGATGTGTATCTACAGTCGTTGATTGGTGAACTACAACAATTGTGGCAGAGTGTTACAACTTATAATTCACCGTCTTCAAGTTTCGTTGACTTGGACAATCAACGATTTTCCTGTATATGTAAGTTTATCTGGTTAAAGTACGAAAGGACGCTATGCTTGTCCATGTTGTGCTGAGCAAACGAATTCAAAGTGGCTGTATAAAGGCAGAAAGTTTTGCTACATGAGTCATATGAGATGGTTGTCTGATACACACATTTTTAGGGCAAAAACACTGATATTTGATGGTACCGATGAGTGGAGACATGCTCCAACAACTTCATCTAGGTCAGATGTGTTAAAGCGACTAGAAGGATATCAATTCACTTTGTCAAAGGATCCAGCAGTAATTAAAGCATCTAAGAAGCGGACTAGAGATGAGCAACAGGAGAACACCGATTTATGTGATGCAGATGAGTGTGACAGTCTTGTTGATTCAGGGTCATAAAACAAAGAGAGTATTTTTTTTCCAGTTGCCGTATTGGGAGTTTACCTTACTGCGCGATAACATAGATGTGATGCATCTTGGAAAAAACATCGGTGAAAATGTTATAGGAATAGTTATGGAGGATGACCAGAAGACGAAGGAAAATCTTAAGTCTCCCTTTGACTTTGTAGAATTGGGCATAAGGCATGAGTTGTATCCTGAAGAATTACCCAATGGCAGAGTACGACTTCCTCCGGCAATCTACTTAATGTCAAAAGGGAGTTGAAGATATTTTGCAAAGTTTTACAGGAGGTTAAAGTCCCCGATGGTTATTCATCTACTATAGCAAGATATGTTAACTATAAAGAGAAAATGTCATGCCCTGCTTCCCAAAGGAAAATACGGAATACGGATACGCGACAAAAACCCAGCGAATAATTTTCATCATGCATAAGTTGTTCAAGAATCTTTACAATATTTCACAAGAATAATCAGAGTCGGAAGCAAAAGAATTAATCAGCCATGCATAAGTGAAACAAGATACCAACAGGAATTTACTTGAAACCAAAATATATTAATCTCAAATAAATTAGAATCTGGACAAGTCAAATATCCTGGGTCACATCGCCCAAATACAAGTAAATATCCAAGTAATCAAGTATAGTTTATTCAAGTCAAGCAACAAATAATAATAATAGCAAAGCAGGAAATCCAGCACAAATATCTCATGTCTCCAACTCCATCTGGCAACTGGTCATCCTGATCTGCAATTAATAAATTGCAGGAAGAAGGAAAAGAAATAAGATACCCGTCAATGCAAGTTACGGGCCGCTTGTAGTGCAGAATAGAAGTACATGGAAAAAACTAACTAATAACATGGAATAATCATTATAACAAAATAGAATAACTAACATAAATCATAAACAGAATCAAGTAACAGGATATACTAACAGGTACAGGTAACATGTATCAAGTGTCAAGTAAACAAGTATCATGTAAACAAACAACAAGTGTCGAGCAAGCAGGTAAACAGGTAACAGGTGTCAAGTATCAAGTACAAGTAGTAAGTATCAAGTATCAAGTATCATGTGAATAAGTATCAAGTATCATGTATCATGTACAAGTAATCATGTAACAGATATCATGTAACAGGTAATCAGGTAAACAGGTGAACATGTGTCAGGCAAGCAGGTAACAGGTATTCATGTGTAACGCCCCGAATCCCAACACACTGAATTCGAGATGTTCTACAGGATTTTTTCACTTTCTTTGAGTACAATTTTACAAGAAAATTCAAATCTTTCTTTTTACATCAGAGTTACATCAATATTACACTTTTCTTTTGCACAGCGGAAGTAAAATTTACAACAATTAAACAAATGTACAACAAAATGGTAAAATCTTTATGCATCCATTCCTCTTACACATGTAATTACCTGCATACAAACTGTGGGTACGTCAGTTTATTCAACTGACGATAATTATACATGGCCATCCTCTCTATGCCAGAAACAGTATAACGAATCTCATTTCTTAACAAATCACAAACTTGTTCATAGTAAGAATACAATTCAAAAGAGAACTCTTAATGATGTCGTGTCGTGTCGTGATTGTGTACTTAATCCTTAATGCAATTATTTAATTCACATGACAGTAATGCGCATTTGTTCGGATTCTATGCATCCCATACTACATAGGTCCGAGGGCAAGCCTCTTAACCGTTCTTCATTTTTGTAGGGTTCAATCTCTCGCCATGACTTAAACTGCTTCTGTAATTACAGTGAGTATCCTAGATGATCTATGAGTATAAGCACGTATCCTGGCCCCTGGAGTAGAATTCCGCGCCATGTCTTGACTCATCAAGCATGCATTCTGCGGCAATTCAGCCTCCTCCCTGAACACGATCCTCTTCCAGTCACCAAACACCCCACAAGCGTGACTAAAGTCCGATCATTCTGAGTTGTGCCCGCGCCATGTCTTGACTCATCAAGCATGCATTCTGCGGCTCACACACCCGCACCGTAAACTCTAGTTCTCATACTTATGTTTTTCTCTCACTTTCATCACCTCTTCACTATGTACTAAATATTAGAATCATGAATAAAAATCAAAGCTCTAGAGTTAGCCTCTCCACCAAACCGGACTTATCATTTCATTTCAATACATGACCATCCTTGGTCTTCTTTTCAATTTCATTTCATTTCCTTCATTTCACTGCCGGGGGAGACTTAGCTACTCTTCGTTTCAATTTCCAATTCACAATTTCTAATTGAGCACTTTCAGCTCATAATTCATTTAGAGTCTCACAGACTTTCTTATCATGATCTTAGTCTTTCATATTCATTTAATTCTCAATTCCCATTTATGATTCATTTTACATAAATCCACACAGTCATAAAAAGAGTTCATAGATTTCAATCATAAAGTTCACAACTTCCAACAGCAATAAATAAAGTGAAATCTCATACATATCAAAGTCCACTCTGTACAGTCGACTTGGAAGGACACCAGTCGACTCATACTGTCCATACAGGTTCATCATAAATACTCGGGATAGTCGACTGCTGCACACAGTCAGTCGGCTGTCCAGCAACCTTTCATGTTCACAGTCATCCACGTGACAGTCGACTGATCAGCCACCAGTCGTCTGTCCTGGGATTTTTAACAGCACATTTCTAAGTTCAGCTCAGTCGACTGGCTACATGGACTAAGTCGACTGGACAGTTTCATAATTCGAAAAAAACAGAAATTATCTTTTCAACCGTTCTCACATGCATTTTCATTACAGCATACATACATTCGCATTTCATAAACACCACACTTCTTACTTGTTCAGTAACATTGTAGCATGGAATTTCAAATTACTAATATGTTCTTTTCTTTAAGGAAAACACTTTAAACATGCACTCACACTATTCATAACTTTCTTACGAAGATGAAGATGTAAATCTCAAGTCATTATACTAGGTCAACATAATGGAATATCTCATTTCATGGAATTGCCGAATATTCATACTTAAATCGATGCACCAGTCGGCTGAACACCTTGTCAGTCGACTGCACCGACAGTTCTTAGTTTTGTCAATTATCGCTAGTTCTTTTCATCCATTCACCTTCCCTCCATCATATGTGTCATAGGGAAAATATAAAATTAGTGATTACACTATTACGTCTATTTGCACATATGTTTATTACCACATCATGAAAAATAATTGTCTCGTACCAGTCGACTGGTTCATGCGACAGTCGACTGTACCGACTCACTCGTTCTTGTTATCAACAGCATGCTCAGGCAATTTCTAATATATTAAATTTACTTTTCATAACATGGCAGCAATTATAACAATCATGGTATAATTCCTACATTAGAAGTCCTGAGAAACACCCACCTTATTTGACGAAGTAATCGAATCCAGCAGAGTTCCTCAATGCGATGCAGCACTCCTTGCTCCTTGCTCCTTGTTCCACACCGAAGCCTTCAGAATGCTACTCGGTCCCCCACAGAAAATCACACACACACACAACTCTCACAAATACTTCTCTTGAAATAATAATCTAGTGTAAAAGAAATAGAGAATGAGAGGGGGTATTTATACAGAAATTAGAGTGAGATGGAGGGTTAGGATGCACTAGGGAGTTGGAAGATCAAGGGATAGGATGGACTAGGAAGTTGTGAAAACTACCCACACCTCACATTAACTGCCCATGATCTCACACCCACTCACCACAATCCGGCCAAGCTTGTGCCTTGTGCACGTGTACATTAAATGCACGTGTACACACAAACCACTCTACAAAATTTGTACATCAAATACCCGGTAAATAAAAAGAAGAGATGCTACACATTACAAGTTGTAGAAAATAATAATAGAGTTTAAATTCATGGGCTAAAATTAATTGGGCCAAAATAATTATTTTGTAGAAGAGATAAATAAATTAACACTTGGGCTTTTAGGAAAAAATCCTTTATAAAAACAATGCTCTTACTCATCATGTTGAAAATAATAGCCAAAATATTACACGTGCATACCACGTGCAACAAAATAAATAATCTTCATTCATTAGGAAAAAACGGGGGTATTACATCATGTATGTCAAGTTATGTCATGTCAAGTCTTATAATTATTACTATCTAGGTAGCACTTCATGCGCCCCAACTTTTATCACATGGTTGCTACATTCAAACAATTTCATTTAGATTTCGCAGTGGAGTCCATAGGGCCGTATACTCAAAGGATCAGGAAAAACAGGAACAGGAACAGGAAACTGGTTCATGAATCAAACAGGTACATGAATCATCCGATTAATGCATCAACAGATTCATGAATCAACAAGTACACGACCAACAGGTCCGTGCATCAACAAGTAATAAGTACATGAACCAACAGGTCCATGCATCGACAATTAACAGTTACATGAACCAACAGGTCCATGCATCGACAGGTAACAGGTACATGAACCAACAGGTCAATGCATCATCAGCTTCATGTATCAACATGAATCAAAACAGAAAATACAGGCCCCCTTCTAAGTACACATTTCTATATTTTCCACTACTAGATCTTTCCATCAACCCCATCTTGGTTATTTTGTTATTATTTGTAAACCGGCATGTACGTGTCACAGACAGATCAAGAATAACATAGCATGATCATGTAACAGGTTCAGGTTGCAAGATAAATATGTACAGGAGAAAGGTAACTCATAACAGGATAGAACAACCAAAATTCTAGTTCAGGACAGTAAGACAGAAAGGTAACTCATAACAGGATAGAACAACCAAAATTCTAGTTCAGGACAGTAAGACAGCACTGCACTAAAACTGAGATTTTCGTTGCTACAAGCATACAAATCTGAATCCGTCAAAAGGTATAGAAAATAGACTCCCGGCCGAATCCAGAAAATATATATAAGTCATATAGTATTTCACAAAATCAACTCTCAAAACTGATTTGAAACCAGAAAACACCTTCATCCAGAAATCAGAAGATTGGATTCAAGGACAGGAAAACAGCATGAAAACTCGATAAATAAATCCACGAAAAATCTGAAGTATTCCCCTATATGTATAGTAACAGACAACCAAGTTTCATAATTTTCCAATATGAATAGAGTAGTCAAGTAAATTCAGAAAATATCAAGATGCAGTAGTTTTGTAAATCTGAAATTGTAAACACTGCAATACGAAAACAGTAATATCTCGCAAACCGTGAAAAGAAATCCAAATCCGCCAAAGGAAGATGAAAATAGACAAAATAAGATAACTTTCATATTTTATAAATATTTTTCATACAGGAAAAGGAATGAGGGTGAAAATACAAATCTTTTCATAATAGCGAGCAAAATCCAGCAAGTATAGTTTTTATAAACAAGCTTGAAACAACATATAAAACTCATCAATAAAATCCACCAAAATTCTGAGTAGTCCCTGAATAGGTATAGAAATACTATGCAAAAATTCATATCAAAATAATATGCTTAGCACTAGTATCAAAATAGTTTAGTCATCGAAATCATCAGGAAACGAAATCTGAAAATGAAATACATCTTTGTAGTAAAACAATCATATCTCACACATACGAAAACGAAATCAATCAAGGTCAGAAATTTTGGAAAGATGATGGATTTCTCTAAAAATCATGTTTCATACTGAAGTTTAGATACTGACCTTAATATGGTCTCAAATAGCAATTAAAACTGATTATCGACAAAGTACAGATTTTCCTCTTAACAATAAATCAACATACAACATACGAAACTCGTTCCAAAAACAACCAAACATGATATAGAGTCTACTAAGTGTCCAAATAACATGAAATAGGGTATATGGTATGTCCACAACAAGTATATCATATGGATCCAAACAAACACATGATTTCTCATAATTATCCCACAAATATAATCACATCAAGAACGGTCAAAACCTAAGTTGTTTCATGTCAAATTTGTGTAGTGAGGCAACTATGGTCAATAGCACTATAGAGACAATACTCATCAAAATACATCACACACGAGTCGTCTCTAGAACCCAACTACACTACAAGCGGGATTTATGACTTGTATCATACAAAGGAATTGAGTACAAGTTACTTGCCTGAAAGACGACAAATCCAACAGAGCAAAGAGCAAGAATAACGGGAACGGCTTCCCGGGCATGAACACAATACCAATGAACGAACGATCACTAGCAAGATCGCGACCCCAAGGAACAACTGATCGCGAACATGATCAGACAGATCGACACGGATCTTGATGATGATAACAAGATTATCGAATGGCTAGATCCAAGAGCTGACGATGATCACGATCAGATCAGACGGTCCAGATCTCCCTGGTGATGAAGATAATGATGAAAATCAAGATCGATCGATCGAACGGCTGCGATCAAAGGAAATTGATGATCATCATGATCGTGATGATCCAGAGGAGATCGAATGGCCTACAATAAAATTGATGATGAAGATTAAGACGATCAAGATTGGACGACCAGATCTAGGTGATCAAGATCAGATGATGGTGATGAAGATTCGATGACCAGAATAAAAAAAACTGATGATCATGATGAGATCGATGGCCTACATTCAATCAAGCATGATGATCAAAACTCATAAAAATAGCAACTCAGATCGGCTCTGGCTCAGCTGCGATGGACGGGACAGTGGTGGTGCTGGACGGCGGCCATGGCTGTGGACGGAGACAACGCAGAGGTGGAGACCGGGCTGTGCACTGGCTGCGGTGGGGGCGCGCTGGCGAGGGGTCGTCAGAACAGGGGTGGCAAGGTGGCGGGGAGTGCACGACGAGGTGCCCAGGGGCAGCGAACTAGGGGGTTGCGACAACTGCAGGGCGCACTGGACGTTGCGAAAGCGATGCTGGCTGGCAACGCTGTGGCGGGTGCAGTCACCGCTGTAGGCGAGGAGGACGGCAGGAAGGGTGCACAGGGGTAGGGTTTGGGAGAGACGAGCGGGAGAGAGGGAGATGGGGTAGGGGAGCGGCTAGGGTTTAAGGGGATGGGTTGACAGATATATGGGTTATATATAGGGTTAGGTTAAAGAGTGGGGAAGACGGCTGAACATGGAGTAAGGGGTTTCGGGTTTTGGGTCTGTGGGTTGATGGGTGTGGGTAGAGTAATGGGTTTAGGGGGTTTCTAAGTACACAGTGGTTTGGTATTAGAATAGTTAATAGGGTAAAACGGGTATAGGGTTAAGATAAGGGGTAATGGGTTTAATAAATAACGGGTTGGGGATAGGGTTTGAATAGGTTAAAGGGTATTGGATTATCCAATGAGGAAAATAGGGTTTACAAAATCCAATAATAAAAAAAATAATATAACATTATTAGATAAATTAGAGTATGATAATAAAATAATAATTATAATAATAATGCAAATAATAACACTGACTAAAATAATACTGATAAAAATAATGATAGCAATAATAATAATAATTAGAATTGTATAAAAATCATAGAAAATAGTTACAATTAAAATTATTGATCGAAAATAGATTTTAATAGAAGATCCAAAAATACATCTTGACAAAAGAATTTTACAACCAAAAAAATTAATTTGCGAAAATTTTTAAATACAGAAAATACACAAAAGTATGTTTTTGGGAAAACAGGGGGTACAGAAGAAGCTTCAAGGTCTAAAGTCACACGATTACCATTGTAGCGCCCCGAATTTCCAATATAATAAACTCAGAAATATGTAGCACAATTCTCAGCATCTACCTCAATGTAATAGTAAACATAGCCAAACACAGATAATTTTTCAATTTTTATTACATCAATTCTTTACGAAGCACAGCGGAAAATTAAACACCTTGAATTACACATTCTTTTACAATTTGTATAAGTCACATTATCATTCTACCACATGCATCCAAATCCCAAGCTATAGGTACCTACCTGTAAAACATGAGGCTATAGATAACTCTAACCCCCAAAATTACAGGGGTTAGCCAAAACGGTGTGAGTGACCTCAAAAGAAATACAATATAAATAAAACATAAAGAATGAAGTCTTGATCAACACATTCTCACAGTAGTAACACATGGATAATGAAATAACAATAAATAAAGCATGAAAACATTAAGTGAAATTAGGCTAAGTGTCAAGTGTAGGAAAACAGAAAACATCATGCGTAAAACAAGTCAAGAAAACACAAATGCAGTATGATGACTCTCTAATGCATACTTGTCGGATTCTATGTATTCCATACTACATAGATCTGGTGCAAGCCCTTATCGTTCTCCAGTTAAAAGGGTTAAATCCCTTGTTATGCAACTAATCCTACTACGGTGATAGAAACAAGATCTAGAATACTCCACGAATAGGCCTAACAACCCTCGACGTGCAAACATCATGTAAGCATAGCTCACAAACCGGAGAATCACCTCTCTGCCGTGTACCCCACGAATAGGCCTGCCGACCCTCGACGTGCAGATACACAGTGCATCCCGTGAATAGGCATGCCGATCCTCGACACGCGAATGCACCGTATGTTTCATGAATAGGCCTGCCGACCCTCGACACGCGAACATAGAAACTATCCTCTCAGGACACAACAACACACAATCCTGGAACGCATCCGTTGGACTAACCCCAGAGCATATACTTACGATTCCCAAGTTCTATAACATCTCCACTGGTGCATGTCCTTAGGTTAGTTATTATTAATTAAAAAACAATTCCCCTCTCTAGAGTTGGTGTATCTTGTCGAACTTAATTCCCCCCAAGGCCCCAACTGGTCAAACTCCACAAAATCTCGTTTTCCGGTTTATAGAAATTCCACTCAACCCATAAAGACTCTCAAATCAAATATCAACACAAAATCTTTCATTAAAACTCTTAATCCCTTTATCAAATCGTTTATATCAACGAAAAATTCTTTAATCAATAAAATCCAAATTTATCCAAACACCCAAAAATTCCAGAAGTAAAACCCAAGATTTAAACTCTTAATTAACTAAGTTTCATATTCTGAAGTTGTAGAAAAATCACGAAACATCAATTCCTTCGAAAACCGTATATATTTCACTTTTTAAAGTCGTAGAAATACAATTTAAATTCTATTATAATGAAAATATAACTCTCTGTAAAGTATAGTAACCTGTTGCAAAAACTTCATCTAAAATAGTAGATCAATAATCCATAAGTGCAAAGAAATAATCATTCAAGAAATCAGCAAGAAACTCAACAAAATAATCAGCATAAGGGCTGACGGTCGACTGTCATATTAGTTCAAGATAGCGACGGTCGACTGTCAAACCAAAGATCTAAACTCAAGCAATTGACGGTCGACCGATGTTTCGAGTGTAAACTAGGCGATCGACTGTCATGCCCAAACAGACAGCTTCAATATTCGTGCAATTTTCAAACTGATACATTGATTTAAATCTTTAAAAGCAAAATTGGTAAAATAAAATTTCTGAGATGATCAAATACAACTTATTTAACATACTGAAGTTTAGAAAACAAATCAAATTCTCATCAAGTTCATAAAAGAGTAATTTTTCATTAAAACTCTTTAAATCAAGAAACATGAATATGAATATTGTTGCTGCTAATTTTGGTATGGGAGCAAACAGATGAATTTGTGGATTCTTTTTGGAAACAATAAAGCAAACCTGTTGACCTTCACCAACGTGTTGACCAGTTTTTGGCTGCTGCCGTTGACCTGCCAAAAAGTTCAATACACCGGGATGGATCCCGGAGACGAACCCTCCGATGCTCTTGTCAGTAATCAGGAAAACTATGAAAGATCTTTATGTGAAAAAGATTGATTACCTTGTTATGGTGGGGGGAGAGAGGTATTTATAGTTGCCTTTGTTGATTCTTGGTTTTGATGACTATAACACAATGCAAAGTTGTGCTATCGCTTATATATTGCAGGGTGTATAAAGATCAATACCTTGTTGTAATACACAAAGGCAAAGTTGATTCAATGAAGCTTTCAAAGAGAATTGTTCAAGCCACATTGATCAAGCAAGCTTCAAGATATAAAGACATTGACTCAAGCTTTAGTCAAAGACTCAAGTTCAAGACAAGACTCAAGTGCTTCATATTGGTTGTATTAAGTGTCTTGTAACAATTGTAGTTTTTTATTGTTTGAGTCTTAGAATGATGTAATAGCCTTGTCACACACATTCACACATATATTATAAATAATTGAGTGTTTTACCAACTTAAAAAGATCGAAACAAGCTTGAATAAGTTCAGCTGTTAAGTACCAGTCGACCGCTATTTGGCACCAGTCGACTGTCCTAGTACGAAACTGTCTGAACTCATTCAAACTCTGGCCAGTCGATTCAATATGGCAACCCAATCGACTGTTCAAGCCATTTCGATAGTATTCTGATTTTAAAACTTGTTTTTCAAATTTAAAACCTTTATTTCCATTGGTTAACAGTTAGTACAACTGTTTTTCAACGTCCAGTGATTCTAACTCTATAAATATAGTGTAGAAATTACTTGTTAAAGGTTACTCTCTTCAATAAGCTATCAAGTCTTCATTCTTTCAAAAAGAGAAACAAGAGTTTCAAAAGCATTCAAGTGCTCTAAGTCTTTGGTTCTCTGAAAATCAGTCTAGTATAACATTGAATTTGTTTTAGACTGGTTTTAGAAGTTGATCTATTAGCCACCATACAAAAATCACAAATCACAAACAAGGCTATAGGTTGTTGTAACTTTTTTGTTGTTGTTTTCACTCTCGGATTGTGAGAGTGATCCTCTCGGTTGGAGAGTAGGGCTCTAGGTTGTAGAGTCGGGATTTTACTCTAAGTTGAAGAGTGGGTGTGCTCTCTCTAGTGGTGAAAGAGTTCTACGAGTTTGGCAAGGTTGTTGTCAAACACCTTAGGGTATTCTTGTATTTTCTCTCAAGAATAGTGGAAAATCTCGAGTGGGTTGCTTGGGGACTGGATGTAGGTCGGGAGGACCGAACCAGGATACATCGCTGTGTACTCTGTGGTTGACTCTCTCTGTGGTTATATTTTCTTCACTTGCATTTCAATTTTTCTGTGTTTTATTCAAAAACTTGTCTGGCCAGTCGAGTGAGTCTCCTCTATAAGTCAACTGATCAGACTTGTATAAAATACTCTTCGGAAACTTGTCTGACAAGTCGACTGAGTCTCCTCTATAAGTCAACTGATCAGACTTGCATAAAATACTCTTCTTATCTACGCCCCAGTCGACTGTATTCTCCTTTTAAGTCGACTGGACATAACGAAAAGTTAAATTTCTTAATTATTTTTCATACAACACTATTTGCCTTGCCTACAAGATCTAACACTTAGTATCAGAGGCTGGTTTAGTGCAATGGAATCTACTTCAAATGCGAACCAGTACCATGAAGGCCAATCCACACAAAGGCTATCCCTATTCGATGGAACCAACTAAAACTATTGGAAGTTTAGAATGAAGATCTACCTTCAGTCCATCAACTATGAGATATGGAACATGACGGTGATCGAGTACACCGCTCCTACAATTCCTTATGCACAATGGAACGATGACATGAAGAGTGAAATAATGAACAATGCAAAGGTGATGAACACTCTATTTGGTGCTCTTACCAAGGAGGAGTTCAATCGTGTGTCATATCAAATATGGCACACACTCGAGGTAACTCATGAAGGTACTAATAAAGTTAAAGAATCTAAGATATTTGTTCTTGTTCACAACTTCGAAATGTTCCGCATGAAGGAGAACGAGAATGTGTCAGACATGATCACACGGTTCACGGATATTACAAATTCTCTTGTGGCTCTTGGAAAGTCTTACACTCAATCTGAAATGGTGAGGAAAGTTCTTCGTGCCTTAACCCCCGAATAGGAGAAGAAGACCACCGCCATAGAAGAGGCCAACGATTTAACACAACTTTCTCTTGAGAATCTTGTGAGAATTCTTTTGGCATATGAAGTATAACTTGAAGAACGCAAGAAGGATCTAGATACTCAACAGCCAAAGAAAAAGACACTCGCTTTCAAGGCCATGTCGGACACCGAAGATGAAGAAGAAGATGAAGAAGAAATAGCCATGTTCACGAGAAAGTTCAAAAAGTTTCTAAGGAAAGGTAAATTTAATTCCAAATTTAAAGATACTAATGAACTTCCCACTTGTTTCAAGTGTAACAAAATAGGTCATATGAAGAAGGACTGCCCACTAGAACATGCAAAATCTAAATGAAATGCTTCCAACTTCAAGAAGGATAAGTTCACAAAGAACAAGTACATGAAGAACAAAAAGGCGTATCAAGAAACTTGGGACAATAGCAACTCTTCCTCGGAAGAAGAATGAAGAGACAAACGAAGTTGCGAATGTATGCTTCATGGCTACACAAAACGAGGAAAGTGATAACTTTGATTCAAATGACTTATTAGATGCTTTCAATGAGATTTTTCAAGAACTTAAGAAAGAAAAAATTAGAGTTAAAAACTTAGAGAAAGTTAATCAAACGCTTTCTCAAGAGAATCTTGACTTAGATAAAGAAATCAAGTCTTTAAATTCTCGACTTTCTAATTTAGATATAGATCTTATATCTCTTAATAAAAATTATGAAGAGATATCCAAGAATGTATCTAAATTTAACAAAGAAAAGGAGAATTTAAATGAAGTTCTCCAAAATCAAGTTCAAACTAATAAGATATTTGGTCTTAGTTTTCAAAAGTCTCTTGAAAAATATCATGTTTCTAAGGACACTAGTGGTAATGAGACTGAATCTATTTCTAGTGTTAAGAATAAACTATATGGATTTTTTGAAAAACCAAAAACTGTTGTTTTCAATGAAAAGAGTAATTCTGTAGTTCAGACCAGTCGACCGAACCCCAATTTCAGTAGTCTGTCGAGAGGTTCAGAGTCTTATTCAAAAGAAGAAAACCTCAGATAAGTCAACTTATTTCACCTCCCAGTCGACTGGATTTCAGTAACAGTCGACTGAAAGGTTCAATTAAGTCGACTGGACAGATAAGAATTTACGGTATCCAGTCAACCTGAGTCAGAAAGATAGAATTACTGATATAAATTCATATGTTCTTAATGTATGTAATTCTTTAGATTATATTCCTGCCTTTGGTGGAAAATCAAACTCACTTTGGATTTGGTTTCCCAAAAACTAATCCCTTTCGGACCCAATAAAAAGGGTACCATATTCACAATGATTATTTTATAGGTACCTAAAAGAGAACGGTGGATACTTGACAGCGGATGCTCCAAGCATATGACTGGTCATGCTAACCTCCTATCTTCCATTCAAGAGATTGATGGAGGAACAGTCACATTCGGTGACAACAACAAAGGGAAGGTTATTTGAATAGGCATGGTCGGTAAGAACACTACCCCTAATATAGAAGAAGTTTTTCTTGTTAGTGGTCTTAAGCATAATCTGTTAAGTGTAAGTCAATTGTGTGATAAGGGATATAAAATTGTTTTTGAAAAAGATGCATGTTTAATATATGACTCTACCATGCAAAATGTAATTTTTCAAGGATTTAGGAAGAATAATATTTATAAGTTATGTTTAAAATCAAATGTTTTTTCGAAGGATTTTTGCTTAGTAGCTTCTAATAATGATTCTTGGCTTTGGCATAAGCGATTTGGTCATGTGAATATGAAAAATATTGCTAAATTGTCTAAGTACAATATAGTTAAAGGGCAGCCAAGACTATCCTATAAAAAGGATAAGTTATGTGATGCATGCCAACTAGGTAAACAAATCAAATCTATTTTTAAGACAAAATAAATGATTTCTACTAGTAGGCCTCTCGAATTAATCCACATGGATTTATTTGGCCATACTAGAGTCGCTTCTTTAAATAAAAGTAGGTATGTATTTGTTTTAGTAGATGATTTTTCAAGATTCGTATGGGTTTTCTTTTTAAAACATAAGAATGATGCTTTTGATGAATTTGTAAATTTTTGTAAACGGATTCAAAATCAAAAGTTTCTAACCATAGTCACTATTAGAAGTGATCATGGTGGAGAATTTGAGAATGAAACGTTTTCAGAATATTGCAACAAGAATGGTATAACACATTTATTTACATTTCCTAGAGCTTTACCACAAACTGGAGTGGTCAAAATAAAGAATAGGACTTTGCAAGAATGTGCACGTAACATGCTTGTTGAAAGCAATTTGCCTAAGTACTTTTGGGCTGAAGCTGTTGCTACATCATGTTATGTTTTAAATAGAATTTTGATTAGGCCTAAGCTTAAGAAAACATGTTGAACTATTTTTTGATAGAATTCCTAAGGTATCTTATTTTAAAGTATTTGGATGCAAGTGTTTTATTTTAAACACTAAAGATAATTTAGATAAGTTTGATCCTAGATCTAATGAAGGTATCTTCATTCGATACTCAAATAGGAGTAAGGCATATAGGATCTTCAATAAGTCAAACTTGATTATTGAAGAATCCATGCATGTTTCATTTGATGAATCTCTGACTTCATCTACTATTATTAAAGATGATAAAACTGATTCATCACCTTTAAATAACGTAATTAAATCACTAGAGCAAACTATCCTAGAAGATAAGTCAACCGTTAAGGAAATCAAGTCAACTGAAGTGAATTAGTCGGCTGATGGACTAGTCAAGTCAACTGATCCTGTTGTGATGACTCAAACTTTACCAAAATCCTTTGTTGAAGTTAGAGATCATCCTCATGACTTAATAATTTGTGACATCTCACGTGGTATTCATACAAGATCCCATGTTAATATGATTTCTCATACGACTTTCTTGGCGGATTTTGAACCGAAAAATATACAAGAAGCCTCATGAGAATGAATTTTGGATGAATGTCATGCAAGATGAATTAAACCAATTTATAAGAAATGATGTACGACCTCCTGACCATACTATAATTGGTACCAAATGGGTATTCAAAAATAAGTTAGATGAATCAGGACAAGTCGTTAGGAATAAGGCTAGATTAGTTGCTCAAGGATATAATCAAGAAGAAGGCATAGATTTCGATGAAACATATGCTCCTGTTGTTAGACTAGAATCAATTAGGATCTTATTATCTTTTGCATGTTTTATGAACTTTACACTTTTCCAAATGGATGTTAAAAGTGCTATTGGTTTTATTAAGGAAGATGTTTATGTTAAGCAACCACCCGGTTTCGAACATGAACAATTCCCAAATCACGTTTTTAAGTTGAAAAAGGCTTTATATGGTCTTAAACAAGCACATTGTGCATGGTATGATTGATTGAAGACTTTTCTTTTAGAAACTGGTTTTGAAATAGGTAAAGTATATACCAAGCACCTCGTGCTTGGTATCGGTTTCTTCTTCATTTTTGATACCGGTTACATCTTTCTTGCTTTCCATTTTGCCATCATGCACCCAATTCATTATTTGATTGAATTCTTCCCTATTCGTTCTCTCTTTGATTCCAGTTCTGCTTACTCCCTATCTTGCTTGTTATCTTGTGTTATTTCTTTTTTTTGTTGCTGTTTATTTTCTTTCTTGCATTCCATTTGCAATCCTTGTTATTCACTTCCTTATTATTTTGGTGTTGCCACTGCTTTGTTCCTTCCCTATTAATCCTCTGTTTTGTTATCATCCCCTAAGTTTGTTTTTGCCTTGTCCTATGTACCGCCTAAGCAAATTTCGAGGATGAAATTTTGTTGTAAGGTGGATAGGATTTGTAACGCCTATTTTCCATTTCTTATATTTTGGGTGTATTTTCTTTTTTTTTCGTGTATTTTCTATTTTTAAATTTTTTTGTAAATCATTTTTTTTGTCACTTTCAAATTCTTTTGTTAAAATGTATTATTGGCTCTTCTGTTAATGTCTATTAAAATCTATTAGTAATTTTAATCGTAGCTATTTTTCCAATGATCTTGTATTGTAATTCAAATCCTATTACTGTTGTTACTATTGTTATTATTATTCTTTTAACTCGACTAAATCAAAATCCACCTTGTAATTTATATATAGTGATTTATTTTGAAAGCCACTCTATTTTATTTTATTATGTTGAGTGTTTAACTAATAAAGTATTTTATTATCTAATTTTCTTATTAAATTTGTTTATGTACCCTATATACTTTTAAACCCTATTCTATTATACTATTGGATCTTTAAAACCCCATTATAATCTCACCTGCACCCTTTTGGATCTTGAATACCCAATACCTTGTTTTAAGACCCGAAACCCATGTTAACCCAACCCAATTACCCTGTTACCCCATAATCCTAATATTTCCCTACCTATATATACCCACATCCTGTTAACATCTTGAGCATGTTCACCTTCTTAACTTCAGCCGCAGCTTCTCATCCTCCCTCCCAATCATCTCCCTTCCGATTGTGGCCTCTTCCCGTGCATCTCCCGTCACCCTGGCGTCCTGCTCCTATCGCCTGGTTGTGTCTCTCTGTCAGTAGAAACCGCCATAGTGCAGCTTCCCTGCGCTGTGCTCAGCCCCGACATCGTTGAGCCACCTTGCTCAACTGTTGACGTGCTGCCATCCCCCTGCAGTGACCGCAGCGCGCTCCTCGCACTATGTCCCTCCCTCCGTCGACGTGTAGCAACGGGCAGCAGCAGCACCATGCCGACATTGTGACCCCCTGGCCGTCGTCCGGCTGCCACCTTACCACCATGGCCGCCGTCCAGTGTCGTAGAGCTTTTCCCTAGTGCTATGTTTTGATATTGGGTTTTGATCTTATGATTGTGGGCAGTTGATTCCCTTGATTGATCATCATGTGATCCTGGCCGTCGATCTGCACTTGATCATCTGATCTTGATCACATCAGATTTGGGATCTGATCTGATGGATCAGATCTGGACCATCTTTCTTCATCTCATCTTGGCTTTGATCATCTTTGATAGCGGGCCATCCGACCTTGTTTATCTTGATCTTTGATCTCATCTGTGCCGATCCGCCCGATCGTTGTTTGATCATCTTGATCTTAATCGTCATCGTGATCCGTTCATTGTGTTTGTGTTCGTGCTGGAATCCGTTCCCGTTATTCTTGCTCTTTGCTCTGTTCCCGTCGTCGTCTCTCAGGCAAGTAACTTGTACTCAATTCCTTTGTATGATACAAGTCATAAATACCACTTGTAGTGTAGTTGGGTTCTAGAGACAACTCGTCTGTGATGTATGTTTGATGAGTATTGTCTCTATAGTGCTATTGACCATAGTTGTGTCACGACACATATGACATGAATTAACGTAGGAGTGACCGTTTCTTGATGTGATGTATATGTGAAACAATTATGAGAACTTGTGTGCTTGTGAGATCCATGTGAGATACTTGTTGTGGACATGTTGTATATCCTATTTCATGTTGTTTGGACACTTAGTAGACTCTAATTCATGTTTAGTTATGTTTCGATCAAGTTTCATGTGATTCATGTTGGTTTGTTCCTAAAGGAAATTCTGTGTTTTGTCAATAATCTGTCTTGATCAGTAATTTAGACCATATTAAGTTCAGTATATTAATTTCAATATAAAACATGATTTTTAGAGGAATTCATCTTCTTTCCAACCCCTCTGACCTTGATCGATTTCATTTTCGTATGTGGGAGATATCATTGTTTTACTACAGAGGTGTATTTTATCTCCAGATTTTGTTTCTTGATGATTTCGATAACTAAACTATTTTGATACTAGTGCTAAGCATATTATTTTGATTTAAAATTTTGGTCAGTATTTCTATACCTATTTAGGGATTACCCAGAACTTTGGTGGATTTTATTGATGAGTTTTATATACCGTTTCATGCTTGTTTATGAAAACTATACTTGCTGGATTTTTGCTAGCTGTTCTGTAAAGATTTGTATTTTCACCCTAATTCATTTTCCTGTATGAAAATTATTTATGAAATATAAAAGTTAGCTTATTTTGTCTATTTTCATCTCCCTTTGGCGGATTTGGATTTCGTTTCACGATTTACGAGATATTACAGTTTTCGTACAGCAGTGTTGGGAATTCCAGATTCGCCAAACTATCGTTTCTTGATATTTTCTGATTTTCGTTGGCTGAACTAATCTTACTGAAAAATTATGAAACTTTATATTATGATACTAGACATATAGGGGAATACCCCAGATTTTTCCTGGATTTATTTGAGGTGTTTTGATACTATTTTCTTGACTGTGAATTCGATTTACTGATTTCTGGCTGAATGTATTTTCTGGTTTCAAATCAGTTTTGAGTTATGTTTTTTTAAAACACTATATGACTTATATGTATCCGCTGGATTTGGTTGGAAGTGTATTTTCCAGATTCTCCAACGGATTCAGGTTTTGATATTTGTGGAAACGGGAATCGCTGTTTTAGTACTGTACTGTCGTGTTGTCCTTAATTAGGAAATACTCTATTTTGTTCTGTTATGTGACTACTTACCATCTATACATGCTTATCTGTTATTCTAAACTTGTGGGTCGTTATATCATGCTAGATTTACTCTGTTTCATGCACATACATATCTGTCTGATAATAATTATAAAATAATTAAGCCGGGATTTATGGGAAAGATCTAGCAGTGAAAAAGCATAGAAATGTGTACTTAGAAAGGGGCCCGTATTTTCCATATGATTATCTGTTATCTGTTATCTGACCATGTCTACATTACTTCCCATAGGAAGTTGTAGGGAAGAAAAGAACCACCAGGTTCTAACTGTCTGTCTGGATCTGTTATCTGACCCTATCTACATTACTTTCTATAGGAAGGTGTAGAGAAGAAGAGAACCACTAGGTTATATCTGTCTGATTTGATTATCTGATATTTGTTTGAACCCTGAGTACACGGCCCTATATGATCCCCTACGAAATCTACAAACGTAACTGTTTTGAATGTAGCAACCATGTGATAAAAGGATGGCACATGAAGTGCTACCTAGTTAGTAATTAATACAAGACTTATAAGTATCTGAATTTGACATCTGTATCTGATATCTGATATTTGAATCTAAATCTGTTATCTGTTATTTGTATCTAATTATTTGACTATCTGATTATCTGTTATCTGTCTAACACTATCACTTGACACCATTATTTGACACTATCTGTATATCTGTCTGCATGCTATCTGACTTAACACTTGACACATGTTTTTATACCATACTAGTTAATTCTGTTATGATATACCATGCTATGTTTTGTTTATGCTATTATTTAGATTTCTTTAGTTTTCCATGTACTTGTATCTTGCATTACAAGCGGCCCGTAACTTGCATTGACGGGAATCTTGTTTTTTTTTCCTTCTTCCTGCAATTTGTCAAATTACAGATTTTGGTGATCAACTGCCCGATGGAGTAGGTGATCTAAAGTTCTAGTTGGCTAGAGCTTTTGCTATCTTCATTTATTTCCTAGTGCTCATTTTGAATAGTGTATCTGTTACTTGGATTCTTTGTGTTTGGACAGTATGACCCATGATTTTTGACTTGTTCAGATCTGATTTATTTGAGATTAATACCTTTTGTTTCATGTAAATTCTGTTGGTATATTGATTCATTTATGCATGTGTGGTTGATTCTCTTGCTTCTAACTCTGATTATTTTGTGAGATGTTGTAAAGATTCCTAAACAACTTATGGATGAAGAAAATTATTCGCTGGGCCAATATTACGTGCTCATATTCCGCATTTGTAAGTGCTACCCACCTTACAAATCCTACCTTGTTTATTAGGAGAATAAAGAACGATATCCTAATCATACAAATATATGTAGATGACATAATCTTTGGCTCTACTAATAGTAATCTCTGTCAAGAGTTTGCTAATACCATGAAAAATGAGTTTGAGATGAGTCACATGGGTGAACTCAATTATTTTCTTGGACTTCAAATAAAGCAGTCACATAATGGCATATTTATTAATCAAGGAAAATATGCTAAGGAATTACTCAAACGATTTGGCATGGATAGCACTAGTAGTAAGACCACACCTATGGCTACTACTACTACACTTGACAAAGATGAATTAGGTAAGAGTGTTGATCAAAAACTCTATTGAGAGATGATTGGCTCACTCTTATATATAACTGCTAGTAGACAAGACATTATGTTTAGTGTATGTTTGTGTGCTAGATATCAGTCAAGTCCTAAAGAGTCTCACATAAAAGCTGTGAAACATATTTTAAGATACATTAAAGGCACATCTGAGGATGGTTTATTTTATCCACGCACCGATAATTTTCAACTTTTGTCATATAGTGATGCGGATTTGGCTGGTAGTAAAACTGATCGTAAGAGTACTAGCGGTACTTGTCACTTTTTGGGACATTTACTAGTATCTTGGTGCAGTAAAAAGTAAAATTCAGTATCCCTATCTACTACAGAAGCTGAATATATTGCTGCAAGTTCGGCTTGTGCCCAAATTCTGTGAATGAAACAAATCCTATTAGATTATAGTTCATTTTCAAAAACTGCTATTATGTGTGATAATACCAGTGCCATTAATTTATCTAAAAAACCGATTCAATACTCACGTACGAAACACATTGATATTAGACATCATTTTCTACGTGATCATGTTTTAAAGGGAGATATATCTTTAGACTTTATTTCTACTGATAAACAAGTAGCAGATATCTTTACTAAACCACTTAAGGAAGACACTTTTATCACCTTAAGAAGAGAACTAGGAATTTGCTGTTTTCATAATATTTCTTGAATTTTTTATCTTGTATAAGTCGACTTAAACTAGTTTTCAGTTGACTGACCAAGTACTTTTCGTAATCTATTTTTGACTGAATTTTTTGTTCTGGAAAGTCGATCGTGTACTGTACTAAGTTGACTGACATAAGTATTACTTGATGAATTTTCTATTTTTACTTGATGTATAAATTTGTTATGATTTTGAAATATGTTTATTCTTTATTGTTTCTTTCCTCCTTCTATTTTTTGTTGATGACAAAGGGGAAGAAAATGATATGTTTGTTTTAAAAGGATGTGAATGTTTTTGTGCATATTATGTTTTGATGCATATTTCTAACTTGTGCATGTTGTACATTAGTTAGGGGGAGCATCTTTAATTATTATTACTATTGTAAGCTATTGTGTTGTCATCATCAAAAAGGGGGAGAATATTGATTCTTGGTTTTGATGACTACAACACAATACAAAGTTGTGCTATCACTTATATACAAAGTGTGTGCAACCCCCGGTAACACCCCAACCCCGACAGCCCCATCTCCTACACCCGAGCCCACTTCTCCCCTACCCCCCGACTCCTTAGCCATCCCGACCACCTCGCACTACCACATAATCCCTCGTCTCTCTCTCGTGGTGTTCTCTTGTGGCCGCAAGCCACTATCGCCATCCATCCCTTTTAGATCATCTGGCTTTGTGGAGTTTTGTTCGTGTGGAGATTCTTGCTCGAGTTTGCTTGGATTCTTTCATTCGCCGATTTTTTTTCATGGGTTTTGCTCGTTACTCTTGGTTTTCGTTGTTCTTCATCTTCGGTTAAGGCAAGTAACTTGTACTCCAATTTATTTGTTTGATACAAGTCAAAAATACCACCTATAGTGTAGTTGGGTCTAGAGACGACTCTTGTTTGTGTTATCCTTGATGGGTTTTGTCTCTATTGTGAAAATTTGACCATAGATGACTCACGACACAATATGGACATGAATTAACTTAAGTTTTACCCGTTCTTGATTTTGATCATGTATATGAGATTTTTTGTGAGAATTCGTGTTTTGGTTGAGACCCATGTGATATATTTGGTGTTTACATGCTAGATACCCTAAATTATGATGTTTGGATACTTTGTAGACTCGAATTCATGTTTGGTTGCGTTTTGAACAAGTTTTGTATGACATATATTGAGTTGTGGTAAAAGGGAAAAATTTGTATTTTGTCGCTGATCTGTTTTGTTTGCTGTTTTGGACTGTCTTAAAGTCAGTATCTTAATTTCGGTATAAAACATGAGTTTTAGAGAATTTCGTCTATTTTCAGACCCCTCTGACCTTGCTTGATTTCGTTTTCGCATGACTGAGTTATGACTGTTTTACTACAGAGGTGTCAATCTTTTCCAGATTTTGCTTTTCCATAATTTTGATGACTAAATAATTTTGATACTGATGCTACATACATTACTTTGATCCAAAACTTTGGTCAGTATTTATTGATGTGTTTTATATGTCGTTTCATGCTCATTTATGAAAACTATACATGCTGTATTTTGCTCACTGTTCTGTAAAGAATCGTATTTTCACCCTGATTCCTTTTACTGTATGAAAATATTTGTGAAATATGAAAGTTAGTATATTTTATCTATTTTTATATCCGTTTGGCGGAATTGAATTTCGTTTCACTGGTTGCAAGATATCATAGTTTTCGTACAGCAGTGTTGGGAATTCTAGACATGCCAAACTACCGTTTATTGATTTTTCTTATTTTTGATGATTGATCTAGTTTTTCTAGAAAATTATGAAACTTTATATTTAGATACTGGACATATAGGGGAATACCCCAGATTTTTCGTGGATTTGTTTATTGAGATTTGATACTGATTTCCTGTTCTTGAATTCGTTTTCCTGATTTTTGGCTGAACCTATTTTCTGTATTCAAATCAGTTTTGAGCTATGTTTTTGTGAAATAATATATGACTTATTTATACTTGCTGGATTCGTGCGGAAGTCTATTTTCTAGATCCTTCGACAGATCCAGATTTTCATGCTTATAACACTGGGAATCACTGTTTTCCTACAGTATGGTCTTGCTGTCATGAACTTGAGATTTGTCTATTTTATGCCTTTATATGATATCTTGCACTCGTACATGTTTATCTTGCAACTTACACTTGTCACATGATCATGTCATATTATTCTTGATATATTTTGCACATATACATGCTTATTTGACATTAATAATAAATAACCAAGCCGGGGTTTAAGGGACAGATCTAATAGTGGATAATTCAGAAACGTGTACTCGGAAGGGGATCCACTGATCCTACGTAATTACTTGATACTTGCACGCAAGACACGATACTTGCCACTTGCACAACTTGATACGTGATTATATGATACATGATACTTGGAGCTTGGAGCTCGATTACTTGACTTGTCCCCGAGTATACTGCCCTCTATTGTCCACTATGAAATCTAAAGCGAAACTGTTAGCTGTAGCAACCATGTCGTATGGGATGCATGAAGTGCTACATAGATAGTAATCACTACAAGACTTGATACATTATACTTGAACATGATACTTGAATATGATACATGTTTGCTTGATACATGACTACATGATACATGAGACTTGTTTACATGATTACATGATACTTGATACTTGATGTATGTTACATGATATTTGATTACTTGACACTTGATTCATGCTATTTACACTTGTTCACTTTGCCATGCTAGTTGTTTATATTGGCATCATACTTATACCATGTTACTAGTTAATTTTTCCATGTGCTTGTATCCTACATTATAAGTCGCACGTAACTTGCAATTGACGGGTACTTGTTTTTCTCTTTTCCTCTTTCCTGCATTCGTTGAATTGCAGATTTTGGAGAACAGGTTCCAGATGGTATCGGAGACATGAAGTATTAGTGCTGCTTTTTATTATTACTATTTCTTGTAGCTTGCTTGAACAATATTGTATTTTGAGACTTGGATTTATTCTTGTATTTGGGCGATGTGACCTAAGATATTTGTTTTATTCAGATCATGACTATTTGAGATTTATGTATTTGGTTTCAAGTATTCTTGTTGGTATTTGGCTCATTATGTGCATGTGGTTGATTCTTTTGCTTCCGACTCTGATGATTCTTGAGAATGTTGTAAATATTTCTTGAAAAGCTTATGGATGATGAAAATTATTTGCTAGGCTTTTATCTCGTATCTGTATTCTGTATTCGTTTTGGGAAGCGGGGTGTGACACTTAGTAATCCACATTGCCGATGAAGCAAGACTTGGTGGACCAATACATTATCGGTGGATGTATCCCATTGAGAGGTAATTCTTCATCCATCACTAAAAAAATAATTTGGTTAGTTCTTTTTAGTTATACCTCCATGCATTTTCAAATCCAAATATGCTTCTTTAGGTACCTTTACCGACTTAAGAGATATGTTAGAAATAAAGCTTATCCAGAAGGCTCAATAGCAGGAGGAGGAGTGCTTCAATTTCTGTTCAAGATATCTCCAAGTTGTGGAGACATGTCTTACTAGACCAAGAAGAAACTCAGACACTTCAAACCTTCAAGGGGCTAATTATCACTTCCAGACTGCTGGCACTACTTTTGAGAAAATTGATGCATTTAAGTTAGATGACTTAACATAGGAACAAGCACATCGATATGTGTTTGATCACAATGCATCATGTGAGCCATATCGAGTGTAAGTTGGATTTGGATTAGTGTGAATTTAATTTTATCAATTAGGAAGTAGTTTACAGGAATTTTAATATGCATATGTTTTATTTTGTTCTAGCGAATTTGCCAGGATATTAAAAAGAAGGCATAGACCCAAAATCTTGAAGCCACATGAGCAACATAAGTTAATGAATGAAAAATTCCACAAGTGGTTTGAAACTTATGTAAGTCACCGTCCCGTGGCTTGAATGACAATATTTTAAAAAATTCAAGTCCTATGCTAATATGATTTACTTTGTAAATATAGGTTTCCTCGTTGGTTGATGATGATGTGAGACCTGAAATAAAGATTTTTACCAAAGGTCCCCATAGAATGGTTAAAAGATACAATGTATGTATATTCAACGGCTTCAGATTCATACTCGGGATCGTAAAAGAAACTTGAAGTCTCAAAATAGTGGCATTATAGTTACTTCAAAAACTAGAAGTTATGCCTCTAAAAATGACATGAATCCTGTAGACAGAGATGTTGACTATTATGGGATGCTCACTGATATCATAGATTTGGATTATTACGAACACGTTCGAGTAGCCTTATTTTGTGGAGTTCGGGTTGCCTTAAATAACATTAAAGTGGATAAGATGGCTATTACAATTGTAAATTTCTCACTTCGTATCCACACTGGGACACACATTATCCATGAACCATTTGTGTTTCCATCTCAAGTGCTCTAGGTTTTCTACATTCAAGACCCCAATAGTGCCAAAATCATACGTGACTCTAACTATACAGCCAATAGATTAATTTCATTTGAGTGATGATTCAGATGATGATGAAGCTGATGTTATGAATAATTTCACTACTTTATGTAAATATTTTTTATACTAGTAATGGGCCTACTTGGCTCCGTACGAATGGAGAGGAGGGCGATGTATTTGATGATTGTTACAGTGTAAAAATGGCCTGAGGCCCAACCAGGGCCCAATACAATTCCCACTCAGAAAGGTAAAGATAGCAACCTGGTTCGGCTCCGGACCACTTCAGGGTCGGCGCCGAACCTCGTGTTTGCCCTCACGGTACTGGCCTCCTCGTACCGACGAGCCTCAGTAGCCCTCGGAGTCCGATCCGGGACAGTCCCACAGGCCGTCCCCCCTCTCTGGCGGGCAGAAGGATGACCTGGCGCAGCCTAGGCCCTCTGATTCCCCCCTGAAGCACGGGAGACCCACGATCAGCCACGTCAACTCCAAATACCGCCAAGGGTTTCGCCACGTCAGCCCTATACCACTCCTGGTATTGCCACGTCTGCCCTAAACCCCCTGGGCCTTCTGCCACATCAGGCCCACGGGCTTTCGGATCCAGACCCGGCCCCCAAGTGGAACCAAACCCGGTTGGGATTCTCTATAAATACTAGACCCACACCCACCTTTTGAGGTAATGAATCTTTTGCCACTTAAATATACCTAGTTATTGCTACTCTCTCACAGAGACTGACTAGAGCGTCGGAGGGTCCGCCACCGGGATAAACCCCGGTGTTTCAGGACCGTCTGCAGGTACACAAGACCTCGGATCCGACCCTTCCGATCCGAGCCCAGCCTTCAACATCCTTCCGAGCTCATCGTTGGTCCCAGAAGGTCAACCGAAGGTCGGCAGACGAGCGGCATTCTCCTTCAATACAAATTGAATCCGAACTCACACCTGGTGCATCCACACGTCTCCCAGAAATAAACAGCATCAGGTTGGCACCGTCTGTGGGAAACAGCTGCTCCAGAAGCCGATCCGATCCAGACCCTCAAAGGAAATCGACAGCCGAACCCTCATGGCCTCCAAAGGCAAGGGGGCCGCTTCCTCCGTCAACCAACGGGACTCGCCCCCACCCACTGATAAAGCCAGGCCACGCACGTCGAAACACAAGGCTCTCCCTCGGGAGTTCCAAAGGAGCGTCGGCCGGCCGGCCCAGCCCGACCTCCGGGGAATAATCCTCAACTGCAGGATTACCCGCAGCAGGGGAAAGGCCGCTTCCAACCCGGTCCCGAACCGTCCGAGACAGCCGCCCGAGGTACGAAGATCCGCACTCAGCCGAGTCGGAAGACAACCCTCGGACCAACCAAACCAAGTCGAGGGAGCCCCCGTCGCTCACAAGGAGTTCCAAGACTTCCGAAGAGAAATTCTGGGAGCCCTCCGACGGACCCCCAGGGAAGAAACCCCCCATTCCCAAACAAGGTCGGACGCCGAAGCCAGCGCGTCCCGCCCTTCAATAATCCAGCCTGAGGATGATGGCGTTCTCCTAAGGCGCCTACAAGGGATGGAGGATCGCCTCGATCACATAAGGGACGGCGGCCAAAGAGCGACTCAGGGGTACAGACCTGTCCGTCCTCCCTTCTCCACCCCCATCCTCCAAGCGGAAATACCCCGGAATTTCCGACCCCCTCAGTTCGAGACCTACGACGGCGAGGGAGATCCTGCTGATCACATGGGGGGTTTCAAAACCCTCATGATGATTCACAGCGGCTCGGATCCCCTGCTATGCCGAGCCTTCCCTGCCACCCTTCGGGGTCCCGCTCATGAGTGGTTCTCGAAGCTCGCCCCTGGCTCCGTTTACTCCTTCGACCAACTCGAGGGCAATTGTGGTTCTCGAAGCTCGCCCCTGGCTCCGTTTACTCCTTCGACCAACTCGAGGGCAATTTTCTCGCCCACTTCGTCACCAGCCGGAAGACCGAAAAGACCAGCGCCTCGTTACTCGGACTCAAACAGTTAGAGAGGGAATCACTCAGAGTGTTCGTCCGGAGATTTACCGCTGAGGCAAGGTCGGTCTCCTCCCTCGACCCGGGCGTCGCTTCAGCGGCGTTCCGACACAACGTCCGTCACGGACAGCTGAAGGCTTCTCTGGCGAAGAAACCTCCCGTCGACTTCCCCGACCTCCTCGGTAGGGTCGAGAAATACATTAGGGCTGAGGAGGCCCTTAACCCCGAAGATACCAGGGATGCCACCGAGAAGGGAAAGCGGAAGACCGAAGAAGTCGAACCATCAAAGAAAGCTCCAAGGGACCCGGGGGCCATGAAGAAGGTCCCGCCGGTCCCCCGCGTCGAGAAATACACTCCCTTGACGCACAACGTATCCGCCATCCTCTTAGAAATCGAAGACAAAGGCATTGTTCGACTACCTCCCCGACCTAACAACGGCAAGAACCGAGATCAGCGCTTCTACTGCCGCTTCCACCAAGACCATGGACACGACACAGATCAATGCCGGGCCCTGAAAGACGAGATTAAGGAACTCATCTCCAGAGGATACCTCCGAGAATTCACCCGAGAAGTCCCGCGGGGTCGACGAGAAACTAGGAGCGGGATACACTCGCCCCCGAACCCCCCTCCGAGCTGCATACCGGGTCGGGATCCCGAGTCCGAGGGAGCCGCGGACACACCATTTATCTTACATTGAGTCCATGGAGGGCTAATAGGAGGGGAATCAAATACTTTCCGAAAAGCCTTCATCCGAGGGATGAATACTGTCCAAGGCGATCCCTCTCCCGAGCTACAAACCGTGCCAGTCTCATTCTCAGGGGAGGACCTCGAAGGCGTTCGCCTCCCCCACTGCGACGCCCTCGTCATTAGCCTCCGCATGGCTAAGTGTGAAGTCCTCCGAATCCTTGTCGACAACGGCAGCTCGGTGAACATTCTTTTCCTCAAAGCCTTCGAGAAACTGGAGTTACCTAGAGGCAAGCTCCAACCGGCCGGATACACCTTACATGGGTTCTACGACATCCCTGTCGTGCCAGAAGGGATTGTCACAACGCCAAGACAGCTTACAACGCCATACTCGGCCGATCCAGATTATGCTCCCTCCAAACGATGCCTTCGTCCTACCGTCCGGAGCTCGAATTTTCCACCCCACAAGGGGTTGGCGTCGTCCAAGGTAGCCAAGAAGCAACGCGATCGTACTGCATGACCATCGACGGAGGAGCAATGTTCCCCCGGAACGCCGTCATGTTCAAACCTAAGAAGGACGGCCCTACCCCCGGACCTACCGTCGAGCCAGAGAGGTTCCCCCTTGACGCCTAGCACCCAGTAAACTCCTGCAAAGAGCAAGCCTAGACTTTAACTTAGCTAGAAGTAAACCTTTTGTAAAGCTTTCCTTTGTATAGGACCATTTTAGCGGCCCCCCCCATCTTATACTAAGGAAATCTCATTGTATCATACTCCAAACACCTCGGCAGACCCGACCTAATACCCGGTTAGAGGGTCGACCGCCAAGGCGTCACCTCGCCCCACTCCGATTCCTCGCGAAACAATAAGGCCGAGCCACATCCCCTTCATCACTTTGTATACTGTCAACAGGGGCAAAGGCCGTTACAGAAATGCTCCCCTCGTCTCGAGCGGCACGCCACGTCGGAACGACGGGGGCCCACCTCGGGAAGGGAAGCCGCAACCTACGAAGTGAGCCAACTCGAAGCACATAAGCGGGGAGATCCGGAAACGACCGGCGTCAAAACCCTTGGCAAGTCCGAATTACCTTTTTATATATACACAAAAAGGCGGGGGCCAGTCCGCGGGAGGCAAATACAATCGAAAGGAGGAAAGAAGAAAGAAAGACAAAACTATACAACTCGATTTCCCTCCTCGGCGTCAATCGGGTTCATAGGACGATCGACGGCCGGGTTGTCAACAAGCCCCTCTCTGGCAGGAATCTTCGGGGTCCCATCAATCTCCATGTCGTACTCGAAGTTCGACAGATCGAGGGTCGGATAGAAATGCCTCACGTGACTGAGCGCCTTCGCGTAGCACTCATCCTGGGCGGCTATCACCATCCGCTGGCCCGCATCCGTCAGCTCTTTCCTCTCATTGGCGAACGCAGCTATCAACTCCCCCTTCTCCTTGGCAAACTTCCTCTTCAAGGAGGCCACCCTCTTCCCCCACTCGGTGTCCTTGGCCTCGAGCTCCAGCTTCATCTACTGCTCCCTCTGACGCGAATCCTCGAGCTCGATCCGCATCTCCTTCGTCTCTCGTTCGCTCTTGTCCGCCCGAGCACGCTCTTGTAACAGGGACGCTTCGTAGAGATTCTTCACGTTAGCTCCCTGCATACAAGCCTGCAACCGAAAGAAGCAGATAAGAAGAAAACTCCTGATGCAAGACCAAACAGAAAGGAGGAGGTCGACAAGCTTACCGACACGGTGGCCTGCGCCAGGCGCGTGAAAGCCACCTCCACGGGCTCGTTCTCCATCATCTGGCGATCACGAGGCATTGCCAACTTCTCCACCACCTCTACGGCCTGGGCTTCCTCGGTCAGACAGTCGCCCATCCGAACCGACCAGTCCGGCGCCCACCGCTGCCGCAGTAACTCCACCACCGGGTCCTCCTCCTCGACCCCTACCAAGGGACCTTTCCCCTTGTCAAGATCGGATGCCCTCGCCGGGCCCTTACCCCTCAAAGGGGCACCCCCCTTGCCCGTCTCCGAACGAGTCCTCTTAAAAGTCGGCTCGAGCGGTACCTCCGAGATAACAAGGGGCGGCTCCCTCGGCCTCTTCGCCGCCTCCGCCTTCTTCTTCTCGGCATTTTCCTTCTTCATGGCGAGCCTCCTTACTTGGATCGATGCCTCATCCATATCTGCAGAAAAAACCATTAAGAGCAATGAGCGAGAATGTACGAAAGGATCGAGGGAAAAGAAACAACTACATACGGAAAACGGCTGGGCTCAGTCCAACGCTCGCCAGGCGAACCTCCGTCACCTTCGTCCAATTAATACTAGGGGACAAACGGAGACGCTCGACAAATCCCCACTCCTCGACCGTCAGATCCCCCTGCCCCGGCGCAGGATAACTTGGCTTGGAGTAGTTCCATCGAGTCGGAATGTCCCAGGGCTCTTCACTCCGGATCACCAGATATTTTTTCTTCCAATCCTTGATAGAGTCCGGGTGGCTATGAACAACCTTCCTCCTGCTCCGGGGGGAAATATAGTAAACCCCCTCGGCCGCCGAACTAATCATCAGCATCGCTCGGAACACGTTCAAGCGCAGGGGTACCCGTTGTTCCTCGCACATCAGTACAAAACTGATTATCTGCTTCCAAGAGTTCGGCCCATACTGCATCGGCGCCAAGGAGGCCCAGTTCAACACTTCCCGAACAAACGGATGGACCGGCAGCCTCAGTCCAGAAATAAACGCGTCCACGGGGAAGACACAATACCACGCAGACAGGGGATCGGTCGGGCGAAGAGTAGAGCTCGGCAGCATCAATTCGTAACTAGGACCTATGTGGTACGCCAGCTGCAAGACCTCCAAGTCCCCGCCATCCAAGGCGGTCAGAATCGCGTCCATCAACACTCTCGTCCGACTCGGCGAAGAGGCCTGCACACCAAAGAGCTCCTGGTCGGACAGGTCGTCAGGATATTGACGGAAATGCTTCGGCTGCGCGAGCGAACCTGTCCCCTGGCTCGAGCCACCAGTCCCCAACCCTACCTTCCTCGGAGCCTTCTTCCTATTCTCGGGTCGCTCCGGCGAGGGAGTGAATAAGGGCCCCCGACCAGTCAGCATGGAACTCGGACCTGCCCCTGGAACCGTGGATCTCCTTACAATGCCGCCCTCGCCTCTCTCACCCTCGGTAGCCGACTCCAAAACACGGACGTCGTCCGAGCCATCAGTCGCTTCCTCCGACTCACTGCTCTCCACCACGAAGGGACGACGAGAGCGCGACCGCCTCGCACCATGTGCCTCCTCCTCAACCACCGGTTCCTCCCACGAAACCGTGTCAGAAGACTCATCAACGTACACTGACTCCTCCTCGAGTACGGGCTCCTCCCAGGACGTCGAGTCAGAGATAGGCTCCACTTCCCCCCTAGACGTCGACGCTGATGAGCCGGACTGAGCCCTGTCCATCTATGCCTAGACTAAGTAGACTTGCTAACTCACCTGGGGTTACTTTGGAAGGGCAAGCCTGGTATAGCAAGACGCGAAGATGAGCGCTGAAGTGTTGAAAAATTTTATTTTGAAAAAGAAAGGAGTGGACAGATAGGGGAGAGGGGGGACTATTTATAGGAGATAGAAGCGACTCCTCGATTTCCGCGAGTACTGTTCACCTATCTGACATGCAACTGTCCGCCTAAGAATTCGCGCCACATCCTCAAAACGTGCGATGCTGACATCATCCATTGACAGGCTGGCAGCCAGTCAAGGAGGCCAGCGCGGAAGAAGTATTCGGAGGAGGGAACATTTTTATTTTTAAGATTTAAGGCGCCGTCCTCAGACAGACGCCCCGGGCTCCGAGACTGGGTCGGTTCCCCTTTCACCCGCGAGCAGCTCGGGGCTTACAGCGTCATCAGCCGAAGACCCGAACTGTTCCCGGGTGAGACAGAAACCGCCTCAACCTGGAGCCCTATTGGGACGCAGAGTAGTCAGCCTCCAATCGGAGAACTACTCATCTACCCGGGGCCCAAAGCTTCAAGACGCCCCCCTCGGCAAGCACCCCGGTCAAAAGCAGATCAACACCCGAAGGCCGAAAGAAGTGCTCCATTCCGAGCCAGTTGATGCAACTGCAAAAGTCCAGCCTACTCCAGCAACGGAACCTTCACAGTTGCAAACAACCGGCCCGGAACGCCCTTCATCCCTCTCGGAAGGATAGAACCTCCACAGTTGCAGACTGCTCACCCTTCGGAGTTCGGTCGTTATCCCTCTCGCCCGGATCCCCCCTGGATCTGGCCGCCACATCAGGGCCATCAGATCCAAGAGAAGATCGGGCGACAAAGAAACTACCTCTCCGACAAAATCGAGGGTAAGAATTATCAAGAAACAGGCGTCCGCCGAAGCAGACACCTTTAAGGGCCAAGCAGACCACCCTTGCTTTGATCTGAACCACTACGAGAAAAAGGGGGGGGGGGGTACTTATAGCCTCCCCCAGGCGCCGGCCTTTATGACATGGGGAAAACCAAACGACGGAAGACCATGCGCCATACATTTATTAGGCGGCGCCATTAACGCACCTAGGAAATGGGAATCTTGCACAGATCCCAGGGCGCCCCCAAATGCTCCGCGAAAACAACAGACTACCCTACTCAAACAGCCCCAAGGCACAACGGTTCGCCCCCAAACGACCCGACCGATAATCCCCTCACCAGCTCGAGGTCCGGTCTGGCACCAGGGCACCCCTCTTCGGAGGATCCACCGGCTGGCCATCACCCTTACCAGCCCATAATTCCCCCTCATCTCGAGGTTCGGCCTGGCACCAGGGTACTCTTTTCAGGAAGAAACAACGGCTCGCCTTCACCCTCACCGACCCGTAATCCCTCGCCAGCTCGAGGTCCGGTCTGGCACCTGGGTACTCTTCTTCGGAAGATCCACCGGCTGGCCATCACCCTTACCAGCCCATAATTCCCCCTCATCTCGAGGTTCGGTCTGGCACCAGGGTACTCTTCTCAGGAAGAAACAACGGCTCGCCTTCACCCTCACCGACCCGTAATCCCTCGCCAGCTCGAGGTCCGGTCTGGCACCTGGGTACTCTTCTTCGGAAGATCCACCGGCTGGCCATCACCCTTACCAGCCCATAATCCCCCCTCATCTCGAGGTTCGGTCTGGCACCAGGGTACTCTTCTCAGGAAGAAACAACGGCTCGCCTTCACCCTCACCGACCCGTAATCCCTCGCCCGCTCGAGGTCCGGTCTGGCACCTGGGTACTCTTCTTCGGAAGATCCACCGGCTGGCCATCACCCTTACCAGCCCATAATTCCCCCTCATCTCGAGGTTCGGTCTGGCACCAGGGTACTCTTCTCAGGAAGAAACAACGGCTCGCCTTCACCCTTACCGGCCCATAATCCCTCGCCAGCTCGAGGTTCGGTCTGGCACCCGGGTACTCTTCTCAGGAAGAAACAACGGCTCGCCATCACCCTTGTCGACACATAATCCCTCGACCTCTCGAGGTTCTGTCGAACACCAGGGTACTCTTCTCAGGAAGGCCCACGGCTTGCCACCCCCCTTCTTGGCCCGTAATCCCTCGACCGGCTCGAGGTCAGGTCTAGCACCAGAGTAACCCTCTCATGAAGGCCCAGTGACTCGCCATCCCATTTCTACAACCATAGGCACTCCTCCACGGCTAGCTCCCGCACCCCCTGCAGGAGTGGGGGGCTTGTGTGACAGTGTAAAAATGGCCTGAGGCCCAACCAGGGCCCAATACAATTCCACTCAGAAAGGTAAAGATAGCAACCTGGTTCGGCTCCGGACCACTTCAGGGTCGGCGCCGAACCTCGTGTTTGCCCTCACGGTACTGGCCTCCTCGTACCGACGAGCCTCAGTAGCCCTCGGAGTCCGATCCGAGACAGTTCCACAGGCCGTCCCCCCTCTCTGGCGGGGCAGAAGGATGACCTGGCACAGCCTAGGCCCTCTGATTCCCCCCCGAAGCACGGGAGACCCATGATCAGCCACGTCAACTCCAAATACCGCCAAGGGTTTCGCCACGTCAGCCCTATACCACTCCTGGTATTGCCACGTCCGCCCTAAACCCCCTGGGCCTTCTGCCACGTCAGGCCCACGGGCTTTCGGATCCAGACCCGGCCCCCAAGTGGAACCAAACCCGGTTGGGATTCTCTATAAATACTAGACCCACACCCACCTTTTGAGGTAATGAATCTTTTGCCACTTAAATATACCTAGTTATTGCTACTCTCTCACAGAGACTGACTAGAGCGTCGGAGGGTCCGCCACCGGGATAAACCCCGGTGTTTCAGGACCGTCTGCAGGTACACAAGACCTCGGATCCGACCCTTCCGATCCGAGCCCAGCCTTCAACATCCTTCCGAGCTCATCGTTGGTCCCAGAAGGTCAACCGAAGGTCGGCAGACGAGCGGCATTCTCCTTCAATACAAATTGAGTCCGAACTCACACCTGGTGCATCCACACGTCTCCCAGAAATAAACAACATCAATGATGTTGTAATATAGTATCTTATAATATTTTCTGTTTTTTTTATCAATTCAATTGAGTATCTTTTCAAATATGTCACAACTGTTAATTACATATACTTAAGGTTTGACTAATTATAACTAATGGTATATTCATTGTTTTTATGTATGTTTCCTTCATGATTTTACTGTACATATATACTTAAATATTCATTGTTTTCATGTATGTTTCCGTAATTTTTTTTAATGTCATTTCTTTAATTTAATGATTTATCTCAATTCAATGATTTATCTTAATTTTCTATAAACAGGTGACATATGACGAGAACAAAGAGAAAGGTGGTTACGATCAGGCAGGAGCTGGTAGATCCTCCCAGCATGGGTCCTTCAACTGAGCACCGTACGAGCGAAAGTGGAGGTGCGGCACATACAAGTGCCACTATAGACGACGTGGATAAGGGTAGCACGCCCACCACTGTGAGGAGGAGAGACCGACTAAGATAAAGAATATATGGAAGCTCCTGAATGATGAGAAGATATTGGTGAGCTACAACAAGGTCGGTTAGCCGATTGGAGAAGCCGGGAGCAAGCTTGGGGTAGTGAATAGAAATCCTCGTTTGTTACCCTTAAACTACGAGACTTGGTCAAAATTTCAAAGACGACTAAGGCTGAAGCATTATCTGCTAAGGTATAATACAAATAAGATATCTCTACTACTATAATGGGAAAATGCCTTAGTGTAATTTGTCCTTCTACCAACCCGTGCAACACGCGTGCCTGAATTTTTACTTTTAAAAATAAATATATGTATTTATTAAGCCGTGCAACGCACGTGTAAATTACTAGTATATTAAATGGGAATACATATAACCTGATAAAGTTTATGCAACATGTGGCATGTTCTGGCAATCAACATATCTGAAAAGTCACATATAAGTTTATTACAATTTAATACATATATATACTTAGTAATGAAAGTTAATACTGCTACATATTCCACCATATATATTATGCCTTCGGTTTTTGAATCAGATTCAACATCTGTTTATTTTGCTTGATTTCGATTCATAATAGAAATTTTTTATCAACTCGAAATTCACACTCCGAAAAAAAATTTACACGTATTTTGCACGTGCAAAACGATAATTTTTCAAAATTTTAAAATAATTAAATAAATTAATTTAAAAATTATTTATTAATTCAATATATAATATTTAAAATTCTTGGGCGTTACAGAAACAATGGCCAACACTGAATACACACACATAATCTATATAATAAAACACAAAGAAAGCTATCAAGTGGCTCTCCTTCAATCTCCCCTAAAATCAAAGGCCCAGATCCAATATCACAAAACATATTTCCCCCCCAAAACTCAAATTCAAATACCCACCCAAAACAACTCCTATATTTATTTAATTTTTTTTTTCTCTCTTTCTCTCCCTCCCTCTTCTATTCAAAAAATTAAGAAAATAAAAATTTTAAAATTTTTTTAAAAAATAAAATTTTAAAAACTAAAAAAAATTAAAATTTTAAAAACTTTAAAAATAATTCAAAAAAATCATATAATATATTTTTTGCTCTATGTTTGCTACTTCAATTAATTTGCTGGACTTCGAAAACTATTTTATATAATCAAACAAGGTGCACCGTGCCGAAGACGTGACGTAGGCACGTGTCAACGGGCAAACCTAGTACATAGATATATCTCCATCTTTCTGTCTAGGGCTAAATGATTCACTCCTCAATCAGCTCCACGATAAACTTAACAGTTTACAATGGCTTCAATTTTGAATTTGTGAAGAAGTCTCTTATTACGATTTTGTATCTTTCTGTCAGGGAACTACTATCCCATGCTGCTTCCCTCCAAGCATAAATGCTTCACCATCTGTGTAACAATTAATTAATATGATCATTCAACCAGATACAAATATTTATGCACTAGTAAAAAATATTACGAGCTAGTGCTAAAGCATGATTCCAACCAACAGCTATTATTGTAAGTTTACTTAGATGCATGCACATACTATATTCTCTACCAAGTTTTTCCCTTTATTTTGACTTCCACATTTGTCAAGCACAATGGCATCATTTCAACTCTTCAATTCGTATTTTAGTTTTCTATGGTATCTGATGCGGTTTGTTTTTTGGGGGGTGTGGATGCACCAGGTGTGAGTTCTTCTCGATTTGTATTTTTGCGGAAGTTTTGGTGCAGACGGTGGCCTCGACCCTCAGCCGGGGGAACGGCTCGGTAATAGGCGGGAGTGAGGTGGAGATGGGAGGCTCGGCTCGGATCCCGATGTCTCGTGTACCTGCACTGGGTCTAAAAATACCGGGGTTGGTCCCAGTGGCAGACCCTCCAACGATCTAGTCAACTACTGAAAGAGGGTAACAGTAACTAGTGTTTGAGGGGGGAAAGATTGATTACCTGGTGAAGGGGTAGAGGGTCTGGTATTTATCGAAGAAGCCAACCGGATCTGGACCCGTTTGGGGCCGGGTCTGGACCCGGTTGCCTGTGGGCCTGGAGTGGCAGAAGCCTAAGCGGTATAGGGCTGACGTGGCATGGGCTCGGGGCGGTTTAGGGCTGACGTGGCGGAGGCCTAGGTGGTTTCCAGGCTGACGTGGCAGACCCGGATGATCCAGCGGTGAACGCTCCTTGAGGGGATCCCGTGGCCCAGGAGGGGCCACATCATCTGACCCATATCAGAAGCCCCCCACTCCTGGAGGGCTGGGTGGCCCAGTCGTGTAGGAGTGGTCCTTTGCCTCTGTGGAAAGAGCAGGGTGGTGTGTACGGAGAGGAATAGGATCTGTATCTTTCAGAAGAGGCCAGGGGGGTAAGGTGAATGGATCCCCTACTGGAATCATGCGGAGTGTCGGGCGTAGAAGAGTCAGAGCTCGATTTGCCGAACGTCGAGGGTCGGTAGGCGAGCCCCTCACTTGTTGGAAAAGCGAGGGGATGCCGAGATCTGTTGAGTAGGGGCTCTTCTTGCCGAGCATTGAGGGTCGGTAGATGAGCCCCCTCACTTGTTGGAAAAGCAAGGGGACGCCGAGATCTGTTGAGTAGGGGGTCTTCTCACCGAGCATCGGGGGTCGGTAAACGAGCCCCTCACCTGTTGGAAAAGCAAGAGGACGCCGCGATCTGCTGAGTGGGGGGTCTTCTTGCCGAGCGTCGAGGGTCGGTAGGCGAGCCCTCACCTGTTGGAAAAAGTGAGGGAATGCCGAGATCTGTAGAGAAGGGGGACTTCTTGCTGAGCGTCGAGGGTCGGTAAGCGAGCCCCTCACTTGTTGGAAAAGCAATAGGACACCACGATCGGCTGAGTGGGGGGTCTTCCTGCAGAGCGTAGAGGGTCGGTAGGCGAGCCCTCACTTGTTGGAAAAGCAAGAGGATGCCGCGATCTGCTAAGTGGGGGGTCTTCTTGCCGAGCATCGAGGGTCGGTAGGCGAGCCCTCACTTGTTGGAAAAAGCGATGGGACGCCGAGATCTATAGAGAAGTGGGACTTCTTGCCGAGCGTCGAGGGTTGGTAAGCGAGCCCCTCACTTGTTGGAAAAGCAAGGGGACACCGAGATCTGTAGATAATGGTGACTTCTTGCTGAGCGTCGAGGGTCGGTAAGCGAGCCCCTCACTTGTTAGAAAAGCAAGGGGATGTCGAGAAGCTTTTGTGGCTCACGGTGCTATCCGAACGCCGAGCCTCAAGCTTGTAGGAGAAGCTTTTGTGGCTCACGGTGTCATCCGAGCGCCAAGCCTCAAACTTGTACGAGAAGCTTTTGTGGCTCGCGGTGTTATCCGAGTACCGAGCCTCAAGCTTGTAGGAGAAGCTTTTGTGGCTCGCAGTGCTATCAGAGTGCCGAGCCTCAAGATTGTACGAGAAGCTTTTGTGGCTCGCGGTACTATATGAGCACTGAGCCTCATGCTTGTAGGAGAAGCTTTTGTGGCTCACGGTGAAATCCAACCCCTAAGCCTCAGGGTTTTAGGGGAAGCTTTTGTGGCTCGCAGTGCTATCCGAGCACCGAGCCTCAAGCATGTAGGAGAAGCTTTTGTGGTTCGTGGTGCTATCCGAGCGCAGAGTCTCATGCTTGTAGGAGAAGCTTTTTTGGCTCGCAGTGCTATCTGAGCGCCGAGCCTTAAGCTTGTTGGAAAATCTTTTGTGGCTTGCGGTGACATCCGAGCCCCGAGCCTCAGGGTTGTAGGAGAAGCTTTTGTGGCTTGCGGTACTATCCGAGCGCCGAGCCTCAAGCTTGTAGGAGAAGCTTTTGTTGCTCGCGGTGCTATCCGAGTATCGAGCCTCATGCTTGTAGGAGAAGCTTTTGTGGCTTGCGGTGCTATCCTAGCACCGAGCCTCAAGCTTGTTGGAGAAGCTTTTGTGGCTCGCGGTGCCATCCGAGAGCCGAGCCTCAAGCTTGTAAGAGAAGTTTTTGTGGCTCGCGGTGCTATCCGAGTGCCGAGCGTTAAGCTTGTAGGAGAAGCTTATATGGCTCACGGTTCCATCCGAGCGCCGAGCCTCAAGCTTGTAGGAGAAGCTTTTGTGGCTCACGGTGCTATCCGAGCGCCGAGCCTCATGCTTGTCGGA
Source organism: Hemerocallis citrina (assembly GCA_017893485.1). Taxonomy (NCBI): domain Eukaryota; kingdom Viridiplantae; phylum Streptophyta; class Magnoliopsida; order Asparagales; family Asphodelaceae; genus Hemerocallis; species Hemerocallis citrina. The sequence goes on along the minus strand of CM030358.1, from coordinate 386,272,341 downwards.
GAAGCTTTTGTGGCTCGCGGTGACATCTTAGCCCCGAGCCTCAGGTTTGTAGGAGAAGCTTTTGTGTCTCGCGGTGACACCCGAGCGCCGAGCCCCAAAACTTGTTGGAAAAGTTTTGGCGGTTTGGTGTTGGTGGGATGGAATATTGGTAATGGCGGCCGAATGAAATCTAATGATTTTGTTTCATTTGATGCTTAGGGTATAGAATCCGAGCGCTGAGCCTCCTATCAAATTAGAGGAGGATTTTGGGGCTCACGGTACCATCCGAGCTCTGACCCTCCTGACTTGTTGGAAAAGCCTAGGGGCATTGGGGTAATTTTGTGTCAACTGCTGGCATCACGGGCGCAAGAATCGAAGCGACTTTAGATCTTAGCGGCCGTTGGATCTTGATAATTAAGATCTAATGGCCAGATCTTTTTGCGAAAATCGAGGAGTCTCTTTCTCTGTTTTTAATCCCCTCTCCTCCCCCTTTTTCTTTCCTTCATTTCCTTACTTGTTTTCCAATTTTCAAGAATAGGGTTTTTCTCACTTGTCATCGGTGAACTTTTTCCGGTGATCTACCCGTAAGCGCGATACTTCAGATTAGTATTTCTGACTCATAATGTCGCGCTCTCAGTCTGGCTCCGAGGCAAGCTCATCAGGTCGTTCCGAGAAGGAAGCAGAGTCCCCAGAGACGTCTTGGTCCTTGGGCGACTAGGGGATTAAAGAAGAGGTTCTATCCGATCTAGGGTCGGACGGCGGGGATGATATGGTCTTCGTCATGCAACCGTTGAGATCCCGTAGGCTGGGGAAGGAGCCTGTGGATGAGGGCGAGGGGGAGGACGACGAGGAAGGGGATGAGGAGGAGCGGGATCCCGAGGGAGAGGGTGTCGTTGAGGATGAGGAGGACTCCGAGGGGAATCAGGGGGAGCCCGATCGAGGCACTGGGGAGGACGATGCTCGAGTAGATGCAGGGGAAGGTACCGCAAGAGGGGTAGCCGAGGGCGAGGGTGATCTCCCCCTTCTGCCACCTTTGTCGACTCCATCTCTTGAGATGAAGGCTCATCCTCGTAGGAGGAAGAGAAAGTTGAGCCTTCCGAATAGCCCCCCTCCACCTGATAAATATGAGTTTGCCCCGGTCACCTTCAAAAATCTGGGGTCGATTAGGATGTATCCTGACGACGTTACCAATCTCAATCCTCTCCCTTCCGTGCCAGGTGACGAGAGTCGGGTGAAGATCAGGATGGATGGCATTCAATGAGTCTTGAAGGCAGACTACCTCTACATCTTGAGGGCGGCCTATTTTATTCCCTGGGAGTTCGAACTTCTGATTCCGAGCCCCGGTATTCATCCAACTACTGCTCTCGTGCCGGGTTACTGTATTTTTCCCGAGGATGCCTTTATCTCGGAACTTAGGCTGCCGCTGCACCCCTTCATTAAGAGGGTCTTGAATTGGGCGAAGTTAAGCCCTATGTAGTATGGCCCCAACTCTTGGAAGCACCTGGTCTGCTTTATCTTGAAGTACCAAGAGAAGGGGGTCAAGCCGAGGCTGACGTACTTCCGCGCTATCTTGGGGATTAGCTCGTTGAGCAATGCGGAGGGAATCTTCTACTTCTCACCTAGGCCTTATAAGAAGGTGATGTACGGCCATCCGGACTCCATCAAAGAGTGGAAAGAGAAGTATTTTATAGTCCAGAGCAAGAAGACTTGGGGGATTCTGACCGCTTGGAGCTTTTTCAAGCCGAACCATAAGCCTCCGAAGCGTAGCGAGCTGACAGAGAAAGAGTGGGTGAAGGTGGAGAAGATCGTCGGGGGGCACAGCATAGGGTGGCCTTGAGTGACTGAGCCCAGCTGACCCTAGTATGTTTTTGTTCTGAATTTTTCTATCTTTCTGCCTTCGTGTTACCGTTAGCCTCTTTTCTTCTATTTTGCAGAGATGACGGCCAAGCGGCTCGGCAGTAGGCAGGCCTTGTTGGCTGTTGCCGCCCAGAGGAGGGCGAAGATGGAGAAGAAAGTGAAGTAGGATGCGGCGGCTGTTTAGGGCGTGGGGTCCAGCAAGGGACCGACCTCGGAGGCCGTGGAGCCATCGCCGAAGAGATCCAAGAAGCATCACCACACGCCGAGGGCGTCTAGGGAGGCGAGGGGAAGCTCAGGTAGCAAGAGAACTTCCGAGGTCCCGGAGAAGAGGCTTCCCCGACCTCGGCCCATAGCCGAGCAGATGGTTGGACAGCAGGGGCTTAGGCCACATGCTTCTGCTTGGTCTGTTCTCGCAGGGGACTCCCTGCTTGAGGGTCTCGTGGCCAATGAGGTGGTCAGGAACCTCGCCACCGAGCGAGATCGCATGACGCTGGCGGTGCAGACGTCTGAGATGGCCTTTATGCGGTGGTCTCAGGCACAACTCTCGGTGTGTGTTTGTACTCTTACTTTGACCTTAGATCTTAGGATTTCTTCTAACTTTTTCTTTCTTAGACAGGTGATGCTTCATGGGCATCACTTTTAGAAGTGCTTAGAGAAGGAGGTCCTCATCGAGAGGAGGAATGCGGAGAAGTATCTCTGCAAATTGAACAAGGCGACGGACGAGCTAAAGGAGGCTCGGAGCATGGAGGTCGTCAAGAGGCCCAGATGGCCTCGATAGTCGATTACCATAAGAAGGACGTGGATTGCCTCAAGGAAAAGGCCCGGGAGGAAGCTGAGAAGGCGCGGAAGGCCATGGAGGAGGCGGAGATCACCATGGCAGATACCCTGATCCTTGTGCAGGACGAGGCCTATGATAAGGCTAAGGAGCACTTCCGATTGATCTATCCGGACAAAAGGGTCAACCACCTCCACTACAACTGGCAGCCTGAACATTCGATAACACCCGGCTGCGAGGAGATGGGGGATCCCCACCAAGAGGAAGTCGGGGGCGACCCTGCTGACGAAGAGGTGCCACCCCCCCCCCCCCCCTCAAGCATAGTTTAGGTTTCCCTTTTTTATTTTGCAAATGCCTTGCGCGGACTGGCCACCGCCTTTTGTAGCACAAAATTTTTGAACTTAATAAAAGATATTTTTTTGGCCGACGCTCTATGACTTGTGCTTCTTTAGTCTCTTTTGTGACTTGTCGTTTTTCTCGTCTTTTTGATAAACGCATGAGTTCCTCGGTGCCGACCAAATTTCTGCTGAGGCCGGAGCTGGGCCGGAGGCCATGGAGGCGGTTCTGGTTCGCCAACGAAAGCAGACTCGGGACCGAGCGGCCGCAGTGAATTACTTCATGAACAAGTCTAGGGAGCTTGGCTTGGAGGTCGCTCGACTGAGGAAAGCCATAGCCGACCGGGACTGGTGGGTAATCGAGACGAACTGGTCGATCTTGGATGCCTCTAGCGGGCGGTTGGCTTCGGAGTATTTTCTTCATGAGGTCGTAGTTGAGAAAGAGTTGGAGATCCGTAGGTTGAAGCTGGTGCTAGGCGCCGGTTTGATCGAGGAGGCGAGCAATTTGGTATTAGGAACATCTCCAACCTTTTTATTAAAGGGGGCCCTGCCTGTTGATGTGGAAAGCTCAGTCGCGGGAGAGCCTTCCCCGGTTGGGCCTGCCGAGCGTGAGAGGGAGCCCAAAGGAAGTGCCGAATTTGAGTTTTAAGCCGAGTGTGAGTGATTTGTAAGCTTTTCATTGTATTTGTGCCGCCGTTACGGGCGCACGGTGAGTAATAATAAAAAAGACTCCCGACTTCTTTAACCTTGACAATTTCATTGAGTGGGGATTGTTGCTGGGCTCGGCCTTGAAAGGGGTCTCCGCCGAGGCGAAAAGACCACACGGTGACTTTGCACAGGCAACACATAATCCGTGGCGTTTCGCCTCTCGATAAGCATTAATGGTGACGTTTTACCTTCCGATAAGCATTAATGGCGACGTTTTACCTTCCGATAAGCATTAATGGCGACGATTCGCCTTCCGTCATTTGGGCTTCCCAGATGCAATAACTGCGCTGCTGTCGGGGGATATATAACCCCCCTCCCCTCCTTGTTGTTTGTCAGGGATTGGGTTTGGCTTATCGGCCATACGATTCGGGTGCCTACCGAAGGTGTGCGCCCTAGAATCAGAACTTTTAACCCGAGGGTTCCAGATTGGTGGCACACCAATCACCCTCGAACAATTCGAGGTTTTAGCCTTGGGGGCCGTGAAACCCTGGGTTGTTCATTGGTGAGTGGTGGGCCGATCAATTGGTTCGAAAGCTCGGAGAGAGCCCTGGGTTGGTGGCTCTCCTGCCGCCCTTGAACAATTCGGGGTTTTGGCTTTTGAAAGCTGCAAATCCCGAGTTGTTCGCGGGTGAGAGGAGGGTCGACCAACGACTCGAAGCTCGGGGTGCCGAAGGTGGGCGCCCTAAACCTTCCTGAAAACTAGTCTGAAGTAGTCATGGCGGAGGGTCGTCGCCGAGCGTGACGGTCGAGTGGCTTTGAAGAAAGCCACGGCCTTGCTCGGGATCGACGACGAGCCCCCACACTTGTTCTCAGGAAGACGGTACGGGTGTAGCTGGCAGCTGCCACCGTGCGTATAGGTTGATGGGCTTGAAGAAGCCCACAACATGCTAGCGGCAGATGCCGAGATCCCACACCGGGGAGAAAGCCAGTAGTGGGCATAGCTGAAGGTCATCGCCGAGTGTATCGGCCGAGTGGCTCTGAAGAAAGCCACGGCCTTGCTCGGGGTCGAAGACGAGCCCCTACACTTGTTCTCAGGAAGACGGTACGGGTGTAGCTGGCAGTTGCCACAGTGCGCATAGGTTGATGGGCTTGAAGAGGCCCAAACCATGCTAGGGGCAGATGCCGAGCCCCCACACCGGGGAGAAAGCCAGTAGTGGGCGTAATTGAAGTTCGTCGCCGAGTGTATCGGCCGAGTGGCTCTGAAGAAAGCCACGGCCTTGCTCGGGGTCGACGACGAGCCCCCACACTTGTTCTCGGGAAGACGGTACGGGTGTAGCTGGCGGTTGCCACCGTGTGCATAGGTTAATGGGCTTGAAGAAGCCCAAACCATGCTAGGGGCAGATGCCGAGCCCCACACCGGGGAGAAAGCCAGTAGTGGGCATAGCTAAAGATCTTCACCGAGCGTATCGGTCGAGTGGCTCAGAAGAAAGCCACGGCCTGGCTCGGGGTCGATGACGAGCCCCCACACTTGTTCTCAGGAAGACGGTACGGGTGTAGCTGGCGGTTTCTGCCGTGCGCATAGGTTGATGGGCTTGAAGGAGCCCAAACCATGCTAGGGACAGATGCCGAGCCCCCACACCGGGGAGAAAGCCAGTAGTGGGCATAGCTGAAGGTCGTCGCCGAGCGTATCAGCCGAGTGGCTCTGAAGAAAGCCACAGCCTTGCTTGGGGTCGACAATGAGCCCCCACACTTGTTCTCAGGAAGACGGTACAGGAGTAGCTGGCAGTTGCCGCCGTGCGCATAGGTTGATGGGCTTGAAGAAGCCCAAACCATGATAGGGGCAGATGCCGAGCCCCCACACCGGGGAGAAAGCCAGTAGTGGGCATAGTTGAAGGTCGTTGCCGAGCATATCGGCCGAGTGGCTCTGAAGAAAGCCACGACCTTGCTCGGGGTCGACGATGAGCCCCCACACCTGTTCTCAGGAAGACGGTATAGGTGTAGATGGCGGTTGCCACCGTGCGCATAGGTTGATGGACTTGAAGAAGCCCAAACCAGGCTAGGGGCAAATGTCGAGCCCCCACACTAGGAAGAAAGCCAGTAGTGGGCGTAGCTGATGGTCGTCGCCGAGCGTATCGGCCGAGTGGCTCTGAAGAAAGCCATGTCCTTGCTCGGGGTTGATGATGAGCCCCCACACTTGTTCTCAGGAAGACGGTACGAGTGTAGCTAGCGGTTGCCGCCTTGCTGTCCGAGTGCCGAGCCCTAAGCTTGTAAGAGAAGTTCTTGTGGCTCGCGGTGTTATCTGAGTGCCGAGCATTAAGCTTGTAAGGATAGGTTTTGTGGCTTGCGTTGCTATCCGACTGCCGAGCATTAAGCATGTAAGGAAAGCTTTTGTGGCTCGCGGTGCAATCCGAGTGCCGAGCCCTAAGCTTGTAAGGGAAGCTTTTGTGACTCGCGGTTTCTTCCGAGTGCCGAGCCCTAAGCTTGTAAGGGAAGCTTTTGTGGCTCGCGGTTTCTTCCGATTGCCGAGCATTAAGCTTGTTTTTAATGAGAACTAATACAAAGCCAAAACTTGTTTTAAGAAAGCTGGCGTAATTACAACATATTTGAACTTTACAAAAACAGGGCACGACGTGCCGATTACATCCATCATAATTTACATGGGCTGTGGAGGCTAACCCTCCCCTTCTAGGAATTTGATAAGGTGCTCTGCGTTTCAGGACCTCTTGATAGCCTTGCCCTCTAGGTCGGTTAGGCGGTACATGCCCGGGCGTACGACCCCCGATACCTTGTATGGGCCCTCCCAGTTTGGGGCCAGTTTCCTCTTTTGGCTGGAGTTGGATACTGCCAGCTTCCGGAGGACGAGGTCTCCGAGCATGATGTCAGTGGGACGCACCTATTTGTTGTAGAACCTTTCAATTCTCTATTGGTAGGTGTTCCTTCTAATGGCAGACTTCTCCCTGACCTCGTCTATGAGATCCAGGTCGGCACGTAGCTGTGCAGAGTAGCTTGCTTCATCGAAGGCCATGATCCGGGGCGAAGGGATCCCGATCTCCAGGGGAATGACGGCCTCCGCACCGTATGCCAGATTAAATGACGACTCTCCTGTAGGGATTCACTTTGTCGTTCGGTGGGCCTAGAGAACGCTTGGCAGCTCATCGACCCATAACCCTTTGGAAAAGTTATTGAGTCGTTTCTTGAGACCGTTAAGGATTTGGCGGTTCGCGTTCTCGGCCTGACCATTCGACTGCGGGTGGCACACTGAAGAAAAGCACTGCTGGATCCCGAGATCTTTGCAGAACCTTCGGAAATGTTTACCCGTGAACTGAATCCCATTGTCTGTAACGAGTACCTGTGGGATCCCGTACCGGCAGACGATGTTTTTCTAGAAAAATTGTTGGGTCTGCTGCTCGGTGATCATGGCCAGTGGCTCGGCCTCGATCCACTTCGTGACGTAGTCGATTTCCACCATGAGGAACTTTCGTTGGCCCGTCGCCTTCGAAAATGGGCCTACTAGATCCATCCCCCACATCGCAAAGTACATGGGGAAACTAAACAAATCTAAATAATAGCAGAAACAGACCTAGCATGATATTGTAGAATCAACTAGCATGGTATACTAACATGTGTCAACCGTCAAAAGTCAAATAGCATGCAGACAGATATACAGATTGTGTCAAATAATAGTGTCAAGTGATAATATCAGACAGATAACAAGTAATCAGATGATCAGATAACAGATAGCCAGATACAAATAACATATTCAGATTCAGATTTCAGATACAGATACAGATGTCATGTTCTTATAAGTCTTGTATTAATTACTAACTAGGTAGCACTTCATGCATCCATCCTTTTACTACATGGTTGCTACAGTCAATGCAATTTCGTTTTAGATTTCATAGTGGACCATAGAGGAAAGTGTACTCAGGGACAAGTAATCCAAATCATATACCAAATTCCAAATTAACCAAATTATATACCAAATTCCAAATAATCCAAATCATATACCAAATTCCAAATATGGGAAACACGGGCCCCCTTCCGAGTATACGTTTCTTAATTATCCACTATTAGAACTTTCCCATTAACCCTGGCTTGGTTATTTATTATTATAATCAGGCATGCATGTATGTGTCCCAAAACAAAGCAAGGATACCAGGGCATAAACATGTATCAGGTTCAGGGTGCAAGATAAACAAGTACAGGTACAAGATAACACATAACAATGTAAAATAACTAGTTTTCTAATTCAGGACAGCAAGACTGTTTTGTACTAAAACAGTGATTCCCGCTACTACAAACATCCAAATCTGGATCCGTCGAAGGATCTGAAAAATAGAATTCCACTCAAATCCAGCAAATATAAATAAGTCACATAGTAATTCACAAAATCATAACTCAAAACCGATTTGAATCCAAAAAAACATGTTCAGACAGAAATCAGTAAATGAAATTCTCAGTCAGGAAAACTGCATCAAAACATTTCAAATAAATTCAGAAAAAATCTGGGGTATTCCCCTAAATGTCTAAAATCAAAATATATAGTTTCATAAGATTTCAATAAAATTAGTTTTGTCATAAAAAATAAGAAAACATCAAGAAACGACACTTTGCAAAATCTGGAATTCCCAACACTGCTGTACGAAAACTGAAATATCTCGCAAGCCGTGAAACAAAATCCAAATCCGCCAAAGGGAGATGAAAATAGATAAAATAAACTAACTTTCATATTTCACAAATATTTTCCATACAGTAAAAGGAGTCAAAGTGAAAACAAAATTCTTTACAGGATAGCGAGAAAAATACAGCAAGTATGACTTTTGTAAACATGCATGAAACGACATATAAAACTCATCAATAAAATCTACCAAAATTCTGGATAATCTCTAGATAGGTATAGAAAAATTGACCAAAGTTTCATATCAAAATAATATGTGTAGCACAAGTAACAAAATAATTTAGTCATCAAGAACACCAAGAATATAAATCTGGAAAAGATCGACACCTCTGTAGTAAATCAGTCATATCTCACACATACGAAAACGAGATCAAGTAAGGTCAGAGGGGTAGGAAAATAGACGAAATTCTCTAAAATTCATATTTTATACTGGAACCAAGATACTGATTCAAGACATTCCAAAACAGCAACAAAAACAGATCAGCGACAAAATAAAGATTTTTCCCTTTAACAACAACTCAACATATATCATACAAAACTTGTTCAAAATACAACCAAACATGAAATGGAGTCTACCAAGTGTCCAAGCAACATGAAATAGGGTAACTAACATATCTTAAGCAAAGCTATCACATGGATCCCAATAGATCCCCAAATTCTCACAAAAATCCCACATACATGATAAAATCAAGAACGGGGAAAACCTAAGTTAATTCATGTCAAGATTTGTGTCATGAGGCAACTATGGTCAAATTTTTACAATAGAGACAAAACCCATCAAGGATAACACACAAGAGTCGTCTCTAGACCCAACTACACTATAGGTGGTATTTTTGACTTGTATCAAACAAAGGAATTGGAGTACAAGTTACTTACTTTAACCGAAGATGAATAACGAAAAAAATCAAGAGTAACGGGAATGGATTCCCTACAACGAGCAAAACCCACAAACGAAAATCTACGAACTAATGAATCCAAGCAAACTTGAGCGAAAATCTCCATACGAACTAACCCCACCAAAAGGGAGATGATCCAAGTGGGATGATGACAATAGTGGCTTGCGACCACAAGAAAACACCAAGGGAGAGAGACTAGAGTGGTATATGGTGGTGTAGGAGGTCGGATGGATGAGTGGATGGAGTGCAGCCAAAGGGAGGGGAGTCTCGGCCTGGGCGGTGGGCGTCGGGTGTGTACCATGCCGCCAAGGGAGAGAGAGAGAGGGTAAGCCGGGTGCTAGGGTGTAGGGTTTAGATGTTAGGGTTAGGGTTTGAGGTTAGGGATACATATATACAGAGGGGATTTGGGTTTAGGAGTTGGGTTAATGGGTAATTGGGTTGTGGGTAATTAGGAGTAGTAATAGGATTGTTTAATGGGTATTGATATGGATTAATGGCATAGGATTTAAAATGGGATTGGGTTTAATTTAGCTTTGGTTATCTATTAGGGATCAACAATAAGATTTAAATAAAAGATCAAATCGAATAGATAAAGTAATAGATAAAAGTAGGATTATATATCAAAATATATATTGATCTATAAGATAGAAATTATTTGAAGTACTACAAATACAAATAACAATAGAAATAGATTTTTAAATCAACAATCAAGAGTAAAAGATAAAATAACACGAATAACAAAAATAACAATAATCATAATGATCATTAACAAAAATAATATTAATAACACAAAAATCAACACATAATAATAATAAACATAATAATCCAAAGCATAAAAATATTTGTATTATAAAAAATAATATCATTGGGAACTAGTTATAAATAAACTATTGGTTTTAACAGAATATCTAATAGTACATTTTAACAAAGAATTTGAAAGCAGAAAAATTAATGTACAAAAATTTAAAATATAGAAAAATACACATAAAATACGAGTTTGGGAAAACAGGGGTTACAACCCGTCGGAGCCCTGGTGACGCACAAAGTGGGGTGGATGCTTCGTCGAGGGGAGCGTCAGTTTGGGGCTACCGTTAGAAGTAGTGCAGAAGATGCGTCTCAGCTTGCCGACCTAGATACGAGCTCCGAGGTGAGACGTCGGCAGTACAACGTTCTTCATCCCCGGGTGTTTCTAAACCGAAGTATCCCCGCCCCTAGGAGGCATTGAAGTAGTTTTCTGTAGTCTTGTACTTTTTGTTCTTCAAGTTTTGTATCTCGTCGTAAGGATGAGTAGTTGGTCTTGTAATTAGACTTGTTCCTCAAACTTCAATGTGATAATACTTGTTTTGTGAACTTGTGCATTTTGCTGGCATTTGTAATTGTCATCAGCTGTCGGAGCGATGGTGTTACTCGCTTTGGGTGCAAGTACTCGGTGCGAAGTCGAACCAAGTGTTGGGCTCCAAGCTTGTCATTTTGAGAGTGTCAACAGTTATGGGAGAAATTCCGAATGGTGAACCACTTCTTACTCGCTTATGAGTGAGTAGTAGAAGCAGAATCGAGCCAAGTGTTGGACCCCGAACTCATCGTTTAAATGAGAGAGTCAACGGTTGTGGGAGCAATTCCGAATGGTGAACCACTTCTTACTTGCTTATGAGCAAGTAATTTGAAGCGGAATCGAGCGAAGTGTTAGACTCCGAACTCGTCGTTTTAAGAGTGTCAACGATTGTGGGAGCAATTCTGAATGGTGAACCACTTCTTACTCGCTTATGAGCGAGTAGTAGAAGCGGAATCGATCCAATTGTTGGACCCTGAACTCGTCGTTTAAATGAGAGAGTCAATTCTTGTGGGAGCAATTCCGAATGGTGAACCACTTCTACTTGCTTATGAGCGAGTAATTTGAAGCAGAATCGAGCCAAGTGTTGAACTCCGAACTCGTCGTTTAAATGAGAGAGTCAATGGTTGTGGGAGCAATTCCGAATGGTGAACCACTTCTTACTTGCTTATGAGCGAGTAATTTGAAGTGGAATCGAGCCAAGTGTTGAACTCCGAACTCGTCGTTTAAATGAGAGAGTCAATGGTTGTGGGAGCAATTCCGAATAGCGAACCACTTCTTACTTGCTTATGAGCGAGTAATTTGAAGTGGAATCGAGCCAAGTGTTGGACTCCGAACTCGTCATTTAAATGAGAGAGCCAATGGTTGTGGGTGCAATTCCGAATGGCGAACTACTGCTTACTCGCTTATTCGTGAGTAGTAGAAGCAGAATCGAGCTAAGTGTTGGATCCCGAACTCGTTGTTTAAATGAGAGAGTCAACGGTTGTGGGAGCAATTCCGAATGGCAAACCACTTCTTACTCGCTTATGAGCGAGTAGTAGAAGCGGAATCAAGCAAAGTGTTGGACCTCGAACTCGTCATTTAAATGAGAGAGTCAACAGTTGTGGGAGCAATTCCGAATAGCGAACCACTTCTTACTTGCTTATGAGCGAGTAATTTGAAGCGGAACCGAGCCAAGTAGTAGACTCCGAACTCGTCGTTTAAATGAGATAGTCAACGGTTGTAGGAGCAATTCCGAATGGCGAACCACTTCTTACTTGCTTATGAGCGAGTAATTTGAAGCGGAATCGAGCCAAGTATTGGACTCCGAACTCGTCGTTTAAATGAGAGAGTCCACGGTTGTGGGAGCAATTCCGAATGGCGAACCACTTCTTACTTGCTTATGAGCGAGTAATTTGAAGCGGAATCGAGCCAAGTGTTGGACTCTGAACTCGTCGTTTTGAGAGTATCAACGGTTGTGGGAGCAATTCCGAATGGCGAACCACTTCTTACTCGCTTATGAGCGAGTAGTAGAAGTGGAATCGAGCCAAGTGTTGGACCCCGAACTCGTCGTTTAAATGAGAGAGTCAACAGTTGTAGGAGCAATTCCGAATGGCGAACCACTTCTTACTTGCTTATAAGCAAGTAATTTGAAGCGGAATCGAGCCAAGTGTTGGTCTCCGAACTCGTCGTTTAAAACAGATTTTTTTTTATTTGATTTTTTTTATTTTTTTTGCAAGTAGAGTTAGACTACCCCAAAAATAGAGAATTTGCTAGGTAGAGTTAGTTTACTCAAAAGATAGGAAAGTTGTGAGGAGAAATTTCTCTTTATTGGAAATAACTGGGCGGCCGCTTCTAAGTTGCAGACCGCCTTTACATTTTGATTAAAAATAAGATACAAGTAAGGTTTTTGCAATCCTAGGGAAGTTGCTTGGAGCGGCTTTTAGTCACCCTCTCGGTACTTCATCAGGTGCTCGGCATTCCAAGTCCTTGGCATCTTCCTGTCCCCCGGGTCTTCGAGTTGATACGCGCCCGGGCGTATAACTCTGGAGACCTTATATGGTCCTTCCCAATTGGGTGCCAGCTTGCCTCTTTTGCTTGGATCCGAAAATGATAGCTTTCTCAGCACTAAGTCCCCTTCCTTTAAGTTGGCCGGTCGTACCCTCTTGTTGTAAGCTTGGGTGATCCTACGACGGTAGGTCTCCTGGCGGATTGCGGCTCTCTCACAGATCTCGTCAATGAGGTCTAGGTAGTTGTGAAGCTGGTTCGCGTTCTGAACCTCGTTGTAAGCTATGAGTCGAGGTGAAGGCAGACCCACCTCCAAAGGAATAAGAGCTTCTGATCCGTATGTGAGGATGAAAGGGGACTCTCCCGTCCGAGTTCTTTTGGTGGTGCGATAGCTCCAAAGCACATTGGGGAGTTGTTCGACCCATAGCCCTTTGGTGGACTTGTCGAGCATCTTCTTCAAACCTGAGAGGAATTGTCGGTTCGCATTCTCTGCTTGGCTGTTGGACTGGGGGTGCGCTACTGAAGAGAATCGCTGTTGAATCCCGAGGTTGGTGCAAAAGTCGTGGAAGGCCGCTCTCGTAAATTGGGTCCGTTGTCGGTTACGAGAATGCGAGGTACCCCGAACCGACAGACAATGTTCTTCCAAAAGAACTTCTACACCTTGTTCTCGGTGATCGTTGAGAGAGGTTCGGCCTCTATCCACTTGGAGAAGTAGTCTATTGCTACCACCAAGAACTTCAGCTGGCCTGGTGCCAGAGGAAAAGGTCCGAGCAAATCCATCCCCCACATTGCGAACGGGATTGGGCCGCTAAGGAGGCAAGTTGTGCTTGGAGCAGGCGACGGGTTGGGGCGAACTTCTGGCAGGAGTCGCACTGGCGGACGTACTCCTCGGAATCACTTAGTAGTGCGGGCCAGAAGTACCCATAGTTCAAAAGCTTCCGGGCAAGGGATCTTGCTCCCAAGTGTGCACCACATAGACCATCATAGGATTCCCTTAGGGCATAGAGCGGTTCTTCCGGGGAGAGGCATCTCCGATAGAGCCGACCATCAACCTGGATGTTGGAGCATTTGTACATGACCCCGTCCAGGAGTGTGTACCGCTCTGCTCGTGCCCTGATCCTTCTTGCTTCTTTCAGATCTTCGGGAAGGACTCTATCCCAGAGGTAATCGAGGAGGGGCTTCATCCAGTTTTCCCCAAGTGTTAGGGAGTAGAATTCCATTGGCTCCGTGCCATCTTCGTCGATGCTTGGTTTGAGAAGGACCTCTATTAAGACGGTCCGTTCTTGACCTTGGAGGGACGAGGAGGTGAGCTTAGAGAAGGCATCCACTTGCGTGTTTTCCTCTCAGGGAACCCGCTTGTAACGCCCCGAACTTTCTATATGGAGAATTCGAGACACAAGCCAGGACCTTTACATTCAATTAGTCACAATACACAGAAAATAGAAAAATTTTAGAACTTTTCACTAATACTAAATTACAGCCGAATGTTTTCCATTGATTCAATAAATTACATCTGAGTATGAAAATGATAAAACATCGGGCTCTTCACTTGTAAACCATGCCTTGGCTAGAGTTCTCCCGGTCTGGTGATCCTGTATCTTCCAAAATTTATGCAATCCTACAAGATAAAATCAAAAATTAAAATAAAATAAACTAAAAGATAAATAAAAACTAAATGCAATAAAAGAAAACATGGGTTGCCTCCCAAGAAGCGCTAAGTTTTAAGTCTTCAGCCCGACATGAGGGTGAGATGGTTAAGTAACGCCAAGATCTAACAACATTAACACATCCTTTCTAATTTTCCTCTTCAGATGTGGATCAGGTTCAAGTTCCAATTTGAGGCGTTTCCTTCGTGATGATGATATCTTTGATTCCCCCACCTCTTTGCTTCCCCGGCAGCGGTGCCAAAAACTTGATGTTGAATTTTTGCAAGTGTACAAAATCGCACAAGTAATATAGATAGGTGAGTAGAGTGTCGAACCCATAGGGACTAGATATTTTACTGAGTACCGATATCACTAGATTAATCACTATTTTGAAGATCGAATTTTATATGATAAAACAACTAAATTAAATTAATCTAATTAAATCTAACTAAATTGATGAAGAGAGAGAGGGCTGTGAAACTATGAAGCTCCTGTACTTTGTTTAATGTTAAAATTTGTTCTAGGGCTCTTGGTTCACCTTGTTTATCACACACACAAATTATTACTCCGTATGAATTAAAGATGTTATCTTTCCAAATTGTCGACCAAAATCCTAAAGATATTAATCACTCTATCCACGTAGTCTAAAAAATAATTCTCAACTAATTCTTCGCTTATCCATCAAATTATTAATTGAGAAATTTGATTTCTTAACGGTCACGTCCTCCAATATAGGGTGTTAATTTTTATTAATCACAAATAACCTGTTCGGTCTCTTTATGATTTAAAAAATCATACAAATGTCTATCTACCATGTTGTACGCATAAATAATAAAAATTAAAACACAATCAGGAAAGATAGAGTAATAATAAGAAATTAAAATTTGTGTTCTACAAAACTCAGCTACATCTTAGCCTCTAGAACAATAAATTCAGTTCATATTCAATTTGCAATTAATAACAATGTTTGGATTGCATCTAAAAAAATATAGAGAAAAAGATGAGATAAAAAGAATACAAAATTTAAAGCAAACCCTTCTTTTCTCTTTCTCAAAATCTGAACCCACAACCTTCTTGAAGACTGCGTCGCCCAGTCAGATCGTGCAGCCACGTCAGCAATCAGAAAGCTGCTGCCTGCTGTAGAAGACGCGTCGCGTCTGTCTTGGACTTCGCGCGCCAGGTCAGCGTTCAAAGAAGAAGGAACAGGGGCAGCACGTGTGCGGTCTGTTGTCGTCTGGTAGCACGTGGACCCACGCGTCCTCTTCTGTTCTTGTGCTGTGCGTCAAAACAGAAAGAGAGATTGAGAGGAATCTCTCTCTCTGTTTTTTATTATTAATTTTTTTTCTTCTTTAGTTGTAGCCGTCACCTCCTAATTGATCCTCTCTCCTTTGCATTGTATTTATAGAGAACGGAGAGAACCATTAGGGTTTGCACTTTTTTGCAGAAAACCCCACTCTTTTCCTTTATTTCCTTCCTTATTTGATCCTGAATTTTATTTCTTTCTCTTTCTTACTTTTCTTCCTTTTCTGCCCACACGTGCTTCTGCGTACACAAAATAATACCAGAAATTAAGATTTTTAAATAAAATAAAATTAATTAGTTTAAAATGAATTAAACTAACTATAAATCATATTAGCGTATAAAAATCCTTTTAAAAATTATTTGTCGCACTTTTAAGTTAACAAAACAATAAAAATTGATAAATCTATTATTTTACTCTGTTTGTTGATTTTTTCCACAAATCTTTACTTTTTGCTTCAAAAATATTATTTCTTTAAAAATAATTAATTAAATGAAATCAAGTAGAAATAAGATGAATTATAGACAATATCAGCGAAAATAAGCCATTTTAATAGGTAAATGAGTACAAATATTTGTATATAAATTAGACACATCAGGCTTCATCCAGTTTTTCCCAAGTGTTAGGGAGTAGGATTCCATTGGCTTCGTGCCATCTTCGTCGATGCTTGGTTTGAGAAGGATCTCTATTAAGACGGTCCGTTCTAGACCTTGGAGGGACGAGGAGGTGAGCTTAGAGAGGGCATCCACTTGCGCGTTTTCCTCTCAGGGAACCCGCTTGTAACGCCCCGAACTTCCTATATGGAGAATTCGAGACACGAGCCCGGACCTTTACATTCAATTAGTCACAATACACAGAAAACAGGAAAATTTTAGAACTTTTCACTAATACTAAATTACAGCCGAATGTTTTCCATTGATTCAATAAATTACATCTGAGTATGAAAATGATAAAACATTGGGCTCTTCACTTGTAAACCATGCCTTGGCTAGAGTTCTCCCGGTCTGGTGATCCTGTATCCACGACTGCAATCCAATACCTGTACTTCTACAATGCAGTACCTATTGAAGTGGGGACGTCAGTATTCACTGATGCTTAAAGGTTGATGGCTAGCAGCGAATCTCCAAAACAACATATAAAAGCATGGTGAAATATGTCAGTGTAGTTTAAGTGTTCGTGAGTGCTATGACTTAGAATTTAATGCAATGTTAACTAAGGCTAAGATGCTCCTATTCTAATGCAAGCTAGAATCTGGAATTGTATGCATCCCATAACTACATACGTCCATATCAAACCGTTCTCCATATTTAGGGATTTGAACCTACGTTATGAATTCTACTTTTTGTACCCATCCTGTTCCTAACATAATACTACATGACTGGTGACTATTGCCCGGTGTGCCGGACCTCATCCAAAAGCCAACATGAACTACAAGGTACTTGTCAACCTTCTTCCGTGCCCTCAACTAGTCATGAGAAGGCATAGAACCTGTCGGGATCGTAGGGTCTATTTCCCTATGAAACCCTCTCGTTCTTATCATGGTACATTCGGAAATTAACAATCAAGATACGGAACCCGTGCTCCCAACTTGTCATGGAAAAGCACCGCATGTATCCTTTTGACAGGGAAATACATCCCGATAACACCACCTAGTGTCAGCCTATAGGAGAGGTTGGAGTATAGAGTATCACCCCCTACACCAACTCTCCCCCTTTGGCAATTTATAGATAAAAATGGTTAAGTAACAAGTTACTACCCTAACGATATCACTAACCCTAACCAACCAAATGGGGCTGTACGAGCTACAAGATACTCTCAACCTAGAGTCGTACTCTCAACTCATCATGAGAAGGCACCATATGGGTCAAACAAGCAAGATACGCAACTCATGCTTCCAACTTATCATGAAAAGCACCGTACGTGTCCCTCTTCTAACCAAACAAGCGAGACATGCATTGTGCTTCCAACTCGTCATGAAAAGCACCGTACGTGTCCCTCTTTTAGAGAGTGTGACAATTTGTCCAGACAATTAACCCACTCTTAAACTAGACTTCACACTATCTCCTCGGATCCACTCATAGCCTACTTATTTAAGACAATACATACATACGAGCCCAATGAGGGTTGTATGGGACCAACGGCTACATACGGGCCAGGCGGGCTGCGTATGAGACAACACATAAAAACAACTACTTATCCTAAGCATTGGTTTCTACATACAACACAAGCATGATTGTTCACTAGAATATTACTTAGGCATGGGTGGGTTCATTTCAACATAGAACAATAAAGCTCAAGCATGATGGGTTCTTTACTAGAACCTTTAGCAATTTAACCATGATGTTCGACTACAACTTAAACATGGTACATAAACTCAAGCATGGCCCTTTACTACCAACTCAAGCATGATAGGTTTTACTAGAAGTCACATAAGCATGAATGGGTTCTTTAGTAAAACTCAAGCATGATAGGTTTTACTAGAATGTCATACAAGCATGAATGGGTTCTTTAGTACAACTCAAGCATGATAGGTTTTCTAGAAGTCACATAACACGAATGGGTTCTCTTTTGACTTAGAACAACAACTAACTCAAGCATGATCTACTACAACTCAAGCATGGTGTTCTACTACTAACTCAAGCATGATAGTTGTACTACAATCAAGCATGGTATTGTTCATAGGTTCACAAGCATGTATGGGTTCTCTTTTGATATAGAACAACGACTAACTCAAGCATGATCTACTACAACTCAAGCATGGTAGGTTTACTAGAATGTCACATAGGCATGAATGGGTTCTTAAACAACTCAAGCATGGTAGGTTTGCTACAATGTCATATAGGCATGAATGGGTTCTTTACACAACTCAAGCATGGAAGATTTACTAGAATGTCACATAGGCATGAATGGGTTCTTTACACAAATCAAGCATGGTAGGTTCACTAGAATGTCGCATAGGCATGAATGGGTTCTTACACAACTCAAGCATGGTAGGTTTGCTAGAATGTCACATAGGTATGAATGGGTTCTTTACACAACTCAAGCATGGTAGGTTTACTAGAATGTCACATAGGCATGAATGGGTTCTTACACAACTCAAGCATGATGTTCTACTACAACTTAAACAAGGGTTTCTTTCTACAACAACTCAAGCATGGGTTCATTCTACATCACAAGCATGGGTTCTTTTTCTACAACTCAAGCATGGATTCTTACTACATCACAAGCATGGGTTCTTTTTCTACAACTCAAGCATGGATTCTTACTACATCACAAGCATGAGTTCTTTTTCTACAACTCAAGCAAGGATTCTTTTTCTACAACTCAAGCATGGATTCTTACTACATCACAAGCATGGGTTCTTTTTCTACAACTCAAGCATGGATTCTTACTACATCCCAAGCATGGGTTCTTTTTCTACAACTCGAGCATGGATTCTTACTACATCACAAACATGGGTTCTTTTTCTACAACTCAAGCATGGATTCTTACTACATCACAAGCATGGGTTCTTTAAACTAAGCTACTATCTAAGCTTACCTACATAATACAAGAACTACTTCTTTTAGGGATTACAAGTCCCATTTATTACAAGGAACTAGTTTTACCAAATTACAAGCTCCTACATAAACAATAATCAACTCTTATTGAGTTACAAATAAACTTACTTTCCTTCAATCCTACAATTCCTACATCAAGAAAACTTACTTTTTATGAACAAAAAGTTAGTAAAGACATGATCTTTGTAAGGGTGGGAAACAACATACAACAAAAATACTATCTTTTAATTAGCATGTTAAGTCCTATAACCCCAAGAATGGGTAAGTAACCATTTTCACTTTACTAACTTTATATGCACATAGTAAAAGTCCAAGTTGTTAACTTGTGTTTAACTAAGTAACCAAAACAACAACCATAAACATAACAAGTTCAAAGATCTCATCTTTATGTGTTTTTTTCTTTTGTGAGTTCCATTCTTTCAACTTTCCTTATATGAAAAACCCCTTTTTTATTCAACCATTCTTATGCTTATTTCTTTAGTACAAGTAGTGAAATTTAACCATAATAACAACAATAGTAGTAGCAAGGCTAAAGATCCAATCTTTATGTGTTTTAAATTAATTTCCACCATTCAAACTTTCCATGGGATCCTTGTGATCCAACCCACTACTTATATGCTCAATAATTTGTCAGAATTGTTTTAATCAACATACAACATACATACACACATATAACCATAAGTAGAGAGCAAATTAAATAAAAATCAACATACAAAAATAGTAGAGAAACCCCCACCTTTGTTTTACTTTGTAGGAATGACTAGCTATGCTACTTCTCCTTCCTCCTAGCTTTGTTTGAAAGCTCCAAACCTACAAGAGAAACTCTAGGGTTTTCTTCTCTTTCTTTTTCTCTCCAAAAATTTGGTAAATGAGGCAAGGGGTGAGGGTGGGGGTATTTATAGGATGAAGGAGAAGGGTTGGAGTGCATAATGTGCTAGGGTTTTATTCAAAAATCCCCTTGGGGATGTTGGCCAGCCAAGCATGAGGTGGAGGGGGTGAGGTGGCATGGTGAGGTGGAGGTGGAGACTTCTAGTAGAAGTTAACCCTAGATCTTTTATGTAACCCTAATTAATCCAAACCCTAGGTTTAATCCTACCACTTAATCCTAGCCATTCAATTTTAGATTAGTCATGACAAAAATATATTTTTTTGTCCAAAACACATACTACATGATTTAAACGGACGCATGAAATCGATACAATATGCGCACGTATAGATTAATAAGTGTACTAATAATTTCCGTATGTAAAACCGCACAATCTGTATAAAAATAATTAAATTCTAAAAATAATAATAAAAATAAATTATTATTATTAGCTCGGAGGTTTACAGTACCAATTCGATACAATACAGATGTATACAGGCCGGTACTTATACAGATGGTGGTTAATAATTAAACTAAGTAATATCCATCAAAATATCTCAATTCCGAAAATAAAATAAAATAATTCAATAATAAAAATAATTAATAATAATAAATAAATAAATAAAGATATTTATTATTTAACAGGTCGGGATATTACACCGCTGGAGTTGAACATCTCTGAATAGAGCTAGAAGCTCCCTCACCTTCGCCAAGTACCTAGCCATGCGGTCGTCTCTCGCCTTGTACTCCCCGGACACTTGATTGACCACTAACTGAGAGTCGCTGAAGACCCTTACTTGTTCGGCACTCGCCTTGCGAGCCAAGCAGAGCCTCGCAATTAGGGCTTCATATTCTGCATCATTGTTTGATGTCGGGAAGTTGAGGCGGAGGGAGTACTGGGGACGAAAGCATCAGGGCCAGTTAGGATGACGCAGGCTCCGCTTCCATCGGCACAGTAGGACCCATCCATATAGACGGTCTAGATGGAGGGGTCGATAGGCGACTCGCATGAGTTAGGGATGGTGTTCTCCACGATGAACTCGGCCAGAGCTTGGACCTTTATCGCCATCCTGGGCTGGTAGCTAATTTCGTGCTGACTCAGCTTGATGGACCACTTCATGAGCCGTCTGGAAGTCTCCGGCTTGTGGAGAACCTATTTCAGCGGTTGGTTGGTAAGGACGACCACCGAGTGGGATTGGAAGTAAAGGCGGAGCTTTCGGACCGCCATGACCAAGGCGAGTGCCATCTTTTCTTGTTTTAGATAATGGAGTTCAGGGTCGTGGAGCACCTTACTCACGTAATATATGGGCTTTTGCATCTTATCCTCTTCGCATCTGCTCCGAAGCTGCGAGGTAGAGGTAGAGGACCTCTCCAGGTGCAGGCTTACTCAGGAGCGGGGGGGTTGGATAAAGACTCTTTAAGCTTGTCAAAGGAATCCTATTGCTGCGGCCCCCACTTGAAGCCTTTAGCCCCCCTAAGGGCTTTGAAGAAAAGGGGGCACTTTTCCCTGGACTTGGAGAGGAATTGCCCGATTGCGGCGAGGCGCCCCGTGAGCCTCTACACCTCTTTGACGTTGGAGGGGGGAGCAATTTTGAGAATGGCTTGGATCTTCCCGGGGTTGGCCTCTATGCCCCTCTGGCTTACCATAAACCCTAGAAATTTGCCCGATAAGACACCGAACGCAAACTTGTTCGGGTTTAGTCTCATATTGTGCCTCCTGAGTACCTCGAAGGCTTCTTGAATGTCAAGGGTGTGCTCCTGCCCTCGAGTGTTCTTGACCAACATGTCGTCGATGTAGACCTCCATGTTTCGGCCAACCTGGTGTCGGAAGACCTTGTTCACCAGGTGCTGATAGGTAGCCCCCATGTTTTTCAAGCCGAAGGGCATAACACAGTAGCAGTAGAGGCCTTGGTCCGTCACGAACAAGGTTTTCGAGATTTCCGGAGGGAACATCCTGATTTGGTTGTATCCTGAGAAGGCATCCATAAAGCTGAGGAGCTCGTGCCCGAAAGTAGCATCGATCAGGGTGTCGATGCTGGGAAGAGGAAAGTGGTCCTTCGGGCATGCCTTGTTGAGATCAGTGAAGTCAATGCATATCCTCCAACTTCCATTAGCCTTCTTGACCATTACCACGTTGGAGAGCCACTCAGGGGTAGTTCACCTCGTGAATAAAGCAGGCATTGAGGAATTTCACAACCTCCTCCTTGATCGCTTGTTGCCTCTCGGGGGCAAACTTTCACCTCTTCTACTGGACAGGCTTGATCCCAAGGGTGACGCTCAGATGGTGCATTGAGAGCTCCTCCGAGATCCCGGGCATGTTAGCTGCAGTCCATGCAAAAAGGTTGCGATTCTCCCGTATGCACCGAGAGATATCTTGCTTTATGGAGGGGGAGAGAGCTTTGCTGACAGAGAACGTCTTAATGGTGTCTTTTTTGGAGAAGGACACTTCCTCCAATTCGTCCACGGGCTCGGAGATAGTTTAGCCGCCTTCCTGAGGAAACTCGAGCGCTTCCAAATAGAGAACCAGACCCCCCATCGAGGTCATATAGCACTTCTGAGCCGCTTCATGGATTCCCCTCACTTCTCCCACTCCTGAGGGGGTGGGAAACTTCATTTTCATGTGATAGGCTGAAGGGATGGCTTGAAGCGCTGTCAAATCTGGTCTGCCCAGGATAACATTATAGGCGGCCTTGACGTCGACCACCATGAAGTCCACCTGTGCGAGTTGTCGAGGCCTTTCCAGCCGTTATGTCGAGGGTTATAATTCCCTCGACCGTAACCAGGACCCCAGTGAACCCGTTGAGAGTGTAGCCCGTGGACTTGAACCGGTCCCTGGACAGTGGGAGGCCTTTGAAGGCTTCCAAGAAAAGGATATTGACGGAGCTGCCGTTATCTACCAAGACGCGACGAACTTCGAAGTTCGCCATGCGGAGATTGATGACGAGGGCGTCGTAGTG
The DNA here is from genome assembly GCA_017893485.1 of Hemerocallis citrina. NCBI lineage: Eukaryota > Viridiplantae > Streptophyta > Magnoliopsida > Asparagales > Asphodelaceae > Hemerocallis > Hemerocallis citrina. The sequence goes on along the minus strand of CM030358.1, from coordinate 386,249,529 downwards.
GGGCGTGCGGACACCCTCCAGGTCCCTATCGGAGAACGTCACCGGGACTCCGAGACCCTTTGGGAGAGGATGGCTCTGCACGGAGTTAACCTCCCTTACGAAGGCTTTTCGGGAGGAGTTGGAATCTCTCCCCATTGGGCCCCCGTGAATCAGGTGCAAGATGCCCTCTACTTTGGCCTCCGGAGTCTCGGTGCGCTGCTTATTTCGCCTGTTAGCCCCCCGAGGCGGCGGGGGCGGATTGGCTCAGTCCCTTTTTACAAATCGGTTGAGTTGCCCTCGCTGAATGAGGGCCTCGATTTTGTCCTTCAAGCCCCAACATTCATTTGTGTCGTGACCGTGGTCCCGATGGAAACGGCACCACTTACTCCGGTCCCTCTTCTTTGCTGGAGTATTCATCCTTAGGGGAGACGGTAGGAGGCCATCATTCCCTATCTCCATGAGGATGGCAGATACACTCGCGTTAAGCGGAGTGAATTTCTCAAACCGAGGAGGACGCCACTGACCCCGATTGTCTTTTTGGAGATTCTTAGCTCCTTCTTCTTTCGTACCCTTCTGCTTGTTCTCGGAAGATAAGGCCTCGAAGGTGGGGCGGCGGGCGACTTCTTCCGCTCGAATATACTTCTCGCACCGAAGTAGGAGCTCTAAGAAGTCCTGAGGGGGCTTCTTGGTGAGGGATGCGCTGAGGACAGCATTAAGGATGTTGGACTGGAAGGCGATGGTGGCGACCGAGAGTAGCAAAGAAGCAATGGACCTGGCCTCGGCTGTGAAGCATATGACATAATCCCTTTGTCGTTCGTCCTTCTTTTGGCTGAGGAACAACAGGGTGTCGCTCTTCTTCTCGGCGCGCCGACTTCTTACGAAATGCGTGAGGAAAAGACCCTCGAACTGGTCGAAGGAGAAGATAGATGCCGGCGCAAGCCGAGAGTACCATTCCCAAGCCGGCCCCTTAAGTGTGGCCGGGAAGGTCTTGCAAAGGAGGGAGTCGGATGCATGGTGGATCATCATGAGAGTTTTGAAACTCTCGATGTGATCTGTGGGGTCCGACTCCCCGGTATAGGTCTTAAAATGTGGGGGCTTGAAGTTGTCGGGAACTGGAGCCTCCATAATGGTACGGGAGAATGGGGGCCTGCTCAGACGAAGGTCTCTTGCATGTCACCCCTCGTCTTGGTCGAGCTGGCCGAGGCGCCTCTCCATCTCGTGGAGACGGCAGTAGACCGAGTCCTCCCTTCGGTCATGTCTAGCCGAGCCCCAGGACTCGTTCTCATGTTGAGGAGGGCTGAGGTTGCGCTGGTGATGGCTCAGAGTAGGAGGCGAACTGATTGAGAGACAGAGGTGACTTGGAGTAGGGCGTGGACTACGAGAGCGGAGGTGGTGATCGGGAGAATGACGGCGATGGCTCGGAGCCTGCCTAGGACTTCGGGAGCGGCGAGGATGGTGAGGAGTCGGTCGAGGACTACGGGAGCGGCAAGGATGGTGAGGAGCTGGCAGAGGACTGAGAGCCCTACGGCCATTGTTGGGGGCAACGTTGAGAGCCCGGAGGACTGCCTCCTGGAATTGCTGGAATTCTGCCCTTGTGACGAGGGCCTCCTGCTCATGATGGTCCCGAGGTGCATGGCAACCTGCTGGGGAACGGCTCCATCTTGGGCAATGTTGGGGTGACTCTCTCCATCTACAGGGAGAGTTGGACCCCCCCTCGGTTGGATCGGCGTGGCGAACGGTCCCGGGCCTGCTCGCGGCGAGGGTTCGACTCTTGGGCCCGCCTCTCCTCTAGATGGGTATGGAGATCGGGTCCATGCTCGGTATGCCAATTGTTGATAACGTTATGCAGATCCTTTGGAGTGGGGGGAGTATAAGAAGCCATGGAATCGGTGTCGGCATTGTGGATGGAGACTCGAACCTTATGGACAGGTTGCTTGTGGCGACTCCGTCGAGAGGGTTCCCCCACTGCAGCCTGGGGTCCTAGAAGCTGTAGGATGGACTGTGGAGCCAGAGGATTGAGCTGCTGGGTTGGTTGGTTGGGATGTGGGAGATCCCCCTACGGTGGAAGAGGAGGAGGAAGATGAAAAGAGGTTGTCCTTTGGTTAGAGTTTGCTGGTCTCTTCTTGGGAGGCATGGTTGGGAGTAACGTAGGTTGAAGGAGGAAGACGAGATTGCTTGTCGAGTGAATTCCCACAGACGGCACCAATCTGTTGCTACTGAATTCGGGTGTGGGGGAAATATATGAGATTTGTAGGTTCGTGAGGAACTCACACCGGTTGACCCCTTCTTCTTCCTTGGTGATTTGTTGGCTCCTTGGTGCTCCCTTGAGACCTGCACAAACGTTCGAGACACCGGGATGGATCCCGGCGACGAACCCTCCGACAATCAAGTCAATACACAGAAAAATTCAAGGGATAAAAGCTTAAGTGTGCAAAGTGTGATCACCTTTTACAGTAGGAGGTAGGGGGTTTTTATAGTCGCCATGGAGATACTTTTCAGGATAAAGGTAAATCCCTACTTCCCGGTGCGGCTGGTTGGGGTTGGTTACAACCATCCCCTTAAGATGGGGACAAAATAGGATTTACTCCTACCTATTTGACTGGTCCCTAATGGGTTGAGACCCGTTTTCTGTCTACCAGATCCGTTTACGGGCTAGCGGGTCTAAGAGAAAAGGCCCGGTACCCGATTCAGACCCGTCTGCAGCTGAAATTACTATCCTGCCTCTGTGACTTCAAGATTCATGCCCACTTTGAACGGTTCTGATTTAACCTCATTTTTTGCCATATCAATTAGTGAAAAAGAAGTACGGATCGATGAGAATGTGCATCGACTACCATGATTTGAATAAAGTGACCAATCAGGACAAGTCTAGGAATCCTCATATCGATGATTTGTTTAATCGACTTCTAGGAGCAACAATTTTCTCCAAGAATGATCTTTGGTCAGGTTATCACCAGGTTCATGTCAAGGAGGAGGATGTACACAAGAAAGCATTCAGGACTCGGCATGGGCAGTATGAATTTTTAGTCATGCTGTTTGGACTAACTAATGCGCCAGCAATATTCGTGGATTTGATGAACAAGATTCTACGGTCGTTCATTGATTCTTTCGTCGTGGTGTTCATTGACGAAATTCTGGTGTATTCAAAGTTGGAAAAGGAGCATGTCAGGCATTTATAAAAGGTGTTGAAGAAGCTACAAGAGCAGAAATTGTATGCCAAGTTATCAAAGTGTGAATTTTGAAACTCAGAAGTTGCATTTCTACGTCACATCATTTCTAAGTAGGGAGTAGCGAAAATTGAAGCTAGGAAGGGATGGTCGTGACCCACAACTGTGAAGGAAGTCCTGAGCTTCTTGGGGTTGACGAAATACTATCCGCTGTTTATCCAAGGATACACACAAATAGCGGTTCCGTTGCCTAGACTTACTATGAAGAATGTGAGTTTCACATGGACTGAGAAGTGTGAAGCAAGTTTCCATGAATTAAAGGAGAAATTGACGATAACACTGAGACTAGTTTTACCACAGGCGGGCAAGGATTATGATATCTATAGTGATGCTTCACATAGAGGTTTGGATTGTGTACTTATGCAGGAAGGGAGGTAATAACTTACGGGTCCAGGCAATTGCGACTGTATGAGAAGAATTACCCAAATCACGATTCGGAGTTGGTAGAGACCATTTTTGCCTTGAAGTAGTGGAGGCACTATGTATATGGGGAGAAAGTCAAAATGTACACTGACCACAAGAGTTTGAAGTACACCTATCAACAGAATAATCTTAATTTATGACAGAGAATGTGGTTGGAAGTATTGGAAGATATTCATCTAGAAATCAAGTATCACCCGTGGAAGGCAAATGTAGTGGCAGATGCACACAGTCAAAAGAGCAGTTTGTCATGTATGATCACAACACAGAAAGAGCTGGCAGAAGAATTGGATCGATCCGGAATTATGTAGTAGTGCAGGGGTGGGGGCAAATTTGGCACAGTTAAGACTTCAACCTACATGGAGAAAACAGATTATCAAAGGTCAGAAATGGGACGTAGAAATACAGAAGATGAAGGAGCAAGTTTTGGCAGGCAGATTGTCGAATTTCGAGTAAAGGATGAAGTACTTTGGTTCAGAAAGAGGTTGTGCATGCCTGAAAGGAATGACCTAAACAAATGTATTCCATAGGAAGTGCACACCACCTTGTGATCAGTACATCCTGGAAGTACCAAGAGGTGTAAAGATATTAAGCAGTACTTTTGGTGGCCATGCATGGAGAGGGATGTAGCAGATTTTCTTGCAAGGTGCATCAATTGTCAGTTGATCAAGGTAGAGAACCAGAGGCCGGGAGGTCTGTCATGCCCCGCTTCCCAAAAATACGGAATACAAGTACGTGACAATGGCCTAGCGAATGACTTGCGTTGTAGCACCCCGGATCCCCGTTACCGGACATCCTTGACACCTTCCAGAATCTTTACCTTCAAATGCATCTTAACATAGTAATAACACGGAAATTTAAAAACTTTTTATTTGCCAAATAAGTCATTACATCATTGATTATAACCGATAACTTGTTCTTGGACAAGGAGTACAAATTACATCAATTCATTACAACTTATTACAAGTATTTATAGTCTCCTCTTGTAACGCTATCAGCTGCCTTCTGGAATGGTAATCAACTGCTTACTTGCGGAACTTCGCTGAGCGGCCCATCGGCTCCCCCGGGACTTGCTCCTCAGCTTCAGGCTTCTGCTGCGCGACTCTGATATCTCTGCACCTGTTCGGAAGGTATAACCGACACCTAAAAGGTGGGAAACGTCAGTACTTCGACTGACGCAAAGCTGGTGATAACAACGATCCTCTAAAATTAAATCACAACCAATAATTTTATGCAAAAAGGGAAAAGTGTGTGCCAAAACAAGGGTTTAGTGGATTCAGGTTCTAGTGCAGTGTTATGACATGACCCTATGACTAGATGCAGCAAACTCACATGCCTAACTTCTAATGCAAGCAAGACTTTGGAGCACGAATGCATCTCATACTACATATGCCCCCAAATCTAGCCGTCTTTCTCCACAATTTAGGGATTCGAATCCTCGCCATGCACCCTACTCTTGTACACACTCCAGTTCCCAATAGACTGTCTGTCGCCTAAGGAGATTGCAGTGGTCGGTCTAATTCTGCCCTGTAGTGCCCAAGTGGTCACCGCCAGTTGGTACCCGCGTACGGACCTTCTTAGAAACCGCGTTGAACCTGGTCCTTACGACTCTTGGTTCCACATGTCCACCCATGGACTGACGCATGCGTGTTCACCCCTCATCGGGTAATGAACTGATATACACCAAAAAAACACAAAACACAAAACCCGCGCTTTAGGAACGTGAGAACCACGGGAGGTCAAATCCTCCGGGCCTCCCACACCTTACTTCGGCAGAACTTTGGGAATCAACAGATCGAGATACGAGCCGGGGACGCAATCCATTAGCGACCGAGAACATATCCCTACGACTGGAAGATACAACACCGACTATGGTTTACTAGGACTAATGCAATTTCCCAACCCCTTAATAAACCATTCTAACCCCTACCTTACTCTAATTATTTCGGGTAAGAATTACCGCTTCCACACTTGCCTATCAGCCTCTGGCCCCTGAAGATACCGGTCCGGTTCGCCACTTTCCCTGCTTGGACTCGTCTAGCATAATGGCCTACGCCTGCTGCTACTCCGGCAGTAAATATATAATTGCACCGTGAGCTCCACTCACAGGCATGCTCGGACATCCTACGCAGGCAGAAGTCTAATAATATAGGCTTGATAGGTGCAGGGTATCCATTACCCTAGTGACTAACTCGAGTCACACATCCCACTCGGGGAGTCAACAACCTCAATTATAGAGATCAACCATCCCTAGACACGAGTCATCGACTCAAATAACACACAAGGAAAAAATGCTTTCACAACCCTTAGTCCAAACCCAGACTAAGCGACCTACGGGTTTCTGCTCGAATCTCAAAATGGTCATCCCTTTATCGATACAACTCCGATTGGAGTGTATGGGCCCAACCTGGAAAGGTACGATCTTAGGATACAACTTCCTAGTTGATCACGAGCTCAAATTCAACCACCTAAGTCCTCGAAATAGCTTCTCAAGCTCCAACCTGCGTGCTTCCTGTGCACGGGCTGCACCTTACCATTAACACAAAATCCTACTCGTTCATCAGAACGACACAAACTCAAATTCTGTAGAAGGGTGTGGGTGTCCTCAACAACTCTCTAGTTATTCATGAGTCCAAATTATACCATTAAGTCACCCTAACACACTCATCTATCATCAATACACCATTTCACACAATTGGTCTCTCCAATTCAGAGCACTCAGCTCTACTCTAGTCCCATGTCCAGTCTTACAAAAATCATAATAATTCAACCGTTTACTGGAATTGCCTCAAATTAGTTTTCTTGGAAAGGTCTAGGTGTCCACTACAACTCTCTACTGGGTCATGATCCTCAAAATGTGCCTCTAACAGGTCTCAAATTCCCAATCTTTACAGAGTATCAAAACTGGCTGAAAACAGCACAGTGTTTAATCACAAAATCACAGTAAATTGCACCTTTTCCAAATGACCTAAAATTTATGGTGGTGAAACTAGATATCATACCGTACATTATACAAAAGACCTCATGTCAAAATTTCAATTATACAGTGAGTAATAGCTATCGCAAGTTAGCACAGAAACCATCATGTTTTCTAATTCAGCATCAGATACTGGTTATAAATAGATTTTTCTCATGCCTCTAAAGTCATCCAAATAATTTACTGATTTTTGTACATAATCAAAATGCATTAAGAAACATTGAGTAAAAATTTCAGATCAATATCATGCTTTAATAAATAACGAAAATTCATACAATATTAGCCATCCTGTTTTTCTTTGTCTAAGTCTGCCTTACGACACATATCCATCTCACAATTTTATTAGCATATCAAATGATCATAGAAAAATCTGAAATAAATCATGAATGATCCTAACACATATATGAACAAATTCTTTTAATCGCATGGTCTAATTCATCATATTTTGCTCTCGGAAAAATCCACAGAATGGTACTCCGAACCAATTTTTCCTAGTTCAATTCTGACTTCTACTTCTAACCTTTAGAAGAGCAATCCTATGCATTCTAGCACACATGCATGCAACCAAAATTAATTAAAAGACAAGAATTTCAAGTTTAGGGAAACTTCCCACCTTTGGTTGTAGTAGTAGAAGGAATTTCTTCAAGCTTCTTCTCTTGGAAATCTCCTCTTTATCCTTCTTCTTCACTTCCTTCTTCTTTCTCTTCTCCTTCTCTTGTGGTGTTCTCCTTCTGAAATTTCTAGAGCAAAAGGGAGAAATGAAGTGGGAAATGAGGGTGATGGGAGGTGTGTAGGCCGGATTTGACGGGGGGGGGGGGGGGGGGGGGGGGGGTAGGTTAGGCTATAGGTGGTTTTTTAGACCAAAACCATGGCTTAGCCCATTGGTTTTGTGTGTGTTAGGTTGGCTGCCTAACATAACCCTTAACGAGCTCCAACGAGTGTGAGATGCGTGTTTTAACGAGCGCACGCAACCTATATTCACTGTAGTACCATATCGTGTTATATTTACATGTGCGTCGTGCCGAAAACTAGCAGTTATACTAGTATCGGTCCGTCTCGTTCTTGTGCATCCTTGGAATGCAACTCTCCCAAAAACCTTCCTGTAGCCCTAACCATCCACCACGATAGCAAAATCGACCCATAATACTACAATCAATTGCACGCATACTATCAATATACATACATACATATACAAGCATAATACAATCCGGGGTGTTACATGCGTCATCCATAAGCTGTTTACCCATTCAACTCAACAATAATAACAATACAATCAATTGCGCAGGCAATAATAATAACCACATTAACAATAATAATTGGAATAAAACAATATGAAATCTCCAAATACAATAATCCAATATCTGGAAACAATAATAATATCCGGGTCATAAGCCCAATACAATAATAAATTCCAACACAATAATAATAAGTCTCAATACATAAGTCCATGAAATAATAAGCAAATAGAAAGCATTAAATCTTTAGAAAGTTTGTTCTCCAATTCCTGCAGGCAATTCTCCTTTATTACCGTGAACACTTCATCTAAAAAGAGGAGAAAATCTATCCTTAGATCAAGTCATGGACAGCAAGTAGAGAAAGCAAAGAACAATGGAATAACGATATAACAATGAATTCAATAGATCAATAGGAATCAATAACATGGGACGATAGCAATAATCAATATCATGATAATCGATGCAATGGTTATAAATATTGGTTCAGTATTCGATGACAATGTTCAATGGAATCAATAACACTTAGACAATATTTGATATCAACAGAATTAATGATGTACAATATGCAATGTCGATGATGTGTCAATTCTTAAGTCTATTAATCATTTTTAATCCTAACTAATGCACATACTACTGTGTCCCATATGTTCCGTACCACAGTTTCGATACATACAATCAATTTCGTTTAGACTCTAGTGGTGAATTTTATATATCATGTGTCGGTACGATAATCACTGATAATGTAATGCTCCGAACTTCCTATATGGAGAATTCGAGACACGAGCCAGGACCTTTACATTCAATTAGTCACAATACACAGAAAACAAGAAAATTTCAAAACTTTTTATTAATACAATATTACAGGCCGAGTGTTTCCATTGATTCAATATATTAGATCAGAGTATACATGAATGAAAATGAAAAACATTGGGCTTTTCACTTGTAGACCATGCCTTGACTAGAGTCCTCCCGGTTCGTGATCCTGTATCTACAACCTATTAGAGTGGGAACGTCAGTACATATACTGACGCTTAAAGGCTGATGACTAGTAGCAAATCTCAAACATGGTAAAATATGTCAGTGTAGTTTAAGTGTTCGTGAGTGCAATGACTAGAATCTAATGCAATGTCAACCAAGGCTAGGATGCTCCTACTCTAATGCAAGCGAGAATCTGGAATCGTATGCATCCCATACTACATACATCCATATCAAGTCGTTCTCCCTATTTAGGGATTTGAACCCGCATTATGAAATTCTACTTTGTACACAACCTGTTCCTGACAGATACAACGTGACTGATAAGGTTGCAGACGTGGTCAAGTCCCACCAATGCAGTATGCTCATGGTGTCTATATTTACCATTCCTACCCAGTGCACCGGACTTCACTCAAAAACCAGCACAGGTTAGCTCGAAGCATCCCCTGTGGTCCCCTAACTCATAGACCGTAGTCTATAGCCTGTTCGCTTCCCCGATATAGAACATGACGGAGTTCCGGGGTCCATCCCCTAGCTCCGCCTGTCCTAATCATGGCACTTCAGGAATTAACAGTGTGAGACACGCAACCCGTTCTCCCAACTCGTGAGAAGGCACTGTGCGTATCCCTTTGACGAGAGGGTACAATCCAATAACATCACCTAATGTCGGCCCAAAGGATGAGTTGGGTCATAAGGTGTCACCCCTAATACCAACTCCTCTCTTTTGGCAAAAAATGGTTAAGTAAGGATCTTTATAAGTTACTACCCTAATGATGTCACTGTTCCTAAACAATCTTACAGGATTTTCAATTTAGGTTATCATGGTCCAACTCATGGTCCCTCAATTCAAGACACTAGTAACGAGATCTCCCTCACTCATCACTACCCCTAACTCGGATCTTATTAACACTCTCGGCCCATGATCAACCCGCACCGGTTAAGATCCGTTGGTGCCTGAGGTGAGATTTATCCATTGTCTCCAAGGTGGTAGGATGCGGTCTTGATGGTCGATGAACCTTAGGGTAATTAGAAGACCCTAGACTAGCTTTTATCAAGCTAACAATTATTAGACTTTCCCAACCCTTATTACCCATGATGATGAAGAATGCTCACATGCTATGGTCCAATTTCAATAAGAACCTCATTCAACTAGAATCCATGGGTTCTTTTTCCCAAATTGAACTAGAATTACATGCAACTATATTCTTGGGTTCTTTCTCAAGGCTGAGCTAGAATCACCTAGAACTAAATGCATGGGTTCTCTTATCAATTGAGCTAGAACTATCATGGTGCTGGTTTCATGGGTTTCTTTTTGAAGTTGACTAGAACAACATAGAACATAGGTTCATTTCAATAGTTAAACTAGAACACCTAGCTCAAGCATGGGTTCATGGGTTCCTTTTTAATCTTTCACTACAATACTACCATATACAATTCAAGCATGGGTTCTTTTACAAGAATGCTACAATATACCATTCAAGCATGCATGGGCTCTTTTGAATCTAGAATGACTACACATGTAACTCAAGCACAAATGGGTTCTTTACTAAGATACTACAATAACTCAAGTATGATTTCTCCATATAACTCAAGCATGATTCTTTAACCCAAGCATGAATTCTACATATAACTCAACATGATTCCTTACTACACTTAAGCATGAATTCTACATATACTCAAGCATGATTCCTTACTACATTTAAGCATGAATCCTACATATAACTCAAGTACGATTCTTTACTACACTTAAGCATGGTTATTCTACTACTACTTAAGCATGGTATACATCATAAGCATAGGTTTCTTACTACGTCAACCTACAACAATTTAAGCATAGTATATAACATAAGCATGGGTTTCTTACTACATTAACCTACAACAACCTAAGCATGGTATACAACTTTAAGTATGAGTTTCAAACCTACAACAACCTAAGCATGGTATACAACTTTAAGCATGAGTTTCAAACCTACAACAATCTAAGCATGGTATACAACTTTAAGCATGAGTTTCAAACCTACAACAATCTAAGCATGGTATACAACTTTAAGCATGAGTTTCTTTACTACATCAAACCTACAACAATCTAAGCATGGTATACAACATGAGCATGAGTTTCTTTACTACATCAAACCTACAACAATCTAAGCATGGTATATAACATGAGCATGAACCTACAACAATCTAAGCATGGTATCTACTACAATTTTAAGCATGGATAACTACTACAACCTTAAGCATGGATAGCTACTACAATTTTAAGCATGGATAACTACTACAATTTTAAGCATGGATATGTACATTTACTCCAATTCAAGCATGAGTAACTACTACACTCTAAGAATGGATATCTACTACAACCTTAAGCATGGATATGAACATTTACTAGCTATTACAAGACTACTTCTCTTTAAGAATCACAAGTCTTGAATTATTACAACAATCTAACTTATGAACTACAAATTACACACAACAAAATTTACAAGTCCTACTTATTACCATCTTCTTTTCTTTAACCTCTTAGTTCCTACATACAACAAAATTTACCCTTTTTATAATAAGAGTTAGCAAGATTTGATCATTTAACAAGGTAGACAGCAATAAACAAATAAAGATTTATTTTTAATAGTCTACAATCCCAAAATGGGTAAGTAATTATTTCTACTACACAATCTCATATGCTTATGTTGACTAGTTCTTGTTTGAGTTCTACAATCCAAAGATGGGTATGTACACAAATCTTCATATTCTTATGTCCATGAGTCCAAGTTAAGTTCTACAACCCAAAGATGGGTATGTACACAAATCTCCATATGCTTATGTCCATTAGTCCAAGTTTAGTTAACAAAAAAAATAACAACAATAAGAACAATAATTACAACAAGCTAAAGATTCAATCTTTATGTTCTTTATTTAAGTTCTACCATTCTACATACTATTATTTATGTGCTTATGATCTTAGTCCACAACATACACAACAAGAAAACAACCACACAACAAAACACCAGCACAAAAAGAGAACAAGAACAACACAAAAAGAAAACAACACACAAGAATAAGGTTAGAGAGAGAGAGAGACCCCCACCTTGAATCTCTTGTAGGAAGAACTAGTCTAAGCACCTTCTCCTTCCCCTAGCACCTATGAAAAAGCTGTTAAGGAAACCTACAAATGAAAACTCTCTTAGTTAGGCTTTCCCTCCTTCTTTTCCTCTCCTTTTTTTTGTTCTTGTAAAATGAGACAAGAGATGAGGGTAGGGGGTATTTATAGGGTGGAAGAGAAGGGGGGAAGTGTAAAAACACCAAGAGAATTTTCAAAAACCCCCTTGGGGTACATTGGCTGGCCATACAAGGTAAGGGGTGGGTGAGGTGGAGGTATGGTGTAAGGGTGAGGTGGAAGTATGGTGAGGAGTGAGGTGGAGGGGTGAGGTGGAAGAGAGAGGGAATCTATAAGAACATACCCTAAACTCTTATGCATCCATTTAATCCTAGGTTTAAACCTTCAACCAAAACTTAGCCATCTAAATTGGTTTGTCATGACAAAAGAGATATTTCAAAATATGAAAAGAAATAAAATAATTAAATAGTTTAATACTAATAAAAATAATATTATTAATAATTGATCGGGATATTACAGATACGATAACAATATTGTGCACGATACATTATAATGAATCACTGATTCACTGATACACTGCTACGATACACGAAAGATTGGGGTGCCGTAGTCAGTGCTCCAACAATCAATCGATAAAACACTGGCTGACACAGTCACTATATCTTTCACTACCCAAGTCAATCCCTTAAACCTAGGCTTGTTAATTATTTTATCAATGCAACAATATATTATACAATTAGAGACTTTAGATGAACGATTGTAACAAGAGAGAAACAATAGGATGATAAATTTGGATTGGACAATTAGAACGATGACAATAACACATTAGGATCATGCAATGCAACACATACATTTTAATTCATGCAATACAATGGTATAGGAATAATTATATTAAGAAAATCTGGAAAACGAATTTCTGGATAGTAAGAGGTAACTGTACAAAAATCAGTTTTCTACTGCTACAAAAACCGAAAACTGAAACCGTCAAAAATTCTGAAAACTAGACTTCCGCACGATTCCAACGCATATTTAAAATCCAAAATCCGACAACAGTAGCTAGGTTAAACACATCATTATTTACATATTATTTGTTCAGATAGAAAATCGACCGTAAGTTATATTATTTTTAGAATCAGCGAAAACTCAATAATAAATCATCAAAAATATTCATTAAATTCCTAGACATGTTATCTAACATTCTAGAAATTATCATAGCATTATTTTAACATTAAATTAACTTTTTGATAGATTGAATATGAAACATACAAAAATCTGAAATTCTGAAAACAAAAACACAGTAGTAGTAAAACAATCATAAGTTTTACAATACAACTCGAAATTCAGCAATTCAAGATGTTCTAGAAACTAGAGACATAGGGGTACAACTCTTATTCAGAAGTTTATTTATTTTGAGATCAAATACTGGGTCAAAAATGTCAGACAAAATACAGACACCAAGTAACATACAGGTTTTGGGTATTTTTCATGAAATAAATTGATTAAACATGATGGGTATCAATTCTATATTCAATAAATTATGTAATCACCATAAAGGGTATAATAGCATGGTAAATACAATTAAAACACACGTAAACACTATTTTAACAACAACCAAATATCGATCATTCAAACATACAACCTAACAATAAAAGCTACAGTAGATTATTTGTGAGATAATTATATGCATAACCCTATTAACGATACTATATGAGTACATGAAAGATTCATTCTTTGGAGTCAAAAGTGGCACGAAATCGAGGATATTTGGGCTAGCTCGTGTAAACCCTCAATATACTCAACGACAGAGAAGAACAATGTACGATAATGAACAATTGGATCTACTTGCAAGAATTTCAATAAAAACTTGAATATGATACAAGATTCAATTCAAGAGGAAAGTGAATTGCCTTATGGATGATTAATTTGAATACCAAGAATAACGGGATGTGAATCCCGGAACAACGAACCCACGAACTACGTGCAAACTACATGCACAAAAGAATAAAGCAACAACAACAACAATAAAAGACAGCGGCCACAGCAACAGTAGAAGATAGAGAGAGAGCACCGCAGTCGGCTAGGCGGCGTCGACTGAACGGCGCCTGCGTGACTGGCTAATGGCAGAGAGGCTACGACATAGGTGTTGGGAGTTTTCGCTGCTTCTCGTCGATCAAAAATAGGGAGCAGTAACAGCAGGCATCGGGGTGAGGGGTTGCTGGGTCTAGCTGACGTCGAGAGGGAAAGGGGGAGCAGCAGAAGTCGGGGGTCTGCTGGGCGAGTGCGTCGATGGGATGGGTCGATGGAGAGGGCGCCGGAGGGTGGTCAGGGAAGACGGGGGAGTTTGGGCAGGAAAACAGGGCGACGGGGTGAGAGAAACAGAGAGGAGAGAGAAGACGACTAGATTAGGATTTGTATTTTGTGTTTTTAGGATTTGCAATAGGATTGTATTTATAGAGTACAATTAGGATGTTGGGTTATTGGTTTAGGATCCAATAATAATAGGTTTGGGTCAAGAACTAATCGCAATTGGGTTTTGGGTTCAATAAGAGATGGGTTTAAAAACAATAAGGTTCAAATAAAATACCCACAATCAAATAGAAATAGGTTCAACAAGAAAATAGTTCAACAAGAAAAATGAGAGTAGTTCATGATTAAAATTTAATGAAGATGATCAAGAAAAATAGAGTATTTTATTCAATGCAAATAAAATATTACAAAAAGAGGGGGAAATGAAAAGAACGGAAACGGTAGTTACAATCCTACCCACCTTACAATAAAATTTCGTCCTCAAAATTTAAGCAAGTGGTAGTAGGGTAACCCCGAGAAGGAAAAGAACTACACAAAAAGATGTGGAAACTTCTTCTGAATCTCTTCCTCAAGCACCCAAGTCGACTCACCAGACGAGTGAGGATTCCAAGCAACACAAACCAATTTGATAACCTTATTCTTCAAAATCTTCTCCCGTCGGTCCACAATCGAACCCGGACGGATCTCACAGGACAAATCTGGTCGAACAGACAATTCCGAGTAGTCAATAACATGACTATCATCCCTGACATACTTCCTGAGTTGGGAGACATAGAAGACATCATGCACTCCAGATAGAGTTGGCGGCAACGCGAGTCTATAGGCCACCTTGCCTACTCGCTCCACCACATCAAACGGATTAATGAATCTAGGGCTTAGCTTGCCCCCTCCTCCAAATCGGATAACACCTCTCCATGGTGACACCTTGAGGAACACATGGTCACCACTTCGAATTCTAACGATTTCCTATCAATGTCTGCCCATTTTCTCTATCTGTCCTACGCTACCTGCAAATGCTTCCTGATCTAAGCCACTACATCAACAGTCCTCGCGATCAACTCTAGCCCCAAAAGCTTCCTCTCACCAATGTCATCCCAGCACAGTGGTGATCTACACTTCCGACCATACAAAAATTCATACGGAGCTGCTTTAAGAATCACTTGGTAGTTATTGTTGTATGAAAACTCCACTAAGTGTAGATGATCTTCCAAAGATCCTCCAAACTGAAGAACACAGGACCTCAACATATCCTCCAATGTTTGAATAGTCCTCTTCAATTGTCCATCTATCTATGGATGGAATGCAGTACTGAATCTCAGCTTACTCCAAAGAATGTTCTGAAGAATCTCCCAAAATTGAGATCTGAATCTAGTATCTTTGTCTAATATAATGCTGACAGGAACACCATGCAATCTCACAATCTCTTGTATATACTTCTCTGCAAGGCTCTCCGTAGATTAACCCACTCTGAAGGGAATAAAATGAGCACTTTTCGTCAAGCGATCCACAATCACCCAGATGGCATGGTGACCCTTGGGACTTCTAGGCAAAGCGGTCACGAAACTCATAGTAATATTCTCCCACTTCCACTCCGGAATTGGAAGCGGTTGAAGAAATCCAACAGTCCTATGATGTTCTACTTTCACTTGTAGATGGATTAGGCACCACGAAACAAATCTTACAACAGCTCTCTTCATACCATGCCACTAGAAATGCAACTTCAAATCTCGATACATCTTCGTACCACTGGGATGAATAGAATATGGAGAATAGTGAGCTTCTTCGAGCAACTTCTGCCTGACTTCCCCCTTCGAAACACATAGACGGGTCCCAAAGTGGAGAGACCATCCTCATTAATCACCATATCAACCCTTGAACCAGCATAGACTTCGGATCAAAACTTCTACAACTGCACTTCACCAAACTGTGCTTCATTAATTTGATCCACCAAAGACGACTGCAACTGCAGCACCATACAACTTTGCTCGGAATTAGGAAAAACCATTTCCAAATCTAATCTCCACATAGCTTCCACAATCTCATCCTGCTCAGTCAGAACCATAGCAACAGGTCTTCTGCTCAAAGCATCAAGCACTGAATTAATCTTACCAGGGTGATACTGCAAACTGATATCATAATCCACCATCAATTCCAACCATCGTCTCTGCCTCATATTCAGCTCCTTCTGAGTGAACACATACTTGAGACTTTTGTGGTCAGTGAAGATCTCCACCCGGTCTCCAAGTAAGTAATGCCTCCAAAGCTTCAAGGCAAAGATCATAACTGCAAGCTCCAAATCATGTGTAGGATTATTCTTCTCATCGGGCCTCAATTATCTTGATGCATATGCGACAACCTTCCCTCATTGCATCAAAACAGCACCTAAGCCTTTTCCTGAAGCATCACAGTGAATTACGAAACCTCCTAATCCAACCGGTATAGTCAACCCAAGTGCTGATGTCACTGATTCTTCAATTCAGCGAAGGCTTCATCACAAGACTCATCCCAAACAAACTTCTGATCCTTCCTAGTAAACGTAGTTAACGGCCTGGCAATCTTCGAGAATTCCCGAACAAACTTCATGTAGTACCCCGCTAGACCAAGAAAACTCCGAACCACCGATACTGACTTTGGCGTCGGCCAATCCTTAACTGCAGAAACCTTGGACGGATCGACCGAAACTCCATCACCAGAAATGATATGGCCCAAAAATGTCACACGATCCAGCCAAAATTCACATTTCTAATCTTCCCATACATTTGATGATCCCTCAATGTTTGCAAAACAATCTTCAAGTGCTCAGCATGCTCATCACGGTTCCGAGAGTAGACAAGAATATCATCAATGAACACCATAAAAAATTTGTACAGAAAGGGAGAGAAAACTCGATTCATCAAGCTCATAAACACAGCTGGAGCATTAGTAACTCCAAAAGGCATCACCAAGAACTCATATTGCCTATATCTTGAACGAAAAGCAGTCTTCTATACATCCTCAACTTTCACCTTAACCTGATGGTAACTAGAATGAAGATCCAGCTTCGAAAATACAGAAGCGTCTCATAATTGATCAAATAGGTCATCAATCCTTGGCAACGGATACTGATTCTTTACTGTGACATTATTGAGCTCACGGTAGTTAATGCACAACCTGCGACTATCATCCTCCTTATTGACGAATAGTACCGGAGCTCCCCAAGGAGCAACACTCGACCTAATAAAACCTCTATCCAACAACTCCTAAATTTGCTCCTTCAACTCAACCAACTCAACAGGAGCCATTCTGTATGGACTCTTAGAGATCAGAGTTGTACCCAGCTGAACATCAATACTGAACACCGCTTCACGATCTGGCGGTAATCCTGGTAATTCCTCAGGAAAAACATCCAGAAAGTCTCGCATAACCAACGGTGCGACATCACCATCAGCACACTCTTCTTCCATCACTCCAACTTCCTGACTTGCCAACTTCTCCACACAAGAAAGTGGTGTTTCACCAGCACAGAATTCAAATTCTTAACGTCTCGATATTTGGAACACCACCTTCTTCGTGCAGTAGTCAATTACATCATGAGTGATACAAAGCCAATCCATCCCCAAGATAACATCAAAGCAGAATTGTTGATGACAATCAGATCGGTAACAAAATCAACACCACCAATAACCAAAGGACTCTGCTTACAGATCTGAGAACACACGACAACACCTCCACCTGTAGTAATGTTCCACATTGCTGGCATAGTGCTGCTAGCCAAGTGATGCAGGTCAACGAAGCGGGAAGAAACAAATAAATGAGTTCCACCAGAGTCAAAAAGAACATGAGCGGGAAAGGAGTGAACAAGGATAATGCCTAGCAAGAAGTCGAGGATGAGAATACAATATGCAGAAGCAAAGTGCAAGAAATAGACATGAATGGAAGGATAGCATGATAAGGGAATATAATAGAATAACAAGATAGCAAGGAAGAATGAAAGTAAAATCCAAATAAACACAACTAAAGATATACATGCAACAACTGCTAAAGCATTTCAGCATCCTGCATAGTCAGGTTGTAAGCCTGGCCACGACCTGCAGGAAGATTATCACTCAGAGCGGCTCTCCTCTGATCCAAAATCTGCCTCTGAGGTAAGAGTGGTGGTCCGCCATGACCACAAGCAAGCGCTCCCTGCGGAGCAGGACCTCCAACTAGTGCAAGGGATCTAGACTTAGGGCAATCATGAACCATGTGATCATTGCCACCACACAGAAGGCACAGGTGACTCGCTATCCGACAGTCCTGATGCAAGTGCCCAGTCTTATGACAGTACGAATAGATCAAGTGCGGCCTCTGAACAACAGGTGGGTATGGCAATGCCCTGGCAGGAAGGGTCAGAACTGGCCTCCTAATAGGCCCTCCAGAAGATCTAGCAGCGACAGGGTGCGGAACAGACTGCTAAATAGCACGCTTCCTCGTACTAGTCTGCTACTGAATTCTAGCAGCATCCAGGATATCAGCATAAGAACGAAGTCGCAAAGGCATCAAGACGATCCTGAATCTCAATATCCAAGCCCAACAAGAAACGACGGCCTCTATCTTCGTCATTCGCCACCATAGAACTAGCAAAACGACTTAGTCGGGTGAATTCTGCAGCGTTCTCGTCCACGGTCCGACTATCCTGATTCAAGAGAGTGTTTAGTTTAACGTTGGTACTTTATGAAATAACAACAAAAAAGTACGATTAAACACCATCTAACGAACCTGAGTTAATGAGACAAACTGTCATTCTATTTCAGTCTTGGTGGCATTAGGAAAGAACTTTGTGAGGAAGCTCTCAGTGAAGATGGCCCAGTGGATGGGTCGGCCCAATCGTTCAGCCTCAGCTTTCCACCAAATGTAGACATGATCAACAAGTTAAATGCTCACAACATCCACACGATCCACATCTGCTATACGTGCTGTGGTCAACAGTTGCTCAGTCCTGAAAAGCCATTGCTCGGCTTCAAGCGAACCTTCAGTGCCCGAGAACTTGTCTGGATGGAGCCTCATGAAATCTGCCACATTACCATGTCTCGGCAACAGCAATGCGGGGTCAGGTACAAAGGGTTTCCTATTAACAGCTTCGAAAGTCATCCTCATCTGTTCATTATGTTCTCATTGCATCTGCATCATCAGTTCGTTGTGCTCACACTGCATTTCTATCATCTGTGCAATAGTGGGATCATCAGACTGGTCATCCCCAACATGGAAAGATGAAGCACCTTTTCTAACCATGGTCTGCAAAAAAATCAAACGGTTAGCATCCAGATCATAAGTTGGTTATCAATTATCCATGTGATTCATGTATTGCACTTACTACTGAGTTAAACAGGTAAAACCCAAACCTGATTAATATATCAGTCAAAGCCAAACCTTCAAAAGTTAGTCACGTTTGACTGATATATTATCCAAACCCAGACTCGGATACCGCTAAAAATCTTATCACGCCCCCTTCCCAAAAATACGGAATACAAGCACGTGACATTGGTCCAGCGAATGACTTGCATCATCTATAAGCTGTTTACCCATTCAACTCAACAATAATAACAATACAAACAATTGCGCAGGCAATAATAATAGCCACATGAATAATAATACTTGGAATAAAGCAATACAAAATATCTAACTACAATAATCCGACATCTGGAAATAATAATAATATTCGAGTCATAAGACCAATAAAATTATAAATCCCAATACAATAATAATAAGTCTCAATACATAAGTCAATGAAATAATAAGCAACTAGAAAGCATTAATGTAACTCCTGTTTTTCATTTTGTGTATTTTTGAGTGTATTTTTCATTTTGGTATTTTTTCTCTCTTGTATTTTTTTCTGAACCGTATATTGGATTGTTCTCGATATATATTCGTTTTATTTCATTTTGAGCTCTTTGCGTTTGATTGGTTGTCTCTTTTGTTTCGTTCTTCAATATTTTGTTCTTTCTTTCATTTTGTTCTTGTCCCTTTTATTTTATTTTTTTGTGGGTGTTTGTGGTGGTGGTGATTTGGTTGTCCTATTTATCCCCAATCCTATTTGATATCCTATACATTTATATCCTATTTGAAGCCCAATTAAACAAATCCTATTACTACTCCTAATTACCCACAACCCAAATACCCATTAACCCAACCCATATTTCTTAATCCTAATTCCCCTCATATATATATATACACTCTCCCTCACAAACCCTAACCCTAATTCCCCTAACCCTAACACCCGGCCTCCCTCCCTTTCTCTCTCCCTCTCCCGCTGCTTACACCGAGCACCAACCCGCACACAGCCCCCAGGCCGAAACCCCTCCAGGCCGACCTACCCTTCCCAACCTACTCCACCCCGGCAACACCCCAACCCGACAGCCCGGCAACACCCACACCCGAGACCTCTTCACCCTACTCCCGGTCCCCCTCTTGGCCATCCCGACCACCTCACACCACCACTCAATCCCTCGACTCCTTTTCGTGGTGTTCTCTTGTGGCTGCAAGCCACTATTACTCTCTCGCCTTGTGGAGTTTTGGTTCGTGTGGAGATTTTCCCTCTAGTTGCTTAGATCTGTTGATTCGCGGATTTTCATTCGTGGGTTTCACTCCTTACTCTTGATTTGCATCGTTCTTCTTCTCGGTTAAGGCAAGTAACTTGTACTCCAATTCATATGTTTGATACAAGTCAAAAATACCACCTATAGTTTAGTTGGGTCTAGAGATGACTCTTGTTTTGGTTTTCCTTGATGGGTTTGTCTCTATTGTGAAAACTAGACCATAGATGACTCACGATACAATATAGACATGAATTAACTTCACTTTTACCCGTTCTTGATTTTGATCATGTATGTGAGACTTTTTGTGAGAACTCGTGTTTTGGTTGAGATCCATGTGATATATTTGGTATGGACATGCTAGATACCCCAATTTATGATTTTTAGACACTTGGTAGACTTGATTTCATGTTTGGATGTGTTTGGATCAATTTTCTTGAATCTATGTTGATTTTGTTTTTAAGGGAAAAATCTGTATTTTGTCGCTGATCTGTTTTGTTTGCTGTTTTGGAGTGTATTAAAGTCAGTATCTTAATTTCGGTATAAAACACGAGGCTTAGAGAATTTTGTCTATTTTCAAACCCCTCTGACCTTGCCTGATTTTGTTTTCGTATGACTGAGTTATGACTGTTTTACTACAGAGGTGTCGATCTTTTTCAGATTCTGTTTTTCGATAATTTTGATGAAAAATCATTTTAAAGAACTATGCTACATATATTATTTTGATCCAAAACTTTGGTCAGTGTTTCTTTATCTAGTTAGGGATTACCCAGAATTTGGGTGAATTTTATTGATGAGTTTTATGTGTTGTTTCATGCTCGTTTATGAATTCTATACTTGTTGTATTTTACCCGCTGTTCTATAAAGAATCTTATTTTCGCTATGATTCCTTTCAATGTATGAAAAATATTTTTGAAATATGAAAGTTAGTATATTGTATCTATTTTCATATCTCTTTGGCGGAATTGGATTTTGTTTCACTGGTTGCGAGATATTACAGTTTTTGTACAGCAGTGTTGGGAATTCTAGATTTGCCAAACTATGTTTTCTTGAAGCTTTCTTATTTTTTATGACTGATCTAATTTTACTGGAAAATTTTGAAACTTTATATTTAGATACTAGACATATAGAGAAATACCCCAGAGTTTTTGTGGATTTATTTATTGTGTTTTCATGCTACTTTCCTGTTCTTGAATTCGTTTTCCTGATTTCTGGCTGAACCTATTTTCGGTATTCAAATCAGTTTTGAGCTATGTTTTTGTGAATTAATATATGACTTATTTATATTTTCAAGATTCGTGTGGAAGTCTATTTTCCAGATCCTTCGACGGATCCAGATTTGCTTGTTTGTAACACTGGGAATCACTGTTTTACTACAGTATGGTCTTGCTATCCTGAACTTGAGATTTTGTCTATTTTAATCTTTTATGAGATATCTTGCATTCGTACTTTTTATCTTGCAACTTGCACTTGTTACATGATCATGCCATATCATTCTTGATATATTTTACACACATACATGCTTGTTTGACATTAATAATAAATAACCAAGCTGGGGTTTAAGGGACAGATCTAATAGTGGATAATTCAGAAATGTGTACTCGGAAGGGAATCCACTGATCCTACATGATTACTTGATACTTGTACGCAAGATACGATACTTGCCACTTGTACAACTTGACACGTGATTACATGATACATGATACTTGGAGCTTGGAGCTCAATACTTGACTTGTCCCCGAGTATACTGCCCTCTATGCTCCACTATGAAATCTAAAGCGATACTATTTTGATGTAGCAACCATGTCGTATGTGATGCATGAAGTGCTACCTAGATAGTAATTCACTACAAGACTAGATACATGATACTTGAACATGATACATGCTTGCTTGACAATTTAATACTTGAACTTGATACTTGACTACATGATACATAAGGCTTGATACATGATTACATGATATTTGACACTTGATGCATGTTTACATGATACTTGATTACTTGACACTTGATTCATGCCATTTACACTTGTTCATTTTGCCATGCTAGTTGTTTATGTTGACATCATACTTATACCATGTTGCTAGTTAGTTTCCCCATGTGCTTGTATCCTACATTATAAGTGGCCCGTAACTTGCAATTGACGGGTACTTATTTTTCTCTTTTCCTCTTTCCTGCATTCGTTGAATTGCAAATTTTGGAGAACCGGTTCCAAATGGTATCGGAGACATGAAGTATTAGTGTTGCATTTTATTATTATTATTTCTTGTTGCTTGCTTGAATAATATTGTATTTGAGACTTGAATTTATTCTTGTATTTGGGCGATGTGACCTAAGATATTTGTTTATTCAGATCATGACTATTTGAGATTTATATATTTGGTTTCAAGTATTCTGGTTAGTATTTTGAGTTCATTATGTGCATGTGGTTGATTCTTTTGCTTCCGACTCTGATGTTTCTTGAGAATGTTGTAAAGATTTCTTGAACAGCTTATGGATGAGGAAAATCATTCGCTAGGCTTTTGTTGCATATCCGTATTCCGTATTCTATTTGGAAAGCGGGGCATGACAATTAAATCTTTAGAAAGCTTGTTCTCCAATTCCTGCAAGCAATTCTCCTTCATTACCTGTGAACACTTCATCTAAAAAGAGGAGAAAAATTGTCCTTAGAGGAAGTAATGGATAGAAAGTAGAGAAAGCAAAAAATAATGGAATAACGATATAACAATGAGTTCAATGGATCAATAGGAATGAATAATATGGGACGACAGCAATAATCAATATCATATAATCGATGCAATGGTTATAAACATTGGTTCAATATTCGATAACAATGTTCAATGGAATCAATAACACTTATACAATATTCGAGATCAATAGAAACAATGATGTACAATATGCAATGTCGATGTTGTGTCAATTCTTGTAACACCGGGCAAAACTGGAAATGACAATTTTGCCCGCATGTGTTACACACGTGTATTTTGTACCGTTACTGATAATATCTGTGTTGTGTTTCACTATGTATTTTGGATTCCGACTATTTATGCATTTTCCGTATTTATTTTATCTTATTTGAGTCAACTCAAATATAAAATTCTAATTTTTTTGTTTTACGTGCATTTTACGTATTATCGATGCACGTACCGATTACGTATTTCCCACCGCTACAGGTAATATTTTCTATGCTTCAATTATTTATTTCACGTATTCGAAATTATTTTATAAACGAAAATTCATTTTCTCCTATTTTGATTAAAATAATTTTGTATGTGTAATGCACGTGTTTTCTATGTACGTATTGGTTACGTGTGGAATATATATAAGTTAATAGATATATTTTTCTTATATTGTATTTTGATTATCTTTAATATTTCTTCGTTGATAAAATCGAGTTTCGCATTTTGATATTTTACGTGCGACGCACGTGTTTTCGGAGAACATATTTAGACATATTCGTTTTCAAAATGAATTTTAGTGTGTATTTATTTTATTTGGGCATGAAAATATATAACTTTTTATTAAATTAAATTTTACTTAAACATTTACAATATATTACATACATATGTTTTTAAATTAATATATATATATATATATATATATATATATATGAAAGTGTGTGCTCGTGCAAGCACGTGCGCATGTTTTTGGACTTGAAATGAGGAAAAAACTGACTGCTCTTTTGATGGAGGGAAAGATTAGAGTTTGAAATTTAGAAGTGTGATGTTGCTTGGATTGCCCCTGGGAGGATTCTTTTTGACTGCCTGTGATGTTAATTTTTTTAATTTTGAGCAAAATTCCGTAAGGAATTGCTCTAAAAGGACAAATATTTCAGGGGAGATTCTGTCGAAATTTTTACTACAATCCTGCCTGTAAAATTTTAGAGAAGTCTGTCGAAATTTTTACTAAACAACTTAATTAATTAATCAGTCTTCGAGATAATGTGCCGTAGAAAACAATTTAGAGGTGATTGTATTAGAAAACTATTTGGAAACAATATAATTTCAAAAGAGGCCGTAGGAAACAATTTAAAGGTGATTGTATTAGACTAACTCAAATAACTACAAGTAAATTTATATGCAGTTCCGAATACGTGCTGTAGGCACGTGCCACGGGCATACCTAGTTACTTATATAATACCCCAATAATCCTTCACATTTCTCCTCAACCTCCCTTTCTTCTCTGTTCAATCCGAAGCCCCTCTTCATGTTGCTCTGCCGAAAACCATGTCTACTCCAGCCAATCCTCTTTTTGTTTCCTTCTTTTCACTCCTCACGCAAATATATATATATATATATATATATATATATATATATATATATATATAACCCCCCTTCACACATCTTCTCCTCCCTTCACTTTTCCCTCTGCCGAAATCAATCCAGAGCCAACCCCACCTTGCTTTCTCCACCTACTCACCTTTATCCACTCTTACACACACACACACACACACACACACACACACATATATATATATACCTAGTAGATATATGTGCCTATATGTGTATGAAAAGAGAATGAAATGAAATGTTTTCTTTCCTCCTCTGCCTAATCCTAAAATTCCCATCCAGCCATCTCTTCTATGTTGTTCTCCACCTACCACATATATACCCTCTTTAGTATATATGTATATATATTCATGTATGTGTGTGTATATATATATATATATATATATATATATATAATAAATTACAAAGAAAGCTGTCAAGTGGCTCACAATCAATCCCCCCTAAAATCAAAGGCCTAGACCAAACCTCACAAAACATATTTTCCCTCCAAAATTTCAAACCCCAAAACCAAATTTTTCCCCTCAAAACTAAAAAACTTATTACTTTATTACTATCTTTTTCTTCACTTTTTCATATTTCTCTCTTTCTCTCTCTCCCATTCTTTATATATCTATATAATAAAACACAAAGAAAGCTATCAAGTGGTTCTCCTTCAATTCCCCCAAAATCAAAAGCCCAGATCTAACTTCACAAAACACATTTTCCCTCCCAAAAGTTTCCCCCCAAAACTCAAATTCAAATCCTCCCACCCAAAACAAATCCTTTATTTATTTAATTATTTCTCTTTCTCTCTCTCTCTCTCTTTCTCTCTCTTATTCAAAAAATTAAGAAAATAAAATTTCAAAATTTTTAAAAAAATAAAAAAACTAAAAAACAATAAAATTTAAAAATAATTCAAAAAATCAAAAAATTCAAAAACTTATAAAAAATTACAAAAAATTTTATAAAATTATTTAAAAATTAAAAAAATAATTTTTTTAATTAAATATATATATTTTTTATATTAAAAAATTAGAAAATTAAAAAAAATAAAAAAAATTTAAAATTCAAATATTTGATAATTATAAAATTTTAAAATTTTGAAATTTTGAAATTTTGAAAATCTCAAAGCAAATCCAAATCCAATGTCGAACCCCAATCAAGAATTCGTTGTCAATATCTGATCCGCTACTGATTCCATATCGGTGACACCACCAAATCGAACGCGGATATCAAGCGACTCCGTATCGGCGGCTCCCCTCCACCGAATCGAGAGCCTCTATATGTAAGTTCAAGCTAATGATAAAAAAGGCGATGGTTGAGCTTAAAGATAGATATACTGCTTCCTCATATAATATGTTTGCTACTTCAATTAATTTGCTGGACCTCCAAAATTATTTTATATAATCAAACTAGGTGCACTTTTCCGAAGACGTGCCGTAGGCACGTGTCAACGGGCAAACCTAGTTTACTTAGAAATTTAGATTTTCAGATTTTTAATATTTTTTTCGCACATGTTATATTGAAAATAGTAAATATCTCTTCATCTCCACACTTAAAGTTCTAAGAATTAGATTTTATACCCCCATTTATAATTATTTTTCAACAGATACTAATGGAAACATGGACTTTTATTTACAACTAATTATTATCATACTATTCAAACTTGAGCTACATAATTGTTGTTTTACTGTTTACAGGCCTTTCGTGTTTTATATCGTTCCGAAGACGTGCCGTAGGCACGTGCCCACGGGCAAATCTAGTATATATATATATATATATATATATATATATATATGTAATGAAGATGAAGGTGCTGTTGGTCTTGGTTGCCGAAAGGAAGATGCTTCACTGTTGCTTTGCCGAAGTGGAGTTGGGGTCATTTCTTTGTGTGTGGATTTTGAGGAGAAAAACCAGAGGTTCTAGGAGCTTCTCATTTTAGGAGTTCTATTGCAAGAAATCAACATTTCTTGGGTGGGTGTTTCTTAAATCCTTTCTAATTTAGGAGTATGATGCTTAAGTAATTTTGGTAGATGTAGTATGAGTTGTTAATTTTATATTATCATGCATGTTGCTATGAAATGTGATTATTACATTAGAATTATCATGTTGCTATGAAAATGTGAATTTTGAACAATGCTAGATGTAGAATGCATGTTTTTTTGAAGGAAAGATGTAGAATGTATGTTTGTAAATGACTAGTTGGTTAATTGAAACATTGGTTATATGCTATATTAATTAATGTGACACTAGTATGATAAATGAGATTATGTTGTAGCAATAAAAGAAAGCAAGTAAATAAACTTATGTGATAATTTTGGTGCTAAATGTGGTAAGAATCATGGTTGGTTACAAATGTCAAAAATGTAGATATAAAATGCAATTTAGAATAAAAATTCATATTTTTATGTCAAAAATAATATTTTAAAAATACTGTTATGTTGTTAATCTATCAAATCAGTAATCTGGAAAGTTTCATGAAATAAATTAGAGGAGAAAAAGAGTTTACGAGTTTTGAATTATGAAATATTAGTAACAAACAGAGAGTTGGAGTATAAGGAACCGAACTCATTTTGGTGACAGTTAGTCACTTGTCTTTACTGGTCTTCGGGTGTGTTTTAAAAGCATTATTCTAGCTCAGCGGAGCCAATGGGCCTGGGTTCGAGTCTCGACAGAGACTTTGTTTTCCTAAAATCTGATTTTTACTCAAATACCGAGAGCCAGAACTTATGTATAAAAGTCCCTTCGTGTGACAACTAGTCACTGTGGCCATCCTAGCTGTCGGGTGTGGTTTGGGTTGTTTACTATAGCAAGGAGAGGTATGACTTTTGGCTTGGGTTCGAAACCTGGTAGCCACTTTTTTGTTTTTGATATATTTTTATGTTTTTATGAGTTCTTAAAGTGAAATAAAATTGGGAAAAATTACTAATATTTTTCTAAAATTATTTAGACTTTATAAAAATTTATTCTACATTATTTGGATATATTTTTTGAGATTAAAAGAGGATTTTAAATTAAAGAACTCGAGTTTATTCGATTAAAAGAATAAGAAGTTATTTTTATTAAAAATTGTGAGTCTTGTATAATTAAAGAGAGGTAAAAATTGAGAATGCATTTAGATTCTTCTTAATGAGATTTTATGGCTATTAACATGTGATTTAAAGATTATTTGATATTGTATACAAGGTTATAAGTGATTAATTGATAAAAGAGGTTGAATTAAATCATTTCATGTGACTGAGATACTTTATGTTATAAGTTTATAAGGGAAATGTTTCTCTTTGAGAAAGAGTATGAATAAAGGAAATGAAATATTATTTGAGATTGAATTTGAATTATGGTTGATCTCTAGAAAGAGATGGTTGTTGGAATCTAGAGGCTAGGCGAGACTCTAGTGACCGGCAGTTTTTATTAATGAATTTGAGAGCTAACCAGTGTGGGTTGATCATCTCTTGAGAAATAGCCAGGTAGGCTGACTGTCTCATTTGTTTTGGTTTAAGTCTACTAGGGTAAGCTACCTCTAGGTTATGATAATTTTCTTTTAAAACAAACTAAATTGTAAGGACTACACAATAGTGAAGATATAATGAAAGTAAGAGAAAAACAAAGGTATGAGGGCCATCGAATTGGAGGTGTGAGAGTGATTCATAGGTTGCCTGCTTGATGCGTCATGTCATGGCGTGAACACTACTCCGGAATTATCATCCCGATGGCGACGCTTGTGGGGTGTTTGGTGACTACGGGTGGTGACATCGTTCCATGACGGAGGGTGAATTTTCCATAGGCTCTGCATGATGCGTCATGTCACGACGTGGGATTCCCCTCCAGGCTGTATGGACATGGGCTCATAACTCATAGAACATCTAGGATACTTACCGTAGTTACTGTAGTAGTTGAAGTCATAACGAGGGATTGAACCCTATAAGATGAAGAACGATTAAGGGCTTGCCCTCGGACCTATATAGTATGGGATGCATAGAATCCGAACAAGTGCGCATTAGTATCATGTAATATAAATAAATGCATTAAGGAATAAGTGCACAGCACAACACGACATCAACAGGATAGTCCCTCTTTAGTTTTGTTTGTGATCAAGTTTGTGTTTGTTAAAGTATTTAAGAATTGTTATACTATTCGGCATAGCGAGGATGGCCGTGTATAATATTTCGTCGGTTGTAAGCAACTGACGTACCCACAGTTTTATATGCAGGACTTGAAATTTACATGAATATATAAAGATGAATTTGTTGCTGATGATTACTTAAATGCTAGAGTTGTTACAATTGTACATTTATCATTGTTGTATTTTATTTATTCCGCTGCGTATTGATGTAAAAGACTCTGTTGTAATGAAAGTTTTAAATTCCTTGTAAAATTGTACGAAGTGAAGTGTAAAGATCCTGTGGAACTTCGAATTCAGTCTTATTTGGAATTCGGGGTGTTATAGAGTGGTATCAGAGCCACGCTTCAATAAGTAGTACAAATTTACAAGGACGACACATTAGGGTGGACATTAGAAGTGTGAGTTCAGTTTATAGAGATTTAAATGTAAGTGATTTACATTTGTATTTCTCTATATACTGATGTTTTCTCCTCCCTTCCCTATTTGGTTGGCTGGAGTCGTGAATGAAGTAGTTATTGACCTTCATTCGTGATGTTCTCCTCGTATACATTGATGTGAGATTGTATACGAGCACATTTTTCCTTGGTATCAGAGTGGCGCAGTGGAAGCGTGGTTGTTTGAACCTACATTCATGATACCTTACACGTAGACACACTTCCCTCTCAAAAAATTTCTTCATGAATTTTTATCATAGTACTTTTCAACATTCAATATTTTTCAAATAAATATTTTTCTGTATACTATTAAATTACTTAAATATCTATTATTTTGTCAATCTTCCTTAGTCTTGATATTTTAAAATTGTTTTATCTG
Organism: Hemerocallis citrina; assembly: GCA_017893485.1. Taxonomy (NCBI): domain Eukaryota; kingdom Viridiplantae; phylum Streptophyta; class Magnoliopsida; order Asparagales; family Asphodelaceae; genus Hemerocallis; species Hemerocallis citrina. The sequence continues at coordinate 386,219,541 of CM030358.1, read as the reverse complement.
TCTTTCAGTCTTAAAATTTTATCTTTCGAGTTTTTATGTCACTTTATGTTTTTTTTAATAACGAGGATAGAATCGTTAGATTCCAGCCCAATTTATAAATGATAAAACTAAAGTAGCATACAAAGTGATACAATTTTACCAAAAGTAAAACAAGAAACGAACAACAAAGGCAAAGAAAAACAACACACACTGGCAATTGTGTTCATTGCCAAAACAGGACAACACAAAGAGAAAACAGCGCCAAGAGCCAAGCCACAACCGAGGCAATCAGAGCAAGGGAGGAGACAAATGCAACGCCGAACACCAAGGCTCTGGCCGAACACAACAGCAGCGGAACTCCTGACAATAGCAACGCGGGGGTACTCCACCAGGAACCGGAACTCAATGAAAACACAGCGTCGAGGCCACTGAGCAACAACCCTGTCAGCGAAGGGAAGAACATGGCACAGAGCCAGCCTAATATGTGAAGCCAACAATGTGCCACAACAGGCTGGGATAGCCAACAACAGCCTAAAACCAAAGCTAGAGAACGAGCTCAATGCTAAGTCAGAGCTACTACGAGATAAGAACTACAAACAGAAAAAGCTCCGATGCCAGCAATGGTAACCACAGGTAAAGTAAAACAGCCAAAAAACCTCCAATTGGAGAAGCTGAATCATCGAAACTCCCAATATACAATAATCAAAGGACAACGGGCAAGGAAAGAGATAACTGCTTGTAAAGAACAAGAGCAGAAACTACACAACTCTAAAAAAACAAAGAGAGCCACTCTTGAAAAAGCTAGCCCATGAATAATAGCTAACATCAAAGCTCTGGTAGGGACTGCAAACATAGCCCAAGGGCAGCCTAAGAGCAGCAATCATAAAGAGCTCTGAAGCCAGCAAAGGAAATCACAGGAAAAGCCAAACACCAAACAATCCTCCGATGGGAGGAGCAGAATCATCGAAGCTCCCGAAATACGTTTATCCAAGGATAACGAACAAGGAAAGCCATAACCTCCAGTTTACGAACCATAATGGAAATAACACATCTCTAAAAAACTTAGAGTACCACACTGAAACAAGCTAACCCATGAAGAATAGCTAACATCGAAGCTCTGATAGGGACAGTAAATATAGCCCCAGATCAGCCAAAGAGTAGACAACAATCGAACCAAATCCAAACAAGAAACAAAATCACAACAACCACAGGCAAAAGGAGCGGCATCACAGTGAAAAAAAACAGAAACAAGGAACACAGAGTAAGCACAAACTAGAGATTAAACCCAGGTACCAAAATAAGCTAACGACCTCAAAAAGAGTCATAAATACATCCACAAAATCACCGGGCCAATAACAACCAACCCCGATAACAGTATAATATCATGAAACAGTAAGAGAAGAACTAACAAACCATAAGAACCCAAGTAACTACTCCAGATCAGAGTAGAAGCGAGATGCTAGCACAAGCATTGTGGCAACGTTCAAAATGAAACAAAAAACCTCCTGAGAAGGAGGAAGGAACATCTTCTTCCATATCAGATCTGAAAAGGAGATGAGAAATAGGAGATAAATTAGTTAAGAATAAAAGTTAAAAGGAGATAATGTTATTAGAACGAAAAAAGAGGATCGCCTCATCCAGACGATCAAGATGCAGTGTTACCACTTTATCATACGTTAAATTGGACGACCAAAATTTGATGAAGAATAAAAATTCATCAATGATGGTATCGATTGTAGAAGCGGAGTGCGTGAAAATACGTTTGTTCCTTTCAGACTTTATCACCCAAATAATAGCAATAATGGAAAGGACCCAAGATTTGCGAAATTTTTTCCTAAGAGAATGAATCTTCCAACAAGACATAAAGACGTTGGAGATAGTAGGAGCTTGCCAAGCAAGGACGCAAATAATCCAAAACGGTTGGATGAAGTTGCACCGGAGAAAAATGTGATCGGCGTCCTCATACTCAGCTGAACACAATGAACATAATTAGCCTAAAGCCAGGTTCCTTTTATCGAGAACTTCAATAGTGAGAAGTTTGTTGTAAGGGAAAGCCAGGAGAGAATTTTAGATTTCAGGGGAGCGCAACTACTCTATAAGGATTTAGCAAGCTGGGAATAGATACCCCCAAAATTGAAGAAATTGTAGAAAGATTTAACCGAATAGTTTCCTAAACTGGTCCATCGCCACTTGAAATCTTCTGTGGGATGCCAGGAATAATGGTTGAGGTTGACGAAAAGCTCGTGAAGCTCGTTCGCCACAGGTGCAGGCAGCACGGTACTGAAAGGGATAGACCGGAACTTTTGGTTATTGAGAATGGTAACATAATCAGCCACCGAAGCGAAGGGGTTGGAAGCCATTTGGTAGAGGGTAGGGAATGCCAAAGCCAGCTTAATATTACCGAACCGTAAATCGTTCCAGAACATGGTCTTAGACCCATCAGAGCAAACATGGGATATACCACAGCAGAAAGGGCTAGCAGCTTTCTAGACCCCCTTCCAAAAAGGCGATGCCTTCCGGGAAAGGTAGGGGGAAAATTCCTATATCTTATGCCGAGAGAAACAATTGAGAGAGATAAGGCGAGCCCAAGGCAATTGGTCATTTTTCAAAATTCTCCATAACCATTTACCCAGAAAGGCTAAATTTTGGTGCCTGAGGTCAAGAACCCCTAAACCACCGGCTGCCTTAGAGGTGCAGATCAACTTCCAGTTGCAGAGATGAGAGCCAACTCTATAAGAATCAGCACCAGACCAAAAGAAGTTACTTCCAATTTGGTCAATCCTCTTAATAACCCACGAAGGAACGTAAAAAAAGGACATCATATATAAGGGGATAGAGGAGAGGACAGAGTTGACAAGTATAAGTCTTCCTCCTCGTGAAAGGTGCTTTCCAGACCAAAAGTTAAGTCTCGATTCAACTTTTTCAATCATCGACATCCAATCTGATTTATGAAGCTTCCTCCATCTCAGGGAAATGCCTAGGTATTTAATGGGAAAATAAGCGGAGGAATAGTTAAAGAAATGGGTAATTTCCACTTGCCAGTTGTGGGACCCTCCAAGCCAAAGAACCAATGATTTTTCAAAGTTAATGGCTAATCTAGAAGCACTCTCAAAAATATACAGAAGTAACTTCAGGTTCCATAAGATGCACCCATTGGGTTTCACAAAGATGATGGTATCATCGGTATATTGAAGGTTCAGCACACCTCGGTAGCTTTGAGAACCTCCAAGGCCTTCGATAACACCAGCCTCCCAAGCATTACGGAGCAACTTACTGAACATATCAGCAACCAGAGAAAATAGAAGGGAGGAAATACAGCCACCCTGGCGAAGTCCACGCTTACACATGAATTTATGACCTTCCGAGCCATTAATGAGAATGGAGGAAGTACCAGCGAAAAGGCTGGATTTAATCCAGGAGATCTATTTGGGACCGAAACCACGATGAAGAAGGATTTCGAAAAGGAACTCCCAGCTAACATGGTCGTAAGCTTTTTGGAAGTCTAATTTTAACAGGATACCAACGGAATTGGATTTATGGCATTCGGTAATAATTTCTTGGGCCGAAGCCACACTATCCAGAATACAACGATCTTTAATAAAGCCCGTTTGAGAGGGATCAATCAAAGGTGAGATTACAGCACTGAGCCGGGTGGAAAGAACTTTCATAATGATCTTGAAAGTAGTGTTGAGGAGGCTAATCGGCCAATAGTTTGCAACCGAGTTAGCTCCCAAAATTTTGGGGATGAGAACTATATGCACGTAATTGATACGATCAAAAGAGAAAGACCCTCAGTGAAGATCAGAGAACATCTTGATAAGGTCGTCTTTAAGTCAATCCCAAAATTTTTGGAAGAAGAAGGCTAAGAAGCCATCCAGGCCTGGGGCAGAGTCACTTTTTAATGAGAAAACAGCAGACTTAATCTCTTCTAAAGAAAAAGGTTCTTCCAGGCTAGATAGATCATAAGACTGCTGACCATACAATTGGTTCCAGTCCAGATTAATGGAACGATGTTTATGAGAACCCAAAAGGTCTTTAAAGAAACAAAGAAAGAAAGCGTGAATTTCAGAGTCTGTAGAGAATTCATTGCCATTGTCGACTATAGAAGAAATTCGATTGCAACGCTAGAGATGCAACGCAAAGTTGTGGAGAAAGGCATTGTTGCCATCACTCTCCTTCAACCAACGGAACTTTGCCCTCTGGGCCCATTTAATGTGGTCATTGTGGATAATGGAAGCATAATCACGCTTACAAGAAGCATGCTCAGCACGAAGGGATTCCGAAATAGGACCAAGCTCCTCGAGTTTATCAATAGAAACGATGGAAGCAAGGAAGACATTTTTAAAGAAATTTGCATTAGCAAATCTCTCTTTACGCCAAATTTTGCAACCGTGTTTGATAGCGTGAAGCTTGAGCAGGATACGACCTAGTCCTGAAGAGTCTGTGATAGAGGAGAGGCAATCAATGATGAGATAGACAAAGATTTGGTCTTGCAACCAGGATTTTTCAAATCGGAATTCGGAGGGTCTTGTGAAATTGTAGTTAGCTGAACACAAAATGGTATATGCATAACAGAATCAACTAGCATGGTATAAAAACATGTGTCAAGTGTCAAAAGTCAAATAGCATGCAGACAGATATACAGATAGTGTCAAATAATGGTGTCAAGTGATAGTGTCAGACAGATCACAGATAATCAGATAATCAGATGACAGATAGCGGATTCAGATATTAGATACAGATGCCAGATTCAGATTTTTATAAGTCTTGTATTAATTACTAACTATGTAGCACTTCATGTGCCATCCTTTTATCACATGGTTGCAACATTCAAAACAATTACGTTAGTAGATTTCGTAGGGGAATCATATAGGGCCGTGTACTCAGGGTTCAAACAGATATCAGATAATAGATCCAAACAAATAGAACCTAGTGATTCTCTTCTTCCCTACACCTTCTATAGGAAGTAATGTAGACAATGTCAGATAATAGATCCAGACAGACAGATAGAACCTGGTGGGTCTCTTCTTCCCTACACCTTCCTATAGGAAGTAATGTAGACAGGGTCAGATAACAGATAACAGATAATCATATGGGAAACACGGGCCCCCTTCTAAGTACACATTTCTATGCTTTTCCACTACTAGATCTTTCCCATAAATCCGGCTTGATCATTTTATAATTATTATCAGACAGATGTTTGTGTGCATGAAGCAGAGCAAATCTAGCATGATATAACAACCCACAAGTTTAGAATAACAAATAAGCATGTACAGATGGTAAGTAGTCACATAACAGAACAAAATAGAGTAGTTCCTAATTCGGGACAGTATGATAGTACAGTACTAAAACAGCAATTCCCGCTATCACAAATATCAAAACCTGAATCCGTCAGAGAATCTGGAAAATAGACTTCCAACCAAATCCAGCGGATACATATAAGTCATATAGTATTTTAGAAGAACATAACTCAAAACTGATTTGAAACAAGAAAATAGGTTCAGACAGAAATCAGTAAATCGAATTCTCAGTCAAGAAAACAGCATCAAAACACCTTAAATAAATCTAGAAGAAATCTGGGGTATTCCCCTATATTTCTAGTATCAGAATATAAAGTTTCATAAATTTCCAGTAAGATTAGTTTAGCCAACTAAAATCAGAAAACATCAACAAATGACAGTTTGGCAAATCTGGAATTCCCAACACTGCTGTACGAAAACTGTAATATCTTACAAACCGTGAAATAAAATCCAAATCCACCAAAGGGAGAAGAAAATAGACAAAATAAGCTAACTTTCATATTTCATAAATATTTTTCATAAAGGAAAATAAATTAGGGTAAAAATACAAATCTTTACAGAACAGCGAGCAAAATCCAGCAAGTATAGTTTATATAAACAAGCATGAAACGACATATAAAACTCATCAAAAAAATCCACCAAAATTCTGGGTAATCCCTAAATAGGTATAGAAATACTGTGAAAAATTTCAGATCAAATAATATGCTTAGCACTAGTATCAAAATAGTTTAGCCATCGAAATCATTAAGAAACGAAATCTGGAAATGAAATACACCTCTGTAGTAAAACAATCATATCACACATATACGAAAACGAAAACGATCAAGGTCAGAGTGTTTAGAAAGAAGACGAATTTCTCTAAAAATCATATTTATTACTGGAATTATGATTCTGATCTTAATATGATCTTAATATGATCTTAATATGATCTACATATCACACATATACAAAACTGATTACTGACAAAATACAGATTTTCCTCATAACAACAAATCAACATACAACATACGAAACTCATTCCAAACACAACCAAACATGTTATAGAGTTTACTAAGTATCCAAACATCGTGAAATAGGGTATATAGTATGTCCACAATAAGTATATCACATGGATCCATACAAACACACGATTTCTCATAATTGTCTCACAATATATCACATCAAAAACGGTCAAAACCTAAGTTATTTCATGTCAAATTTGTGTCGTGAGGCAACTATGGTCAATAGCACTATAGAGACAATACTCATCAAAATAGATCACACACGAGTTGTCTCTAGAACCCAACTCCACTACAAGCAGAATTTATGACTTGTATCATACAAAGGAATTAAGTACAAGTTACTTGCCTGAAAGATGACGACGAAAATGAAGCAAAGAGTAAGAATAACGGGAATGGATTCCCAGGGCACGAACACATTGAACGGATCGAACGAACACACGAACCAATCACGAACACAAACCAACGAACAAATCACGATGACGATCAAGATCAAGATGATCAAACAACGATCAGGAGGATCGGCACGGATGAGATCAAGATCAAGATCAACAAGATCAGACGGTATAGATAAAGGTGATGATGAAGTTGATGATGATCGCTATCGATTGGCCAAGATCACCCCGATGGTGATGATCAAGATGATGATGATCAAACTAGATCCGATGGCTAGGAATCAATCAATCAAGATCAAGATCAAGAGATCATGATCACAATAAAATGAATGGCCCACAATCAAATGATCAACACTTGATCAAAACAACCCATCAATGGCACTGGCTTCGGCGACAGCGAGCGGAAGGACTGGCAGTAAGGCGTAGGACAGCAGCCGGTGTTGGGAGGACAGGCCGGGGGCTATCACGGCTGCAGCAAGGCAGAGGATCATCGGGGAGAGGCTGCACTGGGCTGGAGCAGGCGACGCAATAAGCTGGCACGACAAGGAGAGGCAATGCGCAGGGAGGGTGGCTGCAGTCGCACGGAGCGATGGGAGGGAGAGCAGAGTCAGGAGACGGGATCACGGCACTGGCAGAGCATGACGGAAAGGAGCAAGGAAGAGACAGGGGGTCGCGGTGATGCAGCGATGGCCCGGGGGATGGCAAGCAGGGCTGCAGTCGAGAGGAGGAGGCATGGGGAGCGGCGAGTCGACACAGGGAGATGGGTGTCGATGTAACCCCTGCTTTCCATTTTGTGTATTTTGAGGGTAATTTTCATTTTGGGGTATTTTCTTTTTCTCTCTGTACTCTCTCTTGTATTTTTTCTGGACCGTATATTGAAATTTGTTTCAATATATATTTGTTTGTTTCATTTTGAGTTCTTTGTGTTGATTTGCTCGTCTTTATTTCGTTCTTCGCCAATTATGATTCTTTTCTCTTTATTGGATTCTTGTTCTCTTTATTTTGTTCTTGGGTACTCGTGGTGGATTTGGTTGCTCACCCTATTTTTCCGAAACCTATTGTTGAACCCTAATTGATTACAAAAGCTAAATTAAACCCAATCCTATTTGGAATCCTATACAAGTGATGCCCGTTAAACTAATCCTATTACTACTCCTAATACCCATTAACCCAATACCCATCAACCCACAACTAAACCCTATATATAAACCCCTCTCCCTCTACACTAAACCCTAAACCTAACCTAGCCTCTCTTTCTCTCTCCCGGTCTCTCCCTCTCTCTCCCTTGGCGGCTGCACACCCAACCAGATAACACCCAGCCGACAACACCCCCAGGCCGAGCACACCCCCCTCCGGCTGCACCTCCAACCCGCACCCGAGCCCACCTTTCCCCGACCAACTCACCCCCGGTAGTCCATCCCCTCCAACACCTGAGCCATCTCCCCTACTCCCGATCCTTTCCCCCTGGCCATCCCGACCACCTCGCACACCGCATACTCCTTCGTCTCTCTCTCTTGATTGGTGCACGTGCACGTAAGTTGCACGTGAGTCATTAATTTGTGGATCTTCGTTCATGAGTTGTTGATTCATGGATTTTCGTTCGTGGATTTTACTCCTTACTCTTGGATTTCGTTGTTCTTCATCTCAGGTTAAGGCAAGTAACTTGTACTCCAATTCATTTGTATGATACAAGTCAAAAATACCACCTATAGTGTAGTTGGGTCTAGAGACGACTCTTGTTTGTTTTATTCTTGATGGGTTTTGTCTCTATTGTAAAATTTGACCATAGATGACTCACGACACAATATGGACATGGATTAACTTAGGTTTTACCCGTTCTTGATTTTGTTCACGTATGTGAGACTTTTGTGAGATTTCATGATTTGGTTGAGACCCATGTAATATATTTGATGTGGACATGCTAGATATCCTAAACTATAATGTTTTGATACTTGGTAGACCCGATTTCATGTTTGGTTTTGTTTTGAACAAGTTTTATATGATATATGTTGAGTTGTTGTTAAAGGGAAAAATCTGTATTTTGTCGCTGATCTGTTTGGTTTGCTGTTTTGGACTATTTTAAAGTCAGTACCTTAATTTCGGTATAAAACATGAGTTTTAGAGAAATTCGTCTATTTTCAAACCCCTCTTACCTTACTCTATTTATTTTTCGTATGAGTGAGTTTTGACTGTTTTACTACAGAGGTGTCGATCTTTTCCAGATTTTGTTTTTCGATAATTTTGAGGACTAAATGATTTTGATACTGATGCTACATATATTATTTTGATCCAAAACTTTTGTCAGTGTTTCTTTATCTAGTTAGGGACTGCTCAGAATTTTGGTAAATTTTTTTGATGAGTTTTATATGTTGTTTCATGCTCGTTTATGAAATCCATAGTTGCTGTATTTTGCTCGCTGTTTTGTAAAGAACCTTATTTTCACCCAGATTCCTTTTACTGTATGGAAAATTCTTGTGAAATATTAAAGTTAGTATATTTTATCTATTTTCATATCCTATTGGCAGATTTGGATTTCATTTCATGGCTTGCAAGATATCTCAGTTCTTGTACAGCAGTGTTGGGAATTTCAGATTGGCCAAAGTATCGTTTCTTGATGTTTTCTTATTTTTGATGACTGAACTAATTTTCCTGAATATTATGAAACTTTATATTTTGATTCCAGACATATAAGGGATTACCCCAGATTTTTCCTGGATTTAATTGATAGGTTTTGATGCTGGTTTTCGGACTGAGAATTCGTTTTACTGATTTCTGACTGACATGTTTTCTGGATTCAAATCAGTTTTGAGTTATGATTTTGTGAAATACGATATGACTTATTTGTATTCGCTGGATTTGCATGGAAGTCTATTTTCCAGATTCTTTGACGGATCCATATTTGCATTTCTTTAGCGACGAGAATTACTGTTATAGTATTGTACTGTCATGCTGTCCTGAATATGAACATACACTGTTTTGCTCGTTTATGTGACTGTATATCATCTATGCATGCTTGATTGTTTCCCTGAACGTAGTAATGATTATATCATATTAGTTTGACACTATTTCATACACATTCATGCATGTTTGATGACCATAATAAAAGTAACCAAGCCGGGGTATCTTAAGGGAAGATTTAGTAGTGGAAAATATGGAAACGTGTACTTGGAAGGGAACAAGTGTTCCATACTGATACTGTTACTGTTACTTTTATGCTACTGTTACTGTTACTTTACTGCTACTGCTACAGTTACTGATACCTGAGTACACCGCCCCATTATGGTCCACTATGAAATTTAAAAGCGAAACTGTTTGTTGTAGCAACCATGTAGTAAAAACCGGGATGCATGAAGTACCTAGCTAGTAATACACAAAAGACTGTAAGAACATAAGACTGATACTTTTAGACTGATACTGTTATACCAATATCCTGAATCACTGATATATTGAGCTTACTGTTACTCGACACTGTTAGTTGCCATATGTCACTATATTTGACACATTCATTTGTACTATTAGTATACCATGCTAGTTAACTTTGTTTTACTGATTCATGCTAGTCATTACTGTTGATGCATTAGTCCATGTTATTTGTTAGTTTTCCCATGTGCTTGTATCTTACATTATAAGTGACCCGTAACTTGCAATTGACGGGTACTTGTTTTCTCTTTTCCTCTCCTGCAATTATTAATTACAAATCAGGATGGTCCGCTACACGACGGTATTAGCAAAATGAGATATTAGTGATGGATTTCTTGTTAATTAGTATTATTATGATCGTTGCTTGGGAACAATGTATTTTGAGTACTTGAATATTTATTTTGTATTTGGGCGATGTGACCTAGGATATTTGACTTGTCCAGATTCTGATTTATTTGAGATTATTGTATTTTGTTTCAAGTAAATTCTGTTGATTTATTAATTCAGTTATGCATGTTTGGTTGACTCTTTTGCTTCCGACTGTGATTATTTTGTGAGATATTGTAAAGATTCCTGAACAGCTTATGGATGATGCAAATCATTTGCTGGGCTTTTGTTGCATATCCGTATTCCGTATTCTTTTTGGGAAGCGTGGTATAACAGGATTTTTAGTGGTATTAGGGTCCAGGTTTGGCTAATGTATTAGTTGCCTAATATATTAGACAAGCTTGGCTCGAATTGGGATCGACTCAATATTTCACCAACCATGCATACGTAAATAAATTATTATCAACTCTGATTCTGGATGCTAATTGTTTTTGGTTTGGTGCAGACTATGGCTCGCAAAAATTCTTCTCAGTCGCAGGTTGATCTGATTGAGGCTGTCAATACTGTGCTTGAGCGGCTGATTAATCAGCAGCAAAACCACAGTGATCTTGTGATGGCTGCTCTTGAAGCTGCCCGGGTTCCGCCTCCTGTTATGACTGTGCAGGAAAATCTTTCGCCTCGTCCAGGAACAGTTACAGATTTTATGAGGCTGCATCCCAACCATTTTTTCGGTACTGAGATGCCTTTGGAGGCTAAACAGTGATTGATCCGGACTGAGCGCTTGTTGTTAGCGGCTCGTGTTGCCGAGGCTGATCTGGTGGATGTGGTTTCCATCTAGCTGGTGGATTTGGCTCATATTTGGTGGATGGCCAAGTCCGAGCGTCTTGAGAGGCCTATTGCTTGGGCTACTTTCACTCGGGGATTCTTGGATAAGTTCTTCCCCAGTAGTACTCAAGTTGAGATGGAACAACAATTCCTAGCCCTAAAACAGGTTAAGTCACTATTCTATTTTGGAATTTTGTTACATAATTGTTCAAACAACGTTGTAACATGGACTTCTTGAAACAGAGCTCTAGGTCAGTGGATGAGTACGCAACTGAGTTTACTAGACTTAGCCGCTTCGCTGCCGTTCTTGTGGCAACCGAAGAGGATAGGGCTCGTAGATTCACAAATGGGCTTAAGCAGGATATCAAGAGGCATCTTGTCTCTCTTTGCGCATACTTACGCTGAAGCTCTTGAGGCAGCTCGAGCTCAGGAGCAGGCTTGTGGTGGTTTGGTTCCTTCTCCGTGGACTGTTCCGCATTCTGCTGCTAGGCCTTCTAGTGGTCCTGTTCAAAGGCTTGTCCCAACCCATCCGGTCAGGGCAGCTCCGTATCCTTCTGCTGGTTTCCAGAAGGGTGATTTTTGCGACTTCTGTCATATGTCTGGGCATGAACGTAAGAATTGTTGGCACATCAACCGGAGGTGCTTTAGGTGTGGCGCCGCTGATCATTCTGTATGTGATTATCTGCAGTAGTAGCAGGTGGCTCTTTTAGCCAGGGGTTCTATTCAGCAAACAGGCCCAGCTCGTGGTCCAGTTAGGCCTCTGCTTCCTCCTAAATGCCAGATTGTCGGTCAGAGGACCGCTATTCGAGGAGAGGTCAGGCTTTTAACTTGACTGCTATAGATGCTGAGACAGCTGAAGGAGTTGTGGCAGGTATATCTTGTTTTGTTATTTTCATGTTTTGTTTCTCTTTGTTTTATTTCTTTTAGTCTTGCTTTGCTTCTTTATGTTATTTTCCTGCATTGTTTTTTCCCTCACCCTTGATTCTCTATTCTTTCTCCTTGTCTTTTGATTCTTTTAGGTATCATCCTCGTTTGCTCTTTTCCTGCCCATATTCTTTTTTATTCTTTTGTCTCCTTTCTTTTGTCGCTCGCCATCAGTTGGAGTGTAGCAACATGCCAGAGGCTTGGAACATTTTGACAGGTGGTAGTTTGTCATTTGTTCCCGTGAGTGCAAGCAATGTCCCGTTGTTATTAGGGATGCAGATTTCAATGCCAACCTGATTATAATTGGAAATTCAGGATTCGACGTTATTCTGGGTATGGATTGGTTGGGTGAAGCCCATGCCATTATTGATTGTCGTGCCTAGAAAGTTGTCTTTAGAATTCTAGATCAAGCAGAATTCGAGTTCCATGCCGGGGAATTTTTCCTTGGCCGAGCAAAGACTGCAGTTGAACAGGTGGATTGTGCAATGACATTGCACTCAGGCTGCGTGGCTACACCTCTAGTAGTTCGGGATTTCTTGGATGTTTTTCCAGATGAGTTGTCTGGCTTACCCCCTGATAAGGAAGTGGAGTTCGGTATTGATGTTCAGCTTGGAACGGCACCAATATCGAAGAGTCCCTACAGGATGGCATCGGCTGAGCTAGCAGAGCTTAAGGTGCATATTCAGGAGTTTCTTGATTTGAAAGGATTGTAGTCGTCGACTGTGTGTGGATTATTAGACCAAGTGTTTCTCCTTGGGGTGCTCTGATCCTTTTTGTCAACAAGAAGGATGGTAGTCGTCGACTGTGTGTGGATTATTGGGAACTGAACAATGTTATTGTGAAGAACCGGTATCCGTTGCCCAGAATCGATGATTTGTTTGATCAGTTGAATGGGGCTGCTATTTTCTCGAAGTTGGATCTTCATTCTGGGTATCACCAAGTCAAGGTGAAGGATGCGGATATACAGAAGACTGCTTTCAGGACTAGATACGGGCACTATGAGTATCTTGTGATGCCGTTCGGGGTCACTAATGCGCCAGCTGTATTTATGAGTTTTATGAACCAGGTCTTCTCTCAGTTCTTGACATTCTGGTATATTCTTGAAATCGGGAAGATCATGCTGAACATCTTAGAGTGGTTCTGCAGACTTTGAGAGAGAATCAGCTCTATAGGAAACTCAACAAGTGCAAGTTTTGGCTCGACAGAATTTCTTTCTTGGGACACATTATTTCTGGCGATGGTCTTTCTGTGGATCCTTCTAAGGTTGAACTGTGAAGGATTGGCCTATTCTGAAGTCGGTTTCCGAAGTGCAGATTTTTCTTGGTCTCACTAGCTATTATCGGAAATTTGTCCAAGATTTTTTAAAGATAGCAGGACCATTGACTAAACTGATAGGAAAGAATCAGAAGTTTTGTTGGTTTGATGAGTGCAATGAGTCTTTTGTTGAGTTGAAGAACAGATTGACGTCAGTGCCTGTGTTGACTATTCTAGATGGTTCAGACAGATTTGTAATTCACTGTGATGCTTCTGGTAAGGATCTTAGAGCAGTTCTTATGCAGAAGGGCAGTATTGTCGCGTATGCATCAAGGCAGTTGAGGCCGCATAAGAAGAACTGTCTTACTCATGACTTGGAGTTAGCAGCAGTGATCTTTGTTCTGAAGCTGTGGATGCATTATTTACTTGGAGACCGAGTGGAGATCTTTACAGACCACAAAAGTCTCAAGTACGTCGTCACCCATAAGGAGTTAAACATGAGGCAAAGGCGTTGGTTGGAACTTGATATGGCTAAAAATCTGGTTAAATCGGAACCGTCCAAATCGGGCACGAATCTCAAAGCCTAGGGGCAAAATGGTAATTTTACCTATAAATGGGTCTGAAGCAGGTACTGGGTCTTCTCTTGGCGAAATCCAATAGCCCTCGAACGGGCCCATCTCAACTGGGTGCGGGTTTCAACCCGCAGCAAACCCGGTCCAACGGGATAGGATTAGGGTTTCTGATTAATCCTAATCAACGGCCCTGATTCGTATCTATCCTTTCACTGGGAATTAGGGATTACATTCCTAATCTAATCCTAGGGATTACATTCCTAATCTGATCCTAAAGGCGGCTATAAATACCCCCCATCCACCACCATCAAGAGGTAATCAATCTTTTGCCAATTTACGCTCTCTCATAATCTTTCTGATTACTGACTTGAGCGTCGGAGGGTGCGTCGCCGGGATCAACCCCGGTGTCTCGCACTTTTTGCAGGTGAACGGCAGGAGTCAGCGGTCAAACTCCGGCGGAGGAAGTTAAGGTTCGATTATTCGGTTCCCCTAAGAATCCACAAATACTATCTGTTTGCCCCCACACCAGATTTAGCGGTAACAGATTGGCGCCGTCTGTGGGAACCAACAAATAGCAGCCCTTCCTCTTCCCGTTGGTCAGATCTTACCCAGCCATACCTCCCTGAAAGCTAAGATCCAGAGGTCCAACCGTGGACCCACTCCTCCTCAACCACAACAGGAGATCCCCCTCTAAACCGTCCAGCCGGCAGGACTTCCTCATCAACCTGATCAAGCCCCACAGCAGGACCAACCTCCTCCTCAGAATCTTCAACCCCCTTGCAGTCAAACCGGGCCTCAGAATCCCGGTGCGGGGGGCTCCCGGCCCAATCCTCAGAAACAACCTCTCCAACATGATCGCGTCTCCGCACACAATCCCTCTACCGATTCCATGGCATCCCACAACCCCCGAGCTTCCGATGACCTTTGCAGTACCATCCTCAACCGGCAGAAGGAAGACGATCTTCGCTGCCGTTTGGATGAAAGGCGGGCCCGAGAGGGAGCCTCCCGCCAGCGACGTCCAAATGAGCGATCTCCTCATCCCCGAGACTACAGAAGGTCCCCTCCCCGCTGAGGGTAGAGAGAGTCCCCCGACCACCATAGGAGAAGACCTCACTCTCCTGCTGGTCGGCAACCTCCGAGGAACGATGACGCACCCATCACTCGTGCCGAGTTCCAGCAATTCCAAGCAACCATCTTACAAGCCCTCAATCTCCGACCCAACAACAACAATCCTCAAGGGGTCCCCACTCCTCCTCCGGTCTAAAGTCCTCGCCGACGGTCCCTAACTCCTCCCCCAGCTCCTAGCAACCCCCAGCACATTCCTAGTCCTCGCCACTCCCGTAGCTACCGTCGTCGTAGCTCCCGCTCTCCCTCGTACGAAGACGAGTCCAGAGGCTCGTTTGATTACCGTCGAAGGGATGACACTGTCTACTGTCATCTCCACGAAATGGAGAGGCGCTTGGGTCAGCTAGAGAGAGAAGAAGAGCTTAGAGGAAGGACCCTCCGTCCAAGCCGACCTTCTTTCTCTTGAACCATCATGGAGGCGCCTGTTCCAATAGGCTTCAAGCCTCCACAATTCGAGACTTATTCCGGGGAGTCAGATCCCGTCGATCACATCGAAAGCTTTAAGACCCTCATGCTAATCCACCAAGCTTCCGATGCTCTGCTGTGCAAAACCTTCCCTGCTACTCTCGCCTTGCCCCATCCTCAATATTCTCCTTCGAGCAATTCGAGATCCTCTTCGTCACCCACTTCGTGAGTAGTCACCGAACTGAGAAGACCAACATTTCGCTACTCTACCTCAACCAGAAGAAGGGTGAGAAGCTGAGAGACTATGTGAAAAGGTTCACCGTAGAAGCTAGGTCCATCGCTTCCCTCGACCAGTCGGTCGCTGCAGCAGCATTCCAATCAAATGTCCTTAACTATAGCCTTCGGTCCTCCCTCGCCAAGAAGCCCCCGCAGAACTTCTCCGACCTCCTTCTTCGAAGCGAGAAGTATATCCGGGCTGAGGAAGCTGAGCATCGCCCCACCTTTGAGGGGCCTTCCTCCGGAACCAAAAGAAAGGCAGGTGAAGAAGAGGGAGCCAAGAAGCTCCAGAAGGACAATGGCGGTCAGCGCCGCCCTCCCCCCAGATTCGAAAAATTCACTCCTCTTAATGCCAACATTTCCACTATTCTCATGGAAGTCGAGAAGGAAGGGTTGATACCTCCTGCCCCGAAGATGAACACCCCTGGCAAGAAGAGGGACAAAGAGAAGTGGTGCCGCTATCACCGGGACCATGGCCACGACACCAATGATTGTCGGGCCTTGAAGAACGAGATTGAGGCTCTCATCCAGAGGGGGCAGCTGACCAAATTTAAGAGAAATGACCGAACCGATCTTCCTCCTCCCCCTCGGGGGGCTAACAAGCGTCCTGAATGACGCGATGAGACACCCGAATTCGAAGAGGAGCGTATCCTATACCTCATCCATGGGGGCCCCATGGGAGGCACCTCCAACTCCTTTAGAAAGGCTTTCATAAGGGAAGTCAACTCAGTACATGGCATGCCCCCTCCCAAAGGTCTCGGAGTACCGGTCACTTTTTCAGATGAAGACCTTGAGGGTGTCCGAACCCTCCATTGTGACGCACTAGTCATTAACCTCCATATGGCGAATTTTAAAATGGAAAGGATACTGGTGGACAATGGCAGCTCCGTTAACATCCTCTTCCTCGCTGCTTTCAAAGGGCTCAAACTATCCCAGGATAGGCTTAAGCCCGCCGGCTACACACTCCACGGGTTCACGGGAGTGCCAGTGACTATCGAAGGGGTAATCACTTTCGACGTAACCATTAGCAAAACTCCTACTACCTGAACGAAGCCGATGGACTTCATGGTCGTCGATGTCCCCGCTGCTTATAATGTGATTCTAGGCCAACCTGGCCTAGCTGCTCTAGAGGTCGTCCCATCGTCTTTTCACCTTAAGATGAAGTTCCCCACCAGGGCAGGGGTAGGGGAAGTAAGGGGCAGTCAAGAGATGGCCCGAAAATGCTATATGACCTCCATCGGGGGTCCAGTTCTCTCCCTCGAGACCCTTGAAATACCCCAAGAGGGTGTCCGGCCAACGTCCGATCCGGTGGATGAATTGGAGGAAGTACTCTTCTCCGAGCAAGATCCGAACCGCAAGTTCTTTATCAGCAAGACCCTCCCATCTGCCCTATGCTCCGACATAGTCCAATGCATTATAAAGAACCGTGACCTCTTTGCATGGTCGGCTGCTGACATGCTAGGAATCTCCGAAGAGCTCCTCGTCCACCACCTGAGTGTTGCCCCGGGGTCCAAACCGGTCAAACAGAAGAGGCGCAAATTTGCTCCCGAGCGCAAAAAAAGCTATCAAAGAAGAGGTGGACAAGCTCCTTAAGGCTCGGTAAATACAAGAGGTAAATTACCCTGATGGCTCTCCAATGTGGTCATGGTAAAGAAGTCCAATGGGAGCTAGAGAATCTGCATCGACTTCACCGACCTAAACAAAGCATGCCTTAAAGATCCGTTCCCTCTCCCTAGCATCGACACCTTGATCGATGCAACTTCGGGTCATGAACTACTCAGCTTCATGGATGCCTTTTCCGGGTATAATCAGATCTGCATGTTTCTCCCGAATATCCCGAAGACCTCCTTTGTTACCGATCAAGGGCTCTACTGCTACAGGGTAATGCCCTTCGGGCTGAAGAATGCCGGTGACCTCGTCAACAAGGTCTTTCAATAACAGATTGGCCGAAATATGGAAGTATATGTTGATGACATGCTAGTCAAGAGCATTCATGGCGCCGATCATGTGGCCGATCTGCAAGAGGCATTCGATGTATTAAGAAAGCTTAATATTAGGCTCAATCCGAACAAGTGTGCGTTCGGAGTTTCGTCGGGGAAATTCCTAGGCTTCATGGTCAGCCAAAGAGGAATCGAAGCCAACCCCGAGAAGATCAAAGCCAAACTGGACATGGCTCCTCCCAAAAATGTGAAAGAGGTTCAGAAGCTAACCGGGCGCCTCGTAGCTATAGGGCGCTTCCTCTCTAAGTCAGGAGAGAAGTGTCTTCCCTTCTTCAAGGCTCTCAGGGGGGCTAAGGGCTTCGAATAGGGTCAACAACAGTAGGAGTCATTCGATCAGCTTAAAGCCTATCTAGTCAACCCCCCTCTCCTCAGCAAGCTTATCCCCGGGGAAACACTCTACCTCTACTTAGCTGCCTCCGAACAGACCCTCAGTGTTGTCTTGGTGAGGGAAGAAGACAGGGCTCAGAAACCCATCTACTATGTGAGTAAGGTACTTCGAGATGCCGAGCTTCGTTATCCAAGGCTGGAGAAGATGGCGTATGCCTTGGTCATGGCAGCTAGGAAGCTTCGCCCGTATTTCCAGTCCTACTCGGTGGTCGTTCTTACCGACCAACCGCTGAAGCAAGTCCTCCACAAGCCGGAGACCTCTGGCCGGCCTCATGAAGTGGTCGATCGAGCTAAGCCAGCATAATATATCATACCAGCCTCGGACCACGATCAAGGCTCAGGCTTTAGCTGAATTCATCGTGGAAAGCACCATTACGGAGGTCAGTCAGGTAGAAAACGGACCTCCTATTTGGACTGTATATGTAGATGGATCCTCTTGCACCGAAGGGATAGGAGCTAGTGTCATTCTGACAGGCCCAGATAACTTTGTTCTCCAATACTCTCTCCGCATCAACTTCAAGGCCTCCAACAATGAAGCAGAGTATGAAGCCATTATAGCCAGTCTCGGAATGGCCCGCAAAGCAGGGGCATAACGTCTCTGGATATTTAGTGACTCTCAACTGGTCGTAAATCAAGTCTTGGGCGAGTACGAAGTGCGAGATGACCGAATGGCTAAGTATCTAGCCAAGGTCCAAGATCTCATGGCTCTAGTCGAAGAGGCACTTATTCAGCGAATCCCCAGGGAGGAAAATGCCTAAGCGGATGCCCTCTCCAATTTAGCCCCTTCCTCCCTCCAAGGTCTCGAGCAGACCGTCCTGATTGAAGTGCTCCTTAGACCAAGCATAGAAGAAGAAACTTTCGACTCGATGGAGTCACTGCCTGTTCAACTTCAAGATAATTGGATGAAACCCCTGGTAGAATATCTAAGGGATGGGCTCCTCCCCGAAGACCCTAAGGAAGCTTGTCGAGTCAGAACCAGAGCGGAGCGGTACACCCTTGTTGAGGGGGTCTTCTACAAACGCTCCTTCACACAAGTAGACGGCAGGCCTTATTTGAGGTGCCTCTCCCCAGAGCAAGCCACATACGCCTTGCAAGAGCTTCACGAAGGCATAGGCGGGGCACACTCAAGGTCAAGATCTCTCGCCCGGAAGGTGTTCAATTATGGATACTTCTGGCCAACCCTCCTACAAGACGCCGAACGACACGTTCGGCAATGCAGCTCTTGTCAGAAGTATTCCAACATTCGTCGCCTACCCCAAGCTCAGCTCACCTTCCTATCAAGTCCGATCCCTTTCGCAATGTAGGGGATGGATTTACTAGGGCCATTTCCACCAGCTCCCGGCCAACTCAAATTTTTAGTCATGGCAATCGACTACTTCTCGAAGTGGATAGAGGCCGAGCCCTTGGCTACAATCACCGAGAACAAAGTACTCCAGTTCTTCTGGAAGAGCGTCATCTGTAGGTTCGGCATCCCTCGGGTCCTCATAACCGACAATGGAACACAATTTACAGGGACCACATTCCGAGCTCTATGCGAAGACCTCGCCATCCAACAATGCTTCTCCTTCATCTCCCACCCGCAGTCGAATGGTCAAGTAGAAAATGTCAACTGACAAATCCTCTCTGGTATTAAGAAGAGGCTGGACAAGTCTGCTAAAGGCTTATGGGTTGATCAGCTCCCTAACGTACTGTGGAATTACCGCACTACAAAACGGACCCCCACAAGAGAGTCGCCGTTCAATCTCACCTATGGGTCCGAAGCTGTGATCCCCTTGGAAGTCGGTGTGCCCTCTCCTCGCCTTATTGCTTATGAAGAAGAGCAGAATGCCAGAGAGCTTCGGGCGAATTTGGATTTGGTTGACGAGCTCCGTGAAAGTGCTTCAATTCGTCAACAAAGCTATCGAAGGAGGATTGAGCTGGCCTACAACAAGAGAGTCCGTCCCACCGACCTCAAGGAAGGGGACTTGGTGCTCAGAAAGTTAGCAATCTCATTTCCCGGTCAGAAGAGTAAGCTAGCTCCAAATTGGGAAGGACCCTACAAGATCACCAGAGTGGTTCGGCCCGGGACATACCATCTAGAAGACCTTGAAGGCAGGGAGATTCCCAGGATTTGGAATGCCGACCATCTCTTAAAGTACCAAGAGAGCGCTTGAACGCCTCTCTAAGTACCTTCGGATGTCGAACCGTTCCTTTCCTTTCACTTGTATTTTTCCCCTTTATTTCTTTAATGTAATAACGGCTCGCAACTTAGAAGCAGCCGACTATTAGTTATCAATAAAGAACTCCCTTTTCCCGTATTCCTCTTGTGATTGTTTGCATCTCTCTGTTTTTAGTTACTTTTATTTAAATGATGAGTTCGGAGTCCAACACTTGGCTCGACTCTGCTTCGCAAGTTCGCTCTTAAGCGAGCTAGAAGTGGTTCACCATTCGGAATTGCTCCCACAACCGTTGAAATACAATCAAACGACGAGTTCGGAGTCCAACACTTGGCTCGACTCCACTTCGCAAGTTCGCTCTTAAGCGAGCTAGAAGTGGTTCGCCATTCGGAATTGCCCCCCCAACCGTTGAAATACAATCAAACGCCGAGTTCGGAGTCCAACACTTGGCTCCACTCCGCTTCGCAAGTTCGCTCTTAAGCGAGCTAAAAGTGGCTCGCCATTCGGAATTTCTCCCACAACCGTTGAAATACAATCAAACGACGAGTTCAAAGTCCAACACTTGGCTCGATCCGCTTCGCAAGTTCGCTCTTAAGCGAGCTAGAAGTGGTTCGCCGTTTGGAATTGCTCCCACAATCGTTGAAATACAATCAAACGACGAGTTCGGAGTCCAACACTTGGCTCGACCCCGCTTCGCAAGTTCGCTCTTAAGAGAGCTAAAAGTGGTTTGTCACTCGGAATTGCTCCCACAACCGTTGAAATAAGCCCTCGCTCCGCCGACGCACACAAAATTTCTACAACTAGACTAGACAGGCGAGAAGTGCGAAATTTCTACAACTAGAGTACTCGGAAGAACTAACGTTTGGATCTTATGGTTCGTTCCCAAAACTAGAGGGGCCACCCTACATCTCCAACACACGAACATCAAAAAGTAAACGAACTTTTATTTTATTCAAGAGTTCAACAAACAAAATGTTCGAGTTACAACACCAAGTTACTACAACAAGGTACCACAAAAACTCAAAGAAGCATAATACAACTTATTTAATGCTTCTTTGGAACGGGAACATTTTGGTTCAGGGACACACGGGGGCAGCGCCGCTTAACCTCCGAGCTCGTTTCTAGGCCGACGAACCGAGATGCCTCTTCGGCACTGCCTCTAACTATCGCTCCGATGGAGGCGCCACTAGACGAGACATCCACACCACTCTGAGCATCAGCCGGACTCTGCCTGAGGGCAGGTGGACGAGTCACAAGCTCGTAGAAGGAGATCCCCCTCTCGCTCTCTTCGCGAGTACATGTAGTGCTTCGGAGTTAACTCTCACAGGCTGAGGCTTAAGGCGGGCGACCTCTTCCTCAAGTTCGATGATCCTATCCCTCAAAGTATCTTCCTTCACATATATTTTGAACCGAGGAAGATTAGCCGAGCCTGCGTCACCAGCACTGTAAGCGATGATGCGACTAAGGTTGGTCACTTCGATGCTTTTGTCGACTGTAACCCTCCTCAACTACTCGACCTTCGCAGTGAGCTCGTCGCGCTCAGCCATCAGCTTTCCCACTGCCGAGGTTACCTCGTCCTCCTCCACCGAAAGCTCCTTTTCAGCAATTTCCAAATGGCGAACCTCCGCCAGCAGCTCGCCTTTCTCTTTCTCGACGTCGAATAACATCCTCCTGAGCAACTCCACCTCGCCTTCGAGACCGAGCTTTGCGAGACCTCTTCCATAGTTCTGCACGAAGGTGGACTGCTTCGGAGTCCGAACTGAGTTCGACGATTTGAAAGACGGATGCATATCAACACAAAAAGACAAAAGGCAGTGCTCAATACTTGCCAAGTTTCGAAGAATTCAGAGCCCAACACTTAGCCAAATTTCGAAAAGAAAACTCAACACTTGGACAACAATTGAGAAAATGGTTCGAACAAAATTTTATCCACATCAGAAGAGCGATGGCCAGTCCGCTATAAGGCAGTACATTAAAAGAAAAAAAAAATTACAAAAGCGAGGGGATCAAGGGTCCACCTAGGGCGGCAGCTCAGACACAGGCCCCTCGGTAGATGTCCCCTCGCCCCCCGTCGCCACGGCTTGGGGGTCAGCTGCCACGATCTCCGGATCGGCAGGCGCCTCGCCGACCCACTGCTCGCCCTCTTTCTCTTCTTCCTCCTCTCTTCTCCCTCCTCCTTTACACCTTCTTCCTCACCGCCGGGCCACAACCAGTACCCCACCCTCTCGAAGCCAGGAACTCGAGCCTCGATATGGTCGAGCGCTCTCGCGTAAGACGGCTCCATGTTTTTGGCCATGTGGTTCTTCGTCTCGGCTTCAATCTCCTTCCTCGCCTTCTCCACTGCCTCGGCTTGTTCCACCTTCACCACCTCCAAGGCCTTCGCCGTTGCGGCCCTCTCCTCGTCGGCTTTGGCGACCTCCGCAGTGAGCTTCTCCTTTGCTCGCTCTAAGGCTGCCTCGAGGTCGGCGACCCGAGCCTCCAAGGCCTCCGAGCGACGCTGCTCCGCGTCGAGCTGCTTCACGGCCCTCGCCCGTTCAGCTCGGTCCTTGTCACTGAGGGCCTTCAGCTCCCTCTCCTGCTCGGCAAATTCTTGGACGAGGTGGCCGAAGTGGCAAGTGGCCTGCAAAAAGCAGTAGTTAGGACGCAGTAAAAATCGAGCTGTGGACTTAGAAAATTTTCAAAAAAGAAAAGGTCAAGACTTTCCGACATAAGCGATTGAGCGATTTCGAAGGTGTCGTCGCCGGTCGTCCCCTGCCTTCAGGGTGGCTCGGTCCTTTGAGGTCGCAAAATGTTTGACCGCCTGCATGCAGATCTGCGAATCGCCCAAGAAGCCGTCGTGGTTCTTCACCTGCCAGTCGGGGACGAACAACTTCTTATGGGCCTCGGTCAAAATCTCCTCGGCCTGAGGAGTCAAAGAAGGGGCCTCGAGCGCCAGTGCCGCTGAGACGGAGAAAGTCTCACTTGTCGGAGCAGACGGGTCAGGAAGGGCGGCCACCACCGGAGACGGTGCCTGTGGAGCAGGAGCACGAGTGGCGACAACCGAGGGAGCCTTGGTGGGTCGGTCGGACGTAGGACCCGCACTCGTCCTCTTCCTTTTCCTGCCGTCAGCGACTTTGCTCTGCTCCGTCATCATACCCATAAAGTCCATCTTCGTTGCCTCTATTCAAAGCAACAAAAGAAAAAAAAAGTTAGAAAAACGTACAAGGCATTGGAAAAGAATTGCAGTGAGATGTCAGGAATGTACTCGGGTCGATCGGACTAAGGCCCGACCCGTGTAGCACCTCCTCGGTCATCTCTCTCCAGCTCAACATCGGAAGAGCAATTATCTTGGCCGCCACCTCCTCCTCGGCAGTTGTCAACACCGGGTCGGTCCTTGCAAACTTCGGCACCTCTGCCTTCCACCGAGTCGGGAAGTCCAATATCGAAGGCCCCTTTATCAGGAAAAACTTCTCCTTCCAATGTTTTATCGAATCCGGATTCTCTATTAACTTAACGCCTCTCCGAGGTGACAAGTAATAGCGAGGCTCGAGCTTGGTCATCCGGTTGATTCGGTATAAGCTTCAAAGGATGACGAGGTCCGGCTCGACTTCGGCAATGCAGCACTGGAGCAAGAAGTCGAGCACATGGGGCCAAGTGTTCGGCATGAACTGCACAGGGGCTAGACAGTACCAGCGAAGGACCTTCAACACAAAGGGGTGAAAAGAGAAGTGCAGACCAGCGTTCAAGGAGTCAAAGTCGAAGACGCACGTGCCCTGTGACAGGACGGTGTTCGCTCGCATACCGGGGCCGGGGAGGATCAGCTTATACTCCGGAGGGATGGCGAACCCCTTCCTGATCCGGAGGAGATCCCGCTCAGATAGCACCGAAGCGAGATCATCCACCACGGTGACCTCCCTCGGGTCATTCTCCTCATAAGTTGCCGAGCAACCAACGATTGCCTTACTCAGGAGATCGCCGCTGTACTGCCTTATCCCGGCATGACCGGACAGTAAGCCAGGTATCCGACCCGACTCGGGGGCTCGTCTCTCAGTCTCCACAATCTCCTCGACTATCGAAGACCGGGCCACTACTCTCTTCTTCTCCTCGGCTGCAGATGACCCTACTACCTCCTTCCCCTTTCTACGAGTGATTACTTCCCCCCTGTCCTCGGCGCTTCGGCCTCCCGAGGACGATGCCTCACTTCCCGAGCTCACTCTTGACATCTCGAATAAATATCTAAGGCAAAAAGGACTGACCTTGATGTGAGTTAGCTTTGAAGTGACGTTCACGGTCAGAAATAATTCGCCGAAAATTGCCTAGCCTATGCGACAGCTAGCACAACCGCCTTGGAGCGCAAATCGCTGCTAGCAGAGCAAATCGAAAGCAAAAGTAAAAACTTGGGAGTAAAAGTGAGAAATGAGCTAAGGGGTGAGGGGGTGAGAACTTATAGCCAAGAAAGCGACTGTTGGGCTTTCGAAGCATTTTATGGCCCACTAAGGGAAGGCAAAACGACAAAACAGGGAAAGCTACGACGTTCCAAGGGAAAGGCTCGTCGGTTCGCTTAACACCACCACTCGACGACCCGTGGCTCGCCAAGCCACGAGGCAATCTGACGAGGTGACGAGGTACCGACCTCCACATATGGGGAAAAATAACGCCGAGCCAGTTTCACCGTCAGATTGTCTCAAAATTCGCGTCAAAAAATGATGGACGGCTCAGATCACGCCACGCCCACAAAATGACAAGATAACATTTTCTCGTGATCTGAACCTCCAACTTCGTGATACGCGCCATGATGAACGCCTCGGATCTCACCACGTGGATCGAAGACTCGATCCGAGCTCCTGTTTCACCGGAGCGCTCGATCGAGCCACCGAGCCACCATCCTCCCGAACCGAGGTGACGAGGTACCAACCTCCACATATGGGGAAAAATACCGTCGAGCCAATTTCACCATCAGATTGTCCCAAAATTCGCGTCAAAACATGATGGACGGCTCAGATCACGCCACGCCCACAAAACGACAAGATAACATTTTCTCGTGATCTGAATCTCCAACTTCGTGATACGCACCATGATGAATGCCTCGGATCACACTACGTGGATCGAAGACTCGATCTGAGCTCCTGTTTCACCGGAGCACTCGATCGAGCCACCGAGCCACCATCCTCCCGAACCGAGGTGACGAGGTACCGACCTCCACATATGGGGAAAAATACCGACGAGCCAGTTTCACCGTCAGATTGTCTCAAAACTCGCGTCAAAACATGATGGATGGCTCAGATCATGCCACGCCCACAAAATGACAAGATAACGTTTTCTCGTGATCTGAACCTCCAACTTCGTAATACGCACCATGATGAATGTCTCGGATCTCACCACGCGGTTCGAAAACTCGATCCGAGCTCCTGATTCACTAGAGCGCTCGGTCGAACCACCGAGCCACCATCCTCCCGAACCAAGGTGACGAGTTCAGAATTTTAGAAATCTAAATCACGATGTATAAACCGAGCTACTAGGGGCAAAGGCCGAGCTGTCGAGCCACCAGATTGCTTAGCCGAGCTACCGAACAGCTTAGCTAAGCCACCGAGCGACGAGGGCGGAGGACGAGCTACAGAGTCACCGAGCCGAGGTGACGAGGTACCGACCCTCATATTTGAAGAAAAATGGGAGCCGACCTGCCACAGCCGTCGGATCTTGTCAAAAAATGTGCTAGAACACGATGGACGACTCAGATCATGCCACGTCCACAAAACGAGAAGATAGCATTTTTTTTGGGATTTGCACCATAATGGACGCTCCAGATCGTGCCACGTAGCTCGGCAGATTGCCTCGCGCCGATCCACTAAGATACCGAGGATCCGAGCCGAGGTGCCGAGGTGCCGACCCTCGCATACGAAGAAAAGAACTCGCCGAGCTATCCAGGCCGTCTGATCCTCCAGAAAACCACGCTCAAGTCTGATGGAGGGCCCATATCGCGCCACAACGTAATTCGGTATTTAAAATTAATTTTTATTTATTAAAATTTATTTATTTAAAAAATTGCCAAAAAATGATTAAAATTTTGGGAAAATTAATTAAAAATTCTAGAAAATAATTATAAATTCGGGAAAATATTTTTGGGCCCCTGAGTAAATAATTATTGCTTAGAGTGGTTGATTAAGACCCCCGAACGACGAATCAACACTTTGCGAAATTAAATAAGTGATCTGAAAAATAGATAAAAATTAAGGGAAAATGCCAGAAAACTAGAGGGGCTCAAGAACAACTTAGAGCGCGCAACTAACTCGGAAATCACCATACTACCTCATACAAAGAATCGAAACCTCCCATTTGGACTCCGATACAACTCCGCAAGCCATCAAAACAGTAAAACTACTCCTCAAAGGCAAATCAAACTCATTCTTCGGGAGTGGGGGGCTCGTGATATGGCTAAAAATAGGGTTAAATCGGAACCGTCCAAATTGGGCGCGAATCTCAAAGCCAATGGGTCTGAAGCGGGTACTGGATCTTCTCTTGGGGAAATTCAATAGCCCACGAACGGGCCTATCTCAACTGGGTGCGGGTTTCAACCCGGAGCAAACCCGGTCCAACGAGATAGGATTAGGGTTTCTGATTAATCCTAATCAACGGTCGTGATTCGTATCTATCCTTTCACTGGGAATTAGGGATTACATTCCTAATCTAATCCTAGGGATAACATTCCTAATCTGATCCCAAAGGTGGCTATAATACCCCCCCATCCACCACCATCAAGAGGTAATCAATCTTTTGCCAATTTACGCTCCCTCATAATCTTCCTGATTACTGACTTGAGCGTCGGAGGGTCCATCGCTGGGTGTTGTGCAATCTAGATGATCGAAATAAGTAGATAAACTAGACACAAATTAAAAACCTCGCAAGTGTACGAATCGTTTATAGAAGCGTAGTGACAAGCAAGGGTCGATCCCATAGAGATTGTAGAAATTAACTTACTAATCAATAAAAATCTTAAAGTGTTGTTCTAAAAGAAATGACAAGATTAAAACTAGATCAAGTAATTCTGAATCACAAATATCTATTAAGTAGTTGGGCTTTGATTTCCACCTATTGTCAATAATGCTAAGTCACCTTCTATACTACTCCAATTACTCATGTTTGTTCCTTTAAGGGCATGGTATCTACTCCTTAAAGTTAATGTTTCCCTAAGCCAAGAATTAGGCATGGTATGTACTCTAATTTGTTTCTTTCCTTAAGTATTTAGCATGGTATCTACTAAGTTGCACTTAAGGGAAGCATAGGAACAATGGAAACGAACAAACACTTAAAGTTCTAGAAATTAGTATCAGATCTAGATCCTTCAAGTTGATTAAACCAAGAACCCCTAAAGATTCCTGTGTTACAAGTTATGGGCACGAGATACGGGTCGTCTCTATGCTCATATAACAGATTCAGTTTTATAATACGCAAACTTGATAATCTCAGGTTCTGCATGGCAGTCGACTTGCTGTCACTCTCAGTCGACTGCTCTTAGAACTTCTGAACAAGTTTGATTCATATTATAAATCTATACCAATACAATCAGGTTTAATCAATAAGTAATAGAGTAGCGTTTAGAAGATTATAAGATTACATGACTATGGTTTCAATCTACCCAACTATGAAATTAGTTGCACATAATACAACCTTTATTGATTAATAAAATAGAATTCATGACTCTACAATAAAAATAAAAAGTAAAAGGAAGAACAGAAGAACACTGATTTGTATGATGTTGAAATTGAGCTCAATCAGTAGTCGACTTGTTCTCCTCCTTCTTTGATGCTGGTATCTTGATGCTTGCTGGTCGATGGTCCCCTTGATGGTAGATGACTCTCTTTTTTTATAGTTTCTCTTGTCCTTGTCTGCAGATATCAAGTTCCTGATTTCTTATCTCTTCACGCATAGGACTGAGTCCATCTTCTTACTTGCAAATCCCGGTTCTTTAACTTTGATTGTTGGTGAGTTGTTATTTGCAGATAACCCGGGTTTGGATAACTTCCATTTGATTCGGAATTGGTTGAGGATGGATCTTAAACTATCTTTATCTTTTAACTCCGCTGAATACCAGTCGACTGGTTTTGGAATCAGTCGACTGTGTCGAGACATCTGTAGATTCACAATCACTCCGTCAAGTCGACTGTCTTTGGAGTAAGTCGACTGTACTGCGTAGCTTCGAGATTTCATACTCTTCTGTTCAGTCGACTGTCTTTGAGGACCAGTCGACTTGTGTCCTGCAGCTCCCTATGTATCATCCTCTCAGTCTGTATTAGTCTTGAATCTGCTTCGTTTAGCTGCTTTTAGGCTGTTTCCTATGGAAAAGAGAAAAGAAGAGTAAATTACCATATTTAGAGAATTTAAATGTCTAATGGTGTTCATATTATGCTCCTAAATGTGGATATTATTGGATACATCACCGGGATCAACCCCGGTGTCTCGCACTTTTTGCAGGTGAACGGCGGGAGTCAGCGGTCAAACTCCGGCGAAAGAAGTTAAGGTTTGATTATTTGGTTCCCCTAAGAATCCACAAATACTATCTGTTTGCCCCCACACCAGATTTAGCGATAACAGAACTTATGGCCGATTATGACATTAGTTTGCAATACCAACCTGGTAAAGTAAACTTGGTGCCTGATGCTTTGAGCAGGAGACCAGCATTTATGTTTCTTACTCAGTAGAGTGATCTCATTAAGTAGATGAGGAGGTTGGATTTGGAAGTTGTGTTGCCGAGTTCTGGTTGGAGTTGTCTTGCACTCCAGTTTCAGTCGTCTCTTGTTGATCAGATCAAAGAGGCTCAGGCTGGTGATGCTCAGTTGCAGGATTTTCGAGTTGAGGTTGGGTCTGGGTCCAGGACGAACATGGTTATTCATGTAGATGGTTCGCTTCGTTTTGGTTCCCGGTTGTGTGTCCGTAAGGGTGAAGTTCGTCAGAGGTTGCTTGAAGAAGCCCATCAGTCTATCCATCCTGACAGTACTAAGATGTATCGAATTTGAAGGTTCATTTCTGGTGGCATGGTATGAAGAGGGCTGTGGCTCGATTTGTTTCTCAGTGTTTGGTCTGCCAGCAGGTTAAGGCAGAGCATTAGAGAACCGCTGGACTTCTTCAACCGCTTCCTATTCAAGAGTGGAAGTGGGAAAATATCACGATGGATTTTGTGACCGCTTTGCCAAGGGAAAATATCACGATGGATTTTGTGACCGCTTTGCCAAGGAGTCCGAAGGGTCATAATGCTATTTGGGTGATTGTCGACCGTTTGACAAATAGTGCTCACTTCATTCCTTTTCGGGTCAGTCAGTCTACTAAGAGCCTAGCTAAGAGGTATATGCAAGAGATTGTTAAACTTCATGGGGTTCCAGTTAGTATTGCATCCGACAGGGATACGAGATTCAGATCTCAGTTCTGGGAGAGTCTTCAGAACAGTTTGGGGAGTAAATTAAAGTACAGTACAGCTTTTCATCTCCAGACTAATTGACTGTCAGAACGGACTATTCAGATTCTTGAGGACATGTTGAGGTCCTGTATGTTGCAGTTTGGTGGATCTTGGGAGGATCATTTGCATCTCGTGGAGTTCTCGTACAATAACAGCTTTCAGGCCAGTATCAAAGTTGCTTCGTTCGAGGTACTCTATGGGCGGAAGTGCAGATCACCAGTGTGTTGGGCTGACATTGGTGAGAAAAGGTCGTTTGGTCCAGAGTTGATCACCAAGACAGTGGATGTAGTGGTTCAGATCAGGAAGCACTTGCAGGAAGCTCAGGATAGGTAGAAGCAATGGGCTGATGTCCATCGGAGAGCTTTGGAGTTTAGCGTTGGTGACCATGTTTTCCTTAAGGTATCACTGTGGTGCGGTGTCATTCGATTCAGTGGTGGGGGCAAGCTTAGCCCTAGGTTTATTGGACCGTTTGAGATTTTGGAAGGAGTAGGCAAGGTGGCCTATCGTCTTGCTTTACAGCCAGCTTTATCAGGAGTGCACGATGTTTTCCATATCTCACAACTCAGGACTTATATCCGCGATGAGAGCCACGTGATCAACTACTCTGAGTTAACCGTTCGGTCAGAATTGACTTGTGAGATTCTGCCAGTTGCTATTGTGGATCGAAGGGAGAAAGTGCTTAAGAACAAGGTCATCAAGTTGGTGCGTGTTGCTTGGAATCCTCACTCGCCTGGTGAGTCGACTTGGGAGCTGGAGGAGGAGATTCAGTAGAAGTTTCCTCATTTGTTTGAGTTGTTTTGTTTTGTTCTTTGGTTGTTTTAGGGTTACCCTATGTATCTCCTTTTTTAATTTCAAGGACGAAATTCTTTTTGTTAGGTGGGTAGAATTGTAACCCCTGCTTTCCATTTTGTGTATTTTGAGGGTAATTTTCATTTTGAGGTATTTCCTTTTTCTCTCCGTACTTTCTCTTGTATTTTTTCTGGACCGTATATTGGAATTTGTTTGTTTGTTTCATTTTGAGTTCTTTGTATTGATTTGCTCGCCTTTATTTTATTCTTCGCCAATTATGATTCTTTTCTCTTTATTGGATTCTTGTTCTCTTTATTTTCTTCTTGGGTGCTCGTGGTGGATTTGGTTGCTCACCCTATTTCTCCCAAACCTATTGTTGAACCCTAATTGATTACCAAAGCTAAATTAAACCCAATCCTATTTTTAAATCCTATACAAGTGATGCCCATTAAACTAATCCTATTACCAATCCTAATACCCATTAACCCACAACTAAACCCTATATATAAACCCCTCTCCTCTCCACTAAACCCTAACCCTAACCTAGCCTCTCTCTCTCTCTCCCGGTCTCTCCCTCTCTCTCCCTTGGGGGCTGCACACCCAACCCGACAGCACCCAGCCGACAACACCCCCAGGCCGAGCACACCCCCCCTCCGGCTGCACCTCCAACCCGCACCCGAGCCCAACTTTCCCCGACCAACTCACCCCTGCAGTCCATCCCCTCCAACACCCGAGCCATCTCCCCTACTCCCGATCCTCTCCCCTTGGCCATCCCGACCACCTCGCACACCGCATACTCCCTCGTCTCTCTTTCTTGATTGGTGCACGTGCACGTAAGTTGCACGTGAGTCGTTGATTTGTGGATCTTCTTTCGTGAGTTGTTGATTCGTGAATTTTCGTTCGTGGGTTTTACTCCTTACTCTTGGATTTCGTTATTCTTCATCTCCAGTTAAGGCAAGTAACTTGTACTCCAATTCATTTGTTTGATACAAGTCAAAAATACCACCTATAGTGTAGTTGGGTCTAGAGACGGCTCTTGTTTGTTTTATTCTTGATGGGTTTTGTCTCTATTGTGAAAATTTGACCATAGATGACTCACAACACAATATGGACGTGAAATAACTTAAGTTTTACCCGTTCTTGATTTTGATCACGTATGTGAGACTTTTGTGAGAATTCCTGATTTGGTTGAAACCCATGTGATATATTTAGTGTGGACATGCTATATACCCTAAATTATGATGTTTAGACACTTGGTAGACCCGATTTTATGTTTGGTTGTGTTTTGAACAAGTTTTGTATGATATATGTTGAGTTGTTGTTAAAGGGAAAAATCTGTATTTTGTTGCTGATCTGTTTGGTTTGCTGTTTTGGACTTTTAAAGTCAGTAACGTAATTTCTGTATAAAACATGAGTTTTAGATAAATTCATCTATTTTCAAACCCCTCTTACCTTACTTTATTTCGTTTTTGTATGACTGAGTTATGACTATTTTACTACAGAGGTGTCGATCTTTTCCAGATTTTGTTTTTCGATAATTTTGATGACTAAATGATTTTGATACTGATGCTACATACATTATTTTGATCCAAAACTTTTGTAAGTATTTCTTTATCTAGTTAAGGACTACTCAGAATTTTGGTGAATTTTATTGATGAGTTTTATATATTGTTTCATGCTCGTTTATGAAATCCATACTTGCTGTATTTTGCTCGCTGTTTTGTAAAGAATCTTATTTTCACCCTGATTCCTTTTACTGTATGGAAAATTCTTGTGAAATATGAAAGTTAGTATATTTTATCTATTTTCATATCCCTTTGGCGGATTTGTATTTCGTTTCACGGCTTGCGAGATATCTCAGTTCTTGTAAAGCAGTGTTGGGAATTCCAGATTGGCCAAAGTATCATTTCTTGATATTTTCTTATTTTTGATGACTGAACTAATTTTGCTGGAATATTATGAAACTTTATATTTTGATTCTAGACATATAGGGGATTACCCCAGATTTCTCCTGGATTTAATTGAGTGGTTTTGATGCTTTTTTTCGGACTGAGAATTCATTTTTCTGATTTCTGACTGAACATGTTTTCTGGATTCAAATCAGTTTTGAGTTATGACTTTGTGAAATACGATATGACTTACTTGTATTCTCTGGATTCGTGTGGAAGTCTATTTTCCAGATTTTTTGATAGATCCAGATTTACATTTTTGTAGCGACGAGAATCACTGTTTTTGTACTGTACTGTCATGCTGTCCTGAATATGAACATACACTATTTTGCTCGTTTATATGACTGTATATCATCTATGCATGCTTGATTGTTTCCCTGAACTTAGTACTGATTATATCATGTTAGTTTGACACTATTTCGTACACATTCATGCATGTTTGATGACAATAATAAAAGTAACCAAGCCGATGTTTCTTAAGGGAAGATCTAGTAGTGGAAAATATGGAAACGTGTACTTGGAAGGGAACTAGTGTTCCATATTGATACTGTTACTTTCTGCTATTGTTATTGTTACTGCTGCTGTTACTGATACCTGAGTACACCACCCCATTATGGTCCACTATGAAATCTAAAAGTGAAAATGTTTATTGTAGCAACCATGTAGTAAAAACCAGGATGCATGAAGTGCTACCTAACTAGTAATACACACAAGACTGTAAGAACATAAGACTGGTACTTTTAGACTGATACTGTTATACCAATATCCTGAATCACTGATATACTATAACTCCTATTTCCCGTATCGGTATTTTTATACTATATTTTGCCCCATTGAACTCTTTCATCTATTTGAGATACTGTATTTTGTTTCAGATTGAATAAAACCATTAATTTGTTTTCAACTCAAATTTTGCTCCTTTCATCAAATTCAATTGTGTGTGCTCTTTGTGTCGTTCTTCATGAAGAATGAGCTCTTCTATGTCAATCATCTCTTTATTTCCCATTTTAATACATTTTGACTAATTCTCCAGTTGGATCCCACTCTAATACCTAGAAACCCGAAATCCTATACTATTTAAACCCTAATCCCCTAACCCTAACCCTAATCCCTACCCTAGCTACTGTTTTAACCCAATCACCCCGCCGCTCTCTCCTTCTTCTTCCGCTCTTTTCGCACGCCCAGAAACCCATATACCCATCACCATTTCCCTGTCTCCGATCACCCTCAACCTCCGACCACCACCTACTTGACTCCCGCTCCTCGTCAACCCCTCGCATCGCCAACATCCTCCATCATCCCCACAGAACCACCCTCGCCTCCATCGCCATCGAACCCACTCCACCTTCTTCCTCCCGCTCCATCGCCATTACCAATCCCGTCACCCAATCCTGCTCCACCCTCGCATCGCCTACCTCTCCTCATCGCCCTCAACTCCCGAACCCATCGCTGCCTTCCTCCACCGCAACCCAACCGAAACCCATTGCCATTGCGCTTCAACCTCTCGCAACCACCGTAGCACCATCTCCGATCGCCTTTCCTCACCACCACCCATCGACCCACTGCCTCTCCGCCTCGCCGAGACCATCGCTGACCCTCGTCGTCGTCCAAGCACCGAGAAACCTCCCGTTCCATCCCCTCTATTTTCGACGCAAAACAGAGCTCTGCTCGAACTCGAGCCGCCGCGCCGTCGACGTCGCCGCAGTCGTCGCCAAGCCGCCACCGTCAGCCACTCTCGCCTCTCCGCGAGCGTCGCTGCCACAATCGCTGCTCACTCCCGCCATCGCTCGCCCGCTCTCTCTCTCGCTGCCGTAAGGAAGAAGACGATCAGTGATTGGCTGTCGTCGCTATTTGGTGTTCGGCACACAGCAAATTCGGAGACCCTGTTTCCTGTTCGGCCAGATCCTGTGCGAGGTCGAGTTTTGAGTGGCTACGTTCGCTGTTCCGTGTTTTGACGCAGCAAATCCCGACCTACTGTACGCTGTTCGGCCCGATCTGGTGTGGGGGAAATTCGATCTACTGTTGGATTTTTTGCACGTGCTTCACACGTGCTTTTGGGATACTTCGCCCGGGAATTTTCGACCCCTTTTCTTCAACAATCAGATCTAAACGTCGTCAATCAAGGCAAGTATTCCTCTTGTACGCATTTTTGTTCTAGTACAAGCATTCCTTGAAAATACTACAAATAGTTAGAAATTGTGACTCCTCTTTGACTCATCGTTGTTGATCAAATATTGAACCTCATCAATTTCATAATCTTAAGAGTCACAATAATTTTATTGTATTATATTATAACTACTTGGACTCATTTTACCCCCTGAACACATGGACACATGAATTAAGGAGCCCAAGATGTGTAGACATATGTTATATTTTGTACTTGATGATCTTGCAACCATTTTGACTTGAAAAATAATTATTACTTGCTTTTTTGATAACCATTTCCCTTTATTTATATCACACATTAACCTAGACGCCTAATAACAAATTTCATGTAACCTATACTAGTAAGACATTTCCACATGTTGCTGTCCTGAATCTTATTATACTGTTTTGACCCCTATAACATCAGAATCTGAACCGGAGCCCTGAATAGAAATTGTAGCTCTAGATATCTAGATGTCAATAGCCTCCGGAATTTTTGAATTCCAAGTTACGGTCTAGGAGTTATTGCAGTTTTACTGCATCTGTGTCGGTAGATGCAGATTCGCAAAACTGCTGCACACCTTTACTTTGCGAATTAATTTAACGATGTTAACAGCAAGCGTTTGACTTGAAATTTTATATGCTGTTGCTGGAAACCCTATAGGACATCCCCACTTTTTCTTAGAATTAATTAACATTATTTCAACACTATTTCGCATGTATAAACTCAAATACACAATTTCTGCCTGAACACTTTAGCTGTGTAATTCGCTGTTTTGGCACGTGTTCCCACCACTTTCATGTACCTTAATTATATGCGTTGGAACCGGGCAGGAGTCTAGTTTCTAAATCTTCTGACAGATCCACATTTGCTATCTCGTAGCAACGGAAATCACAGTTTTGGTACAGCAACGTCATGCTGTCCATATTTGGGATTTTCGTTGTTCGTGATATTTTTATTCATGTTGACCCTCGAATATGCCATATAAATATCTCAAACTTGTTCCATGTCCGTAATTATGATCTCTTGACTTGTTTCGCACACTTGCATGCTTTCCTGATAAAAATTAATAAAAGTAACAAGCCGATGTTTAAGGGAAAGACCATAGTAGTGGACAATATAGGTAAGTGTACTCGGAAGGGGGCCCGTGTTTCCCACTTGATACATGTCTCATGAACTAGTATATTATTATTCAATTCATGAACTAGTATATTATTTGATTCATGAACTAGTATGTTATAAATCGATTCATGGACTAGTATGTTATTGATCCATGAACTAGTATATATATGATTCATGACTTGTATTGTTATGACTTGACACATGAACTAGTTATATGATTTCCCGATTCATGAGCATGACTTACTTGATACTTGATACCTGAGTACACTGCCCTATAGACTCCACCACTAGACCTAAACGTAACTGATTTGCATGTAGCAACCATGTAGTAAAAGAATGGATGCATGAAGTGCTACCTAGATAGTAATCACCACAAGACTTGAAACATGAAACATGAACTTGATACATGTTTACTTGATGACATGTTACATGAGACTTGATACTTGAATAATAATACCTGACTTTGACAACATGTTACTTGAGACTTGACACTTTAATATAATACTTGACACTAGACTTGAGACTTGTTACTTGACACTAGACTTGGCACTTGTTACATAACACTAGACTTGAGACTTGTCACTTGAGGTTAGATATCCCTACAGGTTCACTTGTCACTTGTTTCACCATTAGTATTTTTTATCCAGCCTGTTCACTTAAGTTATCCTCCTTGCTAGCTAGTTCTTGAATTTTCACTACTTGTTGTATCCCTGTTACATTCTTGATTCCAATTCTTGTTCCCCATTACTTGTACTCGCTTTTACTATTTGTGGCCCTAACTTGCACTAAGGGCATTTTCTCTTGTTTCCCTATTTTTTTCCTTTTACATTTATTAGGCAGACTTTGCTGACGAGCTACCTGCTGGAATAGGTGAGCAGAGGTTTTAGCCTTGAAGTGGAGAAAAGACTTGCTTAGAATATTTGTTTTTCTTGAATTATTTATTCTTTCTGTTTAAGAACTTCTAATGGGCTTATGTTCCCAAGTATTAAATTTGATCCAGACATTGAAAACTATTTGAATATTATTATTGTTTTAATTGTTTTCTGTTGCTTAATAAATTATTCATGCATGCTTGGTTATATATAAATCTTGTTATATTCTCGTTAAGATGCTGAGTCGATCCTACACCTTATGGATGATGTTAAAATCATTCGCTGGGCTTCGTCACGTGCTCGTATTCCATATTTTTGGGAAAGCGGGGCGTGACATATACTAAGCCTACTGTTACTGGACACTGTTAGTTGCCATATGACAATATATTTGACACATCCATTTGTACTGTTAGTATACCATGCTAGTTGACTTTGTTTTACTGATTCATGCTAGTCATTACTGTTGATGCATTATTCCATGTTATTTGTTAGTTTTCCCATGTGCTTGTTTCCTACATTATAAGTAGCCCGTAACTTGCAATTGATGGGTACTTGTTTTCTCTTTCCCTCTCCTGCAATTATTAATTGCAGATCAGGATGGTTAGCTGCCCGACGGTATTGGCAAAATGAGATATTAGTGATGGATTTCTTGTTAATTAGTATTATTATTCTCGTTGCTTAGGAACAATGTATTTTGAGTACTTGAATATTTATTTTGTATTTGGGCGATGTGACCCAGGATATTTGACTTGTCCAGATTCTGATTTATTTGAGAATATTGTATTTTGTTTCAAGTAAATTCTGTTGGTTTATTAATTCAGTTACGCATGTGTGGTTGACACTTTTACTTCCGACTCTGATTATTTTGTGAGATATTGTAAAGATTCCTAAACAGCTTATGGATGATGCAAATCATTCGCTGGGCTTTAGTTGCGTATCCGTATTCCGTACTCTTTTTAGAAAGCGGGACGTGACAGTCGGCGAGAGTGCAGATGGGGTCAAAGTCGAGGCGCGGAGAGGAGGTGAGGGACGGGGGCGAGTGCACAGGAGTAGGGGATGATCGAGAGGTGATTGGGGTGAACGGGAGAGGTCAGGGGTGCACACGGGGGAATGGAGACAGAGGGACGAACGGGACAGAGATGGGACGAGGAGAAAAGTATAGGGCGGCTGAAGGTTGCATGGGGAAGATGAATAGGCAAATTTGGGTTATATATAGGTTGGTGAAGTTTAGGGTTTAGGTGAACAGATGGGTTTCGGGTATGGGTAAATGTGAACGGGTTTGGGGATGGGGTTTGAAGGGTATTGGATTAAGTTAACAGGGTATAGAAATGGGTTTTGGGGTTTATTAAAAAAACCAATAGGAATAGGATTTAGTCAAATGTGTATTTTGGGTTTAAAAATACAATAGGAAAATAAAATAACCAATAAAATGTAGGATTATATATCAAGATATATATTGTACTACAATATGAAAATTATTTGAAATCACTACTAATACAAAAATCAATAGAAATCGATTTTTAAATCAACAATCAAGACAATAATATTAATAACAACAATAATAATTTTGATATACATATCTGATGTGGCTAAAAATAGGGGTTCAATCGAGACCGTCCAAATTGGACACGAATCCTGAAGCCCGGGGGTAAAATGGTAATTTCACCTACAAACGGGTCTGAAGCGGGTACTGGGTCTCCCCCCCCCCAAAGAGCCATTAACCCGCAAACGGATCCACCTCAACTGGGTGCGGGTTTCAACCCGCAACAAACCCGGTCCAGCAGGATAGAATTAGGGTTTATGATTAATATTAATCAACGGCCCTGATTCATATCTATCCTTTCACTGGGGATTAGGGATTACATTCCTTATCTATACACAGGAATCACATGCCTAATCTGTTCCCTAAGACGCCTATAAATACCCCCATCCATCTCTATTAAGAGGTAATCAATCTTTCTCCAGTTTTTGCGCTCTTTCATAATCTCTCTGATTACTGACTTGAGCGTCGGAGGGTGCGTCGCCGAGAACAACCCCGGTGTCTCGCACTTTTTGCAGGTGTACGGCGGGCGCGACGATCAGACCCTGACGGAACAGGTATACAGGTTTACTATTCAGTTTCCCTAAGAATCCACAAATACTATCTGTTTGCCCCCACACCAAATTTAGCGGCAACAGATTGGCACCGTCTGTGGGAAAACTAACGAATAGAAACCTCTCCTCTTCCCGGTGAACAGATCTTCTCCAGCCATGCCTCCTAGAAAAGTCAGATCAAGAGGGTCCAACAGAGGACCTAACCCCGATCAGCAGCAAGAAATTCCCATCCAGCCTACCCAACAGCAGGGACAGCTTCCTCCTCAAGCGAAGGACCCACTCCAACAGGACCTTCCTCCTCCAAATCAGCCACCTCCAAAGGGTCCTAACCCTCAAAAACAGCCTCTTCACCAAGACCACGTCTCCATCCACAATGCCTCTTTGGACTCTATGGCCTCCCATCATCCCCGAGCCTCTGGTCGCCACAATACCGCCCTCAATCGCCAGAAAGATGATGACCTTCGCCGCCATCTGGATGAGAAGCGGGCCCGAGAGGGAACCTCCCGCCAACACCGTCCAGACGAGCAGTCCCCTCGCCACCGGGAATATAGAAGGTCCCCTAACTGAAGGGGTCGGAAAGAATCCCCCGAGCACTACCGAAGAAGGCCGCACTCCCCTGCAGGTCGGCAATAGCCCAGGAACAATGAGGCACCCATCACACGTGCCGAGTTCCAACAGTTCCAAGCGACCGTCCTACAAGCTCTCAATCTCCAGCCCAACACCAACGCACCCAAGATTCCATCTCCTCCCCCGGTCCGAAGCCCTCGCCGACGGTCCCCATCTCCTCGTCCTGCTCCTAGCAACTCCCGGCGTACCCCAAGCCCTCGTCGCTCCCGAAGTCACCATCGCCGTAGCCCCCGCTCTCCCTCGTACGAAGACGAGTCTAGAGGCTTGGCTGATTACCGTCGGAGGGACGACACCATGTACCGCCGTCTTCATGAGGTAGAGAGGCGCCTGGGCCAGATAGACCGAGAAGAAGAGCTTAGGGGGAGGACCCTACGTCCTAGCCGACCCCCTTTTTCCGGAACCATAGTGGATGCACCTGTGCCGTTCGGCTTCAAACCTCCCCAATTTGAGACTTACAACGGGGAGACCGACCCCGTTGATCACATCGAAAGCTTTAAGACCATGATGCTCCTCCATCAAGCTTCCGATGCCCTCCTCTGCAAAACCTTCCCCGCAACTTCAAGGGCCCAGCTCGAGAATGGTACTCTCGCCTTGCCCCCTCCTCAATATTCTCCTTTGAGCAGTTCGAGACCCTTTTCGTCACCTATTTCGTAAGCAGCCGTAGAGCTGAGAAGACCAGCATCTCACTATTGCACCTCCACCAGAAGAAGGGAGAGAAATTGAGAGACTATGTGAAGAGGTTCACAGCTGAAGCCAGGTCCATAGCATCCCTCGATCAGTCGGTCGCTGCAGCAGCATTTCAATCTAATGTCCTCAATTCCAACCTCCGCTCCTCCCTCGCCAAGAAGCCTCCACAGAACTTTTCTGACCTCCTCCTTCGCAGTGAAAAGTACATTTGGGCTGAAGAGGCCGAGCATCGACCCAACTGGGAGGGGTCTTCCTCCAGGTTTAAGAGAAAGGGAACAGAAGAGGAAGGAGCTAAGAAGCTCCAAAAAGATAATGCCGGCCAGCGCCGACCTCCCCACAGATTCGAGAAGTTCACTCCCCTCACCACCAACGTCTCAACTATTCTGATGGAAGTTGAAAAGGAAGGGATCATACCTCCTGCTCCGAGGATGAACACCCCCGCAAAGAAAAGAGATAAAGAGAAATGGTTCCGCTATCACCGGGACAACGGGAATGACACCAACGATTGTCGCGCCTTAAAGAACGAGATCGAGGCCCTTATCCAGAGGGGGCAGCTGACCAGGTTTATGAGAAAGGACCGAGCCGAACTTCCTCCCCCACCTCGGGGGGCCAACAAGCGTCCGGAACGAGAAGAGACGCCTGACTTTGAGGAAGAGCGAGTCCTCCACCTCATTCATGGGGGCCCAATGGGGGGCTCCTCAAACTCCTCTCGGAAGGCATTTATAAGAGAAGTCAACTTGGTCCGAACCACCCCTCCTCCCAAAGGCCTTGGAGTGCCTGTCACGTTCTCAAACGAAGATCTTGAAGGAGTTCGCACCCCACATTGTGGCGCACTCGTCATTAGCCTCCACATGGCGAATTTCAAAGTGGAGAGGATACTGGTGGATAATGGCAGCTCTGTAAACATCCTCTTCCTCGCCGCTTTCAAAGGCCTAAAGCTCTCCCGAGATAGACTCAAGCCCGCCGGCTACACACTCCATGGGTTCACGGGAATGCCAGTGACTATTGAAGGGGTGATTACCCTCGACGTAACCGCTGGCAAAACTCCTACTACCCGAACGGAGTCGATGGACTTCATGGTCGTAGATGTCCCGGCAGCCTACAATGTCATTTTGGGTCGGCCCAGTCTGGTCGCCCTTGAAGCCGTCCCTTCTGCCTACCATCTCAAAATGAAATTTCCCACTCGGGCCGGAGTAGGGGAAGTAAGGGGCAATCAGGAAACGGCCAGAAAGTGCTACATGACCTCTATCCTCGGACCCGTCCTCTCCTTAGAAACTCTGGAAATCCCCCAAGACACTGCTCGGCCGACCTCCGAGCCGGTGGACGAATTGGAGGAAGTGCTCTTCTCTGAGCAGGACCCGACTCGCAAATTCTTTGTTAGTAAGACCCTCCCGTCCGTCCTATGCTCAGACATTGTACAATGCATCCGAAAGAACGAAGACCTCTTCGCTTGGTCAGCTACAGATATGCCCGGGATCTCCGAAGAGCTCCTAGTCCACCACCTGAGCATTGTTCCAGGGTCCAAACCGGTTCAGCAGAAGAGGCGCAAGTTCGCCCCCGAGCGTCAGCTCGCTATTAAAGAGGAGGTGGACAAGCTCTTGAAGGCCCGGTTCATACAGGAGGTGAACTATCCTGAGTGGTTGTCGAATGTAGTAATGGTGAAGAAGTCCAATGGGACTTGGAGGATTTGCATTGATTTTACCGACCTCAACAAGGCTTGCCCCAAGGACCCATTCCCTCTTCCGAGCATTGACACCCTGATCGATGCAACCTCGGGACATGAGCTCCTCAGCTTCATGGAAGCCTTTTCAGGCTACAATCAGATCCGGATGTTCCCTCCGGATATCCCAAAGATCTCGTTTGTGACCGACCAAGGCCTCTATTGCTACAGAGTCATGACGTTCAGCCTAAAGAATGCAGGTGCAACATACCAACGCCTCG
This sequence comes from Hemerocallis citrina, assembly GCA_017893485.1. Lineage (NCBI taxonomy): Eukaryota > Viridiplantae > Streptophyta > Magnoliopsida > Asparagales > Asphodelaceae > Hemerocallis > Hemerocallis citrina. The sequence goes on along the minus strand of CM030358.1, from coordinate 386,177,544 downwards.
TCAACAAGGTTTTCCAGGCTCAGATCGGCCGGAACATGGAGGTATACGTTGACGACATGCTTGTGAAAAGCATCCGAGGCGTTGATCATGTGACCGACCTCCAAGAGGTGTTTGACGTTCTAAGAAAGCACAATATGAGACTCAACCCGAACAAATGCGCGTTCGGCGTCTCATCAGGGAAGTTCCTCGGCTTCATGGTTAGCCAACGAGGAATTGAAGCAAACCCAGAGAAAATCAAGGCCATATTAGACATGGCCCCTCCCAAGAATGTAAAAGAAGTTCAGAGATTAACAGGCCGCTTAGCCGCCATTGGGTGCTTTCTCTCAAAGTCCGGGGAGAAATGCCTCCCTTTCTTCAAGGCCCTCAGGAGGGCTAAAGGATTCGAATGGGGGCAGCAGCAACAGGAGTCCTTCGACCAGCTCAAGGCTTACCTCGTCAATCCCCCTCTCCTCAGCAAATCGATCCCTGGCGAACCCCTCTACCTCTACCTGGCAGCCTCCGAGCAGACCCTCAGTGCAATCTTAATGAGGGAAGAAGACCGGGCTCAGAAGCCCATCTACCATGTCAGCAAAGTGCTTCGGGACGCCAAGCTCCGATACCTGAAGATAGAAAAGATGGCTTATGCCCTGGTAATGGCTGCGAGAAAGCTTCGCCCGTACTTTCAGTCCCATTCGGTGGTCGTTCTTACCGACCAGCCGTTGAAGGAGGTCCTCCACAAACCCGAGACTTCGGGTCGCCTTATGAAATGGTCTATCGAGCTGAGCCAGCACGATATAACTTATCAGCCTCGGACCGTGATTAAGGCTCAGGCGCTAGCCGAATTCATAGTTGAGAGTACTATCCCCGAGTCCAGCCAAACAGTGAAGGGACCACCCGTCTGGTCGGTTTATGTTGACGGATCCTCTTGCAATGAGGGAAGCGGGGCAGGGTCATCCTGGCAGGCCCAGATGACTTTATCCTCCAATACTCCCTCCGTATAAACTTCAAAGCCTCGAACAACGAAGCTGAATACGAGGTGCTCATAGCCGGCCTTGGAATGGCCCGAAATGCAGGGGCACAACGCCTCCGAATCTTTAGCGACTCCCAGCTAGTCGTCAATCAGGTCCTCGGCGAATATGAAGCACGTGATGACAGGATGGTTAAATACTTAGCCAAAGTCAAGAGCCTCATGGCGCTGTTTGAAGAGGCCCTCATCCAAAGGATCCCCCGAGAAGAAAATGCTCAGGTTGACGCCCTATCCAAATTAGCCTCCTCTTCCCTTCAAGGTCTCGAGCAGACCGTATTGATAGAAGTCCTCCTGAAGCCGAGCATAGAGGACGAAACACTGGACTCCGTAGAAACATTGCCTATCCTCCTCGAAGACAATTGGATGAAACCCCTCGTCGCATTCTTAAGGGACGGACTCCTCCCCGAGGATCCCAAGGAAGCACGAAGGGTAAGAACCCGAACCGAGCGTTACACACTAATCGAAGGCATCCTGTACAAACGCTCCTTCACCCAGGTGGACGGTCGGCCCTACCTGAGGTGCCTCTCCCCCGGGCAAGCCGACTATGCCCTGCAAGAACTTCATGAGGGCATCGGTGGGGCCCATTCAGGTTCCAGGGCCCTAGCACGCAAAGTGTTAAACTACGGCTATTTCTGGCCCACTCTCCTACGGGACGCTGAACGACACGTTCGGCAATGCAGCTCCTGTCAGAAGTACTCCGACATCCGATGCCTCCCACAAGCTCCACTTGCCTCCCTATCAAGTCCGATCCCATTCGCAATGTGGGGAATGGATTTACTGTAATATCCCGGACGGATATTAACTCATATAAATTACTATTTTATTATTATTTTATTATTATTTTATTTTAATTCTAAAATCAAATTATTTTGGTGATTTTTCGCCAGTTTACCCACAAACAGTGTCTACGCGCATCTATCGGTCGGTGTACATCCAAAGTGCATCAAATTGATAGCGCGATCCTCCGAGTTAATAATAAAATTTATTTTACTATTATTTCTAAATTAAACTATTTTATGGGAATTATATGAGGATTTTTAGTATAGACATACATATACACATACATACAATTGTATGATACTTAGTACATCATACAAAATATGTAGCATATACTCAAGGACAATGTACTCATCCTTGTCATGACAACTTAGTAAGATAGTTAGGGTTTGATTAGGAGGCTTAAAGTAAGGTTTGTATGCATGAGAAGAATTAAACCCCTTCTAGAAACCCTCACATAACACCTCCCCCACATAACACCATACCACACCCATACCTCCACCTCACCCCTACATTCCCTAAGGTATGGCCGGCCCTTAAATGGGGGAAGGAGTTTTGTGCATATTGTTGAGTGCAATTTTTCACTATCCACCCTTCTCTCCACCTATAAATACCCCCTTCCTTCACCTTTGTCTCATTTTAGAAAGATCAAAAAAAGAAAGAAAGAAAGGAAAGGAAAAGAAAGAGAGAATCTCATACTAACAAGAGAGTTTTATTGTAGGGTTTTTCCTAGGAGATTCTAAGAGATAGGGGAAGGAGAAGGTTAGCAAGCAAGTCCTTCCCAAAAAAAAGAGACTAAGGTGGGGGTTCTCCACTTTTCTTTGGTTGTTTGCTTGTTTGTTGTATTGTGTTTTTGACTTCTTCTCCTACCTTCTTGTTTTGTTTTCTTTTGTTTTGGGGTGAGTTTTTGTGATGGGTGTGTTGTGAATGTTGTGATGAATAAAAGAAAGAAAGTAGTAGTAGTACCTACTAAATACATAAAGATCACATTTTTATAATTGTAGTTGTTGTTATGTTTGTTGTTGGACTAAAATGGCATAATGCATATGAACTTGCACATACAACCGATTGGTGGTTGTAGGACTTGATATGAACTATACATAAGCATATGAACATTCTTATACAACCATTTTGGTTGTAGGACTTGTATTGAACTTGGACAAAATAATAATAAGCATATGTTTTATTGTAGTTTTCTTTCTTAAATAAAAAGATATTTTCTTTTATTAATCACTAGTTATAGAATAAATAAAAAGATCTTTTCTTTTATTAATCACTAGTTATAGAATAAATAAAAAGATCTTTTCTTTTATAATCACTAGTTGTAGAATAAATAAAAAGATCTTTTCTTTTCTAATCACTAGTGGTAATAAATCTACTAATAAAGACTAGTAAGCAATTAAGTAGTAACATATTAAAATAAAGTAGTAGTATGTTGATTAAATAAAGTAGTAATAGTATGTTGATTAAATAAGGTAGTAGTAGTATGTTGATTAAATAAAGTAGTAGCGGTATGTGTTAAAATAAAGAAGTAATAGTAAGTAGTTGTAGATGTTTTATGTCCACAAAGTAGTAGTAGTAGTAGATAGTTGTATGTTGTGTTCTTGATTAAAATGAAGTAGTAGTAGTAGTAGATAGTTGGGTATTATGTTCTTGACTAAAATAAAGTAGTAGTAGTGGTAGATAGTTGTGTGTTATGTTTTTGATTAAAATGGAGTAGTAGTAGTAGTAGGTAGTTGTAGATGTTTATTTTATGTTCATAAAGTAAATACCATGCTAAGATTATATTAGATTAATTTAGATATACTTAGAATGTTGTAGGACTTCTTCTAAAAATATCCTATCATGTTTTTATGCTTAGAATGTTGTAGGATTAATTCTAAAATTCCTACCATGTTTAGATTAGTCTATTTATGCTTAGAATGTTGTAGGATTCTTTCTAAAAATATCCTATCATGTTTTTATGCTTAGAATGTTGTAGGATTCTTTCTAAAATTCCTACCATGTTTAGGAGTGTTAATTATGCTTAGAATGTTGTAGGATTAATTCTAAAATTTCTACCATGTTTAGATTAGTCTATTTATGCTTAGAATGTTGTAAGATTCTTTCTAAAAATATCCTATCATGTTTTTATGCTTAGAATGTTGTAGGATTCTTTCTAAAATTCCTACCATGTTTAGGAGTGTTAATTATGCTTAGAATGTTGTAGGATTAATTCTAAAATTCCTACCATGTTTAGATTACTCTATTTATGCTTAGAATGTTGTAGGATTCTTTCTAAAAATATCCAATCATGTTTTTATGCTTAGAATGTTGTAGGATGCTTTCTAAAATTTCCTATCATGTTTTAGGAATGCTATTTCATGCTTAGAATGTTGTAGGATTCTTTCTAAAATTCCTACCATGTTTAGGAGTGTTAATTATGCTTAGAATGTTGTAGGATTAATTCTAAAATTCCTACCATGTTTAGATTAGTCTATTTATGCTTAGAACGTTGTAGGATTCTTTCTAAAAATATCTTATCATGTTTTTATGCTTAGAATGTTGTAGGATGCTTTCTAAAATTTCCTATCATGTTTTAGGAATGTTATTTCATGCTTAGAATGTTGTAGGATTAATTCTAAAATTCCTACCATGTTTAGATTAGTCTATCTATGCTTAGAATGTTGTAGGATTCTTTCTAAAAATATCCTATCATGTTTTTATGCTTAGAATGTTGTAGGATGCTTTCTAAAATTACCTATCATGTTTTAGGAATGCTATTTCATGCTTAGAATGTTGTAGGATCCATGATAAAATTACTTACCATGTTAGAAGTATATATACATATATACTTAGGAATGTTGTATGTTCATACTAATAGTTACCCATGCTTAGTAAGACATTCATGTTTAGTAGTTATTCATGCTTAATAAAGATTCATGCTTGGATGGTAGTAGAAAAGTCGTATACCATGTTAGTTTAATTATAGGGAAGTTATATGCCATGCTAGATAAATGGTAGAAAAGTTATATACCATACTAGTTTAATTGTAGGTAAGTGGTATACCATGCTAGTTTAAATTGTAAGTAAGATGTATACCATGCTAGATTAAATGAATACTCATGTTTACATGATACCCATGCTTAGATAAGTATTTGTTCATGCTATGTTAGTAGATGATCATGCTTAATCATTATTTACGCTAAGTAAGTAGGTGCCATGCTAATTGTTGATCATGTTAAGTTAATGGTATCCATACTATGATATTCATGCTTAGATTAAAGAAACTACTCATGGTTAGTTGTAGTGATTTTATGTTATGTTCTATACCATGCTAAAGTTTAACTACATGCTTAGAATGTTGTAGGGTTAATGTTAGAATACCTACTATGCCTTGGAATGTTGCATGTTCATACTAGTTATATATCCATGCTTGGGATGTGGTGATTAGTGATGATAAGTAGTAAGCTTTCTTGCTCAAATTATAACCTATGCCTGACTATAGTGGACTTCATGTCTAGGTCGTAGTGATTTTTATGCTTAAGCTCGATTTAAGCACAAGCCTAATCATATTCATAGTTAGGAGTATCATGATGAGTGGTTGTGTTATATCATTAGATTGTCGATCGTAGGAAGATGCTTGTAATTGTATGCCATACTTAAGGCGCTATAGGTTGAAGTAATAAGGATTCGGAAGACCACTAGTGATAGTTAGTCCGATAAAGGCCGTTATGTCGCCTTCGGATTCTTCCGTAGTAGAATACCGACCATAGAATATTAGTAGACTCTTCTGTTACTCTAATAATAGGAGATCAAGTTTGCTAGTAGCACGTTTGGTTGCTTTTAAGATTGATTACCTGTATGGTTGTTTGCATATAGTTGTGCTCGTACGTGGCTCGACTGGTCCGTACGCAGCTGTGGGTCTCATACGTAGCTTACTTGGCTCGTATGTAGGTTGTTGTCTCGTACGCGGCTCGACCGGCCCGTGCGTAGCTGTTGGTCTCATACGCGGCTAATTTAGCTGGTATGTACGTGGTTATCTCCTACGAGGCCCGCCCGGCTCGTAGGTAGTTATTGTTTCATACGTAGCTTATTGGCTCGTATGTGGTTATTACTCGTGTATAGCTTGTTAGCTAGTACACAGTTCGTTCTGCTCGTCTAGGGTGATATTACCACCCTAAGGGCTATCGACCATCAAGACATATGTTTTCTTACCCTAAGAAACTGTGTAGGAGTCACTCCTTGTGTACTGTTGAATGTTAACCAGGGTAGGTTAATCGAGGACCGGAGTATAGACGAAATCCAAGTCTAGGGTAGCGGCATGCATGTATATTCGCACGGCCAAAGTCTTGGATCGATGAGCCACGAACCGGATCCTGAGGGATTCTGGTAAGTCTAGGTTGAGCAGCCTAGTAGAGTTGTCTTGCGAAGTCTACTTTAAAGGCCTAGCATGTTGTGTTTATGTCATCCCTAGGATTATTCGAGCCAGGGACATCATTAGGATAGTGACTTACAAGGATCATTTTACTTAAACCCTTTTGCCGGGAGAGAGGAGTCGGTGGTAGGGGGCCCCCTTACACTAACTCGTCCCTTGAGGCAGATCATAGGTGGTGTATTGGGTTGTACCTTCCCGTCAAAGGGATACGCATGGTGCCGTCTCACAAGTTGAGGACACGGGTTGCGTATCTCGCTCTGTTAATTCCTGAAATACCGTGGCTGGGGTGCCACAGGATGCATGGTGCAGTCCTGCGCTTGCTAGACCCCAGAGGGTGCCACAGGGTAGGCTTCGAGCTATCCTGCGCTTGCGAAACCCTATAGTTTGATTTTGGAATGAGGCCCGATATATTGGGATCGAGTGAGGTCCGGCATGCCGGGTAGTAGTGGAAAACGGAGACACCATAAGCAGACTGCATGGGGGGGACTTGACCCCTTCTACAACCTCACAGAGTCATGGAGTATTGTCAGGAACAGGTTGTGTACAATTAGAGTTCATAACGCGGGTTCAAATCCCTATATATGGAGAAACGGCTTGAGATGGGGTCGCATGTAGTATGGGCTGCATGTTGCTTCGGAGACTTGCTGACATTAGAATAGGAAGTGTCCTAGTTCTATTTAAATATCGCATTAGAGTCTAGTCCTAGCACTCACGAACACTTAAACTACACCAACACCATTGCTATATTTTGTATATTGTTTGGGAGATCGCTGCTATATGATCAGCCTTTAAGCGTCAGTGAATACTGACGTCCCCACTTCCATAGGTACTGGATCGCCAAAGTACAAAGGCTAAATTCAGGAGGACTCAAGGCAAGGAAAGCAAGGAGTCAGTGTTATGTTTAGTTCCGCTGTAGTATATGTATTGATTGTCTATTAGTTGAGAAGTACTCAAGTGAGAGTTACCGAGTGTTGTTCTTCATTCCTTGTACTCTGATATAAGATGTTGAAGGTTGTAATACTTGGAAATGTAAAGGTAATATTGTAACTCTATTGTAAGGTATTACAGTTGTACAATATTCAGACTTGTAACACATTGTGTATTGAATAAAAAGTTTTAAATTCTCATGTTTTTCTGTGTATTGTGACTAATTGAAGAAAAGGTCTTGGCTCGTGTCACGGTTTCCCAGTGTTGGAAATCGGGGCGCTACATTTACTAGGGCCGTTTTCGCCAGCTCCCGACAGTTCAAGTTCCTAGTCGTGGCAATCGACTATTTCTCAAAATGGATAGAGGCCGAGCCCTTGGCCACGATCACCGAAAACAAGGTTGTTCAATTCTTCTGGAAGAACGTGATCTGCCGATTTGGCATCCCCAGGGTCCTAATTACAGATAACGGAACGCAGTTCACTGGGGCTGCCTTCCGAGCTTTATGTGAAAACCTCGCCATACAACACCGGTTCTCCTCCGTCTCTCATCCTCAGTCAAATGGCCAGGCCGAAAATGCCAACCGACAGATCCTCTCCGGCATTAAGAAGAGGTTAGACAAGTGTTCCAAAGGCTTGTGGGTCGATCAGCTTCCCAACGTGCTCTGGAACTACCGCACCACAAAGCGGACCCCAACGGGTGAGAGCCCATTCAATCTCACTTATGGGTCCGAGGCCATCATCCCCCTAGAAGTCGGAATACCCTCTCCTCGTTTGATAGCTTATAAAGAAGAGCAGAACGCTAGATAGCTCAGAGCAAGTCTAGACCTGATAGACGAAATCCGAGAAAGAGCTGCCATACGTCAATAGAGCTACCGAAGAAGTATCGAGCTAGCATACAACAAAAGAGTCCGCCCAACGGACCTCAAAGAAGGGGACCTGGTCCTCCGAAAGTTGGCCATCTCGTTCCCAGGTCAGAAAAGCAAATTGGCCCCGAATTGGGAGGGACCTTACAAGATCTCTAAAGTAATCTGCCCCGGCATGTACAGACTAGAAGATCTCGAAGGCAGGGAGATCCCCAGGACTTGGAATGCCGACCATCTCTTAAAATACCAAGAGAGAACAACAACGCCTCTCTAAGTAATTCGAGATGTCGAACCGTTCTTTTCCTGTTACTTGTAGTGATTTTCTTTCATTTTTCCTTGTAATAACGGCTAGCAACTTTAGAAGCAGCCGATCATTGGTTATTAATGAATAAAGTCTTTTCATATTTTTGCTACTGTTTACATCTCTCTGCTTTTTACTCTTCAATCTAACGATGGTTCGGAGTCCAACACTTGGCACGACTCTGCTTTGCAAGTTCGCTTCTAAGCAAGCTAGAAGTAGTTCGCCATTCGGAATTGCTCCCACAACCGTTGAACTAATCTAACGATGGTTCGGAGTCCAACACTTGGCTCGATTCTACTTCGCAAGTTCGCTCCAAAGCAAGCTAGAAGTAGTTCGCCATTTGGAATTGCTCCCACAGCCGTTGAACTAATCTAACGATGGTTCGGAGTCCAACACTTGGCTCGATTCTACTTCGCATGTTCACTCCAAAGCGAGCTAGAAGTCGTTCGCCATTCGGAATTGCTCCCACAGCCGTTGAACTAATCTAACGATGGTTCGGAGTCCAACACTTGGCTCGATTCTACTTCGCAAGTTCGCTCCAAAGCGAGCTAGAAGTAGTTCGCCATTCGGAATTGCTCCCACAGTCATTGAACTAATCTAACGATGGTTCGGAGTCCAACACTTGGCTCGATTCTACTTCGCAAGTTCGCTCCAAAGTGAGCTAGAAGTAGTTCGCCATTCGGAATTGCTCCCACAGCCGTTGAACTAATCTAACGATGGTTCGGAGTCCAACACTTGGCTCGATTCTACTTCGCAAGTTCGCTCCAAAGCAAGCTAGAAGTAGTTCGCCATTCGGAATTGCTCCCACAGCCGTCGAACTAACCTAACGATGGATCGGAGTCCTATGGCTCGACTTTACTTCCCCGGCTCGCCCTCAGGCGAGCCGAAAGTGGATGCCCGTTCCGAACTGCCCCCACGACCATCGAGCCGAGCGGACGAGGTACCGACCCTCGTATATGGCAAAAAAACCTTCCGAGGCGAAACCACCGTCAGATCGTCTCAAAATTCGTGCTAGGGTGTGATGAACGGGCCTGACTTTGCCACGTGTCCACAAAACGACAAGATAGCATTTTCTTGGGAACTGGACCCGCCTCAAGATTCGTGCCACCATCCAACGGCTCTGATCACCTCACTTCGCTCGGCACTAAACACCGAGCGACAGGCAATCAGAACGAACCTACGGCAACAGTCACTCCGGCCACCAAGCTACACGAGCGCAGTCGATCCGCACCGAGCGAGTGTCCAGCCGAGCCTCAAAAGAGTTTGGGTTAAGGTTTTAGGGAACCCTCTCCTCGGTTCCGGACTTTGGTCATCACCTCATCCACCAGGATCTCCCCTGACCCTGACACCCGCATCGGAGCCGTCAGAGTCAGGAGAAGATCATGGTGGAAGAACGACAACCCATCCTCCCGAAGAACCTTTCCCTCGGGTCCGGACTACGGTCGCCAACTCTTCTGCCTTGTCCTCCCCCGACCCTGACACCCACATCGTGGCCGTCAGGAGCGGGAGAAGAACAAGGCAGAAGGGTGACCACCCCTCCGAACCTCTCGAGGTGAGAATTTTTCACAAGGCTGGCATCCGCCCAAGGGCAGACACCATCGATGCCACTAGAGTTCAAGACTGCAGTGACTAAAACTACAAGAGGGGTGTGGTACTTATAGCCTTCCCCCAAGAGACTGTCATTATGACTCTCGGGAGTCCAACAGTCACGCCTAGGGAGCTGAAGCGCCGCGCGTTTATTAATGGGCCCCACTCTCAACGCCCTCGGGAAGGTGGAACGCCCCCACAAATCCCGGAGCACCATTTAATGCTGTTAGGGAACTGGTCCCATCTTTTCAGAACGACGCTCGAACGGCCAAGGGCCAGCACCCCAAATCAGGCCGCGTGGCCGCAGCTTCGAAACAGTTATACCTCAGCCGCCGCACCAAGCCGCACCGGAAGGTGCCGAGCAAGATTCAGAACCCTAGCTAAAGCATGAGTTTCGAGGCCAAGATGTTCGAAGAAGCAAACACAAGCCTCGCGGTTCATGTCAAGCCTACCCTAGTTAGCACAATTACAGCACAACAAGATGCCAGCCAACTCCAATTTTATTAATATAACTTGGATAAATTTACAAAAAGATTACAACAAAAGACAGTTCGGAAGCCCAAAGACACGACACGACCCGTTTACTGCCTCCGCGGAAGGGGGACGCTCCGGTTCAGCGATACCTTGGGTCGGCGCTTTTTGACCTCCGAGCTAGTCTCTAGACCAACGAATCGAGACGCCCCCTCACCGCTGGCCCTAACGGTCGCTCCAACTGAAGCACCGCTCGAGGACACCGCTACTCCGCTTTGGGCGTCGGCTGCAGTCCAACCGACGATGGAGGTTCGGCTCGCCATTTGATAGAACGTAATCCCTCGCTCAATCTCTTCGCGAGTGCACGAAGTGCTCCGGACATTAGCCCTCACCGGCTGAGGTTTGAGCCGAGCAACCTCTTCCTCCAGTTCGACGATCCGGTCCTTCAATGTGTCGTCCTTCACAATCACTTTGAATCGAGGAAGTTTCGCCGAACCAGGATACTCGGCGCTGTCAGATATAACGCGTCGCAAGTGGGTCACCTCGATGCTCTTGTCGACCGTCACCCTTTGCAACTGTTCTACCTTCCTTGCGAAGTCATCTCGTTCGGCCGAAACCCGGACCAACTCTTCCTCCTTCGCAGATAGTTCCGCCTCGACTATCCGCAGATGGTGCAGCTCGACCAACACCTCGATATACCTGCTCTCTAAATTATGAAGTATTCTCCTCGTCAGATGGACCTCACCCTCGAGACGATCCTCCCGCGACTGCTGAAATAACTCTGCGCGACACCGAGCCGCCGCGGTGTTAAGAGTCTGCTCGGCAATCTGAAATGAAAAAGGAACAACATTGAAGTACTACATGGCCGAACCAAACACTTGGACAGAAGTCCAAATTCAATTCAAAACATTTTTCATTCATAAAAGCGGTGGCCAGTCCGCAAAAGGCATTACACTGTTTATAAAAAACAAAAAACTACAAAAATTTGCGAGGGGATCAGGGGTCCATCTGCGTCGCCACTTCGACCACGGGCGCATCGCCAGATGGCCCCTTGTTCCTCCCCTCGACCTGGGGATCCACCTGCGTCGCCACAGGAGGGTCGGCCTCCTCCTCCTCCTCCTCGTCTTCCCCCTTGTCGCCTTCGGCTCCCTCCTCCTCACCGCCTGAGGGCGACCCTGGCCACAGTCTGTAGCCGACTCGCTCGAAGCCGGGGACACGTTCCTGAACATGGTCGAGTGCCCTCTGATAGGACCTCTCCATGTTCTTGGCCATGTGTTTCTTCGCCTCAGCCTCGGCCTCGGCCTCTACCTCGGCCCTAATCTTCACGGCCAGCGCCTCCTTCTCCGCCTTCAGGTCGGCCAGAGACTTCGCCGATGCGGCCAGCTCCTCGACAGCCTTCGTAGCCTTGGCAGACTCCACATCAAGTCGCCCCTTGGCTCTCTCCAAGTCGGCCACAAGATCGGTGACCCGGACTTCCAGGGCCTCAACCCGCCTCTGCTCGGCCTCGAGTTGCCGAACCGCCTTGACCTTCTCCGCCCTATCCTTGTCGCTGGCGGCCTTCAGCTCCTTCTCCTGCGCGGCGAACGTCTCGAGGAGGTGGCCGAAGTGGCAAGTGGCCTGCGAAGACAATGGTAAGCGCAATATACAAGCCGAGCAGAAAACTTGAAGAAATTCGCAAGGAGAAACTTTCCGACACGAGTGACCGAGCCACTTCGTAGGTGTCGTCGCCGACCGTCCCCGCCTTCAGTGCGGCTCTGTCCTTCGGGGTCGCCAGGTGCTTGACGACCTGCACCGACATCTGTGAGTTGCCGAGGAACCCGTTGTGATTCTTCACCCGCCAGTTCGGCACGAACAGCTGCTTGTGCTGCTCGGTCAGGAACTCCTCGGCCGCCTCCGTCAACCTCGGAGCCTCGAGCGACAAAGCCGCGTTGACATCAAAGGCCCCCTCAATCAGGGCCGGGGCCACAGGGACCGAGGGCTCCTCGGCAACGACCACCTCCGAAGGCGCCTCAGTAGTCGGAGGAGGCGGGGTGGTAGTCGAGGCGGCCTTGGGCTGCGGAGTCGACGAGGCAGCCGCCGTCGCCCTCTTCCTCTTCCTGCCCCCGGCCAACTTGGACCTATCGGCCATCATAGCATTGAAATCAATCTTCATCACTTCTATATCACACAACAAAAACCGAGTCAGCAAAACGAGCTAAAGACTTGAAAGAAAAACGAAAATAAATGAGATGTCAGGAGCATACTCGGGTCGATGGGGCTAAGGCCGGACCCGAACAGCACCTCCTCCGTCAACTCCCTCCAACTCAGCAAGGGGAGGGCCATGATCTTCCTCGCCACCTCCTCCTTGGCCGCAAACAACACAGGGTCAGCTCTCACAAATTTCGGCACCTCCGGTTTCCACCGGGTCGGAATTTGCCGTATCGGCTCCCCCCTTAATATAAAATACTTCTCTTTCTAACCCTTAATTGAGTCCAGGTTTTCTATGATCCTAACACCCTTCCTCGGCCCCAAGTAGTACCGATGCTCTGTCTTGTGCATCCGGTTTATCCAATACAGGCCTCGGAAGACCGTTAGGTCCGGCTCGACTTCGGCTTTGCGGCACTGAAGCAGGAAAGCATTCATGTGAAGCCATGTGTTCGGCATAAATTGGGTCGGCGCGAGGCAGAACCAGCCGAGGATCTGGAGAATGAAAGAATGCAGCGGAAAACGTAGTCCGGTATTCAAGGAGTCGAAGTCGAACATGCACATATCCGACGATGACAGCTTGGAATTCGGTCGCATCCCGGGGCCGGAGATCATCAGCTTGTACTCTGGAGGGATGGCGAATCCCTTTCTGATCCGAAGGAGATCCCTCTCGGATAGCACCGAAGTAATCTCGTCGGCTTCGGTGGGAAGAGCCGGGTTGGGTTCTTCAAGGACTTTCAACTTTCCGTAGATCGCTTTCTCCAAGAGGTCGCCCTCGTACTGCCTGACCCCCGAATGCCCGGACAGAACAGAGGGATATCGTCCCATCTCGGGGGCTTGCTTCGGGTGCTCCACAATCTCCTCGACCACGACAGATTGGGCTGCCACCCTCCTCTTCTTCTTCTTCTCCGTTGCGGACAGCTCGGCGACTTGCTTACCCTTCCTTCGGATCTCCGCCCTTCTCCTCTCCTCGGCACCATCATCGCCCGAGGACGAGGCCCCACTCCCCGAGCTTACTCTTGACATCTCTAGGAAAAAAGGCTAAGGCTAGTAGACTGACCTTTGAAGTGACGTTCACGATCGGAATGTGCTCGCCGAAAATCGCCTGGCCCACGCGAAAGCTAACGTCACCACCTTGAAGCAAAAGTCGCCGCTAGCAGAGAGCTCAGAAAGCAAAAGTGAATTCTTCGAGTGAAAAGTGAGAAATGAACTTGAGGGTGGGAGAGTGAAAACATATAACCCCAAGTGATGATGGGCCTCCTTGGGAATCTCAAAGGCCCACTAAGAAGACAAAGCGCCAAACGGAAGGTTGAGATGTTTCGAAGAGCAAAAACCTCAAATCACTCAAGTCCACGACTCGGACACCGGTTTGCCAAGCCGAGCTATCGAACAGCCTCGCTAAGCAACCAAGCTACTGAGTCCCTTCAAAAACATGCAACTCAGCACCTCGGTCAACGCCGCTTAGACTCTGAGCCGAGATGACGAGGAACCGACCCTTGTATATGGAGAAAAATCCTTCCGAGGCGAAATCACCGTCGGATCTCTCCAAAATTCGCGTCAAAATTCGATGGACGGTTCAGATAGCGCCACGACCACAAAATGACAAGATAACGTTTTCTCGTGATCTGAACCCCATCCTCGTGATTCGCTCCATGATGGACGGACCAGATCCGGCCATGTGTACTTTCCGAACTGCTTGCCATCGGCCTGCTCAACCGAGCTACCGAACAGCTTAGTCGAGCAGCCGAGCTACTGGGCTCGGAAAAGTGGAACCAATAAGAGACGCAACCTTCAAAGTATCCAACTCAGCGCCTCGGTCAACGCCACTTAGACTCCGAGCCGAGATGACGAGGAACCGACCCTCATATATGGAGAAAAATCCTTCCGAGGCAAAATCACCGTCGGATCTCTCCGAAATTCGCGTCAGAATTCGATGGATGGTTCAGATAGCGCCACGACCACAAAACGACAAGATAACATTTTCTCGTGATCTGAACCCCATCCTCGTGATTCGCTCCATGATAGACGGACCAGATCCGGCCACGTGTACTTTCCGAACTGCTTGCCATCGGCCTGCTCAACCGAGCTACCGAACAGCATAGTCGAGCAGCCGAGCTACTGGGCTCGGAAAAGTGGAACCAATAAGAGACGCAACCTTCAAAGTATCCAACTCAGCACCAGCCAGCGGCACTGAGCCCCCGAGCCGAGGGGACGAGGAACCGACCCTCGTATATGGCGAAAAAACTCGCCGACCCATATCAGCCGTTGGATCTTGTCGAAAAGCGCGCTCATCATGATGGACGGTTCAGATCTTGCCACGTCCACTACACGACAAGATAGTGTTTTTTGGGGATCCGTGCTGAGATGGATGCTCAGGATCATGCCACGTACTTCGGCTAATTCCGAACTAAATGTGCCGAGCCGAGAGGACGAGGAACCAATCCTCTTATGCCGCGGAAGAGTCTACCAAGCCGAGAGGACGAGGAACCGATCCTCTTATGCCGCGGGAGAGTCTGCCGAGCCGAGAGGACGAGGAACCGATCCTCTTATGCTGCGGAAGAGTCTGCCGAGCCGAGAGGACGAGGAACCGATCCTCTTATGCCGCGGAAGAGTCTGCCGAGCCGAGAGGACGAGGAACCGACCCTCGTATATGGCAAAAAACCACTCCGACCCATATCAGCTGTTGGATCTTGTCGAAAAGCGCGCTCGTCATGATGGACGGTTCAGATCTTGCCACGTCCACTACACGACAAGATAGCATTTTATGGGGATCCGCGCTGAGATGAATGGCCCAGATGATGCCACGTACTTCGGAGGGTTCCGAGCCGAGGAGCCAATCCACCGAGCCGAGGAGCCAATCCTCCGAGCCGAGGAGCCAATCCTCCGAGCCGAGGAGCCAATCCTTCGAGCCGAGGAACCGAGGAGCCGACCCTCGTATACGGCAAAAACGTCTGCTGAGGAACGGGAACCGTCTGATCACTCAGGAATTCGCGCTCCGTGCTGATCGAGGGTCTAGATTACGCCACGTCATAAATTGGTATTTAAAAATCGTTTTTTATTTATTTAAATCGTTTTATTTATTTAAAAATTGCGAAAAATTACTAAAAATTCGGGAAAATTAGCTAAAAATTCTAGAAAATAATTAAAAATTCGGGGGGATATTTTTGAGCCCCTGAACGAACAATTATTGCCTAGAATGTACTGTTAAGACCCCCGAACGATTAGTTAACACATCGCAAAATTAAATAAATAACCCGAAAAAAATAGATAAAAACTCGACACGACTTCGGAACATCATATGGCTTTAAAAAGGAGAAGTTACCTTACTACCCACTTCAAGATCCCCCATTCGGACTCCGATACAACCCCACTAGCCACTAAAACAGTCAAACTACTCCTCAAAGACTGATTGATCATCCTCAGCCTTTAGGAGTGGGGGGCTCGTGATATGGCTAAAATAGGGGTTCAATCGAGACCGTCCAAATTGGACACGAATCCTGAAGCCCGGGGGTAAAACGGTAATTTCACCTACAAACGGGTCTGAAGCGGATACTGGGTCTCCCCCCCCAAAGAGCCATTAACCCGCGAACGGATCCACCTCAACTAGGTGCGGGTTTCAACCCGCAACAAACCCGGTCCAGCAGGATAGAATTAGGGTTTCTGATTAATATTAATCAACGGCCATGATTCATATCTATCCTTTCACTGGAGATTAGGGATTACATTCCTTATCTATACACAGGAATCACATGCCTAATCTGTTCCCTAAGACGCCTATAAATACCCCCCATCCATCTCCATTAAGAGGTAATCAATCTTTCTCCAGTTTTTGCGCTCTTTCATAATCTCTCTGATTACTGACTTGAACGTCGGAGGGTGCGTCGCAGGGAACAACCCCGGTGTCTCGCACTTTTTGCAGGTGTACGGCGGGCGCGACGATCAGACCCCGACGGAACAGGTATACAGGTTTACTATTCAGTTTTCCTAAGAATCCACAAATACTATCTGTTTGCCCCCACACCAAATTTAGCGGCAACAATATCAAAATGAGATTTGAGATAAACAAGTTTATTAAAATCCAAATAGTAATAAAATAAGATACAAATAGCCGATCACTTAGAAAATAAACATTAAAGTTAGAATATACTATTATTCGAAGAAAATACAGTTTTCAATTTGAAAAGATTTTAATAGAAGGCCCAAATCAAGTTTAAAATAATAACGAATTCATAAATAATTAAAATACGGAAAATATTCAGAAAATATGTATTTGGGAAAATAGGGGTTACAAAAATCCTACCAACCTTACAACAAAATTTTGTCCTCAAAATTTGCATAGGCGGTACATAGGATAGGGCAAAACAAACTGGGGGGAAGGGTAACAAAGCAGAGGGCTAATGGGGAAGGAACAAAGCAGCGGCAATACCAGAAAAAGAAGGAAGTGGATAACAAAGAGGTCAAATAAAAATCAAGAAAAGAAGCAAACAGTATCAAAATGCGAGAAACAGCACAAGATAACAAAGCATGATAGGGAGTTGGTAAAACTGGAATCTAAGAGAAATGACAGATAGGGGAGAATTGAATCAAATAATGAATGGGTGCATGATGGCAAAATGGAATGCAAGAAAGAAGTAACCGGTATGAAAACAGTGGCGGAGGGAGGAAGTGAGGAGGGGGGACATTTGGGACCCCAAAAATTTTGTAAAACCCCCTAATATAGACCAAAATTTTTATTTGGCCCCCCTAGTTAAAAAAAATTGGGACCCCCAAGTCTAATCCACCTCTTATTAAATGCTCAATTATATCGATGCCGGGGGAAAAAAATTTGGGACCCCCATTTTGATTCGTCTGGCTCCGCCACTGTATGAAAAATGAAGAAGAAACAACACAAGACTTGCAAAACAACAAAGCAAAGAGATGAAGAAACAGGTAGAACTAGAATCGAAGAAATGATGGATAAGGAAGAGATGAACCAAGCAATGATTCAACGGATGAAAACAAATGCAAGAGATAGGGGAAAGCAAATAGTGCAAGGAATGAGAAGCAACAACAGGATCCTGAGACCTGTGGGTTATGGGCCCACTATGCTTCCGCTGCGACAATCTGATGGTGACGTTCCAAGCTGTAGACATGTTGTTGTAGACCACGTGACACCAAGCGACGATCCGAGCAGGAAGAAAAGAATGAGACATCAGAATAAAATTGGGCTTTAGATGATAGCTTTAATTTAAATGATTATGTCTAAACTAATCGGTGTTAACAAAAATAATATTAATAATACAAAAATAAACACACATTAATAATAAAATAATAATAACAAAAATAATAAAAATAATAAAAATAATAATAACAATAATAATTATCATAATCATGCTGGTAAAAATAATAATAATAATAATAATAAATATTAACAATACTGGTAAGGATAATAATGCAAAACAGAATATAATTTGGGGTTCATCATTTTTTGTGAAAATAATTCAATATTAACAACAACAAAAAATAGTAAAAAAAATACAATAATAATAATAGTAATAGTAATAACAATAATAATAATACTAATAATAATAAGGGAAACAATAATAATAATAGTAATAGTAATAATAACATTATACAATAAAATAAGAATTTGGCTGATCAACTTAATATAAAATAATCCAAACAAGAGTACATATATATATAGCCGATCAATTATTAAATGGAAAGTGAAGTTATTATTACTACTACTATTCAAGCAAACCAGTACAAAAGAAGAGGACAGTGATAAGTAATATATACATAAAAAACTAGTGGGGTTATTATAGTAGAAATTCTTTGATGTGGGTTCGCCTCATTAATGTCCATCTGTAGACTTGCCTTCTCGACATCAAGTTGCAGGTTTGCCTCCACAACATCAGGTTGCATGTTACCATCTGGATATTCGGTTGCACATTTTGCCTCCCCGATTTCCAGTTGTAATTTGCCTCCATTGACGTCTAGTTGCATGTTTGCCATCTCGACATCCAGTTGCAACAAAACGATGAACGAGATGATGCAATCTTTCACGCGTACTTAGATGTCGATTGCTCAATTTAAGTACGAAGTTACGTTTTGAAATTTGTGATATTAAAATACACAATTATTCGAAATAGCAAAATTTTCGTTTTAGAAAACAATTTTATAAAAGATCCAAAATATAACAAATAATAATCGAAATACACAAAATATTCGAAAAAAAATTATTAAAAAATATAAGCAGGAGAATAATGAATTGTATACTCAATAAAGATTCAGCAAAGGAGGACGACTACAAGGGATGAAAGAAAATAAGAAATCAAAGAATTGAATATGAAGGAAAAGGAACGATGGGGCACAAATGGAATTTGAAGAGAATATGGCAAGGAAGGAATAACTAGCATGATACTCAAAATGAGTCAACAAATGAAGATGAACGCAAGGCACTGAAAGCAGTGAATGACACATGAGTTGAAATAAAAAGGAATCAACGAGGCAAGCAGAAAATAAGAGATTGCTTCACCAAAATCAAAGAGAACATGAGCAGGGAAAAACAAACAAGGACAACACCTAAGATAGAATCAAAAGCTAGAGAAAAAGAATTAATGATCAAGGATGAGGAAAACACAATGCAGAAATATAATATGAAGAATAATGCAAGATGAATGAAAGAATCAAAGGAATATGGGTACGGAAAGAACGAAACTATACCCAATAAAGAATCAACAAATGAGAAAGACTAAAAGAGACGGAAGAAACAAGGAATCAAGGAAATTGAATAAGAAGGGATCAAATGAATGGAATAAGACTAGTATCAGATCAAGTTGATTATAATTCATTCATGCATGCATCGTTGGCAGAATGTTGAGCCGTTCCCAGCTCGAGCCAAGCTTTTCTAAAATATTAGGCAACTAATACATTAGCCAAACCTGGGCTCTGATACAACTAAAAATCCTGTCACACCCCGCTTCCCAAAATAAGGAATACGAGCACGTAACATTGGCCCGGTGAATGATTTTCATCATTCATAAGTTGTTCAGGAATCTTTACAACATCTCACAAAATAATCAGAGTCGAAAGCAAGAGAATCAACCACACATGCATAATTGAATCAATATACCAACAGAATTTACTTGAAACAAAATGTATTAATCTCAAATAAATCAGATTTGAACAAGTCAAAAATCTTGGGTCATACTGCCCAAACACAAAGAATCCAAGTAACAGATACATTGTTAAAAATAAGCAATAGGAAATAAATGAAGATTGCAAAAGCTCCAGCCAACTAGAACTTTAGATCACATATTCCATCGGGCAGCTGATCACCAAAATCTGCAATTTGACAAATTGCAGGAAGAAGAAAAAAGAAACAAGATTCCCGTCAATGCAAGTTACGGGCCGCTTGTAATGCAGGATACAAGTACATGGAAACCTAAACAATTCTAAATAATAGCAGAAACAAAACATAGCATGGTATATGCATAACAGAATCTACTAGCATGGTATAAAAACATGTGTCAAGTGTCAAAAGTCAAATAGCATGCAGACAGATATACAGATAGTGTCAAATAATGGTGTCAAGTGATAGTGTCAGACAGATAACAAATAATCAGATAATCAGATGATAGATAGCGGATTCAGATATCAGATACAGATGCTAGATTCAGATTTTTATAAGTCTTGTATTAATTACTAACTAGGTAGCACTTCATGTGCCATCATTTTATCATATGGTTGCTACATTCAAAATAGTTACGTTAGTAGATTTTGTAGGGGATCATATAGGGCCGTGTACTCAGGGTTCAAACAGATATCAGATAACAGATTCAGACAGATAGAACCTAGTGATTCTCTTCTTCCCTACACCATCCTATAGGAAGTAATGTAGACAATGTCAGATAACAGATCCAGACAGATAGATAGAACGTGGTGGTTCTCTTCTTCCCTACACCATCCTATCGGAAGTAATGTAGACAGGGTCAGATAACCGATAACAGATATTCATATGGGAAACACGGGCCCCCTTCTAAGTACACATTTCTATGCTTTCCCACTACTATATCTTTCCCATAAACCCCGGCTTGATCATTTTATAATTATTATCTGACAGATGTGTATGTGCATGAAACAGATCAAATCTAGCATGATATAACGACCCACAAGTTCAGAATAATATATAAGCATGTACATATGGTAAGTAATCACATAACAAAATAAAATAGAGTACTTCCTAATTCAGGACAGCATGATAGTACAATACTAAAACAGCGATTCCCGTTATCACAAATATCAAAACCTGAATTCGTAGGAGAATCTGGAAAATAGACTTCCAACCGAATCCAGCGAATACATATAAGTCATATAGTGTTTTAGAAAAACATAACTCAAAATTGATTTGAAACCAAAAAATACGTTCAGTCAGAAATCAGTAAATCGAATTCTTGGTCAGGAAAACAGCATCAAAACACCTCAAATAAATCCAAGACAAATCCAGGGTATTCCCCTATATGTCTAGTATCAGAATATAAAGTTTCATAATTTTCCAGTAATTAAGATTAGTTAAGCCAATGAAAATCAGAAAACATCAAGAAACGACAGTTTGGCAAATCTGGAATTCTCAACACTGCTGTACAAAAACTATAATATCTCGCAAACCGTGAAATGAAATCCAAATCCGCCAAAGGGGGAAGAAAATAGACAAAATAAGCTAACTTTTATATTTCATAAATATTTTTCATACAGGAAAAGGAATTAGGATAAAATTACAAATCTTTATAGAACAGCGAGCAAAATCCAGCAAGTATAGTTTTTTTAAACAAGCATGAAATGGCATATAAAACTCATCAATAAAATCCACCAAAATTCTTGGTAATCCCTAAATAGGTATAGAAATGCTGCGCAAAATTTCAAATCAAAATAATATACTTAGCACTAGTATCAAAATAGTTTAGCCATCGAAATTATCAAGAAAAGAAATCTAGAAATGAAATACACCTCTGTAGTAAAACAATCATATCTCACACATACGAAAACGAAATCGATCAAGGTCAGAAAGTTTGGAAAAAAGACAGATTTCTCTAAAAATCATGTTTATTACTGAAACTAAGATTTTAATCTTAATATGGTCTAAAATAGCAATCAAAACTGATCACTGACAAAATACATATTTTTTTCTTAACCACAAATCAACATGCAACCTAAGAAACTCATTCCAAACACAACCAAACATGTTATAGTGTTTACTAAGTGTACAAATATCATGAAATAGGGTATATAGTATGTCCACAACAAGTATATCATATGGATCCAAACAAACACACGATTTCTCATAATTGTCTCACAATATAATCACATCAAGAACGGTCAAAACCTAAGTTGTTTCATGTCAAATTTGTGTCGTGAGGCAACTATGGTCAATAGCACTATAGAGACAATACTCATCAAAGTAAATCACACACGAGTTGTCTCTAGAACCCAACTACACTACAAGCGGAATTTATGACTTTTATCATACAAAGGAATTGAGTACAAGTTACTTGCCTGAAAGACGATGACAAAAACGAAGCAAAGAGAAAGTATAACGGGAACGGATTCCTGGGGCACGAACACAATGAACGGATCGAACGAACACACGAACTAATCACGAACACAAACCAACGAACGAATCACGATGACGATCAAGATCAAGATGACCAAACAACGATCGGGCGGATCGGCACGGATGAGATCAAGATCAAGATCAAGATTAACAAGATCGGACGGTCTAGATCAAGGTGATGATGAAGTCGATGATGATCGTTATCGAACGGCCAAGATCACCCCGATGGTGATGATCAGGATGATGATGATCAAAATAGATTCGATGGCCAGGAATCAATCAATCTAGATCAAGATCAAGAGATCATGATCACAATCAAACAGATGGCCTACAATCAAATGATCAACACTTGATCAAAACAACCCATCAATGTCACTGGCTTCGACGACAGCGAGCAGCGGGACTGGCGGCAAGGCGGAGGACGGCAGCCGGCATCGGAAGGACAGGCCGAGGGCTGTCGCGGCTGCGCAAGGCAGAGGATCACCAGGGAGGGGCTGCACTTGGCTAGAGTAGGCAACGCAACTGGCTGGCACGACAAGGAGAGGCGACGAGTAGGGAGGGCGGCTGTAGTCGCACGGCGCGATAAGAGGGAGAGCGAAGTCAGGAGACAGGCACGCGGCACTTGCAGAGCACAATGCAGAGGAGCAGGGAAGAGACAGGGGGTCGCGGCGATGCAGTGACGGCCCGGGAGATCGCTGGCAGGGCTACAGTCGAGAGGAGGCACGGGGAGCGGCGAATCGACACGGGGAGATGGGTGTCGACGAGGGTGCAGACGGGGTCGAAGTCGAGGTGAGGCGAGGAGGTGAGGGATGGGGGTGACTGCACAGTGGTAGGGGGTGATCGGGAGGTGACTTGGGTGAACGAGAGAGGTCGGGGGTGCATACAGGGGAACGGAGAGAGAGGGACAAACGGGAGAGAAATGGGACGAGGAGAAAAGTATAGGGCGGCTGAGGGTTTCATGGGGAAGACGAATAGGCTAATATGGGTTATATATAGGTCGGTGAAGTTTAGGGTTTAGGTGAACAGATGGGTTTCGGGTATGGGTAAATGTGAATGAGTTTGGGGATGGGGTTTGAAGGGTATTGGATTAAGTTAACAGGGTATAGAAATGGGTTTTGGGGTTTATAAAAAAACCAATAGGAATAGGATTTAGTCAAATGGGTATTTGTGTTTAAAAATACAATAGGAAAATAAAATAACCAATAAAATGTAGGATTATATATCAAGATATATATTGTACTACAATATGAAAATTATTTGAAATCACTACTAATACAAAAATCAATAGAAATAGATTTTTAAATCAACAATCAAGACAATAATATTAATAACAACAATAATAATTTTGATATACATATCAAAATGAGATTTGAGATAAACAAGTTTATTAAAATCCATATAGTAATAAAATAAGATACAAATAGCCGATCACTTAGAAAATAAACATTAAAGTTAGAATATACTACTATTCGAAGAAAATACAATTTCCGGTTTGAAAAGATTTTATTAGAAGGCCCAAATCGAGTTTAAAATAAATAATCAAAATACGGAAAATATTCAGAAAATATGTATTTGGGAAAACAGGGGTTACAAGTCAGATGGAGGGTGCGAATACAGTCGTTAAATCGGGCGAAATCTAATGAATGGGAGGCGATACCCGATCTTTCATAGGTGAATCTGGTGACATTAAAATCACCACAGAGATAAAAGAATCCGTGAATGTTGTTTTGGAAGGAGATAAATTCGTTCCAGAACTTATCGTGACGATCCGCAGTGGACAGTTCGTAAACCAAAACCACTGTGAGCTCACGATTGAATTCAACCCAGAGGAGGCGAACAATGAGAAAGAAAGTTAAGCAACGTATCGAAATGAGGGAGAATCGGAAATCTTTAAAACCAAAGAGGATCCCTCCTCTTGATCCGACGGCATCAAGAAAGATCCAATTGGAGATTAAGGATCCACCAAGCGAACGTAAGATGGAAGATGAAAGGGACTCAAGTTTAGATTCTTGAATGGATATCAAATCGCAATGGAAGGAAGAAATCAGTTGATACACTGCTTGTTGCTTGCTCGCGCACCACAGACCCCGAATATTCCAAGAGATGCTATTAGACTCAAGAGATCTAGAAATTTTGTAACCCCTGTTTTCCACAAATTTGTATTTTCAGTGTATTTCTCTGTATTTAAAATTTTTCTAAATTAGTTTTTTCGTTTTCAAAATTTTTTGTCAAAATGTATTATTGAATCTTCCATTTAAAATCTGTTTTCGATCAATAATTGTATTTGTAACTATTCTGTATGATTTTATATTTCAATACAAATCATACTATTATTGTTATTACTGTTAATTTATTTTTAGTATTATTATTAAATTCGACTGTTAGTATTATTATTTTTATTGTTATTACATTTTGATTGTATATTAAAAATCCTATTGTATTTGCTAGTATTTGAGTATTGACTCAGTGTATACTATTTGATTTATGGTACTATGGTATTTCTAATTTATATTTTCTATTGAATAAATTATTTACTTTTAATATTAATCTAATTATATTTTTTTGAATTAATTTTCTTGAAACCCTAATGTATTTTTAATACCCATTAAACTCCTTTAAACCAATACCCATTAAATAACTACCCTATTACCCTATTCCATCCCCATACCTGTTTCCTATATTAAACCAAACCCAACTAAAACCCATCTAACCCATTAACCAATCTAAAATACCCAAAACCCATTAAATAAACCCAATATCCGTTAGTATATCCCCAAACCCGTTTACATCCCCAGACCCGAATACACCCCTAACCCTATTCCTATATAACCCTGTTCATCTCCCTTCACCGACTCTTCATCTTTTGCAACCGCCACCTTCAACCTCCCGCAAACCTACCTTCTCATCTAAACCCATTGTCCCCTACCTCTCAGCCCCCCCTCCCCATCTGCCTCCAGACGACTCCCCTTCTTCTCCGCCAGGCCCAGTGACAGCAACTGCACCAGTCACGCCCCTCGCAACCTCTGTAGTGCCGTCCTCCCACACTCTCTCTTTGAACCCTTCCCCAACCTCATCCGCCCTGTGCCTCACCCGACCGCCTTCTCATCCGCCGCTCTCGGTCACCCCGGGGATCCTCCCGCTATCGCAACCACACAGCCCAGCACCCCCCCGGCCTGTCTCCCTACCGCCGCCGTCCAGCACATCGCCGACAGTCCCCTGGCCACTGTCCTTCGCTACTGCAGTGTCCCCATTCACTGTCGCCTTCCACCGCAGTGCACACTTTCCCCATGCTCTGTTTTGTTGATTGGTGTGATGGTTTGAATGTGGACAGTCCATTTGATCGCGATCTTGATCGTCTTGATCTTAGAGTTTTGTTCATATTAAATCTCGATCGTTGATCGCATTATCATCATCTTGGAGTTTTTGATCATCTTTGATTGGTGGCCGTCCGATCATCTATCTGATCCAATCGCCTTGATCTCTTGATCTCATGATCTCAGCCGTCCGATTGTGTTTGTGGGTTATTTGTTCTTTGGATTCATGATCTTGTTCGTGATTCGTTGTTGTTGAGTTCGTGCCCGGAAATACGTTCCCGTTATTCTTGCTTTTGGCTTCATTGTTTTCATCGTCCTCCAGGCAAGTAACTTGTACTCCAATTCATTTGTTTGATACAAGTCAAAAAGTTTACCTATAGTATAGTTGGGTCTGGAGACGAATCTTGTTTGTGTTTTGCTTGATGGTTTTTGTCTCTATTGTGAAAATTTGACCATAGATGACTCACGACACAATATAGGATTGAATTAACCTAGGATTCGCTCGTTCTTGATTTTTGATCGTGTATGTGAGACTTCGTGATTTGGTTAACACCCATGTGATATATTTGGTGTGGACATGCTAGATAGCCTAATTCATGATGTTTGGACACTTGGTAGACTCGATTTCATGTTTGGTTTTATTTTGAACAAGTTTTGTATGATATATGTTGAGTTGTTGTTAAAGAGAAAACTCTGTATTTTGTCGCTGATCTATTTTGTTTGCTGTTTTGGACTATTTTAAAGTCAGTATTTTAATTTTGGTATAAAACATGAGTTTTAGATAATTTCGTCTATTTTCAAACCCCTCTAACCTTGCTTGATTTTGTTTTTGTATGACTGAGTTATGACTGTTTTATTGCAGAGGTGTCGATCTTTTCCAGATTTTGTTTTTCAGTAATTTTGATTACAAACCATTTTAAAGAACTATGCTACGTATATTATTTTGATCTGAAACTTTGGTCAGTCTTTCTATACCTATCTATGGATTACCCAAAATCTTGGTGAATTTTGTTGATGCATTTTATATGTCGTTTCATGCATGTTTACAAAAGTCGTACTTGCTGTATTTTGCTCACTATTTTGTAAAGAATTGTGTTTTCACCCTGATTCCTTTTACTGTATGGAAAATTATTGTGAAATATGAAAGCTAGTATATTTTATTTATTTTCATATCCTATTGGTAGAATTGGATTTTGTTTCACTGGTTGCGAGATATCATAGTTTTCGTACGGCAGTGTTGTGAATACCAGATTTGCCAAAGTATCGTTTATTGATATTTTCTTATTTTTGATGACTGAACTAGTTTTACTGGAATATTATGAAACTTTATATTTTGGTTCTAGACATATAGGGGAATACCCCAGATTTTTTCTCGATTTAATTGAGAGCTTTTGATGATGTTTTTCGGACTGAGAATTTGTTTTACTGATTTTTGACTGAACATATTTTTTTGGATTCAAATCAGTTTTGAGTTATGATTTTGTGAATTACTATGTGACTTACCTATATTCGCTGGATTCGTGTGGAAGTCTATTTTCCAGATCCTCTTACGGATCCAGATTTACATTTTTGTAGCAACAAGAATCACTATTTTAGTACTGTACTGTCATGCTATCCTGAATATGAACATACACTGCTTTGCTCTTTTATGTGACTGTATATCATCTATGCATGTTTATTTGTTTCCCTGAACCTAATACTGATTATACGATGTTATTTTGACACTATTTCGTACACATTCATGCATGTTTGATGACCACAATAAAAGTAACCAAGCCGTGGTTTCTTAAGGAAAGATCTAGTAGTGGAAAATATGGAAACGTGTACTTGGAAGGGAACTAGTGTTCCATCCTGCTACTGTTACTGTAACTGCTACAGCTACTGTTACTATTATCTGACCCTGTCTACATTACTTCCTATAGGAAGGTGTAGAGGAGAAGAGAACCACTAGGTTCTTACTGTTACTGTTACTTTACTACTACTGCTACTGTTACTGATACCTGAGTACACTGCCCCATTATGGTCTATTATGAAATCTAAAAGCAAAACTGTTTGTTATAGCAACCATGTGTTATGTTTTTGGGCGCATGAAGTGCTACCTAGCTAGTAATACACACAAGACTGTAAGAACATAAGACTAATACTGTTAGACTAATACTGTTAGATTGACACTGTTAGACTGATACTGTGGGACTAATACTGTTATACTGTTATCCTGATTCACTGGTGTACTGAGCTTACTGTTACTGGACACTGTTAGTTGGCATATGACACTGCATTTGACACAAACACATGTACTGTTTGTATACTATGCTAGTTGATTCTGCTATAACATGCTATACCTGTTTCTGCTATTATTTAGATCTGTTTAGTTTCCCATGTGTGTAACATCTGTTTTTTTTTAATTCCTTAATTATTTGATTTAAATTATTTTTAAATATGTTTCTGAGTATATTTACCCCTATTAATTGATTTCATTAGTATTAGAATGATTAAATTGATATTTTGGGATAAACGGGAAAAAATTGAAAATACAGGAATTTGGAGACGAGTTTTCTCGGAGGAGATGAATCTGTTTTGACCCGAAATTTTTCGGGGTGCTTGTATGATATCAGAGGGCAATAAAATGTTAATTCGAGGAATTATTAGATTATAACATGAAATGGGAGTTTTAATGCCTGTGTGTTTAAAAGCTTAAAAATATTCGTGTGTGTATATATATATGTATTTCGATTGGTTGTAACTATTGATATTGATTATAATTATGCATAGAACTGCACTTCTAATTTATTTTATGTCTATGATGTATTTATGCAGATAGTGGAGTGATTTTTGAAAAAAAATATACTAGAAGGGTATAAAAATAACCCTATGGTCAAAAGAGGGACTTAGATTGAATTTTACCATTTTATTTACCTCTCCATACCCTCCTTCTCCCCCCTCCCACTTCAGTTCGGCCAGCAAATGAAACCCACCATTGACCAAGATTAGGGCTCAAAACCCTAGCTATTTTCAAGTTGTTGCTTCACAAAAATTTGAGGGTTTTAGCTAATTTGGAGGTGCTCTACTCATTTCCGGAGTCCATTTGCAGAGATAAGGCTTGGATGGTAAGAAATTATGAAGTTTATTTTATGGGAATTTATGATTTTGAGTTTTAGTGCTAGAAAATGATATAGTAGGGTAATTAGGTGATGCTAGTAATTATAGAAAAGGAAGATTGGTAAGAAATTGAGTGGTTTGTGAAGTATAAATTAATTAGTGTGTTGGCTTTAGAATTTGGATAATAAATAGAATAATTGATAAGTATGAGATATAGAAATTGTTGTGTATTGAGGGGAAACAATTTAGAATGGGTTTAGTGAAAATTTTATGGAGTTAGAAACCTGTCGGAATCTCAAAAATACGGGTATACCATGTATGCACGCCGAGTGTTCGGTGAAATGCCCGAGCGAGATTTAAGTGAGAATTTGTTGGGTTCGAAGGTGTAATTGAGTCTTATTATTATTATTAACCCTAATTTGAGAGATTAGGACAAAGGGGATTAAGGAAATTAGGAAATAGGAAATTTTCTTTTTAGAAAGCCTCCGATCAATATGTGAGTTCTTGTATTGGGGCCCAAATTCGAAATCTATCGATGTAGCTCACCTACATATGTCATTTGTGATGTGTGGGTGAAGACGGATTCAAATTTAGGGCTTCGTAGGTCGAGTTTTGAGTTTTAAGCTAATCGGTTCTATAATTTTCCAATTAGGTGGAAAAAGTTGAACTTCGACAGGCTACCGGGCGGACGTGGGATATCGTTTGCTCGATCCGTCAGGTGATTATGTTGCATCTATATATATTTTATGTTATGGCCAAATTTCGTGGCTTTTTGATGTATTTCGTAGAAGTTATGCTAGAAATTGATTTTGAAAGAAAATACGGATTTTTAACAGCCCGAAAATGCGTTTTTGTGATATTTGAGGAAATTAACTATTTTAAGTATATAAAACCTATATTATGGGTTAATGTGATGTGTTGAAGTATAAAAACTAAATATATTAAATGGTTTATGGATATATTTACCCCGTGCATGTTTCGTGCATGTTTTTGGGCGAATAAGCCGATATAGGTGATTTGGTATATGTGGAGCCTTGTGTATGGGCTAGCATGCTATGGATGGATGTTATAAGATGTAATTAGACAAAATTAGTGATTGTGGCCATGTTTTGGAAACCCGTGTATATAGTGCATGTTTTGTGCATATTTTGGGGCATATAGGCCCTTATAGGTGATTTTAGTTACATAGAGCATTGTGTATGAGCTTGCATGCTATGATTGGTTGTTATGGAGTTCAATTAGAAGAAATAAGTGATTGTGGCCCTATCTCTTGGAAACCCGCAAATGTGATGCATGTTTGTGATATATATATAGATGTTTATGGCTTGTGATGCAATAATTGATGAAATTAGTGAGTGAGTATATGTTTACAGTCTAATTATGTTCGAAGTGAATTAATGAGCAATAGTATGATATTATAATGTGATGAAGTATGCATTTTGATACTTTTACGATATGGAATAACATAAAGTAGTTCTTTTATTAATGTTATAACTTGGCGTATGCCTATATATAATACAATGAGGTAATGAATAATATGGTGTTCCTAATGTGGATGTTATGGCAAAATAAATATCTGGGCACATTAATATTATGCAATAATATGATATGATGGTTTATATGTTGAATGACAGGGTGTATGCGTAATGTGGTATATTGGTATGAGGATAAAGGATAAGATGGTACGTGCTAATAAAATGTGTTGCTAATTCACGTGATTAAAGTCAAGAATGTGGCAATTGTTTAATTAAAAGCTGTGATGCTTTATGTTGATTTAATAAGTTGAAAAGATGAAATGATTAATGCTAATAACAGATGGTTTTGTTGACCAGTACCTACAGCAATCCTGGGGGCTTGGGCTAGACCTCCTAACGCCCAAGGACCGGCTTGGGAATAGTGGACCCAAACTATGTTTGGGGTAAGTTGATTTTATCGCCCAAGCTATCGGCTTGAGGCCCGGTTTTCCCTCGATGACAGCTGTCGCAAGGAAGCACCCTAGTGGGACTAGTGGTGAGTGTTTGCCTCGCTGGCTTCGGCTGGGAGGAAGTACCCTAGTGGGACTAGGGGTTAGTGGTTTTTCCCTCGATGACAGCTGTCGTGAGGAAGCACCCTAGTGGGACTAGTGGTGAGTGTTTGCCTCGCTGGCTTCGGCTGGGAGGAAGTACCCTAGTGGGACTAGGGGTTAGTGGTTCCCTCGCTAGTTCGGCTAGGAGGAAGACGTAGCCTCGGACGAGTAAGACTCTGGGAGAGCATCGGACCGTGTGTTTACTGAGCTGTCGGTTTTCAGTATGTTGGGATACTGTGGCTTACTGGTCGACAAACTAATAAAATAACTAAGTGTTAATAAAAATGTGAAAGTATAGAAAGTGAATTGTGAATTGTGGATGAGAAAGAAAGTAGTTGTGAATGAAGTAAATGTGAAGGAAAACTCAAATAAAGCGATACACTGTCGTATCTCTCGTACCGTGAGTTGAAACTCACTTCTATAAGTTGGGGTGGCTTGTGCTAGGTGAGACCAAGCAAGGTGGAAATTTTTATAAATTTTGGATGTCGTTTGTGCGGTTTTCTCACGTTCCTCGCATAAGAAGTAAATAAAGTTGGAAACTTTTTAGTGTGTTTAGACTAGAAAACCCTCCAAACGGCTTTCAAAAAAAAGAAAACTTTGTGAATAGGTTGGTCTCACCTAGCACAAACCACCCCAATTTGTAGAAGTAATTTTCGACTCACGGTTCGAGAGATACGGCCATGTATCGGTTTATTTGAGTTTTTCAACCAAATAAAGCGATATTCGCCCGTATCTCTCCAACCGTGAGTCGAAACTCACTTCTACAAGTTGGAGTGGCTTGTGCTACGTGAATCCGACCAAGTTGCATTGTATTGCTACTTTTCGTTGTCATTTGTGCTTTTTTTCACAATTTCGCAATGTTTATTGATGATAGATAAATGGATGTAACGTGTATCAACTAAGCTTAATTTTTTTTGCTCATAGATAAATGGCTAGAATGAGGCGACTGAGAAGCCCTTCCGGTAGCGCTAGTGGCACACCAATTACGGAGGTCAGATTGATTATTATTATTGGTTTTAAATACGAATATGCAACATTATCTCAATAATAACAACATTTGTCTTTGTTCGTGTAGGTTGGTGGCCGGCAATCTACATCTACTGAGGTAGGTCCTTCATCCTCGATTTCCATTATACCTCCTGGACCGTTGGACTCAAGATTACTCACGTTGCAAGACATACATCGATCTGAAGCCGTGTAGGATGGGTCCACTAAGAAATGTAACTTTCGGAAACACGGAGTTCTTACTTTTGACTCCCGTATCATGCCGTATCACGCCGTGTGGGATGGAGCAGTGAAGCTGGATCAGCCGTTACTTACAGCTCTTGTCGAGCGCTGGAGGACGGAGACACATATATTCCACCTACCCGTAGGTGAGATGACTGTCACTCTGTAAGATGTAGCCCTTATAACTGGGCTACCAATAGATGGGGTCGCCGTGACGGGGAACATGGAATTTGAGCGAGTAGCAGTTGTTCATGATTTAGTCGGTGGCCCAAAAAAGAGAGGATGTTGAAAAAGAAATTCTCGAAAATATTCCGAAAGATTATGATGAAGATTTATTATATTGACAAATAGAAGTTGTGAAAGACAAAGCAGAAGATGAATTTTGGAATGAAATCTTCAACGGGAAATCACTGTATATTAGTTAGTTGAAATTGCAATTCGAGGAGGATTATTTGACCCCCGATTCGGACGAGGAAACCATAATCTACTATGCTCGTGCATACATCTTTAGTATGATCGGGGGAGTGATCTTCTCTAACTCATCCGGTTCGACCGTGCCGCTAATGTATCTACGGTTGTTGGAAAATTTCCGTTATGCGGGCCATTTCAATTGGGGGAGTGCGGCATTAGCGCTACTCTATAGGAATTTGTGTGCATGTTCATTAGGTGCCGTACAAATAGGTGGCCCGATGGTACTACTGTAAATCTGGAGTTGGGAACGCATCCACATCGAACGTCCCCTATTATTGAACCGACACCAGATTGGTTAGTCGACCCAGGGGTGCCAGAGTTATTACCTCCCTTAGGAGTATATTAGGCGGAGCGGCACACGTGGGTTGATAACCCATGCCAATCTCTTACCTACTATAGAGATGAGTTGAATACCTTACAGGACGAGTTCGTCAATTGGGAACCATACTCGACCGCCAGGTTGGAAAGGGTTCCACCGGTTTGTTTGGTTGGTGCGCTATGGTTGACGGCCGCACCACTTGTGAATTTTTCTGTTGTTGAGTTCCAGTATTCAGATAGAGTTATGCGGCAGTTCGGATATAAGCAGAAGATTCCCGACGTCCGGGTTTATGATAAAAAGTTGCACGAGGTGAGAGAAACGGGTCGAGTGCCCAACTTCGATTGGGCTGATTTCCACCGGGTCCATGTGGCCAATTGGAACACCATGCAGTATCAAATGACACCGAACATGATGTACTTTGGGATACCATATGATGGGTCCTACCAACAGATTTACATGATGTGGTACAAGCAGATTACACAGTTGTATGTTTCTCCACGGGCCGTTGTACCAGTCGGTGTGCAGATTCTGACTCCCCCAACCGAGGTAGAACCACCTTCGGCATATTCCTCTTTCCAGCCGATGTACCAACCAAAGGCATCGACATATCAGAACTTGGTTAGTCAAATTTCACCCAATTTCATATATTTATTATGCATGTATTGTTATTTGAGGAGGTGGGTGATATATTTAGTATGCATATTGTTTAAATTGAAATTATCAACCTAATTTAGATTAAAAACACATGGAAAAACGTTCGGATAGCTACTCACATCTTGAAGAGTAAAGTACCCGAGAGCGTTAAGGAGCTAATGCGGGAGATGCTACAGCTGTGCCGCCGTAGTCTTGAGGATGTGGGTGAAGGTCTGCAACTTGATGCGTATTTGGAAGCCAACGTGACAACAACGGGTTCTAGGCGAAAGAGCGTGACAAGGCAGGGAATTCACATCACCGAGCCACAACAAGTCCAACAACAGCAACCACCTAAAGAAGTTATGGAGGAGTAGTGGTCAGATGACTCTCAATCCCCAGGGACACAAGGAAGACGGCAAAATCCTCAAAAGAAGCGAAACCCGCCCGATCAATTCACACCAAGCGGTCGCAAACCGTGTGGCCATAAAAGGTAGTATCTAACAATTGGTTCGTTATTAGTAGTTTAGTATTTGGTTGATGATTTTATTCTTCAAATAACTAATGCATAGTTTGTTTCTATGTTGATAAATTGTTATAGATAAATACCGGGCATGCATGGAAGCCAACCTGAAGAAGCTGTAGATAAAGTTTTTTATATTTACAAAGTTTCGGGTTGTATAATTGATGTGAAAATTCTTGAGAACTGAATTGATTTGAATTTGTTGTGAACATTTTGACATTGTCAATTTTTGCTTTAAAATTGTTGTGAAGTTATCTGTACTATTATATACATTGTTGTGAAGTGGACTCATGGCTTTTGGTCTGTGAATGAACGTTATTAACTTTTTGTTAATGAACTTATTCTTTGAATTGATGTGAATTTCTGAATTGGTGTGAATCATCTGGAGAAGTTGTTGTGAATGAACTAATTTTGTGAAGTTGTATTTGTATCAACCAAAGCACATCCACACATCCGAAAGTTCTGTCAAAATCTCTCTACTTAACCCGTTATTGATGATAACGGGTTAAGTGATCTTAACCCGTCATCGTCAATAACGGGCTAAGTTGTGAGATATCAGCAGACCTTCAGCCCCTATAGACCAAGTTTTCAAAAAGTTGAACATTTTACACTGTCAAAATTCCTCTACTTAATCCGTTATTGACGATAATGGATTAAGTGATCTTAACCCGTCATTGTTAATAACAGGCTAAGTTGTGAGATATCGGCAGACCTTCAGCCCCTACATACCAAGTTTTCAAAAAGTTGAACATTTTACACTATCAAAATCCCTCTACTTAACCCGTTATTAACGATAACGGGTTACGTGATCTTAACCCATCATTGTCAATAATGGGCTAAGTTGTGAGATATCGGTAGACCTTCAGCCCCTACAGACCAAGTTTTCAAAAAGTTGAACATTTAACACTGTCAAAATCCCTCTACTTAACCCGTTATTGACGATAACGGGTTAAGTGATCTTAACCCGTTATCATCAATAACGGGCTAAGTTGTATGATATCGGCAGAGCTTCAAATAACAAAAATAATTTATTTGTAAAAATTAATTTTTAAAATATATTCTTACCCCTAATATGTAAATTCTTCTACAATGCGTACACCTATCCGGTTGCTGCTGAGTGTAGGCTTTCAACCCAAGTAGTAACTTCTAGGTTGTTTAAGGATAGGGTTAGGGTAAGGTTAGGGTTAGGGTTAGGGTTTTTAGGCTTTCTACAACAATCTCTCCACTCTTTACGAACATTGTCTCCTAAAATCTGCAAAGTAGACATTCATATCCTTGTACATCGTTTATATTTTTTATTAATTTCTATTTATAGCCACTTAACTAACCAATATAAAATCGTTAAGGTTAAATGTAGAAAAAAATTTCAGAAAATAAAATAAGATATTTTCATTCGTAAAAATCATTTTTTGATATATATTTTTATCCCTAATATGTAATTTCTTCTGGAGTGCGTATACCTATCCAGTGTAGCACCTAACCCCTAAACATATCCTCCAAAGTGGTAATAATAAATCAGCTAGGGCTAGTGTAACGTTAGGGTTAGTATTAACAGGGGTTAGGGTAGGATTAGGGTAAGGTAGGGTTATGGTAGGGTTAAGGGTTATGGTAGGGTTATGGGTTAGGGTTATGTAACACCCCATTTTTTATTTTTTTTTTGAAAAACAAAACCTCTAAATACCATTCTGTCAATTTCTATATCACTTTAAACATAAACTAAGATATATATATTTTAAATAAAATTTTGGCAGTCTCCCCTGAAATTTCTGCCCCGAAACACAAAAGGCTTACGGAATTCTGCTCTAAATTCCGTAGCTCACAACACAGGCAT
This sequence comes from Hemerocallis citrina, assembly GCA_017893485.1. Classification (NCBI taxonomy): domain Eukaryota; kingdom Viridiplantae; phylum Streptophyta; class Magnoliopsida; order Asparagales; family Asphodelaceae; genus Hemerocallis; species Hemerocallis citrina. The sequence goes on along the minus strand of CM030358.1, from coordinate 386,141,941 downwards.
TATAATCATGGGCTTCCTAGGCCAAAATGAGTAGAATCACACAGGCAATATAAATATCATGCTCTGGGGGCCAAACTCATAACATAATATCAATTATCAATTAAAAACCATAAATTTCCTTTAAAAACTTATATAAGTAATAGAAAAACTAAAGAAAAACTTTCCAAAACCAACCACAGGACCCAATACTCCACAACGAGGTAGGTACGGGCTTTCTTACCTCCTCACAGCACTATATCTATATAGGTTCACTTTAATACAAATAAATACATCAACTGTCCATGTTTCTTTGTATACTAAATACATAAATAATCTATCATTGCAACAAAATAAAATTTCTATTTTTATAACTATCTCACCAGGCTGCTAGCAAACCTGCAGGAGAGTTAGGATTGTCCAACCTCAATGAGGGACCCCCCTAACCCCCAGAAAACTATAGGGGTTAGCCATTTCTGGTGTGGTATAAAGAAAATACTTTAAACTTACAACGTCAAGTTAAGATGATGCAACCTGAAATCTGAACATAAAAACATCACCAATTCGATTTTATATCAAAGTACTCTTCAAAACTGCATCCGATTATATAATTACCCATAATTCACACATTTCACTATATGCTTCACATCAACCTCATATATATATCCTTATTTTACATTCGCATAATACGAATTCCCATACAATCCATTACTTTTCAATTTAAATTTCCTAACACGAATATTCATCTTTCCACAATTATCGTCATATCCTCATTTCGTTATTCATAAGAATATACCCACCTGATGTTACTATATCTTTTCTTCATCTCTATTTAACCATGCACTTCATTTACTTGCATTCTATCAACAACTCACTTACTCATCCTGGAAGTGGTGCCAAGGCAGGTAGTTCCCACCATTTCCATGGAAATGGCGGGCGAGTAGTTTCCTGACACACTTCCAAGATACACAAACTCATATCACGACATACTTCCCTTAATAACCATTTTCATAACCACTCTAATAATACAGGTATTTATTTTATTGCACTATATCACGTATTACATCATAAACATATGCATTCGTTCTTATAATACCGCGTTCCTTCATGTCGTATAACACAAACATAACGTCTCATTACACATTATAATTTACTTGCAATACATCACATCCTTAACACATCACTCATTAGAATGCTTATTCTCATTGCATCAAAAGCATGTTCTACAGCTTATTCTCATCCCATTATATCACTTAGTTACTACTCAATCATATTGAGAATTAAACTTACTTTCATTTTCACTTGTATCTCAAGTTACCATTAATTTCACTTTCATTCTCATCAATTTATACTCCATATCCCAAACATAGTTTGGGCAATCACATATCACACCCTAAAGCCGATAGCTTGGGTATTAATCACCACACCCCAAACACATAGTCTAGGTAATATCACATCACATCTCAAGCCGATAGCTTGGTTATTAATTCACTTCAATTTCTTTTCATTTTTACTGTACTTAATTCTTCATTTCCATTAATCATTACCACTGTCATGCCAACTCACCCTGTGAATTATGCCAAGGCAGGTAGTTCCCACCATTTCCACAGAAATAGCGGGCAGGTAGTTCCTTGACACAATTCCAAGGTATAACAACTCATACCATACTGTATTTTACTTTAATCATTTACATAATATAATTACTTCATACTGTTCATAATAACATACGTCTCTTTTACTTTTTCATTTTAAAATTAACCACATACTGCATTTCATCCACATCCACTTTGTTTCACATTCACAATTCACTTTCTTTTCACAACCACTTTCTTTACTTACACATTCTTATTTACACTTATTTATTTTATTAGTTTGTCGACCAGTGAGCCACAGTATCCCAACATACTGAAAGCCGACAGTCCAGTAAACACGCAGTCTGATGCTCTCCCAGAGTCTTACTCGTCCGAGGCTACGTCTTCCTCCTAGCCGAACTAGCGAGGGAACACCACACTCAGGTCCCACCTGAGGTATCATATCTCTCGCTCCAGTCTATCCGGAGGTATCTACTCTCCCAGGTCTATCCTGGGGTATCAACTCTTTCTCAGGTCCCACCTGAGGTATCATATCTCTCTCCGGTCTATCCGGAGGTATCTGCTTTCCCAGGTCTATCCTGGGGTATCAACTCTCTCTCAGGTCCCACCTGAGAGGAAAATCGGGCCTCAAGCCGATAGCTTGGGCGATAAAAACCACTTACCCCAAACATAATTTGGGTCCACTATTTCCAAGCCGGTCCTTGGGCATTAGGAGGTCTAGCCCAAACCCCCAGGATTGCTGTAGGTACTGGTCAACAAAACCATCTGTTATAAGCATTAATCATTTCATCTTTCCATCTTGCTTTATCACACAAGCATTTCACTTTTTAATATAATAAATGCCACATCCTGGACTTTAATCATGTGAATTAGTAACACATTTTATTAGCATGTACCATCTTATCTTTTATCTTACCATTTAATGCATATCTGTTGTCCACAATATTCATCTTCATATCATTATACCACCTTATGCATACACCCTGTCATTCAACAATTAAAACCATCATATCATATTATTGCATAATAATAATGCGCCAAGATATTTATTTTGCCATAACATCCCACATTAAGAATACCATATTATTCATTACCTCATTGTACCATATATAGGCATACGCCAAGTTATAACATTAATAAGAGAACTACATTAGGTTATTCCATATCATAAAAGTATCAAAATGTATACTTCATCACATTATAATATTATACTATTCCCCATTAATTCACTTCAAACATAATTATAATGTTATCATATACCCACTTACTAATTTCATCAATTATTACATCACGAGTCAATATCATAATATATATATATATCACAAACATACACCACACGTGCGAATTTCCAAGAAAAGGGGCCAAAATCACTTATTTCCTCTAATTAAATCTCATAATATCCAATTATAGCATACTAGGTCATACACCATGTTCCGTATAAGTAAAATCACCTACAAGGGCCTATATGTCCCAAAACATGCACAAAATATGCACTATAAATACATGGGTTTTCAAAACATGATCACAATCACTAACTTCATCTAATTACATCTTATAACATCCATCCATAGCAGGCTAGCCCATACACAAGGCTCCGCATATACCAAATTACCTATATCGGCCTATATACCCAAAAACATGCACGAAACATGCTCGGGATAAAAATATGCATAAACAATTCAATATATTTAGTTTTTATACTTCAACACATCACATTAACCCATAATATAGGTTTTATATACTTAAAATAGTTAATTTCATCAAATGTCTCAAAAACCCATTTTCGGACCCTTAAAAATCCGTATTTTCATTGAAAATCAATTTTTGGCATAACTTCTACAAAATATATCAAAAAGCCACGAAATTCGGCCACAATATAAAATATGTATAAATACAACATACTCACCTGACGGATCGAGCAAACGATGTCCCACGTCCGCCCTGTAGCCAGTCGAAGTTCGACTTTTTCCACCTAAATAGGAAATTATAGGACCGATTAGCTTAAAACTCAAAACGTGACCTACGAACCTCCAAATTCGAATCCGTCTTCACCCACGCGTCACAAATGACATATGTAGGTGAGCCACATCCATAGACTTCGAATTCGGGTCCCAATACAAAAACTCACTTATTGATCGGAGGCTTTCTAATAGGAAAATTTCTTATTTCCTAATTTCTTTAATCCCTTTATTCCTAATCTCTCGAATTAGGGTTAATAATAATAATAGGACTCAATCACACCTCCGAACCCAACAAATTCTCATCTATATCTCGCTCGGGCATTTCACCGAATACCCGGCGTGCACTTTCACCTATAATCCATTTCACTCAATTTAATTGAGCTTGAAGCCTATAAAAATCACCAAAATTTCTCATTAAACCTCTTATAACATTTTTTCACCCTCCAATAATTTTTCTATCATCAATGGAACCAATTTTTCCTTTCCGAATTCACAGATCCTAATTTATTAACAACTTGCCAACTCTTTAATAATATACTAATTTCTCACCTCCACTACTCCTACCATCTCCAAACCTCCCTACTATAATATTTCTACTTAATAAAACTAACCACACTTAATTTTATACAATAAAATAAAAAGGGATATACCTTTCCGGAGTTATTTCTTCAAATCGATGCTACCATGGTGTAGAGAACCCTTCAATTAGCCAAACCCTCAATTTAATTTGAGAATCATGGAGAGATGGAGCGGATTTAGGCGTGGGAGGGGATGGCTGATGGGTTTCGGTGGGTTTTTGCTTTGGTCGGGAGAAATGAACGGGAAGGGAGAAGGAAGAAGTAAGAAGGAAAGAAGGAAATGGGGGAGGGGTTATTTTAAAATATAATATATATATTAATAATAATAGTAAGGTATAATTACCTATAAGCCCTCCAAATCCAATACATTACAAATAAACCTCAACTCTTTTCTATAATAATACAAACAATACCAAATACACTAAAATTAACTGATAATAATCCCCCAAAATTATAAAATAAAGATGAACAATATTTATTCACATAAAATCTCAACTCATGGCCCCAATATATCAATAATACCCATCTACCACAAATATCCATACCAATATCAATATTTTAAAAATAAAATAAAATAAGATATAGCTTAAAAATAATTCTCACCCCTACAAAATATAAAAACAAATATTTTCGATATTTTAAAATCTGAGGTGTTACAGGTTAGGGTTAGGGTTAATACTTGTAGTAAGAGGTTGTTTTGGGTTTTCATTAATTAGGTTAATATTTGTAGTTAGAGGTAGTAAAGTGCACTGAATCTTTTCTCTTATTGGGTTCGACATGCAGGGATCTACATGTGGTGCCCACTTTGTGGAGTGAAATATAATAGTAAGCAAGTTATGGACTTGTTCTTTTTCCTAAATTGGATCTGATGACTCTCCGCACTAAAGCGCACTGAATCTTTTCCCTTGTTGGGTTCTACATGTAGGGATCTACATGTGGTGCCCACTTTATAGAGTGAAATGTAATAGTAGGCAAGATATGGACTTTAGGTTTTTTCCATGTTGGATCTGATTACTCTCCGCTCTAAAGCGCAATGAATCTTTTCACTTATTGGGTTCTACATGTGGGGCTCTACATGTGGTGCCCACTTTGTAGAGTGAAATGTAATAGTAGGCAAGTTATGGACTTTAGGTCCATTCCATTCTCATTCACATGATCCTTGTAATAATGCTTTTTGTACTTGTCACAGATTTTGCATCCTAAAGTCACAAAGAGCATTATTACAAGGATCATGTGAATGAGAATGGAATGGAGTTTTATCAACTCATGGATTCCATAACTTGCCTACTATTACATTTCTTTCTATAAAGTGGGCAACACATGTAGATCCTCACATATAGAATACAATAAGGGAAAAGATTCAGTGCGCTTTAGAACAGAGAGTCATCAGATCCAACTTGGGGAAAAGAACAAGTCCATAACTTGCCTACTATTACATTTCACTCTACAAAGTGAGCACCACATGTAAAGATCCCCACATGTAGAATCCAATAAGGGAAAAGATTTAGTGCGTTTTGGAGCGGAGAGTCATCAGATCCAACTTAAGAAAAAGAACAAGTCCATAACTTGCCTACTATTACATTTCACTCTACAAAGAAACTATATTACACTCTCTAAAATCTATAACATGATTTCACATCAAGGAAATAGCTATATGTTAACTTCACATTGGAGGGTTATCACTTCATATAGCATCCAAAACACTATTCATCTAAAACACTTCACTTGCCAAAACATTGAAGGAAGATGCTATCCAGCTTAACCCAAAATACATATACACAAGCTGGTAAATATCATACATACATGGACATATTCAACTGCCTAAGTTAGCTTGAATTATCTAGTTCTTCTTTTATGTCCTCGGTCCTTGCTCTTTTTCTTTTCATAGTTTCCCCTTCACTCGGATAAATTTTGCTAAGTGTATGTCGAGGAATGGAGTGTTCATTTTGTTTAGGATAACTTTGCCTACTATTACATTTCACTCTACAAAGTGGGCACCACATGTAGATCCCCACATGTAGAACCCAATAAGGGAAAAGATTCAGTGCGCTTTAGATCGGAGAGTCATCAGATACAACTTATGGAAAAGAACAAGTCCATAACTTTGCCTAATATTACATTTTACTCTACAAAGTGGGCAACACGTGTAGATCCCCACATGTAGAACCCAATAAGAGAAAAGATTCAGTGCACTTTAGATCGGAGAGTCATCAGATACAACTTGTGGAAAAGAACAAGTCCATAACTTGCCTACTATTACATTTCACTCTACAAAGTAGGCACCACATGTAGAGATCCCCACAAGTAGAACCCAATAAGGGAAAAAGATTCAGTGCGCTTTAGAGCAGAGAGTCATCAGATCCAACTTGGGGAAAAAACAAGTCCATAACTTGCCTACTATTATATTTTACTCTACAAAGTAGGCACCACATGTAGAGATCCCCACAAGTAGAACCCAATATGGAAAAAGATTCAGTGCGCTTTAGAGCAGAAAGTCATCAGATCCAACTTGCAGAAAAGAACAAGTTCATAACTTGCCTACTATTACATTTTACTCTACAAAGTAGGCACCGCATGTAGAGATCCGCACAAGTACATAACTTGCTTTTATAATCGAAGAACAGAGATGGCAAGGCAGTGGGGAGGTGTGAGGAAGGGGGAGAAAGAGTTTTAAGATATAACCCCTAACCCTAACACTAGCGCTAACCCTAACCTTAACCTTAACCCATAACTTTATACTAACCCTTAACAACTCATTTAACCCTAGCTTACCATAACCCTACCCTAACCCCTGTTAACACTAACCCTAACCTTACACTAACCCTAGCTGAAATATTATTACCACTTTCAGTTGAAATATTATTACCACTTTATTTTCTGGAATTTTTTTTTAACATTTAACCTTAACGTTTTTATATTGGTTAGTTAGGTGGCTGAAAAAGGAAATTAATAAAAAATATAAACGTTGTACAATCATATGAATGTCGACTTTGTAGAGTTCAAGAGACACTGTTCGTTCGTAAAGAGTAGAGAGACAGTTGTAAAATGCATTAAAAAAATTTGCAAAATTATATTAAAAAATTATATTAAAATTGTATAAAAAATACAAAAATTGAAATAAAATTTGGGAAAACACATTTTAAAACAAATTAATCAATTTTAGAGGTATAAACATTGAATGTTGATAAATAAAAAAAACCAGAACCCGAAGTCGAGGCCTATCTCTAACCCCACTCTAACCCTCTAACCCTAGCCCTAACCCTATCAACACTCTAACTCTTAAACCAAATTCAATATTTACAAAGAATGTTATTACATGTTTATTTTTTATATATAAATTATATACACGATATTCAATTTGTTTGTATAGTATATTATTATTTGTTTTATGAACAGATTTTTCTTATGAAAAATATATCCACCTTAACCCGTTATTGCCAACAACGGGTTAAGGTAGAATATATTGACCGAACTTTATCTTCAAAATGTTAAGTTTGTACAACAAAAAGCAAATACACTGGAATTATCTACCAACCTAACCCATTTTTGGAGATGACGGGTTAAGCTCACTTAACCCGTTATCTCCAATAATGGGTTAAGTAGCTCAATACTGTCCAAACTTTATCTTCAAAATTTGAAGATTGTATCACAAAGGCGAAGACACTGCAAATATCAATCAACCTAACCCGTTATTGTGGATAACGGGATAAGTTATCTTAACCCATTATCTTAAATAATGGGCTAGGTTGGAAGATTTTGGCAGTATTTTATCTTCAAAATGTAAGTTTCCACAATTTTCCACAATTTTCCACAAATAAAAAAAAACCAACAGCATATATATAGTGCACAAATACACAATTTGTACAGATACATAAAATTCACAAATTTCAACAAAAATAAACATTCGCTAACTAATTACAACATCAACATCCACAACAACCTATATAGTTCACAAATACACAAAGTGCACACATACACAAATTGCACTCAGATTAAATACACCAGTAATCTATTTATAAATTAAAAACGTTGAATTGAGCATATATATACAATCAAAAGTATAGAACTTTTCAATAATTGATTCCTTCCATGGGCACGATCAGCTTTCATTCCGGACCTACACCAAAAAAAAATAATAATAAACTTGAAATTAATAATTCTCTTCACATCGAAAGACAAATATAAGCAATTACAAAAAGTTTATCTTCAAAGTTTAATATGACATACATAATATGAAAAACCCCTCAGCACGAATCTTCACCTTCATCGTCATCACTCTCTCCAGCGATTGGAGCTTCTTCATACGCTACAGATCCACTAAATAAGGGAGAAGAATGGGTTAGTGTCAACAAATACAAGTTCAGATTGATTGAGTCAAATTAACAAATACTTAGTCTTGGATATATTACCTTGCCATATTTTTGGGCAATTTCTTGAATCGTGACATACGACACGAAGGCATGTCCTGCAAAGTCTAGGTCTCTTCGTTTTTTGGGATTCTCTTATGGACTTCAACCTCTTCCCTCTAGGTCTCTCCTTTGTGGTGCATTGTATAGGGTCCCCCACCAGTGCATGTGCATGTGCATGTCCATCACTCTCCGGTTGTGCGCTACCTTCGTGTGGTGTGCTATTCCCAGATTGAATGTGAGAAAAGCCTTTGATTTCCTTAAGCATGTGGTCGAGCATGTACTTGTACGCTCCCTCTGAAGAACAACCAGGATCGACCAACTATTTTGAGTGCATACTCAATTCACAATAACGAGAGGCAAAATTGTCGCCCATACTATTGGGAACGGGTGTACTGCTTCTTGTCAGTTGATCCCGGGTCCATCGTCTACAAATATATTGCTCCGGTAGTGCGGTGTGATCGGTGAACCGAAGAACCGCCAATAGATGTTTGCATGGAATGCCTACAAATTCATACATGGAACAATGGCATTTAGCCAGTTTACGGAGTTTGCAAAAAGAAATCACCTTCCCCGATTCTGAATTTCCACAAATTGTTACAGAAAAAGCTGAACTATCTGGTGTATCCATACTTGCAATGACACTCACATTTAGGAATAAGCTTTTTACGACTTCTTGTTGGAATTTGTAGAAAGCCTTTAGTGTTTATGTTCCCACCATTTGTGACTCCAACGCCCATTCAGTCTTCAATTTTGGCCTCTCCTCGCGATTATGATGAGTTTCTTTAAGTTCTTCGTGTCTTTTTTTTACTAAGACTCGGTCAGAGATGACGGCAAATTCATGCAATGAGTACTTCTTATGAGTATGTTGCTTCAATGATGAATGTAGCGATTTTCTACGTTGGGTACTCAACATGCCACCCCAATATGAGTCTCTTGCATACACGGAGCCCATTTCTCACGAATTTCAAACTTATCGTTCAACCATTTTTTGCTCTCAAGTTTGTATTGCGAAATCAAATTTTCCACTTCTATTCAAATTCAGTTTTATATTTCGTCGTGTAGATGATAGTCTTCAAAGCATCCCTAAACTCATCAATGTTATTCGACATACGCACTTCATGCGGTAACTTATCCATAATATGCCAAATGCAATATCTATCATCAGTGGCTACGAAGACTTTCTTAACTGCAGCACTTATTCCACGATCCTCATCTGTCACGATACGCACGGGATCACAAGCCATTACTACTCGCTACTTTTCGAAGAACCACTCAAATGAGAATGCCTTCTCATTTGGAATGAACCCGCAACCTAGGAATATTGATTGCCAATGATGGTTGCTCCAATAAATGGTACGAATAGCATCCCATATCGGTTTGTGTTGTAGGTAGCATCAAAGCAAACAACACTCCCAAATACTTCGAAATTCTTTCGAGCGATACCATCCACCCAAATACAATGGGACAATTGCCCTTCAGGATCACATTGGTAATCATAAAAAAATAAAGGATTGGTCTCCTTTTTGGATTCAAAGAACTCAAGTAGCATTTGCCCATCGTGTCCTTTTAAACCTTCCATCTTGTCTCTCCTTAGATTTCTAACATCAATTTCAGTGAATCCAATTTTCTCATTACCTCCACTTGCACCTTCGAAGAAAAGTATTTGTTTACATATGGGGACATTAGCTTCGGTAAGTTGACCAATTACTTTTTTATCTGTATTTGTCAATACAAGGTTTCCAGGTAGCAAGTGACGTCTACCGGGTGAAGTAAATTCGTGATTGTGTGGTTCATTAAATGAATAAATAATCCACGAATTATTTTGTGAGTTTAGTTTGACACGAACGAAAGCTTTGCAACCCGTTGTAGAAGTAGTTCCCCGTCTAGCTTCATTCTGATTATTTGGTGACTCCCCGGCTTTATTACATACATATGATTTATCCACTACATCATTTTCCTTATATTTATTTCCACCCTTACGCATAGCGAAACCCGCAGATTTACAATATGATGAATAAAATTTCTTTGCTTCCTCTAAAGTGGAAAATGTCATACCAATCTTTGGTTTTAGGTGCTCGTCAACATGCGGAAAAAACTCGCCAATTTGTTGTGCACTCACAAATTTTTCTCCGATAGCAGAACTTCCATCAAAACTATCCATATCTAAGAAAACAAAAAGGAGAACAATTAGGGCTACTAATCCCAGTACGAAATGTGATGAAAATTTTCTAACTTTATTTACTTACTAATAGAGTAACATAAGAGAACCGAACAAAAGACATCCAAAATTTATAAAACTTTGCAATTCGGTTGAATTCACGTAACACAAGTCACTCCAACTTGGAGAAGTGAGTTTTGACTAAGGATTCGAGAGATACGGGTGTGTATCACTTTGTTTGGGTTTTATCAACCAAAAGAGATACACGTCCGTATCTCACCAACCGTCAGTCAAGACTAACATCTACTAGTTGGGGTTGCTTATGCTACGTGAGAGCATCCTACTCACAAAGTTTCATATTTTTTGGAGGTCATTTGAAGGGTTTTCTACTCTAACTGCACTGAAAAAGTTCTAAGTAATTTAGTTCTTCATGTGAGGAATTACAAAACCGCACAAACGACATTCAAAATTTATAAAACTTTGTAACTCGGTTGAATTCACCTAGCACAAGCCATCCCAACTTGTAAAAGTGAATTTTAACTCACGGTACGAGAGATATGACCGTGTATCGCTTTATTTATGTTTTTTACAACCAAAAGTGATACACGCCCGTATCTCCCGAACCGCGAGTCGAAAGTCACTTCTACAAGTTGGGATAATTTGTACTACATGAGACCATCCTAGTCGTAAAATTTCATATTTTTTGGAGGTCGTTTGAAGGGTTTTGTAGTCTAATCGCACTAAACTTTTTTCAAGTCATTTACTTCTAATGAGAGGAACGTGGGAAAACCGCACAAACTGCATCCAAAATTTATAAAACTTTGCAACATACTTGAATTCACCTAGCACAAACCATCCCAACTTGTAGAAGTGAGTTTTGACTAACGGTTCGAAAGATATGGCCGTGTATAGTTTTATTTGAGTTTTTTTCAAGCAAAAGTGATGCATGCCCGTATCTTTCCAACCGTGAGTCGAAATGCTACTCTACAAGTTAGGGTTGCTTGTGCTATGTGAGACCATCCTACTTGCAAAGTTTCGTATTTTTTTGAGGTCGTTTGAAAGGTTTTCAAGTCTAACTGCACTAAACGCTTTCTAAGTCATTTACTTCTAATGCGAGGAACGTGAGAAAACCCTACAAACGACATCCAAAATTTATAAAACTTTGCAGCTTGCTTGAATTCACCTAGCACAAGCCATCCCAACTTGTAGAAGTGAGTTTCAACTCACGGTTCGAAAGATATGGCCGTGTATCGCTTTATTTGGGTTTTTTCAATCGAAAGCGATACACGGCCGTATCTCTCGAACCGTGAGTTAAAACTAACTTGTACAAGTTGTGGTTGCTTGTGCTACGTGAGATCAACCTACTCACAAAGTTTCGTATTTTTTGGAACCCGTTTGGAGGGTTTTCTAGCCTAACCGCACTAAAAGATTCTTAAGTCATTTACGTCTTATGCGAGGACCGTGAGAAAACCGCACAAACGGCATCCAAAATTTATAAAACTTTGCAACTTGCTTGAATTCACGTAGCACAAGCCACCACAATTTATAGAAGTGATTTTCGACTAACGTTTCAAAAGATACGGCTGTATATGGCTTTATTTGTATTTTTTCCAAGCAAAAGCGATACACATCCATATCGCTCGAACCGTGAGTCGAAACTAACATCTACAAATTGGAATTGCTTGTGATATGTGAAACCATCATACTCGCAAAGTTTCGTAATTTTTGGAGGTTGTTTGAAGGGTTTTCTAGTCTAACCGCACGAAAAATATTTTAAGTCATTTACTTCTAATGCGAGGAACGTAAAAAAATCGCACAAACAACAGAAAAATTTAATAAAACTTTGCAGGTTGCTTGAATTCACCTAGCACAAGCCATCCAAACTTGTAGAATTGAGTTTTGATTCACGGTTCGAGAGATACGGCCGTGTATTGCTTTATTTGGGTTTTTTTCAACTGAAAGCGATACACGGCCGTATCTCTCGAACCGTGAGTCGAAACTAAATTCTACAAGTTGTGGTTGCCTATGCTACGTGAGACCATCCTACTCACAAAGTTTTGTATTTTTGGAGGTCATTTGCAGGGTTTTCTAGCCTAACCGCACTAAAAATATTCTAAGTAATTTAATATGTACAGCACGATTATAAATACAACTCAATCTACAATATCGTCGAACGATCAACAACTATTGCACCATGTAATTTCATCAAAATACTACTTACAAATTTCTACATCTACAATTTTTTTAGGCAATTTTCATATATGGTAAAATATTGGAAAGAGACAAAAACAATTTAAAAATCAACACAATTACAATTACTAAGGCAAAGATTTAATCATTACCTTACAAAATAAATCTGAATTTTGCCAATGTAGTTCTCATGGCCGAACTAGGGTTTCGTTTTTGGGATGACAGAGTTAGGTTTGGAAGTTTGGAGTAAAGATTGGGATAGAGAAATTATATGGGGATCGAAGAGGAGGAGTAGCAGACTGAGGTGGAGGAGTGAACAGAGGAGAAGAGGTTTCAGTTTGGGGAGCAACGGACGGAAGAGAGAGAGAGAGAATTGCCTGAATGATAAAGGAGGGAAGTGAGAGAGGAGTTGCCGGAGTGAGAAATTCACGATTTCGGAGATACTGGGTTTGGGTTCATCCAAAAATGAAATAAAGAGTGCGGAGAAGTCGACGAGGAAGAAGAACTGTACACACTCTGAGATTATATCTTTGCCTTAACCCGTCCTTGGCAACGACGGGTTAAGGCAACACTTTTTTATAAAATTTAGCCTTAACCCACCGTTGCCAACGACGGGTTAAGGCTAAATTTTATTTTAAAAATATATGGGCCGTTGGATGAAAGATCCAACGGCCCAGATCAACGTTCGCACGGGTCTGTGCACACAGACCCGTTTGCAACCGAAGAAGCCTTATATATATATATATATATATATATATATATATATATGTACACACTAACCCCCCTTCACACATCTTCTCCTCCCTTCACTTTTCCCTCTGCCGAAATCAATCTAGAGCCAACCCCACCTTGCTTTCTCCACCTACTCACCTTTATCCACTCTTTTATATATATATATATATATATATATAACTAGTAGATATATGTGCCTATATGTGTATGAAAAGAGAATGAAATGAAATGTTTTCATTCCTCCTCTGCCGAATCCTAAAATCCCCATCCAGCCATTTCATCTCTGTTGTTCTCCACCTACCACATATATACACTAACCACATATATACCCTCTTTAGTGTATATATATATATATATATATATATATATATATATATATATATATATATATATATATATATGTAATGAAGATGAAGGTGTTGTTGGTCTTGGTTGCCGAAATGAAGATGCTTCACTGTTGCTTTGCCGAAGTGGAGTTGGGGTCTTTTCCCTGTTCGCGGATTTCGAGGAGAAAAATTGGAAGTTCTAGGAGCTTCTCATTTTAGGAGTTCTGTTGCAAGAAATCAACATTTTTTGGGTGGGTGTTTCTTAAATCCTTTCTAATTTAGGAGTATGATGCTTAAGTAATTTTGGTAGATGTAGTATGAGTTGTTAAATTTATATTATCATGCATGTTGCTATGAAATGTGATTATTACATTAGAATTATCATGTTGCTTTGAAAATGTGAATTTTGAACCATGCTAGATGTAAAATGTATGTTTGTAAATGACTAGTTGGTTAATTGAAACATTGGTTATATGCTATATTAATTGATGTGACACTAGTATGATAAATGAGATTATGTTGTAGAAATAAAAGAAAGAAAGTAAATAAACTTATGTGATAATTTTGGTGCTAAATGTGGTAAGAATCATGGTTGTTTACAAATGTCCAAAATGTAGATATAAAATGCAATTTAGAAAGGAAAATTCATGTTTTTATGTCTAAAATAATATTATAAAAATACTGTTATGTTGTTAATCTATAAAATCAGTAATCTGGAAAGTTTCATGAAATAAATTAGAGGAGAAAAAAAGTTTAAGAGTTTTGAATTATGAAATATTAGTAACAAACAGAGAGTTGGAGTATAAGGAACCCAACTCATTTTGTGACAGTTAGTCACTTGGCTTTACTGGTCATCGTGTGCATTTTAAAAGCATTATTGTAGCTCGGTGGAGCCAATGGGCCTGGGTTCGAGTCTCGACAGAGACTTTGTTTTCCTAAAATCTGATTTTTATTCAAATACCGAGAGCCAGAACTTATCATGGTTCTATGAAAATGTGAATTTTGAACCATGCTCGATGTAGAATGTATGTTTTTTTTGAAGGAAAGATGTAGAATGTATGTTTGTAAATGACTAGTTGGTTAATTGAAACATTGGTTATATGCTATATTAATTAATGTGACACTAGTATGATAAATGAGATTATGTTGTAGAAATAAAAGAAAGCAAGTAAATAAACTTATGTGATAATTTTGGAGCTAAATGTGGTAAGAATCATGGTTGTTTACAAATGTCGAAAATGTAGATATAAAATGCAATTTAGAAAGAAAAATTCATGTTTTTATGTCAAAAATAATATTTTAAAAATACTGTTATGTTGTTAATCTATAAAATCAGTAATCTGGAAAGTTTCATGAAATAAATTAGAGAAGAAAAAGAGTTTAAGAGTTTTGAATTATGAAATATTAGTAACAAACAGAGAGTTGGAGTATAAGGAACCGAACTCATTTTGTGACAGTTAGTCACTTGTCTTTACTGGTCTTCGGGTGCATTTTAAAAGCATTATTCTAGCTCGGCGGAGCCAATGGGCCTGGGTTCGAGTCTTGACAGAGACTTTGTTTTCCTAAAATCTGATTTTTGCTCAAATACCGAAAGCCAGAACTTATGTATAAAATAAGTCCTTCGTGTGACAACTAGTCACTGTGGCCGTCCTGGCTGTCGAGTGTGGTTTGGGTTGTTTACTGTAGAAAGGAGGGGTATGACTTTGGGCTTGGGTTCGAAACCAGGTAGCCACTTTTTTTGTTTTTGATATATTTTTATGTTTTTATGAGTTCTTAAAGTGAAATAAAATTGGAAAAAATTAGTAATATTTTTCTAAAATTGTTTAGACTTTATAAAAATTTATTCTACATTATTTGGATATATTTTGTGAGATTAAAAGGGGGTTTTACATTAAAGAACTCGAGTTTATTCGATTAAAAGAATAAGAAATTATTTTTATTAAAAATTGTGACTCTTGTATAATTAAAGAGAGATGAAAATTGGGAATGCATTTAGATTCTTCTTAATGAGATTTTATGGCAATTAACATGTGATTTAAAGATTATTTGATATTGTATTCAAGCTTACAAGTGATTAATTGATAAAAGAGGTTGAATTAAATTGTTTCATGTGATTGAGATACTTCATGTTATAAGTTTATAAGGGAAATGTTTCTCTTTGAGAAAGAGTTTATGAATAAAGGAAATGAAATATTATTTGAGATTGTATTTGAATTATTGTGGATCTCTAGAAAGAGATAGTTGTTAGAATCTAGAGGCTAGGCGAGACCCTAGTGGCCGGCAGCTTTTATTAATGAATTTGAGAGCTAACCAGTATGGGTTGAGCATCTCTTGAGAGGTAGCCAGGTAGGCTGACTGTCTCTTTTGTTTGGGTTTAAGTCCGGTAGGGTAAGCTAGCTCTAGGTTGTGATGATTTTCTTTTAAAACAAACTAAATTGTAAGGACTACACAATAGTGAAGATGTGATGAAAGTAAGAGAAAAACACAGGTATGAGGACCATCGGATTGGCGGTGTGAGAGTGATTTATAGGTTTTTTGCTTGGTGCGTCATGTCATGGCGTGAACACTACTCCGAAATTATCATCCCGGTGGTGACGCTTGTCGGGTGTTTGGTGAGTACGGGTGGTGACATCGTTCCATGACGAAGGCTGAATTGTCCATAGGCTCTGTATGATGTGTCATGTCACGACGTGGGATTCCCCTCCAGGCTGTCTGGATATGGGCTCGTAACTCATAGAACATCTAGGATACTTACCGTAATTACTGTAGTAGTTTAAGTCATAACGAGGGATTGAAACCTATAAGATGAAGAACGATTAAGGACTTGCCCTCGAACCTATGTAGTATGGGATGCATAGAATCCAAACAAGTGCGCATTAGTGTCATGGAATATAAATAACTGCATTAAGGACTAAGTACACAGCACAACACGACATTAACAGGATAGTCCCTCTTTAGCTTTGTTTGTGATCAAGTTTGTGTTTGTTGAAGTATTTAAGAATCGTTATACTGTTCGGCATAGCGAGGATGGCCGTGTATAATATTTCGTCGATTATAAGCAACTAACGTGCCCACAATTTTATATGCAGGACTTGAAGTTTACATGAAGATGTAAAGATGAATTTGTCACTGATGATTACTTAAATGCTAGAGTTGTTACAATTGTACATTTATCATTGTTGCATTTTATTTATTCTGCTGTATTGATGTAAAAGACTCTGTTGTAATAAAAGTTTTAAATTCCTTGTAAAATTGTACGAAGTGAAGTGTAAAGATCTTGTGGAACTTCAAATTCGGTCTTATTTGGAATTTGGGGTGTTACAATTCTTAAGTCTATTAATCATTTTTAATCATAACTAATGCACGTACTACTGTGTCCCATATGTTCCATATCACAGTTTCAATGCATATAATCAATTTCGTTTAGACTCTAGTGGTGAATTTTATAGATCATGTGTCGGTACGATAATCACTGATATGATAACAATATTGTGCACGATACATTATAATGATTCACTGATACACTGATACACCGATACGATACACGAAAGTTTGGGGTGCCGTTGTCACACCACACTTTTCAAAAAGTGAATACTATATATGAATACGTGACTAAGCCCAATGAATGATTTTTATCATCCCTAAGCTGTCAGGATCTTTACAACATTTCACAAGAATAATCAGAGTCGGAAGCAAGAAAAATCAACCAAGCATGCGTATATGAATCAAAACACCAACAAGAACATTTTAAACCAAAATATATTAATCTCAAATAAACTAGATCTGAACAAGTCAATATCCTGGGTCACATTGCCCAAATACAAATAAATCCATGCAACAAATACAATATTCAATATAAGCAACAAGAAATAATAATAGCAAAACTCCAGCAACTAGTATCTCATATCACCAACTCGAACTGGCGGCTGATCTCCAAAATTTGCAATTTAATAAATTGCAGGAAGAGGAAAAAGAAAACAAACTCCCGTCAATACAAGTTACGGGCCGCTTGTAGTGCAGGATACAAGTACATGGAAAAGGAATAACTAATAACATAGAATAGACATGGTAACAAAATAGAATAACTAGCATGGTAAGATGAACAAGTGTAAGTGGCATGTAACAAATGTCAAGTGAACAAGTATCATGTAAACAAGTAACAAGTAACAAGTGTCAAGAATTGAGTATCATGTACAAGTATCAAGTAGCAAGTGTCAAGCAAGCGGGTAAACAAGTAACAGGTGTCAAGTAGTATGTACAGGTATTATGTAACAGGTAAGCATGTAACAGGTATCATTTATGTCAAGTTATGTCATGTTCAAGTCTTGTATTAAGTCCTATCTAGGTAGCACTTCATGCATCCATCTTTTTACTACATGGTTGCTACATTCAAAAAATTTACGTTTAGATTTCATAGTGGATCATAGAGGGCAATGTACTCAGGGACAAGCTCTCAATTAATCAAGCTCCAAATACCAAATATCAAGCTCTAAGTAACCAAATATCAAGCTCTATGTCAAGAGTGCAAGTATCAAGTAATCACGTGTCAGGCTCCAAATAACCAAATAACAAGCTCCAAATAACCAAATAACAAGTTCCAAATAACCAAGTAGGATCTATGAATCTTCTTCCGAGTACACGTTTCTGTATTTTCCACTAGTAGATCTTTTCCTTTAAACCCCGGCTTAGTTTCTTATTATTATTATCAAACATGCATGTGCGTGTACAAAACATGGCAAGAATAACATGGTATGAACATGTAATAGGTTCAGGATGAAAGATAAATATATACAGGTGAAAGACAACACATAAAAGATTAGGACAGCGAGAATTTTAGTTTAGGACAGCAAGACAATACTACATCAAATCTGGGTTCTCATTGCTAGAAACATGCAAACCTGGATCCATTAAAAGGTCTAGGAAATAGACTCTCTTCCGAATCCAGCAATTATAAGTCATATGGTATTTCACAAAACCAGGTCTCAAAACAGATTTGAATCTAGAAAACACGTTCAGCCAGAAATTAGAAGTTGGTATTCATAAATAGAAAAACAGCATGAAAATTTACTAATTAAATCCAAGAAAAATCTGGGATATTCCCTAGTATGTTTAGTAACAGAAAAAAAAGTTTCATAATTTTTCAACATAAATAGAATAGTCAAGTAAAATCAGAAACAACAAGATACTGCAGTTTTGTAAATCTGGAATCACAAACACTGCAGTACAAAAACAGCAATATCTCACAAAATACAAATCAAAATCCAAATCCGTCGAAAGGGTGATAAAATAGATACAGTATGCTAACTTTCATATTCACAAATATTTTACAAACAGTAAGTAGAATTAGTTCGAAAACCAGGTTCTTTACTGAATAGTATTAAAATTCTGCATGTATAGTAATTGTTTGGAAACATAGAACGGTTTGTAAAACTCATCAAATAAATCCACAAAAATTCAGGGTTAATCCCAATAAAGTATAGTTGTATTGTGCAAAATATTGGATCAAAATAATACTTTTAACATCATGATAAAAATAGATTACTTTTCAGAATTCATAGAAAACAAAATCTGGAAATCTCTCTACACCTCTGTAGTAAAATAGACATAACTCACAACTCGTAAATCGAAACTGAGTTCTGTCAGAAAGGTTGGAAAAAAGACATAGTTCTCTACAAATCATGTTCACAAAATATTTTTAAATACTGACCTTAATAGGGTCTAAAATACTTATCAAAAGCAAGGTAACAGAAAATACAGAATTTCTCTTCGAACATGAAATCATCTAGTTCAAGTAAAACTCATCCAAATCAAACCAAACATGAAATATAGTGTACTAGATATCCAAGCAACATGGTATAGGGTATGTCACAAGTTCACAATAAGTCTACCACGAATAGTATGAATGAGAACATGATATCATATAAACAACACGTATATATACAACAAGAAGTGGTCAATCCTAGGTTATTTTATGTCATGTATGTCGTGAGGTAACTATATTCGAATCAACACAATAGAGTCAATATCAACAAGGGATTTCACACACAAATTGTCTCTAGAACCCCAACTACACTACATGCGGTGTTTAGTACTTGTATTACACAAAGAAAATAATACAAGTTACGTGCCTGAGAGACGACGGGAACGACAAAGCAAGAGAAAGAATAACGGGAACGGGTTCCCTGGAAACGAACTTAATGAACGAAATCGAACCCACAAACCCAAAACGAGCACAACCCACGAACATAATCACGGCAACGACTACGCCCATAAGCACACGAACACCACGGACTCAAAACCCACACACCGAACACACTCACTCACAAGGGGAAAGCGAAAGAGAGATCGGTGCACTGCGGGGGAGAAGGAACACAACTGCAGCAAGGAGATGGCATTGACAGCGGTCATTGTACTGCTGTGCTTTGACAAAGCGGAGGAGAGGCACCGGGGAGTGACTGGCCGATGTCTCGACAAGAGGGCGGCGCAGCGCGGTGCGGCACGGTGGCAGAAACAGCACCGTGCTGTTGCTGCAGTCGCGAAAGAGCACAGGGTGGTGACGGCCTAGTGCTGTCATGGTGGTGCGACAGGAGGGGAAGGCACTGAGGTGGGCATCGCGAAGGAGAGGCGGCGCCCTAGCTGGCTGACGGTGGGAGCGCTGGCGTCGGCTAAAGGCGACGCGGCTACAAGAAGAGGACAGAGCGGTGGGATGGCATCGAGGTTGTTGCGGACTTCGCTGCTGCGGGCGCAGCGCAAGGAAGCTGTGCTGCAGGAAGAAGGGGGCGGCGCAGCACAGGAGCACAGGGAGGTGCTAACGTCGCCTGGGCTGTCGGCAATGTTGCCCTGGCTGCAATGCAGTGGAAGGAGACAATGGGGAATGCACAGCACAGGGTGGCGCGCTACAGGGTGCAGGGGCGCGGCGGCTAAACAGTGCGATGGGGGGAAAGACGAGGGAGAGAGAGGGAGAAGGTGACGAAGGGAGGAGAAGACGAAGCGGCTAGGGTAAACAGGGGAGGGGTAGATGAATGGGGGAAAACAGATGGGGGCGTTTTATATAGGTAGGGAAAATAGGTTTAGGGTGAAACAGTGGGTAATAGGTAGGGTATGGGTTAAACGGGTTTTGGGTTTGATATTGGGTTATTGGGTATATAAATGGGAATTGGGTTACAGTAGGTTTAAAAATCCCATAAGAGGGGAAAAATATATAAATAAAAAAATTTAGGATTTTTAATATAAAATCAAAAGGTAAAATCAATAAAAATAATAATACTAATAGTAGTAAAAATAATAATAATAATAATAATAATAATAACAAGAATAATAGGGTTAGTATTTCAATATAAAAATTCATAGAAAATAGTTTCATATAAAATTATTGATCAAAAATAGATTTTAATAAAAGATCCAACAATACAATTTAACAAAAGAATTTGAAAGCGGAAAAATAATTTACAGAATTTTAAATACAGAAAATACGTATTTACGAAAACAGGGGTTACAGCCATAGTCAGCGCTCCAACAATCAATCGATAAAATACTGGCCGACACAGTCACTATATCATTCACTACCCAAGTCAATCCCTTAAACCCCGGCTTGTTAATTATTTTATCAATACAACAATACATTATGCAATTATAGACTTTAGATGAACGATAGTAACAATAAAAGAACAATAGGATGATAAATTTGGATTGACAATTAGAATGATGACAATAACACATTAGGATCATGCAATGCAACATATACACTTCAATTCATGCAATACAATGGTATAGGAATAATTATATTATGAAAATCTGAAAAACGAATTTCTGGACAGCAAGAGGTAACTGTACAAAAATCAGTTTTCCTGTTGCTACCGAAATCGAAAACTAAAACCGTCAGAAATTCTGAAAATTAGTCTTTCACATGATTTCAACGCAAATTTAAAATCCAAAATACAACAACAGTAGCTAGATCAAACACATCATTATTTACAGATTATATGTTCAGACAGAAAATCGACATCATGTTATTTTATTTTTAGAATCAGTGAAAACTCAATAATAAAATCATCAAAAATATTCATTAGACTCCTAGACATGTTATCTAATATTCTGGAAATTATCAGAGCATTATTTTAATATTAAATTAACTTTTTGATAAATTTAACATGTTCTGGAAACAAAAACACAGCAGTAGTAAAACGGTCGTAATTTTTGCAATACAACTCAGAATTCAGCGATTCAAGATGTTCTGGAAACTAGAGACATATGGCTACAACTCGTATTCAGAAAGTTATTTATTTTGAGATCAAATACTATTTCGAAAATGTCAGGTAAAATACAGACAACAAGTAACATACTGGTTTTTGGGTATTTTTCATGAAATAAATTGATTAAACATGATGGGTACAGTAAATAAATTATGTAATCAGCATGAAGGGTGTAATAGCATGGTAAATACAATTAAAACACACAAATACACTATTTTAACAACAACCATACATCAATCGATCATTCAAACATACAACCTAACAATAAAAACTACAGTAGATTATTTGTGCGATGATTATATGCATAACCCTATTAACGATACTATATGAGTACATGAAAGATTCATTCTTTGGAGTCAAAAGTGGCACGAAGTCAAGGATATTTGGGTTAGCTCGTGTAAACCCTCAATGCACTCAACGAAAGAGCAGAACAATGTACGATACGATGAACAACTGGGTCTACTTGCAAAAATTTCAATAAAAACTTGAATTTGATACAAGATTCAATTCAAGAGGAAAGTGACTTGCCTTATGGACGATTAATTTGAATACCAAGAATAATGGGAGGAGAATCCCAGAACAACGAACCCACGAACTACGTGCAAACTACGTGCACAAAAGAATAAAGCAACAACAGTAACAATAAAAGACAGCAGCCACAGCAACAGTAGAATATAGAGAGACAGCACCGTAGTCGGCTAGGCGGCATTGACTGAACGGCGACGGCGCGATTGGCTGACGGTGGAGAGGCTGCGGCACAGGCGTCAGGAGTTGCCGCTGCTTCTCGTCGATCGGAAACAAGGAAGCAGTAATAGCATGCATCGGGGTGAAGGGTTGTTGGGTCTGGCTGACGTCGAGAGGGAAATAGGGAGCAGCAAAGGTTGGGGGTCTGCTGGGCAAGGGCATCGATGGGATGGGTCAACAGAGAGGGTGCCGAAGGGTGGTTGGGGAAGACGGGGGAGTTTAGGCAGGAAAACAGGGCGACGGGGAGAGAGAAACAGAGAGGAAAGAGAAGACAGCTAGATTAGGCTTTGTATTTTGTGTTTTTAGGGTTTGCAATAAGATTGTATTTATAGAGTACAATTAGGATGTTGGGTTAATGGTTTAGGATCCAATAATAATAGGTTTGGGTCAAGAACTAATTGCAATTGGGTTTTGGTTCAATAAGAGATGGGTTTAAAGACAATAGAGTTCAAATAAAATACCCACAATCAAATAGAAATAGGTTCAACAAGAAGAATGAGAGTAGTTCATGAATAAAATTTAATGAAGATGATCAAGAAAAATAGATTATTTTATTCAATGCAAATAAAATATTACAAAAAGAGGGGAAAATGAAAAGAATGGAAACGGTAGTTACAAGGTCTATTGCAGCCTTTGTCTATTCCAGAGTGGAAATGGAAGAACATCAACATGGATTTCATCACAGGTTTTCTAAGAAGTCCGAGGGAAAATGATGCGATATGGGTAATAGCAGATCGATTGACCAAATAAGCTCATATCTTGGCGCTGAAGATCACTTGTAGGGAAATTGGCAGAATTGTATATCGAGGAGGTAGTGAGACTGCACAGAGTACCCATATTGACTGTTTGTATAGGGATGCATGATTTACTTTGTGCTTTGGAAGAGTCTATATGCAGCTATGGGGACCAAGACTGGCTTCAGTACTGCTTTCCATCCTCAAACAGATGGGAAAGCTGAGATGGTGAATCTAGTACTTGAAGACTTGTTGAGGTCTTGTATCATGGACTTCGGAAGAAGATGGGAGAGGTACTTGGCACTTGTAGAGTTTGCCTACAATAACAGTTATCATGCTAGCATTGGCATGGCACCATATGAAGCATTGTATGGGAGAAAATGCAGAACACTGGTATGTTGGTATGAAGTAGGGAAAAGGCAGATGTTTGGGCCAGAAATTGTACAGCAGACTTCGGGGAAGATCGAGTTAATCCGGAAGAGATTAGTCGAGGCTCAGAGTAGGCAGAAGAGCTATGAATGTTCGGAGAAGGGACTTGGAGTTTGAAGAAGGATATTTTATTTTCCTGCAAGTATCTCCAACAAAGGGTGTGATCAGATTTGGAAGAGGAGGGAAACTAGCTCCAAGATATATAAGGTCGTACAAGATACTGAAGAGGATTGGGAAGACGGCATATAGACTAAAGTTACCGGAAGAATTAACACAAATACATAATGTATTTCATGTATCTAAGCTGAGGAAGTATGTGCCAGATCATAATCATCAATTGCCTGAGCTACCGGAAGGATTGCAATTAAACTTGAGCTACAAGGAACGGTGAGTGGAGATTTTGGATCGACGGGAGAAGGTATTGAGGAACAAGGTTATACTTATGGTCAAGTTGTTGCGGAGGATTCATCTAGTCGAGGAAGCCACTTAGGAATCTGAGGACCAGATAAAGGACGATATCCAGAACTATTTGTGTAATCTTGTATTTTTGTTGTTTCCTCTTACTAAGTGTATTTCTGGGGACAAAACTATTCTAAGGAGGGAGTGATGTAACATTTGGCAAAAATAAAATAATATTTTATTTTATTATTTTGCCCATTATGACATGTGCCACGCACGTGCATGAAAATATAAAATGTTGACTTGTATTATTCATCTATTATCACTTTATTAATTATTTATTTATTTTTATTTCATTCTATTATTTTGTATAAAGTATTATCTTGGGCTATTGCAGTTTTTAAGAGTCTATTTAATTTTAAAAAACTATTTTTTTTATTTGGAGCCCATGGACCTACCCAAACCAAGCCCAAACCCAAAGAGGAGGCTGAGTTTGGCCGTCCTAAAATCAAGGAGTGGCTTAGGAAGGAATTTGAATGGATTAGTTAGTTTGAAAATCAAATCAAATTGGTTATAGATACCATATTCGAATCATTTAAATTAGGACGGGCTAAAATGAGAAATTCCCCCAAACCCTAACAAATCAATCTCGGCCTATATAGGAGCATTAGGGTTTTTCTTTTTCTTGTTTGCTTTGGGTGATTTCCTACGAGGCTATAACTTAGAAGGAGAAGGCTAGTTGAATGATTCGTTCTACAACCAAATCTTGAGGTAGGTGTTTCTCTTGTGCTTTAGTTATGTTGTTTCAATAGATCTATCACGGTATGATGTATTATGCATGTTCTCTTTAATGTAGTGTAGATCTATGCATGTTTTCTTTGAAGTAATGTAGATCCTTATGTGAATAGGATGTTTGTCATGTGATGTTGTATATACAAGAGATTACCCATGATGTTAAATTAATTTTTATCATGCAAAAAGATTATTGGATCTTATACGATGTGTTTATGTTGTAGATTAGATCTCAAATAATGATGATTAATATGAATTTTTTGTATAATTAAACCCATTTAGAGGTAGAAAAATCCATGAATTTATTTCTAGAATTTTTATGAATTAATGTTGCTATTTTGAAGAGGAATTTAATTGTAAATCATGGTTCATATTAAAGTTGAAAAACCTTAATAAAAATTGAATTTTAATCTAGGTTTGAACCTGAATTTTCTTATCAGGTCTGCCTAGTGCTTAGCGACTCTATTCTTGGCTATCGGGTCTGGACAGTTTGGAATATGGTGGAGTTTTAATTAGTGTTTAATTAATCTCAAGTTAGTTTTTAATTAATAACAAGTTAGTGTTTAATTAATATCAAATTAGAGGCTTTGGTTTATGTTGGATTTCTTGGATTAAATCTAGTTTTTTTGCTAGTACTTCTTTTGTTATTATTAATGTAGTTTAGGGTAATAAATTTAAATGCAAAAGATGTCTTAGCCAATGTGATCCTATTTCCTCTCTTTTATTTGTGCTTGTTGTTGATGTTTTCAGTAAGATGCTCTCTAAAGCTTGGCATGTGAATATCATTGAAGGTTTAGGTGGATTTCATGGTTTTAAAGGAGTTTTAAATCTTCAATATGCTGATGATACTATTTTATTTGCTAAACCTAATGGTATTTCTTTGTATAACTTGAAACTCTTATTATATATTTTTTAAAAAGTATTTGGTATGTTGATCAATTTTAATAAAACTTATGTTATTTGGCTTGGTAGTTCTAATAGTAGACAAATTGAAATTGCTTATTTCTTCAATTGCAAATCTACTTCCTTTCGTGGACTGGTTATTACTTACTACTTTCATGAAATTGCTTATTACTTGGGAATTCCTTTGAGGTGGCAGAAACTTCATAAGGAAGATTAGTTACCCATGATTGATAAAGTTGAATCACATTTGAATTTGTGGACTGGTCGTCAACTGTCTAGAGGTGGTAGACTAACTTTAGTTAACTCTATTTTTTTCTCTATTCCTCTATACATGATGTCTTACTTTTATGTTTCGTCATGGGTTTAAATGTATTGATAAGATTAGAAGGAACTATTATGGTCTGGTTCTACTTCTACTTCTATTGGTAAACATGTTTGTAAGTGGGATATTCTTTGTAAATCTAAGAAATAAGGTGGTCTTGGTATTCTTAATCTTAGACATCAAAATCTTGCTCTTCTTGGTAAGTGGATTTGGAAAGTTTTTAAATATGATTATTTGAGTTGGATTAGACTTGTTAAAAAAATATCATAGAAATAAAAAGTATAGGACTTACATTCTAAACTTGCTATCATTTCCTCCTCATTTTGGAAAGGTATCTGGAAAGCTACTGAACCCTTTAAATGTGGTCTTCATAAAATTTGTGGTGATGGTTCTACTGTCAGATTTTGGATTGAGTTTTGGATTAGTAATAACAACCTTTGCGTATTATTTTTGAACTTATATTCTATTACTACTAATCCAAATGTCATTGTCTCTTCTTTATTTGATTTTCATAATAATCAAAGAATGGCATATTACTTTCAGAAAAAATCTGTTTTTTTTATCTAAATCTTGATGATATTCGTTTTCTTGTTCTTTTGAATGGTTATCAGTGGCAAGCAAGAGATGATATTAGATGCAGATGGTCGAATACTGGTACTTACATTGTCAAATCTTTCTATACTTTTCTTTACTGTGGTGGAGTCATATCTATATTTTATAAACATATCTGGCAAAATATTGCTCCTCTGAAAATTAGGATTCTAGTTTGGTTGGCAGTTCATAACAAATTACTTACTGATGAGAATTTAAATAAAAGAAATTTAGCCATCGGTCAAAAATGTTTTTTTTCAATTCTCATGATGAAACTACTAGTCATATTTTTATTCATTGTTCATTCATCCAACCTATTTGGTATATTTGTAAACATGCTTGGAATGTTATTGGTAAGTCTGATTCTATGATTTCTTAGTGGAGCACTTGGAGAAAAAGAAGAATTAAGGAAATTTATAGATTATCTTGGAATTTAACCATGATGGCTACGATTTGGATTATTTGGAATGAGCGTAAAAAAAGAATTTTTGTGAATAATTGTCAGTCGATTGACAGATTGATTGAAGATATACTTTACTTTATTAATCTTTGGTCTAATATTGCATCTGTTAACAGAAAGGATAAGCTCAAGCTTTATGAGCTGTATGCTGTGGTTGATTCCTTGATTCACCGAAATTTATCTAGTTGATCTTCACTAGTCTCTAATGCTTATATTTTTCTAGTTCTTGTTTTTGTGCAGATGATGTGTCTAATTTATATACAAATATTTGTACTTATTTACCTATTAAAATGGCTTGTTTTCGTTGATATTGTCTATAATTTATCTTATTTCTATAGGATTTCATTTAATTAATAATTTTTGAAGAAATAATATTTTTGATGCAAAAAGTAAAGATTGGTGGAAAAAATCAACAAACAGAGTAAAATAATAGATTTATCAAATTTTATTATTTTGTTGAGTTAAAAGTGCGACAAATAATTTTAAAAGGATTTTTATACGCTAATATGATTTGTAGTTAGTTTAAATAATTTTAAACTAATTAATTTTATTTTATTTAAAAATCCTAATTTCTGGTATTATTTTGTGTATGCAGCAGCACGTGGTGGGCAGAAAAGGAAGAAAAGAAAGAAAGAGAAATAAATAAAATTCTGGATTAAAAAGGAAGGAAATATATGAAGAAAATGGACTATTCTGCAAAAAGTGCAAACCCTAACTCCTACTCCGTTCTCTATAAATACAAGCAAAGAAGAGAGAAGAAGGGTAGGAGGTGACGGCTACCAATTGAATCAAAACAGAAATTAAAAAAGAAAAAAGAAAAAATTAAGAGAGAGAGAGACTGGCTGGGTCTCTCTTTTACGTGCGGTAAACAAAGCGGAGAGAGAGAAAGACGAAGACAGTGACAGGCTGGCAGGCGTGGACTTCGGCGTGCAGAAGAAGACGCGACAGTGACAGACGGGTCCCACACGCTTTTCACTGGCATGTGCTCGTCTGACGTGGCTTCGAAAGGACAGGCGGGACCCACTCGCAGGTGGCGTGCTCTTTCTTCTTCTTCTTTTACGTGGCTTGACCGGTGCAGTTTCCAAGGCGATCTGACAGGCTTCGTCTTCTTCTTCTAACGTGACGCAGACAGCTCCTGCAGACGTGACAGGTCTGATTGGTGCTAGCGTTCACTTTGGAGGAGAAATTTTCTTCGCCTGGTTTGCATTAAATTTTGTATTCTTTTTATATCTCTTCTTCTCCAATTTTTAGATGCAATCCCAAACACTTTTTATTAATTGTAAAATGAACATGAACTAAATTTATTGTTCCAGAGGCTAAAGTGTAGCCGAGTTTTGTAGAACACAAATTTTAATTCCTTATTATTACTCTATTTTTCCGGGTTGTGTTTTAATTTTTATTATTTATGCGTACAACATGGTGGATAGGCATTTGTATGATTTTTCAAATCATAAAGAGACCGAACAGGTTATTTGTGATTAATAAAAATTAACACCGTATATTGGAGGACGTGACCGTTAAGAAATCCAAATTCTCAATTAATAATCCGATGCTTGGCACCGGGATGAGCTTCATCAGTTAGAAGAAGGAACCCACTTATGATCGAATTAGTTGAGAATAATTTTTAGACTACGTGGATAGAGTGGTTAATATCTTTAGGATTTTGGTCTACAATTGGGAAAGATAATATTTTTATTTATAAGGAATTATAATTTGTGTGTGTGATAAACGAGGTGAACCAAGAGCCCTAGAACAAATTTTACCCTTAACAAAGTACAAGAGCTTCATAGTTTCACAGCCCTCTCCCTCTTCACAAATTTAGCTAGTTTTAATTAGATTAAGTTAATTTAGTTGTTTTATCATTTATAAATTTCGATCTTCCAAATAGTGATTAATCTAGTGATATCGGTACTCAATAAAATATCTAGTCCCTGTGGGTTCGACACTCTACTCATTTAACTATATTACTTGTGCGATTTTGTACACTTGCAAAAATTTACATCAGTAGAGCTGATTGTTATTGAAGACTGAGGTTTCTTTTCGATGTTTTGAGACACTTCGAAGATCTTTACGACCTATTGATGTTGGGTCTTTTTTCTGTTGCTCTTGTTGCTGGCATTTCATTTCTGTTGCTACGACAATACATCTCCAGATGCTCAAGTGGTGGTTATATTTCTGCTTTAGCTTTCACCTCATCTGGAAGATTTATATTTTGTTTCTGTATTTGAGGTTATGCTTTATATATATACTAGGTTTGCCCCTGGACACGTGCCTACAACACATTTTCATGAACGATGCAGCATATCCAATTTTGGTTCCCAACCTTCATGTTACTTTTCATATGCTAGCATATATATATAAAGGAATGTAAAAGCAGAAAAATCACCTCGTTGACGTAACGAATGAACTTGTCCATCTGCCTGAACCATGAAGTTGTATATTGGTACTTAAAACCAGTCCCCATGGTGAACATTATATGATTAGCTATAGTAATGTTCGCCTGAAAATAAGATTATAAGAAAAAGGGAGGCACAAATCACTGAACAAATAAGTAGTATACAGAGCATGCCATAAGATCAAATTGCCAGATAGATTTTTGATAATAAGTTATGTGATAAGTAACCAAATGTATTAGTCATTTCAGTTAAAACTGATGCATACATGGAGAGGAGGTCTCCAAATATTTCCTAGACTAAACTGATTCATACATGAAGTGTAAGACAATGAAATATAGGTTATTGCATGTTATATTCAAAGATACACAATATGCTAAAGCCAAAATGCACCTTCCACTTCAGTCAGGGTCATATGCAAATAATTAACTATAATGTTCTTCAATGCATATGACTCCCTGTCATTTCACGTAATCGTCCACTTTCCATTAGAAAGAAATTGACTTTTTGCAAGTTGCTAAAGAAAATTTTAGTGATTAGCTAACAGCCTGATCATTCAAAAAGATTTACCTTAGAGGAATTAGAGGAGGTCTCCAAATATAGATACTCACTGAGATCACATAACAGCCTAACGAATACAAAAGGAGCAAGTAAAACTCCTTAGGTCTCTGAAGGAACAATATCTTAAAGATAAGTACATCAGGTTTGATAATTATGTGTCACAAATTGAAAGACGGCTGTTGGGGTTGTCTATCATCAAATTTTACTATATACCTAATTTCATGCAAAGAAATGGCTGGTGTAATGTAATTGTATTGTTCAGTAAAGTGAAGTAGGAAATTTGTAGAGTCAATGAAAATCATTCTTCTTTGATAAATTGTTGCTGCCAACTAAGTGGCATGGATCCATCATACACTTCAATAGTTAATCTCTCTTTATTTCAGTTCAGTCAAGTCAAGCCTTTGTAGGCAATATCACAACTTAATGATACTGTAGAATGTGAACCGCATATACAGAAAGAGTGTAGTAGGCCAAGGCATCACATCATCAACTCCAAATAGATATATCAATTTCTTGTACTGTGATCACGAAATTTCAATGAATTGTTTTTTGGATACCATATCACACTAATTAGTTAATTTTTTACCATAATAAATTTTATATTCTCGATGTAATTTCTCCATCAGTTGATATTCAAACAACATATAGCATTATTCATAGGTATGAGTAAAATACCCGAACACTACGGAATGGAACATGGGACTCCTTACAACCCATCCTGCCCTCTTATCACCTAAGACACGGGAACTGGCACTTCTCTCAAGTAGGTACTAAAGGAGTATAAAATCTTAGTGATTAAATCATCGGTTAACTTCCTTCCCAAATGTGTTTCAGACTCATGCATTCTCGGTACTGTTGTCGAAACGGTAAGCAACTCGAAGAAAAGTATTGTCAACTCTCATCTAAATTAAGTTTGACCTTATATCATTTCTTTGTTGTTTTTGAAACACATCATATATCACATAAAACATGTAGCTGTACGAATAGCACACGATGCTTCATCAATATTGCAATCGTTAACAGAACTAATGTGGCACTTCATTATTCATATGCAATAATTGTTCGCTTAATAATTAGTAATGCTGCTACACTATTATCAATCAGATTGAAATTACTTTCCAACTCATATCGAACAAATCAATACAAATTTCTACATTCCTCATTTCCTAAAAGCCACAAAACCATACTTCATGTAATTAACCTTAAATTCTTTGTACTTTTCTGTACACAATTTAAACATAATCCCTGACTTACCTGTGTTGTAAATTGCAATCAATTCCTTTATATTATCTTCTTTAATTAATTCCAATTTCAAACCCCTACAAAAAAATAATTAATAATTACTATAAATTAGCAACTAATTAACGAATTGGTGAACCCGATTAATAATTGGATGGAAAGATACCTGAAACCCTAATCAATTAGATCACCACCATCGTCGTCAATCTCTGGTTTATCGATTAGAATCGAAACTGAAACCCTATTAATTACAGCCGATTTGGGTGGCAATTTGAGAGAGAGAGAGGTGGAAGCGAGAGAGAGAGAGAGAGAGAGAGAGAGAGATAACGCGGTGAAAGAGAGAGGGGGGGTAATTTCGGAAGAGAGAGAGGGGGATTTGAATTTTGGGGTTTGAAATTTTGGGCGGGAAAATATGTTTTGTGAGAATCAATCTGGGCCATTGATTTTGGGGAGATTGAAGGAGAGCCACTTAATGGTTTTCTTTGTAATTTATTATATAGATTAAAGGCTGGAGTTTTTTGCTCATCCTTATTATCAAAAAATTAGAGTTTGATTTATTTTTCTTGTTATCGGGTCTGTTGGGACTGAATTGGGGGGTCTTGAATTGGTTTGCTAACGGGTCTGTGTACTGTAGAGGGTTGCAGGTCTGCTGTGTTTCTTGTGTTTGGGTCTGTCTTGATTAGGGGTTGTAACCCCTGTTTTCGTAAATACGTATTTTCATTGTATTTTCGGTATTTCAAATTTTTGTAAATTAGTTTTTCGCTTTCAAATTATTTTTGTTAAAATGTATTGTTAGATCTCCTATTAAAATCTATTTTGATCAATAATTTTATTTGTAACTATTTTCTATGAATTTTTATATTGTAATACTAACCCTATTATTATTATTATTATTATTATTATTATTATTATTATTATTATTATTATTATTATTATTATTATTATTATTATTATTTCTACTACTATTAGTATTATTATTTTTATTGTTATTACCTTTTGATTTTATATTAAAAATTCTATTTTTTATTTATATATTTTTCCTACCTCTTATTGGTTTTAAAACCCAAAACCCCAAATCCTATCTCTTATTGGATCCCTTTTATTAAACCCTATACACTATTTAAAACCCCAATACCCAAAACCCCTACAACCCTACCCCGGTTACCTATACCCACACCCGTTAACCATCAGCCTCCCAAACCCTAATATATACCCCTTACTTATATATATACCCCTTTATACATGTTCATCTTCTATAAAACCCTACTCAGCCGACCCCTGTTCCTTCACCCCCTACCTCCCGATCTCCTCTCTCCCTCATCCTCTGTGTGCCACCCCCTCAACCCACCTCCCCCGTTCTCTCCCTGCATTCCCTTCCCGTCATCTTCGTCCTCCCGATCCCTCCTTCCCTTCTCCTCTCCTACAGCGACGCCAGAGCGCCGCCACACCGTAGCGCCACCTCCCGTTCAGCCAGCCCCCTGGCACCCCCTGCCTCTCCCCGATGCCTCGACTATAGCACCAGACTCTGACATCCCCCTCCCGGAGCTCTCTTCCTCCTCTTACTATTCCTCGAAGCCAACGACTGTGTCGTGCTCCTCATCGAAGCGCAGCAACAGCAGCTTCAGCTTAGGTGATAGCGACACACTCCTTGTGCGCTGTCCTCCTCCCGGCGACCGTGCCACCGTGTGCAGAGTCATCTCTCTCCCTCTTGCTCTCTTGTGTGCGTGTGTTGATCCGAGTTTGTGATCATGGGTTCGTTAATGATTCGTGGTTCGTGTTTCGGAGTTCGTTCGTTGAGTTTGTCTTCGAAAATCTGTTCCCGTTATTCTTGCTTTGTGTTGTTCCCGTTGTCGTCTCTCAGGCAAGTAACTTGTATTCTTTTTGTTGTATAATACAAGTACTAAATACCGCCTGTAGTGTAGTTGTTTCAAGATATATCCCCATGAAACCCATATTATATCGTGTCTCTATGTGTTGACCTGCTTGTAGTTGTCACATTACACACACGACATGAAATAACTTAGGGATGACCACTTCTTGATGTATACATGCATGTTGTTCGTATGATATCATGTGCTTGGTTGTGTTAGTTGTAGTAAACTTGTTGTAGACTTGCAAAATATCCTATACCATATTACTTGGACATCTAGTACACTATATTTCACGTTTGGTTATGTTTTCGATGAGTTTCATATGAACTGGTTGATTT
The DNA here is from genome assembly GCA_017893485.1 of Hemerocallis citrina. Lineage (NCBI taxonomy): Eukaryota > Viridiplantae > Streptophyta > Magnoliopsida > Asparagales > Asphodelaceae > Hemerocallis > Hemerocallis citrina. The sequence goes on along the minus strand of CM030358.1, from coordinate 386,107,991 downwards.
ATGCACAAATGATATTTTCTGTTTTGCCGGTTCCCCCTTTTTTATCAGTAATTTAGACCCTATCAATATCAGTATATGAAAATTATTTGTAAATATGAATTATAGAGAATTATGTCTACTTTCCAGATTTTCTAACTGATCTCAGTTTCAATTTATGAGTTGCAAGTTATGGCTATTTTACTACATATGTGTTTAAAATTCTAGATCCAGTTTTATACGTATTCTATATGGTAATTTATTTTTATATTGATGCTAGAGATAATATTTTGATCCAATATTTTGCTGGTTACAACTAGACTTGATTGGGATTAACCCCTAATTTTTGTGGATTTAATTAATGACTTTTATACACTATTCTATACTTGCAAACAACTACTATACTTGCAGAATTTTCATACTGTTCAGCAAAGAAATATAATTTCGACCTGATTCTATTTGCTATCTATAAAAACTTTGTGAATATGAATTATATCCTACTGTATCTATTTTATCACCCTTTTGACGGATCTGGATTTTGATTTATATTTTGTGAGATATTGCTGTTTTAGTACTGCAGTGTTTGTGATTCTAGATTTACAAAACTACTACATCTTGCTGCTTTTTGATTTTACTAGACTATTCTATATATGTTGGAAAATTATGAACTTTATTTTCTGTTACTAAACATATTAGGGAATATCACAGATTTTTCGTGAATTTAATTATTTAGCTTTTTAGCTATTTTCCTGTTTAAGAATACAACTTCTGATTTCTGGCTGAATATGTTTTCTTGATACAAATCTGTTTTAAGTCATGTTTTTGTGAAATACCATATGACTTATATATATTTGCTAGATTCGGCCGGGAGTCTATTTTTCAGATTCTTTGACGGATCTAGGTTTGCATGTTTGTGCCAACAGGAATTCCAGATTTGGTGCAGTACTGTCTTGCTGTCCTGAACTAGAATTTTTGTTGTCCCGATCTTTTATAAGTTGTTCTTCACCTGTACATGTTTTTCTTCCAACCTGAACCTGTTACTTGTTTATACCATATTATTCTTGCCCTGTATTGTGACACATACATGCCTGTTTAATAATAATAACAAATAACCAAGCCGGGGTTAAGAGAAAGATCTAGTAGTTGACCATATAGAAAAGTGTACTCGGAAGGGGACCCATGTTTCCCTCATTTAGTTATAAGATATGATTTGGATTACATTTGGATGATTTGGATTAAATTTGGATAATTTAGAATTTGGTATATGATTTTGTTAATATGATTTGGATTACTTGATACATGAGTACACAGCCCTATAGAATCCCCTACGAAATCTAAACGTAACTTGTTTGAATGTAGCAACCATGTGATAAATGGATGGGACGCATGAAGTGCTATCTAGATAGTAATAAATACAAGACTTGACATGATATAACATGACACCTATTACATACTGACCTGTTACATGATACCTGTACATGCTACTTGACACCTGTTACATGTCTGCCTGCTTGCATGATACTCGACATCTGATACATGTTACTCGTACCCTGTTAGCACATTATATTACTTGATTCTGTTCATGATTCATGCTAGTTACTCTATGTAGTTTATTCTTTTCCTGTACTTGTGCCTGCACTACAAGCGGCCCGTAACTTGCATTGACGGATATTTTGTTTTCTTTTTCTCTTCCTGCAATTTTGCTAAATTGCAGATTTTGGAGATCAGCTGCCAGATGGAGTAGATGATCCAATATTCTAGCTGGCTGGAGTTCTTGCTACAATTTACTTTCCTGTTGCTTTTGAATAAATATATTATTACTTGGATTATTTTGTATTGGGCAGTTTGTCCCAGGATTATTGACTTGTTCAGATCTGGTTTATTTGAGATTATCATATTTTGGTTTCCAGTAAATTCTGTTGGAATATTGATTTATTCATGCATGCGTGGTTGAGTATATTTTTTTATATTTCATGTTATGATGTTGAGTCGATCCTACAGCTTATGAATGATGAAAATCATTCGTTAGGCTTCGTTTCGTACTCGTATTCCGTATTCTTTTTGGGAAGCGAGGTGTGACAGGAGATCTGGTTGGTTTGATTTCAATTAGGGTTGTGATTAAATTAAGGCTGGGTTTACAAGAAATTAAGATATTAATGTGAATTAATTTTAGATTCCTGATGTTAGTAGTTTCAGATTTTGGTCGTTAATTAAATCAGATTTGGAAGGCATATTTATTTCAAATTTAGAATGTTATAATTTCAGACTTTGGAGATTTATAAATTTCAGATTCGAGGGCTAATAAACTTCAGATTGTGGAATGATTTAAGAGTGGGTTATTCTCAGATTCGTGTTTTAATCGAACTTCGAATTGGGTTATTTGGGTAAGAGAACTATAATCGAGTTGGGGACGAGTAATATTTAATTGAACTAAAAGACCTGTTGAAGATTAGTTCATTAGATGCTAATGATTTAATAGAGTTATTATAGAGGACGTGAGTTGATAGATGAATAGAATGAGACTTGTGAGAGGCAAGTAGATTTCTTTCAAGTTTGTTTGGGGCGGTCATAGATAATCCTAGAGTGGTTTGGGTACGACGTCCTAGGTTGGTTGAGTCCTAGAGGCTGAGTAGGACCTAGGATACCGGCAAAAATGTGAAGTTCGGGAATGAGTCAGATGGGGCTAGAAATTCTAATCGGTTGAGTTAAGTCCGGTTGGGATACACTAGCTCTAGGAGGAGTTCTGTTTCTTTCTAAACTAAGGACATGCATTAGAAAGGATTTGTGAAGGAGCTTGAGCAAACATGAGTAGGGGGCTCTATATAGTCAGGTGGTGGATTCTGTGGACTATAGTTGCAGTCGAGCGATGGATTCCGTGGATTGTGATTGTCATGCAGAGTAAGACGCGTCTCAATTATTTTTGGGACTATGAATGATTGGGCGGTGGATTCCGTGGATTATGAAAAGTCTGGCGGAAGGGAGACGGAGCTCCAGTATTGCGGGCTAAAGCGACGCTTACGGAATGTATGCACGTGGGTTTCGGAGCTAGAGCCAATACTCGTGGGATGTCTAAATCTTGATATTTGTCACCGTTATAGGTTTGCATGGCATGGGTTCAAACCCTACAAAGAGGAGAGTGCTAAGGACTTGCCTTCGAACCTATGCTGTGTGGGCGGCATAGATACTGAACAAGTGTGCATTAGAAAGAGCATCGTGTGCATGGTTGTTTGTGCATTAGTCCTAGGATCACGGCATACACCGACATATTTAGGATAGTCACTCTTTCCACATTTATCTTTCATTCAAGTTTTTGTTTTTTAAGTTTTGGGGAATCACTATTATAATTAGCATTACGTCGGTTGTATTCAACTGACGTGCCCACAGTTCTCAAGTGTTGCAGGACTCTGGTCAACGAGTGGCATGGGCGCGAGCATGTGATGAAAGATGTTACAATATTGAGAATCTAAGATGAAATAAGTTGTAATGTTTATGTGTAAATTCCGCTGTGTAATGTAATGGACATTAATGTAATAAAAAGTTTTAAATTTTTCTATATTTTTCTGTTGTGTTGTAAAAAATTGAAGTAAAGATTCTGGATGAGTCACGGATTTCTTGTGTTTGAAATTCGAGGTGCTACAAATTCAAACTAACCCAAAACAAAATCTTGGTTCAAACAAACAAACCCTAACTTAATTAAAACTATCCCTGTCTAAACTCTCCTGAACCAATCACATGGCTCCACTATCATACCCGAATCCATAGCAAGACCCTCACCTTCATGTAACCTAAATCCGAAACCCAACAAGCCCCAAACTTGGCTTGATTCAAAACTTAATTTAATCAAAATTCAACAAGCCTAAACTTGCACTTATCAGCACCAAACACGAAATCATACACACCAGATCCGAACCCCCTTCACTGCCTTAACCCGACCCACAATCAAATCACTGCCATACCCAAACTCCAATCAGATCTCAGACCCGATCTAATTACATGGATCCAGACCCGACTAAAAACTAGGGTTTTAAACCCTAATTAAAACCATAATATTTTAGCAAAATACAACCCAAAAATAGCACACGTTTAACTCAAAAATCTAAGACTTTAATCATGAAAAAGTCTATTATTTTTTGCTCATGACAATCCCTGAATCTTCATGATGATATTCAAAAATAACTACACAAGTTTACAATCATTCATAACATGAAATTAAGAAATTAAGATGGGGTCTTGCTTGCATGATATGAAATCTAACAACATGTATATTTCATAATTAACACAACACAACTAGATCTACTTATCTATTTAATATCATTTGATACAATATAAAGAACTTAAAAATCATGTTTATTGTACATCAATTCATAGCGTCTCTATGATTAGAACAAGTTTCTACAAACAACCTAGGATGCTCTCTATATTAAAATAACAACATCAATATAAATCAAAAGAAGAGAAGAACACCCACCTCTTAATGTTGAATTCTTGATAATAATAAAAAAGTTTTTAAAAGCTCTTCTCCTCCAAGACTCCAAAAGCACTCCAAAAGAAAAGCCAACAAAAAGTGAGTGAGAGTCTCTCTCTCCCTCTCCTATATATTGGCCGGCCACCCTCAGGGTTAGGGGGTTTTGGTTCTCTCTTTTGTATTGGACTAGGCTCTATGGGCCCAAATAGTATTCTCTTATTATAAATATTAATTCTAATTATTATTAATAGCCTACAATATACTATTCTTCATCCATATGAACAAAATAAATAATAAAATAATAATAAATGAATAATACAAGTACTACCATACATTATAATGCACATGTGTTGTACGTGCCAACTAGTAGGTAAAAATAAAAACAATAAAAATCTTACTTTATTTTTTAGGGGTGTTGCAGGAGGAGGTACCACTTGGGGAGGGGGTACCACCTGGGGTTGGCGCCAGGTGCGGGAGCCGTTCCCTGAGGGGTCGGATGAGGAGGAGGATGATGGGGGAGAGGAGACGGCGCAAGGGATGATAGAAACTATGGAAGTGAAGAGCCTCTAGGGAGATGCGGGAGTGAAGGGGAAGGAGGTCATCGGGACTTCCTCTCCTCTGGCTCCGTCTACTGAGGTGGATTCCAGACTTCCCCTTTTGTTCTAATCTTTCTTTTTGTTGTATGTGCCTAATAGCGGATTGGCCATCGCTTGATGATCTTTTTTTTGAATGAATGAAAAACTTTTTGTATCCAACACATGTGTTTGGTTGTTGAAGTTTTATTTTGATGTTTTGTCTTCGATCTTCTTAGTCGCATTATCCTTGTGGCTGTGTTTTCTATCTCCATAGTGACTCTTTGCTCTCCCCCTTTGGCAAATGGGCATATACAACCGAGGAGATCCTCAGGATGGCAAGATTGCTTGCCTCCAAACTAGGTTTTGAGTGGCGGAGCTCGGGCTTTCCCGTTTATGGGAGAGGTTATTCAAGACGTAAATAGAGCTTGCTCACTTGAAGATAGTGCTAACCAAGAGGAACAATGAAGTCGATCGTTTTAACAATAAACTACATGAAGCGCCCCTCAGCCCCCTCCTTGAAGTGGAAGGAGGTTTGCATGGTAAAGAGGCCCCTCTTATAGGAAAAACTGTTGAGAGGGACTTAGAAATTAAATTACTTTATCGTTCTTTGCTTGTGGCTACAACTGAAAGGGATGAATTAAAGAACATAGTTCTCGAAAAGAGCTTGGAGGTTGCTCATTTTAAGGAGGTTGTCCTCGAACTCGCGGATGAGGTGAATCCGAACTGTTTGGTTTGCACTCGTACGATCCATTGGAAGATTAGGGTGAAGGATGCCCAACTCAAGGAGTGGCATGTCGAGCAGAAGGTAGAGATCCATTCATTGAAACTACTTCTCAAAGGGACCTAGATCCGGAGCACCTCTTGTTGTAGGGACGAGATAAACTAAGGGAGGTCATTCCACGAAATAGCCTTGCGTCCATAAGAGATCCCGACGAATTCAGGGGATTCCCATTGTGGGGTAGCTGGTTCGTCAAGCATGGCTTCTATTGAAGGGCTGACAAATGTTTGTAGTCGTGCAGCTCAAACTCAATCTATAGGTCTGGTATTCCCTCTAGGTCGTTCAATAGATCAAGGCGGTTCTTCAGTGGCGGGAGGGAACCATAAGCTACGTGTACCTCTCAGGAGGAGAATTTCTTTGTCTCGAGGGTGTAGAGAAGACTCTGAGGGAAACGTATAAACTTTTTGTTCTCCTTATTCGATGTATCTTGTTGGACTTGTAATGAGACTTTGATATGAAATGAAAGATCTTTCGAGTGTTCAAGTATTGTCTTTTGCCTCTTTTGAGTTGTGGATCTTTATCTTAAACGATTAGGGTGGCTCTGGTATAAAGCTCAACCCCTGGTGTCTTTATCGTGGCAAGTCATGGGAGTAGCACTAGAGAGGAGCTTGACTCTGCACTTGTTGATTGTTGTTGCTGATTTCTAGTGTGGGAGAAAACAGATAAATTTGTGGATTCTTCGAGGAAACAAATAAGCAGACCTGTTGACCTTCACCTACGTATTGACTAGTTTCTCGCTGCTGCCGTGAACTTGCACAAAGTTCGATACACCAGAATGGATCGCAGTGACGAACCCTCCGACGCTCTTGTCAGTAATCTGAAGGATTATGAAAGAGCTTTAGGTAGAAAAAGATTGATTACCTTATTACGGTAGGGGGAGAGGGGTATTTATAGTCGCCTTAGGAGCCAGTTTCGAGATAAGGATAAATCTCTACTTCCGAATGTTTATGGATAAGAAGAGAGTTTGACTCGGTTCGTGATAAGAGGGACAGTTGAAACTATTTCTTAGAGATAACCACGAATTTGAACCACTCCTTATCCGTCTGGGTTAGTTTGTAGTGGGCTGCTACCCATACCGAGTAGGACAGATCCGTTTTTGAGCTATTGGGTTTTGAAGAAAGACCCAGGTCCCCATCCGGACCCGTTTGTAGGTGAAATTACTATTTTACCCCTGAGAGCTTTAAGATTTGTGCCCGATTTGAACGATCCCAATTTAATCCTATTTTTAGCCATATCACGAGCCCCGCACTCCTGGAAACTGAGTTTAACAATCTTTGAGGGGTAGTTTTGTTGTTCTAATAGCGTACGGGATTTTATCGGATTTCTTAAGGGAGTTTGGATCTTGCTCGAGGTGTAACGGTGTCAATCTGAGTTTGCAGAGTGCCCAAGATGATTCTAGAAATTTTCTAGATTTTTTCTTTTTTTTTTAATTATTTTTCGATTTATTTATTCAATTTTGCGAATCAACAATCTATTTTCAAAAAGTACTAATCAATCCTTCCAACTAATAATTATTTATCCAGGTGCTTCGAAATATTTTTCCCGAATTCATAATTATTTTTTAGAATTTTTAATTAATTTTCTTGAATTTTTAATTATTTTTTTGCAATTTTTAAATAATTAATTTGATTTAATAAATTAAAAAGAAGAATTAATCAAATGAATATTGGCGTGGCGCGACCTGGAGCGTTGATCAAGCTGGGCACGGTTTTCAGAGCGATCGGACGGACAATCAGTGATTCAAGTTTCTCCGTATTTCATTCGGGAATGCATCTGTTCGGCGCGTAGCGGCGAACGTCTCGTCGAACGTGGCGGACGATTCGTCGAACGACAGGCGAACATTGCATCGAATGTTGTGAACGATGCGTCGAACGTCTGGCGAACGTTGCGTCGAACGTGGCGAACCATGCATCGAGCGACAGGCGAACATTGCATCGATCGTGGCGAACGATGCGTCGAACGTATGGTGAACGTTGCATCGAATGTGGTGAACAACATGGCAAACAACGGGCAAACATTGCGTCGAACGTGGCGAACGATGGGTCGAGCGACAGGCGAACGTTGCATCAATCGTGGTGAACGATGCATCAAACGACTATCTAATGTTGCGTCGAACGTGGCGAACGACACATCAGATGACAGGCGAACATTGCATCGCACGTGGCGAACGATGCGTCGAACGACTGGCGAACATTGCGTCGAACGTGGCGAATGACTGGTCAACGCCATTTTGCATGTTTTTCGTTTGGGACATCATCTATTCGGCGCGCAGCGGCGAGCGTGGCGAGCGATGCGTCGAACGACAGGCGATCGACACGCGGCTTTTGAGTTGTTGACTGGTCAACGTCATTTTGCTTGTTTTTTGTCCAGGACATCGTCTGTTCGGTGCGCAGCGGCGAACGTGGTGAACGATGTGTCGAACGACAGGCGAGCGACACGTGGCTTTTAAGCCGATTAATGGTAAACTCCATGTCACGCCCCACTTCCCAAAAGGAATACGGAATCCGAGTACGTGACAAAGCCCAGTGAATGATTTTCATCATTCATAAGCTGTAAGATCGACTCAGCATCATAACAAGAAATACAACAAAAATATACTCAACCATGCATACATGAATAATTTATTAATCAACAAAAAATATTTGGAACAAATATAAATATCCCAAATAAATTCACGATCTGGATCAAAAGTAAAAAACTTCGGGACTACAAGACCGTTACAAGTTTTAAGTAGCAACAAATTTAAATAAACTCAAATGCAAATAACTGAGGTGAGCTTTCCCAAGCGAAGCCTGGAAAATTTGCTCGCCAACTCTAGTAGGCAACTCGTCTCCAAAGTCTGTCTTATCATGCAGAAGAAAATGGAGAAATAAAGACAAACGCCCTTAGTGTAAGTTAGGGCTGCAAATAGTACAAGCAAGGGTATGAAAATAAGTGCAAGAAAAGTATGAAACATGATATGGAATCTAGAGTATACAACATGATTTGATAAGGATACAATAAGTAGTGAAGTTCAAGAGACTAGTTAGCAAGTAAGACAACTCAAGTAACATGATTGGGTAACAAGTACAAGTAGTAGGAATAAGTAACAAGTGAGGATGTAGTTGTATCAAGCATCAAGTAACAAGTATCACGTACAAGTGTCAAGTAACAAGTATCAAGCAAGACCGGTATCAAGTGTGAACAAGTAACAAGTTATTCTTAAGTCTAATATTTAATTCTATCTAGGTAGCATTTTATGCGTCCTAACTATTTACCACATGGTTGCTACTTACAAACAGTTACGTTTAGGCCTGGTGGTGAATTTTATAAGGTGGTGTACTCAGGCATCAAGTATCAAGCAAGCATGTTCATGAATCGGGTAATCATATAACTAGTTCATGTGTCAAGTAATAACATGACAAGTCATGAATCAAATAATATACTAGTCCATGAATTAAGTGTTACTATAACCAATCCATAAATCGAATACTCATATGCTAGTTCATGAATCAATAGTAACTAGTTCATGAATCGAATAATAATATAACTAGTTCATGAGACAAGTATCATGTGGAAAACACAGGCCCCCTTCTGAGTACGCTTACCTATATTGTCCACTACTATGGTCTTTCCCTTAAACCTCGGCTTGTTATTTATTATTATTATCAAGAAAAGCATGAAAAGTGTGTGAAATAGGATAAGCAAACATGATTAAGAACAGGAAACAAGTTTAAGATAGTTAGAAGGCATATTCGAGGGTCAAAACAAATTAAAATTATCAATAACTGCAAGAATTCCAATTCTGGACAGTATGACGTTGCTTCACCAAAACTGCGACTTCGTTGCTACAAGAATGCAAATCTGGATTCGTAAGAAAATATAGAAATTAGACTCTCTACTGAATCCAGTGCTTGTAAACAAGATACATGAAAGTGGTAACAACTGGAGTCAAAACAGCAAACTACAGATAGTTCATGTTTAGCCAGAATTTGTAAAATTGTGTTTATAAGTATAAAACATGTCTGAAACTTTATTAATTAATTCCAGGGAAATTAGGAAATGTTCTCTAGTGTGTCTACTATTAGCATGCAAAATTTCAAGTCATTATCTTACAGGTAGCATGGTTAATTTAATTGTAAATCAGAGTGATGAAGCAGTTTTTATGAATCTGTGATTTCAGATACAGCAACAATAAAACTGCGATAACTCACAAACCACAACTCGGAATTCAATTCCGTCAAAAGGATAGTAAACTAGACATCTGGGGCTAAATTTCATGTTTAGAACTCAAGTCCAGATTCTGATGTTATCGGGGTTGAAACAGCAAGCAAAGTTAGGAATAGCGGCATATGTGAATTTCTTTTATATTAAAGTGGCATGATAAATGACTAGTATGAGTCTAGGTTAGAGTATGATGCAAATATGGATGTAATGGATATCAAATCAGCAAGTAACATTTATTTCTCAGCTCAAAGGAAGATCAATACATACATCATATAACATACATCTACAAGTCAAGGAGGTTCTTAGTTTCATGTGTTCAAGTAATTAAGAGATAAAATAGATCCAACTAGTTGTGAAACGAATATATCAACAAAAGGTTGTGACTCTTATGATCATGGAGTTGATAAGGTTTAAAATAAGATCGTCAAACGATAAGCCAAAGGGGTGTCACAACTACGATCTACTCGCAGTATTTTTAATTAAAAGCTTGTACTAAAACAACAAATTGTACAAGAAGATACTTGCCTTGATGACGGTGAATCCGAACACGAACAAATAACGAGATGAGAATCCCGAGAAACGAAGTACGAACACGGACACACGCAAGAATGTGCGAACAACGGCCAAAATAATACACAGCAAATCAAGTCCAATCCTCACACCAAAACAACAACACAACAATCGTGATCTCAACTCTCCTCTTCCCTCCAAACAGCACACAGCCAAATTAAATCCCAATCACGATGGAATTTGACAGCCAAGATTCAAACAACCAATGTCCTTCCTTCTCTTCTTGATCAACATAGCGACGGTGGTGGCTTGACTGGCAACTGCGAGCGACAACTGTGGGCGGTGCTGCGCGGCGAGGGTGCTCAGGGTGACTGATGGCGGTGAGACGGTAGCAACGTCGAGGCTTGACTGGGGAGCAGTCGACAGAGGCAACGGTGGCGATGAGGGGTGGCGACGGAGCTCTGTTAGGAGAGCAAAATAGGGGAGCAATGTGGTGTGGCGACGGCGAAAACTAGGGAGTTCGACGATGGCTAGGCGACGAAGGGGGTTAATGGAGGTAGGGGATGACAACGAGGATGGGGCACAGGCAATGGGTAATGGGTTCGGAAGCGAAGATGACGAAGATGGTGGATTCGAAGGTGCGGCAATGGGTCGTGAAGGAGTAGCAATGGAGGGATCGAGAGTACAGCGAGGGGAGCTCGCTGCGGGGCTTCAAGGTGGTCGAGGGTGGTGCTGGAGTGCAGGTGATAAGGGGGATGAGAAGCATGGCAATGGCAGGTAGAGGGTAGAGGACGATCGGGGAAGATGATGCACAGGGGACTCGGAGGGTCGCGAGGTTGAAGACGAGCAGGGAAGGAGGACGACGAGATGAGGGGAAGGCCGAGGAGGGCTGTCGACTGAGGGCTTGGGCGATAAGGGACGTTGGGTGATGGAGATGGGAGGCTCGAAGAAGAAGGCAGGTGTTGAGGAGGGAGACGATGAACATTAGGTGGGGTAAGAAGGGTTGGCGGCGGGTTAGCACAGTAAAGGTAATTAGGGTTAGGGTTAATCTAGGTTAGGGTTTTTATAGTGTAGGGTTGCGGGTTGTAGGTTATTGGATAGCAGGTTTGAGTAGGATCCAAAGGGAGATTGAGTCAAAAATTAATATAATTAGGCCATATGGATTTGATGAGATGAATCAGTCAATTCCCCTAGAAAAATAGCAAATTGAGCTGATAGACAAGATGCAAATGAATAGATTGGGCACAAATTTGAGTTTAACAGATTTATTAAAATAATCCAAACAATATATAATATAAACAGTAGATCAAATAGAAATAGAAAATTAAAGTCAAAATACTCCATCATTCGAAAATAATTATAATTGTCGATAAAAAAATATTTTAAATATCGAAATACAGAAAATATTCAGAAAATATTTATTTACAAGAACAGAGGTTACACTCCATTTTGCCTGTTTTTTTCTGGGACATCGTCTGTTCGGCGCCAATGGCGAACATGGCGAACGATGTGTCGAACGACAGGCAAGCGACACATGGCTTTTGAGCCGTAGACTGGTAAACTCCATTTTGCCTGTTTTTTCGTCAGGGACATCGTCTGTTCGGCTCCAATGGTGAACGTGGAGAATGATGTGTCGAACGACAGGCGAGCGACACGTGGCTTTTGAGCTGTTGACTGGTCAACGCCATTTTTCCTATTTTTCGTCCGGGACATAGTCTGTTCAGCGCCAATGGCAAACGTGGCGAACGAAAGGCGAGCGACACGTGATTTTTGAGCCGTTGACTGGTCAGTGCCATTTTACCTATTTTTCGTCTGGGACATCGTATGTTTAGTGCACGACGGTGATCGTGGCGAATGATGTGTTGAACGACAGGCGAGCGACACATGGCTTTTGAGCCATTGACTGGTCAATGCCATTTTGCCTATTTTTCGTTCGGGACATTGTCTGTTCAATGCCCATGGCGAACCTGGCGAACGATGTGTCGAACGATAGGCGAGTGTGTGTCGAGTTCCAGGTGGAAGGCACGTGGCGTGAAGTCTTCTGTGCGAGCATCTGACAAGTTTCTGACGGTCCAACTTCTTGGACGGTTTGACTTCTGTCTTGTGCATTTTTTGTCGCTTAGGATTCTGCGCCTTTTGGGCTTCCTAAGGGCCCATTACGCTTTCGGCCCAAGCCCCCCAAGCTTGGCTATAAATCCCCTCCCCCTCTTCTCATTTCACCTTACTCTCTTACTTTCACCTCATCTGAAAATTTCTTACTTCGGTGCTTGAGCGAGGTTCCGATGATCTTTTCCGTTCTCCGACGAAGTTTCCGACCGTGCACGTCACATCAGAAGGTAATTTATTTTTGTTTTAAGAGATGTCTAGGGTATCTTCTAGTGAAGAGACCTCCCCCTCAGGTCTGGACGAAGTGCCGTCACTGACTGCTTCTTCTAGAGTCGACAAAGGAAAAGGTGTTGTGGTTCAGCCTTTGCCGGTAGTAGAGACAATTGCGGAGAGAAAGCAAAGGATGGGCGAGTTCGGGAGGCATTCGATCTCTGTGTCTCGCTGGGGAGGGGTCTGACAATACAACGCCGAAGAACTAAGGCATGTAGAGCATGGCATGGTTCGGTACAATGAAGAGAATGAACCAGGAGAGCACACCGAGGCGAACAATATTGTCTTCGTACTTACAGAGGTGGACCTTCACACCATAAAGAAGTGCTACATGATCCCTCCGGAGTTCAACCTCCTTCTTCCTGGCCTCGGAGTTAGATCCTGCTCTTCTTTCTCCCCCAGTCTATGCTTGTTTCCCTTCAACACTTTAAACGCGGGTCTCCGCCTCCCCCTTCATCCATTCGTAAGGGAAGTGCTTCGATGGTATGGTGTTGGTCCAATCCAGCTTATGTCGAACATATGGAGACACATTACGGGGTTCGTGCTGCATTGCCAGGCTGCGAGGATCGAGCCCTGTCTCAACATTCTCCGTTGGTTATATAAGATTCATCAGAAGACGCAGACGGAGTATCAGTTCTATCTCACCGCTCGGAAGGGCGTCAAGTTAGTCGATATCCCCGACTCAGTGAAGTATTGGAGGAACAAGTATTTTCTTATTCGGAGTAAGGAGCCGTGGGACATCCCAACGTTCTGGACGGAGGACGTGCCAAGGAGAGCGAAGGCAGAGTCGTCTCTTAGTCCTGAAGAAGATAGGATGGTCGGAACTCTTTTGGATCGACCAACTCTGCACTGGAAAGATATCTCAGAAGATAATCTCTTTGGGGGGGGGGTCTAAGCCTGATGAACCCTAGTATGAATTTTCTTTTTATTTGTCGTCATCACTTAGTTGGCACGAGTTCTTCAAATATTTTAACACTTGTCTTTTTCTTGCAGGAGACCCAAGCATGGACTTTGAAGACATCGTGTTCAGCCCTGAGCGATAAGCAGATCGATGAGAGGAAGAGGAAGCGCACAGTCGTTCGACTGTCGGCATCGAAGGTGACCAGGGGCGAAAGCAGTGCTACTCCCATGGTGGATTTAGAGTCCACGCCTGTGGTTCCGACCGTTTCATCAGTTAGAGATCTCCCCCTTTTGGCGACACTTGCTCTTGAAGCTCCCCCTCTCATTACGGCAGCCAAAATGATCCTACCGATGAGTTAAAGAGGATCTTCGTCCCCTACTGGCAAGTGCAGAGACATAATGGCATCCTCAGGGACTCGACGAGCTACATGGATATTGTTCATCACTTGGCTACACCCAAGGACAAGACCTCCATGGAGCACGAGACTGTGGGCGACTTGGCTTTGGAGATTGCAAAGGTGCAAATGACCGTAAGTGCTCGATGCTTTGCTTAGTCGTAGGTCCTATTTTGCAAACCTTCCTCACTCCTCGTTCTAAACTTTTGGTTCTTGCTTTCTCGCAATCGATCTGCCATTTTAGCTACCTGGTGAAGCAAATGGCGGAACAAGAGCGGGAGTTGAAGCTGTGCAAGACCGAGAGAAGGTCGAGCGGTCGAAGGCGAAGAAAGAGTCTGAAGCGGCCACTCTCTTGGCAGAGTCTCAAGCTGCTAAAATCATTCTTCTTGAGGCGGCACTGGCAAAGGCGAAGGAGAGCGCCGAATTGGAGAAAGAGGAAGTCGCTCAAGAAAGGGCTGTAGAGAGGGAAAAAGTGGCTCGGGAGAAGGAGGCAGTCGTCTGAGAGACGGAGACTGTGGCGGAGAAGATGGCCATCGGATATTTGGAAAAGAACATGCGGAAGCATATGCCAAGGCTTTGAACGACGTTGGCGAGCGCATCCCTGACTTTGATCGCTCGAGGTATCGCTTATTTCCTGGCGAGGAGGAAGGTGGCGAGGAAGGGGAAGAGATAGATGGCTAGGAGGGGGAAGAGGATGTTGTGGCGGACCCCCAGACGGCCATAGTGATGGTGCCGGAGGCGGCCGAGGGGAGCAGTGTAACGCCCCGGATCCCCGTTACGGGACATCCGTGACACAACCAGAACTTTTTCCTTCAAATGCATCTCAACACAGTAAATAACATGGAAATTTAAAAACTTTTATTGCCATCAGAGTTATTACATCATTAGTTACAAATATTATCTTGTTCTTGAACAAGCAATACAAATTACATAAACCCATTACAACTTGTTACAAATAATCAGACTCCTCCTGAGAAGCAATCAGCTGTCTTCCATAATGATAATTGACTGATCACTGCTGAACTCTGCTGAGTGGTCGATCTACCTCCTTTGTCCCTTGGCTTTAGTCTTCCGCTGTGTGACTCTAATCATTTCTGTATCTGCTCGAATGGTAGGCATGTATACTGCCACTCCACTTGGATGCCCTGCTGGTCTTGGGTTCTCCTGCACTCGCAACCCGGTATCCAGTAACTAATTGAGTGGGCACGTCAGTAATTCTACTGACGCAATGCTGATAAGACAACAACGATCTCCAACTTGCACACCCACAAATCATCTTGAATGGAAAAAAAATGTGCATCCTAATCTCCTAGTGTTTGTGTATGCCAAGACCTGTAGTCTAATGCATAATACAAGACTACGGAAATTGATGCACTTAATCTAATGTTAGCAAGACTCTGGATACACATGCATCCCATACTACATATGCTCCAAATCAAGCCATTCCTCCAGTTTCAGGGATTCAAACCCTCGCCATGCAATACATTATACTATTGTACTCTTCCTATTCCTGATAGATACAATCGTGGCTGGTGAATCCTGCAGTTATTACTGCTAAATACAGTGGTGTCTTGTTGCCACTAATGCCCCAAATCGGATCAAACCAAATGCATGTGACAATCTTACAGATATACAACAGCATATCCATGGCACCGGAGATCCATGGGACAGCAGCCCCATGGTCCGTTCGTGTCCACTCAACATAAGAACATAACGGCCTCGAAGGACTAAGCCCCCTATCCGACAGGAATCTCCTGTTCTTACCACAGCACTTCAGGAATCAACAGTACGAGATACGCACAGCAGCATGTATCCCTAATGACAGGAATAGGCAACCCTAGTTATCACCGCCAAGTGCTACTCTTAGAACGAGTCGAATTATAGGGAACCACCCCTAACACCAATCCGGTCTTCGAACGAACAGTAAAGGAAACTTAATAAAATACAGTTTACTAAAAATATGCTAACACTCAAATCAGACATGGTGTCATAACGAACAATGTCGAGCTTGACTGGTCTGTCAATCAAACAAATAATCACGATGAATCAACATTCACTGATTTCCAATACCTTCACAGGTCTTCGACCATAACCCTGGCCCGTGACTCTCAGCGAGTAGTCCATCGGCACCCAAAAGATGCACACAAATTATAAATGAAGGTAATCATACGTAAACACCAAATATCTGACCATTGACAGACTCAGGCTTCGAGAAACCAAATCACAAACCAACTACATAGCTATTCTCTCAATTCACTCATGTCTCCGCCATGAGTACAAGCACAGGAACCCAATCTAAGTCCAAATCTTTAGAACTTAATAGCTCATGATTACCACACTTCGGTATGCAGAGGATTCCTCATTAATCGCCCAATAAAAGTAGTTCAAGAAATAGTAGTAACTGTGACTCAAGCTACACTCATTGGAATCCAACAAAATTAGGTTTTCTAGAAGGGTAGGAGACTCTATTGTAATCCCCTAGTTGACAATTCCCTCAAATTCCTTATGGAACTCTAGTTCCCCGATTAATTCATACTTGAAGTCGATCGAGACAGCAGGTTGCTGAACTTGTAACCTTCATAACTTCCAACATACAACTCAGAATAGCATGATATCACCCATTCTGGAAAGCTAAGATCCTAGGCTACAACTCTCTAGTTATCCATTTCATCAAATTCAATTATCTTGATACTATAAAAATCCCACATATTCTCTGCTGTACATCTCTTCATGCACTTGCTGCACTTCTTCAATAGCATAAAAAGTTGCTCACTCATCGGAATTACTTGATTCTGGGTTCTATGGAAAGGTGGAAATGTCTACTACAACTTCCTAGTTGAACACATCCTCAGATTCAATCATCTAAGTCCTCAAAAACACCAATTTCTAACAGGTGCATATCCAGGGGAAATTTTGATTCTTTCAACAAATAGGGTCTCGACTAGACTTTGTCCGCCCCAGTCTTAGGAAAATCATAACTTTTAAACTACAAACTGAAATTATATAATTCTAGATATTTTGGAAAGCTATGACTCCCTACTATAAATCTCTAGTTGATCAATCTTCCAAATTCTTAACACAAAATTCCAGAATTACACATCTCCATAGACTAATCAATCTGAACTAAGCTGGACCGGGTCTACTTTAAAATTCAATAACAAATCAACCCTAAGTCCAAAGCTCATGAAAATTGAGATTTTGAAACTAAACATATACCATTCCATTGTGTCAAAAATCTGCATCCAAATTCAAATCACACAAGGAGTTATGACTCCTCAAACATAGCATAAAATTTCAGTTGCTCTTCAGACAGGGTCTTTACTTCTTCACACTATTTATTTTTGAAACTTGATCAAATGCTATCTAAAAATTCTAAAATTTGAGAATCAAGATGTAGACACATACCAAAAGCTACTGCAAAAATTTCATTGCAATATCATACACAAGTAGTTATGACTATATGAACTTCAGTCCAAAAAAAGACAGCTTCAGCTTCTGCCGTCTAGACCAGTCGCAACTTACAAATTTTTTAGGCATCAAACGATATCAGAAAATTATGAAATTTTCTACTATGTTCATAGAAACATACAAGAGCATTCATAAAAATTTTCAACTCAAAATAACCAACCAATACTGAGTTACAATCTCGGAAAGACATAACAATCCTCACACAGCAGCAGCTTTTTCGGCTGCTCTCTGTCCGAATTTGGGTCTAATTTTTGGGCTACCAAATGGCCTCCAAATATTGTGAAAAAAATCATGGAAGCTATAGATACATATAATAACCAGACCTAGAAATTTGAGTCCAAAATTCCCAAGCTTTGTGAGCTAGAAATTCTCCAACTCACACACTTATACATGTTCTTTTAAAAAACACCATGAAAAGTTGTTCTACGATACAAATTATTTTCTTAGAATGTTAATATTCATATATGATCACCAAATTTTCCTTGACTCCCACAACATGCTAAAGTCACATACACACAAAAAAAAACTAAAATTAGAGTTTAGAGTATCACCCACTTCTTCAAGTTGCAAGAACTCCCACTAGCTAGTTTGCTTGCTTTCCTTGCTCCTCCTCCTTCTCATTCTCTACTTCAACTTCTTCCACTATTAAAACTTCATCTTTCTTTCCTTCTCTTTTTCTCTCTTCTCTCTTTTTTTGATACAAGATGAGATAAGAAAGATGAGAAAAGATGAGAAGTTGATAGAGTGGGGGATTTTATAGAGAATAGGTAGCTAGGGTTGGAGATTGGTCCGGCAAGAATGGTGAAGGGTGAGGATGGGAGGAGTTAGGGTTTGTGGAAATGGATGGTGGATAAGAGTGCCAACACACATGAACTAGAAACTTCCACTACCTTCACACTCTTTCAAGAAGGAATCTTCATGTCACACTTGTGGCCATTGGATCTCCATCAATCAAGATGAGACACAAACCCCAAAGTAGGGTTAGTAACCCTAGGTTACCATACCCTAACCCTAACCCTAGTGCACAAATGTGCATGGTTTATTTGATTCAATAATCATGCACCAAATCAATTCAAGCACTAACTTAGTTTTAAATAACCAATATATATAATAAAAATATATGCTTTATATAAATTATTATTTTCTCTCGAAAGTTGTCTTGCCAAAATAATCGGGATAAATCTATAGTTTTATTGAGAAAATATCCCGAGCTTATCTCATCGGGTTCAGAATAGCTCATATATCCGAAATCTCTCAATTAAAACTAATAATTATTATAAAAATATGTAACTGTGTGCAATTCTTGACTGTGCATGGATTACTATGCAAAAATAGTTATATGCTATTTGCGGGGTATTACAAGCGGCCACGCCCTAACACCCCTCATAGATTCGTCCGCCGAGGTGGAAACTAAACCTCCTTTGCAGCTTCTTTTATCTATTTTTAGTCGTAGATTTCTCTTCGTGGTTTGATTGTAGTGATGCCTAATAGCGGACTGGCCACCGCTTTTGTATCTCTAGTAAGTAAGGCAAACTCTTTTTGTGCGGGAACACTTATGACTTTTATTCAACATAGAACTATCTTGTAGCCCTAGTTGTATATGAAGTCATGTTTTTAGATTTGTCCCGAGCTAAGAGATTTTCATCTCTTTTGTTAGATCTTCCAGGTCAGCAAGGTGCCACATCTTCATTCTGAGCTTGGCATCGTCAAATTGGGGTTAGCCCAGTCCCAAGAGATGCTTCATAAGGTCGAGCAAGTGGCAGGTCACTTATGGGTGACCCTAGCTTGTCGAGATATTGAGATGAGGCACCTTGAGGAGAGGACTCGTGAAGTAACACCCAAAGGCGAGGATTCCTGCCCCTCAATGGCCGTCAGCCAAGGCCTGAGACTCAAGTTCCTACGTCACTCTTTATTCGAGGCGAGATCCGAGAGGGAAGAGCTGAAGAATGTGGTTCTCGAGAAGAGTCTGGAGGCAGTGCATCTTCGAAGGACTATCTCCGATGTCTCTCATGTGGGAAATTCGGGCAGGACTCATTGAAAGAGCGGGTCGTCGAGCTAGAGGCAAAGAACCTTCGTCTGCGACGACTTTCTGAGGGGAGTAACGTCAGAAGCACTTCCTGTCCTCGGGGTGAGTATGCTCAAGGAAGGTCGTTCAACAAATTAGCACTTCGTTCGCCTCCCGTTTTACGACGTCCTGGGGACGCACAAAGTGGAGTGGCTGGCTCGTCGAGTGGAGCGTCTGTTGGGGCAACTGTTAGGCTCTTGGGAGCCGACAACCCTACTCGGCTCGCTGGGTTAGAGACCTCTGCGGAAACAAGGCAACAGCAACACAGTGCTCATCGGCCCCGCGTGTCGCTTAACCGAAGTATCTCGCTCCCTAGGAGGGGGCTAAGGCGGACTTTTGTAATCTTGTAGTCTTTGATTCATATGAGTTGCATCTTGAATCTTGATGAAAATAATGTATGAGTTTTTGGTCTAGAATTAGACTTGCATCCCAAATCTTGATGAAATAATATATTGCATCCTTTGATCTGGTAACGAGATTTTTTGAAGAGTTTGTGTTTGGCTAATCTTTCAGAAGAGGAGTTCAACAGTTGTAGGAGCAATTTTGAATGGTAAGCTACTTTGTACTCACTCGTTGCAAGTAGCAAAAGTTTCATCGAACCAAGTGTTGGACTACGAACTTATCGTTTAGAGAGTTTCAACAGTTGTAGGAGCAATTCTGAATGGTGAGCTACTTTGTACTTGCTCGTTCGCAAGTAGCAAAAGTTGCATCGAACCAAGTTTTGGACTCCGAACTTGTCGTTTAGAGAGTTTCAACAGTTGTAGGAGCAATTCCGAATGGTGAGCTACTTTGTACTCGCTCGTTCGCAAGTAGCAAAAGTTGCATCGTACCAAGTATTGGACTCCGAATTTGTCGTTTTAGAGAGTATCAACAGTTGTAGGAGCAATTCCGAATGGTGAGCTACTTTGTACTCGCAAGTAGCAAAAGCGGCATCGAGGACTCCGAACTTGTCGTTTGAGAAAGTTTGTGCTTGGTGAAAGAACATTAAGACAATAGCTTTTCTGAGAGAGAGAACTGCTTTTATTAAAAACCACTACCAAATGGTTTCTTTTGAGTTGCGAGTCATTATTACATTTGCAAAAACAAAATAAGAAAGGAAATGCTCTAGAGCTGAATAGAAGTTGCTTCGAGCGGTGTTTTAACACCCTCTTGTTACTTCAATAGGTGCTCCGCATTCCATGTCCTTGGCACTTTCTTCCCCCACCGGGTCTTCAAGTTGATAAGCACCGGGTCGGACAACTTTGGAGATCATGTATGGTCCTTCCAAGTTGGGTGCTAGCTTGCCTTTCTTGCTTGGAAAAGAAATTGATAGCTTTCTGAGCACTAAATCTCCTTCTTTGAGATTAGTAGGGCGAACTCTCTTGTCATAGGATTACTCGATCCTACTACGATAAATTTCTTGCCGAATGGAGGATCTCTCACGTATCTCATCGATGAGGTCCAAGTTACCACGAAGCCCATTCGCATTTTGCTCTTCGTTGTAGGTGATCAAGCGGGGGGAAGGTAGACCAACCTCCAGTGGGATAACGGCTTCGGAGCCGTAAGTGAGGTTGAAGGGAGATTCTCCTGTGGGGGTCCTCTTCGTAGTGCAGTAGCTCAAGAGCACATTGGGGAACTGCTCTACCCATAAACCCTTGGCAGACTTGCTCAGTCTCTTTTTCAGGCCGGAGAAAATTTGCCGGTTGGCGTTCTCTGCCTGACCATTGGACTGGGAGTGGGAGACTGATGAGAACTGTTGTTGAATGCCTAGGTCTGTGCAAAAAATGCGAAAGGCTGCCCCTACGAACTAGGTACCATTGTTCGTTACCAAGATTCGAGGAACACCGAATCTACAGACAACATTTTTCCAAAAGAAGTGCTGCACTCTATTCTCCATGATCGTCGCTAGGGGCTCTGCTTCGATCCATTTAGAGAAATAGTCGTTCGCCACAACAATGAACTTTAGCTGGCTCGGTGCTGGAGGGAAAGGCCCGAGCAAGTCCATTCTGCACATTGCAAAAGGGGTTGGACTGGACAGAGAGGAGAGCTGGGCTTGAGGCAAGTGGCGGATTGTTGAGAATTTTTGGCAAGGGCCTGCATTGGCGAACGTGTTGTTCGGCATCGCGAAGGAAAGTGGGCTAGAAGTATCCATAATTCAAGATTTTGTGGGCGAGGGACCTTGCTCCTAAGTGACCGCCACACATCCCTTCATGGACTTCTTTCAAAGCATACTGGGCTTCCTCGGGGGATAGACATCTCAAGTAGGGTTTGCTATCTACTTGAGTGTAGGAGCGTTTGTACATGACTCCCTCGATGAGTGTGTACCGCTCAGCTCTAGTTCGGATCTTTCGAGCCTCTTTAGGGTCTAAGGGAAGGATCCTATCTTTGAGGAACTCGAGCAGGGGCCTCATCCAATTCTCCCCGAGTTTCAAGGGCAGCGTCTCCATTGGCTCAGGATCTTCTTCCTCGATCTTGGGCCTTAGTAGAACTTCCATTAAGATAGTTTGTTCGAGCCCTTGGAGGGAAGAGGAAGCTAGCTTTGAAAGGGCGTCCGCCTACGCATTCTCTTCTCGGAGGATTCGCTGGAGTCGTGCATCCTCGAAAGAGACCATAAGTTCCTTAAGTTTGGCCAAGTACTTGGCCATGCGACCGTCTCGCACTTTGTATTCCCCTGATACCTTGTTCACCACCAGCTGCGAGTTGCTAAATATCTTGACACATTTGGCCCTGACTTTGCGAGCCATACACAGGCCGGCTATAAGGGCTTCGTATTCAGCCTCGTTGTTGGACGCCCTGAAAGTTAATACGGAGTGAGTATTGGAGGACAAACTCATCTGGGCCAGCCAGGATGACTTCTGCTTCACTCCCATCGGTGTACGAGGACCCATCAACATACACTATCCAGAACGGGGGTTCCTCTATCGCTTTGCTGGTGTCAGGAATTGTGCTCTCTACTATGAACTCCACTAGGGCCTGGGCCTTGATAGCAGTTCGAGGCTGATAGCTGATATTATGCTGTCTCAGCTCGATGGACCACTTCATAAGGCGCACTGAGGTCTCGGGATTGTAGAGAACTTGTTTGAGCAGCTGTTCGGTAAGAACCACCACCGAATGAGCGTAGAAGTAGGGACGAAGCTTTCGGGCTGCCATGACCAATGCATAGTATTCTCTAGCTTTGGATAACGGAGTTCAGCATCCCTAAGGACCTTACTCACATAGTAGATAGACTTCTGCGTCTTTTCTTCTTCTCTTACTAGAACAGTGCTGAGGGTCTGCTCCGAAGTGGCAAGGTATAAGTAGAGGGACTTCCCCGGGCTTTGGCCTGCTCAAGAGTGGGGGTTGACTAAGTAGACCTTGAACTGATCAAAGGACTCTTGTTGCTATTGTCCCCCACTCAAAACCTATAGCCCCCCTAATGGCCTTGAAGAACGGGAGACATTTTTCTCCGGATTTGGAGAGAAAATGCCCTATCGCCGCGAGGCATCCGGTAAGTCTCTGAACATCTTTAACATTGGAGGGGGGAACCATGTTGAGTATGGCCTGAATCTTCTCGGGGTTGGCCTTTATGCCCCTTTAGCTGACCATGAACCCCAGGAATTTGCCAGATGAGACGTCGAAAGCGCACTTGTTTGGGTTCAGCCTCATATCGTGTTTCCTCAACACGTTAAAAGCCTCTTGGAGATCACAGACATGATCCAATCTGCTGACGATCTTCACCAACATGTCGTCTACGTAGACTTCCATGTTCCTCCCGATCTGTTCCTTGAAGACCTTGTTAACAAGGCGCTGATAGGTGGCACCGGCGTTCTTTAGCCCGAAGGGCATGACCCGATAGCAATATAAACCCTAGTCAGTGACGAAAGAGGTCTTCGGAATGTCGGGAGGGAACACTCTGATCTGATTGTACCCAAAAAATGCATCCATAAAGCTTAAGAGTTCGTGGTCCGAGGTTCCATCAATCAGGGCGTCAATGCTTGGGAGCGAAAAGGGATCTTTGGGGTAGGCCTTATTTAGATCCGTGAAGTCAATGCAGATCCTCCAGCTCCCGTTGGCTTTTTTGACCATCACGACATTGGACAGCCATTCCAAATAGCTGACCTCCTGTATGAACCAAGCCCTCAAGAGTTTCTCAACCTCTTCTTTGATGGATTGCTGGCACATGGGGTAGAATTTGTGATGCTTTTGCTGAATAGTTCTGGCCCCCTAAGCGACACTGAGGTGGTGCATGAGGAGCTCTTCGGAGATTCCTGGCATGTCAGTCGCGGTCCAGGAAATCGATCGTGATTTCCCCTTACACAGCGGATAATGTCGGATCGGACGGGAGGAGGAAGGACTTTTCTAACCTGAAACGTCCTGGTCGGATCCTCTTCCGAGAAGGCCACCTCTTCCAGCTCATCGACCGGCTCTGATATAGGTTGGCTACTCCCTTGGGGGAGTTCAAGAGCTTCAAGGGAGAGGACCGGTCCTCCCACCGAGGTCATGTAGCATTTGTGGGCCGCCTCCTGGCTCCCTCTAACTTCTCCCCACGCCCGTTATGGTGGAGAATTTCATCTTCATGTGGTAGGCCGAGGGTATGGCCTAGAGAGCAGCTAGGCCTGGTCGGCCCAGGATGACGTTGTAAGCAGCCTTCACGTCCACCACCATGAACTCCATGGCTCGGTTCGGTGATGGGAGTTTTGCCAGTGGTTTCGTCAAGAGTTATGACACCCTCGATCATCACTGGCACCCCTGTGAACCCATAGAGAGTGTAGCCAGCGGGCTTGAGTCGATCCCTGGACAGCTTAAGACCCTGAAAGGCCTCAAGAAAGTGAATGTTGACCGAACTGCCATTGTCGACTAGGACCCGACGCACATCAAAGTTGGGCATGTGGAGGTTTATTACCAATGCATCAGAATGGGGTGTTCGGACGCCCTCTAATTCTCTATCTGAAAAAGTGACATGGACCCCAAGGCCCCTGGGGGGAGGATGGTTCTACACGGAATTTACTTCCCGGACGAATGCTTTTCAGGAGGATTTCTAGTCTCCCCCATTGGGCCTCCGTGCATGAGATGTAGTATAGCCTCAGCTTCAAAATCCGGGGTCTCGGCATTCCGCTTGGTTCGCTTATTACCCCCCCTGGTGGGCAGAGGAGGATTCGCCGTGTCTTTTTTCACGAACCTAGAGAGTTGCCCTCTCTGAATAAGGGTCACGATCTCGTCTTTTAGGGCCCGACAGTCATCTGTATCGTGGTCGTGGTCCTAGTGGAAGCGGCACCACTTGTCCCTGTTCCTCTTTTTTACCCGGAGTGTTCATCTTTGGAGGTGGTGGGAGAAGTCCTTCTTTCCCGACCTCCATCAGGATAGCTGAGACACTCGTGTTGAGGGGAGTGAATTTCTCGAAGCGGGGAGGAGAGCGACGCGGGCCTCCGTTGTCTTTCTGGAGCTTCTTAGCTCCTTCTTCTTCAGCGCCCTTCCATTTGTTCCCGGAGGACGGTCCCTCAAGAGCGAGGCAGGTGAGAGCCTCTTCCGCTCGGATGTATTTCCCACTCCTAAGCAGGAGTTCTGAGAAATACCGAGGAGGCTTCTTGGCAAGGGATGCTCTGAGGTTGTCGTTAGTGATGTTGGATTGGAAGGCAGCAGAGGCCACGGACTGGTCCAGGGAGGCGATGGATTGGGCCTCCACGGTGAAATGTTTAACATAGTCTCTTAGCCGCCCGCCCTTCCTTTGATGAAGCATTAGCAAAGAGGTGCTCGTCTTTTCAGCTCGACAGCTACTCACGAAGTGGGTCAGGAAGAGGCCTTCGAGCTGATCAAAGGAGAAGACTGAGTTTGGGGCTAGTCGTGAGTACCATTCTCTTGCTAGCCCCTTCAGGGTGGCCGAAAAAGTTTTGCGGAGAAGCGCGTCCGATGCCTGGTGTATCATCATGGGAGTTTTAAAACTCTCGATGTGGTCAGCGGGGTCGAACTCCCCGTTGTATGATTCAAAATAAGGGGGCTTGAAGTTCTCTAGGACTGGTGCTTCTATTATGGTTCAGGAGAATGGAGGCCTGCTGGGGCAGAAATTCCTCGCCCGTTGCTCTTCTTCTCTGTTCAGTCGGCCAAGGTACCTCCCCATCTCGTGGAGATGGCGGCAGCCGAATATTCCTTTCGGTCATACCTTGCTGAGGCCCGAGACTCATCCTCACGCAGAAGGGGATTGGGAGTGCGACGACGATAGCTCGGGGCAGGTTGAGGACTGGGAGTACGGTGCCGATAGCTTGGGGCAAGTTAAGGACTGGGAGTACAACGTCTATGGTTTGGGGCAGGTTGAGGACTGGGCTCCTGTTGATCGTGGTCAGGAACAACGTTGAGGGCCCCCAAGACTGCCTTTTGAAATTGCTGGAATTCTGCCCTCGTAACAGGTGCATCCCGCTCTCGATGGTCCCGTAGGGCGGGTCGACCGATTGGAGATCGGCTTCTCTTTTAACGACATTGGGGTGACTCTATTTGCCTCCTGGGAGAGTTGGACCTTCTGCGATCCGGCCTGCAGGGGGATTGGGCTCTAGGAGACCGGATCGCTGGACCCCTTTGATGTTCTCGGCGGGGTATCCCATCATGGGCCCGCCTCTCATCCAAGTGGGTCAGAAGATCTGTTCCATGCTATCTGTTGACGTTAATGTGCTGGAGATCCTTTGGCATAGGGGGGTTGTGCGAGGCCATGGAGTCGGACGAGGGGTTGTGTATCGACACAAGGTCACGATGAGGAGTTTGTCCCTGTCAACTTCGGCAAGAGGGTCCCGCGGCAGCCCCTTGTGGTCCTTGAAGAGCCTACTGGGGCTGAGGTTCCTGAGGAAGAGGCCGTCCAGGCTGCAGTTGCTGGAAGGGTTGAGGGAGAGACTGTCCTAGCTGCTGGACTTGTTAAGCGGGTTGAGTGGGGGCCTTCTGGACTGGAGCAGGAGAAGGAGCGGGAGTGGCTCTGCAGTTAGAGATCGTCGTCTTCCCCTTCTCAGGAGGCATACCTTGAAACTACTTTGGCTGGTAAGATAGGACTGGATTGTTGTTCCTGTTTCCCACAGATGGTGCCAATCTGTTGCTACTAATTTCTGGTGTGGGAACAAACAGATGAATTTGTGGATTCTTCGAGGAAACAAATAAGCAAACCTGTTGACCTTCACCTGCGTGTTGAATGGTTTCTCGCTGCTGTCGTGAACCTACACAAAGTTCGATACACCGGGATGGATCCTGACGACGAATCCTCCGACGCTCTTGTCAGTAATATGAAGGATTATGAAAGATCTTTAGGAAGAAAAGGATTGATTACCTTGTTACGGTGGGGGGAGAGGGGTATTTATAGTCACCTTAGGGGCCAGTTTCGAGATAAGGATAAATCTCTACTTCCGAATGTTTATGGATAAGAAGAGAGTTTGACTCGGTTCTTGATATGAGGGACAGTTGAAACTGTCACTTAGGAATAACCACAAATTTGAACCACTCCTTATCCATCTGGGTTAGTTTGTAGTGGGCTACTACCCATACCAGTAGAACAGATCCATTTTTGGGCTATTGGGTTTTAAAGAAAGACCCAGTTTCCCATCCGGACCCGTTTGTAAGTAAAATTACTATTTTAGCCCTGAGAGCTTTAAGATTCGTGCCCGATTTGAACGGTCTCGATTTAATCCTATTTTTAGCCATATCATTGATCGAGGTAGCAGAAGAGTTGTTTGAGTCATTTGAATGACGAGTTGAGCACTTAACTTGCTTGTTTGCATGTTGTTAGAGCAACTTTGTGCCATGAGTATAAACTTTGAACT
The DNA here is from genome assembly GCA_017893485.1 of Hemerocallis citrina. Lineage (NCBI taxonomy): Eukaryota > Viridiplantae > Streptophyta > Magnoliopsida > Asparagales > Asphodelaceae > Hemerocallis > Hemerocallis citrina. The sequence goes on along the minus strand of CM030358.1, from coordinate 386,080,529 downwards.
TGTTCTTTTAGTGTTTTTAAGAGCAGGTCGAGTAGTGAGTTAGCTCTGTGCTTGGTTGGTTACAAGTTGCTAGAGCAACTCTGAGCCATGGGTATGGACTCCAAACTTGTCCTTTTTTAGTTTTAGGAGCAGATCGAATGGCGAGTTAAACTCTGAACTTACTTGGTTGCAAGTTCCTAGAGTAACTCTGAACCACGAGTAAGTACTCGGAATGGGATGATAACGAGTTTTAAGAGTAGAGTGAATGGCAAGTTGAGCTCCGAACTTGCTTGGTTGCAAGTTGCTAGAGCAACTCCGAGTTATGGGTATGGTCTCCGAACTTGTCCTTTGGTGTTTCAAGAGCATATCGAGTGACAGTTGAGCTCTGAGCTTACAGATTTGCAAGCTACTAGAGAAACTCTGAACCATGAGTATGGACTCTGAACAAGTTGATAACGAGTTTCAGGAGCAGATCGATTGGCGAGTTGAGCTCTGAACTTGTTTTGTTGCAAGTTGCTAGAGCAACTCCAAACCATGGGTATGGATTCCAAACTTGTCCTATAAGAGTTTATAGAGTTGTGGGAGTAGATCGAATGGCGAGTTGAATTCTGAAATTGCTTGTTTGCAAGTTGCAAGAGCAACTACGGGCCATGTGTTTGGACTCCTGAACTTTTAACGAGTTGTGGGAGAAGACCGAATGGCAAGTTGGATTCCGAACTTGCTTGTGTGGAAGTTGCTAGAGATACTCCCAGCCATGGGTGTGGACTCCTGAACTCATCATGTGAATTGCCTAATGAGTTGTCAGTGTTGCACAGACGAAGGATATGTGTCTAACTCAATTTTTCAAAAAGAATGAGCTATATTAGAATATTGTAAAATAAAATACTAAGTTTTTATTGAAAAAACAACCCTAACTAGTTGCTTTAATTGCTAGCATATATTACATGCTATAACCATTATAAGTAATATCCCTTATTACATATTTGACCTAAATTTACTACTAGGGGAGGGCGTTAACCGCCCTTGTGGTACTTCATCAGGTGCTCAGTGTTCCATGTCCTCTGTATCTTCTTCCGCCCAAGGTCTTCAAGTCGGTAGGCTCCTGTGCAAACTACTTGGGAGACCTTGTATGACCCCTCCCAGTTTGGAGCGAGCTTTACTTTCGTGCATGGGTTGGATATCTCGAGCTTTCAAAGGATGAGGTCCCCCTCTTTGAAGTTGGGCAGACGGACATTCTTGTTGTAAAGCTTCTCTACCCTCTGCTAATAGATGTGTCTTAATAGGGCGAACTTGTAATGCCCCACCCCAATACTCAGACAATTTTTATTATTTTTAAGACAAATTAGATACTATGTAGTACAACTGTCTACCACAGGCTGCCTTTCAAAAGGTGGTTAACCAATTAGGTGACTCTTAATCATAGGCAATTTTATTTATATTAAATTACTCTTTGTATTCTCCCGATATGGGACTAATCTCAAACATATCTTCTCTAATCCCGTGCACATACATTAAGAAGCCCAGTGGGCCCCCTTAATATATGCCACGTCACAACTGAAGAGTCAAAGACAGTAAGCTCTGTCTTCTCCCTTCACAAATCGGGTGGGGCCCATTCCAATGGTGACGTCATCACCAATTCAACACAATTCAACAAAGCACATTCTGTGCATTTCCATACTTGTGGGCCCCCCCTTTACAACCTTCTCTCTCCATATTATATATATATATATATATATTATATACTTTTTTCAGAAATACGGGGTATTACATACACCCTACATTAGAAATCAGCATCCTCGCTGAGTACGGGGCATGCCATCTAGCGCAGGATCCTTCTTTCTAGTCAATGTGGTATCGTCCTCGATCCCGGAGATCAATTACTCTCAACATCCGCAGATCATACCCCGATCCCGGAGATCAATGACTCTCAACACCGCGGATCATACTAAGGCCCTCTTCCACACTCGATGTTGAAAGTCGACTCTGATACCATTTGTAATGCCCCGCCCCAATACTCAGACAATTTTTATTATTTTTAAGACAAATTAGATACTATGTAGTACAACTGCCCACCACAGGCCGCCTCTCAAAAGGTGGTTAACCAATTAGGTGACTCTTGATCATAGGCAATTTTATTTATATTAAATTACTCTTTGTATTCTCCCGATATGGGACTAATCTCAAACATATCTTCTCTAATCCCGTGCACATACATTAAGAAGCCCAGTGGGCCCCCTTAATATATGCCACGTCACAACTGAAGAGTCAAAGACAGTAAGCTCTGTCTTCTCCCTTCACAAATCGGGTGGGGCCCATTCCAATGGTGACGTCATCACCAATTCAACACAATTCAACAAAGCACATTCTGTGCATTTCCATACCCGTGGGCCCCCTTATAAATAAATAAATAAATATATATATATATATATATATATATATATATATATATATATATATATATATATATATATATATATATATATATATATATATATATATATATATATATATATATATATATATATATATATATATATTTATATAGGGTCGCCTTCGGTTGCGAACCCCTATGTGCGAACTCAGCGTGCGAACTCCTGTGTGCAGCGTTGGATCCAAAATAGCTCCATCGAATGGCTGTGATTGAATCTGCCCTCTTCTCAGTTATCTGTGGGGGTAATTTGGTCATTTCATATAGCAGTCCATTACCCCCTCACTCTCTTTCGTTTGATCTCGTATCTCAGAGCCAAATCGATCCCCCCTTCTCTCTCTCAGAGCGAAACCCTAACTCTTGTCTGTGTGAATTCTTCATGCGAACTCCTCGTTCTCCTCGAATCTCAGATCGAAATCGATCCCCTTCTCTCTCTCTTCGCGAAACCCTAACTCTTGTGTGCGAACTCCTCCTTCTTCCAAATTGGTAACCTCCCACCCCCTCCCCCTCTCTTCCCCCCCCCCCCCCGGCGAAACCTTAGTCCGATTCATTCGACGACGAAACCCTACCTCCGACCACCCCCTACTATCTCTAATCATCTTCGCCCATATCGTGTAACGACCCGAAAAATAGCATATAGCTATTTTGCATCGAAACGTGTGCGCGATTGAGAATTTCGCGCGATTATGTATTTCTGATAACAATTATTTTCAATTGAGAAATATAAGATATATTGTCGATTTTATTTTATTATTATTTTTGTATTAAATTATTTTATACGGATTATCTACGAAGTAGTTTTAATGTATTTTTGTATTGTTTGGAATTATTAAAGTAGAGAGTTGGGCTTTATTTGAAAAGTGTTAAGACTAGAGGGCTTATATGCAACATTCCCCTAGATATTTATCAATCTATTATTAATTATTCTCCTTTTTTTACAAAAGACCCCTTCTCTCTCTCTTTCCCTTCTCCTTCTTCTTCCTTCTCTTCTCCATTCCCGTTCGTTCTCCATCCCGAACCCGAAGAGAACCCACCCGGCCTCCTTCTCCATTCCCTTCTCCTTCTCTCCGTTCTCACCCAGCCGACGAGAAACCCCGATCCCCACCTCCATCTTCTCCTTCTTCTTCCCTTCTTCTTCTCCTTCTTCCCGTTCGTTTCCCAAACCAAACCCATGAAACCCCTGGGTTCCCCCACCCCTTCTTCTTTCCCTACTTCCCTTCTCCTCCCGTTCGTCCATGCCGGAGATCGAAGAAACCCCGACCCCCACTCCCGTTCCCTCCTCCTTCCTGGTTCGATCCCGAACCCAAAGAAGCCCCAACCTCCTCTTCCTCCCCTCCTCCTCCCGTTCGCGCCAGCTCAAGGGAACCCCCCTCCCCCCCCCGTCCGTTCCCTTCTTTCTTCTCCTTCTTCTCCTTCCATTCTCGATCAAAACGAACCCAACAGAACCCATCGAAGGATACTCTCCCCACTTCAAATCTCCTCCATTTCTTCATCGATTCCAAATTAAAATGAGGGGTAGACTAAGTGAGGGATGCTCTACATGGTGGTAACGTCGGATTTTCGATTGGATTTCGGAAGGATATATTGCGACCTTGGAGGCGAGGTGGCATGGCGCTTCGGATCTTCGCGGAATATGATATATTGCGACCTTGGAGGCGAGGTGGCATGGCGCTTCGGATCTTCGCGGAATATGTGAGTTATATTATTATATGTATTTTGTGATTATAAAAATATAGTGAGTTATATTATTTATATATTTTCATGGTTTAAAGATATAAGTGAATTATATTATTATATGTATTTTGTGATTATAAAAATATAGTGAGTTATATTATTTATATATTTTCATGGTTTAAAGATATATGTGAGTTATATTATTATATGTATTTTGTGATTATAAAAATATAGTGAGTTATATTATTTATATATTTTCATGGTTTAAAGATATATGTGAGTCATATTATTATATGTATCTTGTGATTATAAAAATATAATGAGTTAGTTTAATTATATATATTTTTGTGAGTTAGTATATTTATATATTTTGTGGTTTGATGAATATGTGAGTTGGTTTATTATATATTTTTGTGGTTTGATAGATATGTGAGTACTAATTTATCTACATATTTTGTGTGTTAAGGAATATGGTGAGTTTAATTTATATATATTTTTGTGTTTTAAGAAATATAGTGAGTTTAATTTATTTAGATATATTGTTGTGTTTTAAGAAAAATAGTGAGTGTTAATTTATTACGTGTTTTTGTATGATAGGAATTATGTGAGTATTGATTTATTACGTATCTTGTGATTGTAAGAATATGGTGAGTATGATTTATTTATGAAGTGATGTTTAAGGGAGGATTGAATAACATATATGTGTATATAGGGATGAGTTACAATCATATGAGGATATCAAGATATGGTGTATATGGTTCTATATACATAATTGACATTTTAAAGAAGTTGGATGAACTGAAGAGGTGACATGATTTATGGATGAGGCGTATGGGGAAATTTACTATCCTTGAGTATATAAAACCTATATAATGGATTCGTTATGTATGTGAGGATTCTCTACTTCTAAGTTAGTTGCTTGCTTTCCTTATCTACTTATGCATGTGTAGAAAGAACCATCCTTAGGGTACTGCTTGTGTAGGTGAAGAAAAGAACCCATTTGAGGGTTTAGTAAATTGTGGATGTTAAAAGAACCCATCTTTTGGGTATGAATTGTTAGAGGTTGAGGAAGAACCCATTCCTAGGGCTATACTATTTGTGTATGCCAAAGAGAACCCATTTGAGTTGTTAGTAGTAGCGAGTAAAAGAACCCACCCTATGGATTTAGATTGTTGTAGAGAAAGAACCCACCCTTGTGGTATAGTAAGAATCAATGCTTGAATTGTTATAGAAAGAAACCCATGGTTCAGTTGTAGTAGAACACCATGCTTGAGTTGTGTGAAGGACCCATTCATGCCTATGTGACGTTCCAGTAAAACCTATCATGTTGAGTCGATTTTAGAAAGAAACTCATGTTGAGTTGATTATAGTAGGTATGCCATGATGGGTTGATTGTAGAAGAAATCCATGCTAAGTTGATTTTAGTAGATTCTTCTGTTGCTTATAATTATAGAAGATAAAGTTTGCTAGTAAGCACGTTTGGTTGCTTCTAGGTTTGACTACCTTAATGGTTGTTGTATGTGGATTTGCTCATACGTAGCTCGACTGGCCCGTACGTAGCTATGGGTCTCATACGCAGCTTATTTAGCTCGTATGTATGTTGTTGTCTCATACGCGGCTCGACTGGCCCGTATGTAGCTGTTGGTCTCATACGGGGCTTATTTGGCTCGTATGTATGTTGTTGTCTCATACGCGGCTCGACTGGCCTGTATGTAGCCTGTTGGTCCTATACGTAGCTGTTTAGCTCGTATGTGTTTTTGGTTACTCGTATGTAGCTTCTTAGCTAATACGCAGTTGTTGTGCTCATCTAGGGTGATATAATTACCCTAAGGGTCATCGACCATCAAGACCACATCCTACCCCCTTAGAGTAAAATGGATAGATCTCACCTCGGGCGTCGACGGATCTTAACCAATGTAGGTTGACCGTGGGCCGAGAGTGTTGGTAGAATCCGAGTTAGGGGTAGGGATGAGTGAGAGAGATATTATTACCAGAGTCTTGGATCGAGGGACCACGAGTTGGACCATGATTGGAAACTATGCAAGATTGCATAGGAATAATAACCTCATTAGGATAGTGATTTATAAAATCATTACTTATCCTTTTGCCCGAAAGAAGGGGAGTTGGTAGTAGGGTGCACCGTACGACTAAACCTTTCTTTAGGGCCAATTTTAGGTGGTGTTATTGGGTTGTACCTTCTCGTCAAAGGGATACGTACGGTGCCGTCTCACAAGTTGAGGACACGGGTTGCGTATCTCGCGCTGTTAATTCCTGAAGTACCGTGGCTAGGGGTGCCACAGGATGCATTGTGCAGTCCTGCGCTTGCGATACCCCAGAGGGTGCCACAGGGTAGGCTTCGCGCTACCCTGCGCTTGCGAAACTCTATAGTTTGATTTTGGAATGACGCCCGATACATTGGGTTCGTCTATTTTGAGTGAGGTCCGGTTAGTCGGGTCGCGGTGGCGAACATAGACACCACTGGCGAAATGCAACAGTGGCACATGACCACATCTGCAGCCTCGCGAGTCACGTGTAGGTGTCAGGAACAGGTTGTGTGCAATTAGAAGTTCATAACGCGGGTTCAAATCCCTATATATGGAGAAACGGCTTGAGATAGAGTCGCATGTAGTATGGGCTGCATGTTGCTTTCGGAGACTTGCTGGCATTAGAGTAAAAGCATCATTGTATTAGTAGTCTTGCATTAGAATAAAGAGCATCATTGTATTGGTAATCTTGCATTAGAGTTAAGTCATAACATACACTGGCACATCAATTATATGTACACGTGTCTTTTCCATTCAAGTTGAATTGCGAGTGTGATATGTTATTGCCAAACCATGTTGGCGATGCGGAGTCTATTGTGATGGAATGCATATAGATGGTAATGTGCAATGAAACGTTAGATTGGACATGAATGAATGTGGTAGTATGCAAATGAATGCATATGCCTATGATGTGATATGTGATATAAGGCAATAGGATCAATATTGTATTATGAGAGGGGTTATTCAAATGATTACTAAGATAAGTATGATTATGAGTGGGTATGGATATACATACAGGTGATGACTCAGAGAGTATTGGATGTGAATTTCCATTTATGAGGTTACATGTTCAGATGTCAAGTAAGATTTGTTGATCTTGATATTATGAGTTCGTTATGTTTTTACTTGTAAAGTTTAATTTATTTGCTTATTTCAATAAATTATACTCACACCGGAAATGGCTAACCCCTTAGTATTTGGGGGTTAGGGAGTCCATGGACTATCCTAGGTCCCTACTGTTACAGGTCCTCAGCAGTGCGGAGATGAGATGTAGGTACAGGTTTCCGTGGAGTGGAGCTCCAGTTATAATTCGTTGTTATGTTTTAATTGTAAATAGTAAAGATTTATGCCTTAAATTGTATTTTTGATGTGTAAGTATGTGGATGATGATGAAGAGTATAGTGTGAGGTGGCAGGATATGGTTTTGACCCGTAACCATTTCGTTGTGGAGTGTCGGGCGTCGTGGTAGGTTTTTACAGGTTATTTTCTAAAAACTTACTACGTTTTCAAAAGGATTTATGGTTTTTATTTGATAATTGTTATACCGTTATGAGTTTGGCCCCCAGAGCATATATATATATTGCCTGTGTGATGATGCGCATTTTGGCCTGGGGAGCCCGTAATATTATTGCCTGTGATGTAAGCTACGGAATTTAGAGCAAAATTCCGTAAGCTTTTTCTGTTTTGGGGCAGAAATTACAGGGGAGACTCTGCCCAATTTTTCTTTGAAACATAACCATTTTAGTTTATGTTTAAAGTAATATAGAAATTGGAAGAATTGAGTTTGGAGTCAAAAAGGAAAAAGGGCAGGCGCCTCAGTTGGTATTACAAACTGATAATTGTAATTACTGCGTGGTAACTCTGTGTTGAATAAAAAGTTTTAAATTTCCAGCATTTTTGTGTATCGTGACTAATTGAAGGAAAGATCTTGGCATGTGTCACGGTTTTCCATGTATATGGAAATCGGGGCGCTACATATCGAAACCCTAGGGTTTTGATCAGGTATTAAAAAAAATTGTTCCATTTTTCTTTTTTCTGCTTGAATTTGTAGGAATGAGGTAAAGTAATTTGGTTTAAATTTCATTATATTTTGAAATAATTTGTAGAATTGTGGAGTAATTGGTTGATTGGTTTATGTTTCGTTTCCTTTGATAATATGTATGGATATTGATGAAAGGAGATCTAATGCTGGTGACAATTTTTTGAATGTACAAGTAGGTGAATTTATCCCGGTTGTGGACGACCACCTAAAACAAAAGCTTGGTATGACTTTTGATACTTTAGAGCAAGCTGAAAATTTCTATAACAATTACGCTACATGTGGGGGTTTTCAAATGCATAAGGGTTCAACCAAATTGAAAGGAACCGTTGTAGTGGATAAGTCGTTTGTTTGTAATAAAGCCGGAATTTCGAAGAGTAAGTCTAATGATGTTAGGCAGGGGACTACAAGTAGATCCGACTGCAAATCTTTAATTCGTGCAAAATTAAATGAAGAAACACATTCATGGGTTCTTTATTCACTTACTGAATTACACAATCATGTATTTACCTCACCTGGTAGAAGACATTTGTTACCGCAAAATCGTAATGTGTCAGATTCGATAAAGTAATAATGGATCAACTTACACAAGCTAATATTCCAACACGCAAACAAATGATTTTTTTTGAAAATTCGAGTGGGGGTCATGATAGGGTTGGATTCACCGAGACCGATGCTAGAAATCATGAGAGAGACTTACGGGAGGCTATGAAAGGGCACGATGGACAAATGTTGATTGATTTTTTCAATTGACAAAAAGAAAAAGATCCTACTTTTTTTTATGATTTCCAACTAGATGAGTTTGGTCGGTTAAGTCACTGTATTTGGGTCAATGGTATTGCTAGAAAGAACTATGAAGAATTTGGTGATGTAGTTTCCTTTGATGCAACATATAGCACGAACCGTTATGGAATGCTATTTGTTCCCTTTGTTGACATCAACCATCATTGGCAATCTGTTTTCCTAGGGTGTGGGTTCATCACAAATGAAACGGCATCCTCTTTTATATGGTTATTTCAAAAATGGTTAGTAGTAATGAAACATGCACCATTTGGCATGGTCACTGATCAAGATCGCGGGATAAGTGCTGCAATCAAAGCTGTTTTTCCTGAAATTCGCCGTAGATTTTGTATTTGGCATATTTTAGATAAGATACCACAAGAGGTGCCTAAAATGAACCAAGATCTTGATTTTATGAAAGCTTTTAAGAATATTGTCTACAATTCTTATGATTGTACTGCCTTTGAAGAAAATTGGAAATCATTGCTTTATAAGTATGGTGTGGAAAACAATCAGTGGTTGCAAGATAAATTTGAAATTCGTGATAAATGGGCCCTGTCTATCATAGACCACATTTTTGGGCCGGAATGTCAAGTAGCCAAAGGAGCGAGGGATTGAATGCTTTCTTAAAGAAACATACTCAAAAGAAATACTCACTACATGAGTTTGCCTTAATATTCGAGAGAGTCATTGCAAGACAAAGAGAACAAGAACTTCAAGAAAATCATCGTACAATTGAGAAGAAACCAAAATTGAAGACCGAATGGTATATAGAGGCACAAGTGGCGCAAGTGTACACATTGGTTATTTTTTATGATTTCCAAGAAGAACTAAAATCAAGCTTAATATATAATGTAAATTTGGTGCAAGAAGATGAGAACCAAGCTATTTACCTAGTGAAGAAGTGTGGCGAAACAGAAAATGCAAAAGTGGTGACTTATTCTAAAGAGACTCAAATGGCTAGGTGTGCATGCTTGTTGTTTGAATTCGTGGGCATTCCTTGTAAGCATCTTTTGGCATATCTTAAGTACACCGATCACAAAAAACTACCAAAGTAATATATTTTAAGAAGATAGACCCGAGATGTAATCCGAAGAAGCAATATATTCACTAATAGGAGAGGCCTTCATGAAGGTAGTAGTGAGAATTTAGGTTCTCGCTATTGTGAGTTGAGTAAATTAGCCCAACAACAAGTTGATATTGGATTAGCTTCCAATGAAGGCTACAAATTCATGCGGAACAACATGATCAAAAGTATTGAAGGCTTCCATCTTGGACAACCTGAAAGTAGTGGACCGGCATATGGAAAATCCATGGAAAAGTCTAAAGTTCTCGTGGAGGAGCCTAAGCAATGCAATATAAAAGGAAGGCCTAGTGGGAAGCGATTGAAGCCAACAAGAGAGAAAGTAAGGAAACCTAGATGGTGCAAGGCTTGCGGTACACGCGGACTACACGATTCAAGAAATTGCCCAAACAATTTAGACGGGTAAATATTCCACATCTTTTAGACATTGGTTGATTTAATCTTCCATCATATTGTTTTTTTAAATTGCTTGTGAGCTTGACTAAGTATTTCTTTGGTTCATTTTTTAGTGGGCGCATTGGACATGAAGTAGATCCCTCATCGGGAGAAAGCACCAATGACACTGTTGCTTAAGGGAAGTTCCTCATTCGTAGTCTGTTCAATTCTAAAGTTTATTATCGGCTATGTTTTATTTTGTTTATAAGTAGGCAATGATGACAAAAAATATTTTATACAAGTTGAAGAAATGGAACATGCTTTTGCTATTTGAAATGAAGAAATGGAACATGATTGTTTTGCTCCTTCGACTTATTTGGAAATCATTGTTTTGTTTCAGTTTCAGATAAACAAAATTTTGTTTCAGATTGAGTTTCAACTCATATTTCAGCTTCAACTCATATTTCAATTTGAGTACTCATGTTTTGTTTCAGTTGCAAATCATATTTCAGCTGAACCAAATTTAGTTTCAGTTTAAGATTTAAGTTAAAAAGTTTAAGCTTCAGCTCAAAATTTTGATCCAATTATGGATCAACTTGTTGGCATGGCATAGTATTGTAGCCCAAGTGTGAACATAATTATGATGCTTTTCAGTCATGCTTGATTCAGTTGATAATTATCTAAAACCCTGTTATATGCTAGGTTGTGTTCTGAGCCTACATTTACTTAAAATATTTTCAGATTAGTTGTGTTGATATCTCAGATAAATAATTACAAATCATCTATCTAAACCCTTTTTTTCTTATTGCTTGCAATTTGTACGGTTACTGGAGGTGACCGAATGTGTGATGCTGGAAATTCGTTACAGAAAATTGAGCTCTTTATTGCCATGGGATGATAGTCTTGCTTATCTTTTCTTTTCGTAGTCTATTTTTGTACCACTTTCACGGAATAATTAGCTTTTGTGGTTGTGGCCATTGTAATAGGAAACCTATGTATATTTTGTCCACGATTTAAATATTTACCTTGTATGAAATAATTTACTTCTAATATAATTTGAAAAAGGCTCCTGCTAGAAATTATGCTGATCAATTTACTTTGTTGCAATCTATTATAATTCGGGGTTTATTAGCACCATATCTGCATTTCTTTGGTTCTTGTTATCAGTTCCGTTTGCATATGTGGGAACATGATTTTTTGGCTCGTAACAACATTTTTCTTTCTTAGTTTTATTTCGGTTTCAGCTAAACAAAATTTTGTTTCAATTTGAGTTTCAACTCATATTTCAGCTTCAACTCATATTTCAATTTCAGTTTCAACTCATGTTTTGTTTCAGTTTCAACTCATATTTTTTTTCGGTTTGAGTTTCAACTCATATTTCAGTCTCAGTTTCAAATCATGTTTTGTTTCAGTTTCAACTCATATTTCAGCTTCAACTCATATTTCAGTTTTAGTTTCAACTCATACTTCAGCTTCAAATTTTGTTTCAGTTTCAACTCATATTTCAGCTTCAACTCATATTTCAGTTTCAGTTTCAACTCATATTTCAGCTTCAGTTTCAACTCATACTTCAACTTCAAATTGTGTTTCAATTTCAGTTTCAACTCATATTTCAGTTTCAGTTTCCACTCATCCTTTTAGTTTCAACTCATGTTTTGTTTCAGTTTGAACTCATATTTCAGCTAAACAAAATTTTGTTTCAGTTTCAGATTTAAGTTAAAAAGTTTCATTATACCAAAAATTTACAGTATACAAACTCGAACCTCATATTACATTATACAGTGGAATATCATTATACAAATTCGACTCTAGTAGTATAAACTAAAAGATGAAAAAAAAAATGTCGGACTTCTGGTGATATGCAATGGTGCTGCTGATGCTGAAACTGCTCGAAGCTCTGTCAAGTACAAAGGTGCGAACTGCTCCACCCCCCTACAAAAAATAACATAAAAAGCTTAGCAATATCGGACTGCACTATTATCACCGTAAATTGTAAACAATTGATGTACATATAGGCTCAGAACAATCTTGCACATAATAAGTAATTATGAAATAAGTCAAATATAATCAAGCATAAGTATAGCACATATGTTGTTCCATGCATAATGAGCTCTTTATGTTGTTTAAAGCTCTTGTAGGCATTGATGTACCTCGTATATAGCAAGTTAAAGAACTCACCAAATAGAATCAAAATTGAAAATAAAGCACTTATTCATAACCATGATCTCACTACGGCTGCATTATTATGCCATGCCAACTAGTTCCAACCATAATCTGAATAAATCTATACAAAATTTCTGAAATTGAACTCACTGACTAAGAACCAAGAACTTACTCTGAAACTGAAACCAAAAAAACATTTGGGGTACATGATACTCAAAAAAGATTGGGGTACATGAAACCAGAACAAATTTGGCATTTCATGATCAATAATAACTCATATTTCAGTTTCAGTTTCAACTCATATTTCAGCTAAACCAAATTTTGATTCAGTTTCACATATAAGTAAAAAAGTTTCAGCTTCAGCTTAGCAAATTTTTTTCCCAGCTTCAGCTAAACAAAATGCAGAAAACTCATCAAATAGAATCAGGATTTAGCATAGCACTTATTCAGATGCATGATCACACTACGGCTGCATTATTATGCCATGCCAACTAGTTGCAACCATAATTTGAATAAATAAAACCTCTGAAAGGATGTCACTGAGAGTATATATCTCTAACCGAAAAATTACCAAATTACCAAATTACCCCTCCATTTGCAACGGAGGAGTATATGTCTCTAACCGAAAAATTACCAAATTACCCCAAAAGATAACTGAGAAGAGAGCGTGAACAATCACAGCCATTCGATGGAGGGTTTTTGGATTGGACAGGTCAGCGTTATGGTTCGCACGATGAGTTCAAACCATAATACAAGTATAAATTAACCCCTCTTTCATTTAAATAATTGCAACCTACTAACTCAGCAAATACAAATCAAACATGGTGAAAACAGTGAGTAAACAAACTAAATGCTGCACTTATTGTACTCTATATAAGTGGCCTTTCGTTGCGAACTCTTGTGTGCGAACTGTTCGTACAAATGCTTGTAAAATATAAACACAGAAGTACACAAACAGAAGAAGCAGCAAAATGCCTACAAATGCTTGTAAATTCTAGATTGTCATCACTGCCTATACCAAAATGTAATAAAGTAAGCAATTAAAATTTTAAAAAAGGAATAGTCAGAATCAAACACTTTCCTCAATTGATATCAAGCATCAGTGTATTGGCAAAAATATATCCATAGACGGAATCAAGCCATGAAGAAAGACTCAGTGAAGCTCAAACGCTTCCTACAAATTCAAACAAAACATTCGCTCTCTTTTTAAAAAATATCTCATTCCTACAAATTCAAGCAGAAAAATGAAAAATGGAACCAAAAAAAAAATTTATACCTGATCAAAACCCTAGGGTTTCGATATGGGCGAAGACAATTAGAGATAGTAGGGGCGGTCGGAGGTAGGGTTTCGTCATCGAATGAATCGGACTAGGGTTTCACGAGGGGGCGAAGAGGGGGGGAGGGGGTGGGTGGTTACCGATTTGGAAGAGGAGGAGTTCGCACAGAAGAGTTTGCACACAAGTTAGGGTTTCACAAAGAGAGAGAGAAGGGGATCGATTTCGATCTGAGATTCGAGGAGAACGAGGAGTTCGCACGAAGAACTCGCACAGACAAGAGTTAGGGTTTCGCTCTGAGAGAGAGAAGGGGGGATCGATTTGGCTCTGAGATGAGAGATCGAACGAAAGAGAGTGAGGGGGTAATAGACTGCTATATGAAATGACCAAATTACCCCTACAGATAACTGAGAAGAGAGCAGACTCAATCACAGCCATTCGATGGAGCTATTTTGGATCCAACGCTGCACAGAGGAGTTCGCACGCTGAGTTCGCACACAAGGGTTCGCAACCGAAGGCGACCATATATATATATATATATATATATATATATATATATATATATATATATATATATATATATATAATACTTTGTTTAGAAATACGGGGTATTACAGGACTTCTTTTGCACTTCTTTAACAAGATATAGATTGCCCCGAAGGTCATTTGATTCTGGTCTTCATTGATGGAGTGGAGAGACAAGGAGATGGTAATCCGACTTCTAGGGAGATGAGTGCATCCATGTCGAAAGGGTAAGATTGAATTGGGATTCTCCCATTGGGATTCTCTTCGTGGTTCTGTAGGACCCATAGTCCCTTCGGTGCTTCATCGAGTCTCTTCTTAAGGTCATCCAATATTTGTCGATTGGCGTTCTTAGCTTATCCATTGGTCTGGGAGTGTGAGATAGAAGAGAAGCATTGTTCAATCCCCATATTAGTGCAAAACTTGCAAAAACCCTTACTGGAGAATTGTGTTCTGTTAACAGTGACTAGCTCTCAGGGGATCCCAAATTGGCAGACTATGTTCTTCCAGCAGAATTGCTAACCCTTGTGTTCCGTGATGGAAGTTAGTGGTTTTGCCTCGACCCACTTTGTGAAGTGGTCGATGGCTGCCACAAGGAAGTTCCCTTGTCCGGTAAAGGGAGGAAACGGCCTGAGTAAGTCCATCCTCCACATGGTGAAGGGTATGAGACTTGACATAGAACTCAGATTAGCTTGTGGCAACAACTTAATGAGTACTTTTGGCAAGGGATGCACTGGCGGACGTTGCTGAGTCCTTCTTTGTCCCCTAAAAGAGGGATAGCTTCTTTGCCTCCTAGGAGAGGGGGTTCTTCTGCGCACCCTAGGAAATGGGATTCTTCTAGACCTCTTCCTTCGAGGAGAGAGACTCCTTTTGCTTTCTTGGCATCCTGGACTCGCCTTTCATTCAAGTGGTCGTGAAGGTCAAACTCCTATTGTCGGGAGAGTATAATCTGGCAAAGGTCTTACTGTGCCTAGGGTGCCACAGAGGGCACTGTAGTGGGGGTCAAGGTGTAGACTGAAACCTATTTTCCCCCACACACCATACACGGCACTGTTCAGGACGACTTCTTCGGAAGGCCCCCGGTGCAGCCTCTTTAGAGAGGGCTGAATAGGTTGTTGAAGGGGCTGCTCTGACTGAAGAGGTTGATCCTGCTGAGGAGTAGGAAGGGGGGTCCTTCACATGAGGAGGTGGAGGAAGATGATTGGTTTGTCGACTTGCTGCAGCCGCCTTCCCTTTTACCCTTAGAGGCAAGACTGGAAAAAGAAGTTATTTACCAGCGAAGTTTGGTCGGATTATTTTTTTGCTTCTCACTCCAATTTGTTGCTATTATTTTCTGTGTTGGAGCAAACAGATAGTGTGAATTCTTTATGGAAAACAATAAAAGATTTTACCTTTATTTTTCGTTGATGTTGGTTGTCACAAACTGATCTCGGTTCTGAAATATGACTGCTATAGACAGTTAGATCTGATCTGAACGGCAGTGATCGTTCTGATTGACCTGCAAAACAGTCTAAAACACCAAAGTTTGCCCCGGCGGCAGACCCTCCAACGCCCAAGTCAGAAAACTCAGAAGATATGAAGAAATTTGTGGGCAAAAATTGTGTTTACCCTGTTCTGAAGAAGTCATGAGGTATTTATAGTCGTTGGGAGCCAATTTAAAGATATTGGATTTATCTATACTTTCCTATGTCTTGATAAGGTTTGTTATCCTCTCATATGTAAAGAGATCGAGTTAGGACTCTTCTTTTGATAAAGAAATTGAGTTTTTAAACCTCTCTTATGCATGGAGAGATGGAAATAGTTACGCTCTAGAGATAGAAAGTATAAGATGACAATTTTGGATAAACCTGAACTCCTTCATGTTGGGCTACTATGGCAACCCAATATGATAAGTCTATCTTGATTTCATAGGCCTGACAGGTGCCCAACTCTCTTTTATGGGCCCGTATCTGCTAAAATTTACCGTTTTACCCCTGAGAGCATTAAGATTTGTGTCCGATTTGAACGGTCCCGATTTGGTTCTATTTATTCCTATATCAGTCCTTGTCCTTATAGTCACAATATTTAGTGGCATTCAGACTCACCTATTAGTTCATGCCTTCATCGTAGCTGTTTAACTTTTAATATTTCCCAGGAGCAAATACTGGAAAAACAAAATAGCAATATCTTGAGTTTCAATAGTTGCTAGTTATTTTTTATTTTTTATATTTTTTGCAAAGTTGTTTCTGTATAATCTAAAAGTTTATATTTTTGGCAGAACATGTCTTCTCATTGCAAAGTATATATGCTATGGACTTGTTCATATATAGAGATAGAGGATTCTCGACTTACTACAAGTGTTCAGAAATTGATCGGTTGATTTGAGTTCTGATCATATATTATACTAGTTGCTTTCTTATTTCAATGATGGAACCTGCAGGCTATGAGAACTGTATTCAGTCGTTATTTAGATAGAATCATGGATTCAATGTAAACCTAGCATGATCACTAGATTTAAGTATATACGCATATCAAAGAAGAGCTGAAGCTAGATTTGTAAATTTTTCAAAGCATAAACAACACGCGAACGTGTCAGTTGAGGGTCAAGTTGAGAAGACCTGGTCCATCATTGTCAGAATTTGAATCCTCCCTCCGGGGAAGGACTGAGTTAAGGCCCATCTCCATGGACATGTTGGTCCTTTAAACGTGAATTTCGGCTGTATCTGTTGTGCAGATCTCTGGTGATCTACATGTTGATGTTGGCTCCAATACTTGGAGCTGGTTAGGTGTATCTGTGCTTTGTTTTTAACAAAAGATTAGAAGTATACAATACGCAAAGTAAACCAGATTAGAAGCTATAGATTTGCACAAGTTTTTAGCATAAACAATACGCAAGCTGAACTGGATTCTTCATGTCCGAATATCAAATGCTTTACCGGTAATTCAAATTCAACTATAGTAATAATTCAGAATGGATTATGCAAAAGATAAGGTGTGCATTGGTGTGCATTATTGAACAAATAGTGCTACTATTTTTTTTTTCAGCGCTTGCAGTGTTTTTTATAATAATAATAATAATAATAATAATAATAATAATTTAAAAAATCTAGTAGCATGAACTTGGCTCAATAACGCATATTTTGAGATACTAAATGAAGAGACTGCTAGAAGAATAAGAGCTGCATATTCCAAATGAAAGCTACAGCACTTCTCTGTTTTGTATGTTGATTTGTTTCTACTAAAAGGGAAGAGAAAGGCCTACAATATGTTAGCAACTCCACATAACGTGCAAACAGCTAAAGATTACTTTACAACCATTCAAAATAATACAACAGCAGTTTAACAAGAACACTCAAAACCCACAATCGGAAACCATTTATTCCCACACATTGTATGTGCTGAGGTAACTACCACTTACTAATTATTCATCTTAAAATCCATAAACCAGCAATACTATCATATCCACAAACACAAGACTGTAAATAATGCTCAGTAGAACCAGATATCAAAATCAATATGAATACTTCCTGCGAGTTCAGGATCTGCGACACGAGCATGGAATATACACCTCTGTTAGTATATAAAAGAGCAGAGAAGAACTGAAGTTCATTTTTGCAAAATTAAGAAGAAAATTTGCTAACATGGAGATACCAAAAGTTTCCTTATTACACATCAGAAGAACATTTCTCGCTTGTTTATTCATTATCTTTTTGCACTAAACCATGTACAGTATTTCCTTTTTGTACAGAGATCTGCATCACCATCTAAACCAAGTAAAAGGAATTCTACATAGGGAAGTGAAACCCCATCTTTATTTTGGCTCATGTGATCCTTTACAGATGGTTCGGGCAACTTGGGGATGTGTAATGTTAGGTGTATGTACCTGCTCTGACTCGTAAGCCTACACTGATAGCTCTTACTACTAGATGACTAAATCAAACATCTGACATACTGCTTGATCTTGTCGAGTACTCCGAAACTAGCTTGAGGAACATCGATGATTTGTCCTCCAGCAACCGGTGAGGTGTATCGAATTCTGCAATCCTACCTGAAATTACAACACAAGGTGAATGTTAGAGATACTAAAAGGTTATATAGGTCATAAAAATACTTTTTAAGTTTGACTCCTCACTGATGTCTCTATGCTTGCTCCCAGTTACTGGATTCTGGGCATGAGCACCAGAATGAGATAGCCAAGGAATACACGGACATTCTTGCATACATTAATAGTGGTGGCATGTATTACTATTAACAATTTCATTTTCTAATATGGAACTGACTATGGTACTACAATTAAAAGAATATAATAGATAAAACTACAATTTAAAAAAAGGTGAACATTGTATTTATCATAAAGACGCATATAATTTAATTCGCTTACCATCACTTAGGACTAAAACCAGATCACTGTCAATAACAGTTGGAATGCGATGAGCTATTGTGCAGACAGTGCAGTCCTTGAACTCAGTTCGGATAATCTTCTGAATAAGATTATCGGTGGCAGTGTCAACAGAGGCAGTTGCCTCATCAAGCACAAGTATCTGAGCTTGTTTCAGCAATGCCCGGCCTAAAGCTACAAGTTGGCGTTGCCCAACACTCCAGTTATCTCCATTCTCCAAGACTGCAAAGCAAGAAGATACAAAATTATAAATAACTAATGTAAGTCATAAATGAATGCAGTTATTGATAACAGAGTTCCAACCAAAGAGAACAAAATGACCACAATATTAGGAGATATAACAAATTTCTGAAGGTAGTAGAGGAAGATTGCAATAATTTTATATTCGTGACAGTGCAAATACTTGGTCCCAATGACATCCAACAATATAACTTTAAGCTACATATTCAAAATAAAAGATCTTAAGTCCATGCAGAAGTAATATCAGTGTCATTGCCCAACAAGTTACAAAATACAAGAAGCTCCAGAGTCAGTACAAAAGAAATTAGGGTTCACCAATAATGAAATGAAAGAGAGTTGTCAATTGATATCTTAAAAAATTGAAGTGTCCAAAATATAAGATATATTACGTGTCCAAAGTGTCTGACACAAGTCTGAGGAGTGCCCATTCAATATCAGTTTACGACGCTAAACACGGGAATGTCTCCAAGATAGAAGTCTGAACTATAAAGGTTTTAATTCACATAATATGTTCTTCTAAATCCTCTCTTTTTCTCGTGCTGATAGCCCTGTTGACCCAAAAAAAGTCGGCCATCCAGCTTTCCAACAAGAGTGGATAAAGCGAGATGGAGGGGGTTTTTCGTGCTGGCTGATACAATGAAAATACTCTGTCAATCAATCTAATAAAATCAATCAAGTACTTGCAATTACAGAATCGCAAAAGGAGATATTAGGGTTTGAAGAAGAAATTGGGGAAGAATAGAGGTTGAGATTTGGAGAAGGAGATTAGAGAAAGGACAAAATAGTTTGTTACATCTGATATCCCCTCTCCCTCACTCATCTCTCTCTTATTTATAGTAGCTAAGTAACGATCACAGCCATCCACGTGTGTTGCTTCCTTCCCACCAAGACTTCCTTTCCATTACTAACTAACTCTGCACGTGCACACTATGTGCATATGAAATCTTCCAAATGCCCAGGCCTAGCTTGCATGCGCTCGCTTCTCCTCCTATCTTGTAGTGTTAATGGGTGTATCATTACCGCCCCCTTTAAAACGAACCTTGTCCTCAAGGTTCAGCTGCAATTGAAGAAAGGTTCGAAATATGGTTGTTGCATCTTCCCAGCTATCTTCAGCATCTGGCAATCCCTCCCCATGAATTAAGACTTTGATCACGCAATTCTTTCCCTTGCTTCACTGTGCGCTTGTTCAACACTGTTGCTGGTTGAAAACAAGGGCTACCATCAACTGATACCGTGGGCAACACTGAATGAACTGCTGCTATATAATCCCCAAAACACTTCTTCAGTAGTGAGACATGGAATGCTGGGTGTATCTTGGCCTCTCCTGGTAAGCAAAGCTTATAAGATACTTTCCCAATTCTCTTCTCTACCTCATGTGGCCCATAATATCTTTTAGCAAGTTTTTGGGACTGCCTTGGAACCACTGCTTGTTGCCTATAAGCTTGGTGTTTCACATATATCCAATCTCCTTCATTAAACTCCTCTGACCTATGCTTATCTGCCTTTTGTTTCATTCTTAACTGTGCTTGCATCAAATTTTGCTTAAGCTTACTCAACACCTGCTTCCTGTCATTGAGCTCATTGAGCTCTTCTTCCACTGCTTGATTAATTGTACTTCCTAGAATGTAATCAAGGTACCGCAGGAGGTTTTCTTCCATATACGATTTCGAAGGGAGTAAACCCAGATGAGTGCAGTGCAATATTATACCAGTATTCAGCCAAATCTAGAAATTTAGCCCATTGCTTAGGTTGCTCAGTAGTAAATAATTTGAGGTATTGCTCAACACACCTATTGACTACCTCAGTTTGTCCATCGGTTTGGGGGTGGTATGCAGTGCATAATTTCAATATAGTGCCCTGATTTTTGAATCTCCTTCCAAAAATTACTGAGGAAAATGGGGTCCCTATCAGAAACTATTGAACTTGGCATACCATGAAGCTTGATAAGATGCAGTATAATTGGGTATATGAGCAATGAAATGTGCGTATTTTGATAATCAATCAACCACCACCAAAATAGCAGATTTGCCTTGAGATATAGGCAACCCTGTAATGAAATCTAAAGAGATATCAGCCCACACCTACCCACACCTGATCAGGAATTGGAAGTGGTTGTAGTAGCCATCCAGGTTTGGCAGTGTTATATTTTGTTTGTTGACATACTGGGCACGCCTACACAAATTGATACACATCCTTGTGCATATTTGCCCAAATGAATGCTTGCTTCAACCTGGCCAAAGTTTTTTCAGTACGAGTGCCCTCCAATACCTGAGGAGTGCCATTCTTGCATTACTAACTCATGCAGGTTCTTAGGTACTATTACTCTCCCTTTATTGAATAATAATCCATCCCTCAATAGCATTGAAGGTCTTGAGGCTGGCTTTGAACTGAGCTCTTGTATAATTTGCACAAACTCGGGGTCTTTTTTAAGCTCTTCTCTGATTTTATCACAAATCATAGGCTATGGATTAGTAATTGCTGCTAGTAATTCTCCCTTTTGATCACTAGGCAATCTAGATAGGCATCTGCAGCTGAATTCGTTTTCCCTTAGCTTATACACAATTCTAAAATTGTACCCTGCCAATTTATAAATCCACTTCTGTTGTTCTGGGGTTTGGATCACAAGATTAATCATGTGATGGAGGCTTTGACGATCAGTATGAATGATGAACTCTCTCCCTAGTAAATATTGTCTCCACTTCTTAATAGACTCAGTGACCGCATGCATCTCCCTTACATATGTCGAAGCTGACTGCATTCTCAAGGACATAATTTTGCTGAAAAATACAATAGGGTGCCCTTCTTGTTGTAATACTACACCTATCCCTTTCCCAAGTGCATCTGTTTCTATAATGAACTATTTGGAGAAGTCTGGTTGAGCTAAGATAGGGGTGCACTGCAGAGCTTCTTTGAGCAATTGAAATGCCATCTCTGCTTCTGAGTTCCATTTGACTGAATCCTTGTTCAACAAGTCATTTAAAGCAATGAATGGCATTGCTTTAGATGCATGCCCTTTGACGAAACTTCTATAGTATCCGACTAACCCAAGAAATCCCCTTAACTGCTTAATGTTTTGCAGAGTTGGTCAATCTCTAATAGCTTCAACTTTAGATGCACAAGCCTGCACACCTTCAGCAGATATCATGTGTCCCAAATATTCCAACGACTGTTTTCCAAAATCACATTTCCTCTTCTTAACAAAGAATTGATTGTGCTCTAGCACTCTCAGGACAGTAGCTAACTGAGTCAGATGAGTATCCCAGTCTTGACTATATATCAGAATGTCATCGAAAAAAACCTAGACTAACTTCCTCACATATGGTTTGAATATAGAGTTCATGGCAGCCTAGAATGTAGATGGGGCATTTGTAAGACCAAAAGGCATCACAAGAAATTCATAGTGACCATCATGTGTACGAAATGCGATTTTATGCACATCCTCTGCACGAACTCTAATTTGGTGATACCCAGCTCTAAGATCCAACTTTGTGAAAAACCTTGCACCATGCAGCTCATCAAAGAGCTCATCAACAGTTGGAATAGGAAATTAGTCTTTAATAGTGATAGAATTAAGAGCTCAATAGTCGACACAAAATCTCCATGTCCCGTCCTTTATCAGTAACACCGGGGATGAAAAAGGGCTCTTACTGTGTCTAATTATTCCCTCTTGCAGCATTTTTAAAACCTGCTTCTCAATCTCATTTTTTTGAAAATAAGGGTATTTATATGGTTTAACATTTGTGGGTGTCAATCCTGGTATCAAGTGCAAGGGATGATCATAAATTCTGAGAACACTTTGGCATGTTGCTGCAATAAGACTTCAATATCACTGTGTATGACTGATTGTGGTTGCTCCTCTTGTAAAAACCAAGTGGTAAAATTCCCCTATAGCATTTGTATTTAACTCTCCTCAAGGAATTGAGCTACATTTGCGAAGGACCTTGGCTTTCCCCACCCTGCAGCTTCACCTCATGGCCATTGTGAGTAAATTGCATTGTCATCTCACTGCAGTCGTTTATAATCTTTCCCACTAGCCCCAACCACTGTATGCCTAGCACCATATCAGAGCCATATATTGGTAAGATATAGAAATCAATTAAGAATGAATACTCCTGGATATTAATAGGAACTGCTTTACATTGCCCTTCACATTGGAGTGTTTGACCATTGCCAACCATGACTTTAAAATGAGTAGAAGGATATATAGGCAAATTGAGGAATTTGGCCAACCTTTCTTGCATGAAATTGTTAGTACTTCCAGAGTTGATCAAAATTTGGACTGGCTGCTTATCAATGGATCCCTGAACTCTCAAAGTTCGTAGAGAAACTTGCCCTGAATAAGCCTGAAAAGAAATATGTGGAACCTACATGTTAGCAGAACAAATATCATATTGTACAAGATTTTCCACAGTAGAGTGAGTTTCATTAGTTTGATCATTCTCCTCATCATCATCTTCAGTTAACAGCATCAAAAATTTCCTCTGACATCTATGACCTAGTGTATACTTCTCGTCACAATTGAAACAAAGTCATTTTTGTTTCCCTACATGCCCACTCTGCATGAGGAATCTTTCTAACAAATAATTTGGATTGTTGATTGTTGCTCTGGGGTTGGCTAGGTTGTACTGGAGTTGGTAACAATGGGGGAAGTGTGCTCGGTGGTGGAGGTTGCCATGGTGGTCTTTGGTAACTCCCACTGTTACCTAGGTATTTACTTTCAATGATTTTCTCTTCATGTAATCTAGCTAGGTCAATTGCATCTACTAGAGTTTGGGGTTTATGAGCCAACATTTCTCTTCGTATCTCAGGTTTTAATCTCGAGATGTAGTCAGTATATGGACCTCAGATAACCCTTCAGTTTTGTTAATCAGTATATCAAATTGATCTTGATACTCAGTTAGAGTATTAGTTTGAGTTAATTTGAACAGCTGCCCAGTGTGATGAACAAATGGGGCCACTCCAAATCTAGCATCGACCTCCTTCACAAACACCTCCCAGCTATGGAAATCACCCTTTTCATATCTATATTGAAACCATGCTAAAGCTCTCCCATCTAAATGAAATGATACAATATGTAGTTTTTGCTTTGCAAGAGTTTTATGGAATGCAAAATACCTATTCGCCTTAAACAGTCAACCCCTAGGATTTGTACCATCAAATCTATGGAGATCCAATCGAGGATTCTTGAAATGAGTATGAGTATCAGTATGAGAGGATTGTAGCGAGGGTCTTACACGGATCGAATTCTCTAGCGATGCTGAACAATTAAGGATTTGCTCTAGTTTCTCCTCCACTGCCGAAAACCTTCGGAGCAACTCAGAGGACAATTGCTTCGGGGATTCAACTTCATTTGTGAGAGTGAGAAGTTGATCACCACGTAGTCGAATCGTTTCCAGCACGTCATCCATCGATCACCTACCCTCCGCCATTGCCGAAGTTAAGATCGTAAAAGCACCAATTGATAAGATGAAAATACTGTCAATCATCTAGTAAAAACAATCAAATACTTGCAATTACAAAATCACAAAAGGAGATATTAGGGTTTGAAGAAGAAATTGAGGAAGAACGTAGGTTAAGATTTGGAGATTAGAGAAAGGACAAAATAGTTTGTTACATCTGATATCCCCTCTCCTCGCTCATCTCTCTTATTTATAGAAGCTAAGTAGACGATCACAGCCATCCACGTGTGTTGCTTCCTTCCCGCCAAGACTTCCTTTCCATTACTAACTGTCTCTGCACTTGCACACTATGTGCATATGAAATCTTTCAAATGCCCTGGCCCTAGCTTTCATGTGCTCGCTTCTCCTCCTCTCCCTTTTACTGTGTTTATGGGTGTATCACTGGCTCTCTTTCACCGGTTAAGTGACAAAAAATCTAGCTAAAGCTAATCAATTTATCTACACTAAAGAAAAAGCCCACTTATGCAGCGATTCAGTTAAAAGTTAGACGGGACTCTCAGTCCACATCTAGTACCTAAGGATTAGGCTCAGATGAAAAATAAAATACACAAAAAACTCAAGGAGACCTTATAAGAACAGCACACCAACAACTGCAGGAAAGAAACTGATAATTTGTTATCTTTACCTCCAGTACTTCAAGTACAAATGCATATCTTTCAATTCTAAAATTTGTTTTCCAGCTGGTTCTATTCATCTGTGCATAAAATCTTCTATTTGTCTACAACATGATCCTACTATTAAATTCTTATCCTATTCTTCTTTACTAATTTTAAAAATCAAAATAAGATTAAACACGAACATGAAGAGTGAGAAACATTCTTTGAGAGAAAAACCAAAACAGTCAAAAAAATTCTTTGAAAAAAGAGAACAAAACAATAACTAGAAAAATCAAAATAAAATAGCACCACCTCTATCAGTATGAAGGAACCCTGATATTTGCATCAATTAAGATTCTGAATATCAAATGAATATAAAGGCATGTAATGTAAAAGGCTGACACTCGAAACCAACCTGGAGTGTCAAGCTTCTGCGTTTTACAGCGAATCACCTCTCCAAGCTGACACTTGGTGAGTGCCTGCAAATTTTTAGAGGTCAATAACCAGTGACTAGAGAAGACTACGTGACGGGAATAAGAATAAAAAGAAGAAAGAGGAACAATTGTTCTTTCATTTCTTTCACCAAAATAGGATGGCATTCTACAATAATAAGCTAGCATTTAAATAGGCTTACATATCTTCCAAGATTCTTAAGAAAAACTTATTTATATATAGTCTACCTTAGTATAAACTATCAACTGGCACGTGCAATTGCTTGATGAAACAAAGTTACAACTGTATCACAAAACAACAACAACAAAGTCTTTTTCCCAACTAATTGGGGTCGGCTACATGCATCCTGGTTTTCCATTCTACTCGGTTTAGCGCAATATCTTCTGTAAGGTCACAAGCTATCGTATCTTTTCTCACCGTTTCCACCCAAGTTTAGATCTTCCCCCTACATACTTATCAAAATCACTCTACCCTCAATACTTATCAAATCACTCTTTTTCACGGGGGCACTACTAGGTCTACGTGTGACATGTCCAAACCACCTGAGGCGATTCTCTTATCTGATCTTGGATAGAAGCTACCTTTAGCATATCTCGTATATACTCTTTTCTAATTCTATCCTTCGTGGTTTGACCACACATCCATCTTAGCATCCTCATCTCCGCTACACTCATTTTTTGGACATGTTTCTTTGTTGCCCAACACTGCTCCATACATCATTGATGGTTTGACAGCCGCCCTATAAAAAATTTCTTCAACTTCAAAGGTATACATTTGTCACACAAAACACCACTGGCACTTCTCCAGTTAAGCCACCCTGCTTGGATCTTATGTATAGTATCTTCACAAATCTGCCAATCTCTTTGTATAATCGAGCCTAAATATCGAAAACGGTCTCACTTAGGTATCTCTTTACCATCAAGCTTCACTACTTTCTCAGTCCTCGAAATTAGTCGATAGCCCAACAAAAGGACTTGTGTTTCAAATATCACTAAAATTACACGCCATATACTCTGTTTTAGTTCTGCTTATTCTAAAGCTTCTAGCTTCCAAAGTTTCTCTCCGCAATTCTAATTTAGCATTGACTCCTGCTCTAGTCTCGTCCACTAAAACGACGTCATCAGCAAAAAGCATACACCAAGGCACCTCATCTTGTATTCCTTGCGTCAATTCATCCATAACCAAAGCAAAGGGGTAGGGGCTTAAAGCCGAACGTTGGTATAAACCTATTGTAATAGGAAAATATAGGAAAATCACTGGTCTCTCCTGCGATTGTTCTAAATGTGGTCTTTGCCCCTTCATACATATTCTTAATTACCTTAATATACCGAATAATTACTATTTTATTATTTAACACCCACCATACTAAGTCTCTATGGACTTTATCATATGCATTTTCTAGATCTATATAAACCATATGAAGATCTTTCTTATTCTCCCCATATTTTTCTATGTCTCCTCAGTACATAAATTGTTTCTATTGTTAATCTTCCAGATATAAATCTAAACTGATTCTCAGACACTGTAGTATCTAGTCTCAGTCCACATTCGATCACTCTCCCAAATTTTTATCGTATGGCTCATTAATTTAATTCCTGGTAGTTGGAGCAACTTTGTATATCTCCTTTATTTTTATATATAGGTACTAAAATACTTTTTCTCCATTCATTGGACATCTTCTTAGTCCTCAAAATCTCATTAAATAATGTTGTTAGCCAACTCACTCCTACATCCCCAAGACACTTTCAAACTTCAATGGGTATACCATCTGGTCCGAAAGCTGTTCCTATTATCATCCTTCCAAGAGCATTTCAAATCTCTGAGGTCCTAATTCTACGAAAAAACACATTCTCTCAACTCTTTCTCGAGTTCTCTATATTTAAGTTGCCCACAACATTTTCATTTAATAACTTCTCAAAGTAATTTTGCCATCTTTTCTTAATTTCTTCATCTTCTACTAAGATTGTAGAATCCTCACTCTTAATACACCTAATTGTATCCAGATCTTTTGTTTTTCTATCTCTCTGTTTAGCAAGCTTATCAATATTATTTTCTCCTTTTGTTCCTAATTTTGTGTATAAATCATCATAAACTTTTTCTTTTGCATCTCTTACCGCTTTCTTAACTTCTTTTCTAACGGTTCTATCTCTCCAAATCCTCTTCATTTCTACTATTTTGTGATATTTTGAAGGTTTGTCTTTTTTCTCTTACAATATTTTGGATTTCTTTTTGCCACCATCATGTTTCTTTAGTTCCATTAGATTCTCTAAATACCTCCTTTGAAATTTCTTTTATATACAGCCATTTTAGTCCATATCATATTTGTCTCCCCTTTCAAATTTCGTGATGCTCCTTTAAGGACTTTATCTCTAAAAATCTATAGTTTCTGTCTTCAAGTTCCACCACCTAATTCTTAGGTTCCTAGTCTCCTTTCTCGCACATATGTTTCCCAATCTTAACATCTAACACCATTAATCTATGTTGTGAGGTTAAACACTCTCCAGGTATAACTTAACAATCTTTACATGTCAAGCGATCCACTTTTCTAGTGATGAAAAAATCAATCTGGCTCTTATTAGCCCCACTTTTAAAGGTTATCAAATGTTCCTCTTCCTAAAATAAGTATTTGATAGTATAAGAACATACAAAGCCGCAAAATCTAATAGAGCTTCTCCACCATCGTTCTTATTTCCAAATTCATGTCCTTCATACACCCTCTCATATCCCATGTTATCTTCTCCTCCATGTCCATTGAAATCTCCTGCTATTCTCACCTAAGGGTACTTCGTGAATTATCTCATCCATATCTTCCCAAATTTATTTTTACCTTGTGCATCTAATCCTACTTGTGGTGCATAAGCACTAATAATATTTATTATGTTTTCTGCTAATACAAGCTTGATATGTATGATTCTATCTCCTTTCCTATTAACACCTAATACAAGCTTAACTGTGTCACAAAAACATATAATATAAAAGAAGCATATGAAATATAAAGTAGATGTTGGAGAAAATGTGGATAAATAGTGATGTGGGTAAAAATTGCAACAAATCAGCGCCGCACAATTCCAGCACGACTCTCAAAGTTTTTAAGGGCAGAACGGTCTTACAGCAACTACAGGCCTACATGAACAACATGGGCCGTTTCCAGGCCCATCAACTCAACCAGGCCTACAATTAGGACTAATTTACGGCCCAATAAGGGGAGTCCTAGATATTTAAAAGTTCTTGACCAAATCCATTATCCAAAGTAGAGTTATTAGCTAACTCTATCTCCTAACCATGTGAATCAGCAATTTGAACACAGATACTTTTTCAAGCTAATCTTTTGTAACTAACTCATAGCCTATAAATACCCTCCACCATCTTGTTAGTCAAATAATCAATCTTTTGCCACCAAAACTCTCATATTAATCAAAGTTTTGACTTGAGCGTCGAATGGTCTTTCACCGGGAAACACCCCGGTGTTTGGACTTCTTGCAGGTTGCTAAAGCGATCTTGCTCATCCAAATCAAATCCATGCTCCACAATTGTCCAAAATTATATTAAGGAGTAGTTAACGACAGTGTTCTAAATGGCGTCCGCCTCGGACGCCTAGGCGCTCAAAAAGAGGAGAACGAACCGCATATGCAATAGGCGGTACTCTAGGCGTTGAGATGGCAGTTAGGCGTACAAGGCGGCGCCTAGGACATCGAGGCGGCCGAGGCGGCGGTCGAGGCGGCCGTCGAGGCGGTCGAGGCGGCGGTCGAGGCGGCCGAGGCGGCGCCTAGGCGGCCAAAATCGATCAGGCGGCTGACAGATTTTTTGTAATTTTTTTTTAATTCTTAAAATAGTCTCTTCATCTTCAACAGAAAAAAGACTCATCTTCATCTTCAACAGTAAAAAGCCTCTTCATCTTTACATTAAGGTGTTACTAGTTCACGATATATTTTAAATTTTATATGACTGATTATTGTTTATGTCATTATGAATCTAAAGCTTACACCATAATCGTTGTTGAACTTCTAAAATCATTCTGGCCTAGCATCACTTGTGAATTGTGATGCATTTAAAAGATTTAGACTACAAGCAAAAATAGAGAAATGTAACTTTTAAAAGGTTAATATATGAATATTTAAAAAATAAAAACAAAACGCCTAGGCGTCCTAGGCGGTAGGCGGTCCTTGGCCGAACCGCCACCGCCTGACGCCGTTTACAACCTTGGTTAACGGCAATTAATTCATGTCCAATTAAAGGTTAGAACTTCCTAGTTTTCTCATTAAAGAATTCGCATCATCTATTTGCACCCACACAGAAAAAAGCAGCAATAGATTGCCAGTCTGTGGCAAATTGCAAATCTAATTCCCCGATCAGATCTAGGCATAAAAAAACTACTTTTTCCAGTCGTGCCTCCCAAGGGGAAGAGGATAGCAACCACTAGCTGTCGAGCCAGCCCTCCTCCGCCGGTACAACTGTCTCCCTCGTCACAACCTCCTCACCCACCGTCACAGCCCCCCCCCCCAGAAAGGTTGCATTGAGCGGCTCGCGACTTCATCATCCTAACCTTGGAAACTGGGGACCGGTTCGCACCTCGACCCCCTCTACAACGGCCTCCGAGGTGCCCTGCTGAAATCAAACCTCTGCGACATCATCAACGCCCGACGGCATGAAATAGACCTCTGCCTTAACCTAGAACAAAGGCACTTCCAAGATGGTCCTCCCCGCTAAGAACGCCAAGGGAGGAAAATGAGTCCTTTCCCCCGACGACCACTCTCACCAAAGGGCCGTGGACGCAAGAGGAGCCCGACTCCAGTCAGTCGACCAACACTCAAAAACAACCGGAAAAAGGAGGCCCCGGCACCAGGGATGAATTCCGCAACTTCATGTACGAAATCCTCCAAGCCCTCAACGTCGCCCCGAACAGGAATCGATAAACAAGCAGTCATCGTCTTACAATTGTACAAGGAAAAAAGTCTCGGATCAACCCGATCTGAGGGACAAGAAGACCCAGTACTACGTTGTCTCTAAGAGATGGAGGACCACCTAGACTGAATCGGTCAAAAGGAGGATCGTCGCAGTAAAGCATACTGCCCCTCCCGACCTCCCTTCAGCATGTCCATTATGGAAGCCCATGTTCCAAAAAACTTCAAGGCACCTCATTTCAACTCATATAACAGTGACTCCGATCCAGAGGACCACATTGAGAGTTTTAAAACTTCTATGATAATCTACCAAGCCTCCGACTCGCTTCTTTGCAAGAAGTTTACAGCAGCAACCTTGAAAGAATCAGGTCGGGAATGATACTCCTGACTCTCTCGTGGGTTTATCTTCTCCTTCGATCAGCTTGAGGAGCTTTTCCTAGCCCACTTCGTCACCAGTCGTAAGAATGAAAAGAAAAGTCTCTACTCAAGTTGAAGCAGAATGAGTCGCTCAAAGACTTCGTCAAGCACTTCACAGCCAAGACCTGATCCATCTCCCTTGATTCAACAGTAGTGGCCACTACCTTTCTGCATACTGTCACCTACAATGAGCTCAAAGCTTCCCTCGCTAAGAGGCCTCCTCGGGACTTCATCGACCTCCTAGGAAATGAGCAATAAGTACATCCGAGCTGAAGAGGCTATTCACTTACAAGACCAAGGAGAGCATCCGGGAACACACAGAAGAGTACCACTGAAGAGGGACCACATAAGTTCAGAATGATGGTTCAACATTGCCCTCCTCCGGCCCCTCGCTTCGACAAGTTTACTCCCCTCAATGCCAACATATCAACGGTATTCTTCAACCCCCTCCGAAGATGAATCTAGCGAAAAGGAACAGAAGGGATCAGAACTGCTAATGTCGATTCCATCGGGACCACGGCCATAACACAGAGTGGTGGGACCTCAAAGAAGAGCTCGAAGCTCTCATCTGTTGCGGTTACCTCTCCAAGTACATTCAGAAAGACAAGGTCGAACCTCCTCCGACCCGGGGGCTAACAAACACACAGAAAAAGATCTCGAGTCCCAAGACAACTCTGAGCTTCCAGCCATCCTCCATACCATCCACGGAGGACCTATGGGTGGGGGATCCAACTCCTCCAAGAAGGCGTTCATCTTAGAAGTTCACTCAGTGGACAATATCCTCCCCGTCAGGTGCTCGGAAGTTCCAGTAACTTTCTCAAACAGATCTAGAAGGTGATCGGACCCATCATTGTGACGCACTAGTTATCAGCCTGGCATAGCAAATCATGAGGTGCGTCAAACCAGGTGGATAACGGCAGCTCAGTGAACATTTTCTTCTAGGATGCATTCGAAGGTCTTAAGCTCTCCCAACACTATCTAATGCATACAGGATACACTCCCCATAGATTCTCCGGGGTCCTCGTCCAGATAGAAGGGATAGTCACACTAGATGTAACTGCGGGAAAAGCCCCAGCTTCCCAAACAGAGGACATGGACTTCATGGTTATCAACATGAAGGCTACCTACAATGCCATCCTAGACCCCCCTAGCCTAGCAGCTCTCCCAACCGTAACTTCGGTGTTTCACATCAAGATGAAGTTTCCCATCCCAGCTGGGGCAGGAGAAGTTAACCGAAGTCAAGACATGGCTCGAAGGTGCTGGCTCGGTCCTCCCACTCAAAGCATTAGAACTCCCTTAAAAGAAGAATTCAGTCATGTCCGAGCTCATAAATAAATTAGAAGTCTTATTCTCCCTTGAAGACCCGTCCAAGTCCTTCCAAGTTAGCCAAAGATCTCCATCACCAAGCTCGATAATAACTGGTAACAAGTCGTCTGACTTGAGGTTCACCGACTTGGAGACCTGATAGGCAAGGAGGTGTCAAAAGAGAGTTTGACGAGGTTCAATGAGGGTGTTAATGCCCTCTTCTAG
The DNA here is from genome assembly GCA_017893485.1 of Hemerocallis citrina. Lineage (NCBI taxonomy): Eukaryota > Viridiplantae > Streptophyta > Magnoliopsida > Asparagales > Asphodelaceae > Hemerocallis > Hemerocallis citrina. The sequence goes on along the minus strand of CM030358.1, from coordinate 386,048,193 downwards.
TTTTTTTTTGAAGCTTTGTAAAACGGCCGACATATATTATGGCCAAAGCATGTAATAAAGGCTAACCATCAAGGCAGCCACTTAGATTAATTTATCAATAAATTCGGCATTTCCTTCTCAAAATCTTGAACTACTCTCTGGATGCAAACAACGAGTTCGATTCTCAATTTCTCTTCCGAGCTACCCAACAACTCATCAACTCAAAACAATGAGTTTAGTGCTGAACCCCTCTTCCAGGCTACCCACCAATTCATCAACTCAAGACAATGAATTCGGTGCTCAGCTCATCTTTCAAGCTATGCCACCAACTCAAAGGTGGTTTCAAAGTTCAGTTAGCTGCTCCCACAACTCATAAACTCAGAGGTAGGTTTGGAGTCTAGCTAAAAACTACTCCCACAACTCATTAACTCTCAAAGGTGGATTCGAAGTTCAGCTAGAGCTGCTCCCATGACTCATTAACTCAAAAATGGGTTCGAAGTCTAGCTAGAATTGCTCTCACAACTCGCTAACTCTTGAACAAGCAAGCTCTTCCTTAAAGCTGCCCCCACCACTTGCTAATTCAAAACATGTTGAGCTCGGAATCTAGCTCCCCCGTAGAGCTGCTCCAGCTGCCCTGCTCGTCAACTCCAAACAGCAAGCCATGACATAAAAGAAGTAAGAGCCAAAGTACATTGGCTTGCCCTACGACTCCTCTCCACTCTGATCACATAACCGCAAAGAAGATGAGCGCTTCAGTTTAAAGACTCGATTCGCTTGTGACGCCTCGCTATAGGAATCCCAACTCGGCCACCCAAGCTATTCAAAGGAGGCACCAACTCAGCGGCCTCAGTCTGAATGTTCCGATCACTGGGATTCCTCGATGCCACTCGGGAGCAAAAGGCAAGGTCATGGATTAACTTCCCTCAGTTAGCCACCTCTCCTTTAGAGCTCCTCCCGCAATTCGGTATCTCTCAAACAGCAAGCTCAGAGGTCAGCGCCTCCCTAGGGCTACCCCTACAATTTGTTAAGTAAAAAATACTACGTCGGAGTCCAGCTCATGTCTAAAGGCGCTCCCCTAACTTGTGGATTCATTGCAACAAGCTGCAACACATAGAGAGCAAGATTCGAGAAAAAACACTAGGAAAATCCTTATCAATCTTCCAGTATAGGCACAAAGCTCCCCAGATGCGAAGCTCCTCTCCGTAAATCCTCGATTCTTAGCCCATCGGGAGCGGGGCTTCTCTTCTGAGCTCATCGAAGCAAAGCACCTCTTCGTAACTCTCCTGTGGCGAAGTTCCTCTTCTTAGTGCCTTGGAAGCAAAGCTCTTCTTCGAACCTCCTCGAGGACGAAACTCCTCTTTGTAGCTCCTCTGCAGTGATACTCCTCTTTGAGCCCCTTTGTCGTGAAGCTCCTCTTCGTAGCTCCTCTGTGGCAAAGCTCATCTTCTTAGCCCCTCGAAAGTGAAGCTCGTCTTTGTAGCACATCTTCTCCGTGATGAAGCTCCTCTTCTTAGCCCCTCGAGAGTGAAGCTCATCTTCATAGCCCCTCGAGGGCGAAGCTCATCTTCGTTGCTTCTTCGTGGTGAGGTTCCTCTTCTTAGCCCCTCGGGAGCAAAGCTCCTCTTCTTAGCCCCTCGAGCCGAAGCTCCTCTTCTTAGCTCCTCTGTGGCAAAACTTCTCTTCGCAACTCCTTCCATGGTGAAACTCAACTTCTTAGCCCTTCGGTGGTGAACTCATCTTTTAGCCACACTCGTTGAAAACATGCTTGTATCTAGATAGCACAGACAAAGACAAATTGGGCCAGTTTTGGCCTTAAAGATGAACGATTCATTAGCTCACTTCTGAAAAGGACTTGATAATCTTCGAGTTACCTTCACAACGAGGGGTCATACGCTCGAATTGGACCTCTGTAGCACCAAGAAAGTTCGTTATATTGCAGCTGCGCGCAGGAAGAAAGCCCCAAAAAAATGCAGATGTTGATGTCAGCACCCCACTCGAGTAAGACCGAGGGTCGAGACACCCGAGCAGGGGGGGTCTTTTAGCCCTCCAGAGTCGTCTGGTCGTTTTGAAAAGCATGCCTCCACTCGATTCGCGCCAGGTTTGATTTTTTAATTAAAAATTCCATTTTATAATTATAAATTCTAAAAAATTAATTAAATTTCCAAAAAAATATTTTAATTTTTTGGAAAAATTAATTTAAAATTCTTTAAAATAATTATAATTTCGGGAAAGTAATTTTAAATTTCGAAGAGTAAATATAATTTAAAAACTTTAATATAAAAAATCTCATAAAATAATTATAAAATTAGGGAAAAAATAATTAAAATTCAGGAAAATGATTTTAAATGGGGAAAATAATTAAATTTTTGAAAATTCCAAGAACAATGTTATTGTCCCAGAAGCTCTGAACAAGGTTATTAGCACCTCCAATCGTCTCTGAAAATTATGCAGGCTCTCCAGACCTTGTAGAACAGGGCTAAATACCCCTCCAAGAAACCTTCATGAGTGGGGGCTTATGATGTGAGTAAAAATTGCAACAAATCAAATTCGCATGATTCTAGCATGAATCTCAAAGCTTCTAAGGGTAGAACGATAATTTTACAGCAGCTACAGGCCTGCATGAACAATATGGGCCATTGTCAGACCTACAATTAGGGCTAATTTACAGCCTAATAAAACGAGTCTTGGCTAATTAAAAGCTCTTGACCAGATCTTCTATCTTAAGTAGAGTTATCAACTAACTCTATCTCCTAACCATGTATATCAGATATTTAAACACAGAAGACACTTTTTCAGGCGAATCTTTTGTACAAATTCATAACCTATAAATACCCTCCACCCTCTTCATAGCAAGGTAATCAATCTTTTGTCACCAAAACTCTCATATTAATCAGAGTTCTGACTTCAGCATCGGAGGGTCTTTCGCCGGGGTACACCCCGGTGTTTAGACTTCTTTCAAGTTTGCTGGAACGACTCAGATCCAAGCATCCACAATCGTCAGAAACCAGATTAAGGAGCAGTTAACGGCGACTAAGTCAAATTCGATTAACAGGTAGAGCTTGCTAGTTTTTTCCATTAAAGAATCACATTATATGTTTGCTCCCACACAGAAAAAAGCAACAACAAATAGATCGTTCATATAGAAAAGGTAGGAGAGTATACTAACTAATTAAGCAAACTTAAAATTACCTAACTGCCGACGATTCCTTTTTATGTTTATAAGGCTTTAAATTAACTTTCTTTAAAAAAATAATTTAGGCTAAGGGTAACTTTGACAAACAGAACTTAAAGAATATTCCAAAAGTCATACATCATACAGTAGCATAATTATTATAGATACACTAGTCGAATACCTAATAACTGGTTGCCTATTATAAATAAAGTACAACATGAAAGAAAAAAATAGTCTTAACTAAATAGTTGAGAATCCAACCAGATCTCGCCATATCTAACTAAATATTTGAGAATTCAATCCAATCTTGCTACATCTAACTAAATTGTCGAGGATCCTATCAAATCTCGCTACACCATAATGTTACTGTAAATAGTAAAAGTATTGTAATCACCTGCCAAACTTCATGATCAGAGTGCTCCTCTAGAGGATCAAGATTGACTCTGATCGTACCTTCAAACAATGTGGGATCTTGTGGAATGATACTCAGCTGAGAACGAAGATCATGGAGGCCAATTTTGGTAATATCGATACTGTCAATGAAGATCTTTCCATTTACGGGTTCAATCAGACGAAAAAGAGCCTGTATAAGAGTTGATTTACCGCTTCCAGTTCGACCAACTATCCCGACCTTTTTACCACCAGGGAATGTACAGGTTATGCCATGAAGGACCATAGGCAAGCTCTCCTTGTACCGAACCTTATCAAATGTACAAAGGAAGTTAGTAGCATGTAATTACATAAATATACAGAGACAGAATGTATGAATGTAAATTGAGAACGACTCCATAAACTCAAAAGGTAGAAGATAGTTTTTAGTTTTCCTCAATAATGAACGAATGAAAATCATGAAATTTTCAATTAGTTATGGTTATTTACATGTGATCCGTATTTAATAGCACAATGTTCCTGCTATTTCCACCTTTTGCAATCGATCTCTAGAGGACTAGATCCATTTTGACCGTGTTACTCTTGTTCAAGCCTAACTCCTAAGTGACAGAGTAGCCCTCTTATTCATGAGGTCAGTTAGTTATTAATTCAGAGTACTTAGTCTTATGTTCACCAATTCTGGTCTAAACATATTTGGTTTTTCTCTTTCTAACGGCTCCTTACTGTACTGATGGATTTTAAATTATTTTATTAGATGAACCTTGTCGATAATAACTTTTACCAGCAGTAATTCTTTCATGAGTCATAAACTGACGCATGCTGAAGCTTTCAGGACTAGTTAATCTGTTGGTGTTATATGATATTCAACTCTTTTATTGGAATCATCGGTAGTTATCTTCTGTAAACCCCTATAAGTACAGATCGAAGTGACAGCTTAATTTTGTTAACTATGTTTCATTTTGATGATTTACTTATTGAAGTACTGGAATCCTAATTGCAAACATTCTGTGAACGTTTATTGACATGTTTGTTGTGTCAAATCTACTTCAAATAAGAATATGTTGAATACACAGCATAGCGGTACAGCATTAAACCAGATAAATCAAAGGCACTAAAGAATCATTTTAAGTTTAATATTATATCCATAAAACTGTTTCTCTACCGTAAAATAGAATGTGACTGCAAACCTGTAAATCAATTAGTTCAATATTCCCATGCTCGGGCCAAGAAGATGGAGAACGGGAGTTCTCAATGATAGTTGGTGCTTCACTGGTGATCTGGCAATACTGGTGAATGCGTTCAATAGATATTATCTTATTTTCGAGTTTACAGAAGCTCAATATCCACCGTGATAAGCGAGCATTCAAGTTGAGTCCATATGTAACAGCAAGACCAGCCATACCTATGACACAACAGCATTTTTAGTTTAAATCATAATGGTAAATGATTACAGCACATCTAACAAAGTTATTAAGTGCAAAACCAAAAGTTCACAAAACAATGATTTGAAAGGTATCTTTTATTCAGGTTCTGTTGGCATTTCTGTGAATATAAAGTGTGGTAACAAAAATAGTAGTGAAGGCAAGTGCCATGAAGGAAAAGTGTCTTCTACATCAATTTGTGAAGAGGATAAAAACACTTTCCGAAAAACTAAATGCAGAATTTCAGATGTGATGAGAAAAGGAGGAGAATCCCATTTTTGGAAAAGTTATTCAGGCTGGTGAAATAACCCTGCTTATGCACCAAAACTCCTAAGCCGTGGTGAGCGTTGAGAAATTATATTTACATTCTAACACACATCCATTGGTTCAACAGTTGAGCATTCTTTTGTGAGAAAACCCAGGGCAATTGGCAAGTTAAATTTTTTTAATGTGTACCAAGCGAACTGCTCCAGTCACTAGAGTAAAACTCTGAAGTTATAGTGAGGATTGTTGGATTTAGAAATACATTCTAACAGGGCACAACTTATAACCTAGTTTAAGCACAAAAGTGCTTTTTGAGTTCAAAAAGTTATATTGGGTCTCCAAAAGCAACACAGACAGAACCTGAACCTGTGTAACTGTCTAACAATACTGGAAATCATTGAATTTGGTAGCATAAGATGCATCCTCCGACATTAAAAAAAATTAAAAAAATAAAAAAAATAAAAAATAAAAAAAATAAAAAAAACTTGATCGATCTAAAGAGTTTGATGATACTTTACTTGGATCGATAGTTCCATGTGGGAAGCTCACAAGGAGAGTCATGCAAAAAGCAAATACGAAAGTTGACAGCAGTTCCATGCGAAGGCAAAGCCATTCAATTGCAGCAAGACTACAGAAAAATGGTCGAGAGAAACAATCAAGAAGGTACAAGTTCCTCTTCATGAAACGTTTCTCTTGACCAAAGCCTCTAATTGTAGAAGCTCCAGCAATAGACTCACCAAATAGATGGATTATTGGAGATTTTTGGATGCTGACAATTCGTACAAGTTCCCTTGAAGAAGCCATATAATATTTCTACAAAAAAAAATAGAGAGAAAATACCTTAACAATGTTGACCTACAAAGTTAATGCAGAATGATCACACAGAAATTGTTTAATTGAGAAAAAATGCTGTTCCCAACAACAGAGCTCATATTATAACCAAAGTATGATAAGTTATACTATCTATGCTGCAGTGACTACGGTATATCATATAAGAAATAACCCTGTAAACAAAAGTAGAAAAGGGATGATAATACTCAGTTGTTAGGACCTCCTATAAGGATGACAAAAATGTATGATGTAATTAGTGAATACAGTTCCGTAGATAGCCCCATAAACCTCCTATATCGTTTTCAATTTTTCCTATTACCTGTCCCTGCTAGTAAGATTACTGTCCTGCTCTCAGTGCTGTCTAGACTATTGAAAAATGATATACAAAACTAGTTCATACACACCATATAACTATTAAATGCACAAGAATTATATAATTTTGTTACATCAATTTTTCCATGTGAAGTAAAGCATAAAGCAAAATATTGCAATTGTAATGATACAGGAAGCTAATATCTAGAGGCTACTAAGAACAATAAGATAAGCCATCAAAAGAAATTTGGTAATGGCATAGATATATATAAATAAAAAGCAAAAAGGATGCTGCAAGAAAATCAGAAAATTATGAGAATATGCATTAAAAATACAAATTACCTGCATCCATAAGCAAGCAATGGCCATGGGAAAGAGCAGAAAAAGAATTTGCCAGGTGACTTTTGACATCACGCCCGCTATACCAAGAAGCTGGATCGTCGTTGATGCAAACCCCCCAAGCCTGAAAGGAATATCAAGATCCACGACACTTTGATCTACCGATACCTGAAAAACATTAATGCATGATCATCTAGTAAGAGACTTGGTAACAGAAAAATATACATTTTCTTTTGTTTTCCCCCATTTTTTGGAATAAAGTTAAGGGTTTTCCTCATTCCTGCTCTAATACCATGGAGATAATCAGAGTTACAGAACATGAGAGAGATGATTTAGCTTTTCTTTTTTAAGAGTCGAATAAAGATTAATTAGTTAATGAGAAAACAGTGTACAGTATATATAATAGAACATGTCCCATCCTCTCCTAATTTACCCAATATGGTACTAAAGAAATAAATCTATACAATTTCACAAAATACTCAAACATCTAGTAGACTAGTACCATGAGTATACTCCAAAACATCAAAAGAAGGAATTTAAAATTAAAAAATTTTAAAATTAAAAAAAACACATATCTAGTGGAATTAAGCAATATTAGGATAAACCTCAAATGACGAATTACTTACACGATTCAAGATCCTCCCAGCTGGAGTTGAATCAAAGAAAGACATTGGCGCTCGGAAGACTGTTCTAAGCATTTTCACAAACAATTTCTGTGCAGCTGCTAACCCAAAAGTAGCCACAAGGATAGCCCTGATGAACACAAACCATGAACTCCCAAAAGCAAGTAGCATATAAACAACCAGAAGGACCATATTAGTTGTCTTCGGTGTATCTCCTCGAGTTTGAGGATTTGCCCAAGCCATCCACCAGTTACTAGCTATCTGAAGTACTTGAAATGCAGTTTGAGCCAAAATTATTAAAGGTATCAAAGTCCCTTTATAAGCTGCCGCCATATATGACAAGTAAATCCTTAAGCTAATTTTTCCCCTCTCCCGCTCTTCCTCTTGAGCTGGTTGTTTCTTCCTCGTCCTCTTTAACTTCTTTTTCTCCTTTATTACTTTTATATCAGATGTGCTCTCCTTTTCGGCTTTGTCGTTATTCATACTATCAACATTGCTGGCACTTGTTGTTAATCGTTTCCTAAAGGCAGATGGGTCAGAAGTACCACTAGAGTCTTCGGAAGTGTATTCTATGATATCCATAGCTTCGATTGCTTCGTGGTGAGCAGAAACCAAAGCATTGAAATCAGTTCCGGCTTGCATAAGATCTTCATATCTTCCAGCCTGTATTATACGCCCCTCCTTAAGGACCTGGTAGAAAATTGATAAATCAAATGATTTCTCCAAAATCATATAAATTAAGGAAGAAGAAAAAACTTTGTAGGAGCTAAGAATGCAAACAAACACATCAAAAAGTATAGTTCCAGTAAGGAAACTAACAATTAGGAACAACACATTGAAATTTCACCTTCACCTGAAATATGGAAGCAAAAGAAATGTGCGCGCATGTAGCTCTAGGTTCTGTATTTGAATGGTTAATGGTACCAAGCTAAACAACGCTTAGCATAATCTCTCACAAATTTTATGAGCTCACAGCTTTTAACTGTGTACCGCTTGATTGTGGCTAAATAGCTTCTCTTTTTTATACTCAAGTACATTCTGTATCTGAATGATTAAAGGTGCCAAGCTAAACAAAGCTTGGTATAATATTTCAGAATCATTAAACAATTAGTCAGTTCACGGATGATTGACTAATAAGTCGCAGCTAAATCTCATATAAATTACATGTCACCTTTTCTTTTTCTTTGCCAAGTTAACAAAATTGAGAACCTGACTAGCACAGTATCTTTGAGAGTAGCACTGTTCAATGAATCTGAGATGTGATTTATGAGAATTGGTTATATTATAAAAAAAACAGCCTGAATGCAAATAAATTCCAAACTCGTTGTTTCAAATCACTAGGTTACAGATTTGCCTCCACAAAGGAATTTCTAAAGTTAGTGGAAAACATTATATGATACATTTGTTTTTTACATTCTCAAATAAGCAATAGATGATTGGAGGAATCACTGACAATTTTTAACTTAATGATCCTGTATGCTTAATTTATAAAGCCATGAAACTCTCCTGTTAAGTCTTTCTACAGCTAGCCATTCATCCAACTTATTCAACTTAATCCTTATAAGTTTTAGTGCACAACAAATTAACAATAATAAATACAGAAGCAGAGAAGCTTGTATACCAGTATCTTATCAGCTGCTGGCAAAAACTCAACTTGATGGGTCACATAGATCACAGTCTTGCTAGATAGTGCCGTCAATATGTACTCCTATAAATCCCACAACATTTATTTAAAACCATTAAACTGTAAACGAAAATTTTATTTACTCATATTGAAAAAGAAAAAAAAAACCAATTTGGATATTCTTAACCTTGAATAGTTCACTTCCAGTATGAGCATCAACTGCACTGAAGGGATCATCAAGCAAATATATGTCTGCATCTTGATATAGTGCTCTAGCAAGCTGCACCCTTTGCTTTTGGCCACCACTCAAATTAATACCTCTATCACCTATAATGGTTTGGTCACCATGTGATAATAGTTCTAAATCCTTTTTAAGCGAGCAAGCATTGAGTACACTCTTGTACTTTTGCTTATCCATTGGGGTTCCGAAAAGAATGTTCTCTTCTATATTTCCGGATTGTATCCACGCCGACTGGGAGACATAAGCTGAGGAGCCGCTAATTTTGACCTGAGAAAGGAAAAATATCTATATTAAAAAAACAAACATTGAAGGGTATACATTACAAGAGGTTTAGATATTAAGTCCCTTAAATTATGTGTATTTCTCATGAGCTCATCCAAAACTTGTGAGTGCTATCTACTCCTCCAATGTCGGTAATTAATTAAAATAAGTATCCCTTGCTAGTCATTTGTTAGTTTTACCCTTCTACCTTTCTTCCTGATAACCCTCCAACCAGTAGATTAGATACTAGGTTAGGTGGATAGCCCATTTAACGTAAGGAGTCTTTCTCAAGTGACAACAGCAGATTAGGATTCTAATAATGATTAACAAGTATCAGGGGACCTAATAGATACACTCATGCGCATAATTTAAGCGATTGAACATAACCAAATAAAAATTTTAAAAAATAAAAATAAACAAATAACAAAGTCATGACCAAAATGTAAACAAAATGTATGTAATTCCACTCACCTCACCAGAAACTTTGGGTATCTCGCCAAGAATGCAAGATAGAAAGCTCGACTTCCCCGAACCAACAACACCACATACAGCTACTCTCATCCCTCTCTCCACTTTTAGATGTATTGATGAGAGTGTAGGCCTTGAAGAAGAGGGATCCCAACAAAATTCACCATTCTCAATTTCAATAGCTTTGCTCGTCAAGCCATGAGGAACTGTTATAGTTGCATCTTCTTGCAATTCTTCCTCTTGCAAGAACCCTGATATTCTGTCAACAGATACTTTAGTTTGAGCCATCATCGAGACTAAGTCAGGGAAATTCCTAAGAGGCTCTTGGAGGATCCTAAATGTGGCTAATGCTGAAAGGACACTACCAGCTGTAAGCTTATGGCCTAACAATATTGAAGTGCCAAAAGTTATGACTGATACAAATATGGGAGAGCCCCAGAAGATGAAAGTGATAAAAGCTTGTGAGTATAGAGCCTTACTTAGCCATTTGTACTCCACATTCCTCATCTCCTCTAGTTTTAACCTATAGCGATCCTCCCAAGCCTGAAGCTTTAAGATTCTCATGTTCTTTAGACACTCCGAAGTCTTTCTCATCCTTTCATCCTTGGCAGCCATAAGCTTGTCCTGATACTCTTCTTGCATTTGTGCCAATGGAATAGTAACAAGAATGGAAATAATTGTGGCTATTAATGTTGCAACAGTTGCAATTCCCACGCTTTTGTAGAGAATTGCAAGAGCGAGCACGATCTGTAGAGGAAGCATCCAAATATCATGGAGATACCACGAATAGTCTCCTACTCTTTGCACATCCACCGCCATGTAATTTACAATTTCACCACTGGTGTGACATTGACGAGCTGAGCTGGACAGTCGAAGCCCTTTCCGATACACCATGGCTGTTAAAGCCGATCTGACATGCATGCCCAATATATCTACACCCACATACCATTGGCGAGTAGTGAGAGTCTCTACTAACTTGGCTCCAAAGAATATGCCAGCCAAGATGTATCCCTCGTGGCGATAAGCTGCGTTTCCACCCAAGTAATCCACAAAATCATTAATCAAGTAAGGACCCACGTAAGAGACTAAAGTGTTCAACCCAGCAAAAACTGCATTAATGGCCGCTTCTTTCCAAAATGACCAGCAAATAGCTAACACCAAGGATGGTGGCTTTGATGGGTTCTCAGCCTTTTGCCTTTCCCAATTTGAATTCAATATCTTATAACAAGTCTTTGATCGATCTTTGTGTGCTAATAGAGGTATGTCTCTTAATTCAAGAGGCCTCTTCGCACCAATTGCTAACAAAGGGTTAAGCCAAGAGAGGGTAGCAAGGCTAAACAAACCAGCCTCACTATAAGGAGTAACCTTAAGGCACCCTGGCTCCTCTTCTTCTACAAGCAACGAATCCTGAAGATTGTTCGGATCCCTATACACTTCTATACCCGTGACTCTCCGAAACGCAGCAAGACAGAGAAAAGCAAGGGGAGGGAATGACACAAAATTCGCGATCAAGTGCAAGGTCACTCTACTAGATTTCCCTACCAGTCCTCTAATACCAACACACCCAACAAAGACACAGAGGCAAAGAGAAACAAACCACCAAAACCTAATCAACAAAGGAAATCTAACCAATGCCTTGTACTTACAATAAACCACCAACAAAACTAACACTACCCAAGACAAAGATTCCACCGAAGGAAGGTACAGAAGGGAGTAATCCCTCACCCCGACTTCGAACCGAAACAAACTAACTAGTTCATACCCCAAAATCCCTAACTGAACCAAAAGTAGATAAAAGCAACATGTAATGCAAACCTTGAACCAGTTACTCAACACCACCTTCCTCTCACACCCCGAACCACCAATAACACGAATCGGGCCATTAGAATCATCCTTGAAAGAAGTGAAGTAGAAGCCAGTACAGGATGAAATTCTCCTAGCTGAGACATAGAAAAGGGACAGGACCAGCAGCAAACCATGGGCAACTACAGAGACTTTCTCAGGTAATTGGAGGGGACTAAAAGAACCCATTTTGGGGGCTCAAAGGAGGATCTCTGAAAATGGGTTTTGAGCAAAATTGATGATGAAGTGAAATGAATTGATTCTTTAGGAGCATTTCATCATATGGGTGATGGGCAAAAAGAGAAACCCAAAAGAAGAGAGATTGTGACAGGTTGCAAAGATGAAGAGGGTTTGTGACACATTGCAGATGAGAACAAAAGGGGGTACTGGGTTTGTTCCTTTTATTCTAAATACATTCTGAAATTAATCAATATCAGCTCACAAATGGCAGAAAAAGACAACGAGGGAAATCGTGGAAAAAGTACCCAGAAATTTCCAAGCCTTACCGACCTTCTCCCTCAGTTGGGATTGTGGGGAGGAACCAAGAGAGAGCTGAGAGAGTGAATTGGGTTTTCTCTCTCTCTTTTGCTCCCCCTCTTTCTCTTCCCTTTTTATGGTTGATTTTTTCTTTTTCTTTCTTTTTCTTTTTTCAGAAGAGGGTGATGATGTAGATGGTGGATTAATTTGGTGAAGTGGAGTATGAGAGATTCCTTTTATTTATAACTAGTAATTTTCACGTGCGATATACATTTTGATAAAGAGTTGGAATTGAACGTGTGCTAGACGTAGTAGTCATTAGCATGTCCGATGAATGTCTAATTTTTTAAAAATTGGAGTTGAACGGGTGATACACGTATTTTTTTTAAAGATTTATAAGGGAAAACTTTATTTTCCACGTGTGATGCACGTGTTAAGAAATAGATTTGGAGTTGCACGTGCGATGCGCGGGTTTGTTTGGTGACAAAGTAGTGTTTGTTTGAAAAAGTTGGAGTTGAAAGGGCGATACACAAAATTGTAAAAAATTTTGAAGAAAAAACTATGATTTGCACTGCAATACATGCGTTAATAAGTAGAGTTGTAGTGACACGTGCAACACACATGTTTGTTTTGTGACAAAAAAATATTAAAGAATTGTTTGTTTGTTTGACACCTCTCCTATTAAAGATAGTAAGTATAGTAAATAGATTTGGAGTTGCGCGTGTGATGCACAGATTTGTTCAGTCAAGGTGGTGTTTATTTGAAAAAGTTGGAGTTGAAAGGGCAATACAATTGTAAAAACTATTTGAAGGAAAAATTTTGACTTGCACGTGCGGTACATGCGTTAAGTAGAGTTGGAGTTGCACATGCAACACACATGTTTGTTTTGTGACAAAAAAAATATTAAAAAATTGTTTGTTTGTTTGACAACTCTCCCATTAAAAATAGTACTAGTATAATGTACGTGCGATGCACGCCTACTAAAAGTATAGTTATTAAATTAAATGAATATATATCGAATAAGAAAAAAATAGTTTACATTTGAATATTTTTATTTGGGTGACACGTGTGGTGCACATGTATATTATTGGATTTAGTTTGGACGTGTATTACATGGGTTTGTTTGGTTACAAGGCTAGGGTTTGTTCGGTTACAAACCCCAACTCTCTCAGTAAATAATAAAGATTGCAAATTTAGGGAAAGGGTCTTTTTTTCTTTTTCTTTTTCTTTTTCTTTTTCTTTTTCTTTTTGGCATTGCATGTGGAAGAATATTTTATTACATATATAGGATGATGGTTGTTGTTGGAAAGAATATATAATTGTGAGGTAAGAGCGTCCACTATCGGCATTTCTAAAATTTGTACTTTTAGCAATTGGCAAATAGCAATGAGAGGGGGAGTCTGCTATCGTTGGTTCTAAATCTAAAGGAAAAAAAAGGTTTTAAAAAAACAGATGGTTGATCTTCCTCCGTCCATCACTTTAAAAAAAAAATAATGGTATTTTCGTAATTAAGTAATGACATTTTATTAATAATTGAAAGAAAAGTTTCTCAGAAGTGCTCGGACGGAAGAAGATCTTCTCGTCCGAGCTTTTTTCTTAAAATGGCAATTTCGTAGTTAATTAATGGCATTTTCATAATATGTGAATGACATTTTCGTATTTTTCTTGAGAATAAATTTTTGAATACTTTTAAATAAAATTTAAAGGAAAAGATGAGAGACGGAGCTTCTTCACCCGCCTCTCATCTTTTCTGTTTTCATTTTTTTTTTAATTCCAAAAAATCGACGGACAGGGCATCTTCCGTTCGTCCACTTTTTAGGTTTTTTTTCTCAAACGGATCATCTTCTTCCGTCTTCTATATTTAGCATTTCTCATTCACAGCTGCTATCTTTATCGATCGACTGTTCACTTCTATTCTACATTTTGAATTTTTAGTGAACGATAGTGTGATATTTTTCTAACTCAAATGCTAACTTTTGAGTTTTTAGAAAACGATAATAGATGCTTTAAGATGGTATAAGGTTTTTTTGTGTGAGATTTATATCTTATTAATTTTCTTATGAGATTATGGCAATGTTTGAGACAATGAGAGTTAATGCCTGATTTGTATTTTTGCTCTTTTTTTTGGGGTGTGGAGGGGGGTGGGGGGTTTAAGAAAATTAAGTAAGTGGAGTGTAAAATGATTTTTTTATGTATATGTTGATTGTAATAAATATTGAAACTTTAACAATTATGATTGGCTATGATATTATTAGTGCATATAATACATTTTCTTTTTCTATAATTGTAGCTAAAGTAAAAATGTTTTTTTTCTTAAAACAAAATATTCAAAAGCCTCCTTTATATTTTTAGTATAGACAATTGTAATAATTTCTAAATGTTGCTTAAAATTAGTGTATATTGCACATAACTTGTGCAAATTTAGTTGTTTTCTCGCATCCAAATTATTGAGCTAATAGTCCTCTCATGCTCAATACCTATGAGAGACTACACATCCCTAACCTTATAGTAATGGATTGTTTCTAGGATTTTGTTGTAAGCTCAGTACCTTGAGTTTTGTTTTATTAATCACTTATTAATGAAACAGAGTGGACAGACTCTACATTTTCCTCAAAAAAAAAACCTTATAGTAATGGAAAGTCATTTTTTTTCATCTTTAATAAATAGTCCTTATCTTTTTCAAAATAGGTGGATGTTTAATATAGATCGAAGATTTTTATATATGCATCTTAACTGCCACAATACACAAGCAGACCTGCTCCAACTCTTCATTTTCTAAAGATAGAAAAATAGAAAAAGATTGATTGAAATAAATTTTCAATAGAATTTAACTTTTTTTGAAAAAAAATGGCAATAGACAAAATATGAGTGAATTATACCACTTTTTCTTTTTTTATTAATATATAATAGATAAAGTTTAAAAAGAACTCCAGCCAAAAGGTAAAATATAAAATAGGTGACAGAAAGTTATTACATGAAGTATTTGGAGCACATTACAAAATAGAATGAACTGCAACGAAAAGACCATCAACACATAAAAGAAGCACTAGAAAGTACATCAGACAACAAGTTTCGCAACTGAAAGGAAGAAGGAATTCTTGGGGTGGCATTAGGGCTGGTTCAGCCCGGGACCAACCCGGCCCTGTCCAGACTGCCACCAGCCCGATCCAAACTGAAACCAAACCCGAACCAGCCCAGGCTGCGAGATTGGCACCAAAAACTCATGTCGAACTGGCCCGAATTCGGCCCGGCCCAGGTTGAACTGGTCCGGTCAGGTCCGAGTCAGCCCGATCGGGCCGACCGTTGGGCCTGGTTTTTTTTTTGTTGAATTTTTTTTTAAAAAAATTCAAAACTTTTTTTAAAAGATGATTTATTGAATTACAATTGTACCCCCTCCCCCAAACGGATATTTACTAGCTAGTTTTTGGGTGTATTATAAAAATCCGAAAATAAGCATAATCGATATATACAACCTCATTTCATTCATTTCTCTTCACAAATTCTATCATTTATGCTCCAATGCAAGCCCCTTCTCTTGCAATTTGTGGAATCAAGTGATCAAATCAAGTGCTCGCAATATCTTAACTCTCTCAACTCTCTCAAGGCTCAAGTGCTCTCAATCTTGCAAGAACAAACTCTCAACTCTCTCAACTCTCATTCTTCAATCTACACTCGTTCGGTAACATTGTAATTGTTTAATTTTTATAGTAGAATTGTTCTCCTCTCTTGCTCTTTTTAGATTTTAGTAGTTAATAATTTACTAGTTCATAATTTATTTTTTGTGTTTTGTTTAACTCTATCTTCTTCTTTTTAGATTTTTTTGTTAACATACACTAGCTCATAAGTAAATTATTGTATTTTATTGAACTCTCTCTCTTCCTACTTTTTAGATTTTGTGTATTTACACTAGTTCATAATTAATTTTTTGTATTATTTTGAACTCTCTATACTTGTTTTATAGATGCTTTTTAATAACATACACTAGTTCTTGATTTTTTGTTTGTGTTTTTTTTAAACTCTCTCTTCTTATTTTTAAATTCCACTTTTAAACATACATACACTGTTCATAAACTAGATGACATCAAATCGATCACGCGGTAGCGGCTGTAGCCAAGAGTCCACCCCATCTCATCGCACTCCTTTCATTCGACAATTTGATAGTGAAGAAACATTTAGAAATTTTAATAGTATTTCCAATTTTAATGATATTCCCCACACACACATATATGTAATAATAGAAGACATAGACTCACAAGACACGGAATAAGTCCCTTCTCAATCCCATAAATCAAGAGGACCCACTTTCGAAGTACATAAATATTACACTTTTGTTCATTCTCAAGCCGATAAAAGTGTAGGACTTAAGATTTGTAATAAGTCTAAAACGTCATACAAGTTTAAATTGGGTGCAGGAACGGATAAACTTAAGTGACACTTAGATAAATGCCGACCCAAATTTTCATAAAAGACGCTAACACAACAAAAGAATGGTCACGTAAATAGTCATAGTTATGATCACAATACCGTTCATAAGGAAATAAGTAGATTATTAATTAAGGATGAGTTACCTTTTTCGTATGCCGAAAGTAAGAATCTAGAGAGCTTTAAACTAAACCGCCTTAAACCCCCATTTATAAATGGATTGCTAGGAATGTTGTGAATGAAGATTGTAAAATAGTCTACGAAGATGCTAAGGAGATGTTAGTTGCAATATTGACATCATTAAATTCTAGAGTTTCTTTGACATCCGATAGTTGGGTAGACGTTAACGATATACCAATAATTTGTGTAACATGTCATTGGTTAAATTCCGATTGGTTACTCTAAAAGTTGATTAAATCTTTCGGATTTGTTAGGTACCCACATAAGGGTGAGATAATTACGACGCACATAATGGATGCATGTCATAAATTTGGTATTTATGATAAAGTGTTTTCTATTAGTTTTGATAATGTCTCTAATAATACTAAAGCAATTTCTACTTTGAAAATTATGTTAAATCCTATATAACCCGATATTTTCATGTTAAATATGGTTGTCATATTTTTAAATCTTCGTGTACAAGACAACTGAAATAAGGACACGATAAGATTAATGCAACGAGAGATTATGTTAATTTTATTACTTTGAGTGGTCATATATATCAATCTTTTCATGATTGATGTAAACTTAAATAAATCACATTTAAAAGTTTTCTTAAAGATATTAGATATCGTTAGAATATTTGGCATATGAACTCTTAAGTGTAGTTACTCATTATAGATAAGGTTTATAAGAATTTTGTTTTGCAATGGGTATGTTAGGTTGTAGAATAGATGATGAATTTTGGTTTTTTACCGGTTGTTAAAAAATTAGAACCTTTTAATGATGCAACTTTACAACTTTCAAAAATATATTCATTTACTTCTAATGGTATTTTACTTACAATTGTTACTAAGATGACCACTATTAAAGATTTGATAAGTGACCATTTTATTGGAACAATGGTTTATACCGCTTATCTGAAATTTATGAAATATTTTCGTCCTCTTCGTATATTATATTGTGTGGTTAGTGTATTGAATCACGTTATAAAGTTAGAGGGTGCAAAGAATTTAATTGAGATTTTTTATTTATATGCTCCACACGACGAACTAGAAGGCTATGATCATGTTTTTTTGCTAAAGAATTTGAAAATGTTTTGAATAATTTATATGATATAAAATTTATGTATCTAATACTATACAATCACAATATGTTAGTTCTTCTTCTTCTTCCATATCAAATAAAAAGGGTTTTGCATTTTCAGTAAGTGATATTTTAAATCTTATAAAATCGAAAAAAACCAAGAACAAATGCACCTAATGATTTTAATTGGCATAATGCACAACCTCCCGTCAATGATATAGTTGACGTGTTATCATTTTGGAAACACAATAAAACTACTTTTCCTATTCTTTCTCGTATGACTAAAAATTTGTTAACTCCCCCGGTGTTAACTGTTGCATCAGAAAGTGCTTTTTCTCTTGGTGGCAGGATTATGAGCCCAAACAGAAATCACTAGCTTTTGAAGAATTTGGAGATGCTAGTATGCACGGAAGAGTGTATGAAAGCGGAAGAAATAACCCAAGATTTATTTTAAACAACACAAAATAGATGAAGTAGTGATGAATGAAGATTGAAGATGCACTACAAGTCAAGTATTCTAGATAATTGGGAAATTTAGGATGATGGAATTCTATATTTAGGTGAAGTAGAAGTGCATGACAATAGTCTAATGCCTTCTCTTCAATCTAAATATAGGTCATCTCGAAATCTAAAGTCTAAACTTTCCCTCAACTTATAATTTGAAATTCATTCACTTTGTATGAAATGTTGTTTATCTATTTGATTCTATTTTAAATTTTATAATTCATTGAAAAAAATTAATATATGAATCTTTCCATTTATTCTATATGTTCTTTAAATTGTTGTCTAAATTTAATAACCCATATTTTTTCCTTTATTCTCCTTTATTAATAAAATAAAATAAAATAAAATTCAAACCTACATAGGCCCTCCCCGGTCCGAACCGAAACTCAAGCTAGGGACCTAGGGTCAGATCCGAGCCTCTCCTTCCCCACTCCTGCCCGGCCTGGCCCGAACTGGGAATGCCTCAAGCCTGGCCCGCCGTGACCCGAGCCTGGGTATGGCCCTGTGGTTTTTGGCCTGGTCCGGCCTTCCGAGCCCGAATGCCACCCCTAAGGAATTCCAAGCACAGTAAAACACATAGAAAGATTCTTCAGCAATAACTAATCATTTTTAACTTTCCTAAAAACATAAAAAAATAAAAATCATTTTTAACAAGGTATTTTTCCCTTTTTTTTTTGGAATGCATTCCATTTATTGTTTCTAAAAGTAAATTAACAATAAATTATATATAAAATAATGTTGATTAATTACACTTATCTAACATAGAGTGTAATAATTTCTAGTGGACCTAGTTGTTATGCACACGGTACTTATTCATACATCATTGCCATACATGGTGACGTGTGGGTAGCATGTGGAGTATTTTGTTAGAACCTGAATATAAAATAGTAAGAAATTCCAACAAAGTTGTGAAGAAATCAAATACAGAAAGGAAAACAGTAAGCAATGAACATGTACAGAGTCGAGATTTTTACGAATCTCTGTCCTTAAAGCAGAATTTGCCCCGTAGTGTGACTGTTACCGGCAAATTGCTTCCCAGGATACAACTGTACCTTCTCTGAAGATGCAGCACCCTTGCTTCAGAGACAACGAACTGCTGTCTGTGTGTACTCTCAGTTGACAGACACTGACTCAGAGCAGAGGAAGAAGAAGAGGAATACTCAAGTGCAAAAATTTTCTGTGTCTGTATAGGAGTTGATGTCTGGATATATAGATAAGAGTTGGACTGGAGACTGTTCAGCAGCCATTGCTCTGTAACAGCAGAGTAATGGGGACTCTTCAGTTTAGTAACTGGTGAGCCATTACTCTGCTGTTACAGAGTAATGGGCACCAGTTACTGAATCTGAAAAGTCTTTTCAGTTCAGTAGGGGAAGAGTTTGTCTGGACAAAAATAAAATAAAAAATTTAAGCCAGACCAAGTCGGAGCTGGGGCCGGGGCCGGGCGCGCGTGTGTGTTTGTCATTTTGGCTAAGTCCTCTCTCCACTACACGTTAGTGGTAACCCCCGGGCCACGCCCTCTAGTCCAGTTTTCTAGTATATATACTAGTAAAAATCTTTCCCAATTTTCGATATGGGACTATCCATTTGTTAAGTTGGTACCTTTCAAGTACCCAACTTTGGATAAACATTTCTCATTCATACGGAATTCGTTTTTGGCAAGTGAGTATACTACGGAATAGTACTCGACGAGAGGATCGCAATCCACTCATTTTCCGGCGCCGCCGGTGGCCAGAGCCTGCCGAAATCCGGCCCGGAAAACTGCAAAAATTAATTCCAACAATCCCCCACATGAATGGAAATTACCAGACCATGTAATCCAGACACGACAGAAAAACAAAAAAAATATGATAGAAAGACTCTGAGAGTACAATCGGAAAATCACTGCATCAAGAATGGTAGTAATTTTTCAACTTTGAACCACCCTTAGTAATTAGCTATCGGATTCACTTGACCAGGTAGTGATCATGATGTCTTGAACTACCCGGGCGTTCATGTGAACCTAGACAATAACTATCACACAGTTTCATCTCCTCACAGAACTAAGTTCTCTTGTTGTGTTCATTTTGGCCTTGAACATCCCTGGTTAATCATGAGTGAACTTGGAGAATGTAGCCTCTCTTCATTCTCCTAGAAACGGCCCAATTTCACACTCACAAGGTGATTTCCCATAAAGAGTATCCTGCTATACCCCACTTTTATTTCAAAGCTATGGGAATCATTAAAAGCCAAGCTTATCTTAACTATTTGCAGGCAGCACTTGTTTTATCATCCTAAGAATGGGTATGAGATGTTAATCTCTCAGTGCTTTCGTCGATTCAACAAGATTTAGTTGTCCCTTTGAACCTAGATCTTGGGATCTCCAATTCGTAGGTAGGGTTTCCATCAAGTATCCTCTTTCGTCATAGGCTTTAAACCCATTCCTATTGATGATCTCACAACCTGCTCTCGCGACAGACCTTTAGTAAATGGATCCGCTAGGTTGTCAGCCGATTTTATATATTCTATAGAGATTACTCCATTTGAGAGCAGTTGTCTAATGGTTTTGTGTCGCCTTCTGATATGACGAGACTTACCATTATACATGCAACTCAGTGCCCGTGCTATAGCCGATTGGCTGTCACAGTGTACACATAAGGCAGACACTGGTTTTTCCCACATAAGAATATCCTCTAAAAAGTTGCGAAGCCATTCTGCTTCTTCTGCCGCTTTGTCTAAAGCAATGAACTCAGATTCCATGGTGGATCTGGCTAATAGCGTTTGTTTAGAGGATTTCCATGACACAGCTGCACCACCAAGTGTAAAGACATATCTACTTGTGGATTTTGAGTTCTTTGAGTCCGATATCCAGTTGGCATCACTGTAGCCTTCCAGTACTGCTGGATATCTGGTGTAATGCAGCGCATAACTCTGAGTATGTCGCAGGTAGTTCAATACTCTAGTTATTCCTTTTCAGTGACTTCGTCCTGGATTACTCGTGTATCGGCTCAGTACGTTTACCGAATGTGCTAGGTCCGGTCTTGTACAATTTGTTAGGTACATCAGACTACCAATTACACGTGCATATTCCAGTTGTGATATGCTTTCGCCTGTATTTTTTAACAGGTGAAGACTTGGATCGACGAGACTTTTTGCTGTCCCATTAGAATAATTCTTGAATCTTTCAAGTATTTTCTCAGCATAATGAGCTTGAGACAAAGTAATCCCTTCAGATGTCCTGGAGACTTTGATTCCTAGTATGACATCTGCAACTCCCAAGTCTTTCATGTCAAACTTGCCACTAAGCATGCTCTTAGTTTGTTTGATAATGCCGTTATTGCTTCCAATAATGAGTATGTCGTCTACGTATAGACAGACCAGAATGTATCCGTTTGGAGTATCTTTGATGTAGATACATTTATCACATTCATTTATTTTGAAACCATTTGACATCATAACATTGTCAAATTTTGCATGCCACTGCTTTGGAGCTTGTTTCAGGCCGTACAGTGATTTTACAAGCCTGCACACCTTATTTTCCTGTCCAGGAACTACGTAACCCTCAGGTTGTTTCATGTATATTTCTTCTTCTAAGTCCCCATTTAGAAATGCAGTTTTAACATCCATTTGATGTATTTCCAGGTTACGTAGAGCTGCAATAGCTATCAACATTCTTATGGATGTTATTCTCGTAACTGGAAAATATGTGTCGAAGAAATCTAGGCCCTCTTTTTGCCTAAATCCTTGTACCACAAGTCTGGTCTTATGCTTCTCTATTGAACCATCTGGTTTCAATTTTTGTTTGAAAATCCATTTGCATCCTAGAGCTTTACATCCAGAAGGCAAATCGACTAACTCCCATGTATGATTTTGCATAATGAAGTCTATTTCACTTTTGATTGCTTCCTTCCACATAGGAGCATCAGGCATAGACATGGCTTCCTTGAACGTTCTGGGCTCATTCTCTAACAGAAAGGCCGTCACAAAGTCAGGACCAAATGATTTTGATGTTCTAGCCCGTTTACTTCGTCTAGGCTCATCGGTATCCTGGTCTGGTTCATCAACTGAAGTGCTTGCAGTCCCTTGTTCACGTGTACGTTTAGGGTACGTAGTATCCTTGCACGGAAACATGTGTTCAAAGAATGAAGCATTTCTTGATTCCATTATTGTATTTACATGGATATCCGGTATATCCGATTTGTATACCAAGAACCGATATGCACTACTGTTGTGTGCATAGCCTATGAATATGCAATCAATCGTCTTAGGTCCGATGGTGACCTGTTTCGGGTTAGGTACTGCCACTTTTGCTAGACACCCCCACACTTTGAGGTATTTATACGAAGGTAAGTTACCTTTCCACAATTCATATGGTGTCTTGCCGGTTTTCTTGTGAGGTATTTTGTTGAGAATGTAGTTGGCAGTCAACAACGCTTCCCCCCACATGTTTTGGGGTAGGCCAGAATTCAACAACAAGGCATTCATCATCTCCTTTAGAGTTCGGTTTTTGCGCTCGGCAGTACCGTTTGATTCGGGTGAGTAGGGAGCAGTTGTCTGATGAACTATTCCATGTTCCGAGCAGAACATGTTAAATGGTGCATCATATTCTCCTCCTCTATCACTTCTAACGATTTTAATCGTTTTGCCAAGTTGATTCTCAACCTCAAGTTTATATTCTTTGAATTTATCCAAAGCCTCATTTTTGCTATGTAACAAATATACATAACAGAATTTTGTGCAATCGTCTATGAAAGTCAAAAAGTACTTTTTGACACCTCTGGTCTGCACATATTTTAAGTCACACAGATCCGTGTGAATTAGACCTAGGGTTTCTGTGTTTCTTTCTACAGAACGCGATGGAGTTTTAGTGAGTTTGGCCTCCGTGCAAACTTCACATTTTTCTGAGTTATCTACCTTAAACTTTGGTAGCAGATTCATGTTAACTAATCTACGCATAGAATTTATATTAACATGGCCTAGTCTTTCATGCCAAACAGAGGAAGACTCAACAACATAGGCAATAGGAGTTATTTCATTAACTTTGGGAACAGCAGGAACAATAGTTTTAGGGATGACTGTCATTACATTAAACTCGAACAGTCCATTCTTTACATATCCTTTACTCAAATATACCCCATTCTTGGACAGTACAAAATTATCAGAAACAAGTACAACTTTGAACCCATTCTTACTTAGCAAAGAACCTGATATCAAGTTCTTTCTAATGTCTGGGACATGCAGCACATTTGTGAGCGTTAGCTCTTTGCCTGAAGTCATTTTCAGCACTATCTTCCCTGTTCCTTCAATTTTGGAGGTGGAAGAGTTTCCCATGAACAGCTGTTCATCTTTGTTCCACTTCTGGTAAGAGGTGAACATTTCCTTGTCCGAGCAGATATGCTTGGTGGCCCCTGTATCGTACCACCATTCACGGGGATTGCTCCCCACAAGATTTACCTCTGAAACAACAGCACAGAGGTCCAGGTCAGAGAGACCAGTGGACAAGCTCTCAGCTATGTGTACATGGGATTTTTCATTTCCTTTTACATGTCCTGTTTTTGAATAATTACTGTCCTTACTACGGCACTCAGAAATTTTGTGCCCCAACTTACCACACTTGTGGCATTTCCCAGTAAACCTCTTTGCAAGAGGTTTTTTGTTGGAGGCCTGTGGCAGAAACTTCCTCTTCTTACCCTTCTGTTCATGCTCCACCACATTAGCCTTTTCTATGGACTGATTTCCATAGGACCTCTCAGCCTTGCGATTCTCTTCTTCGATCCGCAACCTGATAATTAGATCTTCAAGAGACATCTCCTTTCGTTTGTGTTTGAGATAGTTCTTGAAGTCTTTCCACCCAGGTGGAAGTTTTTCAATGAACGCTGCAACCTGGAATGGTTCGCACAGCGTCATATTCTCTGCGACAATGTCGTGCATTATAACCTGCAGTTCTTGTACTTGACTCACCACAGTTTTGGAGTCAATCATCTTGTAGTCCAGAAATTTGCCGACAACAAATTTCTTGGACCCGGCGTCTTCTGTTTTGTACTTCTTTTCCAGGGACCCCCACAGGAGTTTGGACGTCTTGAAGACACAATAGACGTTGTACAAGGAGTCTACCAGGCCATTCAGGATGTAGTTCCTGCAGAGGTAGTCGCCCTGAGTCCACGCGTCAACTGCAGCAACGGAGTGTGCTTCCATTGGCGCCAGCATCGGGGCAGATTCATTGAGGAATCTGTCCAGCTTCAATGTGGTCAGGTAGAACTGCATCTTCCCCTGCCACTTTTTGAACCCAGTTCCATTAAACTTCTCTGATTTTTCTCCCATGCTTATGTGCGTGGGCAGAACGACCGAATGTGCCGCAACCGATTGTGCAGTCACATTCTGGGTCACCGGAGTTTGGGTACTAATAAGCCCAGTAGCAAGTTCAGTTTGTGTGTTCTCCATGTTTTTGATTTTGTTCTTTTCTCTGAAATTGCTTGAAACAGAGATAGTTAGTCCTATTTTTTCCGAACAGAACCTGTAAACAAACTTCACAAAACTTGTTAGAATCTGTGAGGAAAAATTCTGCTTTAAGATTGTTAGAACCTGAATATAAAATAGTAAGAAATTCCAACAAAGTTGTGAAGAAATCAAATACAGAAAGGAAAACAGTAAGCAATGAACATGTACAGAGTCGAGATTTTTACGAATCTCTGTCCTTAAAGCAGAATTTGCCCCGTAGTGTGACGGTTACCGGCAAATTGCTTCCCAGGATACAACTGTACCTTCTCTGAAGATGCAGCACCCTTGCTTCAGAGACAACGAACTGCTGTCTGTGTGTACTCTCAGTTGACAGACACTGACTCAGAGCAGAGGAAGAAGAAGAGGAATACTCAAGTGCAAAAATTTTCTGTGTCTGTATAGGAGTTGATGTCTGGATATATAGATAAGAGTTGGACTGGAGACTGTTCAGCAGCCATTACTCTGTAACAGCAGAGTAATGGGGACTCTTCAGTTTAGTAACTGGTGAGCCATTACTCTGCTGTTACAGAGTAATGGGCACCAGTTACTGAATCTGAAAAGTCTTTTCAGTTCAGTAGGGGAAGAGTTTGTCTGGACAAAAATAAAATAAAAAATTTAAGCCAGACCAAGCCGGAGCTGGGGCCGGGGCCGGGCGCGCGTGTGTGTTTGTCATTTTGGCTAAGTCCTCTCTCCACTACACGTTAGTGGTAACCCCCGGGCCACGCCCTCTAGTCCAGTTTTCTAGTATATATACTAGTAAAAATCTTTCCCAATTTTCGATATGGGACTATCCATTTGTTAAGTTGGTACCTTTCAAGTACCCAACTTTGGATAAACATTTCTCATTCATACGGAATTCGTTTTTGGCAAGTGAGTATACTACGGAATAGTACTCGATGAGAGGATCGCAATCCACTCATTTTCCGGCGCCGCCGGTGGTCAGAGCCTGCCGGAATCCGGCCCGGAAAACTGTAAAAATTAATTCCAACATATTTATCGTATAGCTGAAGGTTACATTTATCTTATGGCAGAATTCAGACGTTTACTTACGAAGAATGTTTTGGCGGATATCAGAAGAATGGTCCTAGCATATGCGCGGTAGTTTGGTGAAAGTGGAGGAAAAAGGGGGGTTTTGAGGAGCATGATTTGGAGTACAGACTTCTCCTGCTTGTAGGTCTGTCCGCTTCTTTTGCGAGGAGCAACTTCTTCTCACTGTGGTGTGTCAATAACTGGATATAATCGGAATCTTCATTGACGTTCAAGTACCTCATGATGTTGAGTAACCTCTCTGTATTTGCATGCTATCTTGCAGATGTGTCGTCGTATGAGGCTAAGATTTAGATTTAGTTATGGTATTTGCACTGGTTGTTAATTTATTTGCTTTTGTTAACCATAATAATAATGAATTAAAAAAAAAAGGTTGCATTTAAATATATAAAACAGAGAAGGAAGATAGTGGTCTTTTTGTATGCGACAGCTTGGTCCGCTTGGATACACATAGAGAACAAAAGTGTATTGAGGTGATGAGTAATTAATGGATCATAGGTGATAGGAAAAGAAAAAAAAAAGAACGGATCATAGGTGTGCCGATTGGGATTTGTTGAGCTGTGATTACAAAATTGGTTGATAATATTATCATGGCATCTTGGTAGGACATGAGTCAAGGTCCAAGGACGATGGTTTTGTCTTTATTATAGTTCCAATTATTATTTTTAAATTTAGAGGGGATGTTTGTTTTTCTCGAGGGTAGTTGTTTTCGGTCCTAAATAAACAAAAGTTAAGGTTGCATTTGAAAATAGTTTTCTGAAAACAATTTTTTGAAAATGAAAGTGTAAAAATCGTTTGGTAATATTTTTTTATGAAAACAGTTTTTTGAAGATGAGAGTATAATGTATGTATAAGTTTGGTTGTATGTATATACTGTATACAGTATATACACTCTGATACATACATGTTGTATACATATACATACATACTGATATATAATAATATAAAATATTTTATTATAATAAACATATTTAATAATATACATATGTATAATAATATATAATAATTATAATAATATATATGTAATGATAATATATTCAAATTATATATTAAACAATTTATTATAATTGTTGCCGCTGAATCTGGTGTGGGGGCAAACAGATAGTATTTGTAGATTCTTGGAAAACTTTGAATAGCAAACTTGTTACCTGTTCCGCCGGAGTTTGACCGTTGACTCCTGCCGTTCACCTGCAAAAAATACGAGACACCGGGGTTGATTCCGGCGACGCACCCTCTAACGCTCAAGTCAGTAATCAGAAGTGATTATGAAAGAGCGTAAAACTGGCAAACGATTGATTACCTCTTAATGGAGATGGATGGGGGGTATTTATAGGCACCGCTGGGGTCAGATTAGGAATGTAATCCCTGTGGTTAGATAAGGAATGTAATCACTAATCCCTAGTAAAAGGATAGATATGAATCAGGGCCGTTGATTAGGATTTAATCAGAAACCCTAATTCTATCCTTTCTGGACCGGGTTTGCTGCGGGTTGAAACCCGTACCCAGTTGAGGTGGATCCGTTCGCGGATTAGTGGGTCTTCGAGGAGGAGAACCAGTACCCGCTTCAGACCCATTGGTAGGTGAAATTACCGTTTTACCCCTGGGCTTCAAGATTCGTGCCCGATTTGGACGGTTCCGATTTAACCCCATTTTTAGCCATATCACGAGCCCTCCACTCCCGAAGACTGAGTTTGATCAGCCTTTGAGGATTAGTTTTACTGTTTTAATGACTAGTGGAGTTGTATCGGAGTCCAAATGGAAGGTTTTGAACCTTTGAAGGAGGTAGTGCGGTGATTTTTCAAGTTGGTTGCACTCTAAGTTGTTCTTGAGCTTTTCTGGATGTTTGGTGATTTTTATCTATTTTTTCGGATTATTTATTTAATTTTGCGAAGTGTTAACCGGTCGTTCGGGAGTCTTAACAACACGTTCTAGGCAACAATTGTTCATTCAGGAGCTCAAAAATATACCCCCGAATTTATAATTATTTCCTAGAATTTTTAGTTAAATTTCCCGAATTTTTAGTAATTTTTTCGCAATTTTTAAATAAATAAAACGACTAAAATAAATAAAAACTAATTTTTAATACCGATTTATGGCGTGGCGCGATCTGAGCCCTCCATCAGCGTCGAGCGCATTTTTCTGGGCGATCGGACGATCCATGTTGCTCGGTAGATAGTTTCTCCGTATGAGAGGGTCGGTGCCTCGGTCGCTCGGCTCGTCTCCTCAGCAGCTCAACTCGGTACCTCGGAATCTGCCGAGCTACGTGGCAAGATTCTGAGCGTCCATCTCAGCGCGGATCCCAAAAAATGCTATTTTGTCGTTTAGTGAATGTGGCAAGATCTGAGCCGTCCCTCACGTCGAGCACGTTTTTTGACCAGATCCAACGACTGAGGAGGATCGGCAGATAGTTTCTCCATATCTGGTGGTCGGTTCCTCGCCCACTCGGCTCGGCAGCTCGGCGTTGTAGGCCAAATAAGTGCTCCGACAGGACGTTCGGTTCGACCTAGTAGCTCGAAGGCTCGACCAAGTTGTTCGTTAGCTCGGCTAAGCGCTCCAGTGGCTCAATTCCTTGTCTACTGTATTAGGGGCTTGGTGGTCCAGCCCAGCTGTTCGGTAGCTCAAATTTAGCTCGGAATCTGCCGAACTACGTGGCAAGATCTTGAGCGTCCATCTCAGGGCGGATCCCAAGAAAACGCTATCTTGTCGTTTAGTGAACGTGGCAAGATCTGAGCTGTCCATCACGTCGAGCACATTTTTTGACAAGATCCGACGGCTGAGGAGGGTCGGCGGAATTTTTCTCCATATGTGGGGGTCGGTTCCTCGGCACCTCGGTTCGGCTCCTTCTGCAGCTCGGCCCGGAGCCTCAGGATCTGCCGAGCTATGTGGCACGATCCTGAGGGTCCATCACGGCGTGAATCACGAGGATGGAGTTCAGATCACGAGAAAACGTTATTTTGTCGTTTTGTGAGCGTGGCGCTATCTGAACCGTCCATCAAGTTTTGACACGAATTTTGGAATGATCCGACGGTGATTCGGCATCGGCAGGATTTTTCTCCATATGTGGAGGTCGGTACCTCGACACCTCGGTTCGGTTAGTACGGTTATTCGATGGCAGGTCAAGGTGTTGTTTGCCGAGGAGTGGAGTTAGGTGCTTTGAAGAGTTCTGGCTTTGAACCGTCGCCACCCTCCGACTCAGTAGCTCGGTTGCTTAGCCAAGCAGTTCGGTAGCTCGGCTAGGCACACCGGTGGTCGGAAGCTCGGAAGGTACGCATGGCTAGATCTAGAGCATCCATCACGGCGTGAATCACGAGGATGGGGTTCAGATCAGGAGAAAATGTTATTTTGTCGTTTTGTGAGCGTGGCGCTATCTGAACCGTCCATCAAGTTTTGACACGAATTTTGGAACGATCCGACGGTGATTCGGCCTCGGCAGAATTTTTCTCCATAAGTGGAGGTCAGTACCTCAGCACCTCGGTTCGGTTAGAACGGTTGTTGTTTGCCGAGGCATGGAGTTGGGTGCTTTGAAGAGTTCTGGCTTTGAACCGTCGCCACCCTCCGACCCAGTAGTTCGGTTGCTCAACCAAGCTGTTCAGTAGCTCGGCTAGGCACAACGGTGGCCGGAAGCTCGGAAGGTATGCGTGGCTAGATCTGGAGCGTCCATCACGGCGTGAATCACGAGGACTGGGTTCAAATCACGAGAAAACGTTATTTTATCGTTTTATGAGCGTGGCGCTATCTAAACCGTCCATCAAGTTTTGACACAAATTTTGGAACGATCCGACGGTGATTCGGCCTCGGCAGAATTTTTCTCCATAAGTGGACGTCGGTACCTCGGCACCTCGGTTCGGTTAGAACGGTTGTTGTTTGCCAAGGCATGGAGTTGGGTGTTTTGAAGAGTTCTGGTTTTGAACCGTCGCCACCCTCCGACCCAGTAGCTCGGTTGCTTAGCCAAGCTGTTCGATAGCTCGGCTAGGCACACCGGTGGCCAGAAGCTCGGAAGGTACACGTGGCTAGATCTGGAGCATCCATCACGGTGTGAATCACAAGGACGAGGTTCAGATCACGAGAAAACGTTATTTTGTCGTTTTGTGAGCGTGGCGCTATCTGAACCGTCCATCAAGTTTTGACACGAATTTTGGAACGATCCGACGGTGATTCGGCCTCGGCAGAATTTTTCTCCATATGTGGAGGTCGGTACCTCGGCACCTCGATTCGGTTAGAACGGTTGTTGTTTGCCAGGCATGGAGTTGGGTGTTTTGAAGAGTTCTGGTTTTGAACCGTCGCCACCCTCCGACCCAGTAGCTCGGTTGCTTAGCCAAGCTGTTCGGTATCTCAGCTAGGCACACCGGTGGCTGAGTCATGGACTTAAGCGATTTGAAGAGTTTTTGTTTTGGAACGTCGCAACTCTTTGTTTTGGTGTTTTGCCTTCTCTTAGTGGGCTTTTAAATGCCCAAGGAAGCCCAAACGTCGCTTTGAGGTTATAAATTCTCACTCCCCCACCCCAGAGCTCATTTCTCACTTTTCACTCCAAGTTTTCACTTTTACTCTTTGTGTGCTCTACTAGCGGTGATTTTAGCTCCAAGGCGGTTGCGTTAGCTATCGCGTGGGCCAGGCGATTTCTGGCGAACTAATTCCGACCGTGAACGTCACTTCAAGGCCATGTCACACCAAGGTCAGTTTATTTGCCTTAGCTTTTTTTAGAGATGTCAAGAGTAGACTTGGGGAGGGAGGCCTCGTCCTCGGGCGATAGTGGCACCGAGGAGAGGAGGCGAATGGAGATCCGAAGAAAGGGGAAGGAGGTGGCCGAGCCGTCCGTGGCCGAGGTGAAGAGGAAGAAGAAGAAGGCAGTGGCTCGATCTCCTGTAGTCGAGGAGATCGTAGAGACCGAGAGGCGAGCCCCTGAGTCGGGCCGATACCCTTGTGTACTGTCCGGCCATGCCGGAGTCAGGCAATACGAGGGTGAGCTTCTGGAGAAGGCAATCGTAGGTCGGTCGGCAGTGTACGAGGAGAACGAGCCGGTCCTGACTACTGAGGCGGACGAGATTGTGTCGGTATTATCCGAGAAGGACCTGCTCCGGATCAGAAAAGGGTTCGCCATCCCTCCGGAGTACAAGCTGATCCTTCCCGGCCCTGGGATGCGAGCGAACTCCAAACTGTCGTCATCGGATATGTGCATGTTCGACTACGACTCGCTGAACGCCGGATTGCGCTTTCCTCTGCACCCTTTTGTGTTAGAGGTCCTCCAGTGATACTGCCTGGCGCCGAACCAGTTTATGCCGAACACCTTGCGCCACGTGAATGCCTTCTTGCTGCAGTGCCGCAATGCCGAGGTCGAGCCAGACATGACGATCCTTCGGAGCATGTATTGGATTCACCGGATGCACAAGACTGAGCATCGCTACTACCTGTCACCCCGGAAAGGCGTTAGGCTTATAAAGAATCCGGACTCGATAAAAGGGTGGAAGGAGAAGTTCTTTTTGTTGAGGGAGCCCTCGATGTTGAACATTCCGACTCGGTGGAAACTAGAGGTACTGACAGTGGCCGAGGCGGAAGTGGCGGAGAAGATCATCGCTCTCCCAATGTTGAGCTGGAGGGAAATGACCGAGGAGGTGCTACACGGGTCAGGCCTTAGTCCGATTGACCCGAGTACGCTCCTGACATCTCGTAATATTTTTTTTTCAAGTTCCTTGCTCGTTTCTCTAACTTGCTGTTTGTTTTGTTGTTTGGAACAGAAGTGCCGAAGATGGACTTTCTGGGGATGATGAACGAGCAAGGCAAGGTTGCCGACGGAAGGAAGAGGAAGAGGCCGAGCACGACGGCTTCGTCCGGCCGGCCCTCTAAGGCTCCTTCGGCAGTTGCTCTGCCTACTACCGTTGCTGAGGTCCCCTCGCCAGCGGTGGTCGTTTCCGCCAACCCCTCGACTCTTGCCGCGTCTGCCACGGCCGGTGAGGCCTTCAACGTTTCGGCGGCGTTGTCGCTCCAGGCTCTGCCCCTGACCACTCAGGCCGAGGAGATCCTGACCAAGCAGCATAAGAAGCTGTTCGTCCTGGACTGGCGAGTCAAGAACCACGACGGCTTCCTCGGGGACTCGCAGATGTGCATGCAAGCCGTCAAGCACTTAGCGACCCCGAAGGATCGAGCCGCACTGAAGGCGGGGACGACTGGCGATGACACATACGAAGTCGCTCGGTCGCTTGTGTCGGTAAGCTTTGCATTCATTTTTCTTGAGAATTTCTCAAGTCTGCCGTTCGGCTTTTACTTTGTTCTTACTCTCTTTTTGCTTTGGCAGGCCACTTGTCACTTCGGCCACCTCCTTCAAGAGTTCGCCGAACAGGAGAGAGAGTTGAAGGCCGCTAGCGATAAGGACAGGGCGGAGAAGGTGAGGGCGGTTCAGCAGCTCGAGGCAGAGCAGAGACGCGCGGATGGCTTGGCAGTCCGGGTCGTCGACCTCGAAGCGGACCTGGAGCGAGCGAAGGGGCGGCTAGCTGAGGAGGTTGCCAAAGTTGCCAAGGCTGCCGAGGAGCTGGCGGCATCGGCGAAGGCTCTGGCGGAGGCGAAGGCGAAGAAGGACACCGTGGCGGCGGTGATAAGGGCGGAGGTTGAGGCCGAGGCGAAGGCGCACATGGCCTCCAACATGGAGAAGTCCTACGAGAGGGGCTCGACCATGTCCAGGACCGTGTCCCCGGCATTCAGCGGGTCGGATACAGGTTGTGGCCCGGAGCTGTGACAGAGGGCGACGAGGAGGAAGGCGAAGAGGAGGAAGGCGACGAGGAGGAGGCGGGACAGCGGGATGAGGAAACGCCTGCCAACCCTGAGACCGTGGTGGTCGACCCCCAGGCCGGGGCGACGGGGAATGAGGGGCCGTCTGGTGAGGCGCCTGTGGTCGAGCCGATGACGCAGGTGGACCCCTGATCTCCTTGTCTTTTGTAATTTTGTTTTTTCTTTTTTAGAATGTAACGCCTTTTTGCGGACTGGCCACCGCCTCTTCTTTATGAATGAAAATCTTATTTCAAATTTGTCTAAGTGTTTGGCTCGGACTTTAGTCTTTCAATATGATGTTCTCGTCTTTCAGATCTTCGAACATGCTCTAGATACCACAGCAACCCGGCGTCGTGCAGAATTGTTTAAGCAGTCTCGCGAGGCTCGCCTCGAGGGTGAGATCGAGCTGATCAGGAGAGTGTCGCTCAATGTGGAGAAGAAGAACAGCGAGCTGTTGGCCGAGGTGCACCACTTACGGATAGTCGAGGAGGAGCTCTCGACGAATGAGGAAGTGCTGGCCTCGGCGCTGGCCGAGCGAGACAAGCTCGCGAAGAAAGTCGAGCAGCTGCAGAGGGTCACGGTCGACAAGAGCATCGAGGTGACCAATTTGCGTCGCATTATGTCTGATAGTGCTGAGTACCCGGGTTCGGCGAAACTCCCTCGATTCAAGATACTGGTTAAGGACGACACTTTGAAAGACAGGATCGTTGAGCTCGAGGAGGAAGTGGCTCATCTGAAGCCTCAGCCCGTGAGGACTAACGTCCGCAGCACCTCGTGCACTCGCGAGGATAGAGAGCGAGGGATCTCCTTTTACGAGCTCGCGACTCGTGCACCCGTCGTTGGTCGAACTGTGGCCGATGCCCAAAGCGGTGTAGTTGTTAGCTCGAGCGGAGCCTCGGTCGGAGCCACTGTTAGGGTTAGTGGCGAAGAGGCGTCCCTGTTCGTTGGCCTAGAGACGAGCTCGGAGATGAAGAGACGAAAATGCCGAGTGTCCCTGAATCGGAATGTCCCCACTGAGGAGGCACTGAACAAGTTGTACGGGCTTTTGATTTCTTGCATCGTCTTCTTTGTTGTAACTTCTTGCCTTGTAAATTTATCAAGTTGTTTTAATGAAATCGAAGTTCATCTGCTCATTGTTGTGCCATAGTTGCCTTGTTCTTGAAACCAACCATAAGAACCAGTAGTTAGTTTATTCGAGCGTTCTAGCCTTAGAACTCTTGCGTTAGCTGTAGAACTTTAGCTCTTGCTCGGGGTATATCGAGGCAACTTGGCATTTCGGTGGTGTGGTAGCTCGGATTTCAGACCCGAGCCACGTGGCTCAATCTGGACGGCCGATCACGATCATGGCACGAATCACGAGGTGGAAGGCTCGAGTTTCGAGAAAACACTATCTTGTCGTTTTGTGGATACGTGGCACGATCTGATTCATTCATCACGTTCTAGTACGCATTTTGAGACGATCCAACGGTGAAATTGGTTCGGCGAAATTTTTCTCCATATGTGGAGGTCGATTCCTCGTCCGCTTGGTTCGGGATACTGAGGGAGTGCAGTCGGGTCGAGCGTTGGACTCCGAACTCCCCGTTAGAGTGGTTCAATCTGGACGGTTGATCATGATCATGGCACGAATCACGAGTCGGGAGGCTCAAGTTTCGAGAAAATGCTATCTTGTCGTTTTGTGGATACGTGGCACGATCTGATCCGTTCATCACATTCTAGTACGCATTTTGAGACGATCTAACGGTGAAATTGGTCCGGCAGAATTTTTCTCCATATGTGGAGGTCTGTTCCTCGTCCGCTCGGTTCGGGATACTGAGGGAGTGCAGTCGAGCCGAGCGTTGGACTCCGAACTCGTCGTTAGAGTTAAACGGTTGTGGGAGCAGTTCCGAATGGCGAACTACTTCTAGCTCGCTTAAGAGCGAGCTTGCAAAGTAGAGTCAAGCCAAGTGTTGGACTCCGAACCATCGTTAGAGTTGTTCAACGGTTGTGGGAGCCGTTCCGAATGGCGAACTACTTCTAGCTCGCTTAAGAGCGAGCTTGCGAAGTAGAATCGAGCCAAGTGTTGGACTCCGAACCATCGTTAGAGTTATTCAACGGTTGTGGGAGCAATTCCGAATGGCGAACTACTTCTAGCTCGCTTAAGAGCGAGCCTGCAAAGTAGAATCGAGCCAAGTGTTGGACTCCGAACCATCGTTAGAGTTGTTCAACGATTGTGGGAGCAGTTCCGAATGGTGAACTACTTCTAGCTCGCTTAAGAGCGAGCTTGCGAAGTACAATCGAGCCAAGTGTTGGACTCCGAACCATCGTTAGAGTTATTCAACGGTTGTGGGAGCAATTCCGAATGGCGAACTACTTCTAGCTCGCTTAAGAGCGAGCTTGCGAAGTAGAATCGAGCCAAGTGTTGGACTCCGAACCATCGTTAGAGTTATTCAATGGTTGTGGGAGCCGTTCTGAATGGCGAACTACTTCTAGCTTGCTTAAGAGCGAGCTTGCGAAGTAGAATCGAGCCAAGTGTTGGACTCCGAACCATCGTTAGAGTTATTCAACGGTTGTGGGAGCAATTCCAAATGGCGAACTACTTCTAGCTCGCTTAAGAGCGAGCCTGCGAAGTAGAATCGAGCCAAGTGTTAGACTCCGAACCATCGTTAGAGTTGTTCAACAGTTGTGGGAGTAGTTCCGAATGGCGAACTACTTCTAGCTCGCTTAAGAGCGAGCTTGCGAAGTAGAATCGAGCCAAGTGTTGGACTCCGAACCATCGTTAGAGTTATTCAACGGTTGTGGGAGCAATTCCGAATGGCGAACTACTTCTAGCTCGCTTAAGAGCAAGCTTGCAAAGTAGAATCGAGCCAAGTGTTGGACTCCAAAACATTGTTAGAGTTATTCAACGATTGTGGGAGCAGTTCCGAATGGCGAACTACTTCTAGCTCGCTTAAGAGCGAGCTTGCGAGGTAGAATCGAGCCAAGTGTTGGACTCCGAACCATCGTTAGAGTGAAGAGCAAAGAGGAGAGAGATATAAGCATTTGTATAAGCAAAATATGAAAAAACTTTATTGATGACTACTAGTCGGCTGCTTCTGAGTTGCGAGCCGTTATTACATATGAGAAATGAAGAGGAAAAATACAAGAGAAAGGAGCGGAACGGTTCGACATCCCGGAATACTTAGAAAGGCGTTAACGCTCTCTCTTGGTATTTTAAAAGATGGTCGGCATTCCAGGTCCTGGGGATCTCA
This sequence comes from Hemerocallis citrina, assembly GCA_017893485.1. NCBI lineage: Eukaryota > Viridiplantae > Streptophyta > Magnoliopsida > Asparagales > Asphodelaceae > Hemerocallis > Hemerocallis citrina. The sequence continues at coordinate 386,012,271 of CM030358.1, read as the reverse complement.
CCGCCTTCGAGGTCTTCGGACGTTGGTCGGACACTCTCCTGAGGTATCTCTAGAGTTTCGAGGGAGAAGACTGGACCCCCAGTCGAGGTCATGTAGCACTTGCGGGCCGTTTCCTGGTCGCCTTTTACTTCCCCTACTCCTGCCTGGGTGGGGAATTTCATCTTGAGGTGATAGGCGGAAAGGGACGGCTTCAAGAGTTGCTAGGCCGGGCCGACCCAAAATGACATTGTAAGCTGCAGGGACATCCACGACCGTGAAGTCCATCGACTCCGTTCGGGTAGTAGGAGTTTTGCCACCGGTTACGTCGAAGGTGATCACCCCTTCAATAGTCACTGCCACTCCCGTGAACCCATGGAGTGTGTAGCCGGCGGGTTTGAGTCTGTCCCGGGATAGTTTGAGGCCTTTGAAAGCAGCGAGGAAGAGGATGTTAACAGAGCTACCATTGTCCACTAGGATCCTTTCCACTTTGAAGTTTGCCATGTGGAGGCTGATGACGAGTGCGTCACAATGGGGCGTTCGGACACCCTCAAGGTCTTCATCTGAAAATGTGATGGGCACTCCGAGGCCTTTCTGAGGAGGTGTGGCGCGGACCGAATTAACTTCCCTAATAAATGCCTTTCGAAGGAGTTGGAGGAGCCCCCCATTGGGCCCCCATGAATGAGGTGTAGGACACGCTCCTCTTCGAAGTCGGACGTTTCATCGCGTTCGTGTAGCGCCCCGAATTTCTAATATGAGAACTTAGAAAATACGTGGCACTTTCCCAGCGATCCACTTCAATGTAACAATATACATAGACCAAAAACTCAAATCATTTTATTCCAAATTCTTATTACAATAATCTTTTTCAATTGCAGCGGAAATACAAAACACCTTGAATTAAAGATATTCTTTTACAATACTCCTCTTTACAAAATTACACAAGGCTCTATTATATCACTCATGATCTCTACAGCTAACCCAAGCATCCAAGCCTCCAAACTCTAAGCAACCTGCATCATGTGAGGCTAGAGTTGAACCCTAACCCCCAAACTACGGGTTCAGCCATAAATGGTGTGAGTGATATAAACAACAAACAAAAATAAACAATAAACATAAATTCTCGAACAACATGTACTGAACAAAAATACATAAACTGAACATGTAATGTGAAACAAGAAACGATAGGCCAGTACAAGCGTGAAGTCAAGTCGAGAAATAATACCAACGATCAAGTATCCATCAATCAATCACTCTCAAATAGTACAGCTCAACTGCACTGTACAGTCGACTGTTTAACGAACCAGTCGACTGTTCTGAACTAACAGTAATCCTTACATCTCAGAATATGCCCAACTATCAATAAGTCTCAATACCACGATGCATGTCCAACATTCGATCACCAATGATGCCATAGATCGGATACCCATATATCCATCTACAAAACACTAAGAGGGTATAGATCGAATACGTACCCGGTATGCAATCACTATAGTGACTCTTACACCGACGAACATATCCATCTACAAACAAACTAAGAGGGTATAGATCGAATACGTACCCGGTATGCAATCACTATAGTGACTCTTACACCGACGAACATATCCATCTACAAACAAACTAAGAGGGTATAGATCGAATACGTACCCGGTATGCAATCACTATAGTGACTCTTACACCGACGAACATATCCATCTACAAACAAACTAAGAGGGTATAGATCGAATACGTACCCGGTAGGCAATCACTATAGTGACTCTTACACCGACGAACATATCCATCGACAAACAAACTAAGAGGGTATAGATCGAATACGTACCCGGTATGCAATCACTATAGTGACTCTTACACCGACGAACATATCCATCGACAAACAAACTAAGAGGGTATAGATCGAATACGTACCCGGTATGCAATCACTATAGTGACTCTTACACCGACGAACATATCTATCTACAAACAAACTAAGAGGGTATAGATCGAATACGTACCCGGTATGCAATCACTATAGTGACTCTTACACCGATGAACATATCCATCTACAAACAAACTAAGTACTGAAAGAACACTCAAGATTATGAAAACTCATCAGAACCAGTCGACTTATTCGATAGTAAGTCGACTGTCCCGAGAACCAATATCCAAGATCATAACAAGTGCAGTTCCAAGAAAACCATCAGTCGACTTACCCGAGACAATTATCAATAATTCTCAAGAAACATTCCAAGTGCTAACAGTCGACTTAACAAATCATCGGTCGACTGTCCAGACAAGAAACTCAATACTTTACAAACAAAATATTTTGTAGACCAGTCGACTGAATATGGGTCTCAGTCGGCTGTCCCGAAGAATTCTCAAGATGCTGAAGATACAATAATGGGGTCGTACCAGTCGACTGATAAGTAGACCAGTCGACTGTCGGCCTACAATTTTCATAAAATAGGTCTGTATGCAAAAACAAGTCTGATGTTCTCTAAAGATTCATTGCTTTGGAAATTAACTTATATTTAGTTAAAAGTGACAATCTCAAGATGATCTGCATCATAGTTACAATACTAAATTCTCATGTTCTCAATTCTTGAATCTCCCAATAGGGTTTCTCAATACTCGATTCTTTCACCATCAATAACCAAGATCTGTTTATAAACCCAAGATCCAGATGTGCATACATCCGATCAAAACCATACTTAAATCTTAACACGTTTCAAGCAATCAAGAGTTGTCAATCAAGATCTACTAATCTTTCATGGATTTCACATGCATATTTCGAATAACTACCATGGCATCGATTTCATACAAGATACGAAAACATCAAACAAAACAGCATGCAATCATACACATAAACAAAACAAGTCCATATCACTCACCTTTAGATTGCAAAGATCCAACGAAAAACCTTCTTCTTGTGAGATCCAAAATCCTCTTTTATCACCAAGAAAATAATAGTATGAGATTTTAGTTGTGCAGCGAATGACGGCTGCAAACTCCCTTATATAGGCCGGAAATATCATTTTTAGGGTTTAGGAATACATTTGCAAAACCATCCCTCCAAAATACAATTATATATATATATCTTCTCTTGGAAATTCATCTAAAATTTATTAAAATTAGGATTTAAAAGAAAATATACTTCTAAATCTTAACCAATACTGTTTATAACGTCCAGAATGCCAATTTTTGTATTTTAGCCCTTAAGAATGTCAATTTTGCGAAAAGGTCCTTCTTTCATCAAAAATTGCAAATAGATCCATTTAATTCCAGAAAAATTTGGAAAAATAGTAAATAATTCCCAAATAATAAATAATGATTTTTCATAAAGAAAACTTAATTTTTCAAACATCTCAAAAGTCGTTTGCACGTGTTTTGCACGTGTACAAAAGATAAATCTTTTAGAAAATATCAATTAAATCCTCAAAATTCATTTAAATTCATTTTCAAATAATTAAAATAATATTTGAAAATACGGGGTTCTACATCACTCCCTCCTTAGAAGAGTTCGGTCCTCAGAACTGCGGCTAATGAGGTCCGAACAACCCACTAACAATGATTGAAAACTCATGGGTAGAAACATAAATCTTTAGGAAATACAATCACACCAAAGAATGCATTCTAACAAAACAAACACATCACACCAAATAATCACAATCATGCAAGGAATTCAGAAAATCAAACTTCCGCTGCGCGACTCTGATAAAGCCACGCTGCAACAACTACTGAACTCCTGCATCCAACTCTGACCTTCTGCTTCCTCCTTCCGAGAATCAGTGGCCACTCCCTCCTTAGAAAGGACATGACTAAGGATAGCCACCTCAAGACCTTGCTTGGAAATACCTTAAGATCCACCCTAAGACTAGTAATCAATGGGCGACACAATTGCATGCAAGAAAATAGTATCAAATAAAACTTTGTCTTTATTCCATTAATCCAATTAAACTTGTTACATGAAGAAAATACTCAATCTTCAATTATTTCCAAAATAAAGTTTTACTTAATACAAAAGAATAAATTCCTGCACACACAGATCATACTCCTGGATTGCCCGCATCCTCTTCAGTCAATGTGAACACTCGCCCCTGCTTCGGATCCTTGTCTTTCTCTGCCTTCTCTTTCTTCAGCTGTGGACATTGTTGTCGAATGTGCCCTACTTGACCACATTGAAAACAAGTCTGCTTTGCCAACTTCGGACATTCTGACCTGTAATGTCCTGCTTGCTTGCAGTAAAAACAAGTCACTTCCTTAGTTGTCGGTGCCTTCTGCACTGGCTCATTGGGCTTGCTCTGCTTTACTGGAAATTCCTCCCCATCCTGATCATCTGCTGGCCTCTTTTTCTTGTTCCAAGCCTCTTGCTATACCCGGGACTGGTCCATATCCTCCTCGGTCATAGCTGCTCTCCTGACCAGCTTGTCGAATCTTCTGATGCCCAATGGAACCATCCTTGATCTCAAGTTTGGCCTCAAGCCCTGCTCAAACTTTTTGGACTTCTTTGCTTCATCCACGACCAACTCTGGCGCATACCGCGAAAGCTGAGCAAACTTCGTCTCATACTCCCGAACAGTCATGCTGCCCTGCTGAAGGTTCAAGAACTTAGTCGCCTTCTTCTCCTGTACATCAAGAGGAAAGAAGCAATCTCTGAACTTATCCAGAAAAGCCTCCCATGTCAGCTGCTGATCTCCCAAATTCCTCTTCAGCGACTCCCACCAGACACCAGCGTCTTTCTCCAACTGCATCGAAGCTAACTTCACCTTGCTAGCTGCCGGAGTCTCTGACACCTCGAAAATCGTCTGCATCTTTCTAATCCAGTCATCTGCCGCGGTTGGATCAGCTTGCCCCTCAAAGACTGGCGGCCTCATCCTCTTAAAGGATTCAATCTGCTTGATGGGGTCGGCATTCACCAATCCCTGACCAGCTCCATGATTTGGCGGCGGATTCTGCTGCTGCGCTTGCTGCTGCGCCACATTGAGTGCCATCAGCGTATTCAACGTCTGATATACTTTGGCAAACTCAGCTTCCAGGTCGATCCCATTTCCTCGGGAACTACCAGACCCATCCTCGTTGTTGCCTCCATTCCTGCCCCTGGGTGCAACCATTTTGAATACTGCAAAACGAGGGTAAAGTTAGAGTATCACACACACAATTCAAACTCACATCAATATCCTATGGCAAAACCATAACCATATCATAACCTCGAACCAAACATCATGTTCTAACTCTATGTGATACTCACACTCTGATGTCCACACCTAGGTACTCACTCTCTAGTGTCCACACCTAGGTTGGTTTTCATACTATGTCTATTATTATCATTGAAGCATGCTCTGATACCAAATTTGTAGCGCCCTGAATTTCTAATATGAGAACTTAGAAAATACGTGGCACTTTCCCAGCGATCCACTTCAATGTAACAATATACATAGACCAAAAACTCAAATCATTTTATTCCAAATTCTTATTACAATAATCTTTTTCAATTGCAGCGGAAATACAAAACACCTTGAATTAAAGATATTCTTTTACAATACTCCTCTTTACAAAATTACACAAGGCTCTATTATATCACTCATGATCTCTACAGCTAACCCAAGCATCCAAGCCTCCAAACTCTAAGCAACCTGCATCATGTGAGGCTAGAGTTGAACCCTAACCCCCAAACTACGGGGTCAGCCATAAATAGTGTGAGTGATATAAACAACAAACATAAATAAACAATAAACATAAATTCTCGAACAACATGTACTGAACAAAAATACATAAACTGAACATGTAATGTGAAACAAGAAACGATAGGCCAGTACAAGCGTGAAGTCAAGTCGAGAAACAATACCAACGATCAAGTATCCATCAATCAATCACTCTCAAAATAGTACAGCTCAACTGCACTGTACAGTCGACTGTTTAACGAACCAGTCGACTGTTCTGAACTAACAGTAATCCTTACATCTCAGAATATGCCCAACTATCAATAAGTCTCAATACCACGATGCATGTCCAACATTCGATCACCAATGATGCCATAGATCGGATACCCATATATCCATCTACAAAACACTAAGAGGGTATAGATCGAATACGTACCCGGTATGCAATCACTATAGTGACTCTTACACCGACGAACATATCCATCTACAAACAAACTAAGAGGGTATAGATCGGATACGTACCCGGTATGCAATCACTATAGTGACTCTTACACCGACGAACATATCCATCTACAAACAAACTAAGAGGGTATAGATCGAATACGTACCCGGTATGCAATCACTATAGTGACTCTTACACCGACGAACATATCTATCTACAAACAAACTAAGAGGGTATAGATCGAATACGTACCCGGTATGCAATCACTATAGTGACTCTTACACCGACGAACATATCCATCTACAAACAAACTAAGAGGGTATAGATCGAATACGTACCCGGTATGCAATCACTATAGTGACTCTTACACCGACGAACATATCCATCTACAAACAAACTAAGAGGGTATAGATCGAATACGTACCCGGTATGCAATCACTATAGTGACTCTTACACCGACGAACATATCCATCTACAAACAAACTAAGAACTGAAAGAACACTCAAGATTATGAAAACTCATCAGAACCAGTCGACTTATTCGATAGTAAGTCGACTGTCCCGAGAACCAATATCCAAGATCATAACAAGTGCAGTAAGTCGACCCAAGAAAACCATCAGTCGACTTACCCGAGACAATTATCAATAATTCTCAAGAAACATTCCAAGTGCTAACAGTCGACTTAACAAATCATCGGTCGACTGTCCAGACGAGAAACTCAATACTTTACAAACAAAATATTTCGTAGACCAGTCGACTGAATATGGGTCTCAGTCGGCTATCCCGAAGAATTCTCAAGATGCTGAAGATACAATAATGGGGTCGTACCAGTCGACTGATAAGTAGACCAGTCGACTGTCGGCCTACAGTTTTCATAAATTAGGTCTGTATGCGAAAACAAGTCTGATGTTCTCTAAAAATTCATTGCTTTGGAAATTAACTTATATTTAGTTAAAAGTGACAATCTCAAGACGATCTGCATCATAGTTACAATACTAAATTCTCATGTTCTCAATTCTTGAATCTCCCAATAGGGTTTCTCAATACTCGATTCTTTCACCATCAATAACCAAGATCTGTTTATAAACCCAAGATCCAGATGTGCATACATCCGATCAAAACCATACTTAAATCTTAACACGTTTCAAGCAATCAAGAGTTGTCAATCAAGATCTACTAATCTTTCATGGATTTCACATGCATATTTCGAATAACTACCATGGCATCGATTTCATACAAGATACGAAAACATCAAACAAAACAGCATGCAATCATACACATAAACAAAACAAGTCCATATCACTCACCTTTAGATTGCAAAGATCCAACGAAAAACCTTCTTCTTGTGAGATCCAAAATCCTCTTTTATCACCAAGAAAATAATAGTATGAGATCTTAGTTGTGCAGCGAATGACGGCTGCAAACTCCCTTATATAGGCCGGAAATATCATTTTTAGGGTTTAGGAATACATTTGCAAAACCATCCCTCCAAAATACAATTATATATATATATCTTCTCTTGGAAATTCATCTAAAATTTATTAAAATTAGGATTTAAAAGAAAATATACTTCTAAATCTTAACCAATACTGTTTATAACGTCCAGAATGCCAATTTTTGTATTTTAGCCCTTAAGAATGTCAATTTTGCGAAAAGGTCCTTCTTTCATCAAAAATTGCAAATAGATCCATTTAATTCCAGAAAAATCTGGAAAAATAGTAAATAATTTCCAAATAATAAATAATGATTTTTCATAAAGAAAACTTAATTTTTCAAACATCTCAAAAGTCGTTTTCACGTGTTTTGCACGTGTACAAAAGATAAATCTTTTAGAAAATATCAATTAAATCCTCAAAATTCATTTAAATTCATTTTCAAATAATTAAAATAATATTTGAAAATACAGGGTTCTACAGTTCGGGATGCTTGTTAGCCCCCCGAGGTGGGGGAGGAAGATCGGCTCGGTCCTTTCTCACGAACCTGGTCAGCTACCCCCTTTGGATGAGGGCTTTTATTTCGTTCTTTAGGGCCCGACAATCATTGGTGTCGTGGCCATGGTCCCGGTGATAACAGCACCACTTCTCTTTGTCCCTCTTCTTGCCGGGGGTGTTCATTTTTGGTGCAGGAGGAATTACCCCCTCCTTCTCAACTTCCATGAGGATTGTGGAGATGTTGGCATTCAGAGGGGTAAACTTTTCAAATCTGGGAGGAGGTCGGCGCTGGCCGCTATTATCCTTCTGGAGCTTCTTTGCCCCTTCCTCTTCTGTTCCCTTTCTCTTAGACCCGGAGGAAGACCCTCCAGGTTGGGGCGGTGCTCAGCTTCTTCGATCCGAATATACTTTTCGCTCCGGAGGAGGAGGTCAGAGAAGTTCTGTGGGGGCTTCTTGGTGAGGGAGGAGCGGAGGCTGGAGTTGAGGACATTGGATTGAAATGCTGCTGCAGCGACCGACTGGTCGAGGGATGCTATGGACCTGGCTTCCGCTGTGAACCTTTTCACATAGTATCTTAGCTTTTCACCCTTCTTCTGGTGGAGGTAGAGTAGCAAAATGCTGGTCTTCTCAGTTCCGCGGCTACTCACGAAGTGGGTGACGAAGAGTGTCTCAAATTGCTCGAAGGAGAATATTGAGAACGGGGCAAGGCGAGAGTACCATTCTCGAGCCGGACCCTTGAGAGTTGCGGGGAAAGGTCTTGCAAAGCAGAGCATCGGAAGCTTGATGGATGAGCATGAGGGTCTTGAAGCTTTCAATGTGATCGACGGGGTCAGTCTCCCTGGAATAAGTCTCGAATTGCGGAGGTTTAAAGCCAATTGGTACGGGTGCATCCATTATGGTTCGGGAGAAAGGAGGTCGACTAGGGCGAAGGGTCCTTCCTCTAAGCTCTTCTTCTCGGTCTAACTGACCCAAGCACCTCTCCATTTCATGGAGACGGCGGTAGACAGCGTCATCCCTTCGACGGTAATCAACCGAGCCTCTAGACTCGTCTTCGTACGAGGGAGAGCGGGGGCTACGACGACGGTAGCTCCTGGAGCGGCGAGGACTTGGCATGTGCCGGGGGTTGCTAGGAGCTGGGGGAGGAGTTAAGGACCGTCGGCGAGGACTTTGGACCGGAGGAGGAGTGGGAATCCTTGGAGCATTGGTGTTGTTGGGACGGAGATTGAGAGCTTGTAGGATGGTTGCTTGGAACTCGGCACGGGTGATGGGTGCCTCATCGTTCCTTGGATGTTGCCGACCGGCAGGGGAGTGGGGTCTTCTCCTGTGATGCTCGGGGGACTCTCTCCGCCCCCTTCGGGTAGGGGACCTTCTGTAGTCTCAGCAGTGAGGAGATCGCTCATCCGGACGTTGCTGGCGGGGGGCTCCCTCTCGGGCCCGCTTTTCATCCAGACGGCGGCGAAGATCCTCATCCTTCTGCCGATTGAGGATGGTGTTGTGAAGGTCGGAAGCTCGGGGATTGTGGGAGGCCATAGAATCCGAAGAGGCATTGTGGATGGAGATGTGGTCCTGATGGAGAGGTTGTTTCTGCGGGTTGGGACCCTTCGGAGGTTGTTGATTCTGAGGAGGAGGGAGGTCCTGTTGGATAGGGTCCTCTGCTTGAGGAGGAAGTTGCCCCTGCTGCTGAGCGGGTTGGATGAGGACTTCCTATTGCTGATCGGGATTAGGTCCGCGGTTGGACCCTCTGGATCTTACTTTTCTAGGAGGCATGGCTGGAGAAGATCTGACCAACAGGAAGAGGGGAGGCTGCTACTCGTTTGTTTCCCACAGACGGCGCTAATCTGTTGCCGCTGAATCTGGTGTGGGGGAAAACAGATAGTATTTGTGGGTTCCTGGAAAACTTTGAATAGCAAACTTGTTACCTGTTCTGTCGGAGTTTGACCGTTGACTCCTACCGTTCACCTACAAAAAGTGCGAGACACCGGGGTTGATCCCGGCGACGCACCCTCCGACGCTCAAGTCAGTAATCAGAAGTGATTATGAAAGAGCGTAAAACTGGCAAAAGATTGATTATCTCTTAATGGAAATGGATGGGGGGTATTTATAGGCGCCGCTAGGGTCAGATTAGGAATGTAATCCCTGTGGTTAGATAAGGAATGTAATCACTAATCCCCAGTGAAATGATAGATATGAATCAGGGCCGTTGATTAGGATTTAATCAGAAACCCTAATTCTATCCTTTCTGGACCGGGTTTGCTGCGGGTTGAAACCCGTACCCAGTTGAGGTGGATCCGTTCGCGGGTTAGTGGGTCTTCGAGGAGGAGAACCAGTACCCGCTTCAGACCCATTGGTAAGTGAAATTACCGTTTTACCCCTGGGCTTCAAGATTCGTGTCCGATTTGGACGGTTCCGATTTAACCCCATTTTTAGCCATATCAATAATAATAATAAATTATATAATAATATATATAATAATATATAATAGTAATATATAATAATAATAATATACATTATAATATTAATAGATTATTATAATAGTATATATAAAATAGTATATATGAAATAATAGTATATATAAAATAGTATATATAAAATAATAATATAATATAATATATATATAATAATAAAATAATATAATAATAGTATACATAATAATAATATAATATAATAATAGTATATATAAAATAGTATATATAAAATAATAATATATATAATAATAATATAATATAATAATAGTATATATAAAATAGTATATATAAAATAATAATATATTATAATAATTGTATATTATATAATAATATAAAATAATTTATTATGATAAACATATTTAATAAGATACATATATATAATAACATATAATAATTATAATAATATATATGTAATAATAATCTACTATTATTATATTAAACAATTTATTACAATAATAATAAATTATATAATAATATATATAATAAATATAATAGTAATATATAATAATAATAATATATATTATAATAATAATAGATTATTATAATAGTATATATGAAATAATAATATATATTATAATAATAGTATATATATGTATATATATATATATAGGGAAAGCTTCAGTTGTGCACTCCTCTAGTGCACACCTTCGGGCGTTCATATCGAAGATCTGAACCGTTCACATTGATCTACACATCTAAATTAGTCTAAATATGTAAAATCAAATCATTTGAAATTCATTTACCCATCCATTGAACTGTTACAAAATTGTATGGCTGAAAATCTTTGTTTTTTATAGTGACATGATGGATGGGCATATGAATTTCAAATGATATGATTTTACATATTTAGACTAATTTAGATGTGTAGATCAATGTGAACGGTTCAGATCGTCGATATGAACGCCCGAAGGCCTAGTGCACACGAGTGCACACGGAGGGGGAGTGCACAACCGAAGCTTTCCCTATATATATATATATATATGTATATATATTAAAAAGAAAATAATAATATAATATATATATAATAATAATAATAATAATAATAATAATATAATAATAATAATAATAATAATAATAATAATAATAATAATAATAATAATAATAATAATAATAATAATAATAATAATAATATATGTAACAATAATATATTATAAATATATATATATCACTAGTAGAAAATGCTACAGTTACAACATAAATTTCCCTTGTAGAAGAGTACAATTCCATGATTAGTGTACATTTGTAAGAGATTTTTCTTCATTCTCTTGTAATTGTACTGTTGCGAAATCTCTCCTGGTTAATGTACACATTCGCAACGGAATTTTAACCATCCCTTGCGAATATTAGCCACAATAGAATATCTGCAATGGAAGTTGTACCTTGCACTCCCCATATATAAGAGAATATCTGCAACAAATTCGTCTCTTGCAAGTGTGTTTTAAAAGGGATTTTTCCTGTTGCTGATGAACTATTGCTACAGAGATCTGCAAGAAACTGATTCCCTTGCAATTGCTATCTCGCGAATGCAATTGCACACATTTTTTCTTCATTACTGATTATATTTGAATTGCTTAACTAAATTTACAAATTAAAACAATGTATTTTTACAATGAAGAACATATAATTATTTCACATATTGATTCACACAATTATATGAAGAAAACACAGTAATGCAAAATAAGTTTGAATATTATATAATTCAGAACCTTCTCATTACAATTTTTTTTGTTTGTTTCATAGTGCCAAAACAACAATACATTCTAAAAGAAAGGATAAGTTGTGAAACTCCAAGAAACAAAATAAAATGTTTTCAAAATAACTTTTAACCCGCTACTACTTCCATGTATCCCCAACTTCACTTTTCACATAAGGTCTTCTGCATGTTCCTCATTACCCACTGTCTCATAGTCATCGCCACTACATATAGACTACATGAAAAAGAAACAATACAAAATTAGAACTCGTTATTCAATATATATAGATAATAATATATTATCCAATTGAGGCAATTAAATATATGGCTACCTCTTGTCATATTTGACTATTGAATAAGTCGACAATAGTATTTTCCAACCTTTATTTCAAGGCTTCCATCTTATCAGGATGCAACTCACAAAAGAAGTAAGAGAACAAAATTTTGTTCATTCAGTTGCAGGTAAACACAGTGAAAGGCAAGTTTTCTAATAGTAAAATCATTAAAATATAATAAGCAAACATAACAACAGAAAACAAAACAAACAAAAAAGCTGAAATGAACATCATTGAAATTGTTCCCCATAATTCTTCCAAAGACAGTGAACATTCAAGGTCATTCACCACCATACAAAATGACTATCCAAATTAATAATCATAAAACTAAGCACTTAGAGGAAATAATGGCAAATACGCATCTAGAAAAAGTAACAAGCATCCAAATAGTATCGATCATTTTATTTTACCTCCATAGTAATAAGATGTCGACTGGAACCCGCTCGGGTAAAAGCTAATGTTGGGATCAACATTCTGGAGTGAAGGCGTTAAAGATTGCTCTGGTGCAGCTGTGTTCTGCACATTCCGAACAATATTTCAAAAGATATTCATAAAATCATATAATACTGAACACTTAAACAGTGAAACTATCATACAAATGAAACAGAAGTTTTACAGGCAAATTCTTGAATTTAAATTCCAATTTGACTTAACAATGATATAGACTTTTTAGGGCATGTGGTATTCATATTCATTACTTCCAAAAGGAATATTCCAGTTGAGTTACTTCTTTGGTTCAAGAATATTAGACCAAGGAAGATGTTCTATCCACACCAATTAATAATGTGCTGAAAGCGAGTAGTTCTGTGTTTCCCTTTTTTACATTTCTAATGCTGGCTTTAATTGGGAAATGCTGGCTGGCGAGTCACAATCAGTAGTAAACAAGTTCTTCATTTGCAGTAGATTAGTATAAATTATAAAACATATATACAAGATAATTGGTATCAAATTATAGAAATTAATTCAAAGGGTGTACCTTCTTGTTGACCTCCGAAGCATCATGGGTATTGGCCTTCTGTTCCAACGAAAGCTTCTGCAGTAGATCACTTGCTTCTGTAACCGTAAAGATCAATGATAAACAGAAAAAAATACGTGCAACATATGGAACTTCATAACCAAACTCAAAAGTGGAGATTTTTCATTTCTTCTAAAAATCCATGCACAATTCACTCCAATTATTCGTTAAACAAAAACCCATAATACTTCATCATTTATTCGGATTGTAACAAAAAGTACAAAATGAATATAACCTAAATCTCAATTGATAAACACTATTAATCGTCAATTCAAAACTCAACCAAAAAACCTAAACTCAATCCGAATTTAACAAAACCCCAAATCAAAATTCCACTCAATCTCCAATTCACAGATCAAATCAAATCCCCCACAACCGATACAAAAACCCTAAATACCCAATCAAAAAATAACCTTCAACTCAAAACCCCTGCAATTCGGATTGTAACCAAGGACGCTCGAGAGTCATTGGTGTGGAGGACGATGCAGCGATGATGATGATGCGTGGAGAAGGAGGTATGGAGGATGAGGAGGTAGGGAGGAAAAGGTGACAGGGAGGATGAGGCGTGGAGGAGGAGGTTTTGGTTTTTTTTCCTTCATTTTTTCCTTCTGCTTTGGATCGGGAAAAGATGAGGGTTTTGATTTTTTTTTCTTTTCTTTTTTTGCCCGCTCAATATTTGAGAAGTATGGGTATCTTTTTAGCATCAAATTGTTGAGCGGAAAAATTATATGTGTAAAGTACATGTTCATACTTAATTTATTTTAAAATTTAAATATTTTATTTCTACTTTGGTAATGAAATATTGTTTGTTACAATTGTTCCCTTGTAATTATCAACACCTGCAACAATTCAATAGAATCTCTTGCGGATGTTAAAACATTTGCAATGGATGAGTTTGTGTTGATTAATTTATTATTGATGGTAGCACCAACAAGAAATTTTTTGTGCTTGCAAATAATCCATTATTATTGCAAGGTTTTCTACTAGTGTATAACAATATATTATAATAATAGTGTATTATATAATAATATATATAATAATATATAATAGTAATATATTATACTAGTATAATGTATGTGCGATGCACATCTAAAAAAAGTAAAGTCATCAAATTAAATGAATATATATTGAATAAGAAAAAAATTACTTTATATTTTAATGTTTTGATTTGGGCTACACGTGCGGTGTACATTTATATTTGTTGGATATAGTTTGACGTGTATTATACGTGTTTATATAGTTACAAAGTTAGGGTTTGTTTGTTACAAACCCCAACTCTCCCATTAAAATAGTAGAGATATTAATATATATAATAATATATATAGTAATATATATAATAATAATATAATATAATAATAGTATATTTAAAATAGTATATATAAAATAATAATATATATAATAATAATATATATAATAATAATAGTATATATAAAATAGTATATATAAAATAATAATATATTATAATAATTGTATATTATATAACAATATAAAATAGTTTATTATAATAAACATATTTAATTATATACATATATATATAATAACATATAATAATTATAATAATATATATGTAATAATAATATATTATAATTATATATTAAATAATTTATTATTATAATAATAAATTATATAATAATATATATAATAATAATAATAAGATATTATAATAATAATAGAATATTATAATAGTATATATAAAATAGTATATGTGAAATAATAATAATAATAATATATAATATATAATAATATATATATATATATATATATATATATATATATATATATATATATATATATATATATATATATATATATATATATATATATAATATAATAATAATAATAATAATAATAATAATAATAATAATAATAACAATAATAATAATAATAATAATAATAATAATAATAATAATAATAATAATAATAATAATAATAATAATAATAATAATAATAATAATAATAATAATAATAATAATAATAATAATAATATTATTATTATTATAATAATAAATTATATAATAATATATATAATAATAATAATAAGATATTATAATAATAATAGAATATTATAATAGTATATATAAAATAGTATATGCGAAATAATAATAATAATATATATATATAATAATAATAATAATACTAATAATAATAATAATAATAATAATAATAATAATAATAATAATAATAATAATAATAATAATATATTTAGAGAGAGGATGTGAAAAAACAGAAAATAGTTGAAGTGGAGTTTTGTGAAAACTATTTTCACAAAACACCATAACCAAACAAGTTTTGGGGTTTTGAAAAAAGAAGAAAAAAAAAACAAACCAAACAGACCCTAATATAAATATATTTAGAGAGAGGATGTGAAAAAACAGAAAATAGTTGAAGTGGAGTTTTGTGAAAACTGTTTTCACAAAACACCCTAACCAAACAAGTTTTGGGGTTTTGAAAAAAGAAGAAAAAAAAAAACAAACCAAGCAGACCCTAAGTTATTAGGCTGTACCGTTTAATGAGAGAAAATGGTGTGCAAGGTTTTTTTTTTTGAGGGAAAAGGTGGAATATGGCCACCCTGTTTCATTAATAAGAGTTTAACAAAACAAACCCAGAGTACTGGGCCCAAATACAAACTACAGACAGAAAATAAAACATACATGAAGCAACATGACGCGTACAAACAACAAATCCCTCCAACAACCCTGGAGGGTGGGCCGACAAACCAGCTCGGTCCAGCAAATTTATGAGTACGTCAGTTTAGCTTCGTACAGTGCCTCCACGACACATGCACACTCACCTGAAACAAGTCTGGCAGGATTTTATCACCCGCCGCTCCCTGCATTCACCTCGCTGGGGGGACCCCATCTTTGGGCCCAAGCCCCGCAAATCGAAAACTGATCCCAGGGCACATGCACAGTGATCGCACCCTCCCACCAACTCCACCACTCATACTACAAACGTGTCAGCCGCTCCTACAGCCGCTACCAAAGAGATAGCCATGAAGAGGATACCTTCACCTCTCACCAAACAACTATCTCGCTCACTCCACCTAACACCACGCTCCAGGAGAGAGTCGTGGAGAGGATACATTCACCTCTCTCATGCTCAAGCTCTCTCCGGCGATTTCTCACCACACAGACTTATCTCGACTTAAACTCCCAATTCGAGGGAAGAGGCGATGCTGTCACGAGACAGTGGCCTAAGCTGGAGCAAGCTCAATAGCCAGATAGTAGGCGATGTGGAGACTGCACTGACGACATCGTAGGACACTCCCGACCAACCACACCCCACACCCCCTACACACCGACTTCACACACTTGAACCCTAAATCCATGATGTTCGCGACAACAGGCGCGGGAGGAAGCTCGGGTCGAATTTGAGACAAGTGAGCGTACATCACGGAGGGACCCCATCTTTGGGCCCAAGCTCCACAAATGTGCAAGACAATCTAACTCCCAGTATCTTCACACGCACTACCAACCCTCGCAGGTTTTCATGAATGGCCCCGATAGTGTGGACATGGTGGCAAGCGCACAGAACATCCGGGCACCCAACCAGTAAATCATGGAGGGACCCCATCTTTGGGCCCAAGATCCACAAACGTGCAAGACAACCTAACTTCCGGCATCTTCATACGCACTACAAATCCTCGCAGATCGCCATGAATGGCCCTGAGAGTGTGGACATGGTGGCAAGCGCACAGAACATCCGGGCACACAACTAACAAATCATGGAGGGACCCCATCACGAGTCCTACCCCACAATCGAACAAACCTACTTGATTCACACCCCCAACCATAGCAAAAGCAAACACTGGCCCACCGAATCACCGGCCTCCCCCAGTGGGATCTAGGCCAACAAAGTGGGGGGGGGGGCTCACCCAGTTGGATCTATGATAGTCAGCTAAATCTTAAAGATAGGGCTTCGTCGACGCGAGCGACAGGGCGCGGGAAGGGACGTCAAGCGACAGGGCACGGGGAGGGATGTTGTCGGCGCGAGCGATCACCCATAGCACTCAGATCAGGAGAGACGTAAGGGGGTCTGACAGCTTTGTCCTCTGGTTGTCGCAGGGAGCTCGCCAAATCCGATGGCTCAGTCTTTCCACCATGGTAGTGGCGATGAGATCCTCAACCAGGGGGGGCGGCGCACTAGAGCACCGATCGTAAAGGACGACGCGAAGGGGGCACGTCAGTGGCTTCCTTCTCCGTCGACGCTTCGCATCGTTCAGCGCACTCCTCGGCGCTTCGTCTTCAGCGCGCTGCGGCGCTCCGTCGTGGCTTCATCTTCAGCGCGCGTCGGGGACGACGCAACTTTAGTCTTCAACGCCGCAGGGGTGCAGGGGAGGGGGGCGGTGGCCCTGAGGGCTAGCCGCCGCCCCAAGAAGTGTAGATCTAGGGTTTTTGTTTGGGTTTTTTTCCAGATCTAGTTTCTCTCTCTAGAAATTTCTCGTTGAGTGTAGTAGTTGTCATGAAAATGGTGTGCAAGGTTGACCTCACGGATATTCATCGTATTAGTTTTTTTTCTTTTTTTTTGCATACGGTACAAAGTTATGTGTATTATACATTTTCGTATTTTATGTTTTATATCAATTTCTAAATATCTCTGAAATTGGATAAAAACTTGTTTGGCTAAATTTTAAAAACGAAATAAAGATACATATTATATATTTTATATTTTACATCAATTTATAAAATATCTTTGAAATTGGATAACAAAGTGTATCGTGAAGTTGTTAAAAACACTACAAAGGACGAAGTCATCTCCAGCGTTTTGTTTTCGCTTCCCCAGAGTTTATAAACACTGAGATTTACCTTACCGGTGTTTGGAAAAATGCCGCAGCAAGCGCCGGTGTATCGCGTGCTAGAGATTGTTTGGCAACCTAGGGTTTGAAAGCTAGAGAGAGAGGAAGAAAGATGGCAGGCAAGGACAGGGAGGATGCCGGAGGGAACGACAGCGGGAGTACACCGAAGGAGCGAGGACGGGAATCATCGGAGGCGGCGCGGGCTATTGCGGCAATACGGCTAGGACTTCGATATATAGAGAGAGAGGAGAGAGGGAGAGAGGAGAGGGAGAAATGGGAGAAAATAATAATCAAAAAACCAAATGAGATCGGGAAAAATAAGAAGCCATACCCGGCATTTCCTCAAAAAGCATTGGGGTACAAAACTATAGCCCGACATTTTACTTAAAACGGCCAGAGTAGATAAGTTTTTTTGTTTGCTTTTAAAAATAACGCACCTACTCCAACGTTTTACGAAAGCGCCGGGGATAAAAACGCCGAGATAAGCTTATTTTGTTGTAGTGAAAAGAAATAGAGTTTGATGATGTTGATGTTTTACATGGTAACCAAACTAAACATACCTTTTCTTATAATAGTTATGATTTTTTTTAGAGAATTGACATGTATATTGTAACTACTAGTTGTGTTGCAATTTATCTCCTAAAAGTTTGCTCCTTGATATAGGATGAAACTTCATATTTACATCTTGTTTTTAAATATTGCTAGATTCCATGTATAAAAAAAATAGTTTGCTTAATTAAAATGACTCTGGGAAGGTTTATTGGTTGTATTCCACCCCAAAAATATTTTTTTTCTTTACTATTTTACTTATATATATACTAGGTTTGCCTGTTGACACGTGCCTACGGCACGTCTTCAGAACGGAGCACCTGGTTTGATTATATAAAATAGTTTGGAGGTCCAGCAAATTAATTAAAATAGCAAACATATTATATGAGGAAGCAGTATATCTACCTTTAAGCTTAACCATCGCCTTCTTGATCATTAGCTTGAACTTACCTGGAAGGCATATAGTTTGTTAGAAACACTGCATAGAGTTTTTTTTTAATTTTAGCATCACTTTTAGATACTTTTAATCGTTATGCAAGGACATTATCATATAGATTTTATAGAGCTTACTCTATCCCATAACCACTATGAGCATATCTAAATACAGTGGTAACGCAAGTGCAAGTGTGAAGGTATATACAGTACCAATAATCTAAACATTTGTTTGTTTGCAACTCAGTTTGCAATTAAAATACCTCTTATTATTATTTCAACCAAAATGAAATACATGAAGTTGTCAAAACTCTAATCCAAGCTAATCATTTCTTTTATCTCCATTTTGTCTCACCATTGCACCTTTATAAAAAAAAAATTAAAATGAATAAATAACAAATTTACTTTAGCTGTCTTTCTTGAGTGGAGAGTTTTCACCCTTCACTGGTAAACTTCAGTCATCCCAATCCTATATATCCAAACATACACTAATAACCAGTGAAGGAAACACTTCACGATAGTATTTTCTCTTGTAGAAAAGAAATTAATATTGCATAATTACCATGTTATTTTAGGTTGTTGGTTAGCTTACCTGTCCTGTTATGGTTTGGAAGCCCAAATTGAGGCCACCAAATAATTCATCTCTCACTTGCGTACACCTTAAATCAAAACCAATAAAAAACTCATCAAATAAATCACTAAATTAAAATTTTTTAAACCCAAAATAAAATAATTATACCTCTCTGAACTTAGATCTCATGCACACACAAAATTCGAGTCAGCAAAAAACTGAGTAATCCCCTGCACACACAAAATTAAAAACTAGAATGAGAATTCGGTTAATGAGATGAAATTAGAGTCGTCGCATTGCATATAGAGGCTCTCGATTCGGTGGAGGGGAGTCGGTTGATATTCGCGCTCGATTTGGTGGAAGGGAGTCACTGATACAAAATCAACAATGGATCAGATATCGGCGACGACCTCTTGATTGAGGTTCGACATTGGATTTGGATTTGGATTTGCTTTGAGATTTTCAAAATTTAAAAATTTAAAAATTTTTGTTTTAAAAATACATATATTTTTAAATTTGTTAAAATTTTAAAAAATATATATATTTTTAAATTTTATTTTTTAAAAAATTTTATTTTTTTAAAAATGTTATTTTTTTAAAAAATTTATTTTTTAGTTTTTTTATTTAAAATTTTAAAATTTTTAAAATATTTAAATTTTTTAAATTTTTTTATCAGTTTTGGATATTTTGAATTTTTTTGAATTTTTTTAAAGTTTTTAATTTTTTTAGTTTTTAATTTTTAAAGTTATTTTATTTTTTAAAATTTTTTTTAAAAAAAATTTTATTTTCTTAATTTTTTGAATAGGTGGGTGGGTGGGTGGGTGGGGGGGGGGGGGGAAGAGAAAGAGAGAGAGAGATAATCTATTTTCTATTATAAAAGCAAGAATAAGAAAAGAAAAAAAAAAAAATCTGTCCAGACCCAATCCTAACCCTTCGTTCATTTTGTTGATCAAACTGATCGAAGGCTATTATTAATTTGTGTTCGTTTATTAATTTTTTATATTTAAAACTAAATATATAATAAATACTCCCAATTTCTTCCTCCCTCTCCCGAGATCGTGTACGCCTCCTTCCATCTTTCTCAAAACCCATACCCTAACAACTCCAATCCCTCTCAACCCAATCCCTCCAATTCCACCAACTCTAACCCCTATCTCGTCCATCCTCCTCCTCCCCCACCGCCGCCGTCTTCCTCCCTCTCCCGAGATCATGTATGCCTCCTTCCATCTTTCCCAAAACCCAAACCCTAACAACTCCAATCCCTTTAAACCCAATCCCTCCAATTCCACCAACTCTAACCCCTATCTCGTCCATCCTCCTCCTCCCCTGCCGCCGCCGCCTCCATCCTTCCGTCCCTTCGGAATCGCCCTCCCATCACCACAGTAATTCCAATCTTTCTCAAAACCTGTAGAACCCCTGTATTTTTAAATATTATTTTATATTTGAAAATAAATTTAAATTTATTTTTGGGAATTTAATGAATATTTTCAGAAAAATTTATCTTTTGTACACGTGCAAAACAAGTGCAAATGCTTTTATGAGAAGTGTGAAAATATAGTTTTCTTTATGAAAAATCTTTATTTAATATTTGAGATTTATTTAGTATTTTTCCAGATTTTTCTGAAATTAATTGGAACTATTTACAATTTTTGAGAAAAGAAGGACCTTTTTGCAAAACTGACATTTTTAGGGGTTAAAGTGCAAAATGTAATTTCTGGATGTTTTGAACAGTATTGATTGAGATTTAGAATGTATATTTTCTTTTAAATCCAAATTAAATGAGTTTTGATGGAATTTCCAAAGAATGATCCATATATGTAAATTGTATTTTGGAAAGGATTGTTTTGCAAAGTGTGGGTAAAACCCTAATATTCAATCCGGAATATTTAAGGGATTTTTTCTCCAGCCGTCATTTCAGAAAATACAGAATTTTGAGGAGAATTACTTTGGTGGAGAAAGGAGTTTTTGGATCTAGCAAGGAGGATTCATTTTCGTGGACTTTTCTCAAAACCTAAGGTGAGAGATATGAAAATTGTTTTGTTGTTTGATTCATGTGAGTGATCTCGTTTGTTGGTTCGACTTTGTGAATATTATAATTCGTCTTGTTGATTGATCTATGTGTGCAAGTATCATGATGTAATGATTGGATGTTGTGAACAATATAGATATTGTATTGTGGTATGAATCATGTGAATAATTATGAATGAAATAGTAGATCTTTATTGCTAAAATTGTGTTGCTAAATGCATGTTGAGATTTGAGTATGAACATCTGGACATTAGACTTATAAATCAGATTTCATTTAGATTTGTGAAAGAAATTTAGATCGTGTAAAACCCTAACGAAAGATTTGTGATTTAGAACATGAGAACTTGAATTTTGACATATTGATGTTTTGAGTGATATATATATATATATATATATATATATATATATATATATATATATATATATATATATATATATATATATATATATACCTGATGAAGATTTGTTGAGATTTATTATTTTCCTGAATACGAACTATTTTCATAACATTGATCATTAGAAAGCTTCAGATTTTGATTTTGTAATCAGACCTAAACTTTGAAATCTGTAGGCCGACAGTCGACTGGCGTACTGTGCAGTCGACTGGTACGAGCCTGATACTGTATTATTAGAATCTTTGAAATAGTCATTCTGGACAGTCGACCTAGCCAGTAGGCAGTCGACTGGTCCACTGAGGAATATATTTTTGTAAAATTATTGGTCCTTTCTGGACAGTCGACCTATGACTACTTTAAGTCGACTTATATACTTAGAATATATTTTGAGAAGATTATTGGAATTTACTTCGGGTAAGTCGACTGATCCCTTTCTTAAGTCGACTATTATATGACTTAGCTTATTTTTGTAAAATTTTAGAATTTCGTCTTCTGGACAGTCGACTTACTAAAGTATAAGTCGACTGGTACTGAAGGATCTTTGTAAACTTTAGTGCTATTTCGAATGATTGATCTTTCTGATAATTCAGTCTCCACTTGACATTTAGTTCAGTATTTGATTAAGCATTTGA
This sequence comes from Hemerocallis citrina, assembly GCA_017893485.1. NCBI lineage: Eukaryota > Viridiplantae > Streptophyta > Magnoliopsida > Asparagales > Asphodelaceae > Hemerocallis > Hemerocallis citrina. Next base: position 385,989,376 of record CM030358.1, on the reverse strand, counting down.
CTTTGAGATATTCAGTTGAGTATATAATTTAAGACATTCAGTTGAGCCACTCTTGTTTAGTGGAACCTTAGTTTAGACCTTTTGAGTTTGAGTCTCTAGTGGTGTGTGACCCTAGTATACCGGTATTGAGTTATTTGTTGAGGCCCAGTGAGGCATTTCAGTATTTAGTTTGGAATTTAGGCCGGTAGGGTATACCACTCTAGGAGATTCGTTAAGTAATTAATTAACCCAAAATGATAAGGACAGGCACTAGTGGTGATATGATGAACGGGAACATGAGTCAAGAACCTCAGTATGGCTTTCGGTATGGGATTTAATCTCCGGAATTATCATAGTAGATTATTAGTGGTGTGGGATATGTCTCCGGAATTATCACAGTCTTGTGGTGTGGGACAATCTCCGAAATTATCACGGTAACTATTTGTGGTGTGGGATTGATCTCCGGAATTATCGGAGTCGAGGTGAAGCCCATGTGGTATATTGTGGTGACGTGTCAATGTTTCGGTGTGGAATGATCTCTGGAATTATTCAAGTGAAATATCTTGGGTGTGGGATCCATCTCCGGAATTATCGGGCATGAGATACTATCCATAGTTTATCTTTATCTCGTAGTAGTCATCGTGGTAGGATTAGTTCATAACGCGGGGATTGAACCCTATGAAGTGAAGACGTTAAGGGCTTGCACCGAACCTATGTAGAGGGATGCATAGACTTCGACAAGTACGCGTTAGAGAGTCTGCATCTAGAGTAATTGTTTCTTGGCTTGGTTTTATGCATTTGGTTTTCCTGTTTTCTACACCCGACACTTAGTTTAGCTCCACTTGATGTTTTATGTTACCGTCATTTCGTATTTCCCATATTCTTATTTAGTACTTGTTGTATAAGAATTTATGAGGTATGATCTTTTATGTTGTTTGTTTATTTATTTTTATATTTCTCACACCATTTATGGCTGACCCCGTTAGTTTTGGGGGTTAGGGATCATCTCTAGCCTCACATGTTGCAGGTAGTTGCCTAGTGATGGAGATTTGGATGCTAGAGGCATATTTGAGATAAATTGATTCTTTGGTGTTTGTGTAAAATTTGTAATAACAGTTTTGAGATAAATTTGTGGTTGAGATTTTTGAATTCCGCTGTGCAATGTAAGGCTTTGTTGTAATAAATGTTTGAAAATTTTAGTGGTGTTGGTTATGTTTAATATTGTATTGAAGTGGATCACTAGGAATGTGCCACGTATTTTCTAAGATATCTTATTAGAAATTCGGGGCGCTACAGAGATTGGTATCAGAGCGACGCTTCAATAGTAATACTAAACATGACATAAAAATAACCTAGGTGTGGACACTAGAGTGTGTATACCTAGGCGTGGATATTAAGGAGTGAGTATCACATAGAACTGAATATGATGTTTTACCTTTGGGGATTCAATTGAGATTTTACCAAAGGTTATTGATGTGAATTTGAATTGTGTGTGTGATGCTCTAACTTTTCCCTCGCTTTGCAGGATTCAAAATGGTTGCACCCAGGGGCAGGAATGGTGGCAACAATGAGGATGGATCTGGTAGCTCCCGAGAAATGGGATCGACCTTGAGGCTGAATTTGCCAAGGTGTACCAGACATTGAACACGCTCATGGCATTCAACGTGGCGCAGTAGCAAGCTCAGCAACAGAATCAGCAGCCAAATCATGGAGCTGGATAGGGATTGGTTAACACCGACCCTATCAAGCAGATTGAATCCTTTAAGAGGATGAGGCCGCTAGTCTTTGAGGGGCAAGCTGATCCAACCGCAGCAGATGATTGGATTGGGAAGATGGAGACGATCTTCGAGGTATCGGAGACTCCAGCAGCCAGCAAGGTGAAGTTAGCTTCGATGCAGCTTGAGAAAGACGCTGGTGTCTGGTGGGAGTCAGTGAAAAGGGCTTTGGGAGATCAGCCGTTGACTTGGGAAGCTTTTCTGGAGGAGTTCAGAGATCGCTTCTTTCCCCTAGATGTCCAGGAGAAGAAGGCGACTGAGTTCTTGAACCTTCAGCAGGGCAGCATGACCGTGCGGGAGTATGAGACCAAATTTGCTCAGCTTTCGCGGTTTGCACCAGAGTTGGTCGTTGATGAAGCAAAGAAGGCCAAGAAGTTTGAGCAGGGCTTGAGGCCAAGCTTGAGGTCGAGGATGATCCCGTTGGGCATCAGAAGATTCGACAAGCTGGTCAGGAGAGCAGCTATGACCGAAGAGGATATGGACCAATTCCAGAAGAAGCAAGATACATGGAACCAGAACAAGAGGCCAGCATCAGGCCAGAGTGGGAAGGGATTCCCTGCGAAGCAGGCCAAATTCAGTGATCCAGTGCAGAAGGCACCTGCAGCTCAAGGGGTGACCTGTTATTACTACAAGGAGGCAGGACATTACAGGTTAGCATGTCCGAAGTTGGCAAAGCAGGTTTGTTCTCAGTGTGGGCAGGCAGGACATTCTCAGTCTCATTGTCCACAATTGAGGAAGGATGGTTCTGGTGGGAGCAAATTTCAGAAGAGGCAAGGGCGAGTATTTGCATTAACCGAGGAAGACGCTGGTAACTCGGAAGATGTAATACAGGGTATGCAAGAATTCTGATTTTTTTATTTTGAATCAATGTAATAAATGAAACCGTTATTTGAGAACAATTTAAGATTGAGTATCATTCTTATTGTAACTGGAGTTGTTTTAATTAATGGAATAAAGGCCAAGGTTTTATTTGACACTGATTTATCGCATACTTTTGTATCGCCAAGTTTTGCAAAGATCTTAGGTGTGGAACCTAAGTTGTTTCCAGGCAGAGTTTTGTCGGTGGTAACGCCATCAGGTGAAGGGTTGATTGCGGATCGATATTACGAGGGCTGTGATATCGAGATTGGTGGGAGGTTGTTCAACATTGATATGATCGAGCTGAAAGTATTGGGTGTGGATGTCATCGTGGGCATTGATTGGATGGCAATATATGATGCCACAATCGAATGCAAGCAGAAGGAAGTGTTGGTGAAAGCACCAGGTGGACCCACAGTGACTTTCCAAGGGAAGAAGAAGATTCCGAAGGTAGCTGCATTGGTATCTAAGATGGCAATTTCAGATGAAATCAAGAGCATTCCGGTTGTCAGAGATTTTCCTAAGGTGTTCTTGGATGATTTTCCAGGATTACCGTCGCAGAGAGATGTGGAGTTCTGCATTAATGTTCAGCCGGGGAGTGCGCCAATTTCCAAGGCTCCGTACAGGATGGCACCTGTAGAGCAGGATGAAGTGAAGAAGCAGATTGAGGAGCTGTTGAGCAAGGGGCTTATTAGGCCGAGTTCTTCTCCGTGGAGAGCGCCAGTGTTGTTGGTCAAGAAGAAGGATGGGTCAATGAGGATGTGCATTGACTACCGGGAGTTGAATAGGGTGACTATTCAGAACAAGTATCCACTGCCGCGGATTGATAATTTGTTCGACAGGCTTCGAGGAGTAGCTGTGTTTTCGAAGATTGATTTGAGATCAGGGTATCATCAGGTTCGAGTCAAGGAGGAAGATGTGAGTAAGACAGCTTTCAGGACTCATCATGGACTTTATGAGTTCTTGGTAATGCCATTCGGGTTGACGAATGCGCCAGCAGTGTTCATGGATATGATGAATCGGGTTTTGAGGCCATTTATTGACTCCTTCATGGTGGTTTTCATCGACGATATTTTGGTGTATTCGAAGTCGGAGAAGGAGCATTCTATGCACTTGACAGCGGTGTTACAGAAATTGCAGGAGCATAGCTTGTATGCCAAGTTGTCGAAGTGTGAGTTTTGGAAATCTGAGGTAGCTTTCCTTGGTCATATTCTTTCTAAGGAGGGAGTAGCTACTGATCCTCAGAAATTTGCAACAGTGAAGGATTGGCCCAGGCCGACGTCTGTGAAGGAAGTCAGGAGTTTCTTGGGTTTAGCTGGTTACTACAGGAGATTTATCTAGGGATATTCTCAGATTACAGTTCCATTGACAGGTTTGACCCGGAAGAATGTGGCATTTGTGTGGACAGATAAGTGCGAGGAGAGTTTCCTTGAGTTAAAGGAAAGGTTGACTACTGCACCTATCTTAGCTTTGCCGCAAGCTGGGAAGGATTATGATATCTTCAGTGATGCATCTCTCAGAGGTTTGGGTTGTGTCTTGATGCAAGAAGGCAAGGTTATTGCTTATGGTTCGAGGCAATTGCGTCCGCATGAGAAGAATTACCCGACGCATGATTTGGAGTTAGCAGCTATCATTTATGCCTTGAAGCTGTGGAGGCATTATGTCTATGGTGAGAAGATTAATATGTACACTGACCACAAGAGCCTGAAGTACATTTATCAACAGAAGGATCTTAATCTTCGGCAGAGAAGGTGGTTGGAGGTATTGGAAGACATTCGTCCTGAGATCAAGTATCATCCGGACAAAGCGAATGTGGTGGCCGATGGACTTAGCAGGAAGAGTAGTTTATCGAGTTTGATCGCTACTCGAAGAGAGTTGGCAGCAGAGATCGATCAGGCAGGTATCGAGGTGGTACTGCAAGGTTTAGGGGCATCTTTGGCTCAGTTGAGGCTGCAGCCGTCCTTGAGAGAGAGGATTGTGGAGGGTCAGAGATCAGATTTAGAGATTCAGAAGATGTTGCAACAGGTTTCAGAAGGCAAGTTATCGGAGTTTCATGTCCAAGATGGAGTTCTTTGGTTGGGTGAGAGGTTGTGTGTTCCAGATAATGTAGATTTGAGAGAGAGTATCTTGCAGGAAGCACACAGTACATTGTTGTCAGTTCATCAAGGAGGCACGAAGATGTACAGGGACATCAAACAGCACTTTTGGTGGTCTGGTATGAAGCAGGATGTAGCAGATTTTTTGGCAAGGTGTCTGACTTGTCAGCAGATCAAAGCAGAAAATCAGAGACCTGGAGGTTTGTTACAGCCGTTACCCATTCCGAAGTGGAAGTGGGAGAATATCAGTACGGATTTCATCACAGGTTTGCCGAGGAGTTCGAAGGGCAATGACTCGATTTGGGTTGTTGTGGACCGTTTGACTAAGTCGGCTCACTTTCTAGCCATGAAGATTACTTGGTCGATGGAGAAATTGGCTGAGTTGTACATTGGGGAAATTGTGAGACTTCATGGAGTTCCTATGTCGATTGTTTCCGACAGAGATGCAAGGTTTACTTCAAGGTTTTGGAAGAGCCTACAAGCAGCTTTAGGCACCAGAACTGATTTCAGTACCGATTTTCATCCACAGACCGATGGTCAGACGGAGAGGGTGAATCGAGTGCTGGAAGACATGTTGAGGGCTTGTGTTATGGATTTCGGTGGTAGTTGGGAGAGATACTTAGCATTGGTTGAGTTTGCTTATAACAACAGTTACCATGCGAGTATTGGGATGGCACCGTATGAGGCTTTGTACGGGAGGAGGTGCAGGACACCTGTTTGTTGGTATGAGGTTGGCGAGTGGCAGATGTATGGTCCTGAGATCGTGCAGCAGACATCAGAGCAGATTGAGCTGATTCGCAAAAGATTGGTTGAGGCTCAGAGTCGGCAGAAGAGTTATGCTGATACACGACGAAGAGATTTGGAGTTTGAAGTTGAGGATGCAGTTTTCCTCAAGGTTTCTCCGACCAAAGGAGTGATCAGGTTTGGTAAGGGAGGCAAGTTGGCGCCAAGGTACATTGGTCCATACAGGATCATAGAGCGGATTGGCAAGACAACTTATAGATTGAAGCTTCCAGAGGAGTTGGCACAAGTGCATGATGTATTCCATGTGTCGTTGTTGAGGAAGTATGTGCCAGATCAGAATCATCAGTTGGCAAAGATTCCTGAAGGATTACAGGTGAACTTGAGTTACAAGGAACGGCCTGTTGAGATCGTTGACCGTAGAGAGAAAGTTCTCAGGCGCAAGGTGATACCTATGGTCAAGTATTGTGGAGGAATCAGCAGTTCGAGGAGGCTACATGGGAGCCTGAGGATCGCATGCAGAAAGATTTTCCTGGACTTTTTGTATGAGTGTATTTCTGTTATGTGATTGAAATTCTTTGAATGATAATACTTTGAATTGAATTGTATTTCTCTTATTTTGATTGAATTGTCATATGCAATTGTTTGAACTATGTTTCCATTATGAGATGTTGATTTCCTTGTTGATATATTGTTTGGACTCGTTAGTAGTAGTTCTGAGGACAGAACTCTTCTAAGGAGGGAGTGATGTAGAACCCCGTATTTTCAAATATTATTTTATATTTGAAAATGAATTTAAATTTATTTTTGGGGATTTAATGAATATTTTCAGAAAAATTTATCTTTTGTACACGTGTAAAACAAGTGCAAATGCTTTTATGAGAAGTGTGAAAATATAGTTTTCTTTATGAAAAATCTTTATTTAATATTTGAGATTTATTTAGTATTTTTCCAGATTTTTCTGAAATTAATTGGAACTATTTACAATTTTTGAGAAAAGAAGGACCTTTTTGCAAAACTGACATTTTTAGGGGTTAAAGTGCAAAATGTAATTTCTGGATGTTTTGAACAGTATTGATTGAGATTTAGAATGTATATTTTCTTTTAAATCCAAACTAAATGAGTTTTGATGGAATTTCCAAAGAATGATCCATATATGTAAATTGTATTTTGGAAAGGATTGTTTTGCAAAGTGTGGGTAAAACCCTAATATTCAATCCGGAATATTTAAGGGATTTTTTCTCCAGCCGTCATTTCAGAAAATACAGAATTTTGAGGAGAATTACTTTGGTGGAGAAAGGAGTTTTTGGATCTAGCAAGGAGGATTCATTTTCGTGGACTTTTCTCAAAACCTAAGGTGAGAGATATGAAAATTGTTTTGTTGTTTGATTCATGTGAGTGATCTCGTTTGTTGGTTCGACTTTGTGAATATTATAATTCGTCTTGTTGATTGATCTATGTGTGCAAGTATCATGATGTAATGATTGGATGTTGTGAACAATATAGATATTGTATTGTGGTATGAATCATGTGAATAATTATGAATGAAATAGTAGATCTTTATTGCTAAAATTGTGTTGCTAAATGCATGTTGAGATTTGAGTATGAACATCTGGACATTAGACTTATAAATCAGATTTCATTTAGATTTGTGAAAGAAATTTAGATCGTGTAAAACCCTAATGAAAGATTTGTGATTTAGAACATGAGAACTTGAATTTTGACATATTGATGTTTTGAGTGATATATATATATATATATATATATATATATATATATATATATATATATATATACCTGATGAAGATTTGTTGAGATTTATTATTTTCCTGAATACGAACTATTTTCATAACATTGATCATTAGAAAGCTTCAGATTTTGATTTTGTAATCAGACCTAAACTTTGAAATCTGTAGGCCGACAGTCGACTGGCGTACTGTGCAGTCGACTGGTACGAGCCTGATACTGTATTATTAGAATCTTTGAAATAGTCATTCTGGACAGTCGACCTAGCCAGTAGGCAGTCGACTGGTCCACTGAGGAATATATTTTTGTAAAATTATTGGTCCTTTCTGGACAGTCGACCTATGACTACTTTAAGTCGACTTATATACTTAGAATATATTTTGAGAAGATTATTGGAATTTACTTCGGGTAAGTCGACTGATCCCTTTCTTAAGTCGACTATTATATGACTTAGCTTATTTTTGTAAAATTTTAGAATTTCGTCTTCTGGACAGTCGACTTACTAAAGTATAAGTCGACTGGTACTGAAGGATCTTTGTAAACTTTAGTGCTATTTCGAATGATTGATCTTTCTGATAATTCAGTCTCCACTTGACATTTAGTTCAGTATTTGATTAAGCATTTGACTTTGAGATATTCAGTTGAGTATATAATTTAAGACATTCAGTTGAGCCACTCTTGTTTAGTGGAACCTTAGTTTAGACCTTTTGAGTTTGAGTCTCTAGTGGTGTGTGACCCTAGTATACCGGTATTGAGTTATTTGTTGAGGCCCAGTGAGGCATTTCAGTATTTAGTTTGGAATTTAGGCCGGTAGGGTATACCACTCTAGGAGATTCGTTAAGTAATTAATTAACCCAAAATGATAAGGACAGGCACTAGTGGTGATATGATGAACGGGAACATGAGTCAAGAACCTCAGTATGGCTTTCGGTGTGGGATTTAATCTCCGGAATTATCACAGTAGATTATTAGTGGTGTGGGATATGTCTCCGGAATTATCACAGTCTTGTGGTGTGGGAAAATCTCCGGAATTATCACGGTAACTATTTGTGGTGTGGGATTGATCTCCGGAATTATCGGAGTCGAGGTGAAGCCCATGTGGTATATTGTGGTGACGTGTCAATGTTTCGGTGTGGGATGATCTCCGGAATTATTCAAGTGAAATATCTTGGGTGTGGGATCCATCTCCGGAATTATCGGGCATGAGATACTATCCATAGTTTATCTTTATCTCGTAGTAGTCATCGTGGTAGGATTAGTTCATAACGCGGGGATTGAACCCTATGAAGTGAAGACGTTAAGGACTTGCACCGAACCTATGTAGAATGGGATGCATAGACTTCGACAAGTACGCGTTAGAGAGTCTGCATCTAGAGTAATTGTTTCTTGGCTTGGTTTTATGCATTTGGTTTTCCTGTTTTCTACACCCGACACTTAGTTTAGCTCCTTTTGATGTTTTATGTTACCGTCATTTCGTATTTCCCATATTCTTATTTAGTACTTGTTGTATAAGAATTTATGAGGTATGATCTTTTATGTTGCTTGTTTGTTTATTTTTATATTTCTCACACCATTTATGGCTGACCCCGTTAGTTTTGGGGGTTAGGGATCATCTCTAGCCTCACATGTTGCAGGTAGTTGCCTAGTGATGGAGATTTGGATGCTAGAGGCATATTTGAGATAAATTGATTCTTTGGTGTTTGTGTAAAATTTGTAATAACAGTTTTGAGATAAATTTGTGGTTGAGATTTTTGAATTCCGCTGTGCAATGTAAGGCTTTGTTGTAATAAATGTTTGAAAATTTTAGTGGTGTTGGTTATGTTTAATATTATATTGAAGTGGATCACTGGGAATGTGCCACGTATTTTCTAAGATATCTTATTAGAAATTCGGGGCGCTACAAAACCCAAACCTTAACAACTCCAGTCTCTCAAAACCTAAACCCTAACCCCAATTTCTCTCCCGATCCTGATGCCTCTCCTCGAAACCCCCAACCTTTCGATTCCCCCCAACTCTAAGTTTCTAACCCCTATCTCGTCCCTCCTCCGCTGCCGCCGCCGTCGTTCTTGCCATCCTTCCGTCCCTTTGAAATTGCCTTCCTATCACCGCAGTACAGCGAATCTCAGCCTCCTCCCCACTTCGCCACGGTGAGTTTGTTTTCTTCTGGGTTTAATTTTATAGATTAATTTGTTATTATTCAGCTCTTATTGATCTGTTTGTTTTGTTCTAGGTTTAATTTTATAGATAAATTTGTTATTATTCAATTTATAGCCTAAACAATATGATTGGTTCAAACCATACATGCACATATATATCCTTTATTGGAAACAAAATGGGTTATGGTGGAGAGTAGGAGTGGCCAATTGACACGTATGAAGGAATCAATGTTGGACTTATTTGATCTGTTAATTTTGAGATAATTGAAAAGTACGATCTCTTTCATCAATTCTAATTTAATTTTGCCATAATCATTCCCTTCCTTAGAAAAATTGGACCTATGCTATAACTTTTCATTTTGAAAATGCCTATTTTGGAAGCACCGATTCAATCTTTCTATATATTTTCTTTGCTGCATGCACTTCCGGGTCCGGGTCTGGGTTTGTTGATTATGTTCTTTATGTTGCTCCATAGTTATATTCCCGTAATTCTGATTTGTCCATGAGAGTTGTTTCCTTTTCTCTCTCTGTGCGTCATACTTATATATATATATATATATATATATATATATATATATATATATATATATATATATATATATATATATATATAAAATAAGTATAAGTATAAGTATATTAGTTATATATTAGTATATTATTGTATAGTAAATATATACAATAATAGACAAATGTAATATATATAAGGTGGTTGTGTTCCATGTGCTGTGTTGTTCAAAATTTCATATTTTAATAGTATTCCCTTTCAATGTGTTGTTGGAAAAAATTCAATTTCTAACAGTTTTGAGTTTGTCTACATCAATCCGAGGGCCAGAAAGTCAAATAAAGAATTTTTTAAAAGAATATTATCATAATGTTATATGAGTAAAAACAATATATATCATAACTCTATATTGTTTGTATGTGAATATGTCATATTAATTTATTTGGTTTATAGCTGTTATATTAATTTATCTTGCTAAAATTTTGAAGATGGAAATTCAAGCAAAGAGAGGCTATAATAGGAGAGGATATGCTAACATGACTCTTGAGCAAAGAAAACGAAAAAATCAATCTTCGATTGAAAAACCTGACAATAAAAGGCAAAGGAAGAAAAGTTCTTTGTTTACGGCTCAACTCAATACATCAAATTCTATAAATGAAGGTCAGTAGCAACTACTCTTGAGTTTGTATTAGACTAACATATTTAAATCCAAAAACTAACTCAATAATTTATTAAATCAGATTGCACAACAAACAATATCATCAATGAAAATGATGATTATGATCCTTCATGCTCTGAATTGCATATATTGGAGAAGCCTCATTTCTGCACTTATTGTTTTGCAAAAGTATTTCAATATGAGACCAGCATTTTTTTGCTATAACGGACAAATTAAGTTGGCTCCTACTGTTGTACCTGAAGCATTAAAAGTTTTATATACTTCTTTAGATGAGGAATCAAAAGAATTCAGAAATAAAATACGTGCATACAATAGCATATTCTCTTTTACATCATTTGGTGTTAAGTTGGACTACAATCTAGCTAACTCAAAGCAAGGAATCTATACATTTAGAGTTCAATGACAAGTTTATCACACCTTACCTTCTATAGTCAAAGGTGACAATGCACCACGATACCTTCAGTTGTATATTTATGACACTAATAATGAGGTCGAAACCAGAGTTATTGCAATACCTTCAGCAAATGTTGACAAAATATTGGTTAAAAAGTTATTGGAAATATTATCAGTCAATCCTTATGGCAATTTTTTTCGTTCAATGAAGGATAATCAATATGCAGATAGCCATTATATTTTTATCAAGTGTAATGCTCAAGTTGACCAAAGAGTATATAATACTCCAACATCAGATCAAGTGGCAGCAATATGGGTTGAAGGAAATGATTCATCACTAGTTGATGGCCGAGATATTCGCATTAATTTACGGTCCGGACTGCATCGTACAGTGAAACATTACTTTGGATGTTATGATCCTTTACAATGTCCATTGCTTTTTCCTTACGGAGAAGTTGGATGGCACCAACATATTAAGAGAAAAGGCCAATATACAAGTGATGACATAGAATATAATGATAGGATTGAATTGACATCTGAGAATGAAATTTTTGACAGAGAATAAAGCAATATTCTTAAAGGAAGTAAAAATAGAGTATCTTGCAGAGAATATTATTGCTATAAACTTCAAATTCGAGAGAATATTTTTTCCCCTATCCATTATGCTGGAAGATTATCGCCACAATTTTTAGTTGATATGTACATAAAGATGGAAACAGCAAGACTGAACTTCTTTTGGAATGGCGGCAAAAAAAAATTCGTGCAGAATTATACAAAGGTGTAGTTGACATTGTGTTAACAGGTGAAACAAGAGGGAAAAATGTTGGTCAGAGATAAATACTTCCACCATCATTTACTGGTGGACCAAGAGATATGAGATGCAGATATTTGGACTCAATGGCGTTGGTTCAAAAATATGGGAGACCGGATTTGTTTATAACTTGACTTGCAATCCTGAATGGAAAGAAATTCGTGATAAGTTAAAGCCAGGACAACATAGTCAAGATAGACCAGATTTAGTATCACAGATCTTTCAAGCCAAGTTATAAGATCTTAAAGACAAACTTTTTAAAAAAATTATTTTTGGACCCGTAATTGCCCATGTCCATGTTATTGAATTTCAGAAGAGAGGGTTTCCTCATGCCCATATTTTAGTCATAATAAAGCATGGATATACGATATCTACTCCTGACATGTATGACAAAATGGTATGTGCAGAAATTCCAAATAGCAATAAATATCCTGAACTGTATGCATTAGTTGTGAAGCATGTGATGCATGGCCCATGTGGAATTCTTAAAAAGACAAATGTATGCATTCGGAAGGGAACTTGCAAGGACAACTATCCGAAACAGTTTTGTGAACGGACTTCTCAAGGAAAGGATTCGTACCCAATTTACAGGAGAAGAAATAATGGGCAACAAGCCAAAATAAGAAATCATATGCTCGATAATCGATGAGTAGTTCCATATAATCCATACTTATTAACTCGATACAACTGTCACATAAATATTGAGATACGTTCTGGGATAAGTGCAGTTAAATATCTTTATAAATACATATATAAAGGTCGTGATCGAGTGTCATTACGAATTGCACCTTATGATAAAGTAACTACTATTGACGAGATCCAACAATTCCAAGATGCAAGATGGGTATCAGCACCAGAAGCTATATGGAGAATCTTTGAATTTGATCTTAATGAGATGTATCCTTCAGTTCGAAATTTGCAATTACATCTTTCGAAAAGCCATTATGTGTATTATGCAGAATCTCAAAATTTAAAAGATTTGGTACAACTTGATTACTTTCCAAAGACAATGTTGACCGAATTCTTTGAACAAAACAGGTTTCATTGTATTATTTGAATTATCTAAAGTTTACAAGTAAAATTTTTTTAGATTAAAAAATTTCTAGATATAATTTTGACATTTTTTTAAAAAATGAACAGGAAAGATGAAGATGCACGAAAATACATGTACAAAGAATTTCCAGAGCACTATGTATGGAACAGTACAGGAATGAAGTGGACGAAAAGACGGAAACAAGTGCAGATAATCCTATGGAAGGAGAACGTTACTATCTACGGTTATTGCTGAATCATGTTCCTGGGCCAACATCGTTTGATGACCTACTCACTTTTAATGAAATAAAGTGTGCAACTTTCAAAAAAGCTGCAGAGAAATGAGGATTATTGGAAACAGATAATAGTATTTAAGAATGTCTAAATGAAGCGGCAAACTTCCAAATGCCTACAGAATTATGAAGACTTTTTGCGACAGTGTTGATTTACTGCCAACCAACTGGTGTGAAGAAGTTATGGAAAGAAAATTTTAAAGCATTATCGGACGACTTCAGAAAACATGATGCCTCACTGGAAAGCCAAATTTTCAAAACATTAGCTTGCATCAATATCTTCCTAGAACGCATTGGAAAGAGCATAACAGATTATGATCTACCACGAGTTGAATTATATGATTATAACAATAATGAAGATATGAAGGAGATCAATGACGAACTGAGCATTATCACCCTTCTAGAAGACCTGCTTTCCTCATCAAGGCTTAATAATGAACAGAAAAACGCATAAGAAAATATCATGAAGCGAATTGATAATAATCAACATGGGGTATTTTTTATCGATGGTCCTGGTGGAACAGGATAAACATACTTGTATCATGCAATTCTTGCTGCATTAAGGACAAGCGGTAAGATCGCAATTGCCACAACATCATCAGGAGTCGCAACAGCAATTATGCCAGGAGGATGAACTACTCATTCAAGATTTAAGATACTAATCACAAAAATTGATGACAAAAGCATGTGTAACATTTCAAACAAAGAGGCCTTGCAGAACTACTGAGAAAGGCAATCTTAATTATATGGGATGAAGCACCAATGTCAAATCGTAAAAATGTCGAGACATTAGATCGTACTTTAAGAGATTTAATGAACTCTAATAAGCCTTTCGATGGTAAAGTTATGGTATTTGGTGGAGATTTTCGGCAAGTCCTTCAAGTTGTACCACATGGAACGAGAGAACAAACTGTTGCTTCTACCTTAGTAAAATCATATCTATGGCAAGAAATGGAAATTATACAATTACAACAAAATATGAGGGCAATATCAGATAAATTATTCAGTGACTTTTTGCTTCGAATAGGGAACGGAGAGGAGCCTGTTGTGGGCGATGATTTAGTTCAAATTCCAAAGGAGATGATCGTTGAATACATAAATGACGAAATATCTGAGAATGCCTTGCTTGATAATATTTTTCCATCATTCCATCAACATGCACACTCTCCTGGCTATATCACCACGCGTGCTATTTTGGCAGTGAAAAATGAGTGGGTTAATTCATTAAATGATAGAATGATTGCTAGATTTCTTGGAGAAGAAATTACTTACTTTAGTTTTGATTCTGCAATTGGTGATCCTCATAATTTATATCAACCAGAATTTCTTAATTCACTTATCCCAAATGGTCTTCCAACACATAAACTAATACTGAAAAAAAAATTTCCAGTCATATTATTAAGAAATCTAGATCCATCACATGGTTTATGCAATGGAACAAGAATGGTATGTCGAGATTTTAAAGACAATGTTATCCTTGTAGAAATATCGACGGGTCAATTTTCTGGTAAACGCTTTTTTCTTCCAAGGATACCTTTATGTCCGAACGAAGATGAGAATTATCCTTTCAAATTCAAAAGAAAACAATTTTCAGTTTGGCTTTGCTTTGCCATGACAATTAATAAGGCACAAGGACAAACAATACCCCATGTTGGAGTTTATCTGCCAAATAATGTATTTTCTCACGGACAACTATACGTTGCTCTTTCTAGAGGAATGTTCTTGAAGGATACTAAAATTCTAATAAAGCCAGATCAACATGCTAAGCTTAAAGGTTCATACACCAAAAATATGCTTTATAAGGAAGTGTTAAAGCCTAAGGTAGGTTGTTTCTTTTTTCTTCTTTCAAATTCTTAAGATGTAATAGAATCATAAATAAGATTCTCTTTTTGTTTATTATCATATTGCTCTCAATTTCTTTTTTCCTTATTTTTCAGATATCATAGATTATGTCGAATGAATTATGACACATAATGAAATCAAGGAGTGTATGAAAGGCAAGGAGTCCATTAAAAGCATACAACAATTGAGTGGATGGACATTTTTGATGGTTTGTTTCATGTTGTTCCTCCATTTAGTAACAATTGTTTGATAAATGTCCTGAAATATGTTAACTAGCTATATGGTATGTATAATTTTAAATTTGTTGCAATTTTGTTCTTTTCTTGGACTTCTTAGAAACCGAATTTATTGTCATTTTTAACTTTTGAATGAAGAAAGGGAATGTGGACAATCAAAGGGAACATCTAATTTTGCTACTTGCCAATATTAACATAAGGAACAATAAGGCTGAAGATAACTATCATGGGGTAATGCAATCTTTTCCTTGAGATACATCTTTCATTTAGTATATTAAACATATTATATGTTCCATTTTCATATATTAAACAAATTATCGCAGGTGGATGATGATACCGTGAAGGACTTACTAGATCATGTTTTTGAAAGTTATCATTCATGGTGTCGCTACCTGCACATTTCGTCTAACCTCAAGTAAGCCAATCAAGTAACTAGTTCTTATTTTACTTAATTCAGTAAAAGGGCGTAGTCGATTATTGTAATGTGTAATGATGAATATAAGTTCTTTTTATCTCAATATGCAAAAAAAATTGCATGCATGCGAAAGCAGTATATAGTGGTCCAACTCTGTTCTGTTAACTTAACTATGTAGAAGTTATCTAATAATATCTGCAATGATTGCTTTCTTTATTCCATTGATTTATCTTTTATATTTTGTCCATGAATTCATTACTGTTATTCATATTTATATGATGTAGCTTTTCGGTTTGCAGGTTGTTGAGGTTTCAAGTTCCAACCTCTAAAACAAGCAAACATGGTCATGCTAAATGCCACTTTATAGCAACCAACATGCTAACCATACTGGCAATCTGGTGATCATTCTCAGGAATAAAAATGTGAGGGCTTTTTCCTTGTAACAATCTTTGATTGAACTTTTGTTGGCTTCTAAATCGATATTTTCCTGAACATTATTGTTAGTTAATGGTCCAGATGGACCTCTTGATTACTTAAGGTATATATTATAGTGTATGCAGAACAACAGAAGTCTAGGTGAATGTAACTGTCCTTCTAATTTGAAGAAAATCTTTTGGTTCTTCCTGATTTGTATTCTGTAGGATATGTTGGGAAGAATGCACTCTTTGCAAGCTTCAACTTCTAGCTACAGGGACAGTTCCTACAAAAAATAGAAATGAAAAATTATCTATTTCACGGACTGGTTCAGCTGCATCCATTGGTGAAATTTACCTAATAAAGATCGATTTAAATTTGGTACTCTGAAATCTAAAGAACCATCATCTACATTGTAGTTTGGCAATTTCCAATTGGTCCTTCCTCGTCGAAAAGTCATCTTTTGGAGTTCATTGATGCTTGTCACTTTCTATTTTCTCTGCAAGAAACGAGCTGTCTTGATGCGGTAATACAATATGCTTCTTCCGTCTTTCGCTAAATTATGTCATATTGCATTCTGTTACAGTAAATTATGTCTGCTGGAAACTTATGGTTTCCATATATTTCAAACCTTACAAGAGTGTCCGTCCATATTTATCACTTGTTTGGGTATGTAGGTAATGTCAAACATTCTTTTCATAAAGAGGTATGAAATAAATGGACTCCTTGGGCTTTTTTGTGGCAAAACTTATTATCTATCAGTTTGCATTGTTCATTTCTTCGTTATTTTTACAGGTCCTTGTACATAAAAACTGAACATTTAAAAGCATATAGGGTTAATATATGTACTGTAAGCTGTGTATACACTTGTCCTGATGTTTTAAATTGGATAAGTCTTGAGTTTGGCATCATTTGTTCCTAATAGAATACAGGACCACGCATCAAAATTCAAATGGTATTCTGTATGTATATGGATTATGGAATGGTATTTCGTGCCTATTAATGAACTTGGTGTTTACAATATCTAGAGGACATTGCAATCTTTGCAAAGTTTTCAGGTTATGCATTATTCAATTGTTTCTATTAACATCACTGAAGTGGTTGAGATTATATCAATCAGAGCAGAGGAGTTATTAACTTAAGAGGGGACAATTTCATAAACACAATCCTCATTAATGGTTAGCAACTTAGACGTATGTTTCTTTGCTGTTGTATAAGTTGAAAATTGTTCGTCTAACTTAATTTGTTTATCACATATATACCTTCCTAAATAAAACTTCTCAATTTCACAAGACTCTGTGCATATGCATTAGGTACCTTTTATGTTATTTGTAGTTGTAGGTTTAATATTTTCTCATCACTGAATCCCTTGGTCAGGCAGAATACCTGTTCGGTTATATGTAGGGAGTGTTGGTGAAGATATTAAGACATAGAGGATGCGACTCCAATTGATAGTTGGGACTGGATCTCATACATAAATCGATTTGTTGAAATTCAAAGGGAAGAAGGTATACTGCACACCTTCAACTACCTCCTTTTTGCTGATTTTGTTGCATCCTCTATTGTTCATTGTGTAATTTAGATTTCTCATGATGCTATCTATCTGGAAATGTCAGAATTATTGAAAATTAGCCGATCTATAAATACAATGTGCTGCCTTATTTAGTGAACCTGCTAATAAAGATTGTTCTTCGCAATTACCTATTTATCTGGATGAATCTTGAACGCCATGATATAAATTTAGAACTTTCAGATTATTGGCTAGAGACCTTATGACTCAGACATAACATCTTCATGGCAAACCTTCATGTTACTTTACGTTATGCAAAACACCATTCTGTTCCATTATATATACTGATAATGGGATAAAGTTCACAAGGCTTCATCCAACAAAATAATCCCCAAAATTCTAATAATATGACGAAGGACATTTAAGATGTATTTATATATCTGTAGATAAGATATATAAATTCCTCCATTCTTTATTTGGTAGTTGTGCTCCATCCTTCATAGTTTAAGGATCGTGAACTTGTTTAGTACTATAATACATTATATGTGGATGATAGATTACTTGATTTTGCGTACCAATTCATTATGATGAACAACAGGAAAGAAACTGAATTTAAGACCTTTGAGATTGCCAAAATGAATAATTTACAAAACCCAATTTAGATTGTGAATGAGATATCTTCTGGGTTCTACAAAGGAGCAAACTGTATTTAAAGATGTATTGCTTGAGAATTACTGGTGGGTGATGCAAAATAGGGGGGGTTGAAGAATCTTACTTTCTCATGCTTTGAGGGAGGCTTCATGGAGGATTGTACAGCTGCTTTAACTCTGGTGTTCATTTGCTAAGTCCTCTTATGTCTCTCTTGAATGAATGAACTGAGCTTCGGTGATGAGAGGTCGATTCCGAGGGGCGCGAACGATGGCGGCAGTGGCGGAGATACGAGATTCGGGTTAGGGTTAAGGTTTGGGGGTTCGGAGGGATTGGGGGTTTCGGATTGGGGAGGGACGTCGAGATTGGGAGTCAAATTGGGGTTAAGGTTAGGGTTTTGAGAGATTGAAAGAGATCGGGACTTGGGGGAGAGATCGGGAGAGGAGATTAGAGCGGTTAGGGTTTAGGTTTTGATAACGATCGGATTTTTGGGGGAGAGATCCAGGAGAAGAGATAGATATAAATATATCTGAGGAATTTTGATGACTGATACATAATTTAAGAATACAGGATCTACGATCCAGATTTATTGTGGCTTTTTCACAAATCAATAATAGCCTCTGATCAGTTTGATCAACAAAATGAACGAAGGGTTGGGATTGGCTCTTGAAAAATTTTAAGGGATTATTTATAATTTCTGGCTTATGTCGATTTTTTTCCGCTGATCATTGATTCTGACTATTTCTTTCTCTTTCACTGATTTATGCTTTTCACTTTTCCCCCCGCAGATATTCGGGATTTACATGATTAAAAAAAGGATGAAGCAAAGGCAGAAGATGTGTTGCAACCAGGAAAGGACATGGTAGCAGCAGGGTAATCAATATATGGGAGCTTTTGCAAGGTAAAAGATAACATGATGACTTTCATTTCTATCACTTTTTGCAAGTTAGTTTCCTTTATCCATTTTTATAAATCATCACCTTAAATTTTTTCACATCGCAGCTTGTGATAAGCACTTGAAATGGTGTCAATGGTTTCACTCTTGATCCATCCCTTGGGGAATTCATTCTGATCCATCCCGGCATCAAGGTCTGCGTCGTTGTCTTCTTTGTCATACTGCTCAAATGATGTACTATTTTCATTAGCATATCTTATCAGTTGATATTTATATATAGTTATCTCTGCAGTTTTTTTATCAAATGGATTTGATGGTAATTCAATACAGTACAAGTTCTTAACCTATAACATGTTGATGGTCTAATATGAGTTAAAATTATCTTTTCTTCTTCTATTAAACTATGGTAATAAAGTAGTTCTTTGTCTTCCTTTACATACAGGTACCAAAGTAGGACAAGATTTATTCTGTGAATGAAGGAAATTCGAAGAACTGGGTTGCACATCCCAACTGCAAAGTATGCATGGTCTAATATACTGTGTTCATTGTAGTAGTAGCTTCAATTGAGTTTATATTCTTCACCTCCCCTTTAGGTATGTGGACAACTAGAAGTTCCCTACAGATGGTTCTTCACCAAAATCGTTGCGATATGTTGGAAGGTGTGTTGCTATCTATTTACCTTTATGTTTTAAAGCAAAATTCTAAAACTTTATAAAATTGAGTCTGCCAATACTGAGTGTGAGTCTTTGCAAAAATAAAAATTTTGTTATTGAAAACTGATGTCAACTACATTTGTAACTATTGACTATATAACTAAGTACGTAGATATCTTATGAACTATTCTTTTCCAACTGAATGCAGCATGGTTGTAGATGTTCATCGAACTTTGCTATATGGAGGCATATTTTTGTACCCTGCATATAAGAAGAGCCCAAGTGGAAAATTATGGTGGGTACAAAAACTACACTACAGATAAAGCCATATCAGTTTCCTCAAAGAATAACAATCAGTTTTTCAGAACTTGTAATTATGGTCTTTTGTGCTTTAAATACAATGTTCTTTATGAAGTATTCCTAATGTCATTCTTGATGGAACAAGCATGAGACCAAGCTTTTACAGGAAAGCAAAGGGTATGGAAATTATTCCCTTTGACCTCTCCAAACATTACCTCGAAACACAGTGAGGGTGTTTTTTCAAATTTTGCTCTTTCCTTGCACTTGGTGGCCACGGAGCAAGTAATAAGAGAATGAAATGATGGAGCTGGAGCATATTGCTTCTTTACTGCTGTGTAGATATTGCTTCTTTGCTTTACAGTTGTACTGGAAGGGTGAGGAGCCAACTATTTGTATGAATAGGATCATAAACAACTAAAGTTTCATTGTCATTTACAATTTGTATGTTGTCTTAATTCTAATATGATTTGTTTAGTAAGCTTCATGCTATATGATTATTTTGAAATGCATGATATTATCTAGAGTTGTTTAAGCTGTGCTTATGATTCCTATAGCTCACCCACAAGCTTGCAGTGACTTTTCCAGGTTAAGTGTTTTTGTTGATGACATGATTTGAGTTGTGAAAGTAATACCAAGTCATATTTATAGCATGAGCTCCTCATTTTGACTATATTTATCAAGTCGTGCACGATAAATTTCAACCAAGCAAGACATTCTATCAAACACTATCTTCTAAAACACCCCAGTCAAATTTAACTTCGCTCCTACTCCTTGCAAAGGGTACACAATCCGGCAGCTCTTCAATGTCCGAACATGTGACAAAGAGGAAGAATTATTGTTCGAGTCGGGCTACGACTCCATCCATCTAGAAAACTAGGGTTGGAGTTTCTGATCAACTATAAAGATAGATGAAGAAAACAAGTTAAATATATATCTATCTTCCATATATATATATCTTATATATATAATATATATAATATGGAAGATATATATATATATATATATATATATATATATATATATATATATATATATATATATATATCTTCCATATATATATATATTATATATATAATATATATATATATATGGAAGATATATATATATATATATATATATATATGGAAGATAGATATATATATTATATATATAATATATATATATATGGAAGATATATATATATCTTCCCCATATATATAATATATATATAATATATATATATATATATATATATATAGATAGAGAGAGAGAGAGAGAGAGAGAGAGAGAGAGAGAGAGAGAGAGAGAGAGAGTCTATTAAGAGCTGGGAAGCTGGGCTCCTTATCGGGAGTTGGAGATCTCAGCCATCCGATCTAGAGTGATTCAGATCGAATGGCTGAGAGCAGATCCCGTTTATTAAGAGCTGGGAAGCTGGGCTCCTTATCGGGAGCTGGAGATCTCAGCCATCCGATCTAGAGTGATTCAGATCGAATGGCTGAGAGCAGATCCCGTTTTTCATCTTGTTTTGTTGACGGTAAAATGGTCATTTTCCCCCTCTCCTTATCTTTTGGCTTCCTGGCTCCCATCTCACTCTCGCTCTCTCTTCGATTGTAAGAAACCCTAGTCTCCTCTCCTTTTCTATCTTCATATATATATATATGAAGATATATATATGTATACCAGATTTGCCCGTGGGCACGTGCCTACGGCACGTTTTCGGAACGATACAGCATATGAAAGTCTTGTAAACAATAAAATAACAATTATGTAGCTCAAGTTTGAATAGTAAAACAATAATTAGTTGTAAATAAAAGTCCATGTTTCCATTAGTATATGTTGAAAAATAATTATAAATGGGCGTGTAAATTCCAACTTCTTAGAACTTTGAGTGTGGAAAATGATGAAATTTAACTGTTGATGAGATATTTGTTATTTTCAATGTAACATGAGCAATAAAAAAGTCCGTTAAAAAATTGAAAATTTACAAACCTGAAATATGAAAATATAAATTTCTGAGTAAATAGATATATATATATATAGAGAAATGAATAAATAAATAAATAAATGAGTTGTTTTGGGATTTGAATTTGAGTTTTGGGGGGACTTTTGGGCGGGAAAATATGTTTTGTGAGGTAAGATCTGGACCATTGATTTCAACTTTATTAAATGTGAGCCACTTGATAGCTTCCTTTGTGTTTTATTATATAGAGATATAATATGGAAGATATATATATATATATATATATATATATATATATATATATATATATATATATATATATATATATCTGAAGATATATATCTGGAAGATGTGTGATGTGATATGTCTAAAGTATGTCTAAAGTAGTTTGTCCATATGTAAGAAACTTACTGAGTAAGTTTCCTTTACCTTGTATGCCAAGTTAGCTTATACCCTAAGTTAACTTGTAGCCTAAGTTTCCTTGAGTCCTTTAGCTTGTATCCTAAGCCTTCTCCCCCTATATAAGGAGAGGCCATGGTGTGTGTCAAGGCAGAGCATCCTTAGTAAGAGCCTTGCCTAGTGTGCTTGTATCTCAGTGTGTATGTGTGCTACTATCCAATAAATAAAATCTCTACTTCCTTTGAATTTCCGCTGTCACTCTAAACTGGTATCAGAGCTTGGCAAAGAATTCAGAGTTCTTCTCTCGATCAGGGACAATCTCTAAACTACTTTTCGTAGTTTAGGATTAGGATGGAGGAGTAATCTCCTTCATGTTGGTTAAGCTCGCTATGATAATAAACACTTGTTCCTGTTCTTAGGCTCGTTTAATTAGGCCATGTAGTAAAACATTTATCTTTAGGCTGTGTGAGCGAAAGCCATGGATGCTGTAGTTATTCTTCAACTAGTTTTGTGAGTTGTGATCTTCGTCTCCAATGGTGTCAGAATTTTTTAGTGAGTTGTGATCTACTTCTCTATGTGTTCATATAAGCTTGTGGTGCTAGTTGCCCGTAGGGACTTTGCTTGTGTGTTGCTATTACCCGTTGTGGCTTAGATTTGAGACTGTACCCCGCTATAAATCCACGGTGTGGGAGTGTGATGCTAGAGAGGTTAGGTTCAAAGCACAAAAAAATATAATGACGACGGTGATGTTAGAAATAGTCGAAGCACGAAAAGAGTTAAAGAAATACCTATTGCTGTAAGAGCTTAGCCATATGAGAAATCCTTTTAATGGTTACTACAGTAAGTGCATCTTTAAACAAGAAATCTTTTAAAAAAAGATAGTTTATTATAGCTTAGCTAAACCAACATGAGTTCTCCTTTCCATGGATAATCATATCTACGAAGAAGAAGAGTGCACACTTGCACTAAAAGTTAATGACTACAGTCATTTTTCGCATATCACTAATACTTTGAAAACTGCCAATTCTAACCACATAATTGGTATGTTAAATACTTTGGTTGATAAAGTGTCAGATATCCAAACTAGCCTACTTGGCTTAGAACGAAATATCGAAAAGAAAATCGATAATATAAAAATTCCTGAACTCGACAGTATTGATCTTAATAGTCAATCCAAACAACTTTTGCAGTCTATCACTAGACCAGAAGTTGAACTATCTTCTCCAACGAAGGAGAAAATTAATTTTCATTTTATGAATAATATGGTAAAGTATTCCTCTCCAGAGGAGAATACTATTCCTATTGATAAAGTTGAAAAATCATATTACAATTGTTTCCTTGAGTTAAGAAAGAAAGAACTCGAAGGAACAATTCCTTGCATTGATGTTCAAACATATTTTGAAAAACATGAATATGCAATAAGGTACTTTATGTCCAAGGAAGAATCTGATTCTGAAATAGAATCAACAAAATCTTTCAGCTCCATTGAGCAAGAATCTTCAGAGTCTACTGACTCAAAAAGCTCTACTGAGCTAGAAACTTTCAGCTCTACTGAGCAAACTTTCAGCTCTACTGAGCTAGAAACTTTCAGCTCTACTGAGCAAACTTTCAGCTCTACTGAGCAAACTTCCAGCTCTACTGAGCAAAACAAACAAAAAACCTTTTTTAAGGTATATGCTGATCAAGAAACATTGATCGACCAACAAATGACTGAAGTTGGTGAAAATTCTCGAGTAGGTGATAGAGGAAAAAGACCTCTAGAACCTGAGGAAAATCCATTACCAGATTTTCAACCTTCCAATCCGAAGAATTTCTACGATATGGTAGAAGTTCTGAAAGATTATTTTACAAAAATAATTTCCTTAATTGGAGAGATAATCAAACCAGAATAATACTGGGTGAATATGACAAACGAAGTGCTCATATGGGTACATATTTCAATATTGATAGAATACCCCATAGACATCTTAAAAATTACTTTAAAGATTGGGGTCAACATATGCGTGGTATAAGATATCTCTTAAAGGGGATGTCTAACCGAGATTTTTTCAAATATACATGTTCCTTATGGGAAGGATACGCAGCCGATTGGCTAAGAAGCCTAGAGGCTACTAATGCGGTTGAAAAAGCCAATATTGAATCCCAAGAAACTACCGATAAAATGATTTTTCGACTGTTATCTTCATTCTACAGTGATTTAACAGGAGAAATACTACAAAGAACTATAGATGAAGAAAACAAGTTATTAATGATGAAATTATGTGACATATGTGAATTAGAAACATTTGTCACAGATTATATTGGGCAAGTCTTCAAACTTGAAGATCCTGATAGAAAAGTATTTTGGTTAGAAAGATTCTTTCTAAAAATCCCAGAACCATGGGGAGACTTGATAAAAAATCATTATAACAAATTATTGGCAGCTAATTCTTCTGGCCTTATTGGAGATAAACTCAGAGGTCAAAGTACAGGATATTTAAAACAAGCCTGTATGGAAACCATTAAAGCATTATGTCAAAGTGCTAAAGCACACAAACAAATAAAAAATAGAGTGAAAAACTCTAAGCTGGGAATACAATGTTGTCCCAGATACGACCCAGATATAAATCTGGAATATGGGTGTGAACCCAAATATGGATCTTACAATAGACCCTCCAAAAAATTCAAAATAACAAGGAAAAAATGGAAGCCAGAATTTAAGAAAAAGTGGCAAAAAAATAATAGTTCTAAACCGAAAAGGTTTATAAAAAATAAATTTCCAAATTTCCGAAAAGGATGCAAATGCTTTAAATGTGAAAAAGAAGGGCACTTTGCCAATGAATGCAATGAAAAGATTCAAAAGGTTATAATAAATAACCTACAAGAGTATGGGATTCATACTCAAACTCTTGAGGAAATACCTACTGAT